>OU612043.1:24648293-26051651 GCA_914767935.1 Coremacera marginata
TAATAATAATAATAATAATAATAATAATAATAATAATAATAATAATAATAATAATAATAATAATAATAATAATAATAATAATAATAATAATAATAATAATAATAATAATAATAATAATAATAATAATAATAATAATAATAATAATAATAATAATAATAATAATAATAATAATAATAATAATAATAATAATAATAATAATAATAATAATAATAATAATAATAATAATAATAATAATAATAATAATAATAATAATAATAAAAATAATAATAATAATAATAATATTAATAATAACAATAATAATAATAATAATAATAATAATAATAATAATAATAATAATAATAATAATAATAATAATAATAATAATAATAATAATAATAATAATAATAATAATAATAATAATAATAATAATAATAATAATAATAATAATAATAATAATAATAATAATAATAATAATAATAATAATAATAATAATAATAATAATAATAATTATAATAATAATAATAATAATAATAATAATAATAATAATAATAATAATAATAATAATAATAATAATAATAATAATAATAATAATAATAATAATAATAATAATAATAATAATAATAATAATAATAATAATAATAATAATAGTAATAATAATAATAATAATACAATAATAATAGTAATAATAGTATTAATAATAATGATTATATTTTTAAAACACATATTCCTCCAAATCTTTTTTAATATTCCTTAGATAATTAATTAATAGTTTCTTTAACAAACTGATAACTTTTAACAAATTTTTCATAATAAAAAATAAATCAATCTGAACGATTCATGTCAACATGGAAATATTATGATATCCTGTAAAAAAAAAAAAATAAAATATATTGATACCAACAATTATAAAAGACAGATAAAATGAAAAATACTCGATTAGAAATGCTGGAATAAATTTTTAAGCAAGCTAAGCATTTTAAAGATTTTTTAGTTCATAATGCATTAAATTAAATATTATTCAATAGATAACGAAATGTTTAAATAAACATTGCATTCAATTTAAATACAGTTCAAAGATTACAACGATATTTAATAAACTCTAGAAACAATTTGATACTATGGTGAAAATTATATATTTAGTTTTTAAGCTTCTCAGCAGAAAAAGTGCTTCCAAAAGAAGGCAAAGTCTTAAATTGCACCTCTTGATGTAAGTTATCAACAAGTGAAAAACATTGTTGTATTGTTCTCAAAAAGTCTTACTAATTTTAAATTAAAAACTAGTTTTCCATTAAAAAATTCCAATCAAAATTCCAATGAAAAAAAAAATAATTACAGTAAAACACGCTTAAGTAAGTCGCCCAAAAATGTCAGCATTTTAAGGTGCTTAAGCGGGTTGGGTACTTAAGAGGGTAAACACATTCATCAATTTTCGTGAAAAATGCCCGAAAATTTTGGGTACTAAAGCGGGTTAAGTACTTAAAGGGGGAGGTACTTAAGCGGGTTTCACTGTGTATAAACAAAAGTCATATTTCAACTAAAGTTTACGTAATTTTTTTTGCAATGTGCTGGCAATTATTTTGTTATTTTTTCTAATTATATGCATTGAGTGTGTCTATATAAGGCATGGGTAGCGCGGCGCTGCGTTGCGTTACTAACTTGAAGTACTTAAGAAGTGAGTTATTGCGTTAGCGTAATTGCGCATCTATACAAATAGTTTTTTGCTACTTTTTATTTTGTTGTTTATTCGAACGTGTTCTATTTTAAAAGTACGAGCAAACTTGTATCTAACCTTAAAGTTTCAACTTGTTTGGCAGACCAGAAACGTGCATGTATCTGTTTGATTGCTGTATGAACCTTTAACGAAATACAGTTCGGCTGCAAGTTTGAAAAAAAGGTCTGTTTATTTTGGTGAATGCTGAGATCTACGTTTCGTTCAGACATACATCATATTGATTTTCTTATTTATTAAATTCTATTTTATGATCCATAAACCTTTATAATAATAATCTTTTTTAGATGAAACATATTGATCCATTACTTTGATGTGGTTTTTTATATTTTTGCTAAGTGAGGCTTGTTTCTAACGTAATTTCACAATCCAATTCAAAAAAGAATCCAAAACTACCGCATAACTCAATGCGGTATTCGACTGAATATATCTCTACGTTGATTAAAGCCCTGTTGATACAGGAATCATAGCATTTCAAACAACGTCATGGCGCAATTGCGCTAACGCAAATTAAGTTGGTATATCAGCGCAGAATTTTTTGTTGTGTTAACCATATCTAGAATATATGTTTCATGTTTAAATTTATGAGTATGTGCGTATTCTTGCTGTTCGGACATTTGTGTACGTAAAGTAAATTGTTTTAGAATTCTTTGCAAATGGTATTCGTTGTTGTTATGTTGTCTTGTTGTTTTGATGAATCTTTTGAATTATTTATAAGTATGATTTTCAGACTAAAACTAAAATTTGATATTTGTTACTTATTAAAATTTCAAACAAATTGTAAGATACAAAATTTACTAACTTATATTTCGCACACACAAAGCAATTTGGTTTATGCTTTTGTATAAAGATTATTTCAGTGAATTTGACCTAAGCGAGCTACACTTTGCTTCTGTTGACTTAAAATTTTAGACAAAAAAAAAAAAAGAGTTAAAGTAACAAAAATACTATTGTAGATTATCTAAAGATTCCCAATTGTTTTACTCCCGCAATCAAGATTCTCAAATTCTTGGAAAATTTTTATTCTCCAAGCTATGTTTTAATAGCAAACAAAAGATTTCATAAAAAAGGAGTACAGATAAAAAAATATCTCCCCATGTTATATGCGTTCCTTGCAACAACTTAAACTCGAGTTTAAGTTCACCCTCGAGTATGTGCAGGTGTGGGCAAATAAGTTTCTTCAGCTGCCCACTACATGTTAACTCAAAATTTGATTTAATTTAAGATAAATCCATTCCAAGCTCCAACATACAGCATCTGATTTCTAGCATTGTTGGATATGTTGAAGTGCGCCGAAGCGCAACGCAATAAAGTGCCAAGAATGCAATTTAATTTAGATTATTTTAGAATGTTTTTCTGTGGCTGACTGGCACATTTGTATGTAGCACAATTCCAAGAATAAAACTATGCAACATGAAAGTCCAAACTTCAAGTATAAATTTGATTGTATTTAAATAGAGTTTAAAACGACTATCAAGCGTTCATGCAGCACCATGAATGAGCAGCAGAGCAGAGCATTCAGCATGCTGATGACTCACTCAGGCTCATATGCAACAATGTTGAAAAGTTTCTAGTCATACCGACTCAGTTCAAAATGTGATGGAGGTAGTTACGAATTTCATACAAATAAACCGTATTTTAATTTGATGGAATAAATTTATTCTGATATCCAATACAACAACGAAAAATTGTTGTAATTGATGTTGAAAATTGTAATTGGTAAAAGTTAGTTGCAGCATTCGGCATTGGCACACTATTTCGACAAGTTGATTGACACTTGACCGTTACGTTTGTGCATAAATCTGACGGTAAATGGATTGTGTATAAAACTTTCAGCCAAAAACAAATTGCGTCTGAAAATAATATTTCGTTGAGTGAAGAGACGATGATTAAATGAAGTAATTTAAGTTTGTTATACAGCTATTTATTAGGGTTTGATAGTGTGAATACACTTTTGGCGAGTTGTACTGAGCCTCATAGATGGGACATTGTTTTGTGGGCGACATTTACACAAAGCAGTTCCCCAACTAAATAACAAAAAACGATAGTTATTAAAAGATTTTTTTATGATTAATGAAAATGAAATTAATTGTGTTAATTTAAGGCGGTCTTCTCATTCAAAACCCGTTTTTTGGACCCTTTTTAAAAAAATTCTTATTTGAAAACGCAAAGAATAATTGAAAACTTTTTTTATTTATTGTATTACAAAAGGTTCAAAGTAAATAAAAAAATTTTTTTTGCCTCGATACGTGGGCTGTTCAAAAAGTAATGAGACTTCAAAGTTGGTGGTGAAAAAAAAGTGTCGTCACAGCGGCCACGATTCCGGGTCTCCGGAGCGTCTGAAATGAAAAAAAAAACGGGGTTATAATCAGTATAGATGTAATTCTCGAGTGAACCTCAAGCTTTATTTTGTGATTTTTTTTGACAAAATGGAGGCCATTCAAAAAAAAAAATTTCAATTTCGGGATTTTTTTTTGTAGTTTAGTGTAAAAAAAAATTGTCAAAAATTTTTTAAAATTATGGTCGAGGTTCACCCGAGAATGGTGACAATTCTGCGTCGATTCCGTTTTGTTTCATGAAAATCGGTTCAGTTGAACTGGAAATATCATGGCCGCCAGTTCGAAAAACGTGGGTTCGAGATAAACGCGTTTAAAGTTTGAAGTAATTTTTTTGGGAAAAAAAAAAAAAAATCAAAAATGTTTAAATGCAGTTTTAAAGAGCTGACAATTTTTACTTACAAATATTAGTCGGCGATGCCAGCTCCATACAGGCCACCTTCCCTTTTTTCGTAGAAACTGCTTTCTGCTGCCCTCTCTGCTCTGCGAGCCGTTCTGCCAGCTTTTGATGATGCCGCAGCTCGAGTCTCTGATCGGTTCAATCTGTCTTCATTGCGAGATAGTGCGTATTCGTATGCGTTTTTGCCAATCGCAATACCCATCATACCCATAATTTTAAGTATGGGTATAAAACCGTCGTTGAAGAGGCACGTTGCAATGAAATTGGCCACTTCGATGGTGCGTGCGCCTGAGTTGATGTGTTTGGGCGAAGTGACCAAAGAACAGAATTGTAGGACTCATTGGAATTCTGAGTTTCAGATCCAATATCTGCCGACAGCGCTTCGTAAGCTGGTTTTATTACCTCCATCACCTTCTTGTCCATCAGACCTTGCTTCACAAAAAAGGCTGTATCTTCTAAAGTATTTCGAATTTCTAAAAATCCTTTTAGGGGCATATTCACAACTACCCAAGCTATAAATAAATGCAAAAAAAAAAGTTGAAAAAAAGTTGCTCAATGAGAAGACCCCCTTAAATAGTAAAAATTCGGTTTTGTATGCAAATGCATACTTTTTCAATGAATTTCAAATTTTAAGAAACGCCAATCGATAGTTCTCAGTTAACTAAATGAATGTTGCTTAGAGGTAGTTTTTATAAAAATTAACCGTTTCGGAGATATAAATAAAAGTACGAAATTTCATGCAAGGACATTTTATTTGAAAATAATAATAAAAAACAAAAATCACTTCTGAGCCCAAGTTAAAAAAACCGCATGTTGCATTTTTAAAAAAAATAAAAACTATTGTGCTTAGTTGCCGATTTCTCGATATCCAAAAAAGCAATGGTAAAAGATAATTTGGATGAACATTTCTCAAGATGCGCCAGATACATTGACAACATAATCAGGACATGCTTAAGGACATTAATAGTAGGACATCCTTTTTTTCCTTAACCTTTTTTTTGGGAGACTTTGACAACCCGATGAAACTTTTGAGCCGCTTTGAAATGGATCTTATTTTTTCGATACACCCTAACGATCAGTGGGTCTCCATTTTCTACTAAAAAGCTCGGAGGTATGAGGTCTGGGCTTGCTGCTTTATTTTGATCAAGTTTCGGAATTGCTTTGGATATCCCTTCTTGCATAAGTGAAATATGATGAGTTTTTGGGTGGTGTATTTGGAAGGGGAGGGAGATTGTGAGTTTCGTTGGTAGTTACACAGAACACCTCTATAAAATCAAATATTTTGCACCCATAAGGTCGATATGAAATTGATAAGCTTCGTTTGACTTACTAGAGAATATATTGGCCAACTCATCATATCTCGTCTTCACTTCTTCACATGCATTGATTGTGGTTTTTATTTTTTGTATAATTTATTTCTTTGATTTCTTAGATGTCTAAAATTCTGATCTAGCCATGGTTCAAAAAATTAATATTTTTTTTTGTTTACTTTTGGGACATGTCTATCAATAATTGTGAGGACACGGTGATAGAAAAGTGAAACTGCACTATCTAGATCCAATGCCAATATATCAATTCAGTTAGAAGTATGGTATTAAGATCGATTTTAATTCGTCCGTTATCAGTGTAACGAAGCTCCCGGTTTTCCGGGTCTATAGCTGAGGTAAGCTTGCCGGGATTCCGAGGTCCTTACAAATTTTATATTAAAATTAAGAAGACGTGCAGTTATAGTTCGCTTCTTTGTTGAGTTTTTAATTCATTGGTACATTTTGAGGCTATGATGTTGGAAATAACGTGTGGCCCAGAGTTTCATAGGATCTTGGTTCTGATGTGGTTCTCTAGTTGGCTGTCGCAGAATGTAAGGTGTGGCGAATTGTCCGAGACTGCCGTGATTCCACCGTTGTTTGTCGATGCGATCAGTACGTTGGTACCCGAATACCTAATACGCCTATAAACTAAATTTTCTTAATATATTAATCGGTAAACGAAGACCCCGATGTAACTACTTTTCAAACTCTTAATATATTAATCGGTAGCCGAAGACACCGATGTAACTACTTTAACCCTAATAAAAATATGAAATGGTATCCGAAGATACCGATGAAACTATTTGCTAAACTATTAAAATATTATATATATTTTATGGTATCCGAAGCACCCGATGAACTATTCGCAAAACTATTAAAATATTATATATATTTTATGGTATTCGAAGACCCCGATATAATAATTTCCAAAACTATTAAAATATTATATATATATAATGGTATCCGCAGACACCATTCTAACTACTAACTTAATTTATCCTTAAAATATTAATCGGTATCCGAAGACCCCAATCTAACTACTAACTTAATTATGCTAAAAACATTATTCGGTATCTGAAGACCCCGATCTAACTACAAACTTAATTATGCTAAAAATATTAAGCGGCGTCCGAAAATCCCGATCTAACTACTAACTTAATTATACTTAAAATTATACAAAACTACTAAGTACCCGTTCGTCACACGTTTCTGTCCTTAATTGTTCACACCGTACTTACTTCTTAATTCCTCTATTGGCTCCTCTACTTCCTTCCTTCTCCCTTTTATCGGTAATCCTTGTTATTGTTATCCTTACAGTGTCCCTTAGCAGTATTTAAGTTACTCCTTAATACTTGACCGCAACTACTTATTCCCTTGGCACGTCTGCCGCAAACGATAGTCCAACAGCTTCCAATTATTGGCACGTCCGGCACGTCCGGCACGTTCCGCAAGTCTACAGCAACTAACTTTTCGTTGTCTTGTTCGCCAGCCTCTGACTGTGCTGCTGGCAGTATGGCCAGAGGTTTTTTGTAGATATATGCATTTAAAAAAAAAAAAATTTATACCAAATATTGCACTTACAATTTTTATATTCCACAAAAATATTCCACTTTTAATTTTAAGGATACATAGTATACACAAAATTGATTATAGATATAAAAGAAACATAAAAACAAGTTTAATAACATTTATTTGTTGATTATTATCAGAATTCATAAAACATCGTCTTTAAAAAAAATACGTATATCACTTTATTTAGTCTTTTCAAGAATTATGTTCTCTTAAAAATAGGTACATATTTTTTTTTTCTCATAGAGAAAAGTTAATTTTTATAAAATACAAACAAATAGGTGTATTACATATTGTCACCTTTGACCTAAAAAGCTGCAACAACATTTCTTAATTTTAATAGAAGCCAAAACCGTTTTAAAATTGGACATATATTCGATTTTAAAGCCATTCTTTGCATAAATTTCCAAAAATAGCTATTTTATAAACGAAATTAAGAAGAGAGGATGACTTTTAAATCAAATATATGTGCTATTTTAAATTGTTTTTAGCTTCTCTTATAAAAATTTAAAAATGTTATGGTTTTTATGTACAAAATTTTGTTATGCACAAGATTAAAATTATGGCACATCTTCGAGATCAATACTTAAATTGTTGCTTGTATTATTATCATAGAAGTTCGTAGTTTTAAATTTTTTTTGTTAAGCATTCAGTTATTTGGTAGGACTTACAACACTTTTTTTTTTAATATGTAGCCATGTTCAAATACGAAAAATCAAAGTCTTTATTTTACGTTTTACAAGTTGGTTTAGAGAAGAAAAAATATAATGTGCCGATAAAATAGTATTTTTTTATAGCATTCTTTGTGAATTTCGGAAAATATATGAATATGAAGAATATTCCACTTTTTATGCTGCATACTTTTTAAAAAAAAAAAAAAAAAAAGCTTTCCGAAGGTAAAATATGCCAAAATGGAATATAATATTCCACTCTGGTCACACTAGCTGCTGGCTGTTCTTCTCCTTTTCTGTTTTTCTGCTCAGCTTAGGTCAGCTTAGGACTTACTGCGTTAACTTTTCTTTTGTTACTCATATTCTCGTGTTATGTCGTTGCTCTTATTCTTTCGTTGTATTGGTCTTAGGATCTCGTTAATAGGCTGCTGTAAGATACGCTCTTGCCAAGGTTGATTTATAAGGTTGTCGCAGGGCTGATCGCACTCTCTTCTCAGTATCCATAATTGTCAAAATCAGTCAACTTTGCGAATGACTACGAAAGAGAAACTGATGATAATAGAGAGCACTTGCAGATTTTCTATGAGCTGTCAACTTCGATTTGGCAATTATGGGTACTCGCTCTCTCCCTTGCGACAACCTTACAAATCAACCTTGATTGTTTCTATTTTTATAAATGATAACTCGAGAGAGCGAGAGCGAATTTTTAATGCTCAACGCACTAGAGCCCTGCACAAGGTTCATTAATACAGGTTAAGTCACTTGAGAGAAGCTCGGTCGAACTGTCAGAATGGATAAAAGGAAATCAAATAAAAAAAAACCTGAATCTGTACAATTTTTAGCTAACAGCTACTTTGACAGTTCGAGCAAAGACAGAAAAAGAGTGCTTTTCTCTCAAGTGACTTAACCTATATTAATGAACATTGGCCCTGCATGTGTATGCTTTTTCGCCTTCCTGAATATATTCTCTTGCTATAGAATAAAAAATTTCCTCTTTGTTTTTTTCAGATCTAAGAAACGAAGAGAATAAGAGCACTATGCTTTACTAACAGCAGCAGGTAGCAAATAAAGCAATAAAAACTAACAAAAATATCAGTGTTCAACCCTGAATAATTAGCAAATATTTTTTTATTCGTTCGTTCGTAGAAAATAGATGTTTTTTGTATTGTGACCCAAAGAAGGGTGTTAGATAGGGGGTAGGTGTGTTGGGAAGAAATGTTGAGGGACAAAAAATAGTGGGACCAACTCATATATTTGACACCTCTAGGAGTTGAGCTACGGCCGATATAAACTATTTTCGGCAGCTTTTGTGTTTTAGTATGGGGACCCAAAGAAGGGTGATAGATAGGGGGTAGGTGAGTTCGGGAGAAATGTTGAGGGGCAAAAAATAATAGGACCAACTTATATATTTGACCCCTCTAGGAGTTCAGCTACAGCCGATATAAGCTATTTTCGACAGTGTTTGTGATTTTTGTATCGAAAGCAACAAAAAATTACACAAATGTTCATTAAGAATAACAAAAAGTTTATTGCGGGGAAAACGCAATGCAGCAGATACCTGAGTAATCGTATAGTTTATTAAGTGCTTAGAGAATAAACTAAAACAACGCGTAGATCGCAAGCTCATCTCAGTGCAAGAGTGTATGAAAAAAGAACAGAGGACAAATAAAAAGTTATTCTCTTGCGCATCACGATCTGTTGCTACACGACCCCTGTTGTTTACATTTATTCGCTTGCAGCTTTGCTTGCAGTGACTGCTACAGCAGAGAATCAGGGTATATTCACTTGATGAATATATTCTCTACTACGCACTATGTTTTTAACATCAGTTGGAGAGATACTGAAGCTTTTGTGAAAACGAATGAATATTTCCTTAGGTTCCGTTGGATTTGTTGGAAGGCCTTCTTGTTATGTCGTTACCATGACACTTGTTTAATTGGATTAAAAGCCACTTTTTTTTATAAGAACTGAAGCTTTAGTTCTAAAATTCTGGAAATTCAATATTTAGAAATAATGAGAGAAAATTGGTGGTGGTTGGAATAGTGGTTGAGATTGGAAACATTTATCGCTGTGCATTGATGTTGTATTACGTTCCATATATTAAACACACCCTGAATGCTACACCACCCCCGGGAGCCACCGGGTATTCCAGAAAATATATTATAAAAAATTTTGAAAGCTTCTCAAGATCTTATCAAACTTTTGCACCATTCATTCAGTCTTTAATGACACAATACACACTAGTGCAAACTCTCTTTAAAGGATTTTGATTGCTTAGAATTCAGCAATTTTTACATTCTAAAAAATGTAAAGCCTCTACACAACATTTTTACTCAAAAACTGAAATGGGTAGATGGGGTGATCCGGCTAGCAGAGTATGACCCATACATATTCTATTTTTTTAAATCCATTCCTTATTTTTTATCCTTCTTTAAATGAAATAAAAAACTTAAAAAAATGTAAACAGATGCTAAAGTGTGTGTAAATGGTCAAACCCTATATGAACGAACGAACTTGTTTTTAAAAACAACTAATTAAAAAACTAGTTTAAAATAAACCAGTATATGAACTACTTTGAATTATATTAAGGCGGCAACTACTATGATTTTGACATGTTTGAATTGCAAATTTTTATTAGATTACAAGTTTGTATATATTTAACCATATTATTTCATCAAATATTATTAACTTTAGGCCATCAGTAATAGCTTTCAATTGCTTATTTAAAGTAATTAAAAAAATAATTTAAATTTAACTAATTTAACAAGTGGTTGAAAATATATGCAGACGAAAGTCAATTGACTTATTTAGAGGACATCACCATACAAAATATGTTAGTTCGTTCTATGGAAAAAAGTCAGAATTGAACTAGTTGGGGTTGACAAAAAACTACTTTATCAACTACTTTTAAATTAGTTGATTTTCCTACAGGGTAGTTACGAGCACCAAATTTTGTTTCCTTCACTCATTTCGATGAATTGCTACAAAACAGAAAGTTTTGAAAAGAAAAGCTTACTTCAGTGCATTTATTGTAAGCATAATTTTTACACTTTACTGTAGTTGTTGTAGTTGTTGTATAAACACATTTACAGCATTTATTGTCTTCATGTAGAATTCCCGGAAAGTGGTGTCCTACATGCATAAAAAAACAGCTGTATTAGTAACTGAATGCATTCCATCTATTGTTTAGACGCTGTACTCACACGAGCACACTTGCATATGCAATGGTTAAGTTGATGTTTCACTGGGTGTGTGTGTGTGTGTGTGTGTGC
Organism: Coremacera marginata; assembly: GCA_914767935.1. Taxonomy (NCBI): domain Eukaryota; kingdom Metazoa; phylum Arthropoda; class Insecta; order Diptera; family Sciomyzidae; genus Coremacera; species Coremacera marginata. The sequence continues at coordinate 24,659,557 of OU612043.1, forward strand.
TTGCATTTGACTGAGTACGAATTGCAATTGTTTCAGTTTGTTTTTGATTTGCATTCTTTTTTTTTTTTTTACCGCCCATAAAACTACTTTAGCACATTGTGTTCTTGCTCACATTTGGCAGCATTTTTGAAATATTTTGTCTGCCAGACTATAAAAGAAAACTTGTCATCTTTCATATTTCACTCGACAGCGCATCCCCAGACAACAGCCAACAGCAACAACAAGGTGCACAGCTCATGCAATAAACGCACAAAAACCTGATGCCAAGTGTTGCTGCAGCTGCTGCTTTTCGAAGACAAAAGATAATTTGTGTTCTGTTGTTAGTCTTGCTGTTGTTGTTGTTGCTGTTTTACCGTTGTAAACGTCTCATTTGATGGATTTTCATTGTTGTCATGTGACAGGAAGAGGACTTCTGTTACTATTACAGAGTGGCTGGCATGATTGTTGTTAGCATTGTTTTGAAAAGCTTTTTAGAAAAAAGAAAAATAAACAACCAAAGAACGTTTAACAATGCAAAAAGTTTAGAGAACATTGAAAACCGTTTATCATGGTTTTTATAAAATGCAGCTCAAATAGGCTTACCCAGCATTTATGTGGGCAAAAACCAAATAGAAAATAGTTATAACCAAAAGGTTAGTCAAGCAGACTAATATGACAAAGTATGCCGTTTGTTAGAAATTTATTTGGCTAAAATATTTTTGAAAATATTTTAAAATTTGTTTGGCACAACAGCCACTCAACATAAAACCTTGTAAATCTGAACCATCACAATTTTTTTTTATTTTTTTAAACTATTTTCAAAGTATTTTCTCTCAGCTATGCAATTTTTAGAGCAATTGCTAGAAAACTCATGTTCATTAGTTTTAATGTTTTACAAAATACAGTTTGTTATTTTATGCTACCCACTAGTTTTTCGTTGATGTTTGTTTTGTTTGGTATTGTTTTATTTTCCAAATTCCAAAATCAACAGCGATATTGGCCTTAAGCTGAATGCCGACTAACTATGGAATGTCATTCAATAAACACTAAAATTCGTTAATTACCATTATCGAATTAAAGCAAAAGCTACCCCAACACCCCATTCAAACATTGCATTCACACACACACATACCCGGTATACTCTTGCTGCGCCATCTTGACAATTTTAATCAAAACAATTTCTGGTATCAAATTCAAGTAATGACTTGCCTGCTGACCTGAATTAAATTCCAACGATTTGGTGAAAGAGTCCAGAAAGTCATACACTGAAAAAAATGTATCAAAAAAAAAAAAAGAAGTAAACATTTCGTATAATATCTGTGAGTAAACTTTTTTCATGGTAGGAAGTATTTGATTAGCTCCAATTGTTTTTATAATACAACAAAAAACATATTTTTGAAAGAAAATAAAAATTTTTCAGTACTCGTGCGCTGAAAAGTACAGGATTTTTGAAGCGAAGCTTTTTACTCCTCGTTCTGTGATTTGCTTGGAGTGAAATCTGAAAAATTTTCGACAGATTTTTTTTTGAAAATTTGATGATTTCTTTGTAGCTAGTGCTTTTTACAACAAGAAATTTAATACTTTAATATTAAATACTAAAAATATTTGTTGGCCTGCCGTGGGAATCGAACCCACATCCTCGTACATGAGAGCCCAATGCACTATACACTAGGCCACAAAGACTTGTTAGAAAGAGTTGTTAATTCAATCCTAATTATAACAGAAGCTATGCTGCAGTAGATCGTCACCATCTATCAATAGATAGAGGATTGTGTATTTGCTATGCTACAACTATCAAAAATTTGCTTTTATTTGCCACAAGGCTGGATTGCCACCAGCATCGGTTTGTTTGTTTTGTAAATGCTTTTGTGGTGCTGTTGGCGTAGAGTGTAAATTATAACCTAGAGATTGCATCAACTCTGCTAAATCTCTGGCATGTGTTAACAGAGTTAATTTACTTAATAACGTGAAGGAAAAAAACTCTGTTAACCTCTGTTAACACATGCCAGGGATTTAGCAGAGTTGATGCAATCTCTAGATAATAATTTATACTCTATGCTGTTGGTACGAAGAAAATTAGCAATGCCCACAAGTGCGTAGAGTATAAATTATTATATAGAGATTGCATCAACTCTGCTAAATCTCTGGCATGTGATAACAGAGGTTAACAGAGTTTTTTTCTTCATGTTATTAAGTAAAATAACTCTGAACTAGTTCGTTTTTAAGTGTCAAAAAAATAGATATCAATAAATATGGAAGCAAGAAACGCATGCATGAAGGACCCTATAGACGAGCAACTAATCGCAAAACTGGTTGATAAACTGGTTGCTGGTTGTTGAAAGCAAATCGTGTGTAGATGAGTTGAGGTGTTATTTTCAGTTTTTCAACCAGTTTATCAATCAGTTGGCAAAAATTAAAAAATTTAGATTTTTGCGATTTCACATCAACCAGTTCTTCAACTGGTGATGTGTTTGTAGCAAAATCAACAACTAATCGTCAGATCCATAATAAAAAAAAAATATTTGCATTCATTTTCAATATAATATGCGCGATGTTTTTAAGAAGAAAAAATGTTTGTACTGGAATTGAAAAATTGGTTCATGCGTCTATAGATAAAGCCATCGACCCGTTTTTCAATCAGTTTTGCGATTAGTTGCTCGTCTATAAGGGCCTTGAGTCAGTGCAGCCAAGTTCACAACCATGTGTGGAGAGTTAAAATGGAGAGTCGCTGGCATTATATGCCCGTATATGTAATTGGCGTGAAAATTTCACATTCAACAATAAAAAAATAAGCAGTAAATATGTTTTCTATATAAAGGGTTGTCAATATTTGAAGCGCCCATCTGGCAACGCTGTAACTTTCCGCAGTGATGCCAAATCGACTAATGACATACCGCGTTTGAAGCGTCATTCCAAGCAAATATTTACAATGGAACAGTACACGCCACGCAAACGCTCTAAAATTGTTGAAATTTACATTCAACAAAACAAGTCAATAGTGAAAACTCAACGTGCTTTCAAAAAAATAAATAAAGTGAAAAGTGCGCCTTCCAAGAAAACAATTTATCGTTTGTATGAAACTGAAAATCCACAAGAGATTCAAGAGGTACCTCTTCACGATGCAAAAGTCACTGCTTGGTGCGGCGTTTGTGCTAAAATGCTCATTGGGCCGTTCTTTTTCGAAGATGATAATGGCCACAGAGTTACTGTCAATCAGGAGCGTTATCGCGATATGATAAACAATTTTTTCATGCCAATCGTTCGTCGAAAGCGTATCAGGCACTACTGGTTTCAACAAGACGGCGCGCCACCACACACAAGCCGCACTACAATCGATTTTTTGAAATGGGCGCTTCGAATATGGACAACCCTGTATATGTAATATATTTTATGTTATTTTAAATTTTTGAATTTAGAAGTTAATTTATTAAAAAGAAAAAATTATTAAGCTATCAAATCTATGTAACTGCGAAAAAGCTTCGCTTCTCTCGTGTGTCCAACGACGCACCTGTGTATTTTTTATAGGTGCCACCTTAGAAAACACGCCTCTCTCAAGGCTTCGAGAGGCTCACATGTATCTCTTCAATTCATATTATAGAAATTGAGATTTGGTAGGTAAGACCTAGAACGTGGTATTTGAGTTCAATAAATCTTTGAAGTAAAAGAAATTGGTCTCCATGAAACAAAAACATTGATGTATAATGTTTTAAGATCCTACTCTAAATAAAGAACATATGACGAAAAGTTAAGCCCTCCATTCTGACAGACGTTCCGATTACCTTTGCACCGACGGATGGTGCCTGGCCAGACCCCTATACATATACACATGAATAGATGCTAATAGATGCCCTTTTATGCCAAGTAGGTATATTTTTTTTTATTCCTTACATTTCTTATTTGTTTTGGCATATCACGAACTACCTATGTGAGGAAATTAAATCCAAAATCTATTCTTAATCGAAGAAAAAACATGATTTTTTTTGTGTGTTTTTTGTTCTGTATATTGAATCATATACAAATTATTATAATACGAATTTATTTAATCGTTCTGAGAATGTTGAAGTCTCTCTTTTCTTTGAGTGTATCGGTACTGCTGGTAGTTGCATTGAAAATATTTGCTGGAATAGTTATTGCAGCACCAAAAAAAATGATTCCAAAGCCAAACGACAAGTTAGAATCTTGATGATGTTGGGATTATTCATCCTATTTTCGACGTTTGATAGAACAAATGATTTGGCAAGCGTATACAAAAAATTGCGTCTAACATCATTTTTATCGAGACGATCGACTTCCTTGCAAATGACAAAAGCAGCTAGTCCCATGACATCTAATATATTGCAGAAGAAAGCAAAGGTCCATCGTCTGGTTGGCCGTTTTGTTGAAAAATGGGTGACCACTTGGTCCATGCAATCAACGCCTGCCTTATTCGTATTATGATATAAAACAAAATTGCTTCTGGTTTGCGTGCTTCGCCTTCACAATATTTCGGAAAATGCACCGTTGAAAGTAAATTTACAGAGCCCTGCATGAATATATTCATCAAGTGAATATACCCTGATTCTCTGCTGTAGCAGTCACTGCAAGCAAAGCTGCGAGCGAATAAATGTAAACAACAGGTAGTGTAGCAACAGGTCGTGTGTTCTCTTTTCATACACTCTTGCACTGAGATGAGCTTGCGATCTACACATTGTTTCAGTTTTTTCTCTGAGCATTTAATAAACTACACGAATACTCAGGTATCTGCTGCAGTGACCTGAATAAGAGTTAATATGTTGGATTTTCCCCGCAATAAGCTTTTTGTTATTCTTAATGCATATTTGTGTTATTTTCTGTTGCTTTATTCGCTACCTTCCATAAAAACCTTATATCGGCCGTAGCTGAACTCCTAGAGGGGTCAAATGTATGAGTTGGACCCCTTATTTTTTGCCCCTCAATATTTCTTCCCAACACATCTCCCCCCTATCTAACACCCTTCTTTGGGTCACAATACAGAAAACATCTATTTTCTACGAACGAACGAATAAAAAATATTCCCTAAATATTTAGGGTATGAACACTGATATTTTTGTTAGTTTTTATTGCTTTATTTGCTACCTGCTGGTGTTCGTAGAGCTCGTGCTCTTATTCTCTTCGTTTCTTATATCTGAACAAAACAAAGAGAGTGTATGAGCGAAGCAGAAAAGGTATAGAGGAAATTTTTTATTCTATAGCAAGAGAATATATTCAGGGAGGCGAAAAATCATACTCATGCAGGGCTCTAATAGCTACAAAGTGAGACGAGGTTTTCATGAAAGCCAAAAAGAGATGAAAGCACAGGGCACAGTTTATGATTCTTTTTCATTTCTTCAGGTAAATATCTGTTGTTCACCCGAATGGTGCCAACGTATGAGAGACCCATTTGAGATTGGCGCTTGGCTCCTTCCAGAGTTGTAAAAAAAATTGTCAGCCACAATTATTCGTCCACTGTTATTGTACCGGCTTGCAAGTTGTAACAATATATTTTCGCCTTGGTTCACTTCACAATCTTCTACTTCATTTTTGCCAGTATATAATTGGCCTTGCAATTGATATTTTGTTTTTGAATCACATGCCCACCAATCTTTGATGCCGTTTTTCGCTAGTTTCGGTGGAATAAATTGGGTGAATTTAGTGCTGCCGCGATATGGAAATAGCTGCTCATCAACAGTTATATTTTCATGCGGTTCAGAGTTTTTTGCGAGGTTTTCATTCTTAAAGCTCCATATGTCTCGAATAGGAGCAGCTTTACCGAGTCTTTGGCGAAATTCACGTGTTCCAACATCATCAAAACGGATATATCGTATCAATGAAATAAACCGTCTATACGACATGGCAGCTCGAAAAATTGGCGAGCACAAAAAAGATGCGTCTTGCATATTATTGTGAGAAACACAGCAAACACAGATGTACGGAGTACATTCGCTCAGAGAGCCAAACAAACTCATATATGTGTGTCTTTTACGCGCTATTTTGTTATGCGTTCAAAACGTACAAGTCATTCCATGCGAATGAAGAGCAAAGAAACATCGCGTCAGTGAAGATACACACGTATGTGTGTGCTAAATCGTGTGTGTTGCAATAGAAGGCATTGCGAAATAAATAAATACCATGAAGAGTAGGGTGGCGGCTGTGGCGTAGTAGGTAGAGCGTGTGGCCCATACGCCAGAGAACCTTGGTTCGAATCCCACCTGGCACAGAAAGTTTTTTCAATTGAATTAATTTTTCTGTGCGGCCGTCACGTCTCTGCAGACAATGGCAAACCTCAGAGAGTAAAAACTGCCATCAAAAGCTTCTTGAGAACATAAGCCGTTTGAAGTTGGCATAAAACATGTGGGTCCAGTTCTCTATCTTTTGTGTTCAAACATTTCACAACACACACAACACAATTGATCATAAGAAGGTCGGTCAAAGTCCTTTCAAGAGCTGAAATGGCCATTTCGTTTTTTTCGTCAATGAAAAGTAGCAATAAACGCGGTAAAATGAAAAAAATGTTGTATATCTCCCATCTTTCCATACAAAATACATAGGGTCTAGCCAGGCACCATCCGTCGGTACGAAGGTGAAATTTTTGTAAATCCTTTTTTCATCTTTTTAAAGAAATTTTTTGAAATTATCATAGTGATAGATCGATAGCCAATACAATTTTAGTAGGGTACCTGGAAGCACAAGTATCTATCTAAAATACAAATATATTAAATTGACGTCGAAAAACGAAATATATCTGGCCAGACCTGTCGCTCGGACGGAGGGTTAAAAAGCGAGTTCGGTAAAAATAAAAAACAATTTTTTTATGGTATGTTTGATGAAAAAATCAAAAGACTTCCTTAGCAAAAGTTTAATGATTTTTTGCAAACTTGAGTTTTTTGACATTAGGTTGGTACATTAGAATGATGTGAACGGAGATCTGGTGGGTAAGTATTAGAACGGGGTACTTGAGTTTAATGACTTTTGGAACAAAATAATTGACGAAGATATGGCAAAAACTGTAAAAGGGGATTTCCACTTCGTTCGGTAAAAAATATTCATATATCATCTAATTATAAAAATATCACCTAAATATTTGAATTTATTATATATAACTGAACTGAACTGAAGTAGAATAATTAAGCTTTGTTTGAAACAGCCTTATAAAGCTTAATTCAATGATACATTTTTAGGAAGTACTGAGGAAAATTATTACTCACATAAAGCTCCTTATATAAAGCTTTATTCACACTCAGCAACCTGATTGTTTGATTCCAATTTGTGAGAAACAAAAAGTGTTTAATACATCTGTGATTCCAAGTCAAATCGGACGCTTTTGTCCAAAAATTGATTTTGATGATTCCAATTTTTTTTCCATGCGAAAAAAATTTTGCATTTGCACTTCGATAGAACTTAAAAAATAGAAATATTTGCATGTTTTTATAATTTTATTTTGCAAGTTATACACAATGGAAAATTAAATAGAAATCAAAATTTGTCATACGGACATGTAGTAAAAAAAACTATATCTTCCAAACCATTAGTCCTACAAAAAAATTTTTTAGGACATATATTAAAGACCTTGACTTGTTTTCTTTGTGGTGTAGTTTTTAGCTAACAGTTTAATGATAATGTTTATGTTTAATGCTTACGTTGGTGAGTTCATGACTACTATTTTAAACGAATTTTTCAAAAACTGCCTGCACAATTTTACACACAAAATAATTTTATTTTTCAATAAAAATTGAATTTTTTGTATTTCTTACGGTATCCCAGTAAACCGTATCTCGATTGAAAAATTTTACGATAGTCTAACGATATCGTTACGATATCTAAACATAAAAACACGCGATATCATGCCGATAGTAGGCGAGAGTGCCCACTTACTGGCATCGTAAAGTCTTGAGGCCATAACATTCGTTTGAAACATAATTTCGCGGTGCTCTTGATTTCCTTTGAAAGCTGAGTTCAATAGCTAACAAAAATTTGAAACGAAACTTAAAAATTTTGAAAAATACGATTTTGGCAGTCGATGTAACAAATGTTTTGAAATTTTACCCTCCAAAAAAGGTGCCCAGCTACTGGCACCCACTTACGCTTCGCTGTTAAAAATTGAAAATAAAGCATAAACACTAGTTCATTAATTTTTATGTGTTGTTTAATCTTTTAGTGGTTAACACTGCCTATTTGAATTAAAAAAAATATTTGTGAGATTGTATTAGCAAAATAATGGATAAAAAATTAAGTGAAAATGGGTGAAAATTATGTTTCGCTGTCTTGAGCTTCTTCTTCATATTAATAATCACAAAAATCACAGTCAAATGACTAAAAAAAGAATTTAAGTTCATATCAAACACCATTCGCACTCTCGTTCTAATTACAACAGGGTGTCAGTAGGTGGGCACTGACGCTATTTTGACATGACGCGAAATATTTTTTTCCATTTCACAATAGTGTTCGATTGCTCGTCGAATTTTGAAGAATAAAGAACAAACTAAGAATTTCACTCATACTAACTTCCTTTATATTGATGAAAAATACTGGAAAATTCACTTAACAAAGATGAACGATATTAGATCAGCCTTGATTTTTTAGTATTTTTTATTTTTTAACGACAGTGCGAGTACAGCAACACGTGCATACAACTCAAAGATTTATGAAAAGTGAACGCTTAATAAGATGATACTTTGATACTAAGCACATTGCCGCTGTCATCACCACAAAAGTTAGAACTAATGGATGCCAATAGCTGGGCAGTGCCATGGTAGAATAAGACAAGGTAGTGTTAGTAGTTAAAATTCTCTCTTATGTTGGGTACCGCACCTGTAAAAACCAGGTTTTTACGAATAAAAGCAAAACAAATTACAAAATTTGCATATTATGATATTCTATATGTTTGACAGCTGCGGTACCCACCGCTCCGAGACGACACTACCTTTTTAAATATACTTTGGGCAGTGCCAGTAAGAGGGCACTATCCCCTACAGGTAACAATAGCATTAAGATATCATAACGATATCTTTATTACAAATTTCTGTATATCATTATGATAGTATAATTACGATGGCATTTCGATATCGAAACGATATCTATATTTAAAAAATACTAGATATCATTACGATAGTATAATAACGATAGCATAGCGATAGTTTCTTTATCGAGGGTTAATACGTTTTCGATATCATTAACGATATGCTTTTTGAGAAATTCCTCTTTTCGATATCATAACGATATCGTCTCGTGAGCGTAAACGATATAAGTTTCACCTTTCGAAACAATATCGCTTCGATTAATACGTTTTCGATATAGTTAAAAATATGTAAATTTTTATCGAAAACAGGACGTTTTCGATATCATAACCATATCGTCTCGTGTATCGTTATCGATAGAAATTGCCACCTTTGCGATATCATCTCCATATCGAAACGATATCGTTTGGTTTGCTGGGATCTTATAATTTTTCAGCTAGAAGTATTCCTCCAACAGATTTTTCTTTATCAAGGAATAAAAAAAAAAATATATAAAACAATAAAAATAAATAACTTAGAAAAAGTATTCATTTTTAGCATAAGAAAAGCTGTTGGAGGCATATTACTGGCTTACAAATTATAAAATAATATAAGAAATACAAAAAATACTGAAAATCTAATTTTTAATTAAAACCGAGTAAGGAATGGAGCTTCGGCAGGCAGCCGATGCTAAAATATCTACTGAATCTGTTGAATATTTTGAGAAATGAATGAAGTAAAACAAAAATTTCTAATATGGCTTATTTGGTCTTTTTTAAATTGGTGGGGTGATGTGTAACACCAACATAATGCTGATATAAAGATCAAGAACTCTAATTTATTAAGTTGATTTTGACTTTTTATGTAAGTAAAAGTATTATAATAAGAACTTAATGAAATAATAGCAATATTTTGTAAATCTGTCTAATTCTCAATACACACACACACACACACACGCATACGCTAAAATTAATAAACTGTTCGTTAACTGCAATTGTGAATGGCTTTATTAATTGTAAAAAAAAATTTAATTTTAATTGTAAAATGATTATTTGTTGGAAATATCCATATCAGAGTGACAATTCTCACATATAAAATGGCCCACAAAAAATAATAAAGGCGCGTGCATCTGTAAAATTGCGGCAAATTTTTCTGATTTAAATGTTTTGCTAAAAAATCGCAACAAGTCATGCATAAATCTCGATCTTCTTCGGATGACGACGAACAGTGCCGGTTTTGCAGCCTGCAGCTTTTTTGTTGCTTGTTTGGTTTTCTTTTCCATATATATATGTTTTATTTTTTTGCCACCCCCTGCAACTGTAAACGTTTCTTTGGCGTTGTTAGTACACAGCTTTTCATTGGCTTCCTACCAAGAAGATGAACTGGGTCAATCTCTTTTAATATCGTTGATGTGATTGCCTTTTTAATGGCAATTATAATGTGTAAGAAGTGTTACACATCACCCCACCGTGAGTGTTACACATCACCTCAATGTAAGTCACTTTTTGTCGTTGATGGTATTTTACTACAATGTGAAAAAAATGCAAAATCTTGTGTTTTATTAAAAGATATTTAACAATACCACGTTTTACATCTACTCATTTTTAAAATCTTAAGAAAATTTTATCCGAAACCTAATTTTTTGTAAATTTAAAAAACTTTTTACCAAAAATTTTTTACGTTTTTTAAGAACTCAGATGAACTGTATGTAGGCCCACTTTCAACAATTATGGAAATCCTAGATGCTTCATTCATAAGAAGCATATCGCAGATATTCATTCACTCATATGTCAACATTTTGTACGAAAATCGCCGTGTTACACATCACCCTGTGGTACATATTACATCACCTCACCCCATAGAATAAAAATAGGAGGGGGAAAAATGTATATATAAAAAAAAAGAATACAATAATCAAAAGTTGAAAAGAATGACATAAATTAAAGCTTAAATTTGCTTTTAAAAAAGTTTCGTCTAGAATGCTAGCACGAATATTTCGACATTATTTATTTACAAGTTCTATTACACATTCAAAAATTTGGGATTAATTTTTAATTTATTAATGCATTTTTTAATAGTTTTTTATTAGAATTTTTACTCTTTAAAAGATTGATAGTATTTTTAATAAAACGTGGAAGAATATTTAACACATGCTGGAATATTCTAAGAATGCTACGTTCGTTTTACATGTGGCTGAATAGATCAGTTGTGGGAGCAATTAACTGATAATTTGAACTTTGTGGATTCGAATACTCACAAATTTTGTTATTTATTATTTTTGTGTTTTGAAAAGAGTTTGGCAAAGTTAAAAGCATTAAATTTAGAAATACTTTTGGGTAATACATTGAATGGAATTAAAGTTAATTATTATTAAAGTGAATCAAGAAATAGTTTAATTTTTTACGTAAAGCTTATATTAAAAAAAAAGAAATTAATTGGCATGCTTCCATGGTGAATTGTCGTTATGTTTAAGTTTCATAGTGTTCTGGATTGGAAATGTTCCAGAAAAATTCGACTTAACAATGTATTTTATTCAACTCAAGTTTGAAATTTTAATACAATTTAATCCTTAAACATTTCACATCACTTTTAGTTTCCTAATGAATTCGCCACCAGTTCTCTAGATCACAATGCTAGAGAGAGCACAATGTGAGAGGGCAAACTGGAAAAAAGAGTCTATTTTGGCGTCAAGTGACGAGCTTTCTCTCTCTTCACGTTTTGCGAATCTTCAACGTTTATATGGAACTTTTTTTGTGTGTTTGCTTGGCCGACAAATAAACACAGAAAATCGTTCGTCCCTGTTTACATTCTTCGTTTTTTCTTCCCTATCTTGGCTCATGTGCAAACGTAACCAAACGAACTCACACCGCAGTGTGGCAATGCCGAAGGTTTTTTATTCTTTCTCTTCTTTTTGCCTGGGTCTTCTATGATTCCACAATGAATGAAATATATCATACATCATTTTACCTGTTGAAAGCATGGAGATTTTTATAAAATATATTCGTTACACTTCTTCTTTCTACTCTAATTCATTTAAATAAAAAATATTATCAAAATTGGTTGAAAAACATGGCGGGGGGGGGGGGGGGGGGGGGGGTAAAATCGTTCCTTACTATTTTGTCTACGTCTATTTATAAATAGATTTTTTATATTTAACATCAATTAAATCGTAATGTGGTAATATATTCAATACGAGTCTTAAATTAATAATATAATAGAATTAAAGCCAACATTTTTGACCATGCAGAAATAGTTTAATAAAAATTTTCATTTGAATGATATGCAAATAATGTTCAATTTCTTAAGCATTTTAATTTTTTGCCGTGTATAAATTGAGCATTAAATAGAAGCAGTTTAATATGAATGCAAACAATTTTAATTACAAATATGCGCAGCTAGCCAAAATATTCTACACAGAATATCAAACAACAAAACAATAGACAAATACACTTACACAATCGAAACTTAACACCCACACATACAGACACTATTAACTAGCACAACGTTGCTTGTAATATATAAACAAAACTATAGAGCTTCAAACAAGCCAATGGCAAATACAACAAATATGATTTTAACTATATTGCCAGCATCAACATGCAACATGAATGCAGGACATGTGAAGGTATGAGTGTGTGTGTGTGTGTGATTATTTGTATATTTTGGATTGCAAATATATATTGTGTGTAAATCTTTGTGTGAGTGTGTGTGTGTGTGTGGTAATGGTGGTTGTGATGTGTATTTGTATGCGTGGTGTGCTGGCAATAACAAATACAAAATTCCCCAATGAATGATATTGCTTATGAATTTTTAAACATAAATTCTAATGAATTTGGCAAACATAGCAGAGAGCCTGGCAACTCTAACACACATTGAGGCCTATGAAAATGATTGGCATTTGTTGTGTTAAGCTGAGAATAGGCAATATTTTTCGTGCGCTAAATATGTATAACAACAGCACAAAATTAAGTGAGTGAATCGGCTATGAGTTTTTTAAATGATATTGCAATTATTTAAAAATAGAGTTAGTAGCTGTTCTTAAGAAATAAACAGAAGATTTAATAAAAACCATTGATTCTTGCTTACGACCAAACAATTGCGTATTTTTGCTTAAATGTGCGTGTCATGCATTTATGTTTTTCCTATTGGGTATGCCAAGAATTATAAGGCGAGAATTTACTGCAAAATCAATTGGAAACAATAGAAATTTTCATGTTCACGTTCACGCAACTTTACAAGTATAACAAACACTTGAAACGCTCAAGCTCAGCTGACATTCGAGAAGCAAGTTTTACATATATAGCAGCATTTAAAATTATTGAATGCTATTTGTAATGGGATGAAAAAAATTAGCTTTCTAAAGACTTGATTAAATTTTCAGCAACAATTAAGAATACTGACAGTTAAAAAAAAGACACAGTTTTGATAGTATCGTAAGTGTGGACGCAGATTTTTTTGTTTGATATAATTGTTAATGAATTTGTTGTTCTTGTTAATTTTTATATTGGTTAAAAATAAATATAGTACAATCTTATGTTTATAAAATTGAAATAAATATTTCGCAATACATAAATTTATTATTTTTTCTTCAGTAAAGAACTTATATATGTATATTTAAAATTTAATTAAAAATTTAAATTTGAACACACAAAATGTGTTTTTAATATGTAATATATATAAAATTGGTTAAAAAAATAATTTGAATATCTTGATACTTTAAAAATAAATGGATTTTTTAATAGCATAACTACTATGAACAGTTTTAGCATATGTAAACCTAAATAGTACCCTATAGGAACAAACTAACTTGTTTTTAAAAACAACTAATTAAAAAACTAGTTTAAAATAACCCAGTGTATGAACTGCTTTGAATTATATTAAGGCGGCATTCTCTGATGTTGGCATGTTTTAATTGAAAATTTTTATTAGATTACAAGCTTATATATATTTAACCATGTTACTTCATAAAATATTATTAACTTTAGAAATTTTATTATCTTTTAGTTATTTTAAAGTAATTAAAAAAATAGTTTAAATATAACTAATTTAACAAGTAGTTGAAAATATATGCAGACGACAGTCAATTGACTTATTTAGCGGACATCACCATACAAAATAAGTTAGTTCGTTCTATGGAAAAAAGTCAGAATTTCAACTAGTTGTGGTTGACAAAAAACTACTTTATCAACTACTTTTAAATTAGTTGATTTTCCTACAGGGTAGTTATATAAAATTTTTTGTATTAGTTTTGTTTGTATTAGTTTTGTTTTAATCTTGCTGAAGGTTAACAATAACAATAACAAACTACAGAAACGTAAGAAATATATATATGCAATTACTTCATAACATACGTATTAATAACAATAACACAAACGGTGACTAAAAAATATTCGTATAGCGATTCTTGATTTATATAATGGTTTATATTAAAGAGCTGCAGAAAACATTCTATTTGCGACACTTCACTACTGTACAGTACTTCAGTGCACTGCTGCATTTCACTGCAGCGTTGACATTGCATACACTAGTTCTATGCTACAGCTCAGCAACGACAGCTCGCTACAGTAACAGACAGTGTTTATGTTATGATGCAGAGCAGAACATCAAAACATAAAGCGACAATGCAGCGAAGTAACAGTAAATTATAGCAAGCATAGCGACTACTTGCTTCAGTGTTGATCAGTTAGCAGCAATCTTATTCATTCCTTCTCAAATGCTCTAGCTGCAAGTTGAAATAAATATTTTTGAGCAAATAATGGATATTCTAAATGTAAGTTAAATTGTAAACTTTTGTCTATTTGTAATAATTTAGTTTATGTTAACATTTTTTATAACTTTTTTTAATGGCAATCCATGAATGAGTCAGATGCAACCGATAAAAACGAAACGTAAATAATAGCGTTTTTTTGTTTTTGTTTTGTACGTAATCTGCGCTGCATTGCATTTCTGTTGTCCATGTTAAGGTGAAAGCAGGCTTAAAATATGTTTTTATTTATATAGGGAGTCCCAGAACTGAGTGCAACTATTCACGGATGTGAAAGGAAATGTCGAGCTGAGCAAAAAATCGTATCGGAGAGGGGTCTATATTCATATTTATTGGAGCTACAGGGTTAATTAATATTTCACGACTTTGGCTAACATTTTTGTTTAAAGCAAAAAAAAAAACTAACTTAAAAAAAATTATTTTGATAACTCATTGCAAAGCCAATGAAATTATCTTTCTAACAAATTATATCAACAAATCCAATCGATTTAACCGCTACCGAGCTGTGCACTAGACCGTATTACAAAAACTAACCTATATTTGACCCAGCCTCAATCGTTAGACATTTAAAAGACATTTTCAAAATACATTTTTTTTTTTTTTAAATGGTCCCTATGGTGCCTTTTACGTTTTTTTGCTATATCTTCGGTGTTGTGTTGTGTTGATTTTTTATCAATTCTTTTCTGATTTTTTTTTTCAAATCTTTTTCTTTTGAATATTCACTCTCTTTCGAGAAAATGTGCCCCAAACGGTTTTCGTCAGTGACTGCTGTGGCCGACTTGTGCACAATTTGGACGTAACGCTCGGTGTTTTGCGAGTGACAAAGATAATCGGTTAAAACATATAACATGGTAAATACGATTTGATATATGACGTCAATATTATGTCATTTATTTCATAAAATTCAGGTCTACTATAATGCTCACCTGAAATTTTAATAATGTCATCCCAGTACTGCAGATCAGTCAACTGCACTTGAGTAAAAAACTGAAGTCATGGTGGCTCAGTGATCTGAAGTGTGGTCCAATCTATCATTTCAGTGTATGTTGTGCTGCTATATTGGATAAAGGGCTGGTGGTTGGGTCCACGAAATTGCCGAATACGTCCTGTTTGGTTTGAGCGGGCTTCCAAAATTTTGCTATATTCATCTGCACGCACCGATGCATCCAGATCAGTAATCACCGACAGTAGTATATTTTCATGGTGAAAAATATATGGTTTAATGGCTACCTGAACGTAGTTCGGCAAATCGCGAATCCATGAAATGTATTTGAACAAATTGCGGCTACCATGAATGGGTAGTGGTTGACTTTTACCTAAAAACGAAAATGGCGCATACACTCTGACGACAAAAAATACTTGCTCAATGCGAAAACAAAAATATGATGCGAATGCAACAACAACGACTTGGAAAAACAAGTTGTTTTTATTTGACTGACATTGCCTCAACGAAAAATGTTAATATTTATTAATTAAAATTGCGATAGTTTCTTAAGGTCTCGAACAGGGGCTCTACACAATACAACGGCTGTGATTTTATAAAAACAGTTGCGATTGAAAAAACAAAGTTTTTTTTTTACTAATAAAAAGTCGAGTATGCGGTGACGAACATTTTCTAAGTGTTATTTTTGGGATAAAATGGGTTGGAACTGCGCCAAAAATAAATTTTATCGATATTATTTGTTGCTATGGTCTTAAACTTTTTATGAGCTTTAATTATTTGACATTTTAAGAATTATATTATATAGTACGAACTGAGATATTGGGTGGGTGAATATTCGCAAAAAAAAAAAAGATTCTAAAAAAAAATATATCAGAAAAAACAAAAAATCAACAAGCACACGCACAATAAATTTTAGAATCGGACAAGAAACACCGAAAATATAACAAAAAAACGAAAAAAGCACCATAGGGACCATTTAAAAAAAAATTTTTTTTTGAAGATGTCTTTTAAATGTCTAACGATTGAGGCGGGATCAAATATATGTTTACTTTTCTGCCATACAAGGTGATACGGTCTACCTTGCACGTGTGAAGATGAAATCAATCGGTAGAAACTACTAATTTTCACGTTGAGTGCAAAATTCTCAATTCTCTTTTTTTCAATGACACCAAAAACATAAACATATCTCAAAAAATAAAAAAAAGTTGGGTGTACTAAAAAAATTATACTTATAAGAAAACAATGACAGTACAATTAGTTATGCAGTAGATAATATCATTGTTTTCTAATACGAAACATTTTTTTAATATATCTTACTTTTTTATTTTTTGAGATATGTTTATGTTTTTAGTGCAGTGTCGGGCAAAACAATACATAAACATGCAAGCTTGTGTCTGTGTCCATGAGAGAGCGACAGCGCTGGTTTTATTTACACTGTAAATAAAATGCATTTTTTTTATGTTTTATTTATATAATTGTAATTATTATGATTTATAATTATAATTATTATTATCATTTTTTATTATTTTAATTATTATTATTATCATTATTATAATTATTATTATCATTATTATTATCATTATCATTATTATTGTTATCATTATTATTATTATTATTTTTATAGTAACTTTTCAAATTCTATTATATCGTCTATATTTATGTTGCCTTCATAACTTTTAATGCGCAGTAAATCTGAGATATGTTCATCTGATAAACGGTTTCTAAATTTATGTTGGATAATTTTGAGGGTTGAAAATCCAACCTCGCAATCGTATGAGGAACTGAACATAGAATATATTTTGAAGATTTCATGTTTAATATTTGGATATGTTTCCTCTCTTACCTGTTTCCAAAAATGTTGACCCATTTCCAAGGGAAGGCTTATATCATTGCGCAGCATTGTTAGCTCTGCGTGTATTTCTGTTGGTTGGTCGTTAATTTTGCAAATTAAAGGATTATTATGCAATTCAATTGCGGTTTTAATTATCTGAAAATCTTGAAATCTTTTGTTATAATTTATTAATAACTCTTCAACAATCCTTGTATAGTCTATTAATTTATTAAAATTTAAATTATCTGACCATATTATCCTGGTTTTATCCAAATTGGACAGATCATTATTTTTTAATTGAATTATTAAAATATTTAGTTTGCGCTCAAAGTGTTCTACAATAGGCACTAGCTCAAAAATATGTCTGTTTTTACCCTGCAGTGACAGATTTAATTGATTTAATAAAAGAGTAAGGTCGCATAAAAAGGCTAAGTCTAATAAAAAATCTTTATTCTTAAGATTTGAAATTAAATCATCCGATTTTGAAAATAAATTTTGTTCCAAAAACAGTAAAACTTCATTCCTCAAATCAAAAAGGCGTTGCAAGCTCCTACCACGGCTAAGCCAACGAACCTCTGTGAACAAAATTAAATCACCAAACTCGGCATCAAGTTCATCGAGAAAATCTTTAAATTGTCTGTGCCGTAGTGCATTATGCCCCCCTCGAATTGCATTAATAATTTTGATGGCTATTTCCATTACATAGGAAAGGTTTAACTCTTTCGAAAAAAGCGACTGCTGATGGATAATGCAATGAAAAGCTGGAATTTTTATATTATTTTTCATTAACCAACCTATCAGCCCTTGATTTTTTCCAGTCATCACTCTGGCTCCATCAGTACAAATCGCAGTCAACTTTTTTTTGTTAAAAAGTGAAAAAACATTTTGTTGTAGTATTTTAAAGAGGTTTTCGCCTGTAACATGCCCATGCATTGAAACAACGGAGAGTATTTCCTCTGTTGTTTGTAAGTTTTCATCAACTGACTTAACACATATGATTAATACGCTTAAGTTATTTATGTCCGTGCTCTCGTCAAGACATATAGAAAAAAATTTGCAGTTTAATAACCTTTGCTTAGTGGTAAAATATAAATATTTACAAATAACTTCCGTTCGGCGAGTTATTGTTCGTCTGGATTAGTATTTGTTCTACAATTTGTTGCATTTCATTTCCTTGCTCCCCAAAAAAACTGAAAACAACCTGACTTAATTCTTTAAAAAACATACCATCTTCATACGGTCGGCATTTTTTTGCCAAGGCCAATGACACAGCATAGGATGCCTTTTTAAATTGTAATGAAGAAATATTATGATGAATATAAGAATTATTTATATTTTGATTAAAATCATCAGCAATAAACCTTAAAAAATATTTAGCTTTTAATTCGAAAAGCTTTAGTTTTCGTTCTTCTCCTAAAATTAAATTGAATTGTGCGTGACAAACCGAGTAATGCCTTTGCACATACATCAATACGGAACGAGAAACAGTGCGTTCGCATATAAGACATTGCGCTACAGCGTTTGTATTTTCTATAAAAAAGAAATCTAGCATCCATTTATCATTAAACATTTTTCTCTCTGTAGTTGCGAAGCGAGCAGAAGCGAGTTCTTGCCTTCTTGAATGCTTAACGTCAACTGACATGATTTGAATAGCAAAATTAAGCTCACAGCTTCTCATAAGCACGAACCAAAGTCATAACTCGGCTACTGTTCGTACGCCACACGAAATTTTTATTGTGTACATGTGAAAACATTGACGTCGGCAGCAAATCTAGCTCAATCACATGTGAATAGGTTTTTCAATTTTGCCCGACACTGTTTTAGTGTCATTGAAAAAAAATTGCATTTGTTACGCAAAATTCTGAGAAATTTGCACTCAAAGTTGAAATTTAATAGTTTCAACCGATTGATATCATCTTTACACGAGCACAGCTCGGTAACGGTTAAGCTGATTGGGTTTGTTGATATACCGTTTGAAAGTTCATTTTATTGTGCTTGTAATAAGTTATGAAAATAATTTTTTTGTAAGTTTGTTCTTCTGCTATAAACAAAAATGTTAGACAAAGTCGTAAAATATTAATTAATCCTGTAGCTCCTAAGAATATGAATATAGACACCCCTTCCATACGATTTTTTGCTCAGCTCAACATAGCATTTCATCTCTGTAAATAGTTGCACTCAGTTGCGGGACATCCTGTATAAATAAAAAACATATTTTAAACCAGCGTTCACGTTAACATGAACAACCGAAATAATTGAAGCGCAGATTACGTACAAAACGAAAACAAAAACAAAAACAAACAAAAACATAACGCAATGATCTACACGAATCATGCTGAAAATGTTATATGACAAAAAAAAAAAAAAAACCATTCGTTTTACCGGCAAGTACTTCAGTGACAGTGCAGTAGGTTCTACTTCAGTTTTGTTCTACTTCAGTTTTATTCTAGTTCAGTTTTGTTCTATTGTTCTATTGCCAATATGTTCTACTATCCCTCCGTGCAGAGTTTGTTTGTATATCAAAAACTATCTTCACTTTAGTGCTTGTGTTGTTATGAGAGAGAAGGTGAGCGGAAGTAGTTGAAAGCAGAGCTGATGGCTTGCAAGTCAATTCTACAGTGCTTGTGCAGCTCTTTAGCTTATATGTAGTAGCGCTGCGTTTTTGAAAAATCAAATATAAACTAATGCAATGAACCATCACTTCTTCGTATTGCAATGTCCTATTTTCTGTGTTTATCAGGTGGACAAAGCGATGCTACCCTAACTAATTGGAGTCTGCCAGCAGACTGAAAGCTTTTTAGCAATGCAAGAATTTATATACGTATGATTTGATTTTAAAGCTCTGAAAAATTCGTATAGCGATTCTATTCAACAAACAATACGATGTTGCATACGAGCTTTTGGCACAAACTAAAGCAACAAACATAAGAACGTCAGCAGCAACTAAATCATTAATGCATTTTTCTCATATAAAAATGTGAATTTTGTTTTTATTCTTTCGCTATCTTGTGGCTTTATTAAAGAAATGACTAAATCCAAAGTAAGATATTCGTTTTATGCACGATATAGTTGATATTTCGTCATAAATTTTATATTTATACGATGAATATAAAAGGCTGTATGTATCCCTAAAGTGTCCCCCAAAAAACGTTAGCATGACTTTGAAAAAATTTGTGAAAATACTTTTAGTCAAATCGCGCTCTAAGACGTAATTCTACGTCAAAATACAATCCCAATAAAATAAAATTATCAAAAAAAAAAAAAAAAATAGGTGTAACAAAACTGTTTTCACACTTCGTAAATCGAAAAATTTGGTATGGCCGCCACTTTTTTGAGAAGCCACTTTTTTGAAAAAAAATAAATAATACTAATTAAAAAATGCTATCAACATTAAAAAAATCACATACTGAAGACTGAATCCGCTAGAAAACTCACGTTAAGATATAATGTCAATGAAAACAAACCTCGAATCAAGTTCCTCCTTAATATTTTCCGCATCGCACAGTAGATCTGGAAGTTGACAAAAACCCATTTATTTGGGTTTCGAGACAAAAAAATTTTTGCTTAGAGGTTATTTTTTATTTAGAAATTATATAACTTCTGAAAATCTCATCAAAATCAAAAAAGTAGTGATGCAGTTTGAAATATGGTAAAATTCTAAGGAATTAAAAAAAATTTTTTTTTAATTTTACTCCAGTCGCTCCAAAGCCTTAAAAGTTTTGTTTAACGCTCAGTTTAATGCTCAGAAAGTTCTCAGTTATGAAGCGTTTTTTAAAAAATCACCTAAGTGACCAAAAAACTTGCCAAAACTTATGATATATGTACATTAAAGTAAAGTTTGGACATTTGTCTTTCGAAATTATGAAATTATATCTTTCGAAATATTGAAATTATCTTTTGAAATTTAAATTAAGACTTAGAAAACATCTGTTATACACCAATTTATGCTTGAAATGCCGAATTACAGCATCCCTGATCGAATGATTGCTTTCGGGATTTTACAGTTCGGTATAACAGCTTTCGTAAACGAGTGAAAGTTATCGTTTTTTGATCAATCGGTGTTGTAAGCAAAAAATCGTGAACGAGCTTATGTTTGATTCGGTTCTATCGAAATGCCATTCGATTGCATTCTAGCTGACGAGTTGGCATAATTTCGGTGCGCACGCAAAAATGCGAGTAAATTGTATAATTTATAAACCATTTTATTATTATTAAAAACCATGCTTTATTTACAGGGCCAATGCAAATAAAATCAATGCCTTGCAGAGGATCAAAAAAGGGTTCAAACTAAACCCTATACATTTGAAATTAAACTTTACACAAATCAAATGAAACTTCTTAAACTTCAAATTCAACCTACTTCATTAAGAATTTAGCTTTTTATAAATACAAAGGGTATTGTTGTTGTTGTTGTTGTTGTTGTTGGTTGTTTTCTTCAGAAAACAACATAGACCTTGAGCTCAAAAATATAACTCTTAATTAATAATTGAAAAATTATTAGAGTTATAAATATAACACAAAAACTTACTTATAAATTTACAAATCAATTCTCTGGCAGAGCATGGCCGTTGAAAAAATTATGATTATTTGTGTGTTTACACACACAATAAAATAAAATCCTAGTTTTCAAACAAAAGTATTCATGACGTCATAGTTTAATAGCAGCAGGTTGCTGCAACTAAGACGGACAGTGAATAATAGAAGAACAATAACTAAACTACAACATGCCTGTGAGTGGTAAAAAGCTTTGATATATCTTCGAAGAAAGAGCTTACACCAAATAAGTGTGAATCTGAAAATTCGAAGAAATTTAGCTGCTTTTCGTATCATTTGTGTGTACAATGTAATTCAGAGTAATTTTCTCTAACATTGACGGAAAACAAATAGACATGAACGGCTAGGTTTATCATCGCTATCTTATAAAGGCTACTAATGAGTTGGTGTAGCGGCCAACGAAACAGCTGTCTAGTCTGCTATATGATTGCCACTCTATACAAACTCCGCCAGGTTTCGGCCTGCCTGTCCCAAGCCAGGATAAAGGAGGAGGGTTGGACATGGGATACGTCCCATGCCGTAAAAAGTTAGAGCCAACCAAGAGCTCGGGGTGGCGCCCATCTTGGTAGCAGGTCAATATGTATATCATATTGAAAAAAGCCTGCGATGGAATAGCAATGGTCCATAAAATTTGTTAGCACGGGGATAGTCAAACCCGTCGAAAATATTGAGGTGACCTTATCTATCCACGGCATGGAGACATGGCCTATATGGTCAACAAAAAGACAAAAAAATGGTGTCTTAGGGCACAAGGAGTGTCACGTATGTGGGCACAAAGGCGACCTGTGACGCTGGGCACAGGTCAAATTAAATCGTAGGCACTTCATATAGGGTATGGTGATAAAACCATGCCTTGTATGGAAGTGCCAGTCAGATACGAAACAGTGCTATGTGCACGGTCAAAAACAAAAGTTCTTATGTATGTATTTTATATGTATATAAGAATTTTTTGTCTCTTTGCTGGGATGTTGTAGACCCTCATTTTCGACGGGACCGAGTTGCCCAGGGGACTATCATGGGTTGGCCCTTCGGGGAGACTCGTGCTAGCTGTGGTTTGTGCACATCGCTTGCACAGGTCTAGATTGACCGGCGGGGTCGCACAGTAGTACGACCGGGCTGGCATACCTGCTTAGTATGCAAGAGATTGGATAGGTCTCGTTGTCTCAACCAGTAGATGGTAATGAAGGTACGCCATCTACCGGTAGCTAAACTGATACTATTAAGGGCAGTATGGAATTATTATTGCATACTGCTTTTACAGAATAGGGCACAGGGTAATGCTATTGTGTTTATGAATGTGACATCTAGTACGTTGTTGCTTTTCTAGTGTCACTTGTGTAATACAGGTCTGTGAAGAGTATTTCAGGTGCACATCCTTTTTGGATATGCATTTTTTAATACTATATGTTCATTCATGAACTATAACTCCAATGTCTGTGGACCCAGAAGAATTAAGCCTTAACTGGCAGGGGTCTTCTATAAACACATAATATAGGATTTCTGCCACTCTATACAAATGATATTGTTGTTGTTCTTGGTTGTTTTCTTTAGAAAGCCACATAGACCTTGAGCTCAAAAATATAACTCTTAATTAATAATTAAAAAATTATTAGAGTTATAAGCCAAATTTAAACTTAAAATTTTACTTCGTATTTCGTGTTCTGACTTTTTCATGTTTTGATAGTGTAATTATAAGTTTGAAAGGTCTAAAATGTTTAAATTGATTTATAAATTTCGAAATGTAGTAGATTAAATTTGAAGTTTGGAAAGTTCAATTTGATGTGTGTAAAGCTGACATTGACAGTCCACTGAGCCAGAAAACTAATCGATAAAAAAAAAAAATAAATTTGGTCTAGCTGTAGAATTTTATCCTATTTTACCAAATACCAACTGTTATTTAGGAAATCCAAAAACAAAAACTTTTATTTAATGTCGAGACAAGTGATGTTTGGCCTCTCTGTGCGTCAGTTAGAACTCTAGATAATGTTCCTCAAAAGATGAATCTTGACACAATAAATTTCGGTATAGAATAGAATTGAGTAGTTATATTTTAGGAAATAGCTAAATTTGATTAAATTTAACAATAATTTGCTTCGTTGTTATAAACTGAAATAGTAAATTTAGATTTGATTCATGCAATAATTTTCTAAGTAATTTAAAATTGAAAAAGAAAATGTTGATTTTATTCTTGTAACAATCTGCTTAGTACTTATAAGCAAAAATAGCAATATTTGAAATATAGCTTAAAAATTATGCTTAAGATTTGCTCCGTACAATTTTTGCAAAAAGTTTTCTAGGTGTGACTTTTTTGTTTTTGCTATTATTACAGCATTAACGTACACACTGCTCCTAAAGGATCGATAGGTTTCATGAAAATGACAACAACAACTAAAAATGAGGCTTGATTTGTAATTTTCTTACGATCAATAATATGTTGAAATTTAAGTTGGCGCTGCTCCTTTTTGGGAGCTAAGGGGTTAATAAGTATTTCACGATGTTGATTCATGCTATTGTTTCTAGCAGAAAAACAAACACACATAATACGTATTTAAAGAACTCATTGGAAAGGTAATAAAATCACCTTTTTAACAATATATCAACCAACATTATAGGCTTACTCGTTCCCGAGCTGTGCTCGTGTGAAGATGAAATCAATCAGTTGAAAGTACTAAGTTTTGACTTTGAGAGCGAATTTCTCAGAATTTTACGTAATTAATCAATTTTTTTTATGAGTTTTTTTATAATTTATTCAATGTTCTTTTTAATGACACTTAAAACATTAACACATCTTTAAAAATAAAAAAGTTGTTTGTACTAAAAAAAGTATACTTATTAGAAAATAATGCCATAAGGAATGAGGCAGTACAGTTATGCAGTAGTTAATAACGTCTAATATGTTGAATTTTTTGAGTCAAAACATAAAGCGACAATTCAGAGAAGTAACGGTAAATCATAGCAAGCACAGCGAGTGCTTTCTTCAGTGTCGATCAGCTAGAAGCAATCTTATTCATTCTCAACGCTCTAGCTGCGCGCTTGTGTTATAGCAGCACTTTTGTTGATTTCTGTTTTGAATTTGTTATTCGCTTAAAAATAGAAGAGTCTAAACTATCGCAAAATAGCAAATCATTTAATGTACATATTGATCATAAATGCACCCATGAAGAAAATAGGGAAAAAGTATGAGCACCTTGTGGAAAAAAAGTAGTTTTTGGTAAAAATCTACGGTCTGTGTTTGCAATTACTGATAAACTTAGTACTTTGATAAAAAATCATATCAAAAAAGAGTTCAATTTATTAAATTCTAAATTTCCAATGCTTATTTGTACTTCTTGCCGACTTACTATTACCGAACATGAAAAAAATAATAAAAAAAGATCACTTCCAGATATGCCAAACTACGATTTTACAGCTATACCTTCAACAATGGTTTGTAATTGTTGTATATGTTTAACTGCCCGAAAGACGTCACATTCAAAAATAACTAAAGGTCGAGGACATAAACGTAATAAAAAGAAAATTGAATCCAGAACTTCCGAAACTTGCAATCTTTGCTTTAAAAAAATACGCAAGGGTAGAAAACATGACTGTATGGGTCTTTCTTCATCTAATGCTCGTGACAATGTATTGAATATAATAGAAAATTCACCCGAAAAACATCAAAATCAAGTTGTAACAACGTTATTGAATAAAAAGAGTTCACAAGGTGATTTGAAAGATGGTGAAATTGTTCTAAATACTTTGGGTTCAAAAGTCCGAGTATCTTTAAATAAAAAAAAGGAGAAAAAAATCATCTTTACTGCTGAGGATTTAGATAACTATCAAGCAACTTCCGGAGCTTCTAACAGATACATGAATGCAATGACCAATTTTATTCGAAGTTTTGCTGGGCGAAAGTCTGTCCCTACAAATTTTAAAAGCCATATGCAAGAAAAGTCTCATGTACTAGATAGTATTTACAAAACGGGTATTTATAAATTTGATACCAGCGGTAACATGGATAAAAAAAATGTTATAGAAGAAAGACCTGTTATTTACGCTAACGCGTCCGAACTACTTGACGTAATCTTTGAAAAGCGAGATATAGCATCGATCGAAAATGTTAAAATAAAAGTAATGGCCGATGGAGGACAAGGATTTTTCAAAATTTCTCTGGCAGTTTTAACAGAAGAAGACGCATGCGCTTCAAATGAAAAGGAAAATAAAAGAACTTTGTATTCAGCAGGTGGTAGTATATCAAAAAAACGTAAATTAAACAGCGTATACAGATTAATATTACTATGTATAGTTCCAAAGATCAAAGAAACTCACAACAACGTGAAGATTTTATTTGAATTTACAAAACTTATTGAAATCCCCTTTAAATTTACGGCTGACTTTAAACTTCTATTAATCGTCATTGGCCAACAAACCGCAACGGCAACTTACCCTTGTCCCTACTGTTTTATTACTTCAATTGAATTGCATAGCACAACGCAGGATATTGTTTTGAAAACTTTCAAAAATTTAAAAGAGGATTATAAAAAATTCGAAAGCGTTGGTCAGAATAAGAAATATGCAAGAGAGTGTCGTAGTACGGTGGACCCTCCTCTTCTAGTAAACGAAGAAGATGATAATGATGATGACATGTTCGTTTTACAGAAATGTGTTCCTCCTGAACTGCATCTTTTGCAGGGATTTGTAAATCATCTGTTTTGGAATGGTATAGTTCCAATCGTAGGGCGCAAAAAAGCTTTAATTTGGCCTACAAAATTGAAATTAGTTGCAAAAAATTACCAAGGAGAAATTTTTTAAGGGAATGCTTGTAGACAACTTTTAAAACAATCTGCAAAA
This sequence comes from Coremacera marginata, assembly GCA_914767935.1. Lineage (NCBI taxonomy): Eukaryota > Metazoa > Arthropoda > Insecta > Diptera > Sciomyzidae > Coremacera > Coremacera marginata. The sequence goes on from OU612043.1 coordinate 24,686,448, forward strand.
CTAGATGATCCTGAAATTTATGAAAAGGTTGGACCTTTAGCATTAAAGCCTTTCGAATTCGCTTTTCAAGAAATGAATAAAATTGTAAATTCCTGTTTTACAACAAAACCAGCCGATACAAACAATTTAGATAAGAATTTGATGGCACTTCGCAAAGCCTTAGAAAGCACGGGAGTGTCGCAAACAATTAAAATCCATGTAATATTAGATCATCTAAAGGAAAGCCTTCAATATTTGGATGGCGATGGCTTAGGTTTGTGGTCAGAGCAAGCCGGTGAATCAGTCGATAGGGAATTCGACAAATTTTCTGAGCGATTTAAAATAAATCGAATCGAAGATGAATCTTATTTAAGTCGCTTAAAAAATGCGGTTGTAACATTTTCTTCACAACATCTATAAAAATTAAGTGAATTTTTGATACGTAGTGGAATAGGTCTATAGGAGATACCACTTTAAAAAAAGCGCGCCATGATATTTATCCCATTAGATGGTGTGGAAAAAATATCTCTTTAATAAGTGTTTTCTAATAAGTATACTTTTTTTAGTACAAACAACTTTATTATTTTTAAAGATGTGTTAATGTTTTAAGTGTCATTAAAAAGAACATTGAATAAATTATAAAAAAACTCATAAAAAAACATTGATTAATTACGTAAAATTCTGAGAAATTCGCTCTCAAAGTCAAAACTTAGTACTTTCAACTGATTGATTTCATCTTCACACGAGCACAGCTCGGGAACGAGTAAGCCTATAATGTTGGTTGATATATTGTTAAAAAGGTGATTTTATTACCTTTCCAATGAGTTCTTTAAATACGTATTATGTGTGTTTGTTTTTCTGCTAGAAACAATAGCATGAATCCACATCGTGAAATACTTATTAACCCCTTAGCTCCCAAAAAGGAGCAGCGCCAACTTAAATTTCAACATATTATTGATCGTAAAAAAATTACAAATCAAGCCTCATTTTTAGTTGTTGTTGTCATTTTCATGAAACCTATCGATCCTTTAGGAGCAGTGTGCGTAGATATCTTTGAGTTCAATATCCAAAAATATATCTGTGTGTATTGCAAAATGTTTCCGAGCGTCTTTTTATAAACTTTTTATAAAATTTAAAGCAAGTTATCAATTGATACAAATGATTGAAATTTTATTCTGTCATCCACGACGTATGCGTAATATTAGATATTCACAAACAAGCTCTGGCACTCTTTTGATGATTATATTGTTGATTGCTCTCAAAAATACCATTCCATTAAAAGGCCACCCCCCAAATATGCACCGTTAAAACCGCAAACTTTATGACTGAGTCGCAATAAACATAATCATTATAATTAAATGTTACTCATACGCCATATGTGTGCGGTTAATCTACACATAAGCAATATTTAATCCATAACTTAAGTCTTGTTATATTCAATTAATAATATGCATACAAATGCAGCAACAGAGAACATTTTACTGTCAATATTCTAAAGCAGCTATTTAATAAACATTAAATTTTGTACATTAAAATGGATAGAATTTTATTGCGTTGCAAATAGATGGAAGTAGAAAAAAAGAATACATAAAACAAAGTCATTAAATTTACTTATTTCATTGCAAATATGTACAAGCTTAGATGTTTTGTTTTATGACATACACACAAGAGATAAAAAATAAAGCAGCAACAATTACAACTACAACGACAAGCACATTAAAAAATAAGCAAGCGCCATAGTGTAGGAGATAAACTGAAGATGCTGAAATGTGAAGCTTCGAATGCAGGCGGCAAATGAAGCAGCTTCAAAAGCTGTGCTTCATTGTCAATCGCATCGTCGACTATCTAAGCTTTTATTTGCTTCTTTTTATGGCAACATTTCCGTTTCCGGCAGCGTGCACTGGAAGTAGCAGCAGCAGCAGCAGTAACATAGCGTTAAATAAATGAAGCAAGCAGACATTTAAATTATATAGCGAGGCAATGACAAGCAGAATGGCTGCAACAACAACAACAATGAATGTTGTTAAATTACACGCTCCGTTTCATTAATTTATTATTACAAATTTAATTGACAACAATAACAGACTCCAAGACACACACAGATACACAGACACAAATACATGCACTTCACTTATTTTAAGTGCCTGTCTTTCGTGGTTGCCTACATCTGTGTGTATGTGTGTTTTTGTGAAACTTTTATACAAATACACACAATCAAAACAAGATGACAGAAAAATACAAATAAGACAAATTAAAATCTGTATTTTTGCTTTTTATTTGAGAACAACTTGTAAGAGTTTCCATTTTATTAGGTTTTGTTACTTTGTAGAGGTATGAGTGCATGCGTGCTCAAGTGTATGTGAATATGTGTGATGTATGCGACACTCTCGCAAAAGCAGCAAAAGACAATATAAATTATTTTGATTGGTAGGAAATGTAACAAAGAACAAAAAAAAAAAAGACACAAAATTAAGTACCAAGTTTAAAGACCTCGATAAAAAGGCGTCGAATTTTTAATAAATGCGATGTATTTATGTGCTCAATTGATACGAAATTTACTCTAAAAATATGATTTTTATGAGGTAGTTTTAGGTCGAAGTTATTAATTTTTTTTTATAATTTTTAAAATTATTAAACTGTGCAAATACAAATCTTTGCGAATTTTAACAGCGTACACACATTTATTCTTAATGGCAACTATTTAAATCTGATTACAAAACTTGAGCTTAGCTGGTTAGGTTTTCCTAAACGTGCCATAAGAAAATATTTTATCCCTTTTTGGGGCAAGATTATAGCCGCATCTTTCTCGATCTGAGATCTAGATCTGGATCTTGATTTGCATTGAAAACACAAACAACAATTGATCCAGAACAGAGCTTGGATCAATTCTTACATCTAAAACGGAAGTGTTTAGAAGATATAATTTAATTTGTCCACTCTCTAACAGATGTCGGTGATAAAGCTTTTTGGCAACGCTATTCAAATGACATTTGTCAGAAAAATACAAAAAGACAATTTGTATAATATATAATTAAATGGTTTCAGTTTGAGACGTCACAAACATGCCAGAAGAACTTCCTTTTATTGCGAAACTTGATGCTTTTTTACATAGCAACATCAGCTTGGCCAACAAGATTTCGTAAATACGACACACGATAAGATCTACTGCAGGATACTGATTATTGGTAAAATGCATTATAATGCCGTAATTTACTCCAACAGTCTACCCAACGATCACACGAAAAATGCGGTCTACGGAAAAGTGGTTGCAGCTTATACATTTTCTGAAGACTGAAGCAGCTTGAATTTGATGTACAAATTTTTATTTATATTTTGCTTAAAATAAATAAATTTGGTTCATATTTTTCCAATAAAAATGACCACGTAGGGTACGAAAACTCGTGGCTCACTCGCTAGCTGAAGCATTGCAGCTCGTATTCGTGAGCGGAAGCTGTTGTTTTTGATAAAATGGCTTGGGCCCAAGTGGGAAGTTGAGGAAAGCATTTTCGTTCCCTATTTGCAAATATCGTTTAAATTGAGACTTTCACAAATATCTAACTCTGCAGTCTTAAGGAGTGGTTCATGCAGTTTATTTTTTTTTTGGCTTTGGGTTCAATTTTGCTTAAAAGACGTTCGTTCGTGTACACTCAAGAGACCACAATCACGCGTACAATAAACATCAGTCGATACTGCGAGGTTAGATTCTGATTGCCTTAACATGGTCTAAAATGCCACCCCGACTTGGTGCACTAGTGCACCATGTTGTCAACCGACAGCACGATGGTTGGTGGGAGTTATGGAATAAGAAATCGAATAGATTTTGTCCCAGGTTGGGTAGCTTCTTGGTCTGCATTTGTCTGCAGAGATACGACAGCGACGTACGACAGAGACGTACAGAAAAAAATAGCCTGGCAGAAGGCATAAAATGCTATGGTATGGATACCTAAAACAAAAACCTTAATGAAAGATTCTTTAAGAAGCAAAACTATGATGGGAGGAGTCGTATCCCCTGAACCGACGGCTTTAGGGTTTAAGCAAGGGGACTCCTAGGCGTCGTAATTCAATGACTGCAATACTACCGTGTTGGCTGTGGCTTACTTGTCTACTGTAGAAGATAATGCGACAAGAGTCGAGATGGCACAAATTGTTTTAAGGCAAGCTGAAAACTGGCAAGATTGCATGCAAAGTCAGCGTTTATAGATTTAGGCAACGTAGGTCACGAACACATAGTGTTGGTGTCCCTAATAGACGTATTTGAGAGCGTTTGAGGCCCAATGCAGTGAATACAGTCTCGAAAAGTGCACCAGAGCCATGAAAGCTGCAATCACCGGTTCTTGAAACCAAAAACTTGAACCGCGAAGCGATTAAAGCTGAGCAGAAATTTGTATTCAAATTTATTTATTTTTTCTTTAAATAAAATATATTAAATAATAATTGTCAAACAACTTTGAAGAGCCACCTATTGGATAATAGCATAAAACAAAATGATCCAGAGCGTTTTTTTTCATAAAATTTAAATCTAGTCGTATCAAAGACCGAAAAAATTACATCAAAATTTTGATTACAACTTTAAGAATGTTAACTTTTGAACTTTGTCCTGCTTACTGCCTTTTCTCAATAAAGAAGTGTAGCGATATTTTTATTGAGCACCAGAATACTTTAACTCAAGAATTTGTTTTGGTAAAACTACAGCACAACTCCGGCACATTACAGCACAATACCAGAAAAAAAAATACTTGAGATACTAAATCACACATTACAAAATTTCTTTTTCTAATGTTAATGTTTATTTCATTTCATTTCATTAAGTCTTTAGATACATATATCCTTGCAGATATAATCTTATCTATATATATATATATACAATTGTAAAAAAAAAAAAATCTGTACATGAAATATTTTTTGAAATTCTTTTTGCGTTTTGGACATTTTGAATGACGAGGAGTCCGAAATCGCATTTTTAAAATTTTTGTCTGTCTGTCTGTCTGTTAAAGCATCACGCGAAAGCCACTGGATGGGTCTAAATGAAACTTGACATCTAGGTTCCTTATATACCTAGTCATCATATAGTCTACTTTTTATCCAGTAAAAAATTTTGAACCCGGTGGGGGGCGCTGCGATCGGGTTCCAGGCATTATTTTTTTTTTTAGCTTATCTCCGAAACCGTTCATCCGATTTGCATGAAAATTTGTACGTAGAGGTTTTCGGATACGCTGAGTTCTTATGACTTATCTACTCTGTTCTTACTCGAACACCAGAGGGAGCTGTAGTACAAATATTTTGAAAAACCTCGAAAAACTCCTGCCCCGTGCATCCGATTTGCATGAAAATTCGAATGTTGGGGTTTTCTGATACGGTGAGTGTTTTGGACTTAACTTTTTTGAGCTATCTTGAACACCAGAGGGCGCTGAAGTACAAATATTTTAAAAGACGTCGAAAAACTCCTAAGCCACTTATCTGATATGCTTGAAAGTTGGTATATAGAGGTTTTCGGAAACGGTGAGTTTTTATGGCTTATATACTTTGTTCTATGTTGAACACCAGAGAGCGCTGCAGTACAAATATTTTGAAAAACGTCAAAAACTCCTCGTCAAAAGTCGCTTATTTGATTTGCTTGAAAGTTGGTATATAGAGGTTTTCGGCAACGGTGAGTTTTCATGACTTACAAACTAGGTTCTATCTTAAGCACCAGAGGGCGCTGCAGTACAAATATTTTAAAAAACGTCGAAAAAGTCCAAAGCCGTTTATCCGATTTGTATGAAAATTTCTATGTAGAGGTACTCGAACACGCTGAGTTTTTTGACTTATCTACTCTGTTCTATCTCGAACACCAGTGGGCACTGTAGTACAAATATTTTGAAAAACCTCGAAAAACTCCTACACCGTGCATCCGATTTGTATGAGAATTGGAAAAAAGGGGTTTTCTGATACGGTGAGTGTTCTGAACTTATCTTTATTGTGCTTTCTTGAACACCAGAGGGCGCTTTCAAGTACATCTCTTAGGAAATCGTGAAAAACTCCAAAACTGCTCATCCCATTTGGATGAAAATTTTTAAAAAGCGATTTTCGAGTATGGCAAGGGTTCTGGTGCTATCTTTTTTGTTCTTTCTCGAAACTAGAGGGCGCTGTTGTACAGTTTGTACGTGTGTATGTTATTATTCTGTTCCTAAACGGCTGCACTGATTTTGATGACATTTTTTTTGTGGGTTTGAGTGGATCCCTGGATGGTTCAGATTCATAATTGGACCCGGTAGGTGGCGCTGTGATCGTGTTTAAGGCATTTTGTTTTTAAAGTTTATCTCCGAAGCCGTTCATTCGATTTGCATGAAATTTGTGCATAGATGTTTTTGGATATGGTAAGTTTTTATGACTTATCTAATCTTATTTTATCTACTTTTGAAAACCAGAGGGCGCTGTGTAAAAATATTTTAAAAAAATTCTAAGCTGTTTATCCGATTTTCAATAAAATTGGTACATAATTCTAATATGGTGACTGTTTTGGACATATCTTTTTTGTACTATATTGAACACCAGAGGGCGCTGTAGTACAAATCTCTTCAGAAATCGTGAAAAAGTAGAAAGCCTCTCATCCGATTTGGATGAAAAATTTTATTAAAGATTTCGTGTACGGCAACTGTTTTGGCGTTATCTTTGTTGCTCTGTCTCGAAAAGTAGAGGGCGCTGTTGTACAATTTGTACGTGTGTGTGTTATTAAACTGTTCCTAAACGGCTGCACCGATTTTGATGAAATTTTTTGTGTGTGTTGAAGTGGATCCCTGAATGGTTCAGATTCGCAATTGGACTCGGTAGGTGGTGCTGCGATCGGGTTCCACGAATTTTGGTATTATAGCTTGTATGTATCCGAAACCATTCATCTGACTTACATAAAAATTTGTATTTAGGGGTTTTCGGGTACGGTAGATCTTATGACTTAACTATTTTGTTCTATATTGAACACCAGAGGGTACTTCAGTACAAATGTTTTAAATATCTCGAAAAACTACTAACTACTAAAAACCAGAGGGCGCTGTTGTTCAAATACCGCAAAAAACAACTCATACAATAAGTATGATTTTTATAAGTGGTTTTCGGGTGCGGTGAGTCTTTTGACGCTATGTATTTTGCTATATCTTGAACCCTAGAGGGCGCTGTACTACAAAAAAAAAACAAAAGTTTTTTCAAACCGACTAATGAAATCGAAAATTATTTATATCAACTCCCGAGTTAAGCCGGGTATTCAGCTAGTTGTGAATAATTTTGCAACAAAAGTATAATATAACAAAGAACAATATTAGTAATGAGAACAGTTATATAATTATGTTTAAAAAATATTATTAATTAAATTCTTAATTCAAACCAAAGGTACAATTCACTGAAAACAGTCAAAGCCTTCGTAATTAGCTCATTTAATGCATAATAACACCCCTATGCTGCGTTTTCTTGACAAGCAATTTATCAATAAAATTTGTAAAGAATTTTATCAAGCCAAAGCTTTATTAGTATTCTGCAACAAACTTGATAAATGAAAAGCTTTCGAAATTCACCACGTGAGGTGAACTTCTATTGACAGCTGATTTTATAAAATATGTCATAAAATTTTACGAATATATTTTACTAATTATAAAATACCTATTAAGTATTTTTGTTTATTTGATTTTATTAAATATTTGTGTAAAATAACTCAAACTTATAGGAAACCGAAATATGATCGTGCCACATCGGAGCAGCTGCAATTTAATGTTAATTTATGCCGCGAGCGACCACAATTGCAAGCTGGAAAAAATTGCCCGAAGTCGCCGCGGCAAATGCAGGAGCTCTGGAACGAGCTGGAGGGTGGATTACTTAAGTCTTAGGAGGCCCAACTCGGACAGCAGCGAAATGGAAAGAAGTAAGCTTACCGACAGGGTAAAAGGATCACTAGCTTCCCGCAATTTGCGTAATTCACATCTACGCCTTCTTTTTTCTTCATTTTCTTCATACTCTAATAGCAGCAATAACAAAAGGACTTCTTCTTCCATTTTCCTAAATTTCCACAAAAGTTAATAAATGTGTATCAAATAAATAATTATTACGTTAATGTTTACCTCAAGCGCCCACAACTGTGTAAATTTGAAGCAACAATAAAGTAAAGCCATTTGTCAATAGCTAATGAGATATTGACAAATTTGTCAATGAAGAAGCTTTTTTTTTGGTGACAGAATATGAAATCTTGATAAATATTCAATTATTGATAAATATTCAATATGGTGAATTTATCAAGTGCACAGAATCGGGCTGTAAGTTTGTTCATAAAACAGTTAAGAGTTACGTAGATGTCTTAACGGAATATTGAAAGAAATAAGCTTTAATAAATTATGACAGTCAATTGTTACAGCAATTAGTCATGTATAAATAAGAGGGACATTATTTTTCGACTTGATTCCAAAGAATTAAGTCTTAAAAGCAATAGGCGTATACTATAAGGTGGCAAAGCAAATTTGTAGAACGCAGAGCATATCTAGTAAAATGTTTTTGTATTTTCTTAAATTTAAAAGACGTTGAGGCATAAAAAGGGGACCAAATAATAGACTCATACTCAAGTCTCGACCTCACAAATGCACTAAACAACATATTTAGGGCATGCGGATCCGAAAACTCTGAACTATTTCTACGTATAAAGGCCAATAAAGAGTAATCTTTAGGAATAAGAAAATTGACATGGTCAATAAATGTAAATTTCGAATCGAAAATAACCCCCAGATCACGTTTTGTAGAAACTGATTGGATGTTTGAATCAAATATTAAGTATGCATTGGATAATGCAATGCAAAATGTGGCGGCAATGGTACAGTGGGTAGAGTGCGTTACCCGTGCACCAGAGAACTCTGGTTCAATTTCAACCTGACACAGAAAGTTTTATCAATTGAATTAATTTGTTTCTCTGTGCAGACAATAGCAAACCTCAGAGAGTAAAAACGGCCATGAAAAGCTTCTTGAGCACAGAACCCATTTGGAGGTGGCATAAGACTTGTAGGTTCATTTCTCGATCATTTGTGTTGAAACATTTCACAGAACGCACAACACAATTTATCATAAGAAGCACGTTCAAAGTCGTTTTAAGGGCTGAAATTGCCATTTTTTTTTTTTTTTTGTTTGGTTAATGTATTCAACTTGAGCTTAGAGAGTGTTAAATGAAAACTTTTGGAAAAGTTAAACGCAGAGGCATTGCTTTGGCTTCAGGTCATGACTCTTGGAATATCCGCTTGCAGATCAGAAATGTTCATCCGCATGAAGCGTTTCTCAACCTATACTTTAAAAAATCAGTATTTAATAATTGCTTAAAAACTCGGCTAAACTTGAAAATTCTTGTAATATAAAAGGCTCATGTTGAAGTAAGCTTGACAGCAAAACTCAGGCTAAAGTAAGCTTTTAATCATTAAAGCAGCCCTCAAATACTTTAAAAAATATACAGAAAAACGCTGCAAGTCTTTCAATACTAACCACAGCCTGCTTAGCCAAGACACACATAGAGTAACACAACTTTTAATACTGCCTTTTACGAGCAATTCAAATGACAAAAATGACAGCAATAACATTACCAACAACAATTTTCAAAATAGTCTATAAGCACTAAAGCTATCAACACAACACCTCAACTCGGCAACGCACCTTGATGTTTGCTAGCCAGACCAGGTGCTCGTAATTGTAAGCTTAACAAAAGTGTTACTGTTGCTGCATAGAGTCAAACGAGCCTGCATCTCTCTATCTCTCTCTCTCCTTTCTTGAATGCATTGGTTTGAATTACATTGCGTTGTGTTATTTTTCAAATCCTTGCTCGAGGAGTTTAAACCAGGGTCATTTGTGGCATTTTAAAGAACTTTTTGTGGTTGTGTACTGTCCCAACATAGTAGGTATTATGTCAGTAAATAGCTTCATCTGGCATGCTGATAGGTTTGCAGCTAGTTGAAATTACAGCACGTTAGCTAGCACAAAAATAGCTAATTAAATTGAATGCTTTCCCAAGTGACTAGATTTTATGTGGGATCACTTGTCTTTAAGTTATTTGGAATGTCAATGTTTAAACGAGCTATCTGCTCTACTGAATGCTGTCTAATTTTATTTTTAATATGTTACGACTACTTAAAGTAAAGGTATATAAACCAAAAACAAAACATTTAAATAATGGTACAGTATAATGTAGTAAGTGTTGCAAAAACTATCACAGATGTGATTGGATTAGATCACATTTCCCAACGACTTCATACATAAATTATATTTGATAATCTTTTGACATTATAATTTAAATATGATTTTTGGCATATGACCGCCACGGCTGGCTCGGACGTAATCTAATCTGGAGGTCCAATTTTCAATCACTTTTTCCTACATTTGTGGCCATATATCGGCAATTACGTGACGAATGTTGTCCTCCAAGTGGCCGATCGTTTCGGGCTTATCGCCGTAGAATAGTGACAGGCCAGTAGCCAAGGGGGTTTTAGGTGTTCAAACAACGCCCTCCCCCCCTTAGGGTCCAGAAAGTATGAAAAAATAACACAAATGAGACTATTAAATTCAAAATGTTATTTTTTTTAAGAGAAACTGAGATAATAATGTTAATTTACTTGAAGATGCAGAAGTTTAAAAATTTTCAAAGCCAATTTAAAAACCTTCGCTTAATTAATGAAACATTTGTTTGGCCAAATTAAAGATTAACTATGCTTATAAAAGTCATAATAATTATATTAGAATTTAGCTGCAAGGAGCTTGTATATTCAAGAACCGTTTCCAGATGTGGATTTTGATGCTCAAAAAGACCCTGATATCCGGAAAAATTAATATTTGAAATTATACCTAAAACGAATATACGAGGGGTGCCTTTTATATTTCGGGATTAGAGAACAAAAACAAATATTAATCATCGAAAATCACTTTATTGTTTTTCAAAATATTCTCCATTAAGATCTATACACTTTTGCATGCGTTTGAACCAATTGTCGAAGCACTTTTGCCACTCTGATTGAGGTATCTCCAAAACATGCATTCTGAATGCCGCAACCGCTTCTTCGGGCGTCGAAAATCGTTGTCCACGCAGTTTATTCTTCACGGTTGGGAATAAAAAGAAGTCATTCGGTGCCAAGTCAGGACTATACGGCGGATGACCCATCAACTCGATGTTTTGGGTGCTCAAAAATGCAGTTGTTTGAGCCGATGTGTGAGAGCTCGCATTGTCGTGGTGAAGAGTGATCCGTCTTCGGCGGTTGGTTTTCCTGATTTCTTGGAAGACAACTGGCAAACAAATGGTTGTGTACCACTCAGAGTTGACTGTTCTGCGTTGTTCTAGTGGTACTGTTGCGACATGTCCATATTTTCCGAAAAAACAGGCGACCATTTGCTTGGAAGTGCTTCGTGCGCGAACAACTTTTGTTGGATTTGGCTCATCTTGAAACACCCATACAGTCGACTGCTGTTTACTTTCGGGCTCATACGCGTAAATCCACGATTCATCACCTGTCACGATGTCATAGACGTGTTTCGAAGCACCGCGATCGTATTTTTTGAGCATTTTCTTCGACCAATCGACACGAGCCTTTTTTTGAGCGATTGACAAATTGTGTGGGATCCAACGCGAACAAATTTTTTTGACAGTCAAATGTTTATGCAATATTGAATGTATGCTGGTCCCACTTATGCCTAAGGTTGCCTCAATCTCACGATAGGTAACATGACGATCTTGCATTATCAGTTCGCGCACAGCATCAATGGTTTTCGGAACAACAGCTGATTTCGGACGACCTTCACGAAATTCGTCTTGGAGTGAACTACGACCACGATTGAATTCACCATACCATCGATAAACACTGGTCATTGATGGAGCTTCATCGCCAAAAATTGAATTAAGTTCATCCATGCACTGTTGCTGTGTTAATTCACGTCGAAAGTTGTAAAAAATAATCGCACGAAAATGTTCACGATTTAATTCCATTTTTAGACCGAGATGAATCTTTTAAGTTACTATAAACAACACAAATAGCGCTCGTATGTCAAAACGTTCTGAGTACGTATAAGCCAACAAATGTCAAACTTTGCGATAGAGCTTTCAGTTGACAGATTGCAACACCAGGGTTGCCAAATCCCGAAATATAAAAGGCACCCTACGTAATTTCATAAATTATAGAAAATAAGGTTGACACTTTTTATGCAATATCTAAGCTTATTGGACCCAAAACCTTTGAGAAAGCATTTGTTTCAATAGATTTTTTTTTTTTTTTAAAATTTGTAAAAGCTGTATAATGCAAAAAAATATAAACTACGAAATTTAACATATTATGGGGTATTCCACTTAAAACGGATGACTAAAAAGTTTGCCCATTCTATTTTGTTGTTTCTTGGTATATAAGACATCTAAAATCTCAAACTTGGTTCAAAAATATAGCGCGAAGTCCAAAATTTTCCAAATTAAAAGTTTTGAAAAATTACCTAAAATCTAAATATCCTTTTTTCGAAAAAAAATTCTCATTAAAAAATTTTTTTAAAACATTCGATGATTTTTTACCAAGCTCCTATAAGAAAAATAAACAATTACAGTTTGTTAAATTTCGGCATTTTTAAAATTATTTTTTATGTTAAAAAATTATAAAACAAGTTGGAAGTTCAAAAAATGTATTTCTAATTATTTAATTTGCAAAAGGTCTAAATTTAAGCCCACGACTGATTCAATTCTTAAATATCCAAAAAAAAAAGTAACTGTTCATTAGAAATTTATCCAGCTGAGTAATGGTTTTCAAGGAAAGACTTATTTTGATGCGATAACTTAAATAATTTATTCGGTTTTCGAATTACGGCTTTTGCAAAATAATCTGAGATTTAAATATGATTTTTATCGGAGTCGATTCCTCTGCTCAAAAAATGTTAACAAGAAAAACAGTATATAGTAATTGTTATTGGAATTGAATGATTTTGTCAGTCACGATATCAATTTTTTATGAGGAAATGGGGTTCACACAGGTCCAAATACTTGAACACAAGCTGGGGATCAATAAAAGCGTAAGATAGCAAAAAAGAAACCAAATTTAAAGACTAACATTTTTCTATTCTCCCGTATATGTAAAATGTCTCGTAAAAGTTGTGAATCAGGCTTCAACAGGTGCACTTTTAAAAAAAAAGTTTTAATTTTTCATAGCTAATTTTAATTTTGATTTTAGTAAACTGCAAGAAATCTTAACTATTTTTATCTTTCAAACTAATATTGTTGTATTAGTAAAATTTTGTCATAGACAGTTTTACTTTTTGTGCAAATTTTCAGAATTATATTTTTTAAAAGGCAATTATAAATTCTCAATTTGGACTATTTTTCAAAAAACCATGGGCAAAAATCGAAAACTTAGTACTAGAAATTAATTTCATAAAACAGTTCAATAAACTCTTGCCATCTCTCTTATGGTCATTTAAAAGCGGGCATATTCACGAGTAGTCTTAAGAAAAAACGGATTTGTTAAAAAAATTTCCTACTTATATATTTTTTATCAAAACCCCTCCCCTAAGGTAAGTCCTGGCTACGGGCCTGACTAGTGACTTAACATATCCTCACAGAAAATAGTCTAGCGGCGTTAAATGGAACGATCTTGGAGGCCAATTCACGGGTCCGGAACGTGAAGTTATGCGGTTACCAAACGTTTCCTTCAGTAAATCCACTTTGGCACGAGCTCTGTGACATGTTGCTCCCTCTTGTTCAAACCACAGCTCCTGCACCCATGGTTGTTCAATTATGAAACGAAAAAGTCAGTAATCATGGCTCTACAGTGGTTACTATTGACTGTAACGTTCTGGCCAGCATCGTTTTTATAGAAAAACGGACCAATGATTCCACCAGTCCATAAAGCACACAAAACAGTCAGTTTTTCTGGATGTAACGGTGTCTCAACATTCACTTGAGGATTATCTTCACTCCAAATATGGCAGTTCATCGCTGAACAAAATTCTCTTATGAAAATTGGGGTCAACGGCAATTTTGTCTTGGGCCCATTCACCGAATCTACGCCTTGCTAGGTGATCGTGTGGCTTCAATTCTTGTACGAGTTGGATTTTGTAAGCACGCAAGCCAAGATCTTTCCGAAAAATCTTCCATAAAGTGGATGGACACATGTCCAATTCCTGTGCACGATTTCGGATAGACTGATTCGGGTCTTCCTCTACGTTACGCTCTACAGCAGCAATAGCTTCTTCTGTACGCACATTTTTAAGAAGTTGCAGAAGAGGAAGAATACATAGCACACCTTCTCTGCGCTTGCCCAATGTTGGCTAGAAATTGCTACCTTCATTATGGTAACTGGTTCTACAGGGACACAGACGGTCTATCAGAACTTTCGGTCTACCGAGTCCCTTCTTTCAAATTTATAGCTCAAACTGGTTCAAATAGAGAGGGAAAAATTAACCCGTGACATTGGAACAAGCCTAATTGGTCTGAGTTTGTCTTATTAAAACAGCCGCTTGAACCTAACCTAACCTAAGACAAATCAAAAATTTCAAAAGAAAACAAAATCTTTTCGGTTTTGGAGTCTTGTTTAATATTCGAAATAGTTCTCATACGATTTTTGGAGATTTATTTCTCTAATTTTTGGAGTGTTGTTCAAAAAGAAAGGTCCATTCACACTGTGAACCGGACTTAACTGTCCGATTAGAAAATTTTCTTTTAGTAGGTTGCCACATGTGTCTTTGACAAGGCTGCCAAATATCAGCGACTCTTGTTGACATTTGGTAAAGTGTTTTGCGTACAACAAGTTTTTTCGTGTCTACGATTTTTACGATGGAAGAAAAAATTGAGCCTGATTCACTCGCCTGAGGCCTGGTTTTCGTGTCATTCTCGTACACCCATGTCTCATTGGTAAGCTTTTCTGTTAAAAGTGTTTTACGCATAAAATAAGGCAACAAACATGTTTGCCTAGTATAACCACGGCATAAGCAAGGCAAGCATGTTTTGTGAGCTTTTTTGTTGTTACTGTTTTACGTGAGATAATGAACACTAACAACAAAAAAGCTCACCAAACATGTTTGCCTATCATAACCGTGACATAAGCAATTCTGTACAATGCAACAGAAATATACAGCTAACAGCGTGATGATATCCCTAACAGAGTGATGATTTTGCGAATCTAGAGTCTTGTTCTCTACCAAAAAGTGCTCAAAAAAGTTTTCACTAAACTAAAAATTGTAATTGTTATTTTTTTAAAATTTATGTTTTAATTGGGCAATTTTTTTTTCGAACGCATATTTTGTATGCGAACGCATATTTTTTGCTATTGTTGGCGTTCTGAACGAGATATTTTTATATAGCCTTCACTAAAAACAGTGCTTTGGAAATACTTTCAAATTACATTAAATTATTATTGCATTATTAACTTAACTGTTTTTGGGGAAAAGTTCGTACCGAAAGTGCCTTTCGGACGTCATCAAAAACGGAAGTCGTTATATTTAGTGAAATTTTCATAGTTATTAAAAAAATCCTGATTACATAAAAGAAAGAAGAATATTTGAAGATAATAAAATAGCTCTTATGAGAAATAAAAATTTCTGGGTTCATCAAAAAATTTTAAATTCGTCTATTCGGACGTTACGTGTCGGACGTTACACTTTTTCCCATTGTGATTAAATTGAGTAATTTAGTAATTTAGTAATTAAGAAACAAATTTAATACATTTTTCTCTCCTTGCCCCAAGTATTTAATTTTATTCATTTATAATAAAACACAAATATTTACGAAACATTAACTAAACATGTACTAAAAAGAAAAACTACATTTGTAAAATAGTTCGGACGATTACATTACCAATGGTAAATTAATTAATCTAATGTATAAATTGCTTATAAAAATAAAATTTTTAATGTTAATACACAAAATTATAAGTTTTTCATGCCATTGCATTCTTCAGCTGTGGTAGACAATTTTCTAGATAAGCCCATATTTAGATTTTATGTGATTTTCCAAATTGCAGGCTATTTGGAAAAAATACTTCACACAGAGAAAAATTTTTCTGCACAAATTGTAGAGTTTAGATGCCAAACATACCAAGAAATTAACAAAATAGTTTGGGCAAAATTTTTAGTTATCCGTTTTAAGAGAAATACCCCATAATGGGTTAAAAATCGTGGTTTATGTATTTACTGCATTCTACAGCTTTTCAAAATTTAACAAAAAAATCCATGCAAACTAATATTTTCTCAAAGGTTTTGGACCAAATAAGCTAAGGGTCAAATAAAATAAAAAATATGAAATATCTTTTATACACTGTGAAAAAAAGGCATAGTAAGACCATACAAGTTGGCTTTTGTGAAAGAAAAATGTACTAAGTGGCAAAACGAATGTGTAATGACAAAAGTATTTGTGCAAGCTAAACATGGTTTAAAAATGAAAACTTTGATAATTGCAAAAAAAAATTGTTTGAATTGTTAAAGTTGAAGTTAAAGTAGAAGTTAGTGAAGTTAGTCTTGTTAAATTACACAAAGGCTGTGTATAAAATTTGATTTAATCATTACTTAAAATTATGTAAAATTAAGTGAAAATTAATTGAATTATCGACAATTTATCATTCGAATTAAATATGATAGATCAAGAAATAAAACTTGGTTGTCTTATCCAAGAACTTGGAAAACACCAAATGACCGAACCATTGAATAAATTAACATAGGTTTATTGTTAATTTGACTTAAGGTTTTTTTTCGGCTTATACAAACTTCTAACAGTGAAATTCAAATACAATGATTGTGACTTTTATAAACAATGTTAATATTTTATTTGGCCAACAAATTTGTGTTGAAAATGTTGAAATTTTTGCATCTTTATTCAAATGCAAAAATATATTTTTGCATCAAAATTTACATCTTTGTCTCAGTTTGTAATATTTGTTATATTTTTTCATACTTTTAAGAACCTATGGTGGGAGAGAGGGGGTTGAAGCCCTTAAGCTTCACCTTGGCTTAGACTCAATGGATTTCGATTAAAAATTGGAAAAAATATATCGCAGAAGGAAATTACTGTTTTTTTTTTAAGTTCTTGATTTGATGAATTCTTATATATTTATTCATTAATTTATAAACATGACAATTTTGGGCTGTTATTTAATTTTTTTTTGGGGGAATTTTTTATGAGTTTTGTAGTCTTATTTCATAAAATTGAGGTTTTTCCCAATGAAAGTATACTCCAAATGGTGGGGCATTTTTAATTTTTTTTTTGGTCCATTTTTGACGTAGAATTACGACTTACAGCGTGGTTTGTATGGGGATATTTTCACACATTTTTCAAGGTCTTGCTAACGTTTTTGGGGAACACTTTGGGATATACATACAGCCTTTAATATTCATCGTACAAAAAAAAAATTTATGCCAAAATATCAGTTATATCGTCAATAAAAGGCATAACACTAACTTTGGACAAGATAGCAAAATAAAAGCAGAAAAATTCTGTTTTAGTATGAGAAAATTGATACTTCAGTTGCTGCTGGCATATCTATGCTTGTTGCTTTAGCTCGTGCCGAAATCTCAAATGCAATATCGTGTTATTTGTTGAATAGAATTATTTTACCAATTTCTTAGAGCTTAAGAAGCATTGTTTACGTATATAAATGCTTGCGCTGCTAAAAAGCTTTCAGTCTGCTGGTAGACTCCACTCAGTTAGGGTGACGTCGCTTTGTCCGTCTGATACATACAAAAAATTAGACGTTGCAATACGAAGAAACGATGCATAACATAGTTTATTATACTAGTTTATATTTGATATTTCAAAAACGCAGTGCTACTACATAAAAACCATTATATAAGTCAAGAATCATTTCACGAATATTTTTCAGTAACTGCTTGTACTGAAAACTTATATTTCTTTCGTTTTTGTAGTTTGTTATTGCTTTTGTTAATCTTCAGCAAGATTAATACAATGAATAATAAAAAAAAAAAACACTGGTGCGTCGTTGGACACACGAGAAAAGTGAAGTTTTTTGCAGTTTCATAGATTATTAATTTAGTGTATTTTTTTTTAATAAAATAGCTTTTAAATTAATACATTTCAAATAACATAGAGTAAATTAAAAAACACACGTTAATAGTCACACCAGCAAATTTTATTATACTTCATTAATATATTATTTACTAGCTGAATATCCGGCTTAACTCGGGAGTTGATATAAATAATTTTCGATTTCATTCGTCGATTTGAAAAAACTTTTCACAAACTTTAGAAGGAATATTGTGTGCAACTTTCAAACCAGTAACTTTGGCGAAATGAGCAAAATGTAGCTTCAACATCTGAAAATTATGAGAAAAAGTTAGGGAAATCGTGATTTGAGGGTGCGTGCCGCCGATCGCTTGCAATAAAATATTTTCAAGTTTTATATTGTATTCGATAGATTGCATATTTTTGAAAAAAATCAGAGCAAAAACGAATTTTTGCCAATTCGCGAGGAAACTGGACAAAAATTCAAAACAACGCCAACTTACGACGCAACTGATTTGCGCATGTGTTAATGCGTACTCAAATACCACAGAATTCGGCATCAGCTGTCCGAATTTGTGAAAAAAGAAAGTGGGTATAGAAATACACATAAAGAAGAAAAGAAGATATTTATCACCCTTCTCGCTTTGTGGACCTTACTATATTTTGTAGTACAGCGTCCTCTGGGGTTCAAGATAATGCAAAATACATAGTGCCAAAAGACTCACCGCATCCGAGAACCACTTATAAAAATCATACTTATCGGATGTGTTGTTTTGAGTTTTTTGCGATATTTGTACAACACTGCCCTCTGGTTTTCGAGATAGAATAAAAAATAACGCCAAAGCCCTTTCCATACTCGATAATGAAATCCTATATATCCGATACACAAATTTTTATCTAAACCGGATGAGCGGTTTTTGAGTGTTTCACGATTTCTTAAGTGATTTGTACTACAGCACCATCTGGTGTTTAAGATAGCGCAGAAAAAAAAGTCCAAGATACCCACCGTATCCGAAAACTCCCATCTTAAAATTTTCCCGCAAATCGGATGTACAGCTAGGAGATTTTCGAGATTTTTAAAACATATGTATTGCAGTGCCCTCTGGTGTTCAATATAGAACAAAATAGATAAGCCATAAAAACTACCGTACCCGAAAACCCCCAAAATACAAATTTTCATGTAAATCGGAAGAATGGTTTCGGAGACAAACTATAATAACAAACTTCTTGGAACCTGATCGCAGCGCCACCAACCGGGTCCAATTGCGAATCTGAACCATCCAGGGATCCATTAAAACACACACAAAAAATTTCATCAAAATCGGTGCAGTCGTTTAGGAACAGTTTAATAACACACACACGTACAAATTATACAATAGCGCCCACTACTTTTCGAGACAGAGCAAAAGAGATAACGCCAAAACAGTTGCCGTACACGAAAATCCTTTAGTAAAATTTTTCATCCAATTCGGCTGAGCGGCTTTCTACTTTTTCACTATTTCTTAAGAGATTTGTACTACAGCGCCCTCTGGTGTTCGATATAGTACAAAAAAGATAAGTCCAAAACAGTCTCCATATTAGAAAACCCCTATAAACCAATTTTCATGAAAATCGGATAAACAGTTTAGAAGTTTTTTAAAATATTTATACACAGCACTCTCTGCTGTTCAAGATAGAACAGAGTAGATAAGTCATAAAATCTCACCATATCCGAAAACCTATATATAAAAATTTTCATGCAAATCGCAGCGCCACCTACCGGGTCCAATTGTGAATCTGAACCATCCAGGGATCCACTCAAACACACACACAAAAATTTCATCAAAACCAGTGCAGCCGTTAAGGGACAGTTTAATAACATACACACGTACAAATTGAACAACACCACCCTCTAGTTTCGAGAAAAAGCAAAAAAAGATAGCACAAAAACCCTTGCCGTTCTCGAAAATCGCTATTTACAAATTTTCATCCAAATCGGATGAGCAGTTTTGGAGTTTTTTACGATTTCCTAATATTTGTACTAAAGCGCCCTCTGGATTTCAAGATAGCACAAAAAAGATAAGTCCAAAACACTCACCGTGTCAGAAAAACACTTATTCCAATTTTCATGCGATTCTGATGCACGGCTTGGCTTAGGAGTTTTTTGAGGTTTTTCAAAATATTTGTACCACAGCGCCCTCTGGTGTTCGAGAGAGAAAAGAGTAGATAAATCAAAAAAACTCATCGTGTCCGAGAACCTCAACATACAAAATTTCATGCAAATCGGATGAACGGTTTTGGACTTTTTCGACTTTTTTAAAATATTTGTACTACAGCGCCCTCTGGTGTTCAAGATAGAACCTAGTTTATAAGTCATAAAAACTCACCGTTTCCGAAAACCTCTGTATACCAACTTTCATGCAAATGGTATAAGCGACTTAGGAGTTTTTAAAGTATTTCTACTACAGCGCCCTCTGGTGTTCAAGATAGAACAGAGTAGATAAGTCATGAAAATTCACCGTATCCGAAAACCTTTATATACCAATTTTCATGTAAATCGAATCCACGGTTTAGGAGTTTTTCGAGGTTTTTCAAAATTTTTGAACTACAGCGCCCTCTGGTGTTCGAGATAGAATGGTGTAAATAAGTCAAAAAACTCAGCGTGTCCGAGAACTTCTCGATAAAAATGTTCATGCAAATCGGATGAACGGTTTCGGAGATAAGCTGAAAAAACGAATGACTGGATTTCGATCGCAGCGCCCCCTACCGGGTCCAACCTTTTTTACTGGATAAAAAGTTAGGCCTATGTAATGACCGGGTATATAAGGAACTTAGATTCCAAGTTTCATTGAAATCCATCCAGTGGTTTTCGCGTGATGCTTTAACAGACAGACAGACAGACAGACAGACAAAAATTTTAAAAATGCGATTTTCGGACTCAGCGTCATTCAAAACGTCCATCGCAAAAAGAATTTCAAAAAAATATTCAATGTACAGATTTTTTTTTTTACAATTTTATATATATATAGATAGATAGATTTTATTCCGTGCTACATTCATTGTTATTTCAACGGACTTGTGGGCAATTGTTAATTTTTGCTGATGCTGTTGACATCTTGTATGTATGTAGCAAGTAGAGCAACATTTTTTTGTTATATTTGGATAGCTGCTAAATATGCTTGGATATGTAGAAAAACCAATACTCAATCCTTTTAATATTTAGATTTTTCAATCTGCTGCAACATAGTTCAGTTGTACTTTATTAAGTACTTCAGTTGTACTTTATTAAAACACCGAGCCTGGTGACATCTTGTAGCAAGTGGAACATTTTATGTGCAATGTATTTATACGTAGAATAGCGAATACACAATCCTTAATTAATTAAGAGATTATTGTGATCTACTGCAATGTACCTGTTTATATATATATTTAATATTGAATCAACAACTTTACTTAACAGAGGCTTTTGGATAAGAGCATAGTGTTTTAAACTCCTAATCACAACGATGCGAGTTCGAGTCCCAGCGGAAGATTGAAGAAATATTTTTAATATATTGAAAATACATTTTCTTCTTATAATAGACGCAAGGAACAAAAATTAAAAAGTGTCGTATTTGAGATTTCACTCAAGCACATCACAGAACGAGGCGTAAAAAAGCGAATATACATCAAAAATTATGTATATGAATGAATTTCATATTAATTTCAATTTATTAAACATAAGATTAAATTACATATATTTATTTTTACCAAAAAAACGCAAAACTGTATGTTTAATAAAAATGAACAAGAACAACAAATTCATCAACAAATATATCAAACAAAAAATTCTACGTCCACACTTACAATATTCGTACTATCGAAACTGTGTCTTTTTTTTTAGGTGCATTTTAATGCTGCCAACAAAATAAAGCGTCTTAGAATAGGAGCGAAGGCTTCACACAATTATTAAGAAATATTTTTACTTCATTAATATTTTAATTTCGCGAATTTAATTTTTCGTGTACAATTTTAAATAGCATAACCATTTTTATATCTTCGATTTACTTATTGAGTGCTTTTGTAGCAAAATTACAGTCGGTCACTGTCTAGAGAAATGTTTTCTGAAAGCGTTTTACACAATTTTTATTTAATTTTTTTTTTGGGCAGAACATTAAAAATGGTTTATCCCGTCTATAAATATCCAAAGCATGACCGTATATCAAGAATGAATATTAATATATAGGTTTCATAAAATCGTCATCTGATGTCTGATCTACTCAACACATAGCTAATGTCTGTAAGAAACTCTGCTGTTAGAAATCGATTTATATAACATTGAAAATTAAATTGCTATCAATTGTGGAATAAAACGCAAATGCTCAGCATATCGTATACATAAATTCATAAATATATATTTTAATAAGATGTTGATTAAGATTGAAAGAACCACTAAATATTTACCGACTCGGCATCAGTTGAAAAACATTGAAGATGATGCGCTAAAAAGCTGATGAATTTATAACAATTCAATTTGTCAATCAAGCTATCAATCATCAAACAGCAACAACAGTAACAACAGCAACAACAACAACAACAACTACAACAACATCATGAACATTAACACACAGACATAGCAAGGACTAGCTTGCAAGGAAATATTGCCAGTGCCTGTCTTACCGCCTGCCCCAAACACCTAAACATGCTGCTCTTGAGCACTCCGCAAGCAATGAAAGTTAAAACGAAACGAACGTCGAAAGACTCATAAATAATTTATGCTTGTGCGATTAAGTGAAGAATTTTATTTTATGCTTTTTCCATAATAATAACAATAAACGACTGAATGTTGTAGCTGAAGAGTGCTGCGAGTGCGGAAGCGGAGCATGAGCAGGAACTGTAGCTGAAGCTGGAGCACAAGAAATAGCTTTGTCACAATTGAAGCACATCATCATCAGTAGCAGCAGCAGCAGCAGTACCAGCAACAACAACAACAGCAGCAGGGACAGTAACAGTGCCAGCAACATACTCAGCAAAAAAATGACGACCAACACTGACTGGTAGCAACAGCAGCAGCACCTGCGGAATAATATTACACCTACTCATAACATTCGAACTACGTTGTAGATGATGCCACGATTCTTGGACGATATTAAAAAAGTAAAGTGAGTGGTTGGGGTGACAAAAACTGAAGTGGATTATTGGATAATGAAAGTCTCATTGAGGCTAAATGGAGCATTAAGTCATATCTTCAGAATTGAGTGCTTTATGGCTTACTTAATGCTGGAGGGGGCTAATATTTACGTGAAGCTTTCAATTAAGTTTAGGAATTGACTTTTTTTTACGCTCAATGGCACACATTGTAGAGGCACTTTAGAAATGGTCACTAAACACAACGTATGGCATTTTAAGTAGCTGCTAAATAAAATCTCGCAACTGTTTTTTTTTTTTTTTCTTCCATCTATACCAGTGGCTGTCAAATAATCAAGGCAGCTGCTGTGTAATTTTATTGATTATTGTTAAGAATTACAAGGATCAAGGCAGCACTGCTGGTGCCTCTATTGCCGCTTTTCCGTCTTGCTAGACGTCAAGCATCATTTGTGTGAGAATTTTGCTCAGCAGGAGTTTCACTGATAAATTGATTTAAACACAGCAAACCGTTGCCATATTTATTGCCATTGCCATTGAGACAAGCCGCTGGAGCTATTTGTGGAGCTGGTAACGAGTAGTATGGGTGTAGAATTGGGAGCAGACTGTGTTGTTTGTCTATGTTTGTTGTAGGCACTGTGCTGTGGCTGATGGATGGGCATGCAGCCAGTTTTACGGAAGCAACTGCTTGTCTCAGGTAACTTTAAATTCGCAACGAGCAAAGCGTGCCTTGTAACACCAACGTTGGTATTGTTGTTGTTGCTGCTGTTACAGTCCTAAGTTATTGTTTGTTTGTGTGTGCACTATAGTTCTATGCTGTGCTCTTTACTGCACAGCGCCTCGCCCATTCACCGCCCACCACAAATATCACACCCCCCATCAAGGTGTTTTATGGATAATTGAAAGCTATTTAAACAGTCGTTTTGCCCATTATTGCTACTCCGAATTGTCGACATTGAATTTATAGGGTTTGCGCTAGGTGGGAGATAAATTATATTTGCATAAATACCAAAATGAAGACTGAGATACAGACCAAATGCTGCTGTAGTCTTTAAGTTGTTTTATTATTTGTATCTTTTCTCACTGCAAACATTTTGATTAAAAGCATTATCTGACAATAATGAAAAATGTTGATAGAGATTGTTTGCAAAGTTTAAAAATTAAATTTAAGTTTTATTTGGGGAAAAAAAAAATTCAAGGTTTAGACATTGAAGTACCAAGAATTTGTATTTTATTATTAAATTATATTTGTTGGAGGGGAGATTTATAAAAGAAAACTAGTCTCATGAGACGGTTGTAGATAATGGCATAAGTTATAAATAATAGAATGAAAATTGTATTTGAAGTGAAATTTCTTATAGCACGGGTTGAGTAAGTCCACAATATAAAACAGAAGTGAACTAAAACTGTTTAAATTTTACGTAATTTGTGACGAAGTGTGACATGGAGGGGGACAAAATAAAAAATTATTATTATTATTATTATTATTATTATTATTATTATTATTATTATTATTATTATTATTATTATTATTATTATTATTATTATTATTATTATTATTATTATTATTATTATTATTATTATTATTATTATTATTATTATTATTATTATTATTATTATTATTATTATTATTATTATTATTATTATTATTATTATTATTATTATTATTATTATTATTATTATTATTATTATTATTATTATTATTATTATTATTATTATTATTATTATTATTATTATTATTATTATTATTATTATTATTATTATTATTATTATTATTATTATTATGATTATTATTATTATTATTATTATTATTATTATTATTATTATTATTATTATTATTATTATTATTATTATTATTATTATTATTATTATTATTATTATTATTATTATTATTATTTTTATTATTATTATTATTATTATTATTATTATTATTATTATTATTATTATTATTATTATTATTATTATTATTATTATTATTATTATTATTATTATTATTATTATTATTATTATTATTATTATTATTATTATTATTATTATTATTATTATTATTATTATTATTATGATTATTATTATTATTATTATTATTATTATTATTATTATTAGTATTATTATTATTATTATTATTATTATTATTATTATTATTATTATTATTATGATTATTATTATTATTATTATTATTATTATTATTATTATTATTATTATTATTATTATTATTATTATTATTATTATTTTTATTGTTATTATCATCATCATCATCATCATCATCATCCTCATCATCATCATCATCATCATCATCATCATCATCATCATCATCATCATCATCATCATCATCATCATCATCATCCTCATCATCATCATCATCATCATCATCATCATCATCATCATCATCATCATCATCATCATCATCTTATCATCATCATCATCATCATCATCATCATCATCATCATCATCATTCTCATCATCATCATCATCATCATCATCATCATCATCATCATCATCATCATCATCATCATCATCATCATCATCATCATCATCATCATCATCATCATCATCATCATCATCATCATCATCATCATCATCATCATCATCATCATCATCATCATCATCATCATCATCATCATCATCATCATCATCATCATCATCATCATCATCATCATCATCATCATCATCATCATCATCATCATCATCATCATTTAAACATATTACAATAAACATGTTTACTTTACAATGCAATCAAAAAATGCACTTTCGTTGCGACACCCTTTATTTTGTTATGCAAGGCGAATCGAGTGTGTCTAAGAAAATCGGAAAGAAAAATTAACAACAACCACACAGCTCTGTTAAAGCATATGCCTTTTTTTACTCTCGCATTTTACTCTCGCAATCTACTTTCCCACAGCAACGCTTTGCAACATATTTTGTTGTTGCTTCTTTAATGCGGTCAAAAGGTGTTTTTCATTTTATATTTTTACCGATCTTAATAAAAAAATATTTGAAAAAAAACTATTTTGTGCACTTGGTATAAAGGAGAGATTTTAAGTGATATATGTTTTACCCGAATCTGTTGTCAATAAAGTGGGTAAAAAGGGAGAGAAAGATTTCTGTTTGCGTATTAATATATAAGAAGATTGCACCCAAAACATAAACATATCTCTAAAAATAGAAAAGTTGGCGGTACTAAAAACTGTATACTTATTAGAAAACAGTGATATATGTTACAATGACTGTACAATAAGTTATGCGACGAACGAAACGAAAATGGCCATTTTCAGCCCATAAAAGGACTTTGACCGAGCTTCTTATGATCAATTGTGTTGTGAAATGTTTGACCACAAATGATCGAGAACTGGACCTACATGTTTTATGCCGACTCCCAACGGCTTATGTTCTCAAGAAGCTTTTCATGGCAGTTTTTACTCTCTGAGGTTTGCCATTGTCTGAAAAATTATTTCAATTGAAAAACATTTCTGGGCCAGGGGGGATTCGAACCAGGGTTCTCTGGCGTATGGGCTACATACTCTACCCACTACGCCACGGTCGCCTCCAATAAGCTATGCAGTAGATAGTATTATTGTTATCTAATAAGTATAATTTTTTTAGTACAGTCAAGTTTTTAGTTTTAGAGATATGCTTATGTTTTTGGTGTTTTGTGAAAAAAGAATTGAATAATTACAAAATTGATAGTAAAAAATTTCATTTATTACGCAAAATTCTGAGAAATTTTCACTTAATATTGAAATTTAGTAGTTTTAACCGGTTGATTTTATCTTCACACGAGCACAGCTCAGTTACGGTTAAGGCGGTGATGTTTGTTGATATACCGTTAGAAAGGTGATTTCATAACCTTTGCAATGAATTCTTAAAATAAGCCTTTCGTAAGTTAGTTTTTCTGCTAGAAACAATAATGTGAATCAAAATCGTTAAGTGCTAATTAACTCTGTAGCTCCTAAGAATGTAAAAATAGACCCACCCTCCCTTACGATTTTTTGCTCAACTCTACATCACCAACTCGAGTATAACTAAATTAAGGTACTTTCTAACGAATAATATATGGATATATGTATAACGAATAATATGTATGAATGTGTTTTTAATGTTTTCTTTACAATCGTCAAAGCAACGTTTGCATAAATGACATAAACAAAAATGTGCTTAACTGTCTTAAAATAAAGCATGCATTCAAAAAGAGAAAAAGAGAAATACGAAGTGAGAACGAGAGAGAGAAAGAGAGAGAGAGAGAGAGGGAGATTTTAATTCGAAGTCCGAAACTACCATCTGGGTGCGAACAAATGTCCGACACGAAAAATTTTCAGCAATTAATTGAAAAACATATTTTTCATCCTTATTTTAGTATTGAAGGGTTGCTGGCTGGCCGTACATTCTTCAAAAAAGGAGGTTTCATTGAGAAAATGCACTACAGCCTCTATTTTGTTTTGAATTATTTAGGCAAAATTGATTTGTTCAAGTTGTTCTCACTTAAGAGATTTTCAATACTATAGGGGTGTTCATACCGAACTCGTTAGTTTGTTAGATAATTTTACAAAAACAAAGTGCATGTTAAAAAAATAACAAGTAACAACTAACAAACTAACGAGTCCCGTGTGAATACCTCTTTATTTTTTTTGACGGTAGAAAAGCAAAAATATGCCATTTTGCTGAATTTGAAGTAAATTTCCCAAGCTGTGTAAATTAATATTTTTTTAAGATTGCATCACACATCAAAAAGTAAATTTGAAAGTCCAAAAGTAGCACAACTTGAATTCCTCTCCTAAATTACTTGAATCAAATTGCAAAGATAACAAAACAAATAAAATGTAGCAAAAATCAAATCAAGAAACAAAGTAAATTCAATCAAATTCAATAAAACCACAATTTTAACATGCTGTACGAAATCAAAGCCAACCAAAAAAGAAAGAGGGGGAAAAAAAATTAAAAAACACTTGATGCTATATTTGTCCACGTTCGGAACGAACAAACACTAATCACTTTCGGCACACAATTTGCTGAAGCACTTAACCACTTCAATTTGGGTAAAAATGCAGTTCGAGTTGTTTTGCTTCTTTTTTTTTTTTCTTTTCTCGAAACCAAACTAAAACAACTTGACAAACACAAATTTGATAAATTTCAACAACAGTGAAGTGAAGAATAGTAGCAGCTGTTGTTGTAGGTGAGCTGCGCGTTGGCTATAACAAGGCATGCTTAGCTGCTGTTGGACATGCGATGGTGTAGAAGCCAGTGAATGATGCCATCGTTTTTAACATATGGTGCAAAGCATGCCAACAGCCGCTGGACTACAATTGTATAATTGTTGGACAGTTAGTCAGTCAAATCAATCGATGATATGGTGCTAAAGCAACAACAAAGACAATGAAGGTAGTATAAAAGCAAAATAAAACAACAACTATATGAAACAGCGGCGTTGATGTTGACTCGACATTTTTGTGTGCAACGAATTAAATTGAAATTTTTTTCCAATTCGGACGTAATTAAATGTTTGACTTCCGGTTTGAACGTTATAAAAAATGCAGTAGCGCCAAACAACAGATGAACACACACACACACACAAGCCACACAACATCATTAGATAGACGCTAGACGGACACATAGACGAATAGACAGTAGACCAAATCAACATACAAACATTAAAAACATTGAATAAATGCATCGTGTAACTTTAGGAAAAAGTCAAGCAAGTGTAGCCGTCGCCAAACGGAAACGGAAACGGCAGTGGCGAAACGAATGTCAGCCAGCGGAAGAGCAGGACATTTTGATAAACGTACATTCAAGCCATGAGATAGTTAGTGTGTGTGTGTGTGTGTGTGTTTGTGTGTGATTTTGTCTACTATGTCTAGCATTGAGTGGGTGATCGTTGTATTGCGCTGCTGGTATGCCTGTTGGTGGTTTCGTTGGTGACCAACAATAGCCGACAGTGACAAGTGAACGAGCACTAATCGCTCACTTTAGATTGCTTCGATGTATTGTCTACTCTGGCGCTGGTGCTGTTGCCGTTGTTGTCGCTTTTGCTATTTTTGTTGGCGCTTGTGTTGTGGTCAAGTGTGCTGCTGATATTTTCTTATTGAATGACCTTTTTTGACTTGTTTCAAAGTAGCAGTTTTTGAAACAAATTCGAGTAGTGAAATCCCGAGCAAGCTTGAGGCGAAATTTAGGGGAGGTGTCATGATAGAAATGTGAAAAAAAACCTGTCAGTTGCTGATTTATTTATTGTGGAAAAACAATTTTTATCCATTTCAAATAATACTTTATAAAATATTTCATTGACTGATTTGAGTAAGATTTAAGATTTGAGAGAAATATTTTAAGAGATCTAGATACTCTTTAATTGCTGGCAAGTAAATGATAAATCAGTGAGAATTCAGAGGAAACTCAATTTTTAAAAAAAGTTAAACAACGCGGGTAGTGACAAAAATACTTCAAATTTCATATACAATCTATCCATTTTTGTTTTATGGGTAAACTTTAAAATAAACGGTTTTTTTTCTGTTTCTTCCAGTCCTTTCTCTCAAAAAATAAGTAAAAAAACATAAAAAAAATACTGCTGTAAAACAATATATTAGAAATAATACATTTCAAGACGCTCTTATCAGTTTCATTGAAAAGCAGTTATTCAATATTGAAAAAGAAAACGAAAAGAAAGAAAACTAAATAGAATATGCATTGAATTGCAATGCCAGTATAAAGTCTAAAGAGTTTTTGGTGTTTTCAATTTTAAAGTTTACACAACAGTAATTTTTTTTTGCAGAATTTATGTTGTCACCGCTTCGTGTCAGGAGTGTTATGTTTTACTTTATTAGCTCTAATCTTAAGAAACTGCAAGAAAACACACGATTTATCGATTTCAGTTTTACTAAGTAAGTTGCATTTTAAAATGTTTTTAAAAATTTAGTCAGCAGATTATGATAAGTATGGAATAATATGTCAAGAGTGTTGTCTATGATTTTTCGATTTTAAAAATTTTTAATTAAAAAGTGTTAGCATTTGATTGCTTAGTTTTTAACTGTTTCTTAATTTTGAGTTTTTAGTGCGGATTTTTTTTCAACAAAACTATTAAAAAATTGTTAAAAGTCATGAGTGTTGTTTCAACACCAACGTCTTGCCGCCGATTTGCGGAATTTTTTTCTAATCTTTTTTTTTTTAATTTTCAGCTTAAGACAAATGAAACATCAAATCGGAAATTTTTTAGTAGATCCAAACACTTCTTAGAGGTATAACACTTAAGACAAATATCGTATGCACTTCTGCAAAAACTTAAAAAAATAAATTTAGCAAAATTTTTTAAAAAGCGTTAGATCGATTTTGGATTCTACATTAATTTTCACAACAGAGCGGCCATGTTTAAAGCTGAACGATGCTAAAGTTGGAAAAATTTAAAAATTTCTCTATCATATCCATGTTGTTTGAAATTGACTCCTCTTATACTTTGAGTGCAAAAATCATGCGTTTGGCAGAATGAATTGCATTTATTAAAAACGTTCTTT
Organism: Coremacera marginata; assembly: GCA_914767935.1. Classification (NCBI taxonomy): domain Eukaryota; kingdom Metazoa; phylum Arthropoda; class Insecta; order Diptera; family Sciomyzidae; genus Coremacera; species Coremacera marginata. Next base: position 24,716,985 of record OU612043.1, read on the forward strand.
TAGGAGATAAACTTATGCAAACAAGTATTATAGTATTCGCCATTTCTTTGAAACCACATTTTTTTTAGGCACTTTCGTACAAGCACAGAGATTTTAACTTTTTTTCTATAGAGGACTACTCAACCAATAATTACTATCTTTATTTTATCCTAAAGACTTCTTGAAGAGAAACTATTAAGAATGACGCACTTACGATTAACTCTAAACGGTATATGTAAGATACTTGTAAAACTATTCTAAGCTCATTTTGGCACTATATAAGTGCGAGTTGTAATTTTTAAAACGCCCTTATATCGACCTCTTAGACCTCTGAAACAAGATCAACACCCTAAAAAACATTGTCTTAGACAAGACATGCAGATCTCTTGCAGATATATACTCTTAAGAGAATTAAGATATATAGTCAAAAGAGAGTTTTATAAGACTTTGTGTATGTATACAATACTACCAGCATTACTTTAATATAACAAAATTGTTATCGTTATATTTCAATACCAACGTAACAATGATTAAAATTTAATGTTATATTTTTATTATGTTTGTAGGAAATTATTATATCTATAATATTGTGTGTCGCTGATTCCATATCAAAACGCAAACGTTTCTGACATCAGTATTTTTGAAAATTTTGAAACTCTTTGGGTTGATAGTTCTCCTGAAACGTATTATATCTGCATTAGAGTGGAATGAAATGTATGTAAGCAAAAACAATCTTCAAGAGTTTCACGCATTTTTGGATAGTCCTCATCAAAATAATTTTTTCTGCTTCTTTAGATTTTTTCTGCGACATAACTTTTGACTGTGCCCGAGCACTTATATGTGTCAACTACGAGAGTGTTTTTTTTAATCAAAATTTTAAAAAATTATGTCTACATTTTTTTGATGCAAAACTGTTAACCGTTGTGTCAACAGCTGTTGGGTTTTATCCACATCGACAGTAGATGTACCCGGGTACTTCATACGTTTTGTATGGCAGATAGTTGCTTTTGATATACAAATATTAACTACTACCTGGATTCTTGTAATTTTCTGGTTTTTTTTTTTTTATTTATTGGAAATATTGTCTAGTTAACAAAACTTTTATCATAATTTGGGAAAAAAAAAATTTGGTACCTAAATAATCCATTTTTACCAAAAATGGGAATTGCCAAAATCCATAAAAATTTAACAATTTCCAAATTCTTTTTTAATCCTTGTAATTTGATCCCTTTTTACCAAGAAAAATAATTAACATTGAATTTTCATTCGCAAAATTCCGTTATATTTGAACTGAAAATCAACCCCTCTTGCTCATAGTGCTATTTTTAGTACCTGCGCAGAATAATTATAACTCATAAAATATTTGTTCAATGTAAACATTTTTTTTTGGAATGTGTAGGAAAACACGTCTACTAACAGGAACAAAAGGGTATTTGGGAATATCTTGCCTACCTACCCTTGCACAACCAGTTTTGCAGGCAGAAACATGATTTTTTGCGCAGGTTTCGTTTTGAGTAGTTTTGTATGCATAAGTCAGTTTATGTGCGATTTTTGAAGTGTAAAGACCTAAAAATTTATTTTGTGCGGCAAATATATAAAAAGTGAAAATAAAATGGATGGTGCAATTTGTAATAAGCCTGTGTGCGCAGAGCACTCGAAGGATCATCCACAATGCCTCAGATGCTGCTAAAATTCATAAAATATATTTTTTACTTTCATTATAATGATTTTCTATAAATAAATAAACAAATTTCCATAAAATAAACTAAATATTTCCATTTATTTCTATATATTTGTATGAATTTTCATAGAAGTACCTGGGTACATCAGCTGTTGACGCTAGGTCATTTTCTAGTAACTGGGTTATATTTTCCAAACGGTTGGTCCAATTGACCTGAAATTTCACACCAATATCAATTACATATTTCCAAGCTATGATACGAAGTTTCATCAAGATTGGACCAGCCGCTTGGAAGATATAGCAATATAAAGTGAACTTTGCCATTTATTTCTATATATTTGTATGAATTTTCATACAAGTACCCGGGTACATCAGCAGTCGACGCCATTCCACTAACTTGAATTTGGGCTGTATCGACTGAACTGCTGCTCCAATCTTGATGAAACTTTTCCACATGATGCAAAAGTGTATGGTTGAGGATATCATGAAATTTCAGGTCAATCGGACTAACCGTTTGGAAGATACAGGAAAATTAAAGTTGCAAATGTACCCGTGGGCTCTACGATCGACACAACGGTTAATTGAGGCATAACTAAGAACCTATCAAGAGTTTACTATGGTACCATGTACGCGCAACAAGATAAAAAGGTTCAAAGAGCACCAGAAATGGTAATTCGCCAATATTTCCGCTCCTCTTTGTCAGATAAAAAAATATGCTTAGAACAAAATTGTAGACTATATAATTATCGCAAAAAATGCCCTATAAAATTTTAACGTTATAGCAATTATGTCCACGCTATAAAACTATATATGTCTGAACTGCGCAAAGTAGAAATATTATACTATGCCAAGATTTTCTTAACTTGAATTATGTAAGTTGAAGGCGGTGGAATTTTAATATTTTGTCGTTGTTATTTTTTCATATTGAATATTGTTCTCCAGAAGATTGTTATTGTTCTGAGTAAAATAAAGTGCACGCGTAGTGTTTAATTCTCTACATATTTATCTCACAAACTGATTTTTTTTTCTTCTCAAAAATATCGATTGTGGTAAGTTTTACACATGAAATGTGCTTAAAGATTATTATTACATTGGTTACTAGTGTTTTCATATATAGAATAACAATGGCTTGTTACAACGCTTTTGAATTGAATTAATTTTTCCGTTCGGCCGTCACCTCTCTGCAGGCAATGGCAAACCTCAGAGAGTAAAACCGCCATGAAAAGCTTCTTGAGAACATAAGCCGTTCGGAGTCGGCGTAAAACATGTAGGTCCAGTTCTCGATCATTTGTGTGCAAACATTTCACATCACACACAACACAATTGATTCTAAGAAGCTCGGTCAAAGTCCTTTCAAGGGCAGAGATGGCCATTTCGTTTTTTTTGTTTTTTTTGTTACAACGCTATTGCATTGCATTGGGGACGATGTAGTCTTGTTGGTGCGCCATGTTTTTTTAACACGCACAAGCTACTAATGAACTGGAGGTTTTGCGGCGGCTATTGCTTTTTTTTTTTTTTTTTTTTTTTTTTTTTTTTTTTGTATGGCTTTCAACAGAATACTGCGACATATTTTATTTTTTTATTTACTTATTTGATAGACATAATACATTGTACAAATAAGATTACTCTTTTTAGGATGTACAAACATTAATAATTATAAAAAGTAAAAGGCAATGAAAGCAAAATTATGAATTGACTTAAATTAAAATTAAACATAATGATTTGAATTAAGTTAAAAACTAAAATAAAATGAAAATATGAAATTTAGATTTAACTGATTATGCTAGAAGGAAGATATAAAGATGAAATGAAATTAGAAATGAGAAAAGAATACATTATTGAGATGAACTAAAGTGTTGAAAGAGTTTTTGCTTAAAGGTGTGTGCGTTACCAATTTTTTTTATGTAAGTGGGAAGCATATTCCATAGATTTATCGCATAAACAAAAAACTGTCGGGAAGTTATAAGATATCTATGCGCTGGTAAGATAAGCTGTGCAGTTCTCTGAGTCCTGGCGAATCTTATTTTTTCGAAAAGATAGGTTGGTTCCTTACTATTTATTATTTTATAAAGCAATAATACTGTTCGAAAATTTAAAAACTGTTTAACGGGCAGCCAGTAATTTGATTTGTGAAAGCTGATATATGCGAGTGTCTATCTATGTTGAAAATGAATCTCGCGCAGCTATTGTAGGCCACAGTTAGCTTTCGGTTTGACTCCTGGTCCATATTCGAAAATAGTTCACAGCTATAAGAGATTATTGGTAGAATAAAGGACTTTACGAGTCTAAGCTTTACACCTGAAGACAAATATTTGGATGTAGGGCTTAGACCACGTAAGGCACCATAAATTTTACCAACTACTCGGTTTATGTGAGTGCTCCATGTAAAACTATTATTAAAGTGTACTCCAAGATTTTTGAAGGATTTAACATACTCGATTTGGGAGTTATTAAGAAGTAGGGGAGGGCATTCTTCATGTTTATTGCGCCTGTCGATAATTATCGTTTTGGTTTTAGTTGAGTTTAGGCTTAGTCCGTTTTCTGTTGACCAATGCAAAACCCTGTTCAACTCCGAATTAATTTCATTAACAGCAATGTTTTTAGATGACCTTGGGAAAAGCTTATACAATTGAATGTCATCGGCATACATATGATGGTCACACGCAGAAAAGCAATCAACAATGTCATTAATAAAAACAGAAAATAACAAAGGACCTAATACGGAACCCTGAGGAACACCAGATAAGACCTTCAGACTTGAAGAGGATTTCTTATTTAGATAGACGTATTGGGAACGATTACTGAGGTAAGAAGCCATGAGAGTACACAGAGAAGAGTGAAGAAAGAACTGAGCGCTGAGTTTTTGCACGAGAAGACAATGATCAATGCAGTCGAAAGCCTTCGAAAAATCCAAAAAAACCATCACACCCATCATATCTTTATCCAAGCCAGACCTAATATCTTCACAAACTTTAAGGAGCGCTGTAGTGCAGCTATGCTTTGCTCGAAAGCCAGATTGATGTTTTGTGATAAGCTTGTTTCTGTAAAGATGTGTTTTTAACTGACTGCTTAAAAGAATTTCGAAGGCTTTGCTAAGGAATGGAAGGATCGCTATGGGACGGTATTCTGTATTATTTTGAGAAGATGATTTTGGCAGCGGAAGGATTTTTGAAGTTTTCCATAATAATGGGAACTGTGATGTTGTAATAATTGTATTGAATATATAAGTGATATGACCAAGAATAGCTGGAAGAATTGTTTTTATAAATTCAGGATGGATACCGTCCGAGCCAATAGCTTTAGATTTTATTTTCAGAATGACTTCGCCAACACTAATAGAGTCAATACACGACGCTGCAAAACCGCTGTCAGAAGAGCCTCTGGGAACAGAGAAGTGAACATTGTTGATTGAACTAACAGAGCCCGGCTTGCCGAATGTGTTTCCAGAATGAAGAGGTCGAGCGGCTTCTAGCAAATCTATTCTCATATACAGATTTCTTATTTCTACGTAAGGCGGCGGTTACAGCATTGCGAGCGCGTTTAAACTCGTTATAAATACTATTACATCTATAGCGTTTCCATCTTGCGTGTAGAGTATCCCGTTTTTCGATTAGATGCTTTATTTCTTGAGTGAACCATGAGTAGGTACTTGATCTTAATTTTTTTCTTTTGAAAGGAACATGATTGGTAAATAGGGTACTTATGTTAACTTCGATTTGTTTATTTGTGTCATTTGTTGAATAGATTGATGACCAGTCTAAATTCTGACACTCGAAAAAAACATTATTAAGGTTAGTACTCAAAATATCAGGGTAATTGAAGCAAACTTCATGAATATGGGATGGAACTATATTTAAGGAAAGAAAAATTAAATCGTGATTAGAAAACGCCGGAACAGGTAGTTGGTCATAGTGTAAAATTAAGTTAGTGTGAGAAATCAAGAACAAATCCAAAAGAGATGGTGAGCGATTGGGTCTAAAATGCGTTGGGAATTGCTGGTTTACAAATTTCAAGTTTAATTGTTCGGCCATGTCTAAAAACGGGATGTTCATGTAATTTAAAATGTTGAGATTAAAGTCACCACAAACTACAATATCTGTGAAACGAGGGGCTATGTCCTCCAAAACGTCCCTTAGCAGTACATGGTTAGCGATACTTGGGGCCATGTATACACACCCGATAAGCAGATGACCTGATCCGAGCGAGACTTCAATAAAAATAAATTCTAAGAGGTCATTATGACCGGATGTTTTGACTATACGAAACTTATAAGAACTTTTTACATAAATACAAACTCCCCCACCAACTTTGGTATTTGGTATGCTTACGTACGACGATAAAAGGCAAGACGAGAACATTAGCGTGCACATGAATTTCCACAGTTCTCTTGTCACTAGAGAAATTCTAGACATATGGAAGAAAACCAAAATACCTATCTTGTTGTTTAAACCAATTGAAGTTAAAGTAAATCGGCTGATCAAGGAATATCACAAATTTCGAAAGTACAGAAAGAAATCAAATAAATTTATTAAATTGTTCGATATTGCTGCTTGTTAATGTGAGCAAAATCGATGCACATTTCACCAACCAGTACCAGCAACAGAAGTCGACTTTCTGTTTGACCAACGTGGGCAGCGGCAGCTATCGTTACTGGATGGACATTTCACTGTTCCCAGTGCTCTCGAATCAGCCTATTTCGATTCGGAAAATTTAGAAGTTAGTTCTGATCCTGAATAAGACAATGTCCCAGGCGTAAACGATACACCATCAACCTCACGTAGTAAATGATTAAATGTTTAAGCTCTAGAATATTTAATTACCTTGTTTTTGGTATTTATTAAGGCGCATTAATGGCTCGGTCTCAACAAAATCGACTGCTAAAGAAACTGCCAAATTTCGCAAGCGAATGTGATCGATATTTTGTATCGGATTATTGACTGGAATACGGCATACACGAAACCATCATTCACACGAGCGATGGCGATGAGTTCATTAAAAAGCTTTCTGAAACTGGATATAAAATAGAAGACATTATAGAGAGAGTTCCATGCCATAATCAAGCATGGAACGACATATTAAAGTTGTGTCGGTTTCCTATTTAAATATCACGAAAATAACGTTTAAAATTAAAAATAGAATCACATACTTTTAAGAAGACTTTCTTATAGTTTTAAAAAGTTTGCTTTTAAAAACAAGAAGGTTCTTCTTTAAACTATGTGCTTTTCATAGTAGAGAATGACAGCGTTTAAAAAAGATTTTCTCTATGGTTTTGATAAGACAGTCTTTTTGGATGAAAACCATAGAGAAATCTTCTTGATTTTGTTCTATTTTGATAGGTTGTTTTGGCTCTGTGCAGCAACAGCTAAAGATTCGCATACGTTTCTTTGAGATGCACGGAGTGAACAACAGGCACCAAGGCATTAGTATTACCATTTTGCAACAAGACATCCTTCAGACTTCTCTTAAAAGAATCAATAAATAACCTTCAAGATGTGGAATCGTAATTGTCAGCTCCCAGTTTCATGACTACTTCAGGAATATTATTACAATACACCAGTGAACCCTCTTGAAAGAAATATTCCGCAAACTCTTTTTCGCGATGCCTATCCCACGAAAATATGGTTCCTGGAGCCAAAAGATTTTTTGCCTTTCAATCGAGATCCTAAGATTTGTGCATGATCCTTCGATTCGCCCAAGTCTCTCACTAAGTCATTTAGTTCAGCTTGAATAAACTGTTGAGGTTGGCCTATATCAGGATTGACTTCGTCTTCATCGGCTTTTTCGTTTGAACTTTCATCTGATTGCTGTTGGATGGAGAGAAGAAAAGGTGGAGGAATGGAAATTCCTGGTCCATGAGGTACATATCGATAAGCAGAGGGTATATCAGGATACTGAATAGTATGTTTATTTTTCAAATTGAAACCCGTGACATCGCAGCAGCAAAAGTAACAGTCCTCTTCATGGTTTTTTTGTTCCCTCCTTTTATCCATTATCCATTTTTTCAGTAGCCCGACACACTAAAGACACACTTTATGTGGAGCACAAGGTTTGTTCTGATCTTTACACCGAAGCAAGCGTGATAAGCTTTCTTGATAAATTCAATTGTTTCGTTGATGCTTTGCAATCGTTAAATCACCACACACGTAACAAAATATATCAGGACTGTTTTTACACGTTCTTGATGACTTTATGACGCACTAAACACTCAGAAAACAAAACACAACTCAATGCTTCAAACAACTGACGTTAACTATTTCATAAACAACTGCCGATGCCGTCAAGTTGACCTTGACAGAAGCAAAAATGAAAAAGTGTTGCCATTGAAATGAAATAAACATGAAATTATACTAAAATATTTTCTATCGATATATTCTAACCAAACATTCAGAATCAACGTACTCGTATTATCTAAGGACACTTATTAAATTCAAAACACAAAAATTATGCCGGCCAGTGTAATCAGTGGTTTCGGTTCCGATCCCCACAGCAGGTGAAGAAATATTTTTTTAATTATTTGATATAAAATTTTTTTGTTGTAATGAACTCAAGTAAAAAAAAAGCATCAATTCTAATATAAGAAAATAGTGTCGAAAATAGTGTATATAGAAAATAGTGTAGAAAAATCCATTGTTTTTATTTCCATTTTCAAATAAAACACCAAACAAAATATATGTGTACAACATATGTACAATATGTGTACAACATACATATATAATAATTATTGTTAAACAAAGAATAACAACAAAGCAGAACACGGTGAGATATGTATGCGCGCCACCATCATGGTATGTAAATATTACACACAAGGGCCTTTACATCAAGAACATAAATTTTACATACGATTTTTACATTGAGTCAATCTTAGCTCGGTTTAATGAACTTATGGTAAAGAAATATCAGCTTGAAGTTGAAAAGTGTGTAAAATTTACCCAAGGAACCAATTAAGTTTAAAAGAATATTTCGGCTTTTTTTAAAATTTTTGGTTACGTTAAAATATGTGGAACTCCCCCCCCTCCTCTTTACTTATTGTAGTGATTTTCAAAATCCCTCCGCCCACCTAAATTGGTAACGTAGTTTATTAACGACCCCTAAATAAAAAACTTAACAACCTCCCAAAATTATATTCTGGTTGCGCTCCTGTTAACAGTGGTGTCGATATAATATTGCAGACTTTAAAATTGCTGATGTTAACATTGCTGACGCCAATTCATAACTTTTACCCCTTCTTAAAAGCGCTCAACGCGCCTAAAAAGCTTTCACTTCAAATAAGAGATTTAATGAGCGTTTGCCTACAGCATTCATCATAACATTTTTAAGTAAGGAAAAATATGATCATAATAAGCTAACTTAATATGGCTGCAGATCGAATGTTATTTTTACCCTTAGTGCGAGGATTTTAACTATGATTTTCCCAATGTGCGTCGTGCCAATGCTTTGACTGTTCTACTCAATTATGTTATAAGAAATGCTGTCAATGAACCACAACAGCCGGAACCGCAAAAGCAACACCAAAGACGATATAACAACAATAGCAAAAGCTAAATACCATAAGCAATACCGCATAAATGTCCAAAGCAGCAGCCGTGTGTCTATAAACTAAATGAGTGCAAAACGCCAACGTTTCAACGTTGCATTGAGTTGAAGTTGTTGTCGTAAATTTAATTTCTCAAACAGTAACGGGAAAAGCATAAAGTTGCCTAGACTCGCCTTGCCTTGCCTTGCCTTGCCTTGCCTTGCCTTGCCTTGCCTTCGATGCAACGACTTCGATGCAATTAGGAATAATACGAAAACGCCGCAGGTGGGCTACGAGGCAGTTAAAACGTAATGGAACGTTACGCATACTGCACTGACAAACACACATACACTGTAGGTACGATGGAAAATCGAAGGTTGACAGGCATGATTTTTGGTTGTTGGCCTATTCGCCATGTAAATGCAAAAGGCTTGAATAGCTTTTAGGTTAACAGAGGACAGGCATTGGTTTGGCTTGTTGGTTTTGAAGGTGTGTAGCAAAATAGGACGAAAACGTTTAGATTTAGTGTCTCGCCATAAATTCACAGCTGAAAGCATTTCTGGTGGAGCTTTTATCAAATGAATAGCATTTGCTTGTTTTGATGGGATTTAAGACAATATACTGTAGACTTTAGCTTCCATCAGACCACTCCGCTTTTAACTTTTCATGGGCCCACTCAAGACAAATGGCCTATCATTAACCCATTAAGCCATACGGGTGCAATAACGCGCCACGAAAAGACATATTTTTAAAAAATGATAGCTTTGATTCAATAAAAGATATCGGCCATCTTATTTTTGCATTGAAGAGTAGAGAGATGCAATTTTTTTAGACTCTTGTCATGTTTTGTCATATGATGTCGTCTATCTATCCTTACCTGAAATCAAAAATTGTGAACTTCCAATTTAAAAAAAAGAGGTTTAAATATTTCACAATTTATATACCAAACAACAGTAAAAAAATAGGGATAAGTATCGATACTTATAGTAGTCTTCTGTATTCTAAAAAAATTTCCGTTCGATACCATTGCATCTTAAGGCTTATGCTAGTTCCCAGTTAGTTCTACCCAGAGTGTTTTGTTCATTCGAACACAATTTTTCCAGTAGTAATTTAGAACATATTGCGGCCAAAGGGTCCGAAAAGGCACCTTCGATGGTCTTATAAGAGAGGGTGTTGTGGGCGTGGCAGTGAGTGTTTGCGCACTATGATTGTCCTAAGAGTACACAAAAAGTTTTAACTTCCTGTGCCCTTTGATTGAGTATTTAAGACTTTAATGATGAGCCTGACAGCGCCTTTTAGAGAGCTTTTATAGCATGTACGAAGGCTATTTGAGAAGTCAGTGACTTTATATTTGGAAATGAAAAATCCATCCACACTCGACCATAGGCGCAGTAGTGTGTACACTTCAAAATTTGGCGATGTTCAACAGCAATCTGAATAAGTTTTTGAGCCGTTTTTTAACCGTGGAAGAAACATGGAAATATCACGATACACTAGAGACCAAGGAACAGTCAAAGCAGTGGACTTTTCCGGCTGAACGTGCACCAAAGAAAGCCATGGAAGGTCAGCCGGCCAACTGGGGCATGGCGACTGTTTGTTTGGGATGCATGCGGAATCATTCGCATCAATTACCTTTGAAAGGGTAGAACGATCACCTTAGCCGGTGTGATATAATGCACATCAGTTGAATAGATTTGACAATGATTTGAAGCAAAAACAAACACATTTTGCGAAGAAAAAAGTGCTCCATTTCAGTTGATCTCGTCTACTTGTCGGTATCGGTGTTGTTTTTTTTAGTGTGTGTTGTTATAGTAATTATTATAGTGAAAAATCTAAAATTTTTTAAATCGTTTGTATTAAAAACTATTAAGAATTGTATTTATGTGTTTTTAAAAGAAAGAAATTAATTTTGTTTAGTGTTCTTATAGTGATTACATAATTTATGTTATTAATATAGAACAGTTTTTGTTGTACTTCACACAATCTGGTGTTTGTATGCCTAATTTTTTCTATTCCTCTTTGTGCGGTGTTTGTTTATCTGTTGTGCAGTGAGAGTCTCTAGTGTTGTTATTGTGCTTAACACTTTGTGTACGCTGCATTTTACTGTGCCAACCCTGAAAGCACATTTTACATTTAAAAACGCTCACAAAGTAATTGAAATTTTTTTCAATGGATTATTTTTCCATTGATAATATTGCTGCTTGTTCTCTGAACGAGCAATGCAAAAGCCAGAATATTCTGTACCCTATGTTCAGCTGTTCTGGCCCATGTGAGCGAATGTTCCACGCTTCTTGTGCTGGTATTTCTAAGTCGTGCCTTGACGATCTAATTTCAGTCCGATCTGGTCTTCGCTGGTATTGTGCTTCGTGCAGGGCCCTTTCCCCGGATGAACTCTATTCTAAAATTAAGCTTTTTGGGGAAAGCCTTAACTTATTAAATAATAACTTCAGAGAAATTGTTTCATTTTTTAGCGAAGTTAGTGCCGCACCCACTACCAGCGTTTCTGATGAAATTACTGTTCAGGATAACATTTCGGTTCCTTCGTCCATGACTGCTTCTTCCGGAATTTTGTCAGTTTCATCAGAAAAAGACCCTAAAAGCTCTAAAAGAAAGAGGAAAAACAAAAACAAAAATAAGCGTCAGAAGGCGTCCTCCAGACCTTCCAAGGCAAAGCAGCCCTCAGCAATGCCATCAGAAAATAATAATACGGTGATTTCTTATACACCATCTTCTATTCCTCCATTGACTAGTAGTCCAAATACGATTTCAACTACGCCTAACAGTCATTTGACTTTAAGAGCAGTTTCGAGGACCAGAAATGTCTTCATTTCACGTCTTCAGCCCGACACATCAATAGAAAATATATTGACGTTTGTCAGGCAATCCAAGTTAGTGAACTCAAATGCATTCTGTTCATGCAAAAAAATTGGTAATAAGCCTTCCCATGCTTCTTTCATTTTAACAGTTGCAGCCGATGATTTTACAACTGTTCTTAACTCTAATTTGTGGGCCGATAATATTCTTGTTACTGAGTTCAAGCCAAAAAATAAGCCTAAAAGGGTGACTCAAGCCGCCCGCCAGGCTCAAAAAAACTAAATAGGCTGTCCCTTTACTATCAAAATGTAAGGGGACTACGTTCTAAGACGCAGAGCTTATTTCTATCAACTCAAAATTGCTCTGAGGATATTATCGCGTTAACAGAAACGTGACTGAACGGAAGCATTACTGATTTGGAATTGTTTGACAATAGTTTTCAAGTTTTTAGAAAAGACAGATACACTCACAATATTTCTTCTGTCGGTGGTGGTGTCCTTTTGGCTGTAAGGAACTGCTTTGTCAGTTTTATTGTTGACATTCCCTGCTCTTCTAATATTGAACTAATTTGCGTTAAAGTTATACATTGTAACTCTAATGTATATGTTATTAATGCGTATGTTCCTCCTAAGAGTAGTGTAGAGGTCTATGCAAGCCTTGCGGAGTGCATAGATTACATAATTGATTTACTTGACGTTAATGACGACATTTTATTATTGGGCGATTTTAATCTACCTGATTTAAAATGGCATTCTTCTGACGATGATACGTACTATTGTGCATCTAATTCGAAGACCCGCCAAGAACATATATTTGTTGATAATATATGTTCAGACTTACAACAAGTGAGTTGTATTTATAATAGTCTTGAAAGACTTCTTGACCTGGTCTTAACTACAGACAGTAACAATGTTATTGTTAAGTGGGCCTTTCATGCTCTAACTACTGTTGATGAATATCATCCACCATTGAGTATTTGGTACGAATCCGACAGAGCAAATATAGTAAATTCTAATTCAGCAGATAAGCTTTATGAATTCAATTTCAAAAAAAGCTGACTTTTTGAAGTTGAATCAGTTGCTTAATGGTAAACTTAATGCAATTTTAGAATATATAAATGGAAATTGCCTTGATGACTCCATACATTTTTTTTATATGGAACTCTTTGCTGTGTTTTCTCAATCTGTACCTTATAGTCTCAAATTTGCGAGGAATTCTACGTACCCTTGGTACACAAAGGATTTAAAGACTCTTCGCAACAACAGGAAAAGGGCATGGAAGAAATACATCTGTAGCTTAGGCTCAAACGACCTAGAAACTTACAAACGTTTGTTTCTGGAATTTGAAAATCGCTCAGCTACATTATATCACGAATATTTAGATAATGTTAAGCTGAGAATATTGACAGATCCAAAGAAATTTTGGGGATTCGTAAACACAAAGAAGAAATCTGATGGATTTCCTTCTTCATTTAGAACTCCTGAGGGATTTACTGACAATCCCGTCAAAATTTGTGGCCTTTTCGCCAATCTTTTTAAAGAATCATTCTGTTCAGATTCTTTTAATCCTGATGGAGAGTACTTTGAATATATGAATTCCGAACCCAGAGTATCTTTAGAACATATATCCTTCAGTCCAGAGGATATTTTAATGAATATTAGATCGATCGATGAGGAGTTTGGTGCTGGACCTGACGGTGTTCCTGCCGCAGTGTTAACACAATGCGGTTCCGTTTTTAGTCAACCACTGTCTTTATTATTCAATAAATCTATTAACGAAAGTTATTTTCCACTTTTTTGGAAAAAATCATTTATAAGTCCTATTTTTACAAAGGGTTGCAGGAACGATGTCAGTAACTATAGGCCTATCGCTAAGCTCTCATCGATTCCAAAACTTTTTGAGCGGATGGTGTACGATCGCGTGAAAATTCACTGTGGCAAAGTCATAACAACTCGTCAGCATGGTTTTGTGAATGGCAGATCCACTGTGTCTAATCATCTCGATTTTACAACATTCTGCTTAAATTCTATTGATTCTGGTAACCAGGTCGATTGTGTTTACACTGACTTTAGTAAGGCATTTGATAAGCTACCACACAATCTAATCTTATTTAAACTTGAGTTAATGGGATTTCCACAATATTTTGTGAACTGGATTAAATCGTATTTGGTGGAGCGATCTTATCAAATACGTTTCCGAGGCGCATTGTCTTCTGAATTTATTGCTGGATCAGGTGTTCCTCAGGGTAGTCACCTTGGTCCTCTTCTGTTTATTTTAGCTATCAATGATGTAACTCACGTCATTGAACACTCTCATCTGCTTATTTATGCCGATGATATGAAAATATACAGAACGATTAATTCTAGAGATAATTCAGATCTACTCCAGTCTGATCTAAAATCCTTTGAAGTTTGGTGTTCTAAAAATAATATGTTTTTAAATCCAGATAAATGCCAAACTATGACCTTTTCGCGAAAAAGGAATAATTTTATTTTTGATTATAAGATTAAATATACTGCCTTGAGTCGTGTAGACACCGTCAAAGACCTAGGTATATGCATGGATTCTAAGCTATCGTTTAACATTCATATTGATAATATTTGTAAAAAAGCATCTTCAATGCTTAGTTTTGTAAAACGCTGGGCCAAAGAATTTAATAGCATGATTACAACTACAACGTTGTATTACGCAATCGTGCGTCCTCACTTAGAGTATGCAAGTCAAGTGTGGTCCCCAAGTTACAATGTGCATGTTGATCGAATAGAAAGAATCCAAAAACGTTTTGTTCAGTTTGCTCTAAGGGGCTTAAGTGGAACTGACATATTAGACCTTCCTCCTTATGCGGATCGTTTAAAACTATTAAAAATGCAGTCTTTAGGTGATCGAAGGAAATCGGCAGATATCGTATATTTACACCAGCTCATAACAGGTGTATTCGATTCTCCAGAACTTCTTTCTCACATAAATTTTAACACTATCCGTAGAAGCAGTAGAAACGCTAACAACTTAATTTATTTGCCATTTAGTAGAACAAATTATATGGCTACTGCTCCTTTAAGTCGCATGAGTTCCTTTGTTAACAATTGTAGCGTTTTTGATGTTAATTTGTCAAAAGGTCAACTCAAAAGTAGATTAAAATTAGTTGTGTAAATAGATCTATGTATACTAAGGTGGGTCACCAAAAAAAGTTTGGTTTGTTACCGACTTTTTTGAAAGATCCTATTGAGAGGATTTCAGACCAGAAAAAATTTTTTTTTAAGTGGTCTACATTAACAACCAAAATGGTCTTTTTGTTATAACTCGGTTATTTGATGTCCGATTTTGAAAAAATCTTAATTTTAATTTTAATTAATTTTTGAGCTCAAAATTTAAATTTTAAGCGCGTGTAACTTTTTTTCCTATGAGTGGAATTAAAAAATTTCTTCACACGGACCTATTGATTTTTTATGAACTTTAACTACAAAATATAAAATGGGCAAAGTTTTCGTCGTAGTGCAAAAAAAGTTAAAAACTGAATTATTTTATTGAAGATGACCTCAAAGGTCAATAACTTTTGACTACGACTTGTTAGCATTTTTAAGATCTTTCTAAAAATATACTTTTTTTCAAAATCGGACATCAAATAACCGAGTTATAACAAAAAGACCATTTTGGTTGTTAATGTAGACCACTTAAAAAAAAATTTTTTTCTGGTCTGAAATCCTCTCAATAGGATCTTTCTAAAAAGTCGGTAACAAATCAAATTTTTTTTTCTTCCATAGGGGTCGACCCGCCCTAATGTACGCATGGTTAGTTGTTACGTCTTGTGTTGTCCCTGAGCCCAACCCATTTATTGGTGGGTAAATTTTTCCCACATTAACTTGTTTGTGGTCACGGGTATCCATAACATTGATATTTTCAATGATTACTGGGTAGTGGCTTTAGATGGGTTAATGCTGAGGAAGTGCGATATAGCTGTAGTAGCTGAACTCTATTGTTATTGCATAAATTGGGAAACCTCATCTACAATAATCTTCAGATTTAGACCCTCGCGACAAGTTTCTATTTCCAAACTTGAAGAAATAGCTCAGAGTTAAGAGACTTGGGTCGAATGAAGAGTATGGATCTAAAAGCAGACTATGCCCACCCAGCACATATCTCGATTAGCGCGAATGTTAGTTTGCAACACACTTTTATTGAAGAAAAATATTGTATTTTCCCTTAATGGCAATCAAAAATCTAAAGTTATTTCATATCAGTGTTTCCGCTTTAGTTTTAATAAAAGTGTGCTTGAAACTGCTAAAAAATGTATCCGAAAGTATCCACCATAAAGTAAAAAAATAAAAAATTTAGTTTTTTTCGCGTTTGTTTCGAAGTATTAATCGCTCTGGAATCGCAAACGAATAATTTACCGAAACATAAGAGAACCTTCGAAAACGTGTCTTTTTCGAATCGTAATCGATATCGAATTCGATAGTTATCACCGCAATTATTCGTGCATTCCCGCAAATCTGCGATATCGACGTTTGATTTTGTGCCCATTGGTTGAGAAATAAAATGCCTTTTTGCCAAAAAAAAAATATGTTTTATTCAAAAAGTCACAGACTTCTCAAATTGCCCCTTGCATAGAGTGTTGTTGTCGCTAATAAATCCATCACTTAACCGCTTTTTGTTTACGGTCTAGGTTCATTTCACGCTGTTTTTAATGCATCATCAGTTTTTGATGTACTTGGTTTTTTTTTTTTTTTTTATTTATTTATTTCTACAAAACGAACGTAAGTTTTTAACTATCAAAGTTAGATATGCATGAAAGCTACTGTTGAAGCACTCCTTCGCCACTGAGCATGCCGGAAAGTTCTTCTATGTTATTCATCATGCTTGAGTGTGCTATAAATGAGCCAGCCGCCAGCTTTATGCCATTAAGCATTGACACAAAAAACAACAAAAACAACATAGCACTTACATCTTCCACACTCTCTCACACGCCTTCATTAAGCCTTTAAAACATGCTGCCAATATTCTCTGCCACTCCTACACTAACGCATTATTTGTTGCCCACTTTTAATGCAATAAAGCAGAAAAGCGGCAAAATTAACCCAGTTCGCGGGTTTGCTCTGCGTTCTCACTTCAAGCTCTCAGTATAGGGCGAGTTTAAGTGAGATTGAATGTAATTCTGTCTGCGTGCATGTTTGTGTGCGTGTCGCATTGAAAGTGCTCCTTGCATTGCCATCGATTGCATCGACATGACCAACTTTTTCGTTGCTGTCTGGCACTGAGTGCTGCTACTTCGATTCGTGTTCCATGCACCACCGACTTTATTGTTCTTATACACTGCCAGTGACTGTGTCTGTGTCTGTGTCTGTGACTCTGGCCGTGGTGCTTGTGTCAGCGTAAATTTATGCGCACTTCCGCATCCTAGAACACTGCCTGCGTCCTGCCTACATACTATATACTACAACGACAATGCGTAGGTGCTCGCCTGCATTTGTTGTCAGTCGTCAGTTGGTTTGTGGTTTTGTTTTATTGACAAATTATGTGGCATCATTGTTTGGACGGAAGGTGTGGCATGGTGGCCATTAATCCGATTTTAATTAATCACTAGCAATAGCAATGAACTGACGGCTACGTTTTGACAAAAAGTGCTTTTGGCGAAATTATGTTAAAAAGTTTCGAAAAACTCATTCGAGATTATATTTCGAAAATTCTGGTTGACACTTGACGGTCCAGAATTCAAATTTTATATGACGCACTCAAACCAAAATGGGTTTTTGAGTTTTATCAACACCATTTAATTACTTTTAGTTTATTTATTTTTTAAATTTTTTAAGTTATTTTTAAAAATGACAAAATTAAATTGAAAAAAAAAATTCTAGGGAGATATAGAAAGAGAGCTTAACTCAGATAATATTTCGCACTGGTAGTTGCATTAGTACATTTTTCAGTAACTGATCGTTACATTAGATCAATTTTAAACACATTACATAGAGAAAAATGCCACACTTCCACTTTAAAATTCACCTATAAATTTATTTGCTATATACAGAAAAAACGTATTTGTACAAATTTTCCATATAAAAATTAAAAAATACTTTAATAATACCTTAATAATATTATTAATACCTTAATAATTTGAATTGTATAATAATGAAGTTTATTTCATGTGATACAATATATTTCACAAACCAAAATTATTTGTAGACTGAAGTAGGGTGATGTGTAACGCGTTTTTAGTTGCTCCAATAAAAAAAAGTGTTAAGACATTTCATTTTTGATTGGTTTAAAGGCCTATGCCCTGCAAAAGAACTAATTCGAAGTGAGTGTTTTCATGGCTGTTGAAATTTCAAGTATGACTTTTTCGGTTTTTTTTTGCAAATCGGTGGGGTGGTTTGTAACACCATCAAAATGTTGGTTTACAGACCAGTAACTTTAATTTTTGGTGTTTATTTTGACTTATTATGTTTATTTAGAGTATTTTGATGAGAACTTAATGAAATAATATCAATACATCGTAAATCCGTCTGATTCTCAAAGCACACACACCTACCTTAACATTCAAAAAATTGATCATAAACTTCAATAGAATATACATATGATTGGCTTTCTTAATAGCAAAAACAAAATTATTAAAAAAAAATTATACATTATTTGGCGCAAATATGTTATCCATATCGGAGTGACAATTCCCACAAATAAAATTGCTCACAAAAAATACAAAAAGGTGCTTGCATTTGTGATTTAAATGTTTTGGCAAAAAATCACAACAAATCATGCAAAAATCTCCATCTTCTTCGGATGACGACGAAGAGCGCTGGTTTTACAGCCGACTACTTGCAGCTTTTTTGTTGTTTCTTTGGTTTTCTTTTCCATATTTTCTTTTTCCCACCTCCTGCAGCTGTGAACGTTTCTGTGGCGTTGTTAGAATACAGCGTTTCATTGACTTCCTACCACGATTTGGATTTTGTTCGGGTTTCGACCGACCACATCAGCTCTCGCCAGGCGCCTCTGCTTTGCGCGCGCCTTCTATGAGTACGAGTTTTGCCATACGTGTGTGTTTTTAAATTGAAAACGTTATTATTATCAAATAAGGTGAAAAAAGTGGATTCTAATTAGAAATGATCTTTTTTCCAATCAAAAATATGTAAAAATGTGCAAATAAAGGGCTGGCGTTTTGCCGACATTTTTCATCCATTTTGATTGTCAAAATGAAAATCGAAGTGCAGGGGAACATCCATTTATCTTTTAAGGGGATAAAACTTGGGGGAATAAGTCCCCTGAGTATATAATATAAGCTCCTATGTATAAGCTCCTGCTATAATATAAGCACCGGAGTTTAAGAGCTGTAGAATCTGTATTATAAGCGGAACTAATTTGAAGTTTTTTTTTACATATTCTTGAAAAGTTGTACAACAAAAATCAATTTAAAAAAATTCGATTTTCAAAAGATTGTTTGCCAAAAACTAATAATGGAAAACCTACAATACGACAAAAGCTTCATAAAATAATTCATTTTAAAGGCAATTAAATACCATAAATAAATGTTTCTATAAAATGATTTATGAACGTTCAATTCAAAATATGTACTAACGGCTTTATTGAATATTTTAATAAGTTATGGCAACTTAAGTCGCTGCACCTGACTACGGCACTGTGTGAATTTTTCTATGTGTGGGTAAACCAACACAAAAACCTATTGTTGAAATACCTTTTCCTTTATTTCTTCACATAGACATACTCAAGAGACAAAAATCTATTAACAGATTATTGGAGATGCTGCAACATAGGTTCAGTTGCAGTTAATATTGAATCAATTATTCTGCCTAATAAAGGTCTTTGGCTCGATGGATAGAGTATAGAACTCTAAATCAGTCGTTAATGGGTACAATCCCCACGGCGGGTGAAGAAATGTTTTTTATATTTGATATTAAATATTAAATTGTTTTGTTGTAAGAAACGCAGAAGCAAAAAGCCCAAAAATTCTAAGGAAAAATCTATCGAAAGTTTTTCAGATATAACTCCAAGCAAATCCACAGAACGAGGTGTAAGAAGCTTCACTTAAAAAAAAAAAATTTTAAAATGTTTTTTTTTTTTTCTAGATTGTGTTGGATGATATCTCACTTATGTATTTATGCAATTTATGCATTAAAAAAAATGACTCAATGAAAACGAAAAAAATATTACCTGTGTTTTGAACAAAACGAAACCGGTACAAAAGAACTGATATCAATTTTGGAATCAACGTGCTATTATATATTTTTATTTTTATTTTTAGAAATTAAGTTTCATCAAATTTTAACAACTGCTTCTATTTTTTTCCAACAAATGTATGCAACCATCGTATTGTGGAGCCCCACAGAACTTAAAACGTAAAAAAACAAAAAAATTCTGACGTATAAATAAAAAAGGACAATAAACTTAAACTTACATTTTTTTCTCTTTGCAAAGAGGTATATTTGGTTCATGGGACAGAAAAAAATAAATTTTTGCCAAGCGGTGTAAAATCATCACAAATTCGAATATAAGATTATTTTTGGGCCCATTATTATGAAAGCCGTGCAATGTCGGGTATTCTCTGCTATAATAATTATGTCTTCTAATGACACATTAATAAATTTAATACCACTTTTAGCAAAACTAAGGTGCCAATAATCTGGCCTGTAAGCTGAAGCGACCTTTATATTGTCAAAAATAAATTAAAAAAGCTTCTCACCAGTTTAGGATTTTTTTTTTTTATGATAGCATTGACTTAAATGTAAAATGATAAAAAATTATTTTCTAAATAAAATTGTTTCAAACGTCTGTGCCGTGTGTAGCGTTCTTAGCTTTTTATTTATTGCTTTAATTTTATTTAGTTTGAATTCTGAACACTTGGTCAACTGCTAAAATCGTCATTGGTGTTGCGAGTGCGACTACAAAACATTCCCGAAAATATTAATCTTAGAGTCTTTGAAAACAAAAAAGTAGAGAAACTACAAATACGCAATTATTGTAAGAAAAAAATACGAAAACTTGTGAATCACAATGGCAATCGCACGCATTACAGCTAATAAGTTGCAGAATGTACCTAAATTGAACGCTCTCCTAGCAACAACAGTCGTGCGCAACAACTCAAGTGACAGCTTGCGTGAGGTGCTTCGCGCCAAAGTTCCAGTCGAACGGGATCGTGTAAGGAACTTTAGGAAGCAATATGGTGCCACCAAGGTTGGTGAAGTTACCATCGAAATGATATACGGTGGCATGCGTGGCATCACGGCTCTCATCTGGGAGTCTTCCGTCTTGGATCCCGATGAGGGTATTCGTTTCCGTGGCCATACCATTGAGGAATGTCAAAAACTATTGCCCAAGGCCAAGGGTGGCGCTGAACCCCTACCCGAGGGACTCTTCTGGTTGTTGTGTACTGGCGACATACCTACGCAGTCACAAGTCGATCAATTGTCTTGCGAGTGGGCAGCTCGTGCTGCACTGCCACAACATGTTGTCACCATGTTGAACAACATGCCAACCACCCTGCATCCCATGTCTCAATTGTCCTGCGCCGTTACTGCTTTGAATCATGATAGCAAATTCGCCAAGGCTCTCTTAAAGGGTATCAAGAAAGACCAGTATTGGGAGTACGTCTATGAGGACTGCCTTGATTTGATTGCCAAGCTGCCTGTTATTGCAGCCACCATCTACTGTAATACATATCGCGGCGGCAAGGGCTCTAAAACCATTGATCCCAAGTTGGATTGGTCCGCTAACTTTACCAAGATGTTGGGCTTCGACGATCCCCAGTTCACTGAGCTGATGCGTATATATTTGACCATCCACAGTGATCACGAGGGCGGCAACGTGTCGGCACATACCGTGCATTTAGTTGGCTCGGCTTTAGGCGATTCCTTTCTTTCATATGCTGCTGGTATGAATGGTTTGGCTAGTCCACTTCACGGTTTGGCCAACCAGCAAGTATTGGTGTGGTTGCTGGAACTGCAGAACAATGTCGGCAAATCACCCACAGATCAGCAAGTGAGTGACTATGTCTGGAATACGCTCAAATCGGGACGAGTCGTGCCTGGCTACGGTCATGCTGTGTTGCGTAAAACTGATCCACGTTATACCTGCTGTCAAGAGTTTGCCAAAAAGCATTTGCCCGATGATGAACTCTTCCAGCTACTCTCCAAGGTCTATAAGATTGTGCCAGATATACTCACCAAAACTGGCAAGGTCAAGAACCCCTGGCCAAATGTAGATGGTCATTCCGGTGTGCTGCTTTACCATTACGGCATGAAGGAGATGAACTATTATACCGTCTTATTTGGAGTGTCACGCGCACTCGGTGTTTCGGCTGGGCTCGTCTGGGATCGTGCTCTGGGCTTGCCTATTGAACGCCCCAAGTCGATATCCACCGATATGCTGATGAAGAAAGTGATGAAGTGAGAGAGAGAGAGAGAGAGAGAGAAAGGGAAGAAAAGAAAAACGCAGTATAGTAAGTTATTGCTGAGCCCAACTAAAATGCAGTTGTTTAATTTAATTGATAATGATGTTATTAAAAAAAAGGGTAATAAAAGTAAATTTATTCTATTCAAAAATGTAAATAAAACATCGTGAACTTATCTTGGTTAAATGTACTAAACAACTTCGTCTGTTCCAACAAGGATTTGCATATGTTAACAACGCCATCTAGCTGTCAATAAATTCTTTGAACTTCATATCATTAGCAAATCTTTCAAAGCTTAACACCTCTAAAAATAACACTCAGAATCTTCAATTTAAGAAGTTAAAGAAAAAACGCATTGGCAATTTCCTTCCTCGTAGCATTTTGAATGAGCTCCATATGATCAATCGTGTTGTGCGCGTTAAGATGTGTTTGATCACAATTAATCTATAACTTGACCTACAAGTCTTATGCCCACTTCGAACGTTTAATATTCATGTTTTCAAAAAGCTTTACATGGCAATTTTTACTCGCTCAAGTGTGACATTTTTTGGCAAAAAGGTGACAAAATGCTTTGTGTTTTCAGGGATTTGAAATCAGGTTCTCTCGCCATGCTTTTGCATATCTATATTTTAAAAATTTGATCCTAATTAAATCGGATTTCGAATCATTTACATATATCACTTCGTTTTCATTTTTAAAATTTTTTCACTTATTAGCCAGTCATTGGAGAGGACTGAGAAAAATTCTTACAAGGCAAGGTCTCCAGGTGTCACTCACCGATTTGAATAATTTTTGGATATGTGATAGAGGACAAAAATCTAAGGTTGACGTATTTTTTTGTACGTGGTCAATCAATCGATAGTTTACGGTTTCAAAATGACGTTTTAAAATCAGCGAAAATTTCGTTTTTTTGCCACAATTTCACTATTTTCCATAGAAATATATACAAATTTGTTATCAAAAGAAAGTTATTTTAAAGCCACACATGATGGCATCCATTTTGGAGAAATAAATTTCATTGTAATTTTGTTGTTGTAATTTTGAACAGTATTTAGTCGATATCATAAGGAGCGCACTTTCTTAATTTTTTTATTTTCATTTATTTTTGATTTAAGAGAATTCTAAAAGTTACCTTTTTTTTTGCATGTAAATTAATATGTGGCATTTTTAATTTATGTTTAGGTTTTAGCAATTCTTAAAAAAATAAATTTTTAAGAATTACACTTCAGAGCTTTATGCCAAGTTCTTTCATGAAGCAACAAGTTGCCACAACAACAATGTTCTTTACAGAACAACCACCAGCAGACTAGACGGCTGTTTCGTTGGTCACTACACCAACTCATCAGCAATCTTCTGTGGCTCATGCAGTCCATTAACTTTGAAAATCTTATAAGCACACCTTCTGCTAAAACCAAAGCGGAATTGCAGTTGTGTGCTTTCCAATTTAAAAAGCAATGTTTTTCTACTTCTTAGCACAAAGCAAACGTTCAAAAAACTTCCCATGCTCATGCTCATTTTAAGAATAATCATGCACATTTTGAAAATTTTAAAAGAAACAAATAAATTTTACACTTTTCAGTTATTAACCCTTGGCTGCCACACCTCGCTGCAGTAATATAGCTTCCACCCTATGGTAACTCATTACCCTAACTATCCAAGGGTTAATAACTGAAAAGTATAAAATATATTTGTTCTTTTAAAATTTTCAAAATGAGCATGATTATTCTTAAAATGAGCATGGGAAGGATATAGAAACATAATAATTAACAGAAAAGGAATTTTGTGAATACAGATCCACATGGTATGAAAATAGGTTTTTAGTAAAAACTTTTGATTGGAAAAGAATATTGGGATATTTTTTTCAAATCAATTATTTTTAAAGCTATGCTCTTTTATAAAAATTATAAAAAGAACATTTTTAAAAAAATTAATTTCATCAATAAAATCGAAAGGGACCCTTGTTTTTTTATGATAGAAATAGTTAATAAATTTTTGTTTTTAACTGAATCCATTTTTGCTAATAAATGCCATGCCATGTAAAAGGGAGTTAAAAATGCAATTTTTAATTTAAATTATTTTTACAACAAAACAAATTTTACGTAATTTTTTAAGGAAACATTGAATATTTTGGGCTTTTTTTGAAAAAAAAATATTAAAAATACAAATGTACAGTAATTGGTATTGTTAAAATTTGTGAAATATGCTGAAAACTAACGGAAATATTTTCATAGAAAGTCATATTTTTAAATTTGCGATGGTTTTTTCTCATTCCTTCGGGCAAACAAGTTAAAAGCACAAAGTTGTATAGAAGCTCTGTTAAATATAAACTTTTCCTATCAAATATTTACACATACGGAAATTTGGAGAAAAAACAAAATTTTTGATACCCATATTGTAGTCTTCATCTCTAAAAAAAATTTTTTTTATGAAAATAAATGCATATTTTAATAAAGAAAATTTTAATATAAAAGGTAAAAATTTAAAAAAACAAAAAAAAAAAAGGTAGCTTTTAGAATTCTCTTAAATCAAATATAAATGAAACAATTTCGAAAATACGCTCGATATGATATCTACTAAATACTGTTAAAAATTACAACAACAAAATTACAATGAAATTTATTTTTCAAAAATGGATACCAAATTTGTATATATTTCTATGGAAAATAGTGAAATTGTGGCAAAAAAACGAAATTTTCGCTGATTTTAAAACGTCATTTTGAAACCGTAATCTATCGATTGAGCACGTATAAAAAAATACGTTGACCTTAGATTTTTGTCCTCTATCACATATCCACAAATTATTCAAATCGGTGAGTGACACCTGGGGACCTTTCCTTGTTAGTCTTTAATAACTAGAAGGGCCATAGGGACTTTCTATTAAGAACTATTAAAACACTTGAGTTCCTACTCGTTACCCTTAAATTGAACGTAAAAATATTACTGTGGCAAATGGAAACATAATGTTGTAGAATTATTTACTTAAGCCTGCAAAACTTTCTATCAACTGTAGCATAACATACACACATTTCTCATGTGTGTGTGTTTGCCATGACTAAACATTTGCGTAGTTTTTTTTTTTTTTTTTCAGTATAAAGATGTATCCGTAACCTGGAGACATGTTAAACTTTAAAATGTCAACTAATTTCCTTTAACATAAAATCCTCTTGGATTTTCCTATTTAAGCTCAGTGCGTTATTTTGGTTTAAAGTGCTTTCAATAGTGTACCATAAACACAACACAACCCATCAACATGACGCACAACCCGCACATCCCGTTACAAGTTTCGAACAGCTCGTATACCCCGAGCCTCAACCGCCCAACTTTAACCTCAACATGACATTGCTTTTCCATTGAAAACTTTCACTTTGGCGCTGGTAAAGTGGACAAAATCACATTCAGCAAAAATGGAAAACTTCTTCCAAACAGTTTTGCTAAACAAGCGGAAATTGTTGACAGGAAGTAATACGGATGCTGCTTAATTTGAATTCAACACTTTGCGGATATGGAATTTGTACAAATGACCAAACAAATGGAATAAAACAGAAACGTAAATGTTAAATGTTGAACTAAAGCAACTCTTAACTCTAAACTGAAAACTGAAAACTGAGCACTCAAAAATGAAAACTTAAAAGTGAATATTTGGAAATTGGAAAAATAGAAAATGGAAAAATTTGCTTATCTCCAAAGATGACTGAAATGCTATGACATGAGTTGCATAGCTTCGAGTACTGGTTGGGCATTGATGGATCGATGCATGAATTAGTGTTCATGTATGTGTTCGTGTGTGTGTGCGTGTGTGTGTGTGTGTGTGAGACTGTGTAGGTGCTGGTTAAATCCAAGTAAAATGAACATAGAAACATAACAACTACTACTGCAAACATGCATTTCAAATGAACGACAAAAGTATTTTTTGGTTGGTTGCAGCAAATTGTATGCATATCGGCAACCGGTAGCGCTCTATTGCAAAAATATCAGAAATTCTTTTTGAAGGAAAACTACACTTTATTCAGGAAAGATTTTGAAAACTTTTTTATTGCAGGCATAAATATGCAGACTCCATTTATAACAAAATAACCATTAAAGTGATCATAAATAAGTGGAACACACTCAAAAAAAATTCCACAACACAAACACACACACACACAACTAAATTTATAACATCAAAAATTAAGCCCTTTCAAAGCTGTTGTGAGCCTAAAAGTAGACATTGAGATGTTTTACAAGTTCGCCGCCAATATATTGAGTCATGTTTGCTCGAACTTGTGCCTTCAACATCAACATCAGTTCACCATTCCATGTATTGCAATCGTCTGACTGCAACTGAGAGTCACGTATTTTAGTAGATGCCAACATCTTCTACTAGAAGTATTAAAAGGTGGCACCTTGACGGCACTGCCACATACTCATTGAAATTGACTTGAATTGAAACACAAACACAAGCACACGCTGATGTCTGATGTCTGACAAAATGGCTTTCATTAGACTTCAACACCAACGCCTGCTAAAGCTCATTATTTGTGCAAACTGGCATATAAAGAACAACAACAATGAACAAGCACGCACACCCTTAACAGCTTGTAACACCCTGTAGTAGCACACTCAATGCTTATGCCCGACGGCAGCTTTTACAGGGGGTAGTAGAGGGCGGATACCTAATTGCCTGACAACGACTTAGCGAGCAAAGCATGTAATTTATGCACAAAATAAATGGCCTACATTGAGTGGAGTTGGGAGACACTTGGTCAAGGTGTTGGTCAGAAGTATTTATTTACTACTTCAGGAGTTAGGAAAAAATGGAATGATCTAAGAAAATACTGAAATTATAAACCTACTAAGACTTATAAAATGAAAACTTTAATTTTCGAAACTCTTGAGATTAAAATCAAAACTTTGTCAAATCGTGATTTTACTATTGAAAATGTAAAATTTCGCAGACCTTATATGCAATATTAAGAAGATTTATCCCGTAGTAGATGGCGCAAATATTGATATATTGATATAATAATAATATAATATATTTATGATATAAATGCATCCGGAGCGGGCACCAAGAGATTACCACCTCTATGGTCTATGGTGATTTCGCTGGTAAAAAATTTGCCTCAAGAGAAAAAGTTTTTTTGCCAATAGGGAACAAAGTTTCTATGGTAGAGGCATATTGAAATAACATTTAAAATGGCAACAAATTATATAACAAACGGTGTATACTCAATCAGATAATTCTAGCTATGCTTAATAAAGTTTTCAATTTCATGAAAAAATAATGTATTTCTTTTTACTAAACCTGTTCCTCGTAAAAAAAGATTTTGTTTCATATGTGACTCTGAGTCATACTTGGTTGAATATATAAGATATTTAAATTTTAACATATTGTTATATAAAAAAACTTATTCCTTAATTAGCGTTTCTAAATTAAAAACGTATTTAGCTTATGACTTAATTTTAATACCTCAACGCGTACTGCGTAAGGGATACATTAACTTTGTCATTCCGTTTGTAACGTCAAGTAGGAGGCGTGGCAGGTATAGAAATATGCATATATTTTTGATCAGCATCACCTCCTGAGTCGATTTCCGTGTGTACGTCTGTCTGTCTGTCGACACGATTACAGCCGTAATTCAAAGCTATCGCGATGAAATTAAAATTTTAAGTTCATTTTTGAAAAAGGAAGATCAGGTTTGAAAATGGGCCAAATCGGATGAAAACCACGCCTACCTCCCATACAAAGTGACTTTATTTTAACCGTAAAATGTCTTTAAAATCCACAAAAATTAAAAAAATGTCTTAAAATTTGGCACGCAAACTTCGATCTTCAATTGAAATCCTGGCAACGAAATTTGAAAAAATCGGATGAAAACCACGCCCAAATTTTGCACGTACTGCGTAAGGGCTACATTAACTTTGTCATTCCGTTTGTAACGTCAAGAAGGAGGCGTGGCAGGTATAGAAATATGCATATATTTTTGATCATCATCACCACCTGAGTCGATTTCCGTGTGTACGTCTGTCTGTCTGTCTGTCGACACGATTACAGCCGTAATTCAAAGCTATCGCGATGAAATTCAAATTATAAGTTAATTTTTGAAAAAGGAAGAACAGGTTCGAAAATGGGCCAAATCGGATGAAAACCACGCCTACCTCCCATACAAAGTGACTTTATTTTAACCGTAAAATGTCTTTAAAATCCACAAAAATAAAAAAAATGTCTTAAAATTTGACACGCAAACTTCGATCTTCAATTGAAATCCTGGCAACGAAATTTGAAAAAATCGGATGAAAACCACGCCTACCTCCCATACAAAGTGACTTTATTTAAAACGTAAAATCTTTTAAAAATCTGCAAAAATTAAAGAAATGCCTTAATTAAAATTTTGCACATAAGTTTCGATATTCAATATAAACCATCTCTATGATATATGGTAAAATCGGATGAAAACCACGACTACCTCCCATACAAAGTGTCTTTATTTTAAGAGTACAATCTCTTAAAAATCCACAAAAGTTCAAGAAATGTCTTGAAATTTTGCACATTAGCTTTGACATATTATATGAACCATCTCTATGATATTTGGCAAAATCGGATCTAAACCACTCCTACCTCCCATACAAAGTGATGCCATCAAAATCGGAAAACTTTCGTTAATATATAAAACTGAATGTCATCGTGTATGTCGTGGATAAAGACTTCGAATATACTTCAATATGGCCGCGGGGGGGTTTTAGCTTCGGTACCCTGCCGAAGCTCCAACCTTACTAGTTTTTTAAGTAAAATTATTAGACGAGGACTTCACACAAGACCAATAACTTAACAATTTCTACAAAAAGTTTTGAAAACAAAATGTTACTCAAAGTAACAGCTCTGTTCGATAAGGGTAAAGGAAGTACAAAATTTTCCAATTAATCAAAATCAGCTGAATCGGTTATCGCTCCAAATGCTAATTTAAGAAATTCCTTAACTATACCTATAAGCAGCGATAAAAAATAAATACAGCCCATAAAAACTCAATATAAATCATCACAATAAAAAGCTTTTTACTCTCACAAATTGTATAAATTTATATAAACAACTCGTAACAATGTCATCAAATTCGGAAAATCTTTCACCTCTTTTACAACAGTTGTAAAATTCTCAAAATAAATAAAAGCGCTACATTTACTTTGATGTTGCTGCCCATTTCCGTGAGTTTTCCTTATAATCAGAACTTTAAGCGCAGGTTCTCTAGTTTAATATTATTCACAGAGCAGCCAGCTGTTTGAGAAATGCCAACTGAGTAAATGTTGCATACAAAATTGTTTCAATGCTGTCTCATTTGCGCCCCATTTGCTCTCTCTTTCTGGTGAAAAAAGAAAAGAAAAATGAAGCAGCGGTTTGGTTGAACTTGTTATTTGAATTCTCTTTGAATTACGCTGGAGCATTACGCTAGCTTTGTGCTCGTATCTATCATTTGAAGATAGGTGGCAACAACGGTGCTATGCTACGTGGCAGGCATGATTTTAAGGTAAAGCTTCTAGTTGGTAGCAGCTAGATACGAGCCACACGTTAACAGTTGTTATTGTTGTTGTTGTTGTTGTTGCAGTTCTTTTATTCATATGGTTTTGTCTGGAAATGTGCCAAAAATAAAATTTAGTTATTTTCGTGTATAAAATCATCATAAGATGTAGGTATGAGTTTTTTTTTTGGCATCTATTTTCCAGTATTTTGTTTTTTTTTTTTTTGGATTTTTTTTTTTTCTGTTTTTTAAATGCTGTATAGCGGTGCCATGAAAGTGCAATGGCACGTTGTGTGTCGATTTTACCATTCCTCTCTCCTGCCGAATAAGTTGTTCTTAGCTCTGTGTTACGTGTCGGTATGTCCTGGTTTAAAGGTTTTGCTTTTACTACTTTTAAATTAGTCTCTTTTATTTCAAGTTTATTTCGTTGATGTGTGTTTTTTTTCTGCTCATGAAATGTTATCCTTTTCTTTCCTACTAAAATTGTTATCCTTGTGTGCGCTTCAAAGGCAGCTACAAATTATATTAAAGCCTTTGGAGCTTCGAGATGTAGTAGATGCCGACAATGGCCAGATGCTTTGCCACCAAAGTTTCAGCCATACGTGTTTCTTTTATGTATCTTTAAGTGTACGTTTGTGTGAGTGTGTGTCAATATCATTGTGTTTGTTGATTCTTCTAATAGTCTATCATCGCCTTCCTTTATAGCCATGCTTGAGTTGTGTTTTTTTTTTGTTAAATTTTTTTTGCTTTTGGTTTCTTCTCGCCAATTTCTACGTTTTTGATTTGTTTCCTTATCTGCTTGACTAGCTTCAATTGGTAGCAATTGTTGTTGTTGTTGGTTTTGTTGTACTTGCAGTCGTAATTGAAACTAGTTTACCTTGTTGTAATGCAACAAAGCTTATTTGTTCTTTTGTATGTTTTCATTTCTGTCCCCCCTCTTCACCGTTGACCAACACCATCTCTACCACCACCACCGCCTTATCTGGCAGCATTACTTTAACGTGTTCCATCATTGCCTCTTTTGTTCTCGATTTCTTCTTTGCTTTGGCTGTTTAATTCTACTCCATAGAATAACATTTACAGTTACAACATATCCTGCTGCTGCTTCCTTGGCAATCGATGCCTTGTCTGCTTGGTTTGTTTGTTTGTGTGTGTGCTTGTGTGGGTTTGCGTATGTTTGTTGAGCATCGAGTATAGCAGCAGTAGCAGCAGCAGCATCTATTATCTGCGGGCTGTGAAACCTGAGTTTTATTTTTACTGCACTTTAGCTTCTTTTGTTCCACATTCTTCCAAGAATGTCTTCATCATCGCATTGGTGAACACCATGGGCGGTATTATAGAATTGCGCTGATTGCCCTCATTTTGAGTTTGAAATAATATCAAAAAGTTTTGTTGGAATTTTGTCCAGTAGAAAAAGGGTGTTTCAGAGGCGACACAATTATTTAATACATAAAATATATTTTAAATTTTTTGTAAGCTTAAAAAATTCAAATTTTTCTTATTTTGTTTTGAAATCTAAGCAACTTAGCCTAAATAACAATTGGAATTTTATTTATTGAATCAATTATACTTAGAAACTATTCTTTTATATGGATCCAATAAAGTAAGTATGACTTACACACCAAGTCTTTATTAAAATATTATACCTACATATATGAAAGCCAAAATATGTAATTATATAATGTGAAAAATTTAGTTTTTCATAGCAAAAAAATAGTCACTTACTTAGTTTTAGCTTACAACCATAAGTCGGTTTTGGCACAGTGGTTTTAAGGTGGAATTAAATAATTTTTTTCATGTTGTAATTTTTGTCAATTTTTTTTTAATTTAAGTTTAGAAATGTTTCAATAACATATTTAAAATAAAACTAGTATGGAATGGAGCTTCGGTAGGGCTTTGAAGTATATTCAAAGCCTTAAGCCGTCTTTAAAATGTTTACGCATAATCTGCAAAAATATTTGTGTCATACGCTTAATTTTATTTTACCTTTAGATGCCACATAGAGTAATTAGTAAACTACTAATTTTGTTAAAGAATAAACCACCTTGTTCAAAAATAAAGGTTCATTCACACGTGAACCGGACTTAACTGCGCGATTCGAAAAATTTTTAGTAGGTTGCTACATGTGTCTATGACAAGGCTGCTAAATATCAGCGTCTCTCGTTGACATTTGGTAAAGTGACAGTGTTTTGTTTACAACAACTTTTTTCGTGTCTTCGATTTTTAAGATGGAAGAAAAAATTGAGCAACGAGTTTGTATAAAATTTTGTGTGAAAAATGGTTTCAACGCGTAAAATGTTGGTGCAATGTTACGGTGACTCTGCTTTATCGTATCAGACTGCAAACAAGTGGTTTAACCGATTTGTGAGTGGCCAAGACGAAGTAGAAGATGACCCTCGTACCAGGCGGCCATCATGTTTGACTACCGAAGAAAACGTTGAAAATATCAAAAAAATGTTGGTCAAAAATCGCAAATTGACAATTAGAGAGATAGCAGAGAACGTTGGCATTTCAATTGGATCCGTTCAGAACATTTTGAAGAATGAGTTGGGCTTGAGACGTGTCGCTGCGAAGGTGGTACAGAAAGAACTCAATTTCATGCAAAAAAGAGACCGAGATACTATCGCGAAAGACATCCTGGAAATAGTCGAAAACGACGAATCATTCATCGCATCCATCATTACAGTTGGATTGTGACATGGGTATACGCATGGGTACACGCAAACGAGACATCAGGCGAGTGAATGCCGGTCGCCAGATGCACCGAAACCGAAGAAACCACGTCGTTTTCAGTCAAAAAAGATGCTCACTGTTTTCATGGACTCCAATGGTTTAGTTCACCATGAATTTTTGCCATATGGTCAAACGGTCAATAAACAGTATTATTTGGGCCTTATGAGATGTTTACGTGAAGCAATTCGCCAAAAAAGACCGCAGTTGTGGCAAAACAAATCATGGATTTTGCACCACGATAATGCACCATCGCACTATGCTCATCTTATTCGTGACTTTTTGGCCAAAAACAACACGATAACCATCCAGCAGCCGGCAAGTTCACCTGACCTGCCACCGTGTGATTTTTTCCTGTTCGATTAAGTAAAAAAACCGCTTCGAAGAATGCGTTTACCAGCAAAAAAGAGGTCATGGAAAAATAGGTGAACACTCTGAAGGCCATACCAAAAACCGTGTTCCAGAAAGGTTTCCGTGATTGGATCAAGCGCTGGCATAAGTGCGTTGCAGCCGACGGGGACTACTTTGAAGGCGACAATATTGAATTGGATGAATAAACTTGTGCTCTAATTTTTTTCAATAAATGAACCTTTCTTTTTGAACAAAGTGGTACGTATATATGCTGTAGATAGGGCACAAAAAATACGAGACACAAAAAACACGTCCAAGGGCTACTTTTATTTACGAGTGTTTGCGTATTTGAGTTTGCATGCAAAACAACAACAAAGAAAAATACGCTTACGTAAGTTGGCGTAAAAATAACAAATCGTATAGCCCAAATGTTTTTTCCACTTAGGCCGTGTGCTATTCGGAAACTTTTCACTCGTGGTAGAAAAGAAGTTACTGAGTTGAATACAATTTCTGTCTGTTGAAATAAAATTGTCATTTTTGCTGTGCCAAAAGACCAATGAAATTTTGACAACTAGAAATTTTGGCGTTTTAGATTTCGTTAGTTTATTAGCGCGAGAATTCAATTAATTTTGCAAAATTGTTGATATAACTGAAAATTAACAGAATTTTACGCAATTATTTTTAAATGCCAATTTGAATGGATACAATGCACAAAAATAAATGCATTTAAGAGTGTCTGCTAGATCTTTTCGCAAAATTGTGGAGTTTATTCCAGCGTAGCATCATGGATGTTCAATAGATTATGAAGTGGTTAGCTATCGAGTAGCAAGTGGCTTTATGGGATTGCGGACAGTATGCAATATAGTTCTACATATTACGTAGAACTTCCTTTGCTGTTTTGTTGGGATTTCCATAATTTTTTAATTCTTTGTGCTTTTTTTAATTTATAATTAACTAAAATCTTTAGCTTTCATTAATTTCTAAGTGTTTTTTTTTCTAATTATGCTTGTGTCAAAAATTCTCTTGCCGATTTTCAAAATTTATACTAGCCCCTGAGGCTACATGAATTTTTGACAATCATATTCACCTCGCAAGTGCCAAATATTCTCCTTCAGACTGTCAAAATTTCATCATCCGAGTGAAAAGTTTCAGAATAGCACACATCCTTACTACACGTTGTCATAAACATCGTTAAGTAGGTGTTTTTGTTAATGTGAAAGCATTGTTGATTTTTTTGTTTTATTGCTTTTGAAAATAACTGCATTAATAGCTGCATTCCCGTGGTCGTTGATCTAGAGCATAGCTCTAATTTATTCACAATGCAAAAACAAAAATTGGAACCAACTCTTTTCCTGGCTCTATTTCTGATCTTAAAATAGATCAATTTGGATTCGATCGCGTATCGTTGAATCGTTCTGACGTGTTTGAAATGTCTTCTTGCTCTCATTGCAATGTGCGAATCCTGGGCTCCGACCCGATATCGTGTGGCTTTTGCTATAAAAAATTTCATTCAGAGTGTATAAAACTAAATTCTGATTGCGTGAATCTGTTAACAATTAATAAGAACATTTTTTATAAATGTCATGTTTGAGCTAAGATTTTCTCCGAAAATCTAATATCAAGTCTAAAAATCTCGCATATAATAAACTCAGTGATCTTAATAGCATCTTTGATACTCTTAAATCTGAACTTAACTCTCTTACTAGTGCTTCATGCGTGCAAACTAGCAGTGCTAGCTCTAACCAAGGTTGATTTATAAGGTTGTCGCAGGGCTGATCGCACTCTCTTCTCAGTACCCGTAATTGTCAAAACTAGCCAATTTTGCGAATAACTACGAAAGAAAAATGGATAATAAAAGAGAGCACTTGCAGATTTTCTATGAGCTGTCAACTTCGATTTGACAATTATGGGTACTCGCTCTCTCCATTGCGACAACCTTATAAATCAACCTTGGCTCTAACATTATAAACACTCGTTCAAGAGCAAAGGTCATTGATCCGCAAGTGAAAACTAACTCTAATAACAAAAAACATAAAACACTCCCAGCTACTTTGGGTGCTGCGCCTTCTATTAGTGCTGATGGTAAAATTATTGAATGTTCTACAAAAAAAGTTAACGGGCATGCACTTGTGCCTGTGCTCTCTCCTGCACTCTCTGATGTGAGTGAAAATTCTCGCTATAATGATGCTGAAGTTTTCGATTTTTCTTCTGCGACGGCTCGTAATGTTGTTGCTCCGGTTGATGTTGCTCCAGCTGTTGTGATCTCACTACCTGATCAACCCTCTGTCGTTTCTGATGTTTTTGCTGCCCCTCAGCTTGTCTCTCTGCTGCCACTAAGCGAAGCAGTGAATATAAAAGATAAGCAAAAAGCTTATAAATCGTGTAGTGTCGTTGGTAACAACATAAGCAATGAGCTTGATGTTATTATGCCTAAAAAATATGTTCATCTGGGATCTTTCAGGCCGACTGTAACTGAACAAAATATAATTGATTATGTTGTCAAACATGCCAATATTGATCGACAGCATATTGTTTGCAATAAATTGGTAAAAGAAGATGTACCAATTGAAAACCTCTCAGGCGTTACTTTTAAACTCGGAGTGTCGCCTGAATTCTACGAAAAGCTTTTTTTACCGTCTCTTTGGCAGAATGAAATAAGAGTTAAACCTTTTCGTTTTTTTCGGAACAATATGAGAACGAAAACAATAATATAAACAAAACTTCTTCTGTATGGTATTCCAATAATTCTTTATTGGCTCAAGAGCAGAGTATGTGCCCTAAATCTTTTAGCATATACTTTCAAAATATGTCTGGAATTAGAACAAAATCTAAAGAAATTCGCCTTTTCTCATCACATTGTGAATATGAAGTAATCGTCTTAGTCGAGACTTGGCTAAATGCTGATTTTATGGATGAAGAATTTTTTGACACAATTCTTTATCAAATCTACCGTAAAGATAGCGACGCTGTAAAAACGGGTTGCCCGAGGGGAGGTGGTGTCCTCATTACAGTTAAACGTAATCTACGTTCTCATCTTTTGTGTCTACAAAACTGTGACTCACTGTTGGATCAACTTTGTGTCAATATTTCTGGAGATGCAGGTGTACTCCGTTTATGTGTATCTTACATACCGCCGAGTGGTTCAGTTGAGTTGTATGCTGAACATGTTGACAACATCGTTCAATTGTGTGACTCATCTAATATAGATGATCATATTTGCATCCTTGGCGATTTTAACCTAAGTTCTGTTGTGTGGTCCTCCGTTGAATGCAATGGTATATTAAATGCTAACAATGTTAATAGGGCTCATGAAATTTACCTTATTGATAATCTTCTAAGTTATGATTTATTACAAATTAATTCGTTTGTTAATAAACTTAATAGAATCTTAGATCTTATCTTTATAAGCTATAATATAAAATTTGTTCTTTCAATATGTGCGTTTCCTCTTTAGCCCGCGGATATTAATCACATTCCATTAGTTCTGCAAATTAATTTTTATGAATTCATTAATAATAATGTTGATTCTTCTTCTAAATTTAATTTAAGTTTTTGTAACTTTGATCAGCTCAATGATTGCTTTTCTCTTCTTGATTGGAATAGCTTATTTTTAAACAAATCTACATCCTCTTGTTATGATATATTTAAATTAAATATTTCTAACATCTGCATCGTTCATGTGCCAAAAATTAAGAAAAAAATTTATAAGCTACCTTGGTATACAAAAGGACTAAAGAAATTAAAAAATCTTAGAAACAAATTTTTTAATCTTCACAATATCACTAATAACCCAGATCATAAAAACAAATATCTCCAATATGAGGGAGGGAGTTCAACTTTCTTAATAAATTTTTATATAAGCAATATATATTACAATGTGAAAGTAATATTAAATCAAACCCTAACTCTTTCTGGCAATTTATTCAGTCGCGTAAATCATCTTCTTATATTCCAACTACTATGACCTATGGAAGTAAGAAATCGAGCTCAATTTTAGAATCAGCAAACTAATTCGCAGAATTTTTCGAATCAAACTATGAATCTGACAATGGTTCAATCGCGTTTCAGAATTTGTCCAATTATCAGTCATGTCTTAGTTTAGGTGGCCTTGAATTGAATTTAACTGATGTTACAAATGGAATTTTAAGCCTTTAAAATTCCCATAAATGTGACATTGACGGATTTTCTTCTTTTTTCCTAAAAAATAGTATTTTTACACTTTCTAAACCTCTATTAGAGATTTTTAATAAATCCCTTTCTTCCGGTGATTTTATTAACACCTGGAAAATTGCACATATTACCCCAGTTTTTAAAAGTGGTGTAAAGAATGATGTCAAAAATTATAGGCCCATCTCTAAATTGTCAACTATCTCAAAACTTTTTGAAAGAATTATTAAAGAAAAATTATTTTTTCTTTTGAAACGTTATATAATTCCAAACCAGCATGGATTTGTTACCGGTCGGTCGACGGTTACAAATCTTGCTCTTTTCACTGTAATAAAGTTGAACTAAAACTGTTCCTTCTAACTCCTTCTATTTTAGTCCAAACGTTGTATTAGATGAAACCACTGTGCGTCGTGCCAAGCGTTGTCAGGTTATCCAATACTTGATCTTTCCAACGAAGATGCGGATGTGCTCCTCTACTTTGATCGCCGCCAGGTACCGAATGAAATAATTTCTTTGATGGAAATTATCGTTCTCTTCCAACCGCTCAATAAGACCTAGTCAGCGTAGCCACTCGATTTTAATATGTTTGACTATGTCGATGTCGGCGTACAGCTCTCACAAAGGCTTACAAGGGCAGATAGGACAAAAAAAAAAAAAAAAAAATTGAATACCTACTTGTAATATGTTAATTTTAGTAAAGTTTAAAAAAAAAAAAATAGAAACAAAGTACTTTTTAAGCAGCAGAAATAAGAAGCTTTTAAGCTTTACTTGAAAAATCATTTGTTTCATCGAGGTCACCCTGTAGTAGCATAGCTGCCAGACGTAATCCCTAGCGTTGTTTTGAGTTCTCAGGCTTTTTTGTTTTTTTTTGTTACTCTATTTCAGCATCTTGGCCTTACGCAGTCTTACTTCTTTTTCCTTTTGGATCTTTAGCTTTATTAATCACATAAATCAGTCATTTTCATGCTACTCAAAACTTTTATCTTTTTTTCTATGTTTTACACACACCAAATACTAGCATTCATGTTATTGACTTTTGGCTAGTATTTGAGCCAAATAGTCGATTGGTTACGGTAATTGATGATTTACAACTTATTAACGCTTGAGTAACAACAAAATTGAAATTGGAATCTTCAATTTTTAAGTAAAAATAAAAACTTGAGACTGTCTTGAGTTTATCTCTGAGTTACAGGGAATAACTGGAAATGCCTGATGTTAAGGGGGCTGTCTAGATTTATAAGTGAAAAATAGATTGTGTTTGTTTTATTTATTTCTTTGTCATTCCGCTTGTAACGCCAACAAGGAGGCGTTCTATACCTGCCAGGTATAGAAAAATATATATATATATTTTTGATCAGCATCACCACCTAAGTCGAGTTGCGTCTGCCTGTCCAAACCCAGGATAAAGGAGGATGGTTGGCAGTAGATGCATAGAGGCGTAACATTCGTGGATAAGTCTTGTCTACTGTCGTAAAAGAGAAGAGTTCACCAGAGCTCGGTGGTAGCAGGTCACTATGGTAAATCCTTGTGAAAAAAACCTATACTGGAGAAGCAATGGTCCAGCAGAACTTGTTAGCACGGGGATAGTCATACCCGTTGCATGAGGTGACCTTATCTATCCACGGCGTGGAGACATGGTCTATATGGCCAACATCGTGTGGCTATTTTGCGTCTTTAGACACGGCAAAAAGGAGACTTGGTGCCATCAAGTTGCACGGGTTCAAAAACCTAGGCACTTCGTTTAAGGTATGGTAATGTTCCATGCCTTAAATTGAAGTGCCAGTCAAAAACAAAAAAGTGCTTTGTGCACTGTCAAATACAAAAATTCTATATGAAATTTTTGTCACATTTGCCGGGATGTTGTAGACCCCCATTCGACGGGACCGAGTTGCCCAGGTGACTATCATGGCTTGGCCCTTCGGGGAGACTCGAAGTTTGTTTGTGCACATCGCTTCCACAGGTCTAGATTGACCGGCGGGGTCGCGCAGTAGTACGACCGGGCTGGTATACCTGCTTAGTATGCAAGAGATTGGATAGGTCTCGTCTCAACCAGTAGATGGCAATGAAGGTACGCCATCTACCGGTAGCCAAACTGGTACTATTAAGGGCAGTATGGAATTCTTATTGGATACTGCTTATACAGAATAGGGCACAGGGCAATGCTTTTTTGCTTATGAATGTGACATCTAGTACGTGATTGCTTTTCTAGGTGGCACTTGTAAAATACAGGTCTGTGAAGAGTATTTCACTTCTACATCCTTGGATGTGCATTTTTAAATACTATATGTTGGATTCATGAGCTATAACTCCAACGTCCTTGGACCCAGAGGAATTACGCCTTAACGGCAGGAGTCCTCTATAAATACATAGCGGATTTCTGTTTTTCTGTCTGTGGACATTACAGGCGTTATTTTAAGGGTATTGCTATGAAATTCGAAATATAAGCATTTTTCTTAAAATTAAAGTTCATGTTTGAGAATGAACCAAATCGTATGAAACCCACGTCTACCTCCCATACAAAATGACTTAATTTTAACCGTATAATCTCTTAAAAATCCATAAAAAATCAAGAAATGCCATGAAATTTTGCACATATATTGTGACATTTAATATAAGCCATCGCTCTTATATTTGGCAAAATCGGATGAAAACCACGCCTACCTCCCTAAAATCTGCTAATCTGCTTGAAAATTTTGCACATAAGCTTAGAAATATAATATGAATCATCTCTATGATATTTGGCAACTTCGGATGAAAACCACGCCCACCTCCCATACAAAGTGATGTCATCAAAATAGAAAAACTTTCGTTAATATATAAAACTGAATGACAACGTCTCTGTATGTTCTAGGGTTTCTTATCCCGGGATGCCTTTTCCTAGTCCCGACAGTCACGTAATTATAAGGCTTAAAATCCCGGGATTTTCGGGATGCAGGGATTGACTTCAACGTGCAAAAATGCAACACTTAAATTTGACATAAGGGTCTTCAAATGATCAATGTTAGATAGCAAAGTAACGGAACATTTTTTCGAGTGTTCAAACAATCCAACATGTGGGACGACATCATTATTTGCAAGCTCTCAAGCAGAGCACTTCGGCGGAATAAAAAAAAATTGTTTGGCTGCTCTTATAACTGACCAATATTTTTACTTTATTTTCGTATGCTTCAATTTTATCTTTCCATATTTCAGGAAAAATTTTATAAAACTTAATAAATTCTATCCAAAATTCAGTGTTTCGAACGGCCGGTGCCAATGGTCACTGTGCGACGACCAAAACAGAATGAAAAAATGCACCAAGTTGGATCGCTTGCATTCACATGATGAACATATTTGACCGACCGGCAGAAAAATCAAACATTTTTGATTTTCAACCAACATTTTGGACCAACAGTCGTTCTCAATACAATACAATTTAAGTAATCTGTGTTTTTTTAATTCCTTTGGTCAATTTTATTATAAAAAGAATTATCTTATCTTTTATTCTTGCATACGAATTTTCTTAAGTTAAAAAAAAAAATTGGTTTTTCTCTGTTTTTCACAATTCCGAAATTGCTTTTGAGTCCCGAAATTGAAAGCCCTATTTTGTGCCCAAATTCGACCCACATCGCTTATCCAACCCATACCAATTTTGTTTATAATGACTGGAATACCATTTTTAATCTAACTCTATCTTTACCATTTGTCCGATTTCAATTAAATTTCGCACATATATTATTTAGTATAATGAGCAATTTTAAGCTTACAAAAATTGGTAGGATAGGACGCCAAGGAGGCGTGTCACTCTAATTCTAATGGATCTTCCTCCATACCGTTTGTCCAATTCAAACCAAATTTTGGACATATATTCTTTAATATATAATAGGACTCAAAAAATAATTCTTTGATATGAGGAGAAAAGGAGTGGCGGCCGTGGCATACTGGTTGAGGTGCGTGGCTTGTATGCGACAGAATCCAGGTTGAAGTCCCTTCTGACACAGATTTTTTTTTCAACTCTCTGCAGACAATGGCAAACCTCAGACAGTAAAAACTGCCATGGAAAGCTTCTTGGAAAGCTTCTTGAGAACATAAGTCGTTCGCAGTCGGCATAAAGCTTGTAAGTCTAGTTCTCGCTCATTTGTGTTCAAACACTTCAAAACACGCACAACACAATTAATCATAAGAAGCTCCGTAGTTTAAAAAAGTGGCCGGAATTGTACAGGGGCGTGGCACTTTAATTTAAAATTAATTTCTTCTACAGCGTTTGTCCAACTACAACCAAATTTTCAACATACACTGCTAGGAATAATGAGCCGCGATTAGTCTAGGATATTGGGCGAAGTTCCACGGGGGACGTGGCACTTTAATTTTTACCAAACTCCACATTGTTTTTCTGGCTTTAAGCAAATTTTGCAAATATACGGTGAATCAAAAAAGTTTAGGCACAGTAAATTTTTCTGAGAACAACTTTGCTTTAATATTTAAAAGCAACTAATTTGGCCAACTTTTTGATGCAGTTAGTATCATTAGATGAATAATAATTGAAATACACAAAAAAAAATTCCTTTACTTTATACACTACTCGAAATATAAGCGGAAGAAGAAAAAATGCATATGAAAAAAGTTTAGGGGACAGACTGTATGTGTACCTTGTTTTTGCAAATATAACGGTATTCTATAAGTTCTCTTTGATCTATTCCGTTTTCTGCACATAATAGGTGTGTTTCCGTACTCTACACTGTGTAAGATTTGTGTAAGTTCAAACTGAGAGAGTAAAAATGAAATGTGAGAATAGTTGCAAAAGTACGGAAACAGCTTCTAGTAAGTTTCAAGCACAAACCAGGTGATTTTGACTGCAGACACGTCAAATGTAAATTGCGCGAATGAAAATTATCGTCAATTTGTTTGTGAAGTTGATGCTTGTACTTCTTGATGCTTGTTCTTACTTTACTCTGAGTCTTGAGTTCTAGCACTCTGTGTGCACTTTGTGTGCTCGAGAGAGCGGTTTTATGCTTGTTCTTCTTCTCCCATTTTAAGCACAGAAAGTACGGAAACAGAAAATAGTGTCCCACAAGTTACACAGTGTGAGTACGGAAACACACCTAATTATTGCGCAGCCATCCAATTGTCAATTGATTTAAGTTAGTGTTGATCTTGATGTCGTGACTGAATGAGCAAAATGAGCAGTCGTACAGAAATTTCTGTAGATGTTCGAAAAGTTATTATAAACCTTCATGTGCAGCAAAAATCTTATCGCCAAATTAGTGATATAGTGCAGAGGACCTATACAAGTGTGCGAAACATTATAAAAAATTACATAAATACCGGAAAATTACAGCGTGAAAGCAGATCTGGGCGCCCAAAAATATTAACACCGCACCGAGCGCACTGTAGTAGCTGCTGTGGCCTAAAATTCTAAGATTTTGGCTGTAAAATTATGCAATGAAATGCAGCAAAGTTTCAATAAAAACTTTGATCCTCAAACAATACGCAATGCTCTACATAGAGCTGGTTTTCATGGAAGAGTTCCTCGGCGCAAACCATTTATTTCGATTATTAATAAGAAAAAGAGGCTGGAGTTTGCAAAACTTCATGTACATCAATCGGAATCATTCTGGAACAGTGTAATATTTAGTGTTGAATTGAAGTTCAAACTTTTTGGATCTGATGGTGCACAAAAAAATTGGCGGAAACCAAACAGTGAGCTCCAAGAAAAAACATTATTAAAACAGTCAAACACTGCGGTGGTAATGCCAAGGTGTGGGGGTGTATGGCGACTTCTGGAGTGCGAAATCTTGTCTTTGTAGATGAAATTATGAATAAGTGCTCTTATTTGAATATTTTGAAATACAATTTTTTTCCTAGTGTTGAAAAGTTGGGCATGAATGGGAAGCTATTTTCGTTCCAGCAAGATAACGACCCGAAATATTCGTCTTACCTTGTGCAGGAATGGCTTATTTACCATTGCCAACAGCTTAAAATACCTCCACAGTCGCCGGATATGAATGCTATTGAACATATTTGGCAATTATTGGAGAACAAAATTCGGAGCCACCGC
Source organism: Coremacera marginata (assembly GCA_914767935.1). Lineage (NCBI taxonomy): Eukaryota > Metazoa > Arthropoda > Insecta > Diptera > Sciomyzidae > Coremacera > Coremacera marginata. The sequence continues at coordinate 24,760,140 of OU612043.1, forward strand.
ATATCATCAAAAGATTCACTAAAGGAGGCCCTTCGCCAAGAATGGGAAATATAACACCCGAACAGACATCAAAACTAGTTGGGAGTATGCAAAGGCTTTTAAACGCAGTTATTTAAGCCAAAGGAAGCCTTACAAAATATTAAATGTATGAAAACCAAAAACAAATTACAATTTTTTACACATGTGCTTACATTTTATGTACGTAAAATTGTGACTTTTTCGTTCTTTAATAACATAATACATTAAACCAAAACGTGAAATGAAATATTTTTACAGTGAATAATAAAAAAAAATTTCAATTTTTAAATGATGCCATAATATTATTTTTTTAGTTAGATGGAAAAAGTTATTTAGATACAAACTTTGAGAATAGCTCTGTGCCAAAACTTTTTTGATTCACTGTATTCTTTGGTGTAATGAGTAGTCGATTGTCTAGAAACTTTGGCGAAACTAGCCAGGGGCGTGGCACTTAAATTTTAAGCAAATTTCTTCTATAGCCTTTGTCCGACTTCAACCAAATTTGCCTATATTCTAGAAAAATGGGCTGGATTAAACCGGCGGCGTGGTACTTTAATTTTCGAAGTTCTTTTATACCGTTTGTATGGATTCAACCAAATTTGGCACATGTATTCTTTAGTACAATGAGCAGTCATGAATTAAGAAAAAAGTTAGGAATAGACAGGAGGCGTGGCACTTTAATGTTAATATAACGCCTACACCGATTTTTCGACTACAACCAAATTTTGCACTTATATTTTTTTGCATAATGAGTAGTCTGTATTGCAAAAATTAGGCGGGAATGGACAGGGGCGTGGCACTTTTATTTTAATGACTGGCACTTCAGGGTTTGTCCGACTTCAATCAAATTTTTCACATAAATTATAACTTATAATAATGTGCAGTTCGTAGTCAAGAAAAGTAGTTTAAACTTTTTCTAATTCCACCAAATTTTTTACATATATTCTTTGGAATAATGAGTAGTTCATAGTCTAGAAAAGCGAGCGGGATTAGATAAGGGGCATGTAATTTTAATTTTAATGCTTTATCTCACTAAATAAAGGGTGGTTAAATTTTAAGGGCCGATGTTGATTTTGAATAAAACACAAATTATTTTGGATATTATTGTCATTTCTTTTTATTATGATAATATTGGAATGGTTCAATTATGTATGGAACAAAATATCGGCCAAATGACTGCCGCCATTTCCAAATTTTCGATGACGCTGAGGCATAAGTGAGGCTCTATGCCGTTAATGTGCCGAATTATCTCATCCTTTAGCTCTTGAACTGTTGCTGACTTATCGACTTACACCTTTTCTTTCAAACAACCCCAACGAAAGAAGTCCAACGGTGTCAAATCACATGATCTTGGCGGCCAATTGACATCGCCACCACGTGAGATAACACGGCCATTGAATTTGTCGCGCAAAAAAGCCATTGTTTTGTTAGATGTGTGGCAAGTGGCACCGTCCTGTTGAAACCACATATCGTCCACATTCATATCTTCCAATTCGGGCCATAAAAAGTTCGTTATCATCTCACGATAGCGAACACCATTCACAGTAACTGCCTGACCGGCCTCATTTTGGAAAAAAATACGGCCCGATGATGCCGCCAGCCCATAAATCGCACCAAACAGTCACTCTTTGTGGGTGCATTGATTTTTCGACAATCACTCTTGGATTATCATTCGCCCAAATGCGGCAATTCTGCTAATTGACGAATCCACTGAGGTGAAAATGTGCCTCATCACTGAAGATTATTTTCTTCGAAAATTGATCATCCACTGTTGTCATTTCTTGCCACCATTCTGACCATTGACAGTGCTTGAAATGGTCAAGAGGCTTTAGTTCTTGAGTCAATTGCACCTTGTAGGCGTGTAAATGCAAGTCTTTATGCATAATGTTCATCAACGACGAGAGTGAGAGGTGCAATTGTTGGACACGACGACGAGTTGAGGTGGACGGCTCTTCAGTCACACTATCGCAAACAGCAGAAATATTTTCTGCAGTACGAGCTGTACGAGCATACACTGATGTTTTCACATCTCCTACAGACCCGGTTTGCTCAAGTTTTTGCACGATTTTTCCGATTTTACGCACATTTGGACGATTAAATTGACCGGAAAAAATCACGAAGTGCACGATATGCATTTTGATTTAAACGCCCATTTTCATAATAAGCCTGAATAACTTTAACGCGTTGCTCGATTGTATACATATGTTTCCATGGTTCAAATTGCGTTAGTCTGAAATTGAGAAATGTCAAACGAAATGCAGAAAAAACTTGACGTTTAGGTGTGGTTCACATTTAACATCGGCCCTTAAAATTTAACCACCCTACAAGGGCAGATAGAAGGAAAAAAGAATTCAATGCATATTTAATAATATGTATTTTGATGAAAAAATTCGCTTAAAAATAAAAAAAAAAAATAATTTCGCTTATGCCCCTTAAAAAACAAAAAAAAATATGACAATTGTAAAGAAACTTCGCGAAATATATTTTCCAAGTGTCCAAAAGCTGACTGATTCTTAAAAGTCATGCTCTGAAGTATTTCCCAATAAAATATTTTTAAATTAATTTTATAAAAGCATAAATTTTCACAACAGCAACTTCATAAATTTAACAATATGTTGATTTTGGTCTCCAAGAAGCTCGACCTATAACAATAAAATTTTAATTAAATTCCAAGAAGAGCTGTTGAATCTGATGGATTAACGTAAGATTTCGTTTAATTAACGTTATAATAATAATTAATTGCTTTTATCTTAAACATCTACACCTTGCATATTTTGCCAGGAAATTTTCTTAGAGCGTCTTGAAATTGATTTATTATTTGAACAAGTTTTTGCTACATCTATGAACAAAATCTTTCACAAATGCTGGGTTGGAATAGCATTCTAATTGAAATTATTTCAACGCTTTTTGAGCTGAGATAACACATTTAATCAAGAATGGCTTAAAAGTGATTCATAGAAAAGATTCTTTGAAATGCGTGTTACCAAAGATAATTCTTGATCAAACTCTAAGATTTCTTAACTTAAGACTGTAATTTTTTTATTTTTTTAATTTTGTTTATTAAAATCGACCTGTTGTTCTCTCTTTATAATATCTACTCAAAAGAAATAATAAATCCTGATACATTTTTAAGATCTCTCATCAAATTATAACAATTCGTCGCAATATGAAAAGAAAAATCTAAAATATTTAGGAGCTTGCTTTCCACACGTGCTTAAAAAAAAATGGCTGCAAGTAAATGCTTGAATAAATATTCAAGACTTCTCCAAATAAATTAAGTGATAAAACAAAACAATTTCTTTACGTCACATCATCATTATCATCATTATCTATTCATGTGAGTGCGCATCATCGCATGTTATTCGATGAACTTGCTGGCAAAGGAACCAACGAACGCGAACAAACAAACAAACATCCCTGAACAGCTCACGAATTCACATCCTGTTTCGATTCGCTTCAATGTAGAACTGAACTTGTACCACTAACCCAGTTATGGGCCAGAGCACGAATGCGACAGATGCAACAGTGGTCACAAGAGGACAACATGGAATCGAGTTGTCCGCGAAGTATAGAGCGATACAAGGACTAGCACAAGGCGTATATAATTGAGGCTTATAACGATGCCTCATGCAGCACTATTAGAGAAAAGCACTGGAATGTTAGAGCGTGCGAAGAGACAAAACTTTGAAGTGCAAAGTATAAAGAGTGGCATGCGCTGAGAGTAGCTAGGATTTAGCTGAGAAACAATTCTAAGAGCACAAGTCTTCATTCATGAAAACAGGATATACTATAATTTCAGGACATGTCGAACATGTTGGCAATGTTGTTTGAGTGGAATATTTTAAAGAGAGAGAGAGAGAGAGAGAGAGAGAGAGAGAGAGAGAGAAAAATATTTCGTATTTTTTAGTGTGTTTATTTTGATGATGTTTATAAACTAAGTTGCAGAACATTTTTTAAACTGTTCATTTAGATTTTAATTATTTTGTTCCTGTCAACAACAATTTCGAAAATTATACAATTTGATTCCCAAATTTCAGGTTTGAGCACAACTATTGTACTATTATGACTAGAGAGTGGATTTTTATGCAAAACTGTATGCAAGAGATATGCAGGATATATACAAATTATATGCAAACTATGCAAAAAATATGCAAAATATTCTAAAAATATCCAAATAAAAACAAATCCAAAAAAAAAGATGATGACAAGTGATAGAAAAATCTGAAGGTCGCGTCCATCTTAATTACACGACATGTTATTGAGCCAGTGGGTAGATTAAATAATTAAAAAAAAAAAGTTGGCGAAACATAGAAAAATCTAAAGGTCACGTCCTTCTTAATTACATTACACGTTACTGATGCCAGCACCTACTTAAAATATATTTACATTAAAAAAATAATTTACATATATATAAACGTCAAACATGTATTAATCGATTGAGGGGACGACTGAGGTACGTCATTCAAATTGAATGAAGAATATCGCATTTTTGGTACTCTTTTACTCTCTTCGAAATATTTGATTGAATAGCTGCTCACACGTGATTTTTGATTATATGACCGATGCCGACTAAAAGTGTTGTTGTAAGTACCAGAAAAGTTGATAATGCAACCCTGTGATTGATTGATGCAGGTCTCAAGCTACATCAAAATTTTGATTGATGCGATGAAGTGTTGAAAGTTCATTTCCGCTCTCGCAGAGAGTTCATCTTTTTTTTTTCGCTGGGAAAACAACAACAAATTTTAAATGATTCTTCAATTTGAAAGACGTGTAAACAGTGCCAAAGAGAAGCTTGAGTACAGCCAAATGTATTAAAATTAAGTTTTGGAAAATAGTATTTTTTAAAAATTTATTATCATTCATAAAGAGTTAAATTGAAGTTATCTGTGCTAAGCCGATCTAAGCAATATTCCAGCAATCAGTATAGGCTTTTCTAGAGCGTGATATGTGTGGTTCACCATAGAATTAACGGCTAAAGTCAATTTTAACCCTAGTGTTGCCACCCGGGTACCCATCGGGGTACATTTTGTAGAATAATGTTTTTTCTAAAAAGAATGGGCCAAGACCTTCTTGGATCCCCATTGTTTGACCGATTTTCTATCGAAATTTGCATTATAAATAATTTGAAAAATATTTGAACTTAGAAAATTGAGTTTTTAAAAAATAAACACGTATGAGTATGAGGTACCCGGGTACCCCGTTAGAAAATGCATAAGGTTCGTGTAGTAAATCATGAAAAATATTTTGTTTTTTCATAATGCACTACATATATATGTAGATATGCATTACAAATAACATATGCAGCAACACTTGCAATACACCGAGAAAAAAGCTTATGTTAAATTAAAAAAAAAATCTAGTATAATTTATAAGATGGCTTTGGCAGTTTTCAGCCACCCACGTACTTTATCAAAACGCCTAAGTTTTACATGTTGACTTGCCATTTTTTATTGGGTGATAAATAAACCAATTATTTGGTAATTTTTTATACACTTCTTTAAAAAAAAAAATTGGATTTCAAAAATATAGCTTTTTTTCGGGTTTTGGTTGTTTTATTTTCCTTTTTTTTTTGAAGCTCTCGTTCTGTGATTTACTTGACTGAAATCGGCAACACCACAAATTTTTCTTTTATCAACACCGTTTTTTTCTTAAAAATTAATGACTTCTCAGCTTTTCTTGCTGCTTGACGTGTATTATAACAAGAACATTAAATTCAATTATAATCAATTATAAGTCACTACACTAGCTTCGAGCCAAACTCCTTCGTTACGCTGAGTATTTTATTCAATATTATTTACAACTGAAGCTATGCTGCAGCTATCAACAGAATACTGCGACATACTGCATCTGTTAATACAGCATTTGTTAAGATCTGTGAATCAAATATTTTTTTTTGGCAGGGTATCGAAGTATGTGCTTTCAAAGCAATGTATTTATTAAACAATAAATTACTTAGGTGAATTAACGTAGCTGCAGTTATGTCAGCAAACAGTAGCAAGGCTGCTTAGCTCAGTTGGTAGAGCGATGGACTGGCACCAAAAGTTTCGGAGTTCGGTTCCGCGCTGCGGGCAAAGAAATTTTTTTCTTTTTTTCTTTTCTTTTTGTTGATAAAATGTAATAAAATTTACTGGTGTGAATATTGGCGTGTGTTTTTTAATTTACTTAATGTTATTTTTTAATTTAAAAGTGGTTTTATTACACAAAAAAACCATTAAATTATCAAATCTATCCTTCTCTCGTGTTTTTAATGACGCAGCTGTGTTTTTTTTTTGCAGAAAATAGCTCAAAACTATGCTTAAGCCATCCATGCTAGTTGTTTTTTAATTATGTATTTTTGACTTTTGGGCTTAGGTGAATCAAATATTTTTTTTTTTTTTGGCAAGGGATCGAAGTATGGGATTTTAAAGCAATGTATTAAACAATAAATTGCTTAAGTGAATAAACATAAATTTATAATTCCCATACAATTCTCTTTACCCAAGCCGACTTGGGTGATTTACCTATTGTTTTTTTTTCTCGGTGTATCCAGGATGTTGTAAAAGAAAGCTAGCAGCCATCTCCACGGTCGCCGTTCGGTGAAGTACACATTTGATCTATAGTATCCAACGCCTGCTTTTGCTTTGTTGTACAAAATCATTTCTGGTGAGCTGCTCCAGAGATTGTATCATCATCGTGCATTGTGCTAAGGAGTAGCACGGCTTTGTTTTTTTTTTGGAACATATGAACAGATGGTAACTTTTTCATGAAAACCAAAAAGAGTTGACAACAGTTCTTTAGATGTCGATGGTATTATTTCTTGAGGAATGTACGCTTTATTTATTTTCGAAGTTCCAACGACAGTGAGCTTCTAAAATAAAAGAGTTTTTGCCAAAGGTAAGATTGTGAAAAATCTGTCCATGCTTATGTTTCAACACTGCTTTGGTTCGTAAATGAATGACAGCTTAGTGAAAAGAACGCTATATCAAGTGAAACATGTGTAGGAGTTCTAATGTGGCGAAACACTGTAGAAGCTTGTAACTAAGGCCTTTAACTCAGCCAATTCAAGCTCATTAATGTTCGCTCTCCACAAACTTCACTACCACCACCAGCAATAACATTGACCGCATGTTTATGTATTCCGAAATGAACACTCTCGTTTGTGAAAGAAACAAACAACAATAATTTTTAATATAAAAAATGTATTGCTTATTGTGTCCCACACGAACGAAAGTGCTGATTTCGGAATACATAAACATGCGGTAAGTCTAAAATTGTGGCGTATTTCAATTTCTCTTGATAAGAAACAATGAAGGGAATGTAGGTATGACAAAGCGTAGGACCATTGCCATCACCAGGACTCGAACCCAGGATCCGTGAGTGGCAGTCTAGTACGCTACCACCTTGACTGCAATAATAAATATTGATCGAATGCACATAATTATTTTTGATTACATGGGACTTATATCTACAAATTCGCATGCGAGGTACACGGGTAGCCTGGGTGGCAGACGGTGTAGCTTTTTTTTGGTGATAACACAAGGGTTAATGAACTTTTTGAATTTCAAGGGATTGCTTGGGCAACGGGGGAAAAAAGGGGCCTTTTCTTCAATACCATTATAATCTACGAAAAAAGACATGATACAATTATAATTCTGTCATGCCTTGTACTAAGCAACTTTTTGAAATTTTATTAAACTAGACCAGATTTATTAAACTAGACTTGTTCCATTCTTATCAACTGTAGCACAATTATTGTATTTATTGAAATAATCATCATTTACTCCCCTGAAGTGACTAGAAAAGATGAGTACAAATGTTCTTTAAAAACTATATTTCAGACTAAAAATTCGTAATTACACTATGCTCTTGCAGCTGAAAGGTTTTAGGTGGAAAATTGGTTTTTTAAACTTTCCTGGTCATAAATAAAATTTAACGCTATTTTATTAAACAAAAAAAAAAAAAACAACTGCAACAGTATGGAAATATGGAAATAAACAATTTTTTTATCGTTATTTTTCGATTAGAAAAAATATATATTTTTGATTGTTTTTTTTTCGATCAAAAATAACTTTGATTTATGATCATTATTTTTCCAATCAGATGTGAAAGTTAGTTTTCGATCGTTATTTTTTCGATCAGAAATAAAAGTTAGTTTTTGGTAGTTAATTTTTTGATGAGAAAGAAAAGTTATTTTTTAACCGACTTCAAAAAGGAGGAGGTTCTCAAGTTCGTCGGTTTCTCTGTTTTTTTTTATTTTTTTATTTTTTTTTTTTGTTTTTTAAATGTATGTACATCGATAACTCCTAAACCATATGCCTGGTTGCCATAATTTTTGGGAAACAGATAGATATCATAAGCATGGAGGTGCCCGTAAAAAAGTGGGCGTTATTGTAGAACTGGGCGTGGCAATAATAGATCTCGCAATACTAGATACTACTGTATCTCGAATAATATTGACACTAGGGCACTGCAATTTAGTGCAGGGGTAGGCACAATTATTACAAATTACGGGCAAGAAAATGGGCGTAATTCGACAAATGGGCATGGCAATACTAGAAAAACACTGTATTTCGAATAATATTAACACTAGTGTACTGCAATTTAGTGTAGGGGTAGACACAGTTAATGCAAATTACGGTCAAGAAATGGGCGTTATTTGACAAATGGGCGTGGCAATATTAGAAAAAGAGTATATCTCGCATAATATTGATACTATGGTACTGCAATTTGGTATAGGCGTAGGCATTATTAGTACAAATTACGGTCAATAAAGTGGGCGGTATTCGATTACTGGGCGTGGCAATATTAGAAAAACACTATCTCAGTTAATATTGACACTAGGGCACTGAAATTTATTGTAGTATAGGGTAGGCAGAATTATTAAAAAATCATGGTCATTAAAGTAGGCGTTATTCGATAAATGGGCGTGGCAATATTAGATAAACACTATCGCAGTTAATATTGACGCTGGGGTACTGAAATAAAGTACAGGGGTAGGCACAATTGCTGGAAATAACGCTCAAGAAAGTGGGCGCTTATTTAACAAAGGGGCGTGGCAATATCAGAAAAACACTATATCTCGAATAATATTAACACTAGGGTAATAAAACTCGTTACAAGAATGGGTATAATAATTTCAAAACATGTGGCATCTAATTAAAAATATAAGAGGCAGATTTTTGAAATAACCAACAAACTTTCAGAATTTAATAGGTAAAATTTTTTCGGAACAATTGTATTTATGTTGTTTCTCGAATTATGTTGTTTTTTTTCGAAAATTTATCATATTCTCTAAAAAGGAAGATATAAAACTTATTAAAAAAAAACAACCGACTACAAAATCACTACAAAGCCAAAAATAATTTTAATTTCTTGGTCATATTTGATAATTTATTTAAACATATTATTATATATGAAATCTTATTATGTTAATTTTTTTCTTATTTGTTTTAGTATCATAAAAATATTAATTTCATTATGAATACAAATGCTTTGAAGTTGGCGCTTCTGATTAAAAGTCTGATTATATTAGCGCCGACCTTTAAAGCTTTTGTATACATAAAGAAATTAATATTTTAATGATAATAAAACAAATTAGAAAAATTAGAAAAAAAAATGAAGTTTTCCAATGTAATAATATGTTTAAATAAATTACCAAATATGACAAAGAAATTAAAAGCAAAAGTTATGTTAAAATTATTTTTTACTTTCTAGTGATTTTGTAGTCGGTTTTTTTTTAAAAAGTTTTTATGATGTATACTTTTTTGCTGAAGAAAAAGCTTTTTTAGAAAATAGATCAAAGATCAAATTTCTGATCGAATAATAACGATCTCGAAATAATTTGTATTTGTGATCGATAAAACATAACGATCAAAAAATAACTTTTATTTCTGATTGAAAAAATAACGATCAACAAAAAGTTTTTTTTCTGATCGAAAAAATAACTATCAAAAAATAATTGTTAAATTTGTTCGTAAATAAAATCGGTCAAACATAATTGGTTTAAGGTGATTTCTATCTTAAAAGTTCCATTTTGGATGTGGTCGGAAAATTCTATTCTAATTGGATTACAGTAACCTCAATTGCAATTGTAATTGGATTTCAGTAACCTCCAATTACAATTTTTTGTAAGGGAATTGAGAATTTCTATTATCAATTCCTGAGGAATTGAGATGTTCAATTACCAATTACAATGCCGTAATGGAATTGCCCACTTTTTTGGAATTCCATTCCCGAGGAACTGAAAAATTCAATTACCAATTACAATTCCGTAATGGAATTGACAATTTTTTTCCTATTCCATTCCTGAGGAATTAAAAAATTCAATTACCAATTACAATTCCTGGAATGGAATTGACGACTTTTTTCCAATTCCATTCCTGAGGAATTGAGATGCTCAATTACCAATTACAATTCCTGGAATGGAATTGACGAATTTTTTTCAATTCCATTCTTGAGGAATTGAGATGATCAATTGCCAATTCCTAATTCCAAGGAATTGGAATTGAGGCGGAATTAATTCTAAAAGGAATCATTATAACTCAGCTCAGCATATGATGTTTGTTTTGAGTACTTACTACACAAACATTACCAACAGTACTGGATGTTTTTCTGTCAAACGGTACCGAATGATAATGTTTGTGTTAACACTACACTGTCGTAGTATGTATGTCGTATATGTTGCTTTCGTATATGCATATACGCTACAGAATGAAGAGTCTTGCTATCTACTGTACGCTATAATAGCATACCGTTTGTTTTTGTATTTCAAGTTTAAAAAGGCTTGACTTATTAAATTTTAAGCATTCCACCTTTAAAATTTTAAATCAATTTTGCAAAAAAAAAACCCAAAAGTCTTCAGAAGTGTTTATTTTCATTTGTTTTGTTTTGTTTTATAATTCATCATAGATATCTATACGATACATACCATGAAATAAACAATAATAAATAAAACATATAAACACATACAAACATTTTATAGACCCCCGATTAGGTTTTCAGTTTGAATGAAAATAAGAATGTCTTATTTACGACTTCAAATGTTAGAATACTTCTAGTATTGATTCATTTATTCAAAATTGTTGTATCCATTAGCTTATTCGTAAAACTAATTTCTATATTCTTAAGGTTTACAAAAACTAGGCAAGTCACACTTAAAGCTTGCACAAGATGCAAGCTTAACTATCATATAACTTAAACTTAAAACTGTTTAAACTTAGGAGTTATTTAACAATATTAAATGCTTATTTTAACGCAGTCTTTATGACTGTGTGTCATAAATTTATTTGTGTTATATTTTAAAATACGAACAGCCAGCTGCTGATGGCACCCAAGGTAAGTTCCGGTTGTGCGTCGTTATCATCGACATGAGATGGTCGCACTATGCTAAGCGGTACAAACTTCACCACATAATCGGCCAAACCATTTAATATTTCCAATAGAATTAAAAAGAAAGTTAACGTTAGTAAAAAAAATTGATACAAAAAGAATTTCAATTTGAACATTTTCACAGACTACTCGGCGACTGATCGTAACGAACGCATCGAACGAAATGAGAGTTGTTAGCGATAGTATTCAGAGTGACTATGTTTTGTTTTCAGCAACGGAATAGATAACGAAGAAGGTTGTTAAGAAAAAAAAAAAAAATACTTTTAATTTTCTTTCAACGTTAAGACATGATGATGAACAAAAAGTTTATTGCACTGTGTTCAAAAAGCTGCAAGAGCTCATGCTTATAATCGCAAGGCGTAAACACTGTGCCAAAACACAGACTAACTGGTCTGTCGAAATGTAATGTTGGTCAGTTTTATGATCGCCGAAAGGTGGTGAGCTATTAGCGATCAGTGTTGCCACTTTGGTAGCATTTGACTTAGAATGGTAGATTTTATTCCCCAGATCGGCTTTGGATCATTTGATAGTTTATTTTTAAATTTGGTAGATATTTGCAACTACACTGAGTGCCACGATACTTACGAAACAGCTATAATAAATTACTATTAGTAATAGTGTTGACTGCAGCATACTGAGGTCGCCATAAATATTTTGACTAAAGCTGGCATTACACGTGCTCTCTAAATAAAATCTAATGGTAAACGATTCTCTGTTATTGTGATAAATTATTGTAAAAACATAAACGAAGTCATTCAAGCCACGCTTTTCGAGGTAGTAAGTCGATCATTACAAAAAGAAAGTATTTATTGTCGGCAAAAGTATTTTGACGTTTATGCAAGTAACGATTTGGTAATTAATATTAAAGTATTTAATAATTATTCAAATGTATTTGTTTATTTTAGTTATTTTTTTTTTTAAACAAGGAAAAAAGTCAGAACTAAGTATTGAAAAGAGATGTGCAATAGTAGAGATGCATAACTGTGGCATTTCTGTCAGAGAAATATGCTCCGAGTTACATTTGTCAAAGCAAACCGTTCACTATCAAATAAATTAGCACAAAGAAAGAACTTCAGTGAAAAATTTGCCACGTTCTGGCAGAAAACGTAAAACAACACGTAAATAAGACCAGCTTATTGTACGGGAGTTTGCAAGGAACCCTGATTTAACTCCAAAAAGCCTTGAATTTTAGGTGAACATGTTTTCTCAGAATCTAGTTAGTGAACGCAAAATTCGCAGACGTTTAAAATAATTCCAATTCGGTACATATTCCGTTAGATAAATACCGTATATAAGGCCAGCAAATAAATTCAAACGACTCAAATTTGCCAAAGATTTTCTCTGTAAGACTATGAGCTTTTGGAACCAAGTTTTGTGGACTGATGATAGTACGTTTGAGTATCACGACTCACCTAAAAAGATATTTGCCCGAATTCCAAAGAAAACACGAAAATAAGTAGCTTCAGTCTTATAAGCAAGTCGTCGTGGTGTCGGATCGGTAATGTTCTGGGGTAACATTTCCTCTTGCGGTCATGGTTATTTGGTATACAAACATTTGTATTTGTATTGGTGAAAAACTTATTGGTGAGTCATTTATTTTGCAACAAGATAATGCACAATGCACCACAAGAGTAAGTTTATAATGAACTTTTTGAATCAAACTGGCGTAGATGTTTTAAATTGGCCACCACAAAGTCTTAATTTAAACGTTTTAGAAAATTTGTGGGCCTATATTAAAGGAAAGTAAAGCGTTTGCTTGGCTCGGACTATGAATGAGACTTTATCTAAAAATAAAAGTTTTTTTGAGACAAATTTCGACAGATATTTTAAAAAATCTTGTGGAATCGGTACCTACACGCCTTTAAAAAGTAATAGAAGCTAATGGTGGTTATATTTTTTATTAAATTGCTAAGTTTTTGTATTAGTTTTTCTAATATTAAAGTTTAGCTTTGCATAAAATTGAACTGTAAAATAATTATGCCTCTTTGAAATGAATTTTCTTTTTTAATATGTTATCCTTATAACTAAGTTATTTTTAAAAAAATTTACACGTTTTTAGTTACATTTAAGGCGGTCTTCTCATTCAAACCCCGTTTTTTGGACCCTTTTTAAAAAAATTCTTATTTGAAAACGCAAAGAATAATTGAAAACTTTTTTTATTTATTGTATTACAAAAGGTTCAAAGTAACTAAAAAAATTTTTTTTGCCTCGATACGTGGGCTGTTCAAAAAGTAATGAGACTTCAAAGTTGGTGGTGAAAAAAAAGGTGTCGTCACGGCGGCCACGATTCCGGGTCTCCGGAGCGTCTGAAATGAAAAAAAAAACGGGGTTATAATCAGTATAGATTATATACCTCGGGTGAACCTCAAGCTTAATTTTGTGATTTTTTTTGACAAAATGGCGGCCATTCAAAAAAAAAATTTCAATTTCGGGTTTTTTTTTTTGTAGTTTAGTGTAAAAAAAAATAGTAAAAATTTTTTTAAAATTATGGTCGAGGTTCACCCGAGAATGGTGACAATTCTGCGTCGAATCCATTTTGTTTCATGAAAATCGGTTCAGTTGAACTGGAGATATCATGGCCGCCAGTTCGAAAAACGTGGGATCGAGATAAACGCGTTTAAAGTTTGAAGTAATTTTTTTGGGAAAAAAAAAAAAAAAATCAAAAATGTTTAAATGCAGTTTTAAAGAGCTGACAATTTTTACTTACAAATATTAGTCGGCGATGCCAGCTCCATACAGGCCACCTTCCTCTTTTTCGTAGAAACTGCTTTCTGCTGCCCTCTCTGCTCTGCGAGCCGTTCTGCCAGCTTTTGATGATGCCGCAGCTCGAGTCTCTGATCGGTTCAATCTGTCTTCATTGCGAGATAGTGCGTATTCGTATGCGTTTTTGCCAATCGCAATACCCATCAAACCCATAATTTTAAGTATGGGTATAAAACCGTCCTTGAAGAGGCACGTTGCAATGAAATTGGCCACTTCGATGGTGCGTGCGCCTGAGTTGATGTGTTTGGGCGAAAGTGACCAAAGAACAGAATTGTAGGACTCATTGGAATTCTGAGTTTCAGATCCAAGGCATCTTTCAAGCAAATTATCTGCCGACAGCGCTTCGTAAGCTGGTTTTATTACCTCCATCACCTTCTTGTCCATCAGACCTTGCTTCACAAAAAAGACTGTATCTTCTAAAGTATTTCGAATTTCTAAAAATCCTTTAAGGGGCATATTCACAACTACCCAAGCTATAAATAAATGCAAAAAAAAAAGTTTAAAAAAAAAGTTGCTCAATGAGAAGACCCCCTTAAGGTAAATAAAAATATATTAATTCGGGTTTCTTCAACCTATTTCAAACACTCAAAATATTTGCATTTTCTGTGCGTCTAAATAATTATGCCGACCACTGTATAATATTTTCGAACATATTATTTTCATTTCATTTGTTCGTATGATGAAAATAATCATATTTTCATCATATTTCATTTGTTCGTTCGTGCATGAAAAAATTCTGCGAACGAACAAAATTTTACCGCATGTTTATGTATTCCGAAAATAGCACTCTCATTCGTGTGGGACACGATAAGCAATACATTTTTTCAAATCAAAAAGTTACTCGTTTCTTTTACGAACGAGAATGCTCATTTCGAATTACAGAAACATGCGGTTAATTTCTATTTTCTGCGAACGAACAACTACTTTTTACGAACGAATGAACAAGCCAACAAAATATTTTAATTTTTGTTTTACGAGTGAACAAATGAACGTTCGTGCAAGGCTCTGGTTTCTCGCTAGTAACTTTTTAAAGTCTTTCATGTTTCTTTATGATTTTTTTTTTTCCTCCGGTAACCAAACTAAGGATCGGACAGAGATAAAAAATATAACAAAATAGAGGTGCTTTTTCAACCTTACCTTTTGTGTTCTTTTTATTTTTTCCAAAATGTGTATTGCCGCAATTAAAATTCAAGTGAAATTATCCCAAAATTATGCTTTTTTCACCTCCTGCTACCAAAATATGGATCTCACAAAAAACATACCAAAACGCAGATGCTTTTTCAACCTCTATCTTGTCTATTTTTTTATATCCCCATTTTTGGGTATCCTTTTTATTTTTGGCATGGCTATAATAAGGGATGCCATGATTCTTAGTTTTTAGTGAAAAAAATTTACTATTTTTGTTCTTTTACTAATTACTGGTGCCTGACTGATTAAACATCGGTTGCCATTGGAATCCAAATCAAGAATCAGCATTGATATCGGCTAACATTTATGGAATCGGTATCGCTTTGGTATCAGCATCGACATCGGTTTTGAATCGTCATCGGTTTTATGTGGCCATAATTTATAAATCGGCAACGTTATCGCTATCGGTAAAAGCTTCTAATTCTTTTGCCAATATCTTGTCAATATTGTGCACCATTGAATTTTAAAAATTTTTCCAATTAAAACGAAAATAGCTAATAAAATTCTAATTTCGATTTGGAGCCATAATATATACATATGTGAAACTAAAAAACCGGAATAAATAAGCAATCATTATAAATACTGGTAAAAGTTGCAGGAAAGTTCAAAAGTTGAAAAGCATCGGTTGAAGGATCGGCTTCGACATACGTATTGGCATTGATTTCAAATATTTAATTAGTGCTCTTTAAACCTCTTCGGTGGATCTGGCCAGAAAAATTGAATTACCCAAGATAAGTCGTGTTATAAAGGGTCAAGGGGGGGGGGGGGAAAAGGCAATATAACTAAAACACCGATCACCCTAAAAAAACCAAGAAAACTCTTTTTTCAAATGGCTTATTGGGTTATAAATGATATATCCAGTTGAAATAATGGAATTTAAAGAACACAGATGATGAAATACTCAAAATTCCAAAAACGGAAGAAGTTAAGTTCGTAACTATTAATATTTTTTTTTAAAGAGTTTCTAAGGGCCCTGACAGTTGATCTGCAGTCAGCAATTTAAAATTTTTTTGAAATCAATTTTTTTTTGTTTTTCTCTTATTTATTTTTTATATATTTTTTTATTTGCAACAAAAGTAAGTCGTTATCATTATCTAAGGATCATACCTTTATTTATTTTGTATAAATATATGCAGCTAATAAGATTAGAGCTAGAGAATAGAGCTAGAAATGCTTAAGAAAAAGGTAGTGCGTAAGCATACCTCTGTACCACGAAGGGTTAAGATACTATAAATTATACTATACGGAAAAAATACTGAGAAGCCGTAGAATGCAATGAGGTGCGATATAGGACTATCCCATATTACACGATTATACTTAAATATTCGAAGTTTCTCTATCCTTA
Organism: Coremacera marginata; assembly: GCA_914767935.1. Classification (NCBI taxonomy): domain Eukaryota; kingdom Metazoa; phylum Arthropoda; class Insecta; order Diptera; family Sciomyzidae; genus Coremacera; species Coremacera marginata. Next base: position 24,776,821 of record OU612043.1, read on the forward strand.
AATGGGCATTATTTTTTTTTTTATTTTGGTTATTTTTTCTTAATTTGGAATATTTTTTAGAAAAAAATTGGTAGCTAACAATTTATTTTCTTGGGTGGCAACTCTGTTAGCGATTATGTGTCAATTGGCACTCATAAAAAACGCGACTTTGAGCAAGTTTTCATTCAAATGTTAAGTTATTGCTTACAATTAAGCAAATAAGAGCGAATATGAAGCATAAAAAGAAAACAACAAAAATAACAAACATTAAAACGTACACCTGTTAAGCTAGCAGATACTGCTCACTACTCGTACTTGTGCATTTCTGGCCATCAAGAATTTCACATATCTACATAATTGTAAAGCTGAACCTATTTTTGATTCTTACTACACTACGTTCGAAAAATTTAAGACCACTTTATGAAAGGTAGTTTTTGTCAGTGCAAATTGTTCTTGAAGGAGGGTTTATTACAGCAAATAACGATGCTATTCAAATCACATACAAAGGGTTGTTGTAGAAACCAAGTGCTCTTGGAATCAGAATTGAGACAGGCAAATAAAAAAAAAATAAAAAAAACGAAATGGCCATCTCAGCCCTTGAAATGACTTTGACCGAGCATCTTATGATCAATTGTGTTGTGTGTGATGTGAAATGTTTGCACACAAATGATCGAGAACTGGAGCTACATGTTTTCCGCCGACTCCGAACGGCTTATGTTCTCAAGAAGCTTTTCATAGCAGTTTTTACTCTCTGAGGTTTGCCATTGTCTGCAGAGAGGTTTGTCTACGCCACGGCCGCCACCACAAGCAAATACTTCGCTTAAAATAGGGGAGATAACGTAGTGTGGAACAATGTAAAGCAAACTTTTAAACTAATTTTTGATAAAAATTTAGCAGTAAATTCGCTAACATAGTTTTGTGGCCCATATTTAGAAAACGTCTTAATTTGTACCACCTCGACAAAAATTTACTTTTATATCAAACGTAAATTTTGCAGAAAACACTTAAAAATTTACATTTTCAATCCTTGTTCAACATTATCAGAAGCAAAACTTTATCAGCTTTTTGGAACGAAGTTCTTTAAAGCAACTTGCAAGTGGAGAGATTTGGTAGAAATTGTCACGTTAATATGTGAGTTATGCTGTGTGTGTGTGCGTGAGATTATAGAGCAGTCTACAAACGAGCAGGCGAGAGCGCAGCAGAGTAGGCAACTCTCTCTGTGTCCCCTTTATATTAAGGCACAACCAAAATAGACGAGTTGCTCCGTAACGAGTAGAGACGAAAATGTTCGCTTTAATGCAATTCAATGTTGTTGCCCAAAATTAACAAACGTAATTTAACGAAGCTGAACGAAACAGCTTGTCCATACGTTTTGTTCCGTAAGAACCGAACTGCTAGCGTCTCAACTCGTCAGACGTTCGGCAAGTTGCAATCGTCTCGTTTCGTCTATTTTGGTTAGGCCTTAAGACTAGCAGGCCACAGTGGTCCGCGGCATCGCCACGTTAGTGTGTTAACTCGTTTGTTTTTGCTGCAATAAAAACTTTTGAACGCCGTTGACACGATTACCGTGTGACATCAGCCCTTAAGACAATGAATAATGATTAAAAAAAGGAAAAATTGAAACTTCCGAAGTTCTTTGTGAATTGCATTCTTTGTGAATAGTATTTATATGAATAAAAAATTATTCATTATTCTGAATAACGAAAATGAATAATTGAAAAAATAATTAATCAATTTTTGAAAATTTAATGTCAATTAAAAATCTTATTTATGAATCAATTCTGTATTGATTGAATGATATTCTTATGCCGTTATTCAGTTGTGCTCAAAATTTTGATTATGAATTCTGATTTTATAGCTCTGATTAGCTCGCATTGCATGCCTATTGTCCATAAGAGTAAACGTAGACATAAATCGATTCATCGTTTAGTATATAACCTGCTCAGATGGACGATTATGCGCACCGTTGTGCGTGTGAAGTGCATTGTAAGTTTTCCGCACAGAATGCGAATTTTGAAAATAAATTTCCACAATTTTCATAACATTGTTTCGGCGTAAGTCTTTGCACGATAAATTGCCAATGTATACTGAATATACATCCCTCTGGGAAATTCTATACCTCTAAAAAAGCACCCTTTATATGATCTGAGCTATATAGATCGAACGAAGATAAGATGGAGTGAAGTAGTTGTTACAACGTTTTAAAGAATCCAAAGCATTGCGAAATGTGTCATTTATATTTTTTCTCTTTCTCTCAATCTCCAAAGTGCTCGGAAGAGTTTGAACGGATATATATGCCAAATGCTGCCAGCGTCCGCAAAGGTCGAAGTCAGAAACTAGAAATAAAGTTGGCGATAGGACTAAGCCCTGCAGTAGTCCGGCGTTGATGGCGTAGTCTCTGGACGACATGACATCGACTACGATACGGATCGTTTAGTCCTTAAGAAAGCACGTAAAAGTTACTACCGACACCATATACAATTATTTGGATATGAACTCTTTATCACTACCACACTCAACCAATTGCTCTTGAAATATCTAGAGCAACAACTGTAATCTCACCGAATAAGTGAACACATTGGTTGTATTCTTCGGGCAGGAACGCCATTAGGTCACCAGTAGATCAAGCCCTACGAACACTATATCGACGCACATTGAGCAATTCATTGTGCTCCGGATACTTCATTAGATGGAAGTTTATTACACTCTCCATAACTTAAAAAAGCGTAGAAAAAATCGCTGTGGGTCGGTATTGCTAAATGATCCGATATTTCGTATTTGTTACGAATTTCTTACTTCAATTCTATGATCCGATATTTTGTCAAAATAGATTTTACTTAAATTTTATAATAGCTGTCATTAATAAAATAAAAAAATCCAAAATCTAAATATATCTAAATTATTTTTTCAAAAACTTATTTTTTTTATGTTCAAAACTCACTAATTGATAAAAAGAAGGATTGTCCTCACATTGACTATGTGGAAAATATAAGCCCCAAACTGTTTTGATACCATTGTTCCCAGTTCAATGGACTCGACGAGTAAGTACAAAAGTTATAATTTCAACATTTTTTTTCATGACAACACTGTTCGGTAGTTTTCAGGGTTCGTGGCATGGCCCTTTTTTTTACTGACTGAATATTTACCACCTTCCAACAAGATGAAAATACTTCTGTCCTGCAAAAGGTGTTGAACAGTTTGCATAAAGTTCGAGACTAGAACCACACACTTTGCGCTCACTATTGCTGATACTGACTATTTCGACTATTTCGACTATTTTGAGTTTTTTTCCCCCTCAACATTTTTTCTGAACATACAAACTCCTATCTGCGGACCATTCTGAAGCGTCACAAAAAAATTAATTACAAAAAACACAAATAACATGTGCATTGCTGTGCATGACCTAGAATCTACCCGTGTATTGACTATAAAATTAGCCGGCTATTTCCAGCTACCCGGACTTTTTTCGGATTTTGAGTGCCCGGGTACGCGGACAAAACTCCAAAAAAAAAAAAATCGAGTGCTCTAATTTTAACCTGACTCTGGAACGTTGCCATTAATGCTTAAAATGCTTTATTTTTCACAGTGCAGTAGTTAAAGAGTGCATATTTAATTTTTTACTTCACTGTAATTCTAAACAGTTTATATGGCGTAAATTAATCATTTTGCACATTATACTTAAAAAAAAAAAAATTGTAGAAAAAATGTGTGGCTTTATCTATGTCTAGCCGAGTTAAAACGAGCTCATTTTGGGACAATAACCTGACTTTGTGCATAGCAATATTTTTTGTAAAATCTATGAACTACATTTTTATCAAATAATACAATGTTGAATTAACACATATGCATGTCATTAAATAGTAACTGTGTGTCAAAAAATTAAAGTAAAATATGACAATTTGTATAATCAGAGTGCAGCTATGCATTTTACGTGACCCACAAGATTGAATTGTCGCATTCCACAAGAGAACTTTAAGATTAAAACGTGATGATTATAGATGTATTGACCGTTTATTTAATCTCTGAAGTTTAGTCAGGTTTTGCATTTTCTCATTTATTAAAGTCGGTTTCAGCATTGCCTGAAATTGATCTGAAAATCGTAAAAATAGGGTCTATAATGAGGGCGATTTCAAGTTTTTCTTTAAATTTTGAATCATACTATAATTTGGTGAACTTGAGTGAAAAGTTTTAGGTCTGTTTACGTACTAATTTCAAGAAAAGTGTAAGCTGTGAGAGTAATTTAATTATAATTAAATTATAACAGATAATTATTTGAATTTATCATAATGTACGGAAACGGCATCCACAAAGTTCCATAAAGATTCAATCACAACAACTGATCGCATATTTTTGTAATAGAAATGTAAAGTTCAAGCTTGAAATCCCAAAAGAGTAACATTTTGCTTGTACTTCTTCTTTCTTGAGCTCGCAAAATGTGCAAAGAAACTTTTTCAAGCAACTTCAAGTAACTTGAAGTGCGTACAGAAGCAGACCTCTTTTGCAACAAGATAAATTCCAGTTTTGATTCTATTGATGATATTTGCCATTAGTAATGAAGATATTCAAAGTCAAATCTATCTTAAACTCAACTTTTAGCCTATCATTGATTGAAAGCGATTTCAAAAAACTGCCAATGTCATGTCCCCCCTTAAAGTTGCTGTCGTCGTCAATGTGCTTAAGCTATTAGTCAAGAACACTTTGTAAAATATTACAATGCGTAATATACACGTGTGGCGGCCGTGGCGTAGTGGATAGAGTGTGTGTCTCATACACCAAAGAATCAAGGTTCGAATCCTCCCTCTCTGCAAACAATGGCAAGCCACAGAGAATAAATGGCCATTTCGTTTATTTTTTTTCGTCCACACGTCTAAGTGCAAGTTCGAAAAACTCAATACATCCAAACAGGCCCGTAGACAAGGGGGACTTTTAGGTGTTCAAACCCTCTTCCCCCCTTAGGTTCCAGAAAGTATAAAGAAATAACACAGATGATCCTATTAAATTCAAAATGTAATTTTTTTTTAGATAAACTGCGATAATGATGTTAATTTGCTTGAAAACTTCACTTAATTTTTAAAATTTTTTTTTGGCCAAATGAAAGATTAGCTTTGCTTATAAAAGTCAAAATCATTATATTGGAATTCATCTGCAATAAGTTGGTATATTAAAAAATCAGTTTCAATGCTCAAAAAGTTCCTGATATCCAGTAAAATTTATATATATGAAATTATACCTCGCTTAATATTTCGCTAGATCCGTCGGACGCTGATAAAAAATTAAGGAATTTCTTTAAGCAAAGCGGGGCAAGGCAAAAAAATGTGCTGGTAACCTTGCTTGGCACATAAAATTTTAGAATGAAGACCTCTTTTTTATGCTACTAAGCAAACAAATGAGAATTCTATAGATTGTAGAATTTCTCATTTCATTCAAAGGTAAAAAAAAACAAACAAGTTTTTCGGGTGAAATAGTGGAAATGACCAAAAAAATATTAACACAGAATTTGAAGGCCTCAACATAGAATTTTCAGCACATGGAGAGCGGGGGGAGGGGGAACACTACATATAGAGAACGATGCGAACACAAATGGAATCATTTCGAGTCACACCCCAGATGGTACGAAATTTCATTAGCAGATTAAATGCAATGCATTTGGGCCAACAATTCCATCAGATTCTGCTTGAGCAAATACGACAGATAAACACTCAAAACTGAGCAATTCAATTTTCTTTCTGTGTGTGCTGCTACTATGTTGCTATGTGTGTGTGTGTGTGTGTGCTTGTGTCTATGAGTGAGTTATAAATCTTAAGGATTTGGCCAAAAGGCTTTTTGTTTCTGTCATCATTGAAAATTTATCTGCTTCTGTGATATTATTTATTTTGCACTGTTATTTCTTCACAGACTGAGCTGAGCTTAAATCTCGAGTAATTTTCTGGTCTTATGGACCGGTTGAAGGATGTGTCAAGAACTGCGTGAAATTTGATTAGATGCATTAAGCTGGCTGCTAGCTGTTGGCAGATTTCGAAAGCATCTGAAAACAATGGCAGAGGCCAAAAAAAAAAATATAAAAATACTAGTTATTATTAAATCCGGCACATAAGTGAGCATACAATTTTTTTTCTCTTTGTTTTATTGAGTTAATTAAGCTTTAATAATTTTCTCTATTATTTTTTAGCCTTTTTGAGCTTTCTTTTTTCATTATTGTTCTAGTTATTTTTGTTGTTGCATTTGCAATCTTAAGAAAGTGTGCAAGAATGGAAAATAGTAGTAAATCGCATTATTTACTTGTTTACTACTTTTAAAACGGATTGACTTAAATTAAGTTACAAGACAGCAGTAAGCAGCAGGCAGCATCCTAGGAAGTAGCTATAGCTGCAGAAAATTTATAATATTCCATTTATATGCGCATGGAACTTGACAGCAGCGCCACCAACAAGTAAAGTACCAGCACATCGCTTTCGTGAAGCAAATCTAGAGTGATTAATGAGATTTGACTTTATTTTTATCATTATGTCGTTGTAGGAATGTGTATATCTATCTTGAAGATGTTTGTTGTTTTTTTTTTCTCTCTTTGTTAATAAGTTAAATAGCTGACTTGAAAGTTTGGAGTCTATAGCCTCGAGTTGGTCTTAAAATAAATTAAAATAAAAAATCCTTTGAAATATATTTTCGAAACTTTATATACAACTTTAAAAAAATTTCCAAATTGTTTTCGTGAAGCAAATAATAATGATGCTTAATAAGAGTATTTATTAATATGCTTAATAAGAGAAGAGCCCAAATTTCGTTACACAAAAAAGCTCACTGCGAATAAAGTGCCTCTGTGAAAAGTCGTTTTTGCTATGTTTATTTGAATACGCTGAAGCGTTTAAGCGTTCTAATATGCTATAGTTTTTTTATATACAGTGTTAGATAATAAGCGGACTATTGAATAAAATTTAAAAAGTTCTGTACACGAATGCAAACACATTCACTACACTACGTTCGCATAAAAAATGAGCAAAAACATTATAATTCTGTAACGTTCGACAGGAAAATATGCAGTATTGTTTGAAATGTTTGCGTTATAAGCACTCAATACAAACGGCATACGGTAACTCTTAGTGTAGGTTATGTTTTTTGGGACCAAGGTGGGTCACGGGAAGTTTATTACCGATAAGTTATCGTTATCGATGATTGAAACGATAAAATTATGGAGAAATTATCGTTCTTGACATAGTTAACGATAATTTTTCGAAAATAAAAACGATACCAATATTGAGAAACTATCTTTATCGATAATTTATCGAAAAATAAAACGATAAAATTACCGAGAACTTACACTATGACCCAAAAAAAACCAAACGCTTACTTACTTACTTAGGTGGCCGTAACAACCCGTGTCCGGGTTTCGGGCGACCTCATCAGCTCTCGCCAGGCGCCTCTCTCCTTTGCGTGCGCCTTCTCCAATCGGATACACCAAGTGCGGATAGGGCTTCCTCGGCCTGGTCCATCCATCGGAGGCATGGTCTTCCTCGTCGTCGTTGACCAGCGACCCTCGCCTCCAGCACCTTTTTCACTGGAGCTTCGTCGTCAATATGATGGACGTGACCCAGCCAGCGTAGTCCTGGCTGACTAACTGACGCAGCCGCTCTGGGGGTGTTCGAGAGAAAAGTTCTTCGCAAAATCTTCGGTCCTGTTCGAGTCGGCGATGACTATCGCATCCGAATGAACCACGAGCTGTATGAGCTCTACGAAGACATTGATGTAGTTCGGCGTATAACTGTGCAGCGAATACGCTGGCTGGGCCATGTCCATCGTATGGACGACGAAGCTGCAGCGAAAAAGGTACTCGAGGCGAGGGTCGCTGGTGAACGACGACGAGGAAGCCCATGCCTCCGATGGATGAACCAGGCTGAGGAAGCCCTAACCGCACTTGGTGTATCCGATTAGAGAAGGCGCACGCAAAGCAGAGGCGCCTGGCGAAAGCTGATGAGGTCGGCCGAAACCCGATCACGGGTTGTTACGGTTACCTAAGTAAGTAAGTAAGCTGCACAGCATTATCGTTAATGAAATTTTTCTCGATAATTAAAACAACACAATCGAGAAGCTATCGTTCTTGACATCGGTTACGATAATTGAAACGACAAAAATTTAAGCTTTCTCAAAAACAGCTACCTACACATACAGTTATTTTAGTGTAGGTTACGCTGCGGAATGATAATGTTTGTGCTCAAATATAATCTAACGCTGTATATTGTTTGTGTTTGCGTTTAGGCGTAAGTTGCAGAACAATACACAACGTCAATGTTTTGTTCTCTCAAATCTACGCTACAGTACCTTAACATATGCTACGTTGGCGTTTATTATCGCTCACTGGTTAAAGTATTTCAATGGTGGCTCAAAACAATTAATAGTGCTAATTTTTCATAAAGCGTTTTCCTAAGCGGCTGCTACTTCTACTTAACAAACATAGCTAAGATTCAAAGTAATTTAACGAGCCGCTGTAAAAGTTGATACGCTCTAGTAAAAAAGTTGTTAAGATTGCTAGTATGCTAGCTTAAAGAAATGATATATTTGCAGAAAAAAAAAAAGAAAAGCAAACAGAAATAGAAACACAGCAATAGTAGAGTGCGGAATATTTATTTTAGCCCATTATCTTTAGCCATATTGTTACTTTATTTCTTAAATGATGCTGCTAATATTGGCTTAAAGTTAATGCAAAATTGCGCGCAGCTGTGGAGCTCGTTGCGTGCGTGTGTGTATGTGTGCCTTGGAAATACACGTCCTGCTTGATGCCAACAAGAGTAACCCAAGAAAGCGCCAAGGGTATTTAAATCCAATTGCAGCGATGATTCATGACTTGTGGTCATGAGTGGGGAGCATTTGTAGTTGTTTTGTTGTAAAGGACTCTAGAACAGTTATAATTTTAAACGAAGCCTTTAATGGTTGTGCTACTGAATGCAAAGTTTGGCGGGGTGAGCATTAGTTTTCATCTTTATTTTGTCTAAAAATTTCTTTAAAAATTAGTAATAAAAATGTAAAAAAATATAATTCATACATTTCATAAACTTAAGATTAAATTTACGGTTAGATTCAGCCACTTAAAAAACTAAATTTATGTCGTATAAAAAAAAAGCCAATCTCACCGTTGAAGTAAGGCTAAAAGCATTAACTGCTTATTTTGTAAATATATACATATGTATATATAACTTAGATATAAACATTAGCAGATGTGAAACTGAAGATGAAGAAATCCTACTACTTGTCGTACTTTTATTATAAACATTATTATTATTTTTCGTTATAGTTTCTCTTTTTGTTCTATCGTCTTAACAGGGGATCAGAACCTTCACATGGCAACGTGCCTGACTGCCTCAGGCTGGCGAGGCCAGCATTATCCATGTCGAAATCGACCAAAGTCAACTCAAACCTCCTCGTGGTGTTCCCTGGGCAACGGCAAACTGGCATCCGTTAGTTTGACGTCTAATTTGAGCGGCGGGTCGCTCCGTGGACCTTAAACATGAAATGTGCGCAGGGTTTGGGTCCCGCCCTATTATTACTGCCCAATGAAAACTAAACCAGCATCGAATAAGAACCCCAATTACGTTGACGACCACCGCAAACGAAAAACGGACAATGATTTACGGATATGCATCTGGAATGTCCGGACCCTTTATAGGGAAGATGCCATTATCCAATTGGCGGAAGCCCTCAAAACAATAAAAGCTGACATTACATTACATCCAGGAAATGTGATGGAAAGGGCAAGGTTGCTCTAAACAAGCACACTGCGATATCTACTATAGCTGCCATGCGGAGAGGCGCGAATTTGGATGTGAATTCGTCGTTAGCCGGAAACTACACCCCCTTGTTTCCCGGTTCACACCTGTGAACCCCTGCGCGCACGCCCCGACGGAGGAAAAGAACGAAGCCGTCAAGGACGCTTTCTACGCTAGTCTTGGGGACGTATACGATCACCTTCCGATCCATGACTATGAAAATAGTCCTCGGCGATTTCAATGCGAAAGTCGGAAGGGAAGACATCTTTGGCCCCACTGTCGGTCAGTTCAGTCTTCATGAGACCTCCACGAACATCGGTCTAAGACTGATCGACTTCGCCGCGACGCGAAATATGGTAGTTAGTAGCACCAGGTTTATGCACTCCGATATCTACAAGGCCACCTGGCTGTCCCAGGATCAAAAAACGCGAAACCAAAATGATCATTTTGTAAAAGGCGGAAGGCATGCCTCTAGTGATCTAGCTGTGCGTACATTTCGGGGGTTCAACATTGACTCCGACCACTATCTTGTTGCAGCTCCGCATGCAATTATGCAATGCGAAGAACATATTCCTCACATGTAGTGAGGGATATACCAATACTTGCTTTCTCTGTCGAGAGTTGTTTAGTTGATCCGGTGCGAGCGAGTTCATCTGCTTTGCAGTGTCCTAGAAAGTTTCTATGCCCGGGAATCTAACATAGGTGTATTTTGAGCTATCATTTAGGGATCTGTGGCAGCGAATTACTGTTTTGGATGTTGTTTCAGCGTATTCTAGAGCTAGAACTGCCAAATAGTATGTAGATATCCATGGAGGATATTGCATTCATCTGAAGCCAAGTTACTGTTTCGTGTATTGCGAATACTTTCGCTTGAAAGATACTGCAATGGTCGGGGAGTCTGAAGGCTCCTCCAACTTTGGTATCTAATTTTGATCCATCTGTGTAGATTCAGATGACTTTGTTTGGTGGAAGATTTCCAATCGTCCACTCCTCGCGCGAGGGAATAGATACATCAAATGTTCTGTCAAAGAAAAGTTTTTGTTTGATGTAGTCTACGGATTTGGGTATCGGAGGAAGGAACTTCCTAATGGTAGTGTCCTAATGCGCCCTTCCTCTATTGAGAGGTGGCCTCTAGACGGATGACTATATTGGTAGCCATCTGTTTTACTAGGATATCAAGTGGTATAAGGTGGAGCATAGTATCTAATGCGTCTCTAGGAGTGGTTCTTAATGCTCCACTTATGCACAATCCAGCTGATCTTTGAACTTTGCGAAGTATTAAGGGGTGTGTTTGTTTGTCTAGTGCTTGCCACCAGACAATGGCACCACCATATAGCAATATTTGCCTCACTACTGCCGTGTAAAGCCAGTAAGTAACGCTTGGTTGTAAGCTCCATTTGTTACCCACTGCCTTTTTGCATGAGTAGAGGGCTATATTGGCTTTTTTGGCCCTCTCAAGTAGATTTGGTTTTCAGTTTAGTGTTCTATTCAGGATATGGCCCAGTTATTTCGCTGTAATATAAAATACCTCCCCAAAGTTTAATTAACATTTTTTTTTTACATTAAAGGGTTTTCCCACCCAAAAATGGCGAAATTTTGCTTGGAAAATAGCAGTTTACACTTTAGATGGCCACCAAAAATTTTTAAATAAAAAAAAAATATTCATAGAACTTTGGGGGGAGGATTTGATGATACTTTGATTAAATTTTAATGGTTTTTGATTTCATATAATTTCGGACAGAGATATATTGAACACCGAAAATTGTTATTTTTCTAAGACGTTCTGGGGGCAAGCTCTATCACCGGCTTGTTTTTCAATATTTTCGCATGAAAAACTTACAGAATATTGTTAAAAGTATACTTAATAATGTACAAAAGGTTTGAATTTGCTCAATCCACATTCTTAAAAAAAAAATTTACAAAAAAGTGTTTTTTTTTACGCTGAAGCCCTTAGCCCCTCTTGAAGCCATGGGAATGATCCAAAAGGTAGGATATTGGGTGCCGTATAAATTGATGCCGAGAGACGTCGAACGTCGTTTTTTCACTTGTGAACAGCTGCTCTAACGGAAAAAAGTAATGCGATTTTTGCATCGTATTGTCACGCCAAAATCCTCGCCAAAGCTAAATATTCACAGTGGCAAGGTCATGCTCTGTATTTGGTGGAACCAATTGGACGCGGTATACTATGAGCAGCTACAATCGGCTAAAACCATCACAGGGCAACTCAACCGAACTCTATTGATGCGTTTGAGACGAGCATTGAAGCAAAAACGCCCAGAATTGCCCAGTCGGCCAAAACATACCTTAAAACGCTGCAATAGTCAGTCATACCCCATCTACCGTATAGCCCAGATATTGCCCTTTACGATTACTATTTGATTTCGTCGATAGCGCATGCCCTTGAGGATCAGCACTTTCGATCTTTTGAAGAACTCCAAAATTGGATCGATTCGTGGATCGCATTGAAAGACTCATCTTTTTTTTCGAGATGGACCCGAAAATTGCCAGAAATATGGGAAAAAGTAGTGGTTAGCCATGGACAATACTTTGAAAAATGAATTTGTATCAAATTTTTTACAATAAAGAGTCGACCTTGAAAAAAAAAATCCTTTAAAATCTTTACTGAATCTGTTCACTGATCTGTTTACTGAAAAAGAATTAAAAAATTTAACATTTTTAAAATTTGACACTACTGAAGTATTGATATATGCATTTTATACAAAATTTGCATTTCCGTTTTATACATTTTATAAAACGATATTTTTGTTTTGAAATTCTTTTCCTATGGAATATAACAAAGAAAAACATATTAAAGCGAAACCTTAAACAAAATTATAAAAACAATATGCAAAAATTTCAAACCAACCAACACGAAAAAATCGAATAAGGCGAAAGGATTTATTAAAAAAAAAAAAACTAAAATTAGCAAATCCAAAAAAAAAATAAAAACTCTAATCTTAACCCAGATATTTTTTCATCTTGGCTAAGAAAGCTTAAATAAAAACAAAGAAAACAATAAAAAACACAAATTTTAATCTAAGATTATTAAATACCTACGTGATATACAATTTGTAATACATATGTATGTACTGGTGTGTGTGTGTGTGTTTGCACTGTGTGTGCACATTAATTAATTTACAAGAAAAAAACCTTCCGAGGCTTTTTTTTTTTTGTTTTAATTATATTTTGTTGTTTTTGTCGATTTATTTTTTGTTTTTGCTATTGTCTTAAAATGCAAATGGAAATTTTGGCATATTAGGGGTAAAATGCAAGCTATCCAAAACTTCCTTTGCGTTCCGGCTGGTATTTTTGCCGTAGACATCCAAGGGCACAAAGTTAAAGTTGCCAAGTCTAGACGAAAGAAAAATATATTAAAAATTAATAAGCAGTCGTTGGAGTAAAATAAGACTATATTGTCTATGTATGGGGTAGAACTCACCTTTCGCCAGATATCGCCTGCAGGAATTTATAGTAGCTTGGACGTATAGTTTTAGGCTCCAATATGCCAGCATGGAAGAGCATTGCTGTGCTGAAACAATACAAAAATATGGTAAAACCCGATACTTTGGGCACCATCTTCTTCTCGATGCCCAAGTTGTAAACCACCTGTAAAAGCAGAAGAAAATAATTAACACCTTTGACAGTGCTCAGTAAACATTATATGAATCAACAGACTCTTTTATAGATTTTAAATAGTAAAGAATCTTAAAAGTACCTAAAAAAAGATATAAATATGACTGTTTTCTGTTGATTAAAAAATTGCAATTGGCTATAAATTACTTTTCTAAAATAGTAAAAATTTAAATCAGAAAATAGTCATAAAAATATGTACAATGAATGTTGACAAAATGGTCCCAAAAAGAATAATCTCAGTAAAGCGTCATATGTCATCCTTATATCGGTTATTCCATGTCAAATCGGATGCTTTTGCACAAAAACTGATTTTTACAATTCCGTTTTTTTCAAATTTTCATAAAAACTGTGAAAGTGTTAAAGGGATCTGTTCCTTAATATTTCAACTGCGCACCGATGGGTTTTAGAGTTTAAACGTGGCCGTACAAGCTTTGAAGATGAACCACGTAGTGGACATCCAAAAAGTGCAACAACACCAAAAAATCATTGGGAAAGTGTATGCAATTGTTTGCAAAGATCCAAGTTTGACTAAGCGTGAAATTGCTGATGCCATTAGTATCTCAGACGAACGAGTACTCCCTATTTTACACGAAGAATTGCATATGAAAAAGCTCTTCGGAAAGTTAGTGCCGCATTCGTTAACAATTTAACCAGTTTTTGTCCGTTTTAATGGAAAGCTAAGCTGGAAAAAAGCTAAATTTGTCCCAATTCCCAAATCGGGCAATGATTTTCGACCAATCGCAATTTTACCCTATTTTTCGAAAGTTTTTGAATTTATTGTAAATAAACAAATTAATATCTTCATAAGGCAAAACTCTCTACTGACTGAATGTCAGTCTGGTTTTAGGGAAAAACGGGGCTGCGTTACAGCCTTACTTGAAGTAGCTGAAGACATTAGATTTAACATTGACTCCGACAAGGTAACTCTTCTAGTACTTCTAGATCACTCCAAAGCTTTTGATACTGTTGATCACAAAATGTTAGGTACAAAACTGGATAAACTTTTTAATTTTTCTTCAGCCGCTACAAAACTTCTTATGTCATACCTCGAAGATAGATCACAGGCAGTAAATATAAACGATACTTATTCAAACCTTCTACCAGTTCCCAGAGGCGTACCGCAGGGTTCCATTCTAGGTCCTTTTCTTTTCTCTTTTTATATCAACGACCTTCCGCAAGTCCTGCAACATTGCAAGATACACTTGTATGCAGATGATGTGCAATTATATATAAGTTGTCAACCAAATGACATTCAACAGTGTTTCAATATGCTTAAAGCAGACTTACTTCGCGTTAGTGAATGGGCGTCGGCCAATGGTCTGGACTTGAATCCAAAAAAATCTAAATGCTTACCTATATCTAGAAAAACTATTGTGTTGCCTGATTCTGGAATCTTTATTAGTGGCTCCAGAATTGAGATGGTGAAATCAGCGAAGAATTTGGGCATTACTTTTAATAGTACCCTGACATGGTCAAATCACATACATGAACTTATTGGAAAAACCTATGGTATGTTGCGTAATCTTTGGGCCACGCAAAACTTCACCCCTCTTAATATAAGAATGCTACTAGCTAAGACCTATTTGGTGCCAGCATTACTATACGGCTGCGAAATCTTTGCAGTTTGCGATTCTACGAGCTGGCGTAAACTGAACGTTCCTTATAACAATATTGCACGCTATGTTTTCAGTTTGAAGCGCTCCGATCACGTCTCGCAATATGCAAGAAAAATTTTCAAAGTTTCCTTTGGATCGCTTATAAACATCAGAGTCCTGTTAATGTTGCATAAAATAATAACTACTAAAGAGCCTGTATATTTGTTTCAAAGACTACGTTTTCTTCGGTCAAATCGAGGAAACAGTCTTGTTCAACCACTTTATACGTGTCTAACCTCTGAGCGTCAATTTTTTGTCCATTCCATTCGTCTTTGGAACTCACTCCCCCATAACATTCAGAAAATAAAAAGTGCAACGCAGTTCAAAAGCAATATAATAAATTATTTTGTCATGTGTCCATAATATTAACTTAAATTTTAACATAAACTTCAATTTTAAATGCTTCGTTCACATTTGTACACTTTTATCTCATTCAAATTATTCTTTTTTAATACTTAATGTAATGTTTGAAAACGGATCTAATTGTTCATTATTATTTTTATTTAACTCAATTCATCTTTAATTTTTTATGTGTAGTTCACATTTTTTTAATTTTATTAGAGTAATTCAACTAGGCTAAGTTTTTTATCCATTTATATTGTCATTTATCTATTTAACCATGTTAATAGTGCTTGCCATAAGATTTAAATCTTGTTAGCACTAAAGTCCTATGATTAATAAATAAATAAAATAATCGAAAACATTTTTCTCAGGATAATTTGGATCATTTTAAGCAGAATAAAACAAATTTTGTGCGACGTTTTATAACTATGGATCAAACTTGGTTCTACCACCACGAACGCTGATTGTTCAGCTCCAAAACAGGTGAAGTCAGAACAATCGCCAAAAAAGTTTATGGCATCAGTGTTTTGGGATGCAAAAGGGATTTTGTTAATTGATTATCTTGAAAAAGGCAAAACAATTTATGCATGGAACATATTAACGACCCCTATAGGAACAAACTAACTTGTTTTTAAAAACAACTAATTAAAAAAAAATAAACCAGTATATGAACTACTTTGAATTATATTAAGGCGGCATCCACTTCAGTTCTAAATAGTTTTTATTGCATTATATATGCAGTAATTGAAATACTACTTAAAAACAAGTGATGGATGACTACTCTGATTTTGACATGTTTTAATTGCAAATTTTTATTAGATTACAAGTTTATATATATTTAACCATGTTATTTCATCAAATATTATTAACTTTAGGCCATCAGTAATAGTTTTCAATTGGTTATTTTAAGGCGGTCTTCTCATTGAGCAACTTTTTTTTTGCATTTATTTATAGATTGGGTAGTTGTGAATATGCCCCTAAAAGGATTTTTAGAAATTCGAAATACTTTAGAAGATACAGCCTTTTTTGTGAAGCAAGGTCTTCGTCAAAATGAGCTATAAAAAAATTACTTCAAACTTTAAACGCGTTTATCTCGAACCCACGTTTTTCGAACTGGCGGCCATGATATCTCCAGTTCAACTGAACCGATTTTCATGAAACAAAGTGGAATCGACGCAGAATTGTCACCATTCTCGGGTGAACCTCGACCATAATTTTAAAAAATTTTTTACTATTTTTTTTTACACTAAACTACAAAAAAAAACCCGAAATTGAAATTTTTTTTTGAATGGCCGCCATTTTGTCAAAAAAAATCACAAAATTAAGCTTGAGGTTCACCCGAGAATTACATCTATACTGATTATAACCCCGTTTTTTTTTTTCATTTCAGACGCTCCGGAGACCCGGAATCGTGGCCGCCGTGACGACACCTTTTTTTTTCACCACCAACTTTGAAGTCTCATTACTTTTTGAACAGCCCACGTATCGAGGCAAAAAAATTTTTTTATTTACTTTGAACCTTTTGTAATACAATAAATAAAAAAAGTTTTCAATTATTCTTTGCGTTTTCAAATAATTATTTTTTTAAAAAGGGTCCAAAAAACGGGTTTTGAATGAGAAGACCGCCTTAAAGTAATTAAAAAAATAATTTAAATATAACTAATTTAACAAGTAGTTGAAAATATATGCAGACGAAAGTCAATTGACTTATTTAGCGGACATCACCATTCAAAATATGTTAGTTCGTTCTATGGAAAAAAGTCAGAATTTCAACTAGTTGTGGTTGACAAAAAACTACTTTATCAACTACTTTTAAATTAGTTGATTTCCCTACAGGGACGGCAACGACTTTACGCCATATGTCAAATTTATTTTATATGTATTTCTTACATCATATAAATCAAAATATCACCATTTAAAATATGTTAGTTCGTTCTATGGAAAAAAGTCAGAATTTCAACTAGCTGTGGTTGACAAAAAACTACTTTATCAACTACTTTTAAATTAGTTGATTTTCCTACAGGGACGGCAACGACGTTACGCCATCTGTCAAATTTATTTTATATGTATTTTTTATGGAGGCGAGTTTGGTGAATATGTCTCACCGACATTGTCGCTCTTGTTGATGTCGTCGGTATCAAGGTTCATTAATATAGGTTAAGTCACCTAAGAGAAACTCGGTCGAACTGTCAGAATGGATAAAAGGAAATCAAGAAGAAAAAAAACCTGAATCTGTACAATTTTTAGCTAACAGCTACTTTGACAGTTCGAGCAAAGGCGGAAAAATAGTGCTTTTCTCTCAAGTGACTTAACCTATATTAGTGAACCTTGGTCGGTATAGAATTATTTCTATTTTGACAGGCGATAAAAATTGCTCTTTTTTCATTACATAGAGAGAATGTCAAAAGCTTTAAGGGCTGATTACCCCAGCGTAAGGTAGCGTAGCGCTACGTTGGCAACTGTCACTTTGAAATCTGTTTAATGATAAATGTGTACAAGTCGAAACCGAAATCGTAACTTGGCGGGACGTATCGTAAAAGTCTGTAGAAAATAGATTTCTGCATTACGTTACGTCTTTTGACAATTCGACAGATGTGAGACAAGCAAAAAGTTTTGTTTATCTTCAAAAATTGTAAAATTGAATATTTTCAAAACAAAAATTCAGTCTTTAATAGACGAGTTAATACTAATAGAAAAAAGCGAGTGCGTTTAAATAAATTTTCTGCGGGCTACAAATCGGTGCATGCAAAACATTGCACTACGATTCCGGTATTCGTTCGTCCTCGAGACAACGTCCCGCTATGCTACGTCCCGCTACGCCATAACATGTTACTTACTTACTTACTTAGGTGGTCGTAACAACCCGTGTCCGGGTTTCAGCCGACCTCATCAGCTCTCGCCAGGCGCCTCTGCTTTGCGCGCGCCTTCTCCAATCGGATACACCAAGTGCGGTTAGGGCTTCCTCAGCCTGGTCCATCCATCGGAGGCATGGTCTCCCTCGTCGTCGTTGACCAGCGACCCTCGCCTCGAGCACCTTTTTCGCTGGAGCTTCGTCGTTTATACGATGGACATGACCCAGCCAGCGTAGTCGCTGCACAGTTATACGCCGAACTACGTCAATGTCATCGTAGAGCTCATACAGCTCGTGGTTCATTCGGATGCGATAGTCATCGCCGACTCGAACAGGACCGAAGATTTTGCGAAGAACTTTTCTCTAGAACACCCCCAGAGCGGCTGCGTCAGTTTGCGAAACTACCCATGCTTCAGCGCCATAAAGCAGCACAGGTAGAACGAGCGTCTTGTAGAGTGTTAGTTTTGTCGATCGAGAGAGGGCTCTGGAACTTAGTTGCTTACTGAGTCCGTAGTAGCACCTATTAGCAATTATTGTTCTTCGCTTTATCTCCAGGCTGATTTCGTTGTTGGTATTAATGGCGGTGCCAAGGTAAACGAACTCCTTGACTACTTCAAAGTTATAGCTGCCGGATGGAACGTGGGAGTCTAAACGCCGAGCTCCCTTGTTTGTAGACAGCATATACTTTGTTTTGCCCTCATTTA
Source organism: Coremacera marginata (assembly GCA_914767935.1). NCBI lineage: Eukaryota > Metazoa > Arthropoda > Insecta > Diptera > Sciomyzidae > Coremacera > Coremacera marginata. Next base: position 24,795,740 of record OU612043.1, read on the forward strand.
TCGTCAAACCCACTTTGGCTGATTCCTTTTCGATAGCGGCGAAAGCAGCGGTAACATCTCTCTTGGTTCTGCCGACAATATCAATATCATCAGCGTATGCAAGGAGCTAATGGAAATGGTGCCATTACGATGCACACCGGCCTTTCGTACGATTCCCTCCATGATGATGTTAAAGAGATCGCAAGACAGTGGATCGCCTTGCCTGAAACCTCTTTCGGTATTGAAGGTTTCGGAGAGGTCATTTCCTACCTTGACGGAGCTGCGTGTGTTGCTCAACGTCATTCTGCAAAGTCTAATAAACTTTGCAGGTATACCGAACTCAGACATTGTTGCGTATAGGCAATCCCTTCTCGGGCTATCGAACGCAGCTTTAAAATCGACAAAGAGATGGTGTGTGTCAATTTGATTTTCGTGGGTTTTCTCCAGGATTTGTCGTAGCGTGAAAATCTGGTCTATGGTGGACTTACCATTTCGAAAGCCACACTGATAAGGTCCAATCAGTGTTTTTGTAATCGGCTTTAATCTTTCACCCAGTACGCTTGAGAGAACCTTATATGCGATGGAAATAAGACTGATACCTCTATAACTTGCGCAGATTGTAGGGTCTCCTTTCTTAAGTATGGGGCACAGTACACTGAGGTTCCAATCGTCGGGCATGCTTTCTGCTAGCCATATTTTGCTGATGCGCTGATGCATGCGCCTTATCAATTCATCGCCGCCGGTTTTAAACAATTCAGCTGACAGGCCGTCAGCATCCGCTGCTTTATTGTTTTTGAGTCGTTGGATAGCAACTCGAACCTCTTCATGGCTAGGTGGTGATACTTCCACTCCATCATCGTTGATTGGTGGCACTGAACTGCGCTCTCCATGGGCGGCATTGGTGGAATCGTCGCCAGTAAGTAAAATGGAGAAGTGGCGTCTCCACAATCTCAGCACACACTGCGTATCCGTATTCAGATCTCCATTTTCATCTCTACAAGTGGAACATAACATGTTACGCTTGGCTAATCAAGCCTTTATTCATTTAATAATTTTGTTTTGCGTTTGGGAAAGCTTTTTGTTGCGTCGCTTTTAAAATAATAATCAAGTAGTCGGTATGACTACATTTCTCTCTATTGTCGTGTAGTCTGAATAACTCTGAATATTATTGTAACCTTTTGAATCAGCTGAATGAAAAAATTCGTGAGAAAAGACCTGCTTTCTAAAGAAAAAGCAAAAATCAATAAAAAAATCATTTTTAACCGACTTCAAAAAGGAGGAGGTTCTCAAGTTCGTCGGTTTCTGTTTTTTTTTTTAAATGTATGCACATCCATTACTCCTAAACCATATGCCTGATTGCCATAACTTTTGGTGAACAGATAGATATCATGAGTACGGAGGTGCCCGTAAAAAAGTGGGCGGTATTCGAGAACTGGACGTGGCAATACTAGATATCGCAATACTAGATACTACTGTATCTCGAATAATATTGACACTAGGTTACTGCAATTTAGTGTAGGGGTAGGCACAATTATTAAAAATTACCGTCAAGAAAATGGGTGTTTTTCGACAAATGGGCGTGGCAATATTAGAAAAAGTGTATCTTGAATAATTTTGAAACTAGAGTAATGCAATTTAGTATAGGGGGCAGGCATTATTATTAAAAATGATGGTCAAGAGAGTGGGCGTTATTCGCCAAATGGTCGTGGCAATATTAGAAAAACACTGTATATCAAAAAATATTGACACAAGGGTACTGCAATTTAGTGTAGAGGTAGACACAGTTAATACAAATTACGGTCAATAAAATGGGCGCTATTTGACAAATGGGCGTATCAATATTAGAAAAAGAGTGTATCTCGAATAACATTGATACTATGGTACTGCAATTTGGTATAGAGGTGGGCATTATTAGTAAAAATTACGGTCAATAAAGTGGCCGGTATTCGACTACTGGGCGTGGCAATATTAGATAAACACTATCTCAGTTAATATTGACACTGGGGTACTGAAATGAAGTTAAGGGGTAGGCACAATTTTTACAAATAACGCTCAAGAAAGTGGGCGCTTATTAAACAAAGGGGCGTGGGAATATCAGAAAAACACTATATATCTAGAAAAATATTGACACTAGGGTTATAAAACGCGTTACAAGAATGGGTATAATTATTTCAAAACACTTTCAGAATTCAATAGAACCATGGCAGAATTATAAGGTATGGTCATCACGGAGAGGAATGGAGTAGAAAGCAGAATAAAGCTACATTGATGTCAAAATCAGCTGTTCATCGCGAATTTCTTTATGCTCACGTTTCGCAGTTGTTTTTAGGTTAAAACTGTTACAGATTTTTTTGCAATTTTAAGACTTCTATCACATTTTATAGTTTTTATTACACTTTTTTTATAATATTTTCACTCAAATTAGCACAAGTTTAACACCCGCGACCGCACTGTTTGCAACTTGAAAACATAAAATATTTTCTTCATTTGCAATTTCTACGAAATTCGTCGTTTTGACATATATGTTGCTTCTCATTATCCACTCTTCGTTGACGCGTGAGAGCACTCAGCGCAGCAGCCCTACCTTATCATTGTATTATGAATAGAACAAATTTTTGAAGAACAATTGTATTTATGTAGTTTATATACTTTTTTCGAAAATTTTTCATATTCTCTAAAAAGGAAGAAATAAAAACTTTAAAAGAAAAAAAAAAAAAATAAAACCGACTACAAAATCACTACAAAGTAAAAAATAATTTTATAATTTTCCCTTTAATTTTATGGTCACATTTGACAATTTATTTAAACATATTAGGTTGGCAACTAAGTAATTCCTAAGGATTTTTGTTAGAAAATTAAAGACAATTTTTTTTATGGAACGAAATAACTTTATTCTGTAATGTATTGCCCATTTTGAACAATGACCTTTTGCCATCTTTCAGGCAGCATCATAATTTCACGTTCATAAAACTTCTGGTTTTTATCAGCAAAAAACTGAACCAGGTACGATTTGACATCATCATTATTATTGAAATTTTTACCATTCAAGGAGTTTTGCAAAGATCGAAATAAAATGTAATCAGATGGTGCAAGGTCAGGACTATGTGGTGGATGTAGCCAAACATCACAACCAAGCCTCAATAATTTTTGCCGAGTGATAAAGATGTGTGTGGCCTTGCATTGTCATGGTGGAATACAACACCTTTTCGATTTGTAAATTCGGGCCGCTTTTCTTCAACTGCATTGTTCAATTTTGTTAGTTGTTCAATGTAGACATCTGAATTGATCGTTCGGTTGGGTGGTAAAAGTTCAAAGCAGACAACTCCTTTGTAATCCCACCAAACTGATAACATATCTTTCTTTTGATGAATATCAGCTTTTGATGTTGTTTGAGCTGGTTCGCTTGGCTTGCTCCACGATCTTTTCCGATTGACATTGTTGTAAACAACCCATTTTTCATCACCGCTTTATCACCGCGTTATCAATCGCTTTAACCCTTCGATGCGTGAACATTTTTTTACCCTTCAATCCCTAGGGACCTTTTTTTATTTTTAAGTATTTTACTATGAAAAAAAATTGCAAAATTTTTTTTATTTTTTTTTTTATGTTAATTATTGTCTAAAGAACAAAACTGTATATTTAGAATTTTTTTTTTTTTTTTTACATGGGTCATATGAAAGTGAATAAAATTAACATATAAAACATCTTATTTTCTATTGTTGTTGTTGCTGCTGTTGGTCCATAGTGGCCTGTTCGTAAGTATGACAGCGGTGGAGGACTGTAGAATGCTCTCCGCAAACAGCATTGTCGCAATTGAAGCAGTAGGCCCTCGTTTTCCGCTGCCGTCCGTACTCAGAACGGCATAGGCGGCATGACGGCCTGTTCGTCCTTGGCGCAAATGCTAGTGAATTGACTTCTACCGGTCTTGGTCTTATCTGAAAAGATAAAAAAAAATAAAAAAAAACAAAATTAGTAGTCTGGTTGTGAAATTGGAGCAGTTTTTTCTTACCCTGACATCAAATGTCTCCATCGCATTGCGTATCCTTGGATGCTTCGTGATTTGGTTGTTTAGGGCCCGATTCTCAATGTTTGGCATTGCCAACTGCCTGGTGAGGAGCTGGAGAAACGCCCGTCGTCGATCACTTCGTTGGTTAGGCTGCATTTCGTTGTATATGGTGAATGCAGCAAGTGCAGCAACGTCTACCATATTGTAAAACATTGCTAATGGCCAGCGTTGTGTAGAGCGTTTGCACGAGTAAGTGCCCAGCATTTGGTCCATCACATCTACGCCAGATTTATTAGCATTGTAGTCCAGAATGCTGTAGGGTTTCCGCTTTGCACTGGCCTCGTCGACAGCGCAAGTATAATGTTGAGTAGACATAAGAAGAACAGCTTTGTTTCGTTTTGGCACATATGAAGATAGTGCTATATCGCCATCGTTGAAGCCGAACAATGTGGTGAGGACAGGACGCTGGCAATTTTTCTGGAACTCCTGCGGTACGAACCTCTTATTTGCGCGAACTGTTCCAACGTAGCCCGTTTTCTTCCTCATCAAAACACGTGCCAAATCCAACGTTGTGAAGAAGTTGTCTGCATAAACTGTGCGGCCAGTATCCATATATCTCTCCATAAGCGTAAGTACAACATTTTGGCCCTGATTTACTTCACGATCCTGGTTTGGCAATTTACCAGAATAGATCATACCTTTGACGGGATAGTATGATTTGGAGTCACACAACCACCATACCTTTATTCCATACTTGGCAGGCTTAGAAGGAATGTACTGTGTGAAGCGGGTACGGCCTCTGTAGAGGAATAACTGCTCATCAACTGTCAATGACTCATGCGGAGTGTAAGTTGCTGCTAAGTTTGACTGCAACATTTCCCAAATATCATCAATTGCCGCAGTTTTGCTGGTGATTAGTCGCTGCTGTCGTGTATTTGCATTGTCGAATCTGATGAATTATTTGATGCACATAAAGCGATCGAAGGACAAAGCAGCTTTGTATATTGGGTTATGTGTTGGGCCCCATAACTCTCTAGCAGGTTCGGTATTTGATTTGGTGAGTCCAGCATGTAGAATAATAGCCAAAAATGCATCAAACTCCTTTAGTGTGATGGTATTCCATTCCTTCATCTTCGTTGGATTTGCCAAATTCCATGCAGCTGTAACTTCCCTGGCTTTCCTATTAGTTTCGCGTAATATTATGTACACTATGTCTTCACTGATGATGGAGCGGAATATAGTGAAGGGATCATGTACCGCTCCGTTTGGCCCTGGTCTCCTTCTTGTGAAGTCAACCACATTATGAGCTCGAATGCGAGAATTAGGGGGTGCTGTTTTACACCATTGTGTGCCATCTTTACCATAGTAGTAATTGTCATTTGTTTGCTGTGCATTGTTTTCTTCGTCGTCAACATCGCTGTCATCACTTTCTTCATTGACTTCGATATGTTGTTGAGTTTCTGCGTTCGAATCATCACCATGAAAACCTGGTTCATATATGGAGTCGTCATCATTTTCAGCTGTATTGCCAAAAGCATCATAGGCTTCGTCACCGCTCAGCTCTTCTTGCATAAAATTAGCAAATCTGTCATCAACTGCACGTCTTTCATGTACACTCATTTCCTGGTATCTTGTACTACGGCGTACAACCATTTCAGCAACTTCAATATTTTGGTCTGCCATTTCAATTTTCTTACTTTTATTTTCACTTTATATATCACACTCTACGGCTCACTGTCTGAACTTAGAATGATTTGGCTGACGAAATTAGAACCTCTTATATACTCTTTCATACGTCTACCTGGCCTTCAGGTTACCTGCACTATGCACATCTGCTCTTTGTACATAAAACAGATTAGTGAAGTATAGGTAGAAATTTTAAGAACTGGTTTATTATGTTTCCAACGAAAAGCAATTACCAAAATAAACTACCACTTTATTATGTTTTCAAGGAAGGACGTAATATAAATAGTGCAAAAATAAACTACCAGATTATTATGCTTTCAAGGACACAATAACAATTATCCAAAAATTACCAAAAATTCACAGAACACATCTGTGATATGTTGAAACAATAAAAAATTTATAATAAAGCGAAGAACAAATGCATTTATAAGTGTTTTATTGCATTTTCAGTACAAGGTCCCTAGGGACCTGTTCACGCATCCGCGCATGTATTTGATTTAAATGGGTGTAGCACCTAAACCATTGGTCGGATTGCCTTGATTTTTTTTTAAACGATTCTCCTCAAAATTCTCTTGGAATACATGGTCACTTTGGGGGGGTGTTGTCCTGGCCGAAATAGGAGTAAATTGCGTTTGAAAACGCAATAGGTCCCTAGGGACCTGTTCACGCATCGAAGGGTTAAAAATATATCATTTTCATTAAGTTTTTTTAACAAATCGCAGATGTTGATGCGTTGTGTTAAATGATTTTTTTTCAGTTCATGAGGAACGCATATATCGAGTTATCGTACATAGCAAAGTTGTTTTAAGCGATTTTCAATGCATGTATGTGAACCATGAAGCTTCTCTGCAATCTCACGTGTTGTACTGTGACCGTCCGAGTCGATTATTGCTTTGATTTGGTCGTCAACTTCAACTGGACGACCAGAGCGTTTTTCATCTTTGAGTGAAAAATCACCAGAACGAAATTTGGCAAACCAATTTTGACACTGCCGTTCTTTTAAAGCTTCGTCGACATAAACAGCACATAACAACCCATCAAAAAAAATTTTTTTACTGATTGACAGTTGAAGTACAAACTATCAAATAACAAAATGTGTTTGACATTTCGATTACGTCAGCAAACCTAAAAATTCAAATAAAGTCATCTATGAGTGAAATCCGCAATTACTTAGTTGCCAACCCAATATTATTACATTGGAAAACTTATTATTTTAATTTTTTTTAATTTGTTGTATTATCATAATAATATTCATTTCTTTAGGAATACAAAAACTTTGAAGTTGGCGCTTCTGATTAAAAGTCTGATAATATTAGCGCCGATTTTAAAAGCTTTTGTATTCATAAAGAAGTAAATATATTTATGATAATAAAACAAATTAGAAAAAAATTAAAATAATAAGATTTCCAATGTAATAATATGTTTAAATAAATTGTCAAATATGACCAAGAAATTAAAGGGAAAATTTTAAAATTATTTTTAACTTTGTAGTGATTTGGTAGTCGGTTTTTTTTTAAGTTTTTATTCATCAAGACAATGCACGTGTTCACACAAGTCTTTTGTCGTTGGCTAAAATAAACGAATTAAAGTACAATTTGCTTTAACATCCACCGTATTCATCTGATTTGGCTCCCAGCGATTACTACCTCTTCCGAAACTTGAAACAAATCCTTCGTGGTAAGCGTTTTTCGTCGAATGAAAAAGCTATTGCAACTGTGTGCAACAATATCTTGCAAATATCATTTCAAAATCCATATTCATTTTTGCTTTCAATACTTTTCAACCTACCTGTATTTCGGGGAGTGTAGTTATTTTACAATGTTTCTTCAAAATCTTCAAAGTTAAATTTTTACTCAAAAGCATATTATTTGAATGAAAACCCTAATATACTTCTAAATAATTCTATATAATTCTATATAATTTCTAAAAATTACTACTGTTTCTTGGGTGATTGTTAAATTAAAGTTTATGTTATGTAAGTACCTGCAACATTTTCCACATAACATAGAGCGCGACGGTAACATCTGGATATTGCGTGAATGCCAGGCTGCCAATCAAACCAGCTGGAATGGCAAAACGTGGATCATCATGTCCGAAACTATGCCGTAGTATACAGGAAACAGCCTGCAATAAGAAATAGGACAACATTAGTCATACACACACACACACAAACATACTCGTACACATAACTCCAACCCTACCCCTACTCACCTTATAGAGAAAAGAGAAGGAGCCCATAAATATGCCCAACTTAAGTGTACTCTTGTCGAATATTTGTTTGCGCCAGTTCATCTTGAGTTGGAAAATTTTTTTAATATTAATAACCAATTTCAGCGCCACCTGTAAACTAATGCCACCAATAAAAGGTTTCAGTCCACCCACGACAGCGTAATGCAAGCAAGGTTTTTTATGCGAACACGAGTCATGTTTACTCTTCATAGCATCGACAAAGCGGGAGTAGATTTGCACCAGACAAGAAATACTGCGGAAATCGAGAGGTCTGCGTGAGCGTAAGTTGGCAGGAGTAACATTTTCAGTGCTAGATGCAGGTGAGTGTGACTGTATAAGCGGACCCTCCTCCGATTTGCCCACAAAAATGCGCAAAATAGGAAACAGGGAATCTTTACAGCTAGTCTTGTGCAGGCCTAGACGGTATAAATACAAAAGAATCGAAATACTGATGCCGAATAAGGCGGTCTGCCCATGAGGCATGGAGCGCACCCAGTTACGTGATTCAGCCATATGCCATATGGTTTCAGTGGCCACATTGGCAACATATAAGGCTAACAATGGACGGCGTGCAGGACGTTCAACAATTATTGCAGTCAAGCTGGCAAGAAAGGCAGGCAAAAAAGCTACCGTTGGCTGATAATACAACCCGATTAAGTTACGGAGCAAGCAGTTGTAGAGAATGAAGGTGATGCTATTCGTAACCAAAAAGCCCGTGGATTGGACAATGCCTTTGAGCGTTTTCTTAAGATCATCCAGTGTAGGTATGCGATGGCGCATAAGCAGCGAAAGCTAGAGGGAGAGAGAGAATTAAAGAAATATTTTCAAGTCAGAGCGGGTTTGTTTGGAGCTTACCGCATAGACCACTGTGTAGATTCGTAGGCAATAAGGCGTAGCTGCCAAAAGCAGTCCCGCCGAAGCATTGACACATTTTTCTGTCCAAGGATGTTGGAATTCTTTGCAGGTACATGAAACAGTTGTGAAGAGTTTGCTCTGGACATTCGTCATGTTATCGTTGTTGAGTTGGGCTTAAGAGATAAACTACAGAATTAAAAATATAAATTTTTTAGGACACAATACAATACATTTATATAACACTTTATTTATGTAAGAATGCAATTGTTTTATGATCAATTTTTTCAAATACTTTTTTCCATTCAAATATGTATGTTTTGTTTTGATGTAATCTATTCCTTGATTATGTTATGATTTATATTTATGCTGTTTAAAGATACATTTCCCCCCCCCCCCCCCCACAACATATGTACTGTATTCTATAATAGCTACCCGTATTTCTCGCTTTGTTATCCGTTGTTTTGAAGTCCGCAAAAGAAACTAAAGCAAGAGCCACCTACGAAAAGCAAAAAAATGCTTTAATTTTTGATTAATCTGGCAAATGTGTGCAGGGTGTGAGATTAAGATAAGCTGGTGATAAGCACACAATCAATAATTTACAGTCATATTTTTTGAAAAATTTATTATCCTTAACTTTGATACAGACACTTCAAAGACTTCAAAGAAAATCGTTTACATCGACAAAGCTTAGGCAACGGATACTTTGAAAGGAAAGTAATGTGAAGTATGAATGGCTTTCATAGTTCAGTGAAATAACGGTCAATGAAATAACGACCAAAATAAAAATAAGCCCAAACATGTTTCATACAAATTTGGGCATTATTTCATTATGAAATAAAACCCAAAATATTGAGAATCATTTCTTTTGTTAATGTTTTGGCAGTAATTTAATTTTTGATTTGAACGCGTTATTTTCTTTTTTATCGCCAAAATATTTCATAGGACGTTATTTCACTGAACCGGCTTTTTTTACATGATAACACAACTTTATGCATACAAAACTAAATTTTTTATAAAAACAGTTGATTACAAATAAAACATTTTTATATAATTTAAGCCTAAAAATCAGACTGGAAGGACGATTTAAACCACCCATCTGACCTGAAAACACTAAAAAGGCTATTTACTGTTGAAATGTTAAACGAGAGACATATTTTTGTCCACTCAGAACTTCTCTGAGAATATTATTGCATTAACTGAAACTTGGCGTAAGTAAAACAAAAGCAAGAGGGCATAAGAACGTACTTGTACGGCATTGTATAGATCCACCCAAGTTTTGCGTAAGCATTGATTTTGTTCAGTTTCTCAACTTTCGTTTACTTTTCCCAACTTTTGCTTTCACGCTCGACTTCGTAGTTTTTTTAACTTTGCTATGTGTTTAGATATTTTTTTCACCATAAATTGAATTACAACCATATTTGTTTTTTCGCAGATTGTATTTTTATATTTGCGAAAACACAAAATTTATATATTAATCAAGTTATAATATCTACAATATTAGTTTTTGTATAATCTGTTGGTAACTCTTTTCGACTAAGGAAACAATATGTCAACTGGGGCGATTTTTTTACTTGAGTATAATTTTCGTTAACTCATCACTGAAACTTTTGCTTGCTTACTCTTTACTTAAGACTCAACCAAGTTATACGTTAGCAAACAAAATTAAGAGCGCAAAAGAACGCACTTGTACGGCCGCCGTCCAAGTTCTGCGTAAGCATTCCTTTCATTCAGTTTCTCATTTTTTGTACACTTTTCCAAACTTTCACTCTCCGGCTCGACTCCGTAGTTTGTTAAGCAGAATAGGGCTGCCACTTATATTATAACCCTGCAGCGAGCTGGTAGGCAATGTTCACCGTGCACTATTTTTGTGCTAGTACTTAAAGGTTATATACGAACTAGTTATCTATCGTACCCTAGTAGACAAAAACGCGCTAGTAAATTCGATTAGAGAAAGTGAACAAAGCTATTTAGCGAGCTGTGCGTATAAACGTATATCCATGCCGTTTTTGCTGCAACTTAAATTTCTTTATATTCTTCTTTTTGCCGGCATTTGTTGAATTCAACTCAAAAGTAATCAAAAGAAATAAATCGAATTATAATTAAAGAATATATATGAAATTATATAAAATAAAACAAAACAAACGTAATATAAAATTAAAATGAATAAAGTGCAAGTGGCAAGTGGCAAAAGAAAGCTTAGACGGGAAATAGCTAAAGATAGGGTGGAATGTTTCAAAAAATTTAAGCAAATAGAAAGTGAAGTGGCTGAAAATGAGGCCAAGGTCGAGTTCGCGTCTAATTGGGAACAACCTTCATTTATTCATGTCTTCAATTATAAGCGCATTAAAAATATCATTACCTACGACATTGCAAATTTAATTTACACTACCAGTTATATGTAATTTTTTAATTTAATAATTATATGTAACCTATATTTATATTAAAATAAATAAATATTGCATTAAATTTCAAGTTTGTGTTTGACAATTTTAAATATCTATCCCTAGAGAACAAGTTTTAGAACTAGTGCTATATCTGCCCCAAGGTACTAGTGCAATATCTCTCCCAAAGAACCAGTTCTTGCACTAGTACGCGTTGATGCAGTGGGTGAAAATTGACCCTTTTCGTAGGACAAGCCCATGTTAAATGCGACAGTCAAAAGCATTGCTTGGAGATAGGCGAGGTACTAGTAGCTGTCTTCTTAGTACTAGTGAATTCACTATTTTTGTACCAGTTCTTGACGCTGCAGGGAAGTAACTTAACTATTCATTTGGATATATTTTTATACCAGGGGTGCGCAAAATAATACATTCACATTTTTGTGATTGTATTGCAAAGCTTTTATTTTAAGAGTTTGCACTGAACGAAAATCACGAGTTTGCGGATTCGTACGATCACAGCATAACGCGAGAATGGTTTCTTTATTGCTCCAATGTGTTTTTTGGCTCGGCTCTGCAATAAGCGTTCACTATGCAACTTAGCAACATGAAGTTCGTACAACGACAGATTGTATCGAATGAATGAACAAACGCGCTAATGATATCGTCCCTTTCATGCCAATGTGCATTTTTATGTTTTTTGATAAATCGAGTTTAAAGGTTCGATTGGCTAAGAAAAATCCTTCTATTCCAAAATTTCCAGTTTAAATTTGGTTCCCGTTGCTCAAGAAAAACACTTAGAAAAAATGACTTTTTGTGCAACCATTTAGTCATTAATTTTTTTTCACATTGGCGTCTTGGCATGAAAGGCACGATATGTTGTCGTGTTCAATAAGGCAACGCAGAAGCGAGCAGACGCAACTTGACAGCATGAAGTTCGCACAGCGACTGATAGTATTATTTTATTCAGTGTAATAAGTTATCAACTCGACTAAAAAGCTTTTTTAACTCAAAGCTGTCGTATGCATGTGAAAGCTATCCACCCATGGGCGGCCTTTTGCGCTCTCCTGTTTTATACCATAAACTGAATAATAACTATTTAAATTATTCATTAATTGTACTTTTACGAAGCATACCATAAGCTGCAGTTTTTCGGTGTAAATCAGAGATGATCAACGCACGGTTCAAACAACAACAAAGAAAGCTTTCCTAGTGCATATCTTTACACTGAAACAAGGAGTTATTAAAATCTGTTAATCACAATAAAATCACATTTGGTGCAAGGAAATATTGCCGAGTGTTGCATATTGAAAAGTTTTATTTTATATTTTTGTGTTTGCTTTTTGCTTTTTTAACATAGAAAAGATTACCAAACAGAATATTAAGTGTACCATACTAGGCACAAGACAATGAATCAGGACCGTAGACAAGGGGGAATTTTAGGTGTTCAAACCCTCCTCCCCCCTCTTAGGGTCCAGAAAGTATAAAGAAATAACACAAATGAGACTATTAAATTCAAAATTTATTTCTTTTTAGAAAAACTGTGATAATGATGTTAATTTTCTTGAAAAGTTCACTTAATAATTGAAAATTTTTTTGGCTAAGTGAAAGATTAACTTTGCTTATAAGAGTCATAATAATTATATTGGAATTTATCTCCAAGGAGTTTGTATATTAAAAAATCAGTTTCAATGCTCAAAAAGTCCCTGATATCTAGTAAAATATATATATGAAATTATACCTAGAACGAGTATAATTTTGTAAATTGAAGATAATTAGCGTAACATTTTTTATGCCATATCTCGACTAATTCGTAACTATTTAAAGAAATCGTTAAAATGTCGTTACGCAAATATCGGAACAATTTCACTTTTTATAGCTAGTTTCACATATGCTTACAGAGTAAAATTAGAGTTGTGTCATCCCCTTCGCAACGAAATCGGATTTCGAAATTGGAAAGATTTCGAAATATTCTTAACGAAATCGTAACAAACATTTCACAATCTTTCCGATCGTTACGAAATCGTTAAGAATATCGTATGAAGTGGTTGACACGACTTCGAAACGGAATGTCGTAACGAGTCTTAACGAAAATGTTACGAAAAAGTTACGATTTCGTTCAGACAGTTCGAAAGAAAGGAAATTTTCCTCTGTTCGCATTTCAATATGTTTTACAAACAGTTGCATAACGAAATTCTATATAAATTCGTATAAAAATTAAACTGTTGCGATATTTGCGTAACGAAGTTGTAACGATTTTCTTAAGAAAGCTCGAAATAGTTACAAATTAGTCAGAATTTCGACAAAGTCGTCAACTATAGTTTCCTGGGTAAGCTTAATGAACCCAGAACTTTTGAAAAAGCATTCATTTGAATGGGTTTTTTTCATTTTTAAAAGTGTAAAAAATACATGATCCACGAAATTTAACCCATTATGGGGTATTCCACGTAAGCGGATGACTAAAAAGTTTGACTGTTTTAATTTGTTGTTTTCTTGGTATAAAAGACATCTAAAATTTCCAACTTGGCACAAAAATTTAGCCCTGTGCGAATTCTATTCCAAATAACAGGTTTCGTAAAATCACCTTAAATCTAAACATGCTTTTTTTCGAAAAAAATTCTCAATAGAAAAATTTTTGTTTTTTAATCATGTTACTAAATTTTCATAAAAAAAAATTAAAATTGAATATAAAATAAAAAAAAAATTTGGAAGTTCAAAAAATTTTGTTTTTATTTTTTTTTATTTGCAAATAATTTAAATATAAATCTACGACCGATTAAGTTCTTAAATATCCAAAAAAGTTACTGTTTCATTTCTTTTTGTTAACATTTATCTAGCTGAGTTATCATTTTAATATTAAAATTAGCTTATTTTCATGTGAAATCTTATATAATAAATTGGGTATAAGATACTGGTGCTGTGCAAAAACCAGTATTCGAATTACGGTTTTTGAAAAATAGTCTGAAATTTAAATATGACTTTTATCGGAGTCGATTCCTCTGCTCAAACAATTTTATTAAAAAAAAATATATATAGTAATTGTTATTGGAATTGAATAATGGGAAAATGAAACTGTTAAATTTTTAAAGATCCTAAAATATTTTCTTTTGAATATTATTTAAATTGTCGAAATCGTTTTCGAGAACAGTAATATTTTAGACCTTAATGATAACTTGAACTAGGGTTCACACAGATTCAAATAGTTGTACACAAGCTGAGGATCAATAAAAGCGTAAGACAGCCAATATCATATCCTTTCTTTCAGTTATTACTGGTATCTTCTTATAGATTTTTTATCAAAATCCCCCCTAAGGTAAGTCCTGGCTACGGGCCTGCAATGAATAAAAAAAAAAAATGTGTCGGAACTTTCAAAATTTCACCAAGTGTCCTTAACGTAGCATGCAGCATAGCATATACTCTTGGTGTGACATCATGACACAATCATAAGGTAGGCTCACCTTGGAAAGAAACTAAAAAAAGTGTGCAAGATGTCAAAGTTACTATTGCCACTAGCATTTGACGTTTAAGGCCCTCACAGCTTTGTTGTTGGAACACTTGTCTTTTGAGCAGCTTGTTTAAAATGAGCCTGCCTTATAATTGTGTCATAGTGTGACAAGCAATTTTCTAAAGTTAATAACTTGGGCCTTTTATTAGATATTAATATACATTTTTTTAAAAAAAAAATTTGTGCATCTGAAAATTTAAATAAAAAATTATTTTCATAATTTAAATTGTAGTAATAGATGGATTAACATATTTTCTAAGGCAATCTACCAAAAAATCTTAAAAAAATTAATTTGCAAAGGTAAAAGGTCCAAGAATGTAGTTGAATTTTTTTTAAATATTGCCCAATTTTTTCAATCTTCAATTTTTCAAATATCATGGTAGATTGCCGGGCAAAAGGCAATCCCCCTTTATAAAAATTGTTTCTTTTTTAATATTTTTTCAATCTTTATTGATGTACAAATTTTTAAAAAAAAAATGTATGTTAATATCTAATAAAGGGCCCAAGTTAGTAACTTTAGAAAATTGCTTACTATTTCCCTATCCGAAACTGTAATGATACCTTAAGCTGAGAATATTTTCTGATGTTTTGAAGCCGTGGCCGTGGCGCAGTGGGTAGAGTGTATGGCCCATACGTCAGAGAACCCTGGTTCGAATCCCACCTGACACAGAAAGTTTTTTCAATTGAATTAATTTTTCTGTTCGGCCGCCACTTTTCTGCAAACAATGGCAAACCTCAGAGAGTAAAAATTGCCATGAAAAGCTTCTTGAGAACATAAGCCGTTCGGAGTCGGCACAAAACATGGAGGTCCAATTCTCGATCATTTGTGTTCAAACATTTTACAACACACGCAACACAATTGATCATAAGATGCTCGGTCAAAGTATTTTCAAGGGCTGAAATGACCATTTCGTTTTTTTTTTAATAATGTCCCAAAATAGGAAATAATGCCCCAAATATTCGTTTTGTAGTTTTGTAAAGAGATGATTGGGGCTTTATTTCATTTGTAGTTTGGGGCCTTATTTCCTGGGGCCTTATTTCATAAAGCCAAAATATAAACAAATAAAAATTAAAACAAATAATTTTTTATCTATTTTAAGAAAAACTATTTTTGTTTATATTATTTATTAATATATGTACATATTTACTATATTATTTCTTTATTTATTCGTTGTTGATTTCAATAATTTCCACAAACTAAATTTTCGATTAAATCTTTTCGATATATGTATAATTTTTTTTTTTTTGTTAATTTAAATATAAATATATTTTTCGGCCTCAATATAGAGCAGTTGCCTATTTTTCCGAAAAACCTGGTATCAGGTCAAACGAGAAACAATTTTCTTTCATGATTTTTAGAGTTGCAGGAGATTATATATTTTTTAATTATTTTAAGAAAAAATATTTTTATTTATATTATTTGTTATTATATTTATTTGCTATATTATTTTATATGTACGCGCAGAGAAAAAATATGTTTATATATGTTTGGATTCAAAAACAAAATATTCATAGGGAACCACCTAATGATTAAGAATTTTCATTCATAAGCATTATTTTTCGATATAAGAAGATATAAGTTGTGTCCAACATTAATATAATTGCCTTAGCTAAAAAACTAACGTCTACATTAATATGCTTGTGACAAAATAGAATTGTGTGTTTCTACCCAATAAAAATATATTTGCATCATTGTTAAACTCAACATGAACAGAACTCTGCAAATTTTAAACAAACAGAACTTCTTTCTTTTATGTGTTTCGCCTACATACATATATCTGTTTCTTTTGCACTTGCACGAAAAACAGTGGAAAGCTTGTTGCTTTATGCGCTTGCTTTTAACAGTGGCCAAGTCTTGGCGTCATTTTAAGTTTGAAGCAGCCGCGTCAAACGTGTTGAAAAGTTTAGCTTTTGTGAAAAGTGTTTCTGAAAATGTTTGTTTAAATTAAAAGTGTTTGTGTTTTCAAATTAATAAAATAAAAAACAAAATAAAAGAAAAATAAGGCGGTTCAGCAGTAAAAATAGGTGAGTTTTGAAGCAACTTTGCTGATAAAGCGGGTGCTTCGCTGGCAAAATGGGTGCTCCAACCATATTATGTTTTCTCCGACTAGAAAATGTGTGCTTATAAAAATGATTGTAATGTCGGATAAACATAATATGGTTACTTCTCAACATAATTAAATCCGAGAAAAACTTATTTACTGTTTTTTATTTGCTTCAAGCAAACATATTTTATTTGCCTCAAACCAACAATTACTTCTAAGCAAATATTTTGTAATCACAGTGAAAAACTTTTGGCATTTCTTTTGCTAAAATATGTTTCCAAGTAAATATAGTGTAATCATCGGTAAATATATTATGTTGTTCTTAATTATCATTTTGAAAATAGTCGCTTGGCTGCAATTAAATTATGTATTCTCCAATTAATATATATTTGTCCCATAATATTTAATGTTATTCTTGACTATATTATATTTCCAAGCAAACAAATAGTAATAGACTAAAAGTGTTCTCAGTCCATTTATAATTACAATAAATTTATATGAAAACATTTTTCTTTAAAACAAATTATATTGTTTTTAAATTCAAACAACAAGTGCTGAGGTACAATTAAATAATGTTAAGATGCAAATAAATATGTAAAGAAAAATTGCATTAATTAATCATATTATGTGTGGAACCAACTATGGTTATGTTTGGGAAGGCAATTATGTTTGGGAAGGCCTATTATTTTTCAGCGTGTATTTATTCGTTGTTGTTGATTTAAATAATTTTTGTACAACTAAATTTTCAATAAAATTTTTTTGATATAGGATATTTTTGTTAATATAAATCTAAACATTATTTTTAAAGCCAAAGTAGTTATAACAAATTAAAAAATTAATTTTCAATTTTATTATTATAGCTTTTTTTCGACTTTATTTGCCATTCCAGTGGAAATAAGGCCAAAAAGAAAATCCAGTCTTATTTTCACTTGAAAGGGAAATAAAGTCGATTCGGCTTTATTGCCTTCGACTTTATTTCACCCCACCTTTATAGCAATTGCTTTACAGGTATCTTAACAAAAAATAAAAATTTAAAGGTCTAAATTCATCTTAAATATATTGTTCCTTCGCGAAAGATACTTTAAATAATACCAATTTTATGATTTTCACTGAACAGGGTTGATCTAAAATTTGACCCACCCTAATGTACCTATATGCATGATTTCTTCTTACGTTTTATGTTGTCCCTAAGCCAAACCTTTTGGGGTTTATTTACCAATTTACTTTCGTGGGTACATTTTTCTCCACATTAACTAGTTTGGGTTCGCTAGTACCCATTACATTGATATTTTTAATGATTTTTGGGTTGTAGCTTCAAATAGGTTAATGTTGAGAAAGTGCGACAAATCTGTAGTACCTACATTTTATCGTTATAGCGCAAAAGTTTCTTGAAAATCGAAAAATTTTTATCTGAGATAATTTTTTTTTTTTTATCGCAAAAAACAAAATGCTATTAAGGCGGAGTTTTTTTCCAAATAATACTTTGAACTCTTATCTCTCTAAAAGTTAGGGTGTGGTCAGAATAAATTTTAAAGTGCAGATAGAAACTGTGTCATAAAACACAGTTTGGCTCACCTAGCCTTATTTTTGTATACACGATTTTTAAGAAATATCTATGTATGTCAAATTATCTAGTCAACTATCTCGGCTAAATTTCTTTACAAACTGCTAATTGCAGTGAGCAAAGTATAATTATTTTTTTGTTTTTTTTTTTGTTTTATAATGCAATAAAATTAAACTTAAAAAAATATGCTTACTCAATGGGAAGGTCAAACCACTATCAGTCAAGTGGTAATGTGTTAGTTTTTTTTTAAATTAGCTCATTTAATTTTATATATTTTTCACATCAGGTGCACTTGTATCTTGGCAACAGTAGCTAGCTTCCGTTGAAACGCAAGCAGCTCTCATATAAATACAATACAAGCCAGTTCGTATACAGCGATTGTTTTTGCTGTGGTTTTTGCTACTTCTGCAACATCTGGCTAACATTGATGTCATATTAAGATGCTACTGAAATAGCAATTAAAATGTAATCAATGATTTTGGAGAGCTTATAAAAAATTAAAAAAATTAAAAAAAAATAATTATTTTCAAATTATAATTTTATGTACAGGGTAGTAAATCATTACAAAGCAATCGACAATACTTAAAATTTTAAGTACACTGTTAAGTTTTGTTCCTTGTCATATCTAGTTTGCCTTGGTTTAAGAATGGAAAGACTGATCAAGTTTTTTTTTCTAAATAATTTATAAAAAATTATTAAAGCCATTCCGAGTGAGAAATCTATGTTTTTCGGTATTTCAAAAATTTTTTTTGTGTTCGATTGACAAAAAGTCAAGTTTCCAACATCTATAACTTTGGCTGTAGAGTTTTGGTTTTTTCAATTTCTTGTACAAAATAGCTCAAGACTATTTTAAAGCTATCCGTGAAGTTTTTTTTTTCGAATTTTCGATATTTTCGAAAAATTGCACTTCAAGCTAAAAATTGCATAGCGACTAGGTTCTTCAACATAATCGCTGAAATTTTTTTATAGGTAAGTCATAGTGTTAGGCGGCAGTGGCGCAGTGCGTAGAGTGTGGCCCATAAGCCAGAGAACCTTGGTTCGTATCCCCCCTGACACAGAAAGTTTTTTAATTAATTTTTAATTAATTTTTCTGTTCGGCCGTCACCTCTCTGCAGACAATGGCAAACCTCAGAGAGTAAAAACTGCCATGAAAAGCTTCTTGAGAACATAAGCCGTTCGGAGTCGGCATAAAACATGTTCAAACATTTCAAAACACACACAACACAATTGATCATAAGAAGCTCGGTCAAAGTCTTTTCAAGGGCTGAAATCGCCATTAGAACACCTTCATATTTTGATTTTTGTGATATTTCCGAAAATAACAAGAAAATAATGAAATTTTCAAAATAAAGGTGGTCAAAACTTTTTCAGCCGACTTCAAGATTCTAGACATTAGTTTTGAGGTCAAATGGAACTATTATTTTTATTGAAACTAAAACATTTTAAACGTTTTTCCCCCCATACATTTGGGGTGACTCTAATGCACAGTGTATTGAATGGGGGCGAAAATAAAAAATTAAAAAAGGTTGAAAGTTTCAAAAACTTGATAAACACAATAAAAGTCAATAATTCAGTCATCACAAATCAGAAACAATTTTTGTTTTTTTAGTAAGCAAATGTGAGATTTTAAACTTTATCTATTTAAGAAAATTTGAAGTATTTTCACATTTGGAGAAGATATTAAAAAATTTTGGGGCAGCATGAAGAACAAAAAAAAAAAACAAAAAATTTGTAGGATTATTTAAAGTTGTTTTTAAATTAATAAAAAACGTTTGTTTTGTAAAAATATCATTTTTTTTTATTTATATATACATTTATAATTGAGCCTTAATGGCCATATATGATTATATAACTACTTAATTGCTATGTATAATTAAAATTAAATATTCATAAATATAGCACAGAAGATAAATACAAAACAGATTCAACATGATGAGATTATGTTATGTTATATTATGTTTTGTTATGTTATGTTATGTTATGTTATGTTATGTTATGTTATGTTATGTTATGTTATGTTATGTTATGTTATGTTATGTTATGTTATGTTATGTTATGTTATGTTATGTTATGTTATTTTATGTTATGTTATGTTATGTTATGTTATGTTATGTTATGTTATGTTATGTTATGTTATGTTATGTTATGTTATGTTATGTTATGTTTTGTTATGTTATGTTATGTTATGTTATGTTATGTTATGTTATGTTATGTTATGTTATGTTATGTTATGTTATGTTATGTTATGTTATGTTATGTTATGTTATGTTATGTTATGTTATGTTATGTTATGTTATGTTATGTTATGTTATGTTATGTTATGTTATGTTATGTTATGTTATGTTATGTTATGTTATGTTATGTTATGTTATGTTATGTTATGTTATGTTATGTTATGTTATGTTATGTTATGTTATGTTATGTTATGTTATGTTATGTTATGTTATGTTATGTTATGTTATGTTATGTTATGTTATGTTATGTTATGTTATGTTATGTTATGTTATGTTATGTTATGTTTTGTTATGTTATGTTATGTTTCTTGTATATATAAGAAAGATAAAATAAAAAATAAAATAAAATAAACCTAGTTTCATTGCACTAATAACAATAACTTACGGAATAGGTCATCCTTATTAGACCGTGTTAATTAGAAACTCGAGGTATTTCTTTTTCGCCGTATTGCTTAACACTGAAAATGTTTTTAAATCCGCCTGGAAGCGGATTCCAAACACGGTAAACTCTTACCTGCAATGATCACTCAAAAATAGAAAAAGATATCTTTGGAATACTAATTTGAGTGCATCGCTTTGATCGCGAAAATTTAAAGAGATTATATAGATAAGGTGGTTTGCGGGTTGAGATTACTTTGTGAAAAATGGAATTTAATTGAGAACTGTGACACGTGTTCTCGTAAGCTTAAATTAAAAATGTATCCTATGATTCTATTAAAGATTAACTTGATCAGTTTTAGGTTCGTTGCGATAGTTCCTGTGTAGCCTTCTATCCCATTCACAATATGTGGCATAAGTAGGGCATGAGAAACGCGAATTCTAACTTGGATTGGTAAAAAGCAACTAGAAATATACAAGATACGTAACGAATTGCCTACATTTGAAGATACATGGTTGATATGTTTTTCAAACGGTAATTTATTATCTATTATAATACCAAGACACTTGAGGTGATCAGAAAAGTTGATTGAATGAGTTCCAAAAATAATTGAAAGTCCCTTAGGACTCACTTAACGTAGTATTAAATAACAAGGCTTGTGTTATTGTTGCATTAAAGGTGAAACAATTTTCGTTAGCTCATTTAAGAGAATTGTTCAGTCCAAAATTTATTTTGTTTTCAAAATAGTCATAAAATTGATGTTTGCCCAATTAATTAAAAGATTAATATCATCCGCATAGAAAAATTTATCTGATATAGGGATTCCAACAGCATCAACAAAATCATTTAAAAAAAAAAGCATAAATAAAAGCGGACCCAGTAATGATCCTTGTGGAAAGATCGATTTCAGACACATTTCCAGAGAAGATAACAAATT
This sequence comes from Coremacera marginata, assembly GCA_914767935.1. Lineage (NCBI taxonomy): Eukaryota > Metazoa > Arthropoda > Insecta > Diptera > Sciomyzidae > Coremacera > Coremacera marginata. The sequence goes on from OU612043.1 coordinate 24,817,537, forward strand.
GCTTACGTTCAAAGAGATACGTGTGTATTAATCTACATGCTACAAAAAATATAATTTTGCAGAGATTTTAGCTTTGGGTGAAGAATCTGATTCTGGACTTGGAATTACCGAATAATTTAGTCCAGTGCCACCAAACTCACTGCAAAACTGAAATTTTTCGATTATGTGAGTTTTGTTTTTTTGCTAGGAACAATAACGTAAACTAAAGTCGTGAAATATTAATTAACCCTGTAGCTCCTAAGAATGTGAAAATAGACCCCCTCTCCCATACGATTTTTTGCTCAGCTCGGCATAACCTTTCAACTCCGTAAATAGTTGCAGTCAATTGCGGGACATATTAGCAAAAAACTGTTTTTTGCCACCATTTTGCCAATATGGCGTAACGAACGGCAATGTTCAAGTCAACAATGTTAACGTCATCAATGTTAACGTCGGCAATGTAAGCGTTAGCAATGTTATTTTGTCACCACTGTTAATGCCATCGCTGTCAACGTTAGTACTCTTATGGTTAAAACTGTTAATGACTGCATTTCTGGTACAGTTACCAGGCAAGCAAAAAACGTAGCAACGCTTTTGTGTATTTTATTTGGGGACCTGCAGAAGGGTGGTAGAGAGGGGGTATGTATGTTTAACATTCTGAAGAAATGGGGAAGGGTAAAAAACCAGTAGGATGAATTTATATATTTGACCCTCTAGGGGTCAGTTCGGGATATATGAACTATTATCAACAGTTTTTATGTTTCTTGTATTAGGACCCACTAAGAGTTGCTGTTAGGGGATAAATGTGTTCATAAGAAATATTGAAGGCAAAATAATAGTAGGACAAGCTCATATATATGACTCCTTTAGGGGTCAATTCGGAGAGATAAAAACTATAATCGACATTTTTTTTTGTATGGGGACCACCAGAAGGGTTGCAGATGTGTTCAGAAGAAATGTTGATGAACAAAAAATAATAGGATATTTGACCCTATAGGGGTCAATTCAGGAGAGATTTTTTTATTCGAAAATTTGATTATTTATTGAAAAGGTTCTTAAATACTAGAAACAAGATTTACCAAAAAATTTTACGATGTAACTATGAAACTAAGTGGAGACATCAATATTATTAACATTGCAGATCATAAAAATCCATCACATATTAAGTTTTTATTTGAAGCATTAGGTTTGATTATGTCGTATATTATATCGAAAACTCAGTTCTACTAAATATAAAACGACGATCGAAGCGATTTTTTACACGATACTTGCAGAGATTCTAATCAAACGGTTTTGTTTCTTACCAACTGTGTCCTTTTTTGAAATAAAATGATATAATTGAAATATTAATGATTGCGGTGTCAAATCAATTTGAAAAATAAAAAGCAGTATATTTACATAGCTTTAAATATTTCATAGCCTTAAGTTTTCACTTCAGTTGGCAGTCACCCCACTGCTATTTTTTTTTTTTTCTACAATTATTTTCCTTCTATGTATTTAGTTCGAATGTAAGATAAAACTTTCCGCTTGACTTTGAATTTTTGCTGACTTGAGTCATAAATCAGACGATTTGTTTTTTTTTTGTTTTTAATGACCTATGTGCTCATTTAAGAAGTGGAAAATTATCAGCACGCTATAAGACGCTTATCAATAAGTTTTTTCTCTCTTACTAGCGGATGAATTATTTTCTGAATATATAGAAAAATTATCTGTTTTAGCAGAAAATCAAACCTTATCTCATTTCATATAAATAACAGTTTAACTAATCAGCATCCCAGCAGAAAACTAGCTCAGACCTCTCATATTTTTAGAATGGAATTCTGAACTGAATTTCTAAACAAAATCAGGACTCTATTTTTCAGTTCAGAATTCAAGAATAAAATTTATTTATAAATCGGGCTTGCTTTTAACAGCCCCGTATTCTTAACTGAAAGTATTCAAAAGTTAATACTATTTTATTTCAGGCCTAGATTTTATATCTGAATTTTAAATAAAATTTTATATTTAGACCAGAAATCATGAACTTAAAAAAAAGCAATGTCAAATATCAGGTTCAAAGAGGCGAACGCTTGTATACAAAAATCATGACTGTTTTCAAGGAAATGTCAATCCTCCGTCATGTCCATCATTTCTGAATTCCAGCCTGACCAGGCAGTACATTTTCTGTCTAAGTATAATTCTGAGTATAATATCAAATGAGTTACTATCAGGAGAAAGAAAAAACATTTAGAAATTGTTATCAAGCACCTGGTCATATGTATATATATTGCATGGCATTTATTGAGTGGTCATAAATTATGAAATAAATAAATAAACAAATAAAACCTTTATGTGTTAGGTTTTCCAGAGAAGAGAGGCGACTTCAATAGTTAAAAAAATCATGATTAAAACCAGCTTTTGAAATGTTGACATTAATGAGCAATATGAGGTGATTTTTGAGCAGGAACTTAACTAAGAATTGGGCGAATCATTAAGGCAGCAACGGAGACGATATGAAGGCAAATATATTCAAAACATTCTACCGTTTTTTTTTTTATAGTATTCCCAAATTATACAATTTCACTGAAGCGTTTCAGTATGCTGCGTTGGCCAAGCAGAGCAGCTTAATTAGAATCGGTTCAATGTGTCCAAAAAAATGTTAAAATATTTTGCATGCGACGGAATTTTAATTTGTATGCTTAGATTGTTTTATGTAGTACATAATAAGTAGAAATCTACTTACCTCAAATACTTTACAAATTAATGCATTTAACTACAAAATGTCCACAGAGATAATGGTTATTTATGGACAGCACCAATGTTGCGCTCGCAAGCGCTGTGGTCGTGGACGAGCAACCGGTTCCACCGTGGCGTTTATTGAATTCTTGAATCTTTCAAGATCTTAACACGAATTAAAGCGTTGTTTAGTATCTTTTTCATTCACTGCATAAATTATTTTATTTATCAAATTTTCATTGCTAAATAAGTGGGACGAAGCGTAAAAAATTATTTATGGCCGCAAATAATCACGACCAGCTCGAATCGCGAGATTCACTCCGAAACCGGTGCACAACTAAAACTAACAAATAACTCGGAAAAATTCACTCGCAGCTAGTTTTATTTATCAGCGCTCAATAATATTTAATTATGTTAAGCATTAAGGCTTTGCCTTTGCTTTATTTCTTTATCATCTTCCACTTTGAATATTTTGCGTTAAATTAATGACATTTGTGCAATCAGCTGTTTTCACAATCGAACAACAAGTTAAATAAAACAGCTGTTAAACGCTGCCACCTGGTAAATTTATTTATTTACATGCGCATCAAAGGAAATAATAGCTGAGCGGTTTGAACGAGAATGCATACACCTGATAGCACATTTTTATTATTTTTCAGGAATTAAAAAAAAACAAATGCCAGAAATTTAATTTAAATTACTAAGATTTTAGTAACTTGCAATGTGCTATAACGTGGTTCCGTTTTACTAGCTGGAAGAATAAACATAAAATCGCTCTATCCAGTTCGGAAGTTGCTCGAAGTGTGCTCGAATAAGCATCAAGAAGAAGCAACTTCCAATTTATCGTTTGTTGTTTGCTTATGTAGTGCGATAAAAAATAAATTTACAAATTGTTATATATCCATAAATATCAACACATATAAATAAATATAAAATATCACGTAAAAATTGGCGCCGTTTGCGTTTGTAACAAGTTCAAATTGGCGCTGCTTTCGTTTGATAGGCAATCAGATGTGTTCATGCTTGCAACTAGCTAGAAGTCGTTTCCGTACTTTTGACACTATTCTCAATTTTAATTTTACTCCCTCACATTGAACTTTACTCGACTTTTATATTTACGGAAACAGACCTGCTATCTGGCATGGCAGAATTATAAGGTAGGGTCGACTCGGAAAGGAATGGAGTAGAAAGCAGAATAAAGCGAGATTGGTGTCAAAATCAGCTGTTCATCGCGAAGTTCTTTATGCTCAAGTTTCGCAGTTGTTTTTAGGTTAAAACTGTTACAGGTTTTTTTTTGCAATTTTAAGACTTCTTTAACATTTTATAGTTTTTATTACACTTTTTATATTATATTATCACTCAAATTAGCACAAATTTAACACCCGTGACCGGACTGTTTGTAACTTGGAAACATAAAATATTTTCTTCATTTGCAATTTCTACGAAATTCGTCGTTTTGACATATATGTTCCTTCTCATTATCCACTCTTCGTTGACGCGTGAGAGCACTCAGCGAAGCGGCCCTACCTTATCATTGTATCATGCTATCAGGGGTAAGCATGGCAGAACTATAAGGTAAGGTCATCACGGAGAGGAATGGAGCAGAAAGCAGAATAAAGCTACATTGATGTCAAAATCAGCTGTTCAGCGCGAATTTCTTTATGCTCACGTTTCGCAGTTGTTTTTAGGTTAAAACTGTTACAGGTTTTTTTTTGCAATTTTAAGACTTCTTTCACATTTTATAGTTTTTATTACACTTTTTTTATAATTTTTTCACTCAAATTAGCACAAATTTAACACCCGCGACCGGACTGTTTGTAACTTGGAAACATAAAATATTTTCTTCATTTGCAATTTCTAAGAAATTCGTCGTTTTGACATTAATGTTGCTTCTCATTATCCACTCTTCGTTGACGCGTGAGAGCACTCAGCGCAGCGGGCCTACCTTATCATTGTATCATGGGGATAAGTATTGTCACTCAAGAGTTTTAAAACGAAGTGAAATAGACTGCCAGATGGTAGTGTTTTCAGAGTTAGAATTAAGAAATTTTGTCTTTTAACATAAATTTAATATAAAATATTAAACTTCTTAAGGTACACTTTCAGGTAAATTAGCAATATTACATACATGTAACAATGAATAACGAAAAAAAATTGCAAATCAATTCAAAAAAATTTAATCAGTAAAAACTAAAGTACATCCGTCTCATATATGCGTAAATGAAAAATGTTAAAGGAACTATTTCCAAGATTCAGTTTGAGAGAGTTTATAAAAAATAAATTTCATTAATTTATTTGATTTTACGCTCAGCTCCTTCTTCGATTTTAGTAGTAAGCATCAATGTATGTTATGCTTTAACAAAATATTCTGTGAAGGATTCCAATCAATAAAATTATCATTTGATAACTGGACTGTAATTAGCATTATCAAATTTAAGGTGCTAGTTTTGAACTTATTTCTTGTTTGATTTTTAATTAGTTTGGTTTGTAAACATTTTTTTTTCGGTTGTTGCACTACTAAATATGTGGTAAGGTTAGCAACGCTTCTACAAATATTCATATTTTTGGGTACACCATTTCCTATAGGACATTTCGAATTTAAAAACGTTAAACTAAAACACTTCAAATCTTTTTTAAGCTGGCTAATCATTTAGTATCCAAAGACGTCATTCTCTTTCTAGACAATCTATATCTCTTACGTCAATAAGAAGGAAAACATTTTATGAAGGACACCAAAATATTACTTAAAGAACTTTTTTCGAAATTTGTACTGCTCTCACAACTAGATCTTTGAAATTCACGGTTTTTATAATTTGCGTACAAATTGTGAAATAGAACTGTAAACTGTAAAAGCAAAAGATATTCATTTACGAAAACAGTAAAAGATAAATTAATAAACAAAAACGGGAAGTGTGGAAGTGTTCGACATAAAAGTGAAGTGGAGAGTTTTGATCGAAGTGAAAATGGGGATACTGTCTGGGACACTGCATACTGAACGTGATAGTTTGTAAAAAACAAAAAACTTTTTTTGTCCAAGCAAAAAATCGATATATCGCTTATTTTTAAAAGTTACGTTTCTGCTATAATATCAGTTTAAGAATAACATTAAGGTTGCAGCGTTCAAAAATTAACATATTTTGACCGCCCAACAATGTGTTCATCTGTTCTCGCTCTCACTGCATTTTTGACAGTTCTGCAATAAAAGCAACGACAAAAAATTTTGAACGCCGATCAAACGATCATTGCCTACTTATGCTACAGATCTGAGAAATTAATTCAAAATGGTTTCAAAATTAAAACTGAACAGTACTACGAGATAGTTTTTGCTGGTTTATTTAAATTTTTTTTTAATTTAATTTAATATAATTTAAATAGTAATTATATTTTAAATATTTAATTAAAAAACATATGCAAAGTAGTTTATCAAGAGCATTGCAGATTTTGACAGATTTGAAAATGAAAATTCGTTTGTTTTGTTATAGAATGCCATATCGTGAAAGTTATCAATATTTAATTTTATGGAGGTAGCCAGGCCGAGATATATATTATTTTTTATATTGTTGAGTATATGTTTATTTAAATTTTAAAGTTATATTTGTAAATAGTTTATTTAAATAGAAAAAGTTTAATGTGAAGTGGACAAACTTGAATTTACGTTGAAAACTAGCAAAGTTATAGCATAGATTCAAATGACAATATTTTTGGCGCTATGGAAAATCGCTCAAAAAAAAAATCGCAAAAACAAAATTACCCAACGAAAAATGACTCAAAAATAAATGAAAACTGACCCAATGAAATTTCATCCAATAAGAACGAAAAAAATTCGAAGAACTTTTAGAAAAGTAGCCCAAAAACAAAAACTAAAAATAAAAAAAAAAATGCAAAATCACCCAATTTTTTTGCATTGTTCCCAAGACAACAAGTTTGCCTTGTACGAAATGAGCAGAGTTTTCAAGGCAAATTTTGTTCATCTAAAATCTATAGAAAACGTTTCGTAAGAGCAATTTACTTTTAGCTAATATGGAATTTTTTATTTTTTTTTCTCAAAATGTGCATATGGAGTTAAAAAAAAAGAAAAATTTCAGGCAGCTCTCAATGTGGCTTAGAAGTTATAGATATTTGGTTATAGTTGGTGAAATGGGCCAAAAACTTGTGATTTATTTTGTAGTTTTCCTATAAAAGTAAGGGTTATGGATATCAAAAGAAAGGTTATACTATAACCTATTCAACGAGCCATTAACCGTACCTTAATTCTCGTACCTTTGAAGAAATAACTGGTCTTGTACTCAGAACATTTGAGGAATTATCAATCTTTTTGTGTACCTTTGAAATAATTTTTGTTCCCTTTGAATTATTTGGGTTTGGTTGAAAACAAAAACAAATGTCAAGGTTTGGTTATTCCGCAAAATAGTAAACCGCCCATAAAAGTGAACAATTTAATTAAAACATTTTCTTTCGTTTTGGTTATTTCGTTAAAGCGAGCATCGTTAATAAAGCTTCGTAAGCGAAAAATTTTTCATGCTTTAGCGTCGCTAGAGAAAACAATGTTTATAAAAAATTGCTCGAAAAAAGAAACCCGCTGCTTTTACTTTGAATACCGTTATCTCTAAGAACTGATTCACGTTTTTTGCCAAATACTAAAAATAAAAAAAAATCGCCCAAAAGAAATTAATAATCACCCAATTTGCAAAAAAAATGTGCAATTTCGTCCAAAAAACAAAAACGAAATTTCACCAAGCAAAAGTCAAAATCGCCCAATTAATTTTTTATATGAAAAATCACCCAAAATTTTTATGAAAAATTATTGGATGACTTTTATTTTTTTTTTGTGATTTTATATAGCGTTAATACTTTTACCAGAAAAATGTGTAATAAATTTCAGCAATTTGTGAATTAAGTACAATATTATTTAATTGTTTTTGTTTTTATGTATAGGGCAGTGTCGGCGAAAAAAAACCCTTGCAGTTGTGTGCTAATGTGCGCACATGTGAGAGCGACAGAAACAGGCAAAGTCCAAGATGCATAAGTGCATAGGCTCCGGCCCACACTGATCTAAGGGGACAGCTTCACCCCGTCCATACCCTACAAAACTCCCTGCTATTTTTATTCCCCAACGCGTACTGCGAAAGGGGTATATTAACTTTGTTATTCCGTTTGTAAGGCCAAGAAGGAGGTGTGGCAGGTAGAGAAAAATGCATATATATTTGATCAGCTTCACCTCCTGAGTCGATTTCCGTGTGTCCGTCTGTGGATACGATTACAGCCGTAATTTTAAAGCTATCGCTATGAAATTCAATATATGAGTTTATTTTTAAAAAAGGAAGATCAAGTTCGAAAATGGGCCAAATCGGATGAAAACCACGCCTATCTCCCATACAAAGTGACTTTATTTTAACCGTAAAATGTCTTATCCACAAAAATTGAAGAAATGCCTTGAAATTTGGAACGTTAGCTTTGATCTTCAATTCAAATCCTTTCTATGAAATTTGCAAAAATCAAATGAAAACCACGCCTACCTCCCATCTGCCTAAGTAAAATCTCTTAAACATCTGCTCAAATTAAAGAAATGTCGTGAAATTTTGCACATAAGTTTTGATATTTAATATAGACCATCGCTATAATATTTGATAAAATCGAATGAAAACTACGCCTACTTCCCATACAAAGTGGCTTTATTTTAAACGTAAAATCTATTAAAATTCCACAAAAATTAAAGATATGTTTTGAAATTTTGCACATGAGCTTTGATATATAATATGAACCAACTCTATGATATTTGGCAAAATCGGATCAAAACCACGCCTACCTCCCATACAAAGTTTTCAAAATAGGAAAACTTCAGTTAATATATAAAACTGAATGTCATCGTGTATGTCGTGGCTAAATACTTCATTATGGCCACGGGGGGTATTTTACCTTCGGTACCCTGCCGAAGCTCCATCATTACTAGTCTTTTGTTAAATTTTTACTTTAACAAAGAGTATTCAAACACAAAAATTTTTATCATAACATTACAATGTAACTAAGCTATATATGAGCGATTCTACCAATTCTTGCTCAACTGTGGAGGTCACCCTCTGGAATTTTCTTCTAACTTTCCTTTACCGTTTTTCTAAAATTTTTTTTACCGTTATAATTTCAGCTACAATCAATTATGGTAATTTTCTAATAAAATGTTGCAGTAATGATTTCTTTTATTTTTCATGGTTTGTTGTTGGATTGAAAAAAAATCTTGAATTGAGGCACTATATTTTTCGAACAGGTCATGTTTTTTAGATTAAAAAAACATTATTACCTTTTCTTCTTAGTCCAGCAAAAAACCATGCAATATAAAGGAAATCATGACTGAAACATTTTATTGGAGAAATACCATAATGGATTGGAGCTGAAATAATAACAGTAAGAAAACTTTTTTACATATTTTTCACCATTGTCTTCATATTATGAGAGTAACAAAAAAAAATTCCAGATGGTAACCTCTACAGTTGGCCGATAATTGCTGGAATTGCTCATATAAATACTATATGATGTATAAATATTGATGTATTAAACAAAAAAAAAAAATGCTTGAACCCATACTTAAATTATTTCTTTTATAATTTTCTTGTTTAATGCTTAATGATGATATGAATTTTAACATTTCAATGTCATATATTAATATTTGTTGGTTTTTTTTTGTTTAGTCATATCTTATGCGCTGAGGCATGTTTACCAGATTGCGATAAAACTTTGTCAATGATTGTTTGCACCTGTGAGGAAAATATTAGCATAGTTTAAGCTTGCCACACCCTGCTTTATCACCCATAAATCAATAAAAATGCCATATTTAATATTTTAAATATATATAATATTATATAATATTTTAAATTTAATATTTAAGTTCGTATTCTTACACTATATTTGCACTTACGTTTTAGGCGATACGCTCGGAGCGAAGTGAAGCGCTCCGGGCTTAAGCTAGTATTAAAAAAAAAAAACAACAAAGATTTAATTTTTTTCATTTGCAAACATTTATTATTAAAATACTTAAAAAGCAAAAATAACATTTAATTTATGTTATTATGCAAGGATGATTTATAAGGTTGTCGTAAGGCTGATCACAGTCTCTTCTCAGTACCCATAATTGTCAAAACCAGCCTATTTTGCGAATGACTACGAAAGAAAAACGGATGATAAAAGAAAGCACTTGCAGATTTTCTATGAGCTGTCAACATCGATTTGACAATTATGGGTACTTGCTCTCTCCCTTGCGACAACCTTATAAATCAACCTTGTTATTATGCAATTCAGATATCAGCATAAATTTCTCTGCTGAAAATGGCATACTTTCAGAGAGTTTAAAAAAGGTTCTTTTTTCTCTACGCCTATTTTTTGCAACAAGTAGGGATCCCTTTATGTACCAACACTGCCACTCCCTCATATCAAAAAGTTATATTGAAAATGTTTGGAGACATAGCTCTGTGAAGATTTTAACCTTGAACCAATAAAACTTCTTTACTGGATTAAAGACATTTTAAGTGCGCGCTTCTTGAATTACAATAATACATACCATGGAAAAATCAATAAGGCAACAAAACTTCACCAAATACCTTTTTGTTTGAAAAAAAACGCTAACAGCAAAGATTTTCACAAAAGTGAAGAAATGGTGGCAACACTATTTCACTATCAGCAGTCTACTATGTCTGTCCTTGTCTAACACTCACAACATAGCACATTGCTTGCTTTGCTTATGCGGCTTTAACACTTGCATGCCAAATGAAGACTGTGTGGCAAATATAAATTTTATGCTTTTGCTTGTAATAGATAATAGGGGTATTCACGATGTGGTGTACTTTTGATAAACTTTTACAAAATATACCTTAAAAACAACATGTTGCTAACATTCCTGCAGTAAGTTCTTCTTTTTTTTTGCGGGAACTATTTTGTTTACAGTTTGTTTGAAAATAACGACTTAGCAAAGTGAAAAACTTACAGCGCAGCCAAATGCCTAAAAATTAATTTGCCTTCAGCTGATCAAATACACAAATAAATTTACAAACTATTCAATTGGGTGGCGGTCGTGGCGCAGTGTAAGAGACTCCTGGTTCACATAAAGTTTTTTCAATTGAATTCATTTCTCTGTTCGACTGTCACCTCTCTGTAGACAATGGCAAATCTCAGAGAGTAAAAACTGTTATGAAAAGCTTCTTGAGAATATACAGTGAATCAAATAAGTTTAGGCACAGTCAATTTCTCTGAGAAGAACTTTGCTTTTATATATAAAAGCAATTATTTGGCCAACTTTTTGATGCAGTTAGTATCATTCGATGAATTTTAATTGAAATACACAAAAAGTGTTGATTGTAAGTGTTGATGTAAGTGTTGTTGTAAGTGTTGATCTTGATGCCGTGATTGAATGAACAAATTGAGCAGTCGTACAAAAATTTCGGTAGATGTTCAAAAAGTTATTATAAACCTTCATGTGCAGCAAAAATCTTATCATGAAATTGGTGATATAGTGCAAAGGCCCTATACACGTGTGCAAAATATTATAAAAATTACATAAATACGAGGAAATTAGAGCGTAAAAGCAGATTTGTTGCGGGATTCCCAAACGCCTTAACGATGATTGTCGCTGTAGTTAATCAGCGAAAACTGTCATTTACTATGAAACTGTACATGCACAATGACCGATAATGACAACTATGTTTATCGTTAACTGTTAGGGAATCCTGCTATTGGACGCCTGAAAATATTAACCATGCCAGGAGTGCACTGTCGTACCTGCAGTGGCCCAAAATCCTAAGATATCGGTTATAAAAATTGCAATGAAATGCACGGAAGTTTCAATAAAAACTTCGATTCCCAAATAATACGCAATACTCTACATAGAGCTGGTCGGCGCAAACCATTTATATCGGCTATTAATAAGAAAAAGAGGCTGGAGTTTGCAAATTTCATGAACATCAATCGGAATCATTCTGGAACAGTACAATATTTAGTGATTTATCAAAGTTCAACCTTTTTGGATCAGATGGTGCACAAAAAGTTTGGAGGAAGCCAGACAATGAGCTCCAAGAAAAAACCGTAAGTAAAACAGTCAAACACGGCGGTGGTAATGTCATGGTGTGGGGTTCTATGGCGGCTTCTGGAGTGCATAATCTTGTCTTTATAGATGAAAAAATGAATAAATGCTCTTATTTGAATATTTTAAAAAATTTGTTTCCTAGTATTGAAAAGTTGGACATGAATGGGAAGCTACATTTGTTCCAGCAAGATAATGACCCGAAATATGCGTCTTACCTTGTGCAGGAATGGCTTATTTACCATTGCCAACAGCTTAAAATACCTCCACAGCCGCCCGATATGAATGCTATTGAACATATTTGGCAATTATTGGAGAAAAAAATTCGGAGCCATCGCAAGATTCACTAAAGGAGGACCTTCGCCAAGAATGGGAATATATAACACCAAACAGACATCAAACTAAGTTGGGAGTATGCAAAGGCGCTTACAGGCAGTTATTCAAGCCAAAGAAGGCCTAACAAAATATTAAATATGTGAAAACCAAAAATAAATTGAAATTTTTTACACATGTACCTACACTTTTTTTATGTAAAATTGTGACTTTTTTGTTTTTTAATAACATAATACATAAAACAAAAATGAGAAATGAAATATTTTTGCAGTGAATAATAAAAAAAACTTTGAATTTTCAAATAATGCCATAGTTTTTTTTTCCCTTTGGTGGAAAAAGTTATTTATATACAAACTTAGAGAATAGCTCTGTGCCTAAACTTTTTTGATTCACTGTAAGCCGTTCGGAGTCGGCATAAAACTTGTTCTCAATCATTTCGATCAAAAAATTTCACAACACGCACAACACAATTGTTTATAAGAAGCTCGGTCAAAGTCCTTTCAAGGGCTGAAATGATCATTTTTTTTTGTTTTTATTCAATTGGGTTTTGTTTTAGTATTTTTTCGCAGGGTTTTAATTTCCGCGTCGTGTATTCTGTTTTTGCAAATTTACAAAATTTACCATAATTATCAAATATACACAATACAAGGACAAATACACTACATCGTGATTACCCCTAATATATAGGTACGGAAATGCTGATTTATAATTTGAGCTAGCCTAGAATTTTATTACTGTGTATATTTTTTAACAGAAAGGATTTAATGCTTCTAGTTTTAATTTAATACTTTTAACATTTTACACGCTTTTTATATAAAATTTTTCATATATTTTTAAATCCTCGATTGAGTTGTTATTAAAAAAAAAAACCATGTCATCTACAAAAGTGTCACATTGTGAACTCGTAGCACTAGGTCTGAATGCTTTTCAAATGTATTACCGAGAATTTTGTAGGTGATACATTTTTTTTTTTTTTTTTTTTGTGATGTGACATTTTGTAATGTGGCACATTTCTTGTTGAGATTTCTTCGAACAGACAAAAAATAAGCTCAACTGCCAATATCCGTTAGGAAACCAGTGACCCAAAATAACAATGGCAAGCGCCATAATACAAGGGCATCTGTATGTTTTCAGGCAGCAACAATACCATTGAGGACACTACAAAAGCATGTTGTGTTCTGAGATTGTTTTGAATCGTTTAGTATCGATGTGAAAACAAATTCCTTCCGCTTTAAACACTTTTCTTCATTTGACTTTGCACAGCTAATTCTATTATTTATACTTCTGTTTTAAAAAAAAAATAACCCAATTTTGTCGATATCTAAACTTGTTTATCTAAAGGAATAAAGAAGTAGGAGAAAATACAAAATTCATTGTATAATAGCTTGTATTTTGGAAAAATTATCTTTTCAATTATAAGAAAATGATCGACTAGCATATCGTCGCAAAAGTAAAATTGTCATTTATTATATTCTCCGAAACTTTTTCCAAAATGCTTGTTTTAGAAAAAAAACCATTAAGCTTAGGTTCAAGTTGGTCAAATTACTTTGGTTGACCTTAAACGCAAGTCTCAAAAATTCGCCAATAGGCTCGGGCTCGTGAGCTTAAGCTGAAAACGAGCTAGCATTTCCGCTCTCTAGTGTAAAGTTCGAAAAAAAAATTTTAAAACGAAATACACACTTAAGCTTTAAAAATAAAGAATAAAATAAGCTTTCATTAAAATATGAATACACAGTACAGCAAAATTTAAAATTTTGTCTTAGCACTAGGAAAACATTGATCGCGAATCTGGACTTCATTTCTTATTTTAAGAGATACAGACTAGTCGCATATTGCAAAGCGTAATTAGACCAAGGAGTCTTGCTTTAACAACTTTCCTATGTCTACACGTAGAGAAAAAATATGTTTATATATGTTTGATCTCAAAAACAAAATATTCAGAGGGAACCACCTAATGATGAAGAACTTTCCTTCAATAGCATTATTTTTCGATATAAAAAGATATTAGTTGTGTCCAACATTAATATAATTGAATTAGCTAGAAAACTAACGTCTACATAAATATGCTTGTGACAAAATAGAATTGTGTGTTTCTACCCAATAAAAATATATTTGCATCACTGTTAAACTCAAAAAGAACAGAACTCTGCAAGTTTGAAACAAACAGAACTCCTTTCTTTTATGTGTTTCGCCTAGACATACATATGTATATCTGTTTCTTTTGCACTTGCGCGAAAAATAGCGGAAACGTTGTTGCTTTATGCGCTTGCTTTTAACAGTTGGCAAGTCTTGGCGTCATTTTAAGTTTCAAGCAGCCGCGCCAAACGTGTTGAAAAGTTTAGCTCTTGTGAAAAGTGTTTCTGAAAATGTTTGTTTAAATTAAAAGTGTTTGTGTTTTCAAATTAATAAAATAAAAAACAAAATAAAAGAAAAATAAGGCGGTTCAGCAGTAAAAATAAATAAATAATAGATAAAGCGGGTGCTTCGCTGGCAAAGTGGGTGCTCCAACCATTTTATGTTTTCTCCATTTAGAAAATGTGTGCTTATAAAAATGATTGTAATGTCGGATAAACATAATATGGTTACTTCTCAACATAATTAAATCCGAGTAAAACTTATTTACTGTTTTCTAAACATATTTTGTTTGCTTCAAACCAAGAATTACTTCTAAGCAAATATTTTGTAATCACTGTGAAAAACTTTTGGCATTTCTTTTGCTAAAATATGTTTCCAAGTAAATATAGTGTAATCATTGGTAAATATAGTATGTTGTTCTTAATTATCGTTTTGAAAATAGTAGCTTGACTGCAATTAAATTATGTATTCTCTAATTAATATATATTTGTCCGTGAATATTTAATGTTATTCTTAACTAAATTATATATCCAAGCAAACAAATAGTAATAGACTAAAAGTGTTCTCAGTCCATGTATAATTACAATATATGTATATGAAAACATATTTTCTTTAAAACAAATTATATTGTTTTTAAATTCAAACAACTAGTGCTAAGGTACAATTAAATAATGTTAAGATGCAAATAAATATGTAAAGAAAAATTGCATTAATTAATCATATTATATGTGGAACCAATTATGATTACTTGTTTCCAAGAAACATGCAGAAACTTATTATACTTCCTGCATATTATGTTTGGAAAGGCCTATTATTTTTCAGCGTATATAAAACCTCTCCTTAAAAGAAATATAAAATAAACCAATTTTGAAGCACGTTGAGCACTCTTTTGTAAAAGTTATGAATTCGCGTCCGCAATGTTAAGGTGAGCAATGCTAACGTAATCTATGTTAACTTCATCAATGCTATATTGTCATCACTATTGATGTCATCACCGTTATCGTAAGCTCTGTTAAGGCTTACATATACTGTTAATGCCTGCATTTCCATTTCAACTAACAGACAAGCAGAAAATATTGCAATGTTATGGGTATGGGGACTCCTATATAGGGGGTTGGTAAGTTCGCCATTTTACGCCTATAGGTGTCAATTCGGGAGATATATGAACTTTAATCGACAGTTTTTGTGTTTTATTGAAAGGGGACCCTTGTTTTTTTTTGTATGGGGACCCCCAGAAGGGGGACAAATAGGGGATAGGTATGTACAGCAGAAATGTTGAAGGGTAAAAAATAATAGTACCAGCTGAAAAATTTCAATCGATTGGCATCAAATTGGGATCAATTCGGGGGAGATATGTAGGTGAGTTCAGAAAAAATGTTGCAGACCAAAAAATAATAGTATCAGCTCATATATTGGATTATATAGAAATCAATGATACAGAGATATTAACAACATTATTGTTTTTGGATGGAGACTCCCAGAAGGGTGCCTGATAGGGGTGTCGAAGAGTTGAGAGGAAATATTGAAGGGTAAAAAAAAAACAATAGGACCAGCTCATGTATTTCACCAATCAATGGGTCAATTTGGGAAAGATTTTTTAATCGCAAATTTGATGATTTATTCAAAGAAAGGTTCTAAAATAATCGAAATAGATTTATCGAAAAATTTAACGATGTATCTATGATACTAAGTCGAGATTTCAATATAAATCTAGCAAATTATTAAAATCTACTATTAATTAAATTTTTGAATCATGCACTAGGTTTGACTTTGCTTAATGATCAAAAAATCGGTTCTACTAAATATAAAACGATTCCATAGCGAAGGACTTTCAAGTGGACGTTCTATACACTGACTTTGTCAAAGCTTTTGATAGCTTGGACCACAGCTTATTGATTCACAAATTAAGCAAGCTAGAATTTCACTTCAACTTTTTTCAATGGATAAACTCTTACCTTGTAAATTGAAAATGAATTGTTAAAATTGATAATTGTTACTCTAGTACGAGTATGGTCCAAGCTACTTCAGGTATTCCACAGGGAAGTCATCTAGGGCCACTTCTGTTCATCCTTTATATAAACGATATAGTTTGATGTATGCTGATGACTAGAAATTGTTTTCTATCATTAAAAATACCTCTGATTGCTTGGAATTTCAATCAGATATTAACGTCCTTTTTTCGTGGTCTGATGTTAATGGTCTAAAGTTGATTTTTCTCGAAATGTTTTATATACTAACTTTTTGTCGCAAAAATGTTTTCATCATGCACGATTATGCATATGATACCAACAGTTTCTTTCAGAGGTCAACCGCTGTTAAGAATCTTTTCATTTACTTTTAACCCAATCTTTCTTTCAAAACTCATAGAGATTATGGCATCTCAAGAGCAAACTCGCAAATGGGTTTTGTAAAAAGAAACTCCAAGGAATTCTCTTACCCGTACACAGTAAAATGTATTTTTTCGAGCCTGGTCAGATCCATCCTGGAATATTCCTGCGTTATTTGGAACCCATCATATGCTGTAGATGTTCACAGAGTCGAAAGAGTTAAAAAAAGGTTTTCAAGATTCGCTTTGCGTAAAATTTATACTTATCAAGACATATGATATTCGTTGTAAATTACTTGGACTCCAATCGTTGGAGCAAAGAAGAAAAAGCTTTTCTATAATATTTATTAAGGACATTTTGAATGGTAAGATCCAAAGTCCCGAGCTGTTGGAGCTTATCCCTTTGTATGCACCAACAAGAGGCCTTAGGGAAAGACCGCTATTTTATATTTTTCCCCATAAAACCTATTTTAGCAACAATGAAGTTATTTCCAAATGTCTTCATCAGAGAATTGCACAAGCCTACTTGAAATCGAGTTCACGTACTTGCTTAAAATACAAGTTGAAGCTAGATTGAGCTTGATAATTTTCAATCAAGTCTGACTTGTGATTGAAAATAAATAAGCCCACGACAGCTTGCGACTTGCAAGTATGTTAGCTTACAAGCGAACGGCACGAAGTCCCAAGTAAAGGAAAAATTGATGCCTTCGGCAAAAAGCTTGAAATTGAAGGCAATTCAATGAGCTTTTGTAGGAAAAGCTTAAGCGTATTTGGGCTTCTAAGAGTAAAATGTATCCACCTATTAGACACCATTTAATAGTGTTAAGGGGTCGCTGACTTCGAATCTGATGTCAGAGTTTTAAAAATTTAAGATGGTTAATAGTGTTGCCACCTAAAAATTTTTTATTTTTACGAATTCGTTGCTGGAGCGAACAATAGGTAAGAATAGGCCCCCCCATTTGCTATATTTTTAAGGGGGTCCCGAAACACGTGTTTGACTTACAATTTGACTTGCAGTGGACAGCAAATGTTTCGACGTATCCCCCTAAAAATGTAGCAAATGGGGGGAAGATAGACCCCTATATTTGTGCATCTCATAAAGGCTACCCCCCTTATGAAGCCCCAAAAAATGGTTAATTTTTACCTATATTGCTTTCCCTTCGAGATATGCCACTTTTTCTACTTTTTCGAAGATTTTTCGAGGATTTTTCGATATATTTAAATTTTATGTTGTTCCATATCTCGAAAGGGTAGCAAAATAGGTAAAAATTAACCATTTTTTGGGGGTTGCAAAGGGAGGAAGCAATTCTTGAGACACACGAATAGGGGGGGTTTATGTGCCCTCATTATATAGTTTGGATACATACTTGAATTCAAGTACTTGAAAAGCTTGAATTTCAAGTAGGCTTGTGCAGTTCTCTGCAGGTCTACATGTTTGTAATTCTGTTGCTAGTCAGGTGGATTTGTGTTCTGGTGGATGAATTTTGGATGAAATTTTGCGTTTGAATTTCCCCATTACCAGCTCGAATAAGAAATTGACTCTGACTCTTTATCAAAACGTAATTCAACATTTACTGTACAATCAGTTAAAAATCTCAATATTGCTTGCCATGACGTATTTAACTTTCACCATTTGATGTGCTGATACTTCAATTGTATCCTCTTTACATAACGTAGTTTTACATAAAAAAAAAAATACCCCTTTTCAAAGGGGTTTATAGTCTGCTATCAGTTTCAGAAAAAAAAAAAAAAAAAAAAAAATATTCTCCCCACAATCTCATTGAGTGCTGGTTAGAATAGAAATAAGTTTGGAATTGCAATTATTTGCAATGTTTATTTTTTAAACAAGTCAACTTAGTGTAAATAACATTGAGATAATTTCATCAAATTTGTGTCCTATACAAATTGACATAAACTAAATGACATTATTTCAAAATCGCTTTCAATTTATCTTAACCCCATCGTAAGAAGGAAGGAGAATGGGCGGGGGAAATGGGTCATCAGCACCGTCATCATATTACAATGACTTAAACCGAGATGCCATTGAACTTGGCTTGCCTTAAATGTGGTGGTTTGGTTTCGAGCACAAACCTGATAGCCAACACATTTGGATATATATATAGATATATATAGCTGGTTCAACCACTCCATGGTATTCCATGGTACTCAAGTTTAATTTGGGACAGTGATATAATAAAATAATAAAAGTTGTAATACTCTGCTTAAGAAAGCAGCAACTGCGGTGTTCAGTGTGTGTGTGTGTGTGTGTGTGTTTGTTTGTCCTGCAAGCCACACGTCGATGCAACGGTAGCAAAATGGATTTAAGCAGGACCTGCAACAGCAACACAGCGATTATCAGCACTAATTGGTTTGTCGTTAGTGCGGAGTGATGATTGAGAGGAGCAGAAGCAGGAGGAGCACTTTATCATCATCATTTTACTGGTGCACGTCCTTCGTTGGTGTCAGTGCTCGGTGTGAATGAGGTCTTTTAGCATCAAAACTTAGGTTCAGTTACAACGCACACAGACAAAAACAACCGCATTTCATCAATCTGAACATACATCGAGATTTGCAGGACAAACCGATGTGAGTCTAATTGACCCAACATTAATTGTTACAATATCAATGCCCACTGCAGCTGACTACAACGAGCTTTTTTCAGCTCATTTAATAACATGTGTAATCATCGATCATTGATATGTTTATGTATCATGCTGCCAATAAGGAAGAAATGAAAATCCTTGCTGCTAAAATGTCGCATGCATTGTAATAAACACTCACTAGGCTGTGTTGTGCTGTGCGAGATGGTGTAGACTGTTCAAGCTGCTGCAGGATTTTACTACTACATATATTAGATCCGGTCATTTATCCTTTTGATGAGGCGACTTCCTTTTAAATGTTGCTGATGAAGCAGCTGTAGCTCGTCGCCATGCTTGTCAATGATAAAGAACATAATGACAATGATGATGATGAGCTTAACTAGAGGTATGAGCAGAAGTATACGGATGAGTTTAAGGATATGTTTGTGTCTGTTTACGTGTGTGTGTGTGAAATTGTTAGAATGTTCAATTAAGCAGTAATAAATTGTTTATTTGCCCTAAATAGACGTTGCGACAATTTTATCCTTGCATCACACACGCACGTATACAATCTATGCATACACACACACACACACACCCACATATATACACAACAGTCATGCCATTAATGACAACTTATATACGTTTGTATTACTATGAGTTGTTTTTTTTTTTCATTCTTGTTTAATCTTCTATTAGACTTTATTAATTGTTTGCTTGGCATATCTTTTATGCTGACCCTGTATTAATTGTCATCCTGCATATATCAATATATTGTAAGATTTATTCTTCATCATCTAAAGAAATCATGTTAATGCATCACTCGTTAGAAATTCTTTAGATACAAAAAACATACATATTTATTTCAATGTGTAATAGACCAGAGTTAAATATTCTGCTTAAATAAATGGAATATTAAGCAGTTTATCACCATATTATAACTTTGTTGCAATGCGCGTAAACTATTTTTGCTATTTAAAGACTAGAGATTTTATGTATCTGACAGCATGAACTTATTACATAATGCTGATGATTTGAAATTTTTTAGTAAGGTTAACAATCTAGAAGACTCAGCACTATTGCAAGTTGACTCAAATAATGTCTTTGATTGGTGTGTCCGAAACGGATTGCCGCTTAATATTAATAAATGTTCTTTTGTTACTTTTAATAAATCAAACAACTCAGTAATTACTTCCTATACAATGGCCGACTTCCCACTTAAAAAAGTTGATACAATTCGTGACTTGGGGGTTGTTTTTGATTCAAAATTCACCTTTGCAGATCACTTAAATTTTTTGCTTCCTAAAGCTTATTCCCTTCTAGCCTTTATTCGTAGGAATAGTCAAGAATTTATTGACCCCTATACTATAAAAGCCCTTTATAGCTCTCTTGTAAGATCGAGACTTGAGTATGCATCAATTATCTGGAATCCTTCAGCTGCAATTCACGCTTTAAGGCTAGAAAAAGTTCAAAAAAAGGCCACTAAGTATATGTTGCGTTGTACTACTTTTAATTCGAATTTACCCGCGTATAATGTTCGTTGTCTGTTAATGGGATTGAAGACTCTTGAATGTAGAAGGAAAATTAGTTCATTAATGTTTATATATGATATCATATCTTGTAACATTGATGACTCGTCTTTATTAAATCTAATTAATTTTAATATACCTCCAAGGCAGTTGCGGTGTTTTAAACTTTTTTTTATCAAACTTCACAGAACTAATTACGGTTTAAATGAACCAATTACAAGATCTTTGTGTTTATATAACGAATTATCTTTAAAACATGTTTTTGATTTCTCAATATCAAAATCTTCATTCAAAAATTTTGTTACTAGCTTTTTTTAGTTACTTGTAAGTTTTATGCCTCTCTTATTTGTCATTTATATTTTATTGTTTTGTTTTATGTTTATTTATTATAACAAAATGTATTACTATCTCTAGTCTGTAAGGAATTGTATCCATAGACTCAATAAACTAAACTAAACTAAACATAAGATTTACTTAATTGAGCCAAATATTCATATGCAAAATATTTATATGCAGCAAAAAGGATTAGTTTTTGACTCAAAAATATTTTAAAATAAAAAAATTTATTCATTATCATTCATGTCCATAAATGTCCACAAAGTGCCTCAATTAATGCGTTCATTATTCAATAGCAAACAACTTAAAAGTATTTAAATGTTTGATAATTGCTTAACTCTGTGTGGCAAGAACATATATTATATCAGTTGATTATTAACGCAACGTTAACAAAGTTAATCTAAGTGATGAACAGTGGCGCATTTCTCAGAAGGGGCGCTTTAAGTAATAATGCAATATTTTTTAACATTGACTGTATACAAGAGCTCAAGACTTTCGATCAGCCGATCCACTTGGGTAGTTCGAATTACCAGGGTCATAGCCGGCCATAAGAGTATTTTTGAATATTTTGAGCCGTCGGGGCCATAACTCTGGCATTTTGTGTTTTTCGAGCTTTTCGGGTAGTTCGAGCATACATTCAGGGTTCGCAAAAATTTTTCGAAAACAATTTATAGTTCTCCCGGGTTGACCTACCAGATCCCATTATTTTTTCACTCCCAAAATTCTTCCAAACATACCCACTCCCTATCTGTCACCCTTCTGGGGGTCCTCTAAAAAAACGCAAAAAGAAAAAAGGCTCCTAAAGGGGTTAAATGTAAGAGCTGGTTCTAATATTTCCTCCCCTGGACATTTTTTCTGAATACACTAACACCTTATCAGTCACCTTTGTAGGGATCATCCTACAAAAAATACAAAAATATAAGAAAATTGTCCATTACAGTTCATATCTCTCCCAAATTGACACATGGAGGGGTACAATGTATGAGCTGGTTATATTATTTTCTCGCACTTTACATTGTTTCTGAGCACACCCACCGCTACTTGCTTTGGGGTCCCCCTACAAAAAACACTAAGAGGAAGGAAAATTTTGACCTGGTCGTATTATTTTCTTCCCTTAACATTTTTCACCCTTCAGAGAGACCAACTCTAAAAAAAAAACTAGTAAGGAATGGATCTTCGGCAGGGTACCGAAGCTAAAATTTGTAAACAAAGTAAAATGCCGCACCCACTTTTCTAGTATAAAGGTCCCACATTTAACCGAAGAATATATGTATGGGTTGGATAAACGATGTGGGCGGATCTTGGGTACACACAGACACGTTGTCATTCAGTGTTATATATTTACGAAAGTTTTTTAATTTTGATGACGTCACTTTGTATTGAAGGTAGGCGTGGCTTTCATCCGATTTTGCCAAATATCAAAGAGTGGCTTATGTTAAATATAAAAGTTTGCATGCAAAATTTCAAGACATTTCTGTAATTTTTTCAGACTTTTAAGCGATTTGACGTTTTCAATAAAGGTACTTTGTATGGGAGGTAGGCGTGGTTTTCATCCGATTTGGCCAAATATTATAGTGATGGTCTATATTATACATTAAAGCCTGCATGGACATTTCTGCAATTTGAGCAGATTTTAAAGGGATTTTACAGTTAATATAAAGCTACTTTGTATGGGAGGTAGGCGTGGTTTTCATCCGATTTTTCCAAATTTCATTGTTTTGATTTATATTGGAGATCAAACCTTACATGCAGAATTTCAAGGCATTTCATTAATGTTTGTGGATTTTTAAGAGATTTTTCGGTTAAAATAAAGCCACTTTGTATGGGAAGTGGGCGTGGTTGTCATCCGATTTTATTTTTGGCTTATATTAAATACCAAAGCTCACGTACAAAATTTTAAGACATTTCTTTAATTTTTGTGGATTTTTAAGAGATTTTACTTTTAAATTAAAGACACTTTGTATGGGAGGTAGGCGTGGTTTTCATCCGATTTTTCTAAATTCCATAGCCAGTATTTATATTGAAGATCAAAGCTTACGTCTCAATTTTCAAGGCATTTCTTTAATTTTTGTGGATTTTAAAAAGATTTTACGGTTAAAATAAAGTCTCTTTGTATGGGAGGTAGCCGTGGTTTTCATCCGATTTGGCCTATTTTCGAACTTGATCTTTGAATTTCATAGCGATAGCGATTAAAATTACGGCTGTAATCGTGTCGACAGACGGACAGACAGACGGACACACGGTCATCGACTCAGGAGGTTATGCTGATCAAAAATATATATACTTTTCTATACCTGCCACGACTCCTTCTTGGCGTTACAAACGGAATGACAAAGTTAATATACCCCTTACGCAGTATGCGTTGGGGTATAAAAATTTAACATAAATGTCGATTATACTTCATATCTCTTCCGAATTGACTCTAGAGAGGTTAAATGTATGAGTTCATCCAAATTTTCTCCCCTTTGATATTTATTTTAAGCACGTTTATCCCCCTATCTGCACCCTTTGGGGGTGCACCTACAAAAAATACAAAAACTCAAGATAATTTTCGATTATGTTACGTATCTTTCCTGAATTGACACCTAGAGATATGAGCTGGCTCCATTATTTTCTCCCCTTTAACATTTTTTCTGAATTACCAATAATTTTTTCTATCACCTCTTTTACCACCTTTCTGGGGGTTCACCTACAAAAGACACAAAAACTGAAGTAAAATGTTGATTATAGATAATTTATTTTTCGAATTGATAGAATAATTTTTCCCCTTAATATTTTTTCTGAACACAATCACCGACATCAGTGGTTGTTTCTCGTGTATTGTTTTTGCATGTATATTGCGTATGAGCTTGAAAGATCAAAACTATCCGGACATTTTGTATTTTTTTTTAACCAACATCGAAAAAAAGCTCATGTTAAATTAACACCCAATAGCTAGTATAATTTATAAGCTGGCTTTGGCAGTTTTCAGCAAAAAATTGTTTTGCAACATTTGCTACAACCGTATGCATCTTCTGTTTATGGTTGTAATAGTTACTTTTTGATAAAAAAGATTCCGCTAAATCCATCAAACCGCAAAATTTATTGCATCCATATAAGCTTAGTCTTTCACTAGACGTAATAAATCCAGGCTCTTTGCATTTTTCACATGTCACTTTCATTTTGAAGGCTAACCCTTCCGATTTGCATGTGCGAAAAGACATTTCTCCATCACAATTTGTGCACTTCACTAATGTAGAATTAGTTGAAAACACTAAAAGGAAGTCTATCACTCTGTAATGTTTCTCCAGATCGTGCTCTACACTTTCTGTAGTACTCGGTTTAATTTGTTTATGCAATGCGCTGGACGCTTCCACTTCGTTATTTTCACGTTGTCAGATTTTTATTTTGTTCGCTCGATTTAAAATTTTACCAATTTTCTGCTGATCTTACGATACAATTACTACGATACAATTTTAGCGTCTCTGTACACAACCGCTCAGAAGAGAGTGTATCTGGCAACTGATTATCTGTATCTCACCAGTATCTGATAGGTGGGTCGATTCAGAACTTTTTTCGATTCGAGATTTCTTATAGTACGGAAAAGTTGCCTTAGTACTTCCTGATTCCAATGAAATTTTTCGTTTTGAGATCGGACTGCATCTTCAACCCCAACTCAGGCCTTGAAATTTCGGAAATTTGCCTAAAATCGTGAAATTGCCTACCTAGCTCCTGAAATAGGCCTCTCATGGCAAAATTGGAAAAGTTGTTTGTCGCGTCATTAGCTACCGAAATGGTATTTATGATCATGGTCGTAGGACGAACCGTTCCCGAGATACGATAGAAAAGGCGGCGCGCCGCAGCGCAAAATGGAAATTGTTGTGCAGGAAATTGTTGTGCAGCACTCAGCTAACCTGTGTTGGTTACCCAGAACCCACCACGTGGAGGTGGATGCACATCGGGTTCCTCCCAAGTAGGCTTCCTCCTCAGGCTTTCCTCCTCAAGCTTGTTTTAGTCTGAATCTGTATCAAATTTATTGATAAAATCAAATTTTGTACTAAACTTTCGCAGTTGTTGCCTAGATTTCAGTGTAGAGCGTATAAAACGATCGCGAGACTGGGGGCCAATAACTTTAGAAGATGCCTCTGTCACCAGTTTGACGGTTCTCTCAACTGCCACGGTGTGAGAGGGGAATTCACTAAATTTCCATATCTCTGCAGTGTCTCCCGACAACCCTTTTATGAGCTCTTCGTTAGAAACTTAACGAAGAACTGGTGGAATAGTCAAGGTAATAGTCTTCCAGTTAATCATATAGTATTAATTATTAGCTTTGAAATTCAGCTGTGGCACTTTATTACAACTAACCCATCCATTTACAGTGTCAGTCTCTGACTGCCAGCAGACGGTCAAGGGCCAACTTTCTGAATTTTATCCGTTCGTCAGTCATCATACTAAGGAGAATGTTTTCTGGAAGAGCAAAGAAAGCATTCTGTTGAATGGATGAATCGACAACCTTGCGCAGTTTAGCAGGTAAGTATCTCGACCTTCGGATTGCAGTAAAGAGATGGCGCTAGCCATTTTTGATTGAACTGTGGAATCTTATTGAAAACCACAAAGGTGAGTAAACTGTAAGTATGTACTTGACCAAAATCTTTGTTTCCTTTGTTGGTTTGTCTGTAGAAATGTATAATCTCAGAATTCTGTTTGCCAGACAGGTAAGCCAGCGAGATTTGCGCATGTTACCTGGATGCATCGACGCTAAGTCTGAAGAGCATTGACCGGAAATAACAACTTCTGATATTTTGTAGAGGTAAGCTTTGTCTGTGCTAAGTTGGGTTGGATTAATAACCTCAGAAGGTAATTGGCATGATGGAAAACTTTCAAATTTAACGATAGCCATCTTCTCACAACCAGGGAGCAGTTTACCTATGTCGCCAGAGAATGTATTTGGACTCTTTGTGACACCATCTATGTGTTCGAAAAGAGCACGAAATGGAATTTTGTTAAAATGTACAAGACAAACAACCCACTGTAATGGCCTACCTATTTTTTCTACTAGTTTCCGAATGATTCCACCTTTCCAACCTGTGTTCGTATTGGTGCCATCAGCACCGACAACTCTAAATGTTCCACATCTCCTGAATTGTCTTGTAAATGTTGCCATATAGCTTGCATCTCATCCTCAGCTGACCCGGAAGGAGAGGTGACGTGGCCAAAGTAATGAGAACCAGGTTCCGCTACAAGAGAAATATGTTCCTCTTTGACAGTATCGCGATACTACTTTTCACCTTCGCGGACTTGTGTGAGCGAATTGTCTTTGCAGCCGTCAAAATACAGCCCGTATACAGAGTCAATACTTTCGGTGTTTTCGAGGTTAATTCCAACGCTTTTTTTGTTCGACTGCAATTGCATTTGCCAGTGACAAAGCTAGCCTGATCGTCTGTTATCAAAGCTGTATTTTTGGCATCCAGAAAGGCAGATGAAACAATCAAGGCCGCTGCTCTGTCACTTAATCCAAATTTTTGGGCAGCTAAGCACGGTGTTCTAATAATAGTGTGCATCAGCATCGTTTTTGAAAGAAGCTATGTGCGACTCACCGACATTGTTGTCGTCTGTGTGAGTGTCTGATTAATCTGAATGGTCACGTGTTGTAGCTGATACTTTTCTGGTAAGTGTTGATGTTGAATGATGTTTTGAAAGCTTTTCTTTACGTTCATTTTTCTTTGTAATCTTTTTTGTTTCAGGTAGATCAACACTTCCAATGCGACCAATTCTTCTGATTCTCTGATCCAAGAGAAATGGTTGTTCAATGATAGGAACTTTCCTTTCCTTTGGACAATTGCATGAAGAAAAAGAAATGTATTTACAAGCAGCAGCGTCAAATAATTCTGCGGCAGAAGAGACAAAGTCGTCTCTTTTAGAGCGCAATCCTATTTGGTTCCTTAAAAACATTTGTTTAGGTGTCAGAAATTTCTTATGGTATGTGGTGAGTATTTGTAGAACTCTGGTGTGTGAGACTATCGGAATAGATGACTTTTTTAAAATATTTTCAACCTTTTTTGCAACTATTTCTGAAGTCTCTCTACTCCTAGGTTCATAGTTGTCGCCTCGAAGTCGCCCTATACGAAATCTTTCAAACTGATAACACAAAAGAACATTCTGGTAACTGGGTAGCTGGAACTTAGTGAGATCGTACGGATATATGCCAAACACAGGACATTTCTATTTAAATTTAGATACAGACATTTTTTTTTTTTTAGACTTAACCAGCACTCAGGGGATGCCCCCTATAAATGCGAAAACATTGTGTTGATTCGGAAGACGGGTGATAGTTAGTTGGAGGGTGGAAAGATGGAGTAGTGTCGGTGAAGATTTGATTTAAATTTACACAGATTGAAACTGCCGGGAAACACGATCGCAGGGAGATTGTTCCACAATTTTACTGAGCGACCGAAGAACGAATTATCTCGGTAATGCGATGTTCTATTGGGCAAAGTCGCAATGTGTTCAAGTTGAGTTTTCTGTTATGTTGAGAGAATGTAAATGATAGCACTCGGCGAAATCAACGACAAGAGTGAAGGAACTCGATGAAGGAATATTTGTGTGGAGACCTGTACGAACGTGTCGTATGGCGCAAATTCGAATACGCATTGAATACGCATTCAGGGAGAGGTGTGGCCGCGAGCCAATTTTCACCTTACGCTGCGGCGCGCCAGCTTTTCGCTCGTATCTCGGGAACGGTTCGTTCTACGACCATGATCATAAATACCGTTTCGGTAGCTAATGACGCGACAAACAACTTTTGTTTTATACATTTTGCCATGAGAGGCGTATTTCAGGCGCTAGGTAGGCAATTTCACGATTTTAGGCAAATTTCCGAAATTTCTAGGCCGGAGTTAGGGTTGAAGATGCAGTCCGATCTCAAAACGAAAAATTGCATTGGAATCTGGAAGTACTAAGGCAACTTTTTCGCACTATTAGAAATCTCGAATCGAAAAAAGTCCGGAATCGACCCACCCTAATCTACCCTAAATATAAGGTATGTTTCATATATATAACGCCACTACGAAATTTGAAATATTTTTGTAACGGCCAGTTTAAACAATAGATAATGTTTTGCGAATTTGGTCATCTATGCACAACAACAATAGTGAGCAAACGTGAAGTCTTTTCTAACAACGGTACATTGCTTATTGCTTAATATCACTTTTGATGCTGTTTCATATTTATAGCGCCGTTTCAAAATTTTGAATAAAAACGTTTTTTATTGAATATAAAACAAATAAAATTTTTAAGTTACTGTTCCAAAAGCTCCAATAATATTGTAAATGCGATTTGGCATACTTGCAATGCATTTTTTTAATGTATTTGAATGAATTTTACTCCATTCATCGAAAATTACTGATTCCGTTCTTTCACGTTGCCAAATTGTCTGTTATTTTTATACACCTGGCGTACAAGTACTTCCCATAAATTCTCGATGGGATTACAATCTGAAGAGTACGCCGGCTACTCCAATAAATCAATGTTATTGGCCTGAAACCATCTCGATTAACGTAGATTGCCGCATTATCTTGCTGGAAAACTATTTGTATCTGTCCGTATTTTTCCAAAAGTGGAGTCAAACTGCTCTCCAGCACACGAGTGTAGTCAGCGCTCTTCATGCTTGAACTTTCAATTTCAGAAAAACCACCCCACACCATCACTTTCTCTCCACCAAAACTTCGTTTTGAAAACGGAAGTGGTTCGCGGCGTATGTCGTATTAATAATGTCAAAATCCATCCTGGCCATCAAGATTCCATTTTTTCTCATCGCAAAAATGGCATGTCAAAATTAAACTTCAACGTGTGACCCTTTTTTAAAACATTATTGAAAAGCTGACATGTAGTTAATTTGTTCCTATGTTCCTTCTTGCAAATTCCAAGCCCGTTCTTTTG
Source organism: Coremacera marginata (assembly GCA_914767935.1). Lineage (NCBI taxonomy): Eukaryota > Metazoa > Arthropoda > Insecta > Diptera > Sciomyzidae > Coremacera > Coremacera marginata. The sequence goes on from OU612043.1 coordinate 24,846,670, forward strand.
TGTTTGCAAGCAAGAGCAGAAACACACTTCATAAGTTCACTACGGTTATGTTTGCACTAATGTAGCACTCTCCATACCGGTGTTCGGGAAACTTTTTCAGCAACAAAACTCCGCAACTCTTTTAAAGTGTGTGTTGTGTTACTCGCAGCTTTTTTTTTTTTTTTTGGCCCGAACATATTGTTTTGCCGTAATTTTGAGGATTGTTAAAAAAATTTTGAATGACAATGGCTGCGATTAGTTCTACGCCCTATTTCCCGAATTCCATAACCGTCTTCTTTACGAAGAAGATGCACGAGGCATTCCGATCTAAATTTTTTCTATTGTAAAGGTCTTGAAAACTGAATACACAATTTTATTAATCTCTGCACGTCAAATACAGCAGAAGGAATAATTGCAAGTGGCGTTATAAATATGAAACAGCATTAAAAGTAATATTTAGCAATAAACAATATACCGTTATTAAAATAGACTTCGCTCTTGCTCACTATTGTTGTTGTGCATAGATGACCAAATTCGGAAAACATTCTCTTTTGTTTAAACTGACCGTTACAAAAATATTTCAAATTTCGAAGTGGCGTTATATATATGAAACACACCTTATAATATATACAACTTCAGTTTACATACCTACAAGTACACATTTAAGTATAACATAATTTGGAGATTGCAAAAGGACTTGAAGCAGATTTCAGGTAAGCGAATCACGCAGCTTCAAATCTTTATGAGAATTCAACGTTGTCAGGTATGCATGTATTAAAATTGAGCATGAGGTCTGCTCACTTGAAACGCTGTATCTTTGTTAGTTTTAGCACGATTTTACAAAATACTCTTGAAATGTACATTCAGAAAAAAATAAAAAAAAATGTCCCAACATTTTTTTAAAACAGTACCATTCCCTTAATTTTCGTTAATATTTTTACTGTTGAGAATTAGTTATTTATTTTGCTTTTGTTATTTCTTAATTTTATATATACATATAATAACATTTCAATCCCCATTCTTTAGCCTTCATACTTCAAAGTTTATTGTTTATTGTTGATTGTTCATTGATCAGCTTTTATTATTCATTGTTCATTCTTTACGGTTCATTGTTCATTCTTCATGGTTAATATTCATGTTTTTCTTCATTCTTCATTTTCTTTTCTTCCTTCTTTACATTTCCCTATACACTCTTCATTCCTCACTGATCAATCATAATTATTAATTTTGAATTCGGTGTATTTAACTTTTTATATTGCCGGGCCCTACGTACCTTCGAAACATTTTCTTACCTCACTCCAGTCTTTGTTAATTATTCGATAATTATCATACATAAGTTTTGTGTATATTTCATAACTTTATACAATTTGTTATTGCTAATTGGAAAAGTTTTCTAGTCATTAGCATATTTGATGAGACACGATAAAGCAGAGTGTGCTATAAAAGCCTGAACTAATCAAACTTTTGATAAATCATTCTTAGCCATTTAGTCGAATACTTTGCAATATGCTTAAGGCACAATTCGTTGACTTTGTGAAATTGGCCAACTTTTTCTTTAAGACACTTGGCCTTGAGCTTTGCGAAATTTGCGATGGTAGGCGCAGATCCTGGCAAAGTTATGTGATATTTTATATAATGTTTATAAATATGAACCTTAACCAAGTCTCTGAGATTGTCTTTGTTACGAAAGCGCTTTATACTGGAGAAAATTTTATTGAGGCTACCATGATAGGTGCCTGCAGTGGCTTCTCTTTTGTTTCAATAACAAAAATGATCTACATTTGTTGGAAACGTGAAGAATTATTATTATTTATGCAACAGCTTATGGATTTGTTTCCCAAGACGTATATTGAACAGCAGAATTACGCCTTGCTTGACTATCTTAAGAAGTGTGGCAGAATAACCATCAGCTTTGCAGTGCTCAATATGGTTCTAATTTTGACCTATGACATGTCTGCTGCTATGCAGTTTCTTATTGCTGATCGTTGGCTAGGAATAAGCGATGTAGGCAAACAGTTACCCTTTCTGATGTGGATACCTTGGAACTATGAAGATCACTGGTCATTTTATGTTCTTTATGCTTCGCAAAGCTTTTCTGCGTATTGTTCGTCGGCTGGTCAGTTGGCAAGTGATTTGTTGCTCTTTGCTTCAGCTATTCAAGTAATCATGCACTATGATTATGTGGCCAAAACTATTGAGGAGTACGAAGTTAAGGGTAGCAGCGAGAAGCAGGAAGAACAAGATATGCTGTTCTTAAGTTATATTATTGAGTATCATGAAAAGGTCTTAAGGTATGTGTCTTGAATATGGATGATTGTCGAAGTTTAAAAATATAAAATTGTGTTTTTTATTTATGAAATTTCATTCTATTCCAGTTTATCGGAATGCATGAATAATGTTTTTGGTGCACCTTTACTCTTGAACTTCATGAGTTCATCGTTTGTGATCTGCTTTTTGGGATTTCAAATGACAATTGATGTGCCTACGGAAATGTTAGTCCCGGTTTTTATCTTTTTACTTGTCTCTATGACGCAAGTGTTTCTTGTCTGTCACTTTGGACAGACATTAATCGATTCGGTTGGTACTTTTAAGGGTCTTAGGGTTTGAAAACTTTTCTTTTTAATATTTTTGCTTATTTTTAGAGTCAGAAAATAGCTCAATCGGTGTATAACCAAAACTGGCACAATGCCGAGGTGCGTTATAAGAAAATGTTGGTGCTTATTGCGGAAAGAGCACAAAAGCCCGCTTTGATGAAGGCAACCAACTTTGTGTGTATTTCATTGACTACTATGACAGAAGTATGCGTGAAATTCTTTAAATCTTTAAAAAAATGTAATAATTTTTTTTTTTAAATATTTTAGATCATGCAGATATCCTACAAGTTTTTTACGCTCTTGCGTACTATGTTCTCGGAATAAATGTGCACCTCATAGAGGATATACCATAATATTGTCCATATAAAGTATCTTGTGATTAAACTAAGCTTTTTTGCTTATTTTCTCCTCAATTTCAAAGACCAACAAGCTAGATACGACAGTAATATTCGGCATTATTAAGCTCCTCCACTTATTAAATATTGCTGGTCATACACCGAAAAAAAAGCAATAAGTAAATCACCTAAGTCGGCTTGGGTAAAGAGAATTGTATGGGAATTATAAACTTATGCTTATTCACCTAAGCAATTTATTGTTTAATACATTGCTTTGAAATCACTCGCTTCGATAACTTGCCAAAAAAAAAAATATTTGATTCACCTAAGTCCAAAATCCAAAAACTCAAAATTAAAAAACAACTATCATGGATGGCTTAAGCATAGTTTTGAGCTATTTCTGCAAAAAAAAAAACACAGCTGCGTCATTAGACACAAGAGAAAAGGATAGATTTGATAATTTAATGGTTTTTTTTTGTAATAAAATCACTTTTAAATTCAAAAATAATAAAAAGTGAATTAAAAAACACACGTTAATATTTACACCAGTAAATTTTATTACATTTCATCAACAAAAAGAAAAAAAAAAGAAAAAGAGGTTTCTTTGCCCGCCGTGCGGAATCGAAACTGCAACTTTTGGCGCCAGTCCATCGCTCTGCCCACTGATCTAAGCAGCCTTGCTACTACTTGCTGACATAACTGCAGCTATGTTAACAGATGCTGTATTAACAGAAGCAGTATGTCGTACTATTCTGTTGATAGCCATACAACAAAAATCTTTTAATAGATTATTGTGTTATGCTGCAGCATAGCTTCAGTTGTAATTAATATTGAATAAATCACTTCACGTAACGAAGGAGTTTGGCTCAATGCGTAGTGTAGTGACTTCACACACAGTGGTATCGGTTGGTTGTGGGTTTGAATCTCAACGGCAGGCGATGATAAAATTTTTGTATTTGATATTTAAATTAATTTAAGTGAATCTTCTTGTTATAATAGACGCCAAGCAGCAAGAAAAGCCGAGAAGTCATTCATTTCTAAGTAAAAAAACAGTGTTGATAAAGAAAAATTTGTGTTGCTGCCGATTTCAGTCAAGCAAATCACAGAACGAGAGGCGGCAGCTTAAAAAGAAAGGAAAATAAAAAAAACCAAAACCCGAAAAAGTTATATTTTTGAAAATCAATTTTTTTTCGAAAGTAGTGTATAAAAAATTACCAAATACTTGGGCATATAAAACCCATACAAAAATTGGCAAGTCAACATGTAAAACTTAGGCGTTTTGATGAAGTACTTGGGTGGCTGAAAGCTGCGTAAGCTATATTATAAATTATACTAGGTTTTTTTTTTTTCAATTTGACATAAGCTTTTTTCTCGGTGTAGAGAGGTATAGTAGATATTTTCACAGTTTTTAACTTACTTCGTTGGTTTGAAGTTGTAATGTTTACACAACTTGACGGTCCTTCTGAAAAATACCGCTTATTCCCCTGACACAATTATAGAAACGTACATTACATCTTTTGTTTTTACTGCTCATTTCGCTTTTGTAAATTGTGAATCATTCTTTGGTATTTAATGGTCTAAGTTATGTGGTATGCTAGTGTTAAGTGGGTGTCACAAATGCCGCCTAGAGGCTTGAAATATTTTAAATAATGCCTTTGCACTCTGTTAATTAAGCGCTTGAACTGCTTATGTGATTTAATAAAGAACAAATAAAATGTTTCTTCTTTTTGAGTAATTAAAAATACGATTGAGTAATTATAACAGCTCATGAGTGAAATAAGCCAGATTTCAAGCCAGTGGAGATTTCATTTAAAAATAAGCCCTTTGATGGGATTTTATTTTAAAATATACAATCACAGAAGGAACATGAGGAATGCATCTTAATTTTTTTTTTTTAAGAATTCTTTATTGAAAATAATATAGAAAAAATCATGTATACCAAAGTAAGTGAAGAGGTACATAATATGTGCGCCACTCTTTTTGCTCTTCTTGCGTTACTATCTTGTTGAATTGAGGATTCTTGTGAAGTTCGATGTATTTCTTTGATTCGATTCATCAGAATGTACATCGATATTTTTCGATACATCGGATATTTTTCGATACATCGATTTGCATAGAATTTTTCAGATATTATCTCACAACAAAATATATTATTAGCAAAATTGTACAAAGTTTCAAATTAATTTCTTTAACTGAGAGACTATAATTAACTGATCTTTGGCATTAGGTTTGACTATGTTCAACTATCGAGAACTCCGTGCTACTAAATATAAAACAATGATCGATGTAATTTTAACATACATACTTTCTGAAATTACAATCAAATATTTTGGTTTCATATATCGTCCCCTTGATGCCAAAAACGCTAATGTGCAAATAAATAAATCGCTTTTTAACAGAGAAAGAAAATAAACGAAACGATATCCGAACCCAAGGTTGATTTATAAGGTGGCCGCGAGGGAGAGAGCGAGTACCCATAATTGTCAAAATGCGAAGTTGTCAAAATGCGCATAGAAAATCTGCAAGTGCTATACTTTTTTATCATTCGTTTTTTTTCGTAGTCGTTCGCAAAATTGGCTGGATTTGACAATTATGGGTACTGAGAAAAGAGTGCGATCAGCCCTGCGACAACCTTATAAATCAACCTTGTCCGAACCGATCTCTCAGAGAGTGATACAAAGTCGATATTTTTCATTCGAATCGTTAGTGAGGGCGAACGAAACACGAAACCTTTCAGTGGAAGAGAGAGCTGACGTAATTTTTATAATTTTTACTAATGTGTCAGCAAGGTTCATTTAGAAAGTTGTGCCAAAGGGAGAAAGCGAGACCCATCATTGTCAAATCGAAGTTGACAGCTCATAGAAAATCTGCAAGTGCTCTCTTTTATCATCCGTTTTTCTTTCGTAGTCATTCGCAAAACTGGTTGGTTTTGACAATTATGGGTACTGAGAAGAGACTGCGATCAGCCATGCGAAAACCTTACAAATCAACCTTGTGTGTCAGTATAAAAAACGAAACCAAAGCAAACGTTTCATTAATGATCACTGTTATGCATAAGGCATTGAACGATAACACAAGACTTCTTTGCACACAGCGTGAGCTTTTCTTTTGTTTCTGTTGTTTCACAGCAAATTATGAATTTAAAAACATAGGAAGGAGAGAATTTTGATGAGAATATGCTAAAGAAACGAAGCGAAAATAAAAAGAACGCAAAAGAATGCGAAGTGGAATATTTATTTTGTTGTTATCAGGGATGATATTGGCTTAGTTGTGAAAGGGCCAAAATAATTACGAAAATAGGGCATTTTTGACAAGAATGGGGCCTTTAGTGGTAATTAAATATTAAAGACTTTCTTTTTGAATACTCATCCATGATCACAAATATCCAAATAGATTTCGAATGTTTCGGGAAATCAGAGCAATTTGAAGTTTTTCATGTGTTTTTATTTGCTTGCACTGCTTTAAACTAAGCAGCGAAGTTATTTTATTTGACACAAAAATAGCACACTTCAGCACACGATCAGCTCTCAGAATCAAAAATTGTGGGTCAAAGTGATAGAGTTTAATTGTTATTTTAAATAGATTTTATTTCATATAAAGAGGTCCCATTGCACTTTAGAAAAAAGGCTTGTGTATTGATTGCAAAAGTCAAAAATATGCCAAAAAATAATCAATAAAGTTAATTTCTCCAAACAATTTTTTCAATAAGTTAAAAATAAAAATTCCAAAGAATTTCCATTTTTTATTATTATTATATATTATTATGATTATATGCATAAGAATGTCAGAAATATTTATTCAATTTAAAGAAGAGTCTGCGTTAAGACTTTTAAGTAGACGAATCAATGATGATCAATGATAGCAAAACAAAATCAGTTCTACCAAAAAAATATATTCAGGAATGGATGAATTTAATAAAGAATAATTTCAAAAATGTTGTACAATTTTGGAGTATAATTAAAATCATATCGAATAAGGACAAAAAATATTCCATCGCAGTTTCCGCAGTCTCCTTTTTTTTGAGAAATTTTAAAGTTTTTTAGTAAATACATTCCGAAACTGAAAAATTTTAATTTCGGATGCCATTTTGGGACCGCTGAATTTTTTTTTTTCCAAACTCTGCATTTCTTAAAATTTAAAAGTCGAAAACACTTTTATGTTCGCAGAAAAATGTGTATAGTACCGATTTCATTTTTAGTTCCGATATTTTTTTTTAAGAGGAAAAAATCGCTTATATATGCAAATATTTGTTTATTGGTGAAAACGCCACGGAAATCGGGTGTATTTTCTTTCTTCGCTTTGGAAATCACACTTTCTCATTCACATTGGAGCAAGTTCCTGTCTGGAGTCTTTTTATCATTTTTTTTTTAAACTTTAAACGCTCATATCTGCTAAATGATACCACTTTTAAAAAAATCTAATAATTTTCGGCTTACCTACACCTTTCTAACCAAGACCTTTCTAATGATATAACAAGTGTTGCTGAAGAGTCAGTTCAAATCAGCTGATCCAACACTGTTTGCTCGACCATTTTTATAAAAGTTGATATTTTTATCATAAGTTGTTCAATAATTTTCGTATCTTAGAATTGCGCTCAAAAAAAATTTGTTTTTGTTCTACTTTCAAAATGGTGGCCATATTTTCTTTGCTACCTATAGCGATATAGGCGCCTTTAATCTGACACATAAAAAAATCTTATGAAATAGTTTCTTCATAATAAAAAAATTATAATTTTTTGTTTAAAACGTGATATTTTGCCACTTTAAGATTTTTAATAGAAAGCAGTGAGTTGCAGTCATTCAAAAGGGCCTAAAATGAATCGAAAGGGCTTCGGGGCTTATCAAATTAAAAAGGGCTCAAAAAAGCCCCCAAATATCATCCCTGGTTGTTATCCGACGATCGTTTAACGAATCGTTGTTTCGGCTTCATTTGTGTCCTTGGTTACACAATTTTTGGTTTTGTTCATAGTTTTGCTCGTAACAGCAAACGAAAATCAAAACAGACGCTCAATTGTTCTTTTATTATATTCAATTGTTTTTCTTTCATACGCTTGAAAGATCGAAACGTAACGAAATGTATCGATTTGTTATTGTTTATTTTCGATCTCTGCTTTTTAAGAGTTTTTGCATATTAACAGGAATCAAATTTTAACTGTGTATTATACAATTCATTTCCGAAAAATAGTTTTGGAAAACGTGGATTTTTCTGAGCCTTTCGAATCTTTAAACTTGATTTCTCAAAAAAACATAAAAAAGGCACAATGGCGTTTTTTGCAAGATGGGGAACGATATTACTGTGAAACCTAAAAAAGAGCGGCAGCGTTGTTTATCTGTCACAAAATCGTCATGCTAATATTAATTGTATGGAGCAAACCAATGTTCATTAATATAGGTTAAGTCACTTGAGAGAAAAGCACTCTTTTTCTGCCTTTGCTCGAACTGTCAAAGTAGCTGTTAGCTAAAAATTGTACAGATTCAGGTTTTTTTTTCTTGATTTCCTTTTATCCATTCTGACAGGTCGACCGAGCTTCTCTCAAGTGACTTAACCTGTATTAATAAACCTTGGAGCAAACCAAGGTTGATTTATAAGGTTGTCGCAAGGGAGAGAGCGAGTACCCATAATTGTCAAATCGAAGTTGACAGCTTATAGAAAATCTGCAAGTGCTCTCCATTATCATCCGTTTTTCTTTCGCAGTCATTCGCAAAATTGGCTGGTTTTGGCCATTATGGGTACTGAGAAGAGAGTGCGATCAGCCCTGCGACAACCTTATAAATCATCCTTGGAGCAAACCATAATAACGCGACGGCAACGCTGAGCGGTTGGAAAATCCAATTTTGAAGAGCGTTAGGAAGTGAAGTTTGCTACAGAAGCAAAGAAAAAGTTGTCATTTCTGTGAAAAATATTAACATATGTTGACGATAAATATTTGCTTGCACAAATGGAGGTAAGTAATTAATTAACAATTAAAATTAGCTTGTGTTTAATTTCATTTTGTACTAATTACAGAAACATTTGACATAAGGTCGCCGCTCTTATTTAGGGAAGACAATTCAGCGTTAACGCCAAGTGGCTAGTAACGCGCCGCTCAACGCTCTTGTTTAGGTTTCACAGTTAGTTACCATAAAGCAGAACTAATCAACTGGCGGCAGCGCGGGCAAAGAGCTTTCTCTGCCGTCACACGTATTTAAGCACACGTACGCTGCTATAGCTTTCAGAATGATTTGAAAACTCATGAGGGTAGGATGTCGAAGCGCATTCCCTTCAAACGTAACAAAAAACTCGCACTCTGCTAGAGCTTTCAGATGCGCATTTTCGCTTATTGTTTTGCTTGCAAACATTATTATAAATAATAAACATTACCATTCACTAAAAAAACTAAATATTTTGCAAGTGTATCAAAGCAACTTTTAAAAACTTTATTCTGCGCAACCATCTTTTTTAAAATCTTTACTCTGCACAATTACCTTTTTTAGAAGCTTTACTCCACGCAACCATCTTTTCTTTTGACAGCACAAAGCTTTTCAATGCACAAATACATAGACATAAGTGCCGAGTTTGTGGTTGTGTAGGAATGTCTAGCTCTGCCATAAAGTCTTTGGTATCCTTTTTGGGATATAATGAAATGAATGAAATATGAGTGATCAATTAATTTGAAAATTCAAATAAAAATGACACTGTTATTTGATAGCTTTAAGTTTTTCATTGCTTTAAGGCTTCACATCGGTCAGTAGAAGCCGCACTGTCTTTTTTATCGATTTCTTCTATTTTTTCATTAGTAATTGTTAGAAAATATTTGTATGATAAAATATTTTTATTAATTTTTATTGTGTTTTCAAGGATTCAATTGGAGATAAAACTGTAAAGTAATTGTTATATCGAACTGAATAATTAATGTATTGTATGGCACTTACCCAAGCCAAGTTTCGAACTCACTCTTCGCCAATGCTAGTTTGGCGGAACTCCTTTCAGCTATCGGACAGGTTTAAGTTCTTGAACCGCAACGTGTCTATGACTGGTGTTTTTGCGGTGACTGGTGACAAATTTTTAACAATAAATTGTGGTCGTTGCAAACATAATAATATAACTGTGATAAACAGATCAAATTATAGTGGTAGGAATCATTGTTAGTTGTTGACGCCAATAATAGTATTTATTGGAGTAATGAAACTATTGTTACTACAATCATTTTGCAGATTATTGTTTTATTAGGGCAAAAAGGGATTTTTTCAGAGCTTTACGATTTTGCATAGTGAAATTAGTATAGTTGTGGTTATAATGCCAATGGTTTTGGCGTGCAATAATATTGCTCGTGTTAAAAAATGAGAAGCAAATCGTCTTTATGCTAATACTTCATTGCAATTTTGTTCCTTAGAGTGAAATAATTTTTTTGACTACGCTAAGACGAAAAAGTCAACCTTAATAGTTGAAAAAGCAAACTTAAATTCTCTTACGATAATTTTTTACGAAAATAAAAACTGAACCTAGATGATGGAAAAAGGTTGAAAAACTCGATCGAGAATAAAAATTCAACTTGAGTTGTTAAAAAGTACACTTAAAAAGTTGTCAAATTCGTCACTAAGGCTGAACATTTTTTTTTAACTAAATAAAAATTAAAACTCGATTTAAATAGTTGAAAAAGTGAATTTATAAGCTAAAAACTTCATCTCTTTGATCTTACTTAGCAAATATATATTGAGTTAGAACAAAGAAAGGCTAAAAATTTAAACTTTTTAGTTAAAATATTCATTTTATATTGATTTCATGAACAAAACATTTAAATAAGGTTGAAAATATAGATCAGTGAACAGTTGACTTAATTATTTTAGCTTGTTATTAGCATTTTTATAACTTTTTACTAGGGCTATAACTTTTATTCGAAGTTTTTGAGCAAATGACATTCTGAACAAAACTGTCGCCTTTTTTCACCTACACCCGAAATAAATAAGTATATACTATATGTAAAAGTAAATACATATTTTTTTTTTTAACTAAACCAATGCTCAGGGGATGCCCCCTTTAGATGCGAAAGCATTGCGTTAATTTGGAAGACGGGTGATAGTTTGTTGGAGGGTGGAAAGATGGAGATTTGGAATGGAATTGACATTCCATAGCGTCTTCTTTCATTGATTTTCGACGTTTGAACAAAGTAAGGATGTGAAGCACGACATTCTGCCCATAGCCGGCTGTTCTAACCACTGCGCCACGTAGACATACATATTTATTTTAGTAGCTCATACTTATGTTAAATCAACAACCAGAACTTCTCTCTTTCTTTTATGATTGAATTGAGTCTTTCGTTCAATACTCTGAGAGTACAGTACTGTCTAAAAATTTGAATCTGAACGTAACTTTTTTCATAACATAAGCATACTTTTAGGCATTTCTCAAATTGAGTTTTGATAAATTCAGATTGATTGCATTGGTTAATTTGGAAACAGCACATGATGCAATATTACCGAATGCAACTTTGAATCTAAAATTTGCTTTATTCTTAGATCTGTGAATTTCCATATAAATAGCGTACCTTTCATATAATTCAAATGTAGTTTCTAACTCACATTTATATCAAAATAAAAAAATATTCGCATGCTGCGGTATTTTAACACACAAAAAAATCTAGCTATCAGAAAAAAATCTGACATAAGATACATAATAAGATACATAAGAATGATATGTTACTAAAATATTGTGCCGAAAATTAACACTTGTCATTGCATATGTAACCCACCCGGCGAAAGTTCGTTTGCAATGATCTTTTATTGAAGAAAAATTTCGCATTTTTCCCCTAATTGGCGATCAAACGTCGAAAGTTATTTCATACCAGTGTTATCGCGTCAGTAATAATAAAAGTAATTGTGAAAGTGCCAAAAAAGTTAAACAAAAGTATTCAACATACAGTAAAAAAGTAGAAAATATAATTATCTTCGCATTTGTGTTGAAGAATTAATCACTTTGGAATTGTAAACGAAGAATTTTTCGAAACATAAGCGAACATTCGTTTACGAAGTAACCGTTACGTCCGCCAAACGTATCTTTTTCGAATCGTAATCGATATCGAAGTGGATTGTTATCATTGCGAACTATTCGTACATTTTTAAATTTTTGATATCGAAGTCGGTTTTTGTGCCATGTGGGAGATAGCACAAAACATGTTGGAGTTTCTTCTATACATATGCATGTCTGCATCACTTAGCATTAAATATCGTCGCAAATTCAACTCAAAATACGATGTAAGCCTTGTAACGCAAAACGCTTCAACATTTTTTACTGTGTAGTCACGGTAAAATAAACCCAAACAAGTAGCTTAAGGTCAGAGGTTCTGACCACGAAGCAAAGGTTTAGTGGTCCTAACTGCGGTTGAAATTTTGTGCTTTTTTTAAATTAAAAATATTTACAATCATACCACCTTGTTCAAAAAGATAGGTTCATTCACACTGTGAACCGGACTTAACTGTCCGATTCGAAAATTTTGTTTTTAGTAGGTTGCCACATGTGTCTATGACAAGGCTGCCAAATATCAGCGTCTCTAGTTGACATTTGGTAAAGTTTTGTTTACAACAACTTTTTTCGTGTCTTCGATTTACGATGGAAGAAAAAATTGTATCAAATTTTGTGTGAAAAATATTTTCAACTGCGCCGATACGCGTAAAATCTTGGTAAAATGTTACGGTGACTCTGCTCTATCGTATCAGAAGGCAAACAAGTGGTTTAACCGATTTGTGAGTGGCCAAGACGAAGTAGAAGACGATCCTCGTACCGGGCGGCCATCGTGTTCGACTACCGAAGAAAATGTTGAAAAAATTAAAGAAATATTGGTCAAAAATCGCAAATTAATGATTAGAGAGATAGCAGCGGACGTCGGCATTTCAATTGGATCCGTTCAGAATATTTTGAATCGCTGCGAAGTTGGTACCGAAAGAACTCAATTTCATGCAGAAACGAGACCGAGTTGCTATCGCGAAAGACATGCTGGAAATGGTCGAAAACGACGAATCATTAATCGAATCCATCATTAATGGTGATGAGACATGGTTATATGAGTATGACACGCAAACCAGGCATCAGCCGAGTGAATCAAGCTCAATTTTTTCTTCCATAGTAAAAATCGAAGACACGAAAAAAGTTGTTGTAAACAAAACACTGTTACTTTACCAAATGTCAGATGCTGATATTTGGCAGCCTTGTCATAGACACATGTGGCAACCTACTAAGCAAAAAATTTTCGAATCGGACCGTTAAGCCCGGTTCACAGCGTGAATGAACCTTTCTTCTTGAATAAGGTGGTACAGGCAGTTTTTGTTTTTTTTGTAAGAAAAATTTTAAATAAATTATATGAATAAAGCCCAAATTATATAATCGATTGATGATTATTTTGGGTAAGCAATAAATTCTTTTTGGCATCAATCCTATGGAATAAATTGGAAGATCTATACTTAGCTTGCTTTCAGGCTTGTACGTATTTTGTTCACTTTGATGCAAGGGAGGCAATGGTGAGATGGTAGCACGTTCAACTTGCAATCAAATTGTACGAGGTTCAACTCGAGTACGGAAAGGGAAAAGTGCATTATTCCCGACACAGGTTTTTCGACATATTTTTTCTTTTTGACATTTATAAATAAAAGTATAATCAAAAAAAAAAAAAAAAAACAGCAAGATCTGTTGTTTGTGCTATGAGGATCGAGTATGGGATGATTTAAGTCATCAAATTAAAATAAAAAGTAAAAAAAACGATAGTAAAAAAAAGCTGTGATCTAATTCTGTAAGTGAATATTGAACTTTTCAGTAAATGTTTATAAACAAAATGGACAATTGAGCTGCTCAGAGCATAAGTGGCGTAAGTCCATTTTTTAAGGAAATTGACTTAAGTACATAGAAGTAAAGAGGAATATGTAACCAATTTATGACTCCGGGTTAGAAACTCTTAGCTTATGTAATCTCTGAATAAAATGCAATACTTAGTTATTGTTCTGACAAATCATATAATTTTTTCAGAGAACAAGTGGCGTAAGTTCCTTCATTTTATATCTCCCTTAATAATGAAGATAGTCACTAGGGGAAAGTTTTGTTCGACTTATGGCACTAAATGCTATCATTCCTCATCAAAATATTCTTAAAATATCTCACATTAGACTTCTACAGCGGAAAAAAGAAATTTCAAAAATATCTTCAATTTAGTATGCAATATTCTTAATTATTTTTTTTTGTATTATTAAGTTAATTTTTTACGATATGAATAGCTCTTTTTATTCTCTTGACCTAGCCTATAAGCAAAACTGAGTTCTTTATACATAGAATTTCTAATAAGGATTTTTCTAAATATTCCATTTTCTCAAAACTTCCAAAAGTGGGCGTACGCCACTTGTGCTCTGAGCAGCTCAATTGATATTTTCCATGATATCACTATGTTGACTATACTAGTTGGCTTTATGAAAAAAGACGGTTCTTGAACTACTACTGGTATGAATTCAGACTGCTTTTTAACCATTTTTGAGTAAGAGTTTCACTTCTACCGTGCGTCGCGGCCACGCACATATTTATACCCGTACTGCGTACTGCGTAAGGGGTATATTAACTTTGTCATTCCATTTGTAACGCCAAGAACGAGGCGTGGCAGGTATAGAAAAATATATACATTTTTGATCAGCATCATCTCCTCAGTTGATTTCCGTGTGTCCGTATATCTGTCCGTCTGTCGATGCGATTACAGCCGTAATTTTAAAGCATACTTACTTACTTAGGTGGCCGTAACAACCCGTGTCCGGGTTTCGGTTGACCTCATCAGCTCTCGCAAGGCGCCTCTGCTTTTCGAGCGCCTTCTCCAATCGGATACACCAAGTGCGGTTAGGGCTTGCTCAGCCTGGTCCATCCATCGGAGGCATGGTCTCCCTCGTCGTCGTTGACCAGCGACACTCGCCTCGAGCACCCTTTTCGCTGGAGCTTCGTCGTCCATACGATGGACATGACCCATCCAGCGTAGTCGCTGCACAGTTTTACGCCGCACTACGTCAATGTCTTCGTAGAGCTCATATAGCTCGTGGTTCATACGGATGCGATAGTCATCGCCGACTCGAACAGGACCGAAGATTTTGCGAAGAACTTTTCTCTCGAACACCCCCAGAACACCCCCAGAGCGATTTGAAAGCTATCGCGATGAAATTCAAAATATAAGTTTGCTTTTAAAAAAGCAAGATCAAGTTCGAAAATGGGCTAAATTGGATGAAAACCACGCGTACCTACCATACAAGGTGACTTTATTTTAACCGTTAAATGTCTTTAAGATCCACAAAAATGAAAAAAATGCCTTAAAATTTGGTACGTAAGCTTTGATCTTTAATTTAAATCCTGACTATGATATTTGGCAAAAGCGGATAAAAACCACGCCTACCTCCCATACAAAGTGACTTCATAAAAATAGGAAAACTTTCGTTAACATATAAAACTGAAGGCCATCGTGTATGTCGTGGCTAAAGACTTCGAATATACTTCAATATAGCCGCGGGGGTATTTTAGCTTCGGTGCCCTGCCGCAACTCTATCCTTACTAGTTTTTTTTTCAAAGTTTAAAGTTTTGAAAGTTTGAGGTAATCCATTATACATTCGTAAATTGTTAATAAAAATTGTTTTTAGAACTTAAGTGTTGCAAAAAGCAACAGATATAAAATTAAAAAAATCTGGCTTATGTTAAATCCACGTTACACAAAACTGATTTTTTGCATGAATATAATTTGCGAAATGAAATTTTATGCAGTGCTTGTGAAGTGGTTTAAATGCGCCAAAAGCTGCATGTTTATCTGAAGTGACTCACAAAACACTGAATAGAATGAAACAAAAAAACAAAAAAAAAAACAACAACAATAAAACAACAATAACAATGCACCTTTTGACTAATTGAATGTATTCGACCAAATTCACCTACATTCGGTAGAGATTAATCTGTCTCGAATTCAGTGAATTTCTGTCTTTTTCCCTTTTTTTGCTGCTATTTTTGTTATTGTTGTGAGGATCTAAATAATCTGAATCCCCACGGATTTTGTTTCAATTTTTAATTTCCATTTGCAACTCAAATACAACAAATACAAAAAATGTTGCCAGCTTCACTTAGCGAGTGGTTCGATTCACTTAACAACAGCGAATAAATGTGTGGCCAAAACAAATAGCTAAAAAAAGAGAGAGAGGGATAGAGAAAAAACAACAAATTTGCATTTTTATTTTAACAATTTTTTCAGTTTTTTTTTTCGAATGCGACGTTATTTGAATTAGCAGCCATTAAATTGAATGCAAATATTTAAACCTAGCCTGGACAGCTCAACAGCTGCGTTTACACTTGCTCACACATAGTAACACGTGCCACACATATCTACATATGTAAACACACACACACACACTAACACACAGTTCGTTTGCATTTGGTTTGATTTATCGATTTCATTTCGCATTTGGAATTTCGTATTAAATAAAATTCAGAAATTACAAAAGTTACTAAATGTAAAAAATAAAAAAATACACTAGAATAAAAAACTGACGAAAATTAAAAAGAACTAGGTTGGTGCAATGCAATCAGTCGTTTGTGGTTGAATTGCATTCGATGTAAATCCTTTCAATGCGTTCAAGAGTGAAAAAGCTGTTTGCAATCTAGTAAAATATTAAATTGTAGGGATATATGACAAAAAAGGTATGAGTAAGGACAAAAAGTAAAATTTATACAAGAAATTGTATAAAATTTAAGCTTTCTAAGCTCAAGGCAAAAAAAAAAAATTAGATTTAACAAAAAATACTTGGATTTTTAGGGAAATAAACTTAATTCTATAAAACCATTTTATGTAAAAAATGTCCAACAAATCTGCATATTAAAAATGCTTTAACCCTAGAAAGATAACCTACGTCATAACGACATATGTTTTTAACGTGTTTTGTACTCTCTCTTCAAATAGCGTTATCTTTCTAGGGTTAAACAAATATTCTGTGGAAGGTAAAAAGTAGGGCTGTTCATATTCGTTTTTTGCAAAGCTTTGAAGTATTCGAATATTCGAAGCAAACTTCGGAACTTCAAAGTTTTTTGATGCGATGCTTTGAAAGTTACTATACGAATCGGAAAAACTTCGAAGACTTGAATACTTCGAAGCTTCATAGTATATTATTTGTTTTTATACAGCTATACAGCTATAAGGCTCTGCTTATGTAAAAAATGCTTTTGTAGGAATTTTGGCCCTTTAACAACTAACTCTATATCATCCCTGGTACGCAATCCTTCCCACATGCCGTTGATAAAGCTATCCAAATGTGACAGCAGTAATAGAAACATTGTCAATGTCGTCAATCGAAGCAGCAACGATTGATAAACTGCGAATTGCAGCAAATCATGTCGAAATGTTGTTGACACTTTTGCCAACTACATAAAACGAAGTAGTAGTAAACTTTATAGATGTCTCGTTACGTCAACATATAGCTGCACTTTAACATGTATGAGTATAAGTGTGTCTCTGTTTGAGTTTGTCAAAAAGTATCAGTGTCAGAAACAACAAAGTTATGTTGAAAAATAAAAGTACTCATACCCATGGCAGAATTATTAGGTAGGGCCGCCTCGCTTAGTGTCCTCACGCGTCAACAAAAAGTGCAGAATTAAAATGCCGGGTAGTTGTCAAAACGACGAATTTCATAGAGATCACAAACGAAGTAAATATATGATAATTCAAGTGAAAATATTATAAAAACAATATAATAACATCTATAAAATGTGGAAGAAGTCGAAAATTTGCAAGAAAACTTGTAGTAATTCTAATCTAAAATCAACTTCGAAACGTGAACATAAAGAAACTCGAGATGAACAACTGATTTTGACAACTAGCCGGCATTTTCTCTGCTGTCTACTTCATTCTTCTCCGAGTCGGCCCTACCATATAATTCTGCCATGCTTATAACTACCTACATACATAAATTTGATATGACAAACAGTGGGTGACAAAAGTGAAAAAAATTGCACAAACAAATCAACAGCAACATCACAACAACAACAAAGTTGCTGCCAATGTCCTCTGGAACTCGAAGAGCAGAATATACTCGAAAAGCTCCATGCGAATGCAGTCAGCCAGTCAGTCAAGCGCAGCTTTAACAACGTTAGGTTTGGAAGATGAACTTCAAGACAAAAACCACTGCATAATAACTCATTTACCGTGCTTGATTAGATATACGCACACAACCACGCACAACTTCACGAACGGAAGTTGAAACCGTTTTAAAGCTCTACCATGCGCTGACAAATGTGCGTGTTCTGTGTGCTGCATTCGATATGCTGCATGTCTGCATGTAGCTTATTCATCATTATCTCAACCATCATCATTACCATCGTCATTATCGCTCCGCTTGTCATCCTTGTCGCTGCAGCAAAAAGTTGCTCATTTGATTTAGCTGCCTTGCTGGCAACAGCAACCGGCAGCGGAAACGGAAGCGGAACCGACTACAAAGTTACCTGAAGAAGAAGTTTTAAGCTTAAAATCATCGTTCATTCGTTCGTTCGTCGAGATAGTGGTTTTGCATGACAGCTTCAACGCGAGCAACACAACGCAACAACATGTATCCATGTATTTTAATGTTCGCTTAATGCGCCTGACGCTGACTGAATCATCACAGTAGCTACGTCAGACTGCAAAATGAGTTGTTGGAAAGGTAAGACGTTTGGATGTTGCCATGAAGCATGACGACAGAATTAGTTGAAATTGATTAACGATTAATAACAGGAAGTATTGCGTTCTATGCTGCGGAAGCCATTGAGGTAAAGTTATTCAATACAGTTAGTAACAGTTTCTATAAAGATAAAATTTATGAATTTGATTTATTAAGCAGTTTTTCTTCAAAGGAAATATACCATATTATCATTTACTCTTCTAAAGTTTGTTTTGTTTTTTCAAAAACAGCTTTGTCCAATTTAACCCTAGAGTTCTAACCTACGTAAAATTTACTCACTTTTTTTGTGGAGGATTTTTTTTGTAAAAATAAAAAAAAAAACGAAAAAGGGGTATCTAATATACAGGGTGTCCCAGACTTAGAGTACTATAATGTGGGGGCTGATTCCTCGTGATGAGACGAGCAAAAAATCGTATAGGTGGGGGTGGTCGCAAATGCCCCCCTAGGGGGCTAGGAGGGAAAAACAAAAAAAAAAGGTGTCGTAACGTTTTAATCCATAGCTAACATATCTCTGCAACGATTAAAAAAAAACATAACTTTTTGAAAAGAAAATTAAATTTGCTTTAAATTATTTTTGCAAAATTTTTCCATACAGTCATAAACAAAAAATGTATAAGCACCTGAAGTCAAAAAATAGGTTTTTTTCTTTAAAAATTCAACTTTCAAGGCAATTTTCTCAGAAAAAAACCAAATGTTTTATTATTTTTTATGACGCAGTTTTTTTCCTTGGTCAATTCTCTAAAAATTTTCTAAAACCGTAACAAAAAATAATGTCTGCGTACTCTGAGTTGGAAAACATTATAACTCTACGATCGGTGAAAGAATGTGTTGATTCAGGCATGTGATGCACTTAATAATGAGAAATTGCTTTTTTTCTTAATTCCGTTAAATCTAACTGTTTTACTAGTTATTGTAAGCAACAAAAAAACAAAGTCACCTTGCTTGCATTAAGTACCCCAGTGGGAGGAAAAAGTGGTAGAATCGGAAAATCGATATTATACGAAAAATATTATCTCTGAGGTATAAACAATGTATGATGGATTTTTAGAGAATTGACCAAGGAAAAAAACTGCGTCATAAAAAATAATAAAACATTTGGTTTTTTTCTGAGAAAATCGCCTTGAAAGTTGAATTTTTAAAGAAAAAAACGTATTTTTTGACTTCAGGTGCTTATACATTTTTTGTTTATGACTTTATGGAAAAATTTTGCAAAAGTAATTTAAAGCAAATTTAATTTTCTTTTCAAAAAAGTATGGTTTTTTTTTAATCGTTGCAGAGATATGTTAGCTATAGATTAAAACGTAACGACACCTAATTTTTTGTTTTTCCCTCCTAGCCCCCTAGGGGGGCATTTGCGACCACCCTACCCATACAATTTTTTGCTCGTCTCATCACGAGGAATCAGCCCCCACATTATAGTACTCTAAGTCTGGGACACCCTGTATATATTTTAAAATATACCGTGAAAAGATTTTATAAAAAGCCCGCTTAGAGAGCTGAACTGTCCTCCATTCTGACGTGTAGTTTGAATGCGATCTGTCATTAACCCATTATGGACTGACCCATGCTCCCGTTGAGTTAGAATGATGAAACTTTCCAAAAATATTTAGTTTGGTCTAACTTAGAAAAAAAAAATTAAAAATAATAAAAAATAAAAATATATAAATCGAGTTGCCACCTCGGAGTGGCAAATAGAACGGAAGACATTTTGGGACTAAGTTCATTCTATGCCTAGATCTGCGAATTTATCAGCCGTATAAAAAAAGTTATAAGACAATATTTTTAATTAATTTAACAAGCTTTCAGAAAAGCCATACGTCGTCTTTATTAAGGGTATAGTAAGGTCACAGTAAATCATTTTATTGGTTCGGACGTTTCGTGTCGGACGTTTCACATTTTTCCATTGTGATAATATTGGGTAATTCAGTAATTAAGTAATTAAGTAACAAAGTAATTAAAAAATAAATTTAATATGTTGTTTTTTCTTGCCTCAATCATTATCTAAAGCCAAAACTTTCCATTTTTAATAAAACAAAAACATTTATGAAACACTAAACATTTACTAAAAAAAGAAACTGCATTTGTGAAAGACTGCGGACGATTTGATCATCATGGTAAATGAATTAATATATAAACTGCTTACATAAAAAAAATTTAACGGTTTTTCCAAGATAATATTCTAAAATTATAAGATTTTAAACTTTAAATTTTAGCGGTGGTTGACCATTTTTGGTATTTGCCCATATATTTATAATATAAAAAATTTTATTTTATTTGAAATTTAATTTGCGGTGCTTGTACGCTAAATCTAATGATTTTACGAAAAAAAAAAGGTTATAACATGAATTCTAGGGAATTTTTCTAGTTTCATTTGGAACACATGGGTGATTCTACATTAAGAGGTTGCCTGATATTAGGAAAGGCGGCGTGATCTAAATATTTTAAAATGTCTTTTTCCGAAGTTGTACTATGTAATCAAATAATTTGTATTAAGATTTCTGTGTAAGATGGCCCGTCAATTAATTCATTTTTACGTGTCGATCCTGGACTTATTGTCTCTACCCTGACATATCCCGAGGCAGGGGAAATACGACAGGGGAGAGATATTTTTACCAAAAAATGAACACAATCAGAAGAGTATGTATTTTTAAGGAATTAAAGGTAATACACATTACAAAGAAAGTTATATTTTGAATAGCAAAGGAATAAAACTTACCAGGGGAGATACTGCATTCACTGCACATGCCGAGTTGCGTGATTGAACTGCCCGCCAATGAGAGCACGCGAGTGGCTTGCGCTTCGTTTGTTGTTAACTTCACATCAAAGTCAATGCTTTGAGATTCAAAATTGTAACGACAAGTACTTTATCGACATTTTATAATGGACTTAAAGCGTCTAGGATAGGAGACTTAAACTACGAGGGACAAACATTGTGAATTTTTTTTTAATAGAAAATAAAAGTAATTTGTTTTCTTTTATATTTACCCTTATTCCTAATGCTTCTTTGAAATTACACTGACTTCTTTACGAGAAAGTAAAGGAACAGGCCAGGGTAGATACTTTTTTCAATGTTAACATGCACTTATAACTAAATTATGTTAATTTAGGTCTTGCAAGTCACTGGTATGCTTTCTAGATTTAGTCACCGCTAGAACCTCTTAACATATAATCACCAATATTTTTTTTTGTCGTGAAATGAGTCGGAAAGGAGATATTGGCAAAAAGCTGCTTTTAGGCGCCATTTTGCCAATATGGCGGGCACGAGCGGTAAAAATACGAGGTGGCAAAGTTAAAATTCGGAAAGAGCACATCGAAATCTATAAAAAGTATCCATTTCCAAAACTTCCTGAAAACATTCCAGGTAAAACTACCAAATGACTGCACTAAATTTCTTAACCCATTTGGACTGAATGTTTACTTCCATTTCCAAGCTTGGGAAATTTGGGAATTTTCCACATTTTTTTTATCTTAAATTTTAAGCCCCTGAAAAATTTAAAAAAATATCCTCCAGGTTAAAAAAGTATACCGTTGCGTATACGCAACGCTGGACAAAAATGGGGGTTAAGTTTAATTACATTGCTTGATTTTGTTAGTTCATCTCAAGTGTGTTTTGCAATTTTAACTGTGAATAAAATTATCGAACAAAGAATTTATCTCAAATTTTGTTGTGCTAATAAAATTTTGTGTGCCGAACCGCTGAAAATGTTATCTAAGAATTAGGGAGTGTTTATAGTGCCGGCTGGTTGTTGTGCCGAGCCGAACCGAAAAGGAAAGCTGTAAAACGCTGCACATACATTCATATTAATATAAGCTCAAAGCGAGTATTTTGCCAGCAGGTTGCTTTAAGTTGCTTTCCGAGCCGAACTGAGAAGGAAAGCTGAAAAATGCTTTCAATACAATCATATGAACTAAGCTCAAAGGGCATATTTATCGATATCTATGCCAGCCATTTGCTTTAAGCTGCCAATTGGCTGGCATTATACGCACTTTGAGCTTATTAACAGATAACTATTCCAGTCAGTCACTTAAGGCTTCCTGCTCGGCTGGCACTATACTCACTTTGAAATTATTTACAGATACCAATGTCATCTAGTCGCATAAAGCTGCATGCTCGAACGAAAAAAAACGAAAATAGCCATTTCAGCCTTTGAAAGGACTTTGACCGAGCTTCTTATGATCAATTGTGTAGTGCGTGTTTTGAAATGTTTGAACATAAATTATCGAGAACTGGACCTACAAGTTTTATGCCGACTCCGAACGGTTTATATTCCCAAAAAGCTTTTCATGGCAGTTATAACTCTCTGAGGTTTGCCATTGTTTCCAGAGAGGTGACGGCCGAACAGAAAAATTAATTCGGTTGAGAAAACTTTCTGTGCCAGGTGGGAATTGAGTCAGGGTTCTCTGGCGTATGGGCCAAGCACTCTACCCGCTACGCCACGTCCGAAGACATTGCAGAAGGTTCCGTCGTTGTACAATTATAAAATCTCTTATAATTGGTGATGAGACATGGGCTGAGTTTGACATGCAAATCAGTTAACAAGCTTCGGAATGGCGCCTTCGTTCTGAGACCAAACCGAAAAACTACTTCAAAGTCAAACAAAAGTTAAGGTAATGTTGACTGTTTACTCTGCTTATAGCGGTGTTGTGCACATGTAGTACTTGCCTTGAGGTCAGACAGTGAAATAATAATATTATCTGGGTGTCTCTCTCGTTTGAGAGAGAAAATTCGGTGTAAACAGGCCAGGTTTTTGGAAACAAAACTTATGGATTTTGCACCATGACAACGTACTATCTCACAAGACTATTATTGTGAACGAATTTCTGTTCAAAAACTCAACAAGTTTTATCAAACAACAACCTGATGTGGCTCTGGCTGACTTTTTTATCTTTCCATACTCAAATTACCACTTCGAGGCATCCGTTTTAAACTTAGTATGCTGTAGGAACGAACATTTTTGAAATCTGAAAAATGTCGACAGATTTTTTCTTGGAAATTTGATGGTTTCTTTGTTGCTAGGGCTTATTACAACAAGAAATTTAATACTTTATTATTAAATAGTAAAAATATTTTTTGGCCCGCCCGTGGGATCGAACCCGCTTTCTGTTAAACGAGAGTCCATCAATAGATTGAGGATTGTGTATTTGCTATGCTACAAGTAACAAAAATTTGCTGTAATTTGCCACAAGGTGTCTCCAGCATCGGTGTGTTTGTATTGTGAATGCGTTTGTGGTGTTGTTGATACGAGGAAAATTAGCAATGCCCACAAGTGAGTTGACCAGTGCGTTTTTAAGTGTCAAAAAAATAGATGATATCAATAAATATGGAATTGACAATCACATGCATGAAATCGGCAAGGTATCTAAAATTTTTGTTAAATTTTGTTTCGTGTGCGTTCTTTAATATATATTTTTTTTTTGAAGCGAAGTTTCTTACTCCTTGTTCTGTGATTTGCTTGGAGTGATATCTGAAAAATTTTCGACAGATTTTTTCGCTATGTAGTATGCTGTTGAAGGAAAAAATTTGTTCAGTGCAGCCAAGTTCACAACCATGTGTGGAGAGTTAAAATAGAGAGTCGCTGGCATTATATGCCCATATATTTAATTGGCATGGAAATTTGACATTCAACAATAAAAAAATAAGCAGTAAATAAATATGTTTTCTGAATTTTATGTTATTTTAAATTTTTGTATTTAAAAGTTAATTTATTAAAAAGAAAAAAATTATTAAGCTATCAATTCTATGTAACTGCGAAAAAGCTTCGCTTCTCTCGTGTGTCCAACGACGCACCTGTGTTTTTTCCTTCAACAGCGTACTACCTAGCTAAAAAAAATTCCGCTGCCTGTTCGCTGTCAAAAAACTCAATGTACTTGTTATGGGAATTTTGTTTTCGTTTCTACAGTATTCTGAACTTTAGGTCGATAGAAGTCATAAAAAAAATTCACGGCGAGAACTGAAGAAAATCTGATTCCAAAAAATTTGCTTAAAAAATGTTGTAATGATAGGATTATTCGTTGGCATACGAGTAAGTGTATTATTTCGGAAGGTACCTACTTTGAATGCGATACAATCAATTTGAATGAATAATAAATATTTTGTGTTTTATTGACCAGTTACCGGTACTTTTTTGACAAAATGTATATTCCAATCTACCCAATTAATTTCATGTAAATCAAAACTTGACACTTAAATTTCTCTTCTCTTCTGGATTCATGTGGTACACTACACATTAATGGGTACAAAAACAGCACAAGTTATAGAAAAAAAGACGACAAGAACTATTTTATTCTTTTTTTTTTTTATTTTTATTCATTATGTGCTCATCCGCAATGGCCGCAATTACTATGCTGCATTTTTATGATAAGCTTTTCTGACAGTTATTTTTATTATATTGTTTTTCCGTTTGTCATCTTTTCAAGCAAACAACAGGAAAGCGCCAACGACTTCAGCGACTTTAATAAGAAAAAAAAACAACCAACAGCAACAACAACAACAACAACAACAACAACAACAACAACAACAACAACAACAACAACAGTAGCACGATAACTGCACCATTTTGTGCAACGTTTGCAAAAAAGAAGAAAACAAACAAAGAATAAATAACAAGAAAATAAAAGAGGTTAATAAAGATATGCGTGCATCAACGTGTCACAACTTGTTTGCGCGCTTTTTTCTAATCTAGATTTTTTAATTTTTTCTTTTTTTTTCCCCCACTTTGTTTTTGTTTTGCTCATATTTCCTGTCTGTCTGTCAGTCAGCTGCATGCAGCAGAACGCGTCCTTAGAATATAGCTCAGGATGCTCAGAACAACGGATAAAAATGCCATTATGATGCATTTTTATTTGATTCTTTGTTTGTTTGTTTGTATGTTCGGATTGCTTGTTTATTTCGACAAACTAATGGTTTGTTTGTTAGAAAACGTGGTGGCATAAATAAACGGTTTTTATGGAAGGACATGCATTAATTTAATGGCGCATATAAAGCAGAAGAGCCTTTAATTTGATTTTAAATTATAATTATTTCAATATTTAATATAATTAAAGATCGTAACGTACAGTCAGTCAAAAAAAAAGTTGTGCACTAAAAGAAATCAAATTAATTGAAAAATATTATGAAAAGTATAAAGTAAATATATATTTATTACATATCAAAGTAAAGCTTGACATCCATACTAAAGGGTGATTTTTTAAGAGCTTGATAACTTTTTTTTAAAAAAAAACGCATAAAATTTGCAAAATCTCATCGGTTCTTTATTTGAAACGTTAGATTGGTCCATGACATTTACTTTTTGAAGATAATTTCATTTAAATGTTGACCGCGGCTGCGTCTTAGGTGGTCCATTCGGAAAGTCCAATTTTGGGCAACTTTTTCGAGCATTTCGGCCGGAATAGCCCGAATTTCTTCGGAAATGTTGTCTTCCAAAGCTGGAATAGTTGCTGGCTTATTTCTGTAGACTTTAGACTTGACGTAGCCCCACAAAAAATAGTCTAAAGGCGTCAAATCGCATGATCTTGGTGGCCAACTTACCGGTCCATTTCTTGAGATTAATTGTTCTCCGAAGTTTTCCCTCAAAATGGCCATAGAATCGCGAGCTGTGTGGCATGTAGCGCCATCTTGTTGAAACCACATGTCAACCAAGTTCAGTTCTTCCATTTTTGGCAACAAAAAGTTTGTTAGCATCGAACGATAGCGATCGCCATTCACCGTAACGTTGCGTCCAACAGCATCTTTGAAAAAATACGGTCCAATGATTCCACCAGCGTACAAACCACACCAAACAGTGCATTTTTCGGGATGCATGGCCAGTTCTTGAACGGCTTCTGGTTGCTCTTCACTCCAAATGCGGCAATTTTGCTTATTTACGTAGCCATTCAACCAGAAATGAGCCTCATCGCTGAACAAAATTTGTCGATAAAAAAGCGGATTTTCTGCCAACCACCTAAGACGCAGCCGCGGTCAACATTTAAATGAAATTATCTTCAAAAAGTAAATGTCATGGACCAATCTAACGTTTCAAATAAAGAACCGATGAGATTTTGCAAATTTTATGCGTTTTTTTTAAAAAAAAAGTTATCAAGCTCTTAAAAAATCACCCTTTATAACTTAAAGGTAAAATTTTTTTAATGCTTATATTTAAAGCAGAAAAAAAAAACCAAAACAAAAATATGCCAATTTCAGTATGCCAAAAAAAAACTTGAACACTTAAAAAAACTTAAAATAATTCAATTAAAAACGAAATTTTGAACTTAATTAGTATTTTGTATGGTGGCCCTTAGCGTTTTTTTACTGCTAGGAGTCTATTTTGCATCGAGTGGACCAGTTTTTTCGTCACTTCTACAGGTATTGAATTCCATATATCCATAAGGGCGTTTTTGAGGTTTTGTTTGCTGGAAATGTTATATTCCTTTAATTTTGTTTTCATAAATGCCCACAGATGCTCTATAGGATTTAAGTCCGGGCTCTGGGGAGGGTGGGGCAGTACTTTCTTAGTTTTATAAAGCAAAAATTCTTTAACGATATGGGCCGTGTGCTTGGGATCATTGTCTTGGACAAACACAAATCCATCCGTTAAACCCATTTTTTGGGCAGATTCTACCAAATTATTCTTTAGAATATTCAAATAATCCGTTTTGTTCATGTTTCCCTCAACAAAAACTAGATTTTCCACGCCATTTGCACCCATTGCACCCCAGAACATCACATTGCCACCTCCGCGTTTAACTGTATTTGTGACATTACGTCGATTTAATGCTTCTCCTTTGCTTCTCCATACGTAACTTCGTCCGTCAGATGTAAATAAATTAAATTTTGACTCATCCGTAAACATAACTTTGACCGAACGATTTGTCTTTGTGTATAAACTCGTAAGTATAGTCCAAGCGGTTTTTAATGTTTGTTTTAGACAAAAGTGGCTTTTTTCTAGGTGCGTGTGCATGCAGTCCTTCTGAATGCTAGAAATTTCTTACAGTCTGTGGATTGACATCAACTATGTTGCTGCTTTTAAGCTCTTTTGCGATCTGAACGGCGGAAAATTTTGAATCCTTTTTAACAAATCTTAGTATTTCGCGTTCAATTTGGGGCGTGTTTATCTTCTTTGGGCGGCCACTTCCACGGGGTCTTTGGAAAGACTTATTTTTTTTTTATGTTTTTATTACATAATGAACAGTAGTGTGGGGTTTTTTAACTATTTTCCCAATATCGCGCACTGAATTTTTTTCATTCCATAATTTTATAATTAGTTCTTTCAAATCTTTTGAAATTTGTTTTTTTGCCATCTTTTATCTATTTCCGAAAATGGAATGATGCGATCACTTTGAAAAACGAAACTCCACTAACCATAAATACCAAGTTATCAATATTCCCTTTAAAATTTTATAACGGGACTCTCTATATAAAGATAGATGGCATATTTTTGTTTTTGTTTTTTTTTCTGCTCAAAATATAAGCATTAAAAAAAATTTTACTTTTAAGTTATAGTATGGATGTCAAGCTTTACTTTGATATATAATAAATACATATTTACTTTATACTTTTCATAATATTTTTCAATATATTTGATTTCTTTTAGAGTACAACTTTTTTTTTGACTGACTGTATATTCTTTTTATCCAAAAAGAAAAAAACCAAAATGTTACAATAGATTTTCTGTTTTTTTGTTTCTTTATTGATAACTATTAGAGCCCTGCATGAATATATTCATCAATTGAATATACCCTGATTCTCTGCTGTAGCAGTCACGGCAAGCAAGGCTGCAAGCGAATAAATGTAAACAACAGGTCGTGTAGCAACAGGTCGTGTAGCGCAAAAGAATAACTTTTTATTTGTTCTCTGTTCTCTTTTCATACACTTTTGCACTGAGGTGAGCTTGCGATCTACGCGTTGCTTCAGTTATTTCTCTGAGTACGTAATAAACTATATGAATACTCAGGAATCTGTTGCAGTGACCTGAATAAGAATCAGGTAAGTTGGTTTTTCCCCGCATTAAACTTTATGTTATTCTTAATGCGTATTTGTGTTATTTTTTGTTGCTTATTCGCTACCTTCGATACAAAAAACACGAAAGCTGTCGAAATTTTAACTAAAGTTCGCCTGGTGAGGGTGACACTACTTTAGAGGGACTCAAAACTTTGTTATTATTGTTACCTTTATAATATTTTTTTTTGCCTTTATTTCATGAAATTGTGTTTTATCCTGTATTTAAATACATAATTATTGAAGAAATATAATTATAGGATTTTAATTATAAAAAATTATATGGATATGGTATACATATATATGGTATAAATATATGGTATACAATTTTATACTTTTTAATAGTTTAATAGTCTCAAGCGATATAGTTAGCGTAATTTATGTACACGGCTTAAATAAAACACGACACTAATGGTTACTTTAAAGATAAAGGACAATAAATTAATTAAATTCGTGAAAGTTTTCTGATGGGGCCGTTACAATACCATTACTGTATAATGACCCTTATATCGGCCGTAGCTGAACTCCTAGAGGGGTCAAATATATGAGCTGGTCCTATAATTTTTTGTTCCTCTACATTTCTCCCAAACACACCTACCCCCTATCTACCACCCTTTTTTTGGGTACCAATACAAAAAACTTACTTTTCGTTCTACGAACGACCGAACGAATAAAAACTATATTCGCTAAATATTCAGGGTATGAGCACTGATATTTTTTATTGCTTTATTTGCTACCTGATGTTGTTAGTAAAGTATCGTGTTCGTATTCTGTTTGTTTCTTATACCTGAATAAAACAAAGAGAGTGTAATAACAGGTATGAGCAAAGCAGAAAAGGTATAGAGGAAATTGTTTATTCTATAGCAAGAGAATATATTCAGCGAGGCGAAAAAGCATACTCATGCAGGGCTCTAATAACTATGTACACATTAAGTTTTATATATAACTATTTCTCAAACAAAAAAAAGAAAATAAATTACATTTCGTGGAAGAAAATAGCTTAAAAACATTCAATTATTATATGCTATCAATTGCTTGAGCGAATTATGAGTATATCTATGAATTTAAAAAAGGTTAACAAAAATTCAAAGTTTTTCTTTATTCTAGCATTATATAAATCACTAGCTGAATACCCGGCTTGACTCGGGAGTCGGTTTGATAAAACTTTTTACAAACTTTAGAAAACATTTTATGTGCATCTTTCAAACCGGTAAATTCGGCGAAATGAGCAAAATATTGCTCGAACATCTGAAAATTATGAGAAAAAGTAAGGGGAAATCGCTATTTGTGTATGCGTGCCAATCAGTTGCTAAAGCATATTTTAAAATTTTATATTTTATTCGATAAATTGGACATTTTTGAAAAAATCACTGCAAAAACGAATTTTTGGCAATCATTTATGTGAGTTTTCTCATAAATAAATGTTCCCTTTTGATTTCGAGTCGTAATGTTATTATAACATCTAATGTGTTTAATTGCGTTTAATTGTGTTTAATTGCGAAAAATCCAATTAAATAATTCACCCACACATAATTCACATAATTCAAAAAGAATGCAATCAAATTTTCAAATCATTGATTGTGATTTGAAATTTCAAGTCCTAATCAAAGATTTGCAAAAATGAATGCAATCATTTGATTCATTGATTGGGATTTGAATGATTTTAAATCACAAATGATTGCATTCTCTTACAGCTCTGTGCGTTGCATTATTGACGTGCAGCATTTAGCTGCGCTATTGCATTGATACAGCTCCTGTCACTTGCTCTTCCCCATGCACAAACCTTATAAATTACACCATAATTTTTACAAGCACAGCTGACGTCACCACAATGGCTGACATGAGCAGGGCCATCTCTACCATCTTTTGCAAAAGAACACATAAACAACACTGAGCGAAGACTCAGTTTGCCAAGTGACAGAAAATGACTTTCATTGATTTTGACAATTGTGATAACTGAGAAGCATAGCTTGATCAGCCACTTCCTTCCTTTTATTCTTCTGAGCAAGGCGTAATCACGGTTTAATCTGGCGTAATCTGGTTTTATATCATTCCTGTTCTTGCAGCACCGCTCAGCTTATCATTTATTTATTGCTGTTTAATACATTTAGAATTATTTTTTACATAGACTTGTATTGACATCTATATATATATAAAATTGTAAAAAAATAAAATCTGTACATGAAATATTTTTTCGAAATTCTTTTTGCGTTGGACATTTTGAGTGTCAAGGAGTCCGAAAATCGCATTTTAAAAATTTTTGTCTGTCTGTCTGTCTGTCAGAGCATCACGCGAAAACCACTGGATGGATTTAAATGAAACTTGACATCTAGGTTTTTTATACCCCCGGTCAATATATAAGCTACTTTTTATTAAGTAAAAAAGGTTGGACCCTGTAGGCGGCGTTGCAATCGGGTTCCAGGCATTCCTTTTTTTAGCTTATCTCCGAAACCGTTCATCCTATTTGCATGAACATTTCTAAGTAGAGTTTTTCGGATACAGTGAGTTTTTACAACTTATTTACTCTGTTCTATCTCAAACACCAGAGGGTGCTGTAGTACACATATTTTAAAACACCTCGAAAAACTTCTACACCGTTCATCCGACTTGCATGAAAATTGGAATCTAGGGGTTTTCTGATACGGTGAGTGTTTTGGACTTAACTTTTTTGTGCTATCTTGAACACCAGAGGGCGCTGTAGTACAAATATTTTAAAAAAGTCGAAAAACTCCTAAGCCGTTTATCCGATTTGCATGGAAGTTGGTATATAGAGGTTTTCGGAAGCGATGCGTTTTTATGGCTTATATACTTTGTTCTATCTTGAACACCAGAGGGCGCTGCAGTACAAATATTTTAAAAAACGTCAAAAAACTCCTAAGTCGCTTATCCTATTGGCTTGAAAGTTGGTATATAGAGATTTTCAGAAACAGTGAGTTTTCATGACTTATAAACTAGGTTTTATCTTGAACACCAGAGGGAGCTGTAGTACAAATATTTTAAAAAAGTCGAAAAAGTCCAAAACCGTTCATCCGATTTGCATGAAAATTTGTATCTAGAGGTTCTCGAACACGCTGAGTTTTTTTTTGATTTATCTACTCTGTTCTATCTCGAATACCAGGGGCGCTGCAATACAAATATTTTGAATAACCTCGAAAAACTCCTAAAGCGTGCAGCCGGCTTATATGAAAATTGGAAAATAGGGGTTTTCTGATACGGTGAGAGTTTTGAACTTATCTTTTTTTGCTATCTTGAACACTAGAGAGCGTTTTAGTACAAATCTTAGGAAATCGTGAAAAACTGCTCATCCGATTTGGATGAAAATTTGTAAATAGCGATTTTCGAGTACGGCAAGGGTTTTGGTTCTATCTTTTTTGCTCTTTCTCGAAACTAGAGGGCGCTGTTACACAATTTGTGAGTGTGTATGTAATTAAACTGTTGCTGAACGGCTGCACTGATGTTGATGAAATTGTTTGTGTGTGTTTGAGTGGATCCCTTAATGGTTCAGATTTACAATTAGACCCGATAGGTGGCACTGCATTTTGTTTTATAGCTTATCTCCGAAACCGTTCATCTGATTTACATGAAAATTTGTATATAGAGGTTTTCGGATACAGTGAGTTTTTATGACTTATCTACTCTGTTCTATCTTGAACACCAGAGGGCGCTGTAGTACAAATCTCTTAAGAAATCGTGAAAAAGTAGAAAGTCGCTCATCCGATTTGGATGAAAAAGTTTACTAAAGGATTTTCGTGTAGGGCAACTGTTTCGGCGTTATCTTTTTGCTCTGTTTCGAAAACTAGAGGGCGCTGTTATACAATTTGTACGTGTGTATGTTATTAAACTGTTCCTTAACGACTGCACCGGTTTTGATGACGTTTTTTTTGTGTGTTTAAGTGGATCCCTGGATGGTTCAGATTCGCAATTGGACCCAGTAGGTGGCGCTCTGATCGGGCTCCACGAATTTTGTCATTATAGTTTATCTCCGAAACAATTCATCCGATTTACATGGAAATTTGTATTTAGGGGTTTTCGGGTACGGTTGCTTTTATGACTTGTCTATTTTGTTCTATATTGAACACCAGAGGGCACTGCAGTACAAATATTTTAAAAACTCCTAGCTGTACATCCGATTTGCATGAACATTTTTACATAGGAGTTTTCGGATAGGGTGGGTATCTTCGACTTTTTTTTCTGCGCTATCTTAAACACCAGATAGCGCTGTAGTACAAATCACTTAAGAAATCGTGAAACACTCAAAAACCGCTCATCCGATTTAGATAAAAATTTGTATATCGGATATATAAGATTTGATTATCGAGTATGGAAAGGGCTTTGGCGTTATTTTTTAATTCCATCTCTAAAACCAGAGGGCGTTGTTGTACAAATACCGCAAAAAAACTCAAAACAACTCATCCGATAAGTATGATTTTTATAAATGGTTTTGTGGTGTGGTGAGTCTTTTGGCGCTATATATTTTGCTATATCTTGAACCTCAGAGGGGGCTGTACTACAAAATGCAGTAAGGCGTAGCAAAGCGCGAAGGGTAATAAATATCTTCTTTTCTTCTTTATATGTATTTATATTTCACTTACTTTTTTCGCAAATCAGGACAGCTGATGCCGAATTCTGTATTCTGTATTATTATTGAGTACGCATCAACACATGCGCAAGTCAGTTGCGTCGTAAGTTGGCGTTGTTTTGACATTTGAATTTCTATTTTCAATGTTTATTTAATTTTTGTCCAGTTTCCTCGCGATTTGCCAAAAATTCGTTTTTGCTCGGATTTTTTTCAAAAATGTGCAATCTATCGAATACAATATAACACTTGAAAGGGATATTTTCAACAAGGGATCGGCGGCACGCACACTCAAATCACGATTTCCCTAACTTTTTCTCATAATTTTCAGATGTTAAAGCTACATTTTGCTCATTTCGCCAAAGTTACCGGTTTGAAAGAAGCACACAAAATTCCTTCTAAAGTTTGTGAAAGTTTTTTCAAATCGACGAATGAAATCGAAATTATTTAATCAACTCCCGAGTTAAGCCGGGTATTCAGCTAGTATTTTATATGAATAAAAAAAGGTAAATCAGATATATTGCACCTATCTTTGATGGACAAGAAATAAGATTAAAAAAATCTTTACAATAAAATCACAAACAACATTCATTGCGTACGAATCTTTAGTCCAACAATAAAATACACATGCAAAAACAATTCTTTAGCAATCCCAGACAGTAGCGATGCTATCAACATCAAAATCGTTGAATGAGGGTTGTTTTTATAGCATTTGCATGCATTTGTTGTTGTTTCAGCAGGTTCGAAAATGTGTTGGTCGTCGAGTGGGGCTTGTGTTGTTGCTGTTTGTACATATTTTTGTTTTTGCATAAGCGCAAATGTAAAGTTGATAATAATAAAAAAAAGAAAATGTAACTGATGCTTGTAAACTTTTCTTTTAAGAGTCTTACAATTTAAAAAATTTGTTGGTCAAAATTTTAGAAGTTTCGCCATGTTTTTTCTAATATACATTGTCTTGTCCATGGCATGCTACACATAGTTTTTACATTAGAACAAACATTTTCTGTTCAAAGCCTCAAATTTTTTTCACCTTCGAACCGTAAACATAATTTACCTGTTGCTTGGAAGCTATCCAGAACCAGAATTGCCGGTTTTGAAATAATTTATGAACCTTTTCGGGTAGAAGCGTTCATTTTCGGCTCTCACAAATGAACCCTTTTTGTAACATTCGTCGGACTAAAATGCCTCTCAAAAATTAACCGTATTTTGTTCGGAAATGAGTTAAAAAATTAACTATTTTGACATTGATATATCAAAGTAGAAAAGTCGTGATTGTTTTCCAATTTGACAAACTTTCAAATTATGTGTGAAATATCCAAATAGTAAAGTTATTAAGTGGGAAAGTTATCTGATTACTTTTTTGCATGGAATGTTGTCATGGTTTTCTTTCTATTTTTGCTTTGATCATATTTTTTGATAGAAATCTTGAAATGTTATGGCAGACTTGTTGATAGATGAGAAGGGAAATAGTTTTTCTTACATCCATCTTCCTTCTAATGGTGAGCATCAATTTGCAACGGTGAAAAAGCTCATAGTACATTTGTATGAAGGTTAACATTTTAATTTACTATTATAAAATATCAGCAAAGGTTTCAATTCTTCCTTATTCAACTTATTTTGGAATATAAAAAGAAAAAACATTTATGATCCGTTTTTGAAATCAATTCAGAACGAAAAATGGTGCGTTTATGAGAAATTGTTTCCTATTGGTATGATAATAAAATTTTTCTCTTTTGAACTTCTTTAGGAATAAAAAAAAAAACATTTATGATTCATTTACGAGCATTTTTTACCTATTAAAATTATAAAAAATTATTCTTTTTCGACTCAAAATAAGTTTTTTGTGAATTTCGCAAAAGAAGTAAAATTTTTATTTATGGGAAAAGTTATCAAGAATTTAATCTTCTATAGCAAGCATTTTTAAGCGATAAAATAAAAAAATCAAAAAATAAAAAAAAAATTCCACCTTAAAACGTCCGCAAAACCTTCACTTATGATCCAGTGGGTTGTTTATTTCCTTCAATACTTTTGAACAAAGAATGTATGTATGTATGTGTAAGAAACGTTGGCAGACGGTGGTGGTATTTTTTCAAACTGCCGCTGCGCCGGAGAACGCCGCTGGGCGCTGATGCCGTTCATTCTGTTGAGGCAATGAGTTGGCGCGTTCTGTAAAAAAAAAAAAGAAAATTCAATTTTGGTATGTTTGAATTTTGCCCACAGGCGATACTAGTTATAATAACATAATTTCGGCAAAATAACAGATCTGACCTGTGTATTTAAAAGTTCAATTCCAAGCCGATAGATATCTTAAAAATATTTGTTTTAATATTGTTCTTCCTAAATTCTAAAGCATTGTGGAGTTCCAAAAATTCCTAAAATAAAATGAAAATCAACAGAGGGTCACTTTAAATTCCCTTTTTTATATCTCATACAATTTTGTCGTATCGCATGTACAATCCTATAAATATATGTATTTTAAAAGAAGCTGCTGTGATATTAAAAATAAAATGGGCGTCCATTAATGGACACCAAAACGTGACTAGAAATAAAATATTGCACATTTTTCTTCGCTCAACTGTTGACTCTTTGTATGTGTGTTGACTACATCTATGTGCGCATATGTAACTTTTGGTTAAAAGAAGAAGACAAAGAGGAAAAAGAAATGCAGACTATGAAAGGATACAGGATGAAGGACGATCTGCCAACAGCAATGAACACTATGTGCACAAAAATTTAATATGGTCGCTCGTCTGAAGCATGAAATTCTTTAAAATGAAAATCTTTTTTGCTGGTATTTCACTATTATTCTTAACAGTGTTGCTGCTATTGTTGTTGTTGTAGTTGTAGTTGTATCTATACTACTAGTTGTTGCTGCAGCTAAACGAACAACAACTGACAAACGAAAAAAAAAAAAACGAAAGAACAGCAGTGAAAAAGCTTAAAAACAAGTATTGCTAATATGTAGTTTGCGATTCGCACATCCTACAAAAGCCGGAAGGATGCATTCATGTGTATGTCTGCGTGTATAAGGATATAAAAGGCATACGCGTTACAGTAGCCAAAAGAGGGAAGGCAGCGCTTAGCTTCTTTGCTGTGCCCACTTTTTCATATTTGTTATTTCTCTAAGAAACTCTTTAGCTGAATTTAATGTCCGACAACAGAAGTTAAATTTTTATAGCCTCAAATTGAACTCAATTTCAAGCACACTTAAGAGTATTGCTTATATTAAATGACCGTTTTTAATGGCGCTATTTTTGGTTTCTTTCGCCAAAACAGAGTCGTAATGCAAAATTTTCTCCTTGGCCGCTGCTTTTAAACACATTTATGAATTTCTATTAGTAATTTACTCCATTGTGTGTTCATAAAAATTTTTAAAACATCAAGTTTTTCGTTGGTTTGCTGCCAACAAACACTTGTTTTCCCATCACATTGTGCCAAAAACGTCCACCCTCAATTCATATTAAGACAGCAAATCAAAATTTGAAATTTGAAGTCAAAAAAATAACTGTGAATTATATCTTTTATGCAAGAACAAAACTTGCCAAATAACAACGATTAATTGTTTACTTATGAGTTTGTTTATCCATTAACTAAATTCTGAATTAAAACTTTTAAAAGTTCTCATAAACATGCACATTAAGCTCTTAACTATTCTCCGACAGACTCCCACCCATGAACATTTTCGCCCAACATGTCTACTAGAGTGCATATAATATTATAAATGCACTTCCGTTGTAGTGCTGCCAACGCATTTTATTGCATGGCATATATGTATGTGTGCATGCATGAGATTTGCCTTAAAGGGTACTTGTTGTTTTTGGTAACTCATCATCTTTTTTTTCCCCACATTGTATTCAGTTATTCTTTAGCTGTTTATTCTATGTGTGTGCATTCATATGAATTCGTATTACTCCTGCTTTTTGCACTAGTATGCGTGCCTATGAATAATGTGGTTGAACTACTACTAAAGCATTAGTTATCCCTTAATGGACATCTAATACTTGAGTTTGCTTGCAGTATTAGGAACCACTTTCGTAATATCCATTAATGTAAGGATCAGTTAGGATTTAAAAGTTTTCGATTTTAATCCAAAAACGAATTTGTAAGATATCCGTAATGAATAAATCTCGTAGTGTATTTTAAGAATTATCAAAGATAGCCAAGATAATTAAGCTGAATGTGGTTTTTGACTTAAATTTTATGTTCATAAGAATAAACTACAATATATTGCATGAACTCAAAAAATATAAATAGGTACAATTTTCTGTTAGTTTTGATATTTTTTAAGGAAATCGGTTTTTATAAAGGGTGTTTTGTGCTGCCAGTACTAGGTTAGCTTAGATAAAAAGGGTCTCGCACCATTACCGGCACTTCCGCGGGGCCTATAGATCCACTGCGAATTCCAATTTTTGTTTGTGGTACCATTGTTCTCCGATTTATTCCTCAAACCAGCCTGCGCTTTTTATGAGCCTGCCGATGACTCTTCTAAGGCTTTGAAAAATTTGTTCCTTAACTTATCGGATGAGTTCTTTTGAGTTTTTTGCGGTATTTGTACAACAGCACCCTCTGGTTTTCGAGATAGAATAAAAAAATAACGCGAAAGCCCTTTCCATACTCAATATCAAATCCTATATATCCGATACACAAATTTTTATCTAAATCGGATGAGCGGTTTTTGACTGTTTCACGATTTCTTAAGTGATTTGTACTACAGCTCCATCTGGTGTTTAAGATAGCGCAGAAAAAAAAGTCCAAGATACCCACCGTATCCGAAAACTCCTATGTAAAAATTTTCACGCAAGTCTGTACATCCGCTAGGAGTTTTTCGACATTTTTAAAACATTTGTACTGCAATGCCCTCTAATATTCAATATAGAACAAAATAGATAAGTTATAAAAACTACCGTACCCAAAAACCCCTAAATACAAAATTTCATGTAGATCGGATGAATGGTTTCGGAGATAAACTATAATAACAAAATTCGCGGAACCCGATTACAGCGCCACCTACCGGGTCCAATTGCGAATATGAACCATCAATGGTATTATCTTCTGTAGAACTTATTGCACTGTCATTATTTATCATTATTTTCTAATAAGTATAATTTTTTCAGTACATTTTTGGTGTCATTGAAAAAACAATTGAATGAATTGCAAAATTGATCTTAAAAACAAATTTCATTTATTACGCGGAATTCTGAGAAATTTGCGCTCATATTTGAAATTTGATAGTTTCAACCGATTGATTTCATCTTCACGTGAGCGCAGCTCGGTAACGGTTAAGTCGGCGCTGTTTGTTGATATACCGTTGAAAAGGTGATTTCATTGCCTTTGCAATGAGCTATCAAAAGATGTTTTTTGTAAGTCAGTTTTTTTTGCTAGAAACAATAACGTGAATCAAACTCGTGATATATTAATTAACTCTGTAGCTCCTAATAATGAGAAAATATCCCCCCCCCCCTCCAATAAGATTTTATGCTCAGCTCGACATAAGCTTTCACCTCCTTAAATAGCTGCACTCAATTGCGGGACACCCTGTATATTGATTTAAGTATATGCATTTAAATATTTTTTAATTTTACTATTTATTGATTATACATTTGCCGAGTCCACTAGTACGAGTATTATACCATATGTATATAATAATAAATTTATATATTATATGTATAATAAAATATGTCAGCGGTAACACTGCACGCGATTTCAGTTTATGACTCTAGAATCGTAAGGAATGACTCTAGAATCATTAGAATCATTGAGCGGCTTTCTTATGAGCGATGAGTGAAAACGGCGGCACTCGTCGCTCATCGTTCTTATGAGGATGCTTCGGAAGTGGTGGTTGTTGTACGCAACCGCAAGCACTCGCATTCGGTTTTTGATGGATGATTTATAGTCATTCGTTCGAGTCATAGACTCGTTGCAGTTCTCTGCTATAAGTCGAACAAAACATAAGTTAAAAGTTTCATTTAAATATGTCTGCATTTATTATTCTTATAACTATTATTCCCAGATAACAATTTAACCTATTGTAAATAAGCTTTAAGTAAAGTTTTGTATAAGGAATTTATATAGGAAGGAGAATTTAAACTTCCTTGAACAATCTTTGAAACAAGTTTTATAAAAGGTGTACGCAAGGAAAAAAGACGTCTAAAATTATTTCCTTTATACAAGAACTTATATAAAGTTTGTTCTAATGTTTTTATTCAAGGCGTATTCAAGAGCTCGGAAACTGAGAAAAAAATTTAATTGTTATTTTAGTAATCTCCTTTTTTTCTACGTTTCATCGTTTCATTTTATTTAGCACACATATATTTTAAAAACCTTTGTATATTTACCATGTCCCAACCAGCACGGATTGAACTCGGATCCTTTGTATTGCCAGCCGTACGCTCTAACCACTCGTCTATTCAGGACTTTACCCGCGCGACGTTGAAACCTAATTATTAATTTTTTTTTTAATTCCCCTAAGAACAATTTTATAAAGCTCTCCATTTGCGCCAATAATTTCATATGCGCACTTAATTTCAAAACAATAAATTGCCTCGGTAGCCCAGCGATTTCAGGTGACAGCTTATCAGCAGATGCATCCAAGGATCAAACCCGCGCTCGGGCGAAACATTTTTTTTTTTTTGTTATTGAAATCGTTTTTTTTTATGATAGTGAACGTCTTTTATTTAAATCAGGAATTTCTTATGTTATTGTTTTCAGAAACTGAAACTAAACTTTGTTTATCAAAAAAAAAAAAAAAAAGAAATCTAAGCTTGACTAAAAATCTTCTTGACTACTTCCTAAGATGTGTCATTGAATAAAGCTTTATATATAAAATTATACAAGAAATTTAAATTTCAAGTCTTTCACAAGGCTCTTTCAAGAAAGGCTTGAAGAATTACTTTTAAACAAGGCCTTTTTGAAGTTGAGTTTGAACCCAATAAGCATTGTGGCAAGGGATGATTCGTTAACGAATCGCTTATGAATAGTTTTTTTAACAGTTTTCGAATAGTTTCATTTCAACTTCATCAGAGGTTGGCTTGATGCTTAAAGAAGGCACCAATTGAAATCATGACTTGGCTAAATTCCATTTAAGATGTTTTGAAACAAAAAAACAATTTTTTCCGACTTTTCAATACAAACATTTTTTTAAGAAAAGTATTTTTTATTAACTTTCTGTTGTTAATACGTCATTTAAGAGAATATTTTTTTTTTAAAAATTTTGTGTTTTTTTTTTAATTTTATGCGAAAAAAGTCATTTTTATATGTTATTTTATTTCGTGCCTATTTTTTATATAAATAATTTCCACTTATAACTTTTCAAGATTTTCATATGAATAAGTTCTCGTTAACAAAGTGCTTTTTATAGTTTTAGCGACTCGTTAACGAATGGCTTTTTTCTGTTTTGACGAATGTATTACGAAGCCGACATTTTAATATGAAAAAGTTTTTAAAAAAAAGTAAATAGAAATAATTTTGAACTTTTGTAAAAGCCAAATCTTTAAAAAAACCTAAATAACAAAAAAAAAAACAAAAAAAAATTTTTTTTTGTTTGACCAAGTTTGGGTTCGAACCCATGTAAGCGGATGCTATCTTTTATTACGAAGCAAATTAAGCAAAATATATTCAGCGTCTGAAATAGCCGAGTGGGTAAGGTGCCGTATTAGCATTCAGATGACGTGGTTTCGATTCTTGACGTGGTAAGTTTGAAATTTGTTTAAAGTTTATAATTATAACACTTGAGTTTTTCGAAACTCGTTAAAGAATTGCTTTTTATAGTTTTGGCGACTCGTTAACGAATTGCTTTTTTCGGTTTTGATGATTCGTTAACAAGGAAGGAATTTCTCTCGCTCGCGATATTATAAATGAATCGCTACTAATAATTGCTTATGAATGAAATGTACGAGAAGGCGATTCGTAAACAATAACGTTAGTGAATCATTTTGTTTGTTGGGAATAACTTCAAATATTTAAGTGAAATTCTTATCTGGGTTATTATTTAGTTGATGAGGAAGCTATGTCCCCTTAATTTATAAATTAAAAAAAAACACTCTTATTTCATAGTTTTCAGTTTTTCAATGTTTTAAGTTTTAATTTCGGTCGACATTCCTCTGACTGCCTCTTTTTTGTCTTTACTACAAAAGTGCCAGGATTAATAATACAACTCCATATAAGCAGTATAAATTAAAGCTAATATTACATATCTGATTTCTGTCAAACTTTTAGTCGACGCTGATTCCAAACTTGAGTATTCCACACAATAAAACTGGGTTGACTTCATAAAGTTAAATAAATTAAAATCGATCAGATTTTCTACACTAAAATACTGACAGCTGTGCGCGATAATAACTTTATACAACTCCCCCTCCCCCCTGAATTGTTTTATTTCTATAGCTGTTCTTATTGCTGTTTTATAAACAACGTAATTTCCTATTGTTATTGTTTGTTATTCATTTCATCATAACCAGTTTTTATGATGAATAACTTCATTTCTCGCTATATTATATGACGAGCGAGTTCGAAGTCGGGTTGACAACCTTAACAGTTGCCAACATAATCACAGACAATGGAACAAAAGCAATTTCCGAATTATTGCTATCATTATAATAAACATTTTTGTTACTTTTTTTTTATATAATATTTTTTTTTTTTTTTTTTTGGTTTTTGTGACAAAACATTAAGAAGAAAAGCAAAAATATCGTTAAGTAATGAAAACGGGTTGTTTCCCTTTTTCCGCTATTAGCGATATAAAAGGGAATAAGCACAATAAATCCCGACGCTGTATTAACGATTTATGACATTCAACCGGGTCATTATAGCAAATCAGCGCTTCTAAAAGCAATCATTAAAAAATTGCTACATACAATAATAGCTACATCAACAACAATAGCGACAACAACAACAACAACAACAACAACAACAACAACAACAACGACGACGACGACGACATCAGTGACAGCAACAAAAGACGACAGTTATCCCGACACAAAGTCCTTCATTTCATTATCTTGTTCATAAAATCAATGTGTGTCGGTCATTACGAACCTACTGAGGCAGGCATTAAATTCAATTACAAACATATACGCACACACACACTCACGCACACACATGCATGTGTAGC
Source organism: Coremacera marginata (assembly GCA_914767935.1). NCBI lineage: Eukaryota > Metazoa > Arthropoda > Insecta > Diptera > Sciomyzidae > Coremacera > Coremacera marginata. The sequence continues at coordinate 24,888,916 of OU612043.1, forward strand.
GTCCCAGTAGGCATTGGCAGGTATTCGAAGGGCTACTGGCAGGCCTTGAAATGGATTTCGGAGGCCTACCCTACTCATAGCCAAGCCCATATAATTTTTTATATGAAATGGCCAAATTTTCCTTGCCTTCCGCTCTCCCTGCTTTAAAGAGGCCTGTTATAAGCACTCTTTTAGAATGGCTTAAGGAAGGGGTTAGCCAAAAAAAAATAAGAAAATCGTCTTTTTTTTATTTCTTTTTATGTATACACACCTATATATTTTGTGATTTTATTTTCATATTTCATTACATTTTCAATTCCTTTTATTTCATTTCATTTCATTTCATTTCATTTCATTTCATTTCATTTCATTTCATTTCATTTCATTTCATTTCATTTCATTTCATTTCATTTCGTTTCATTTCATTTCATTTCATTTCATTTCATTTCATTTCATTTCATTTCATTTCATTTCATTTCATTTCATTTCATTTCATTTCATTTCATTTCATTTCATTTCATTTCATTTCATTTCATTTCATTTCATTTCATTTCATTTCATTTCATTTCATTTCATTTCATTTCATTTCATTTCATTTCATTTCATTTCATTTCATTTCAATTCATTTAAGTCAAAGAATAATTTATTCCATACTGAGAATTTATAACTTAAAAATATACTAAATCTAATAGTAAATGTTGTTAAGATTTTTGTTAGATAAGAATATTTCTAAGTCATGACGTTGATTATTATTCAATTTTTTTGAATGAATATATATTTTGACGAAGAAGTAACCCTGAAATATGTATAAGCAGAACCAGTTTTTGTAGGAAAAATATAATTGTTGTACTGAGTTGGTTAGCGAAAAATTAGGCCTTATAGAAGCAATCGCTCGCAGAAGCAGCGAGGATGTCAGGTGTCTTACCACCAAAAGTAGCTGTAAATTCACGCCTTCGTTAGAAGAGACCTAGCTTTATTACCTATTGGGGTGCATGTTACTCAGTGTGTATGTGTGCTTGTGTATATTAATGCGTTTTAACATAACTTTAGTCATTAATACACAATTTTTGTTAAGCACCACAACACATTGGCATGATTTGAGGCTGGCTGACCCCCAAGGCAGACGGTATACTTAACGCTTAACAAAAGCACTGCATTTTGGCTCGTTAACACATTCGGGTTATTTTTTTAGGTTATCGCAAGTGAAACCGAGGTTATGGTAACAATAGCTTTATAATTGTGAGTTTACTTTAGCTGCGTATGAAGAAGGTCAGGAAGGTGTCCTTTTGTGAAAACGATTCGCATGTGTGTAGATGTGCGAATGTGCTTTTTGGTGGTTGGAAATATTTATAGCTATATTAACAACGGATGTTTTATCAAAGCAAAATAAAGACTTGCTTGCGGCTACTTACTTCTTCTTTATACCCAACGATTACCAGAAGTTAAGTAAGTTTCTAGAATTTATTACATTTCGTCCACAAAGGGTTGAAATCTAGATAGAGTAGTCACTATATAATTCGTAATATTTCATAATCTACAAAAGTTTACGTAAACTGGAGAAAAAAGTATAATTATAACAAACATTTAAATTTGAATTTGAAGAACTTTTGTACGAGTAGATTTAGCAAAAAAATAAAATGATTAGGGACATTTTTTGTAGAGCGATAAATTTCCTATAAGATACTTTTCAGTCATTAATATCCGTCTATTTATTTTTTATTTAAGTAGAAAATAGAAAATTTCAATGCGCGATCTCTAAATATTAATATTACGAGTTCCCGTTCGTACAGGCATCTCTTCTCAGCTCCCTGAATCTATTTCAGAAGGGATTTTGGCAAAAAATAGTCGACAAGTTGACAGTTGAAATTTTAAAATATTGAATGCATTCGTTTACAAGCACGACATTCTTTTAAGTGACGCTACTTCGCCTTCGAAAAACAAGAATATCGCATCTTGATGAAACATTTTTGATTCATTTGGGGGAAAAAACTGCTGAACAATCAAAGCAATGGTTGCAGAAATGTTATCTCACATCTGTTCCTTCGAGAACAATAGTTCATAGTTTAGTGCATTTGAGATGAGTCGTGCAGGCACCGAAGATGCATTTCGCTCTCGAATGCCAAAAGAGGCTACGAATACGGAAATCGTAAAGCAAGTGCATCGAATAATTTTGAACTATTATAAGTGAACTATTATGAAGAGAGTTAGCTGAGGCAGTGGGCACCTTAAAAGAACAGGCGGGATAGATTTTGCACGATATTTTCAGATGAAAAAGCTATCAGTGCGATGAGTGCCGTGTTGCTGACCATTTGACCAACGACCGGTTTGGCGTTTTTGCAGTTTAATCAAGACCACTTTTTTTGACATGTTACGATGGATGAAAAATGGGTCCATTCAGTAGAGTAGCTGGAAGGGCAGGAAAGCCGACCAGATGGCCAAAAGACCCTTGTCCGAGAAGGTTTGTCCTCCGTTTTTTGGAATGCACATGGCATAATCTTTAACGATTACCTGAAAAAGGTGAAAACAGTCACGCCAGAGTATTACTCAAAATGTATCTCGCTTACTTTCTGCGTTAGTCTTGTAATTAAATTAAAAACTTGATTAAAAGTATGACACTAAAACCAGCAACAAAAAAAAAAAACTTTAACTTAACACACAAAATCTGTATATAATGCACACATCTCCTGCTCATTTTTGCGGTGAAACTGCAAACAAAAGACAAAAGACGGAAAACAATGCAGAACGTTAAACGAAGAAAACTTAAATTAAATTCGGAATACAATGGAAACAAAATATTTTGGTAACATAGGCACCGGATGCATGCGAATCGAAATGCAACAAACACACCAACAACAGCAACAACAATAAACAATAAATAACAATAAATAACAACAAACTCTATAACAACAACTATATAATAAAAACAACAGTAACAAAAATAACAGCTATAAGAAAATAGCAGCGAACTGCTTGCATCAAATAAGCGAAACGAAGCGGAAGTGAAAACTTAAGCGCCAAACAAGATGGCGACGATGCTAACGGTGGTTTTGGTGTTGATGATGTTGCTGGCGATGGTATCCCTGAGAAATGCACCAAGCATAAGGCAACTGAATTGCATGAAAAACAGCAATAATAAGCAAAACGTTTGACAACAACGTGATGATGCGGCGGACGTTGCATCAGCTGCCTCTAGTAAAACCTCGTTTTATGTCAGCCTGAGTGTTGCTCTTGCTCTCACTCTATCCTTTAGCTTCCATGATATTTATTCGAATACTATCACTTCTTCCACTTCGGTTGTTATTTTAATTTAAGTCATCGTTATTCCGTTTTGTAGCGCTTTTTATAAAGTTAACCGCACGCGCATCAAGTTAAATTTATTTGTAAACATTCTGCGGCTATTCTAGGACAAACTTACTATTATGGGAAAGAAAACTCAGTTTAGTTTTCAATCAAATTTTATAAGAAAAAACCAAAAAACCTGCAACAAACACTACAAAAGCAAGTTATGAGATCAAGTGTCGTGGCTTGCTCCACACAAAGGATATACAAGAAGACATAAGCCGATGAATTTGATTACGATTTCTTCACTGGACTTATAGAAATGAGGTTTAGAAATTTTAAATTAAATTGAATACTATGACGGTTCATTGAATATAATAGCAGATCAAACAAAGCGATATTTTTTATAATATACGTATAGCAAGCTGGTTCGCGGTGGCGTATGAGTAATTTTATTTTATATATATTGCTCGCATATTCCTAAACAATACGCAGGTTTTTTACGCAGGAAAAAAATAGAAAATTTATACAAGCATTTAAAATAAGCCGCCCTAATAATTAAAAAATTTTATATGATGTTTCCATTGGCTAAAGGAATATATTACGATTAAATGTATTGTATATTAGCAAGTTATAACAACTGTTTCCAAAAGATTACTCTTCCACAGAAAAGCCATTGAAAAAGATACTACGAAAGGGATCGCCTTCCTTCAGCATTATCTGAAAATGGTCGAGTAATCCACATATTATATGTAACTTCACTACTTTTCCTCATAAAAATTACTTCTCAACACATCTTTTAATGAGTTCTGAAGTAGTCAGCAACAAATTCGAACCAGTATTATGTGATTAATTTTTTTAATAAAAGCATTTATTTTCGCAAACAAGTTGGATATAAAACACGTAAACATAATTCAAGGACACAGATTTTAATGGCGTTAGTCGTTTTACAATCTTTTGGCCTATTTTCGAGAAATTCAAGGTGGAAAGTCAAATACAAGTTAATGCAGTTTTTGTCAGAAAAACATTTTGTTAAACATATCCATTGAACATATCCATTTATCTGGGGAATAATTTCGGTAAACACGTCATTCTTCTAAGCCCTTAGATTAATTCTACTCCAGCCAGCCCTTAGGGTCTATTATTATTATTTATTATTTATTTTGGCGTACATTAACCCACTTTTGTCAGCTATCAGAACGGAATTTCGTAATGAAATTATCAGATTTTGTTATTAGTGATCAAATTAAGAAAATTGCAAAATTCAAGATTTTTCCTATTTAAAATTTTTCGGCTACGAAATGGTCGAAAAACCAAAAAATAGACCAATCTATATACAAAAATTAAAAAATTTTAAATAAATAATTGCTATTTTAATTAAATGAAAAATATGTAAAAGAGACATGTGAAAATATTATAATAAAAGTATACATATAGGGACATTTGTCGAAAAATCGATCATCTGGGTTTTATTACACAGGTAACATATAGTTAAATTTACCTGTGTTTTCCAAAACCAACTGATTCTCATATTTTCGACTTTTGGCGGCCTGCTTACGTAAATAGTTTTATCATATATTACATTTATATATTTTTTTAGATTTTTTAAAAAATTGTCAAAAAAAAGGTTATTTTTTAACCGCTTACCCTGGTAAATATTACCTGGTAAAAAGAGAAAATTTGAAGAATTTCTTTTTTTCTGAATTTCCATTTAACCGAACCGTGTATATGCGGAAAGAATTTGAAAAAATCTTTTATATTTTTTCGAGAAATTAATTTGAAAGATAGTGGTCGAAAAATCGACCAGCGGACTCAAATGGGTTAAGACTGAGTTTTTTATAGTACAGCAAGAGACATAATCATAGATATTAAAAACTTAAAACTAACATTGAATTGAAGTTATTATAATAGAAAATCAGATATCAAATTACATAAATGAAGTTAGTCACAGATAAATAAATAAGAGTCACATGAACCATTGGAATAAAATGAAAAGTAAACAAATTAAAAAATTAAAATTAGCAAAAATAAAATTAGTTAAAGAACTATTTTTGCAAATAAATATCTTAATGGCTATAAACTAGTATAAAAGGTCACTTAGTATAATATAGATAATAAGCCTAGATATCAGAGTAAATAAAATTATGAAAATATCATAAAGAAAAGCAATAGATTTATAGATTTAAAGTAAAGAAATGATTAAAAATTGCATGTTTAAAACTGGTTCGCGACGTAATTTGTTTTAGTGAGTTAGCCAATACATTCCAAAGTCTAACGGTGCTGATAAAAAAGAATCTGTTACTGTTAAGGTAGGTATATCTAGAAACAATTAGGTTAGTTGATCGTTGAGACTGGAATAAATGCAGTTTTTTAAAGAGATAATGAGGGCTTTGAAAATGCATAAGTTGGTATAGGAATAATATGTTGCGGATATTTAAATACTCAAAGAAACCACTGCCCAAGATGATTTTACTTATTTGAGAAATATGATGAAATATGTTGTGGTGAATTTGAAATCAAAGTGTTGGGGTATTGAAATAACTCCACATTAAGCCATAAAATATATTTTCCTTTTTCCAATTTATTTACTTTTTATCTACGTCTAACGTCTAACTTCATTAAATTCAGCGTTACCGAATTATGCTCATATTCACTGTTGTCCTCCAAAGTCTACCAATTTCACTTAAAAATATAATGACACTATTTTTTACAATTGAGTACTGAATATTTTCCAAAAACGCATAAAAGATTTATATAAAAATCTCGAGTCACGATGCTTGCGGCCGAACTCCCCCGAAGCGGCTCGACCGATTTTAATGACGTACAAGTTTCGCACGTACAAGTCACATTTTGAATATAGAATAGCTATGGCAGTAAAAGTCACAGAACATTGAAACTCAGAATGGAGTTACCCACTATTTGGTGATGTCCTGCCACCGAGAGACGGGCATTGGACAATGAGCGTGGTGTCAAACAAAGGGTCAAATATAAGTTGTTTGTTATAGGTGTAGCAACTTGCGCTGGTAAATTAATAAGTATAAAAAAAAACCTTTTTTGCTCAAGCTGTTTTTAACCGACTTCAAAAAGGAGGAGGTTCTCAAGTTCGTCGGTTTCTCTGTTTTTTTTTTTTTTTTTTTTTATGATGTATGTACAATGTATATACTCCTAAACCAAATCCCTGATTGCCATAATTTTTGGTGAATAGCTAGATATCAGAAATACGGAGGTGCCCGTAAAAAAAGGGTGAGGTATTCGATAACTGGGCTTGGCAATACTAGATCTCGCAATACTAGATTCTACTGTATCTCCAATAATATTGACACTCGGTTACTGCAATTTTTAAAAATTACCGTCAAGAAAATGGGCGTGATTCGACAAATGGGCGTGGCAATATTAGAAAAAAGTGTATCTTGAATAATTTTGAGACTAGAGTACTGCAATTTAATATAAGGGTAGGTATTATAATTACAAATTATGATCAATAAAGTGGGCATTATTCCACAAATGGGCGTGGCAATATTAGAAAAAACCTGTATCTCGAATAATATTGACACTAATGTACTGCAATTTAGTGTAGGGGTAGACACAGCTAATAAAAAATTGCGGTCAAGAAAATGGGCGTTATTTGACAAATAGGCGTGGCAATATTAGAAAAGAGTATATCTCGAATCAAATTGATACTGTGGTACTGCAATTTGGTATAGGGGAAGGCATTATTAGTACAAATTGCGGTCAATAAAGTGGGCGGTATTCGACTACTGGGCGTGGCAATATCAGAAAAACAGTTTATATCGAATAATATTGACACTACGGCACTGAAATTTATTTTAGTACAGGGGTAGGGAGAATTATTAAAAATTACGGTCTATAAAGCAGGCGTTATTCGACAAATGGGACTGGCAATACTAGATAAACACTATCTCAGTTATTATTTACGCTGGGGTATTGAAATGAAGTAAAGGGGTAGGCACAATTATTACAAATAACGCTCAAGAAAGTGGGCGCTTATTTAACAAAGGGGCGTGGCAATATTAGAAAAACACTATTTCTCGAATAATATTGACGCTAGGGTAATAAAACTCGTAACAAGAATGGGTATAATTATTTCAAAACACGTGACATCTAATTTAAACTTAAGAGACAGATATTTGAAATAAACAAACTTTCAGAATTTAATAGAACAAATTTTTATGCTGTTTATGTTTTATGTTATTATGTTTTTATGTTGTTATGTTTTTTTGTTGTTTTATGTAGTATTTCTGTAGCTTATACACTTTTTTCGAAAGTTTATCATATTCTCAAAAAATAAAAACCTTTTTAAAAAAAAAAACCGACTACAAAATCACTACAAAGTAAAAAATAATTTTAAAATAACGTTTCTTTTTAATTTCTAGGTCATAGTTGATAACTTATATATATTATTACATTGGAAAACTCATTATTTTATTTGTTTCCAATATGTTTTATTATCATAAAGATATCAATTTCTTTATGAATGCAAAGTTTTGAAGTTGGCGCTTCTGATTAAAAGTCTGATTATATTAGCGCCGACCAAAAAAGCTTTTGTATTCATAAAGAAGTTAATATATTTGTGATAATTAAACATATAAGAAAAAAATAAAATAATAAGTTTTCCAATGTAATAATATGTATAAATTATCAAATATGACCATGAAATTAAAAGAAAAAATTATTTTAAAATTATTTCTTACTTTGTAGTAATTTTGTAGTTGGTTATTTTTTTTAAAAGTTTTCTTATATACTGAAAACTTTTTAATTTGAGTTCAATAACAGTATTATGCGTAAATATTGATATGATTTAAATTCTTATTAAAATTATTTCAATCAAAAAATAAGTTTTTTAATTTGATCGGAAAAATATCGATCAATGATTGGTTTTTACTGCTGTTCTAAAAAATATTGATCAAACATAACATTTGTTTCTGATAAAAAAATAACGATAATAAACAACTTTTATTTATGATCGAAAAAATAACGATTAAAAAATACATTTTCGAAAATATAACGAAAATCGAAAAAATAACGAATACAAGATAATTTTTATTTCTGATCGAAAAAATAATAATCAAAAAATAACTTTTATTTCTAATATCTGATATCGATTAACTACTATTAGCATCCGGGAGCAGTTTTGCCATTGAAGTACTTTTTATGACTAAAAGTGTAAAAAAAAAATATAATTCTATATAAAAAGGATTATATATAACATTTATTACTATACAGTACGTTAAAAAAGTCCATAGGATGACACACAGATGGCGTTACTAGAATTTTTCCATATGATTTTTATTTAGAACCAACCTTCAAACGATACGTATAAAAATTTGACATCAATCTGACAATCTGACAATTGATTCGTGAGTTATAGCATTTTGTGTGCAACTATTGTTATTGAAAAAAAAAAAAAAAATGGAAGAAAGTGAATTTCGAGTTTTGATAAAGCATTGCTTTTTGATGAAAAAAAATTCAAAGGAAACCAAACAATGGTTTGATAAATATTATCCGAACTCTGCTCCATCGAGACAAGTTGTAGAAAAGTGGATTGCTGAATTTAAACGTGGTCGTGCCAGCACAAATGATGCAGAGCGCAGTGGACGCCCAAATCAGACTGTTATTCCACAAAACATCAAAAAAAATCCACAAATTGGTTATGAACGATAGCAAATTGAAGGTGCACGAGCTAGCTGACATTGTTAAGATATCAGATGATAGTGTTTTTGCCATTTTATACAAACATTTGGGTATGCGAAAGCTCTGTGCAAAGTGGGTGCCGCGTGAGCTCACAGTCGATCAAAAACTACAACGAATTGATGCTTCAGAGAAGTGTTTGGCGCTGTTAAGCCGCAATATAATTGAATTTTATCGTCGATATGTGACAATGGATGAAACATGGCTTCACTATTACACACCAGAATCCAAAAGACAGTCAGCTGAGTGGACAGCAGCCGACGAACCGAATTCAAAGCGAGCAAAGACCCAACAGTCGTCTTGTATGGCGTCTGTATTTTGGGATGCGAAAGGAATAATATTCATCGAATATCTCCAAAAAGAAACCACCATCAACAGCGACTATTACTGTGCACTTTTGCATCGATTGAGGGCTGAAATCGCCAAGAAACGGCCACATTTGCAAAAGAAAAAAGTGTTGTTTCTCCAAGACAATGCACCGGGTCACAAATCGATGAAAACGATGGCAAAATTGAATGAATTTGGTTTCGAGTTCCTTACCCACCCACCGTATTCTCCAGATTTAGCCACCAGCGACTTTTTCCTGTTTTCAGATTTCGAGAGAATGCTTGCTGAAAAGAAATTCAAGTCTAATGATGAAGTAATCGCTGAAACTGAGGCCTATATTGTCGAGAAAGAGAAATCGTACTATAAAAGTGGTATCGAAAAGTTGGAAAATCGCTATACTCGTTTTATCGCTCTCGAAGGCAATTATGTTGAATAATATAATCGAGTTTTATCAACATTTTGTTTTTTCTTACTTATGCTACGGACTTATTGAATGACCTATTACACACAAGAATTTTTTGTGCCAGTTCATTCGAAGAATTTGAGAGCGTAAAAAGTTAGGATATGTTGCATTTTGAAAAAACTGCTTATTTTTAAATAGCTTTATATATAAGTATATATTTAATAGTATATATATTTCAACTAATCTATCTATATATTTATTCCGGTAAGGGTCCCCTTATTCCAGCTAATTTGCTACAGCAACACTTGATATGTCATTAGAAAGGTCTTGAGCCGTAGGTATGCAGGAAATTATTAGATTTTTGATAAGTGGTAGCGTTGAGCAGATATGAGCGTTTAAAGTTGCAAAAATGGCAAAAAGACTTAAGACACGAACTCGCTCTAAGTTAAATGAGAATGTGTGATCTCCGAAGCGAATTTGCTAACAAGGAAAGGTCCCCAGGTGTCACTCACCGATTTCAATAATTTTTGGATATGTGATAGAGGACAAAAATCTAAGGTCGACGTATTTTTTTATACATGCTTAATCGATAGTTTACGGTTTCAAAATGACGTTTTAAAATCAGCGAAAATTTCGTTTTTTTGCCACAATTTCACTATTTTCCATAGAAATATATACAAATTTGGTATCAAACGAATGGTATTTTAAAGCCACACATGATGGCATCCATTCTGCAGAAATAAATTTCATTGTAATTTTGTTGTTGTAATTTTTAACAGTTTTTACTCGATATCATAAGGAGCGCATTTTCGAAATTGTCCCATTTTCATTTATATTTGATTAAAGGGAATTCTAAAAGTTACCTTTTTTTTGTTTTTTTACATTTTTTACTTTTTATATTAAAATTTTCTTTATTAAAATATGCATTTATTTTCTTAACAAAATTTTTTTTTTTAGAGATGAAGACCACAAAATATGGGTATCAAAAATTTTGTTTTTTCTCAAAATTTCCGTATGTGTAAATATTTGACATAAGAAGCCTTAACAGGGCTTCTATACAACTTTGTGCTTTTAACTTGTTTGCTCGAAGGAATGAGAAAAAATCATCGGAAATTTAAAAATATGACTTTCGGTGTAAATATCTCAGTTAGTTTTCAACATATTTCAGAAAATTTTTTTGTTTTATTATAAAGTTTAATAAAAGTACTTGCCAAAAAATATTTTAACAATACCAATTACTGTACATTTGTATTTTTAATATTTTTTTCAAAAAAGACCCAAAATATTCAATGATCCTCAAAAAATTACGTAAAATTTGTTTTTGTTGTAAAAATAATTTAAATTAAAAATTGCATTTTAAACTCCCTTTCACATGGCATGACGTTTATTTGCAAAATGTGATTCAATTTTAAACAAAAATTTATTAACTATTTCTATCATAAAAAAACGAGGAAACATCCTTTCGATTTTTTGAAGAAATGAATTTTTTTAAAAATTTTCTTTTTATATTTTTTATAAAAGAGTATAGCTTCAAAAATAATTTATTTGAAAAAAATATCCCAATATTCTCTTCCACTCAAAAGTTAACACTAAAAACCTATTTTCATACCATGTGGAATCCTTGGATAGTTGGGGTAATGAGTTACCATAGGGTGGAAGCTATATTACTGCAGCGAGGTGTGGCAGCCAAGGGTTAATAACTGAAAAGTGTAAAATTTATTTGTTTCTTTTAAAATTTTCAAAATGTGCATGATTATTCTTAAAATGAGCATGAGCATGGGAAGTTTTTTGAACGTTTGCTTTGTGCTAAGAAGAAGAAAAACATTGCCTTTTAAATTGGAAAGCACACAACTGCAATTCCGCTTTGGTTTTAGCAGAAGGTGTGCTTATGAGATTTTCAAAGTTAATGGACTGCATGAGCCACAGAAGATTGCTGATGAGTTGGTGTAGTGACCAACGAAACAGCCGTCTAGTCTGCTGGTGGTTGTTCTGTAAAGAACATTGTTGTTGTGGCAACTTGTTGCTTCATGAAAGAACTTGGCATAAAGCTCTGAAGTGTAATTCTTAAAAATTGATTTTTTTAAGAATTGCTAAAACCTAAACATAAATTAAAAATGCCACAATTTAATTTACATGCAAAAAAAAAGGTAACTTTTAGAATTCTCTTATATCAAATATAAATGAAAATGAAACAATTTCGAAAATGCGCTCCTTATGATATCGACTAAATACTGTTAAAAATTACAACAACAAAATTACAATGAAATTTATTTCTCCAAAATGGATGCCATCATGTGTGGCTTTAAAATACCTTTCGTTTGATACCAAATTTGTATATATTTCTATGGAAAATAGTGAAATTGTAGCAAAAAAACGAAATTTTCGCTGATTTTAAAACGTCATTTTGAAACCGTAAACTATCGATTGAGCACGTATAAAAAAATACGTCGACCCAAGATTTTTGTCCTCTATCACATATCCAAAAATTATTCAAATCGGTGAGTGAGACCTGGGGACCTTTCCTTGTAATTACACCCGATTTTCGGGGCGTTATCACTAGTAATTAAAAAATGTAACAAGAGCTTGGAAATAAAAGAAGTGCTTTGTTAAAAGTTTTATATACGAAATTTCCACTTCCGTTGTCCGATTTGCTTAATTTTAATACAAAAAATGTATGGTCCAACATATTTATGTATGCCAAAACATATGAGTGCCAAAATGTATAACCCTTCGATTTTTTTTTTTGGCAAAATAGACTTTGTTATCTATTTCGGTTATATGGAAGGTGGGCGTGTTAGTTGGAAGTTTTGGTTCATTTTTATACCAACTTGTATTCGATACAAAATAGTGTACAAAATATAATTAGTGAGGATTCTTTTTTGCAAAATATACACGCAGAGAAAAAATATGTTTATATATGTTTGGTTTCAAAAACAAAATATTCTGAGGGAACCACCTAATGATGAAGAACTTTCCTTCAATAGCATTATTTTTCGATATAAAAAGATATTAGTTGTGTCCAACATTAATATAATTGCCTTAGCTAAAAAACTAACGTCTACATTAATATGCTTGTGACAAAATAGAATTGTGTGTTTCTACCCAATAAAAATATATTTGCATCACTGTTAAACTCCAAAAGAACAGAACTCTGCAAATTTAAAGCAAACAGAACTCCTTTCATTTATGTGTTTTGCCTAAACATACATATATCTGTTTCTTTTGCACTTGCACGAAAAATAGTGGAAACCTTGTTGCTTTTACGCTTGCTTTTAACAGTTGGCAAGTCTTGGCGTCATTTTAAGTTTTAAGCAGCCGCGCCAAACGTGTTGAAAAGTTCAGCTCTTGTGAAAAGTGTTTCTGAAAATGTTTGCTTAAATTAAAAGTGTATGTGTTTTCAAATTAATAAAATAAAAAACAAAATAAAAGAAAAATAAGGCGGTTCAGTAGTAAAAATAGGTGAGTTTTGAAGCAACTTCTTATTTGTTTTCTTCAACTAGAAAATGTGTGCTTATATTATTGTAATGTCGGATAAACATAATATGGTTACTTCTCAACATAATTAAATTCGAAGAAAAATTTATTTACTGTTTTCTAAACATATTTTGTTTGCTTCAAACCAACAATTACTTCTAAGCAATTATTTTGTAATCACAGTAAAAACTTTTGGCATTTCTTTTGCTAATATATGTTTCCAAGTAAATATAGTGTAATCATTGGTATGTTGTATGTTGTTCTTAATTATCGTTTTGAAAATAATAGCTTGACTGCAATTAAATTATGTATTCTCTAATTAATATATATTTGTCCGTGAATATTTAATGTTATTGTTGACTAAATTATATTTCCAAGCAAACAAATAGTAATAGACTAAAAGTGTTCTCAGTCCATTTATAATTACAATATATGTATATGAAAACATATTTTCTTTAAAACATATTATATTGATTTAAATTCAAACTCCAAGTACTAAGGTACAATTAAATAATATTAAGGGGGTCTTCTCATTGAGCAACTTTTTTTTTTCAACTTTTTTTTTTATTTATTTATAGCTTGGGTAGTTGTGAATATGCCCCTAAAAGGATTTTTAGAAATTCGAAATACTTTAGAAGATACAGCCTTTTTTGTGAAGCAAGGTCTGATGGACAAGAAGGTGATGGAGGTAATAAAACCAGCTTACGAAGCGCTGTCGGCAGATAATTTGCTTGAAAGATGCCTTGGATATGAAACTCAGAATTCCAATGAGTCCTACAATTCTGTTCTTTGGTCACTTTCGCCCAAACACATCAACTCAGGCGCACGCACCATCGAAGTGGCCAATTTCATTGCAACGTGCCTCTTCAACGACGGTTTTATACCCATACTTAAAATTATGGGTTTGATGGGTATTGCGATTGGCAAAAACGCATACGAATACGCACTATCTCGCAATGAAGACAGATTGAACCGATCAGAGACTCGAGCTGCGGCATCATCAAAAGCTGGCAGAACGGCTCGCAGAGCAGAGAGGGCAGCAGAAAGCAGTTTCTACGAAAAAGAGGAAGGTGGCCTGTATATAGCTGGCATCGCCGACTAATATTTGTAAGTAAAAATTGTCAGCTCTTTAAAACTGCATTTAAACATTTTTGATTTTTTTTTTTTTTTCCCAAAAAAATTACTTCAAACTTTAAACGCGTTTATCTCGAACCCACGTTTTTCGAACTGGCGGCCATGATATCTCCAGTTCAACTGAACCGATTTTCATGAAACAAAATGGAATCGACGCAGAATTGTCACCATTCTCGGGTGAACCTCGACCATAATTTTAAAAAATTTTTTACTATTTTTTTTACACTAAACTACAAAAAAAAAAACCAAAATTGAAAATTTTTTTTTGAATGGCCGCCATTTTGTCAAAAAAAATCACAAAATTAAGCTTGAGGTTCACCCGAGAATTACATCTATACTGATTATAACCCCGTTTTTTGTTTTCATTTCAGACGCTCCGGAGACCCGGAATCGTGGCCGCCGTGACGACACCCTTTTTTTTCACCACCAATTTTGAAGTCTCATTACTTTTTGAGCAGCCCACGTATCGAGGCAAAAAAAATTTTTTTATTTACTTTGAACCTTTTGTAATACAATAAATAAAAAAAGTTTTCAATTATTCTTTGCGTTTTCAAATAAGAATTTTTTTAAAAAGGGTCCAAAAAACGGGTTTTGAATGAGAAGACCGCCTTAAGTTGCAAATAAAGGGTGATTTTTTTGAGGTTATGATTTTCATGCATTAGTATTTGACAGATCACGTGGGATTTCAGACATGGTGTCAAAGAGAAAGATGCTCAGTATGCTTTGACATTTCATCATGAATAGACTTACTAACGAGCAACGCTTGCAAATCATTGAATTTTATTACCAAAATCAGTGTTCGGTTCGAAATGTGTTTCGCGCTTTACGTCCGATTTATGGTCTACATAATCGACCAAGTGAGCAAACAATTAATGCGATTGTGACCAAGTTTCGCACTCAGTTTACTTTATTGGACATTAAACCAACCACACGAATGCGTACAGTGCGTACAGAAGAGAATATTGCGTCTGTTTCTGAGAGTGTTGCTGAAGACCGTGAAATGTCGATTCGTCGCCGTTCGCAGCAATTGGGTTTGTGTTATTCGACCACATGGAAGGTTTTACGCAAAGATCTTGGTGTAAAACCGTATAAAATACAGCTCGTGCAAGAACTGAAGCCGAACGATCTGCCACAACGTCGAATTTTCAGTGAATGGGCCCTAGAAAAGTTGGCAGAAAATCCGCTTTTTTATCGACAAATTTTGTTCAGCGATGAGGCTCATTTCTGGTTGAATGGCTACGTAAATAAGCAAAATTGCCGCATTTGGAGTGAAGAGCAACCAGAAGCCGTTCAAGATCTGGCCATGCATCCCGAAAAATGCACTGTTTGGTGTGGTTTGTACGCTGGTGGAATCATTGGACCGTATTTTTTCAAAGATGCTGTTGGACGCAACATTACGGTGAATGGCGATCGCTATCGTTCGATGCTAACAAACTTTTTGTTGCCAAAAATGGAAGAACTGAACTTGGTTGACATGTGGTTTCAACAAGATGGCGCTACATGCCACACAGCTCGCGATTCTATGGCCATTTTGAGGGAAAACTTCGGAGAACAATTAATCTCAAGAAATGGACCGGTAAGTTGGCCACCAAGATCATGCGATTTGACGCCTTTAGACTATTTTTTGTGGGGCTACGTCAAGTCTAAAGTCTACAGAAATAAGCCAGCAACTATTCCAGCTTTGGAAGACAACATTTCCGAAGAAATTCGGGCTATTCCGGCCGAAATGCTCGAAAAAGTTGCCCAAAATTGGACTTTCCGAATGGACCACCTAAGACGCAGCCGCGGTCAACATTTAAATGAAATTATCTTCAAAAAGTAAATGTCATGGACCAATCTAACGTTTCAAATAAAGAACCGATGAGATTTTGCAAATTTTATGCGTTTTTTTTAAAAAAAAAGTTATCAAGCTCTTAAAAAATCACCCTTTATATATATTTAAAGAAAAATTGCATTAATTAATCATATTATATGTGGAACCAATTATGATTACTTGTTTCCAAGAAACATGCAGAAACATATTCTATTTCCTGCAAATTATGTCTGTTATGGCCTATTATTTTTCAGCGTGTACCATATTATTGATTTCTGTTATGTGGGATGTGTTTGTGTTACTAGGACCTTTTAGCTAATTTTCACACCAACTTGGTTTTAGTGCACAAAAGTCATGTGTGTCAAATGTTATTGATATGGGATAATTTTTTGGAGAAATATACCAGATGACCGATTTCGGTTGTATGGGATGTGGTCATATTAGGCCACACGGACTTGGAGCATCTCTACTAAAAACTGTGTACTCGGCGATAGTTTTTTTGGCAAATAAACCAGATTATCGATTTTGGCTATATGATAGGTGAACATATCATTTATTCGATTTAAATAAAACTTTATGTAAACAATTCTTTTCTCTAAAACTAATTCTTACAAAATTTTACGAACCTACGTTTTATGCGTCTTTCAAAAGATTCCATAACAATCGAGTACTAAATTTTGGCTACAATTGCAATTGAAGTTTGGTCATAATGAAAAACGTATTAAATATATAATCTCATTACAGACATAATTAAAGCTCATCAAAAAAGCTGATTGTCACAATTTTTTTTTTTAAATAAATCCGTTAATAAGGGACAACACAAAAACACGCTAGCCCGCATAACGATAAAATACAAAAACAACAACTCATGCTGCATACATAAAATGAGGAAGATACTCATACAGCTTTTAATAGAAATTTGGTTGTTCTGGTGGGCTAAACTATAAACTCATTGAACCGTTAAACTGAGGCGTTGTAAAAAGGGTTTAATGTGACAAACATACACACACACAAACACACATACACACGCACACACGCACGCACCAAATCTTTAACGACTTAAAGCGGTAGCATGCTGCAGCAAGAAAACAAGCGCATAGCCTGCTGATCAAACACACACATACACATGACACACCAAGTAGCAGGTTTATTAAAAGGATGTGCTGAGCACAAGTTGAAGAAATAAAAACAAAAATACAGAATAACAAAAGGATACAACGAGAGTGATATTGATAAGCGCAAGGATTTCCACACACTCAAAGACACACATGCTCTAACACAAACACTCTCACACACACACACACACACACACACACACACAAAATGAAACAAAACAAATCACCAACGCACCTGTCTTCCGATCAAACTTTATTGGGTCATAAATTATGCAGTATTTTATGAATACAGCAAGGAGAAAAGTAGCAGCAGGGATAAACAAGGATATGGATGCGAGTGTCACAAGCAAATGTGCGATTAGGCAGAGGGTCAAAAGATGCACAGTACAATGGTTGCCAGCATGGGTGTGACTCAGTCAGCATGTGTGTATGTTAAGTTTTTTCCTCCAGCCTTGATTTGGTGGAATTAGTTGCTCTTGCCCAGGTGGGTCGGCTGCTGGCTATCGTTGTATCATAAATTGATGTCCCCAATTAAGCTGGCGCTATTGTGTGCGTTAGTGGCTGTATTTTCGGTTTCGGCCAATACAGCTAACGGAGCTAAGGCGTAAATCCATTTAAGATGCAGGCTTATTTTGTAAAGTGTGCGATTTTTTTATTGAATTTCAGCTACAGGACTTAAAAGGTGATTTACAAGAAAAGCCCCAGTCGGTAGGTAGGTTATATACAGAGTAAACATTTAAGATTTTTTTTTTCCCCACTCTTTTCTAAACAATTTATTAAGCGTGTAATACCGTTTAGTATTTTCCCTCAGGACTTTTGCTGTATCTGCTTCGTCACCATTTTGTTTGATTGAACTTAAAACTACTGAGCTTGCTTTTAATATTCTTAAGTGCTTTTTAATATTGTGCTTTGCAAACTAAACACTGCTGCAACAACAACAGTACAACTAGTACAACATCGCCTGGCTAAAATATTACACGACCACAATCTCTTGTTCGCGCATAAATTTAGCAAAAATGCAAAATTTTAATTGTTTTCGTTGGCGCATCAGCTGGTAGCTGCCTGTACTTACATTCCAGCTGGCTTGTTTTATTGCATCAAACGCGTCAACACTTCGCCAAAAGCAAACAAAAACAAAAGTAGAAAAAACAAAAAAAAAAATAAATGCATAAAAAACCAACTCCAACCAACATTCAGCGCACCTCATCTATCAGCCTGCTCCAGTGCTTTAACCCACTTGCTGGCTCGCATGTGTTTCAGCGTTTTGCATAAATTTTATTGCGGGTCCGAAGTTTCGCTCTGTTATTTGTTGGCGTCAGCGTCTCACATGCTAACAAATTGCATTTTGTTGTTAAACATTCTGCGCTACATACTGTCAGACACTGGCAAGCGATTGTATCGCATGGATACAAACATCTTCTTGTACTAGGATGCATACAAGCAGTGACTCAGAATGTGTTTCTCAGCGCTTATCGGCAGCGACCATTTAACTATGTTTCACACATACACACACACACACACACAAGCAACCTTGCCGCATGCATATATTATTCGTCGTTGTTGTCATCATCGTCCTTAGGCTTCAAAACTAATGCCTAAGTTTTGCTTGTCTCTGCCGAATCTGCATATGTATCTACAAGCATCTGATAAAACTTGCTGATCTCTGTTTAATTCAATTTTTGTCCATCAGCAGACTGTATTTCAAGATGATAGCAACTTTGAGAGCGATGCAGTTTCAACACTTGATAAACATGCAAACATTTGGTGACAATTTTAGTTTATTTTGGGGTTTTTTTTTCAACTCTTGATTGCTATTTAAGTAAATTGGTTGCAAGATTTTATTCGACTTTCTTAAAATATAACATAGCTTAAAACTGATATGAACAGTGGCTTCAGAAGAGGGGAACAAGCGGAAATTGCCCCTGAGATATTTCTGTATTATCGGTTACATTTGTATTATCGGTTTTTAATGTATGGTATATTTTTTCTAAAAAAAAAAATTTGCGACAATTTATTGGGTGTTTATATATGGGCAAATCCAGACGTGTCTGATTTTCATTCGGACGCTTCTTTTAAAAATTTTCATACGATCCAGAAATATATTTGGTATAAGCGTATATTATCCAAAAGCTATAGCTATAACTGGTATAGTAAAAAGAACAAAACTATTTTTTTTTTTCAATTTAAATTTATAACAAAATTTTTTATTTTAAATATGCGTTCGGACGTTTCACGAAACATTTAGTCGCTGATCTGACGTTAGTCATTTTGTGACTTGTATGAAATGGGCATAGTATGAAATGCCTAGATCTGCGAATCTTTTCAGCCACATAGAAAAGTCGGAAGACAATATTTTTTATAAATTTAACAAGCTTTCAGAAAAGCCATGCACCGTCTTGACTAATCCATTTTTATCCAGCGTTGCGTTAACACTTGGCTCCCGGGGGTTAACAGACGCTGGTCTTTAACGAAATACGTTTTTGTATATTTTTGTGGTTTTGTAGAAATTCTTGTGATCAGTTTTGGCACACAATGCTCGACTTTTGATTTTTACATTTGATTTTTTTGTTTCAGATACATGGGGAGGCCATATCCATCGAACCGTTTTGAACGCCTTTTTTTTACTGTAATTTTCAGCGCCCTCTATATAAAAGCCTGAAAATTTAAAAAAAAAAATATATATTTTTACAAAGTACTTTTTATGTGCAATAAGCTGTATAAATTTGCAAAAAATATTAACTCTTTCTATCATATATAAAAATTTTTTTAAAAAAGCTTTTTAATTTCGATTGTTACACGTATATGATACCTTAAATAAATACAATTTAAATGTTTTATTAAGAACTTTTAATATTTCACTTGTGGTTGACCATTATTTGGATTTGCTCATATATAAATGTACAACAAATCTTGGTAAGACCCTAGAAAAGCAAATCAATATCTACCATTTCTTTGTTAATTACATGGCCACCTTCGACAGTCCAATAAGAGACCACCTATTTTCCACCATGTCTGAATTTGGTATACCTGCAAAATTAGTCCGTCTATGCAGGATGTCACCGAGTAACAACAGCAGCGCTGCTAAAATCGGATGGACTTCCAGCTTCCCCTGCTCTTTTGCTCTCCTTTTCAACTAAGGATATCTTAGATAACAATTTTACCTTAATATTTGAAGTTATTACAACTTAACTTCAAAACGGTTATTATTAAATCTTTGCTTGAACGAGCCTCGTAAAGTTCTTAAAAATTCCATTTTCTTGTATAATTTATTATATAAAGCTTTGTTCAATGATACATATTTGGAAGTATTCAAGAAGATTTTTACTTACTTACTTACTTAGGTGGCCGTAACAACTCGTGTTCGGATTTCGGGCGACCTCATCAGCTCTCGCCAGGCGCGTCTGCTTTGCGCGCGCCTTCTCTAATTGGATACACCAAGTGCGGTTAGGGCTTCCTGGGCCTGGTCCATGCATCGGAGGCATGGTCTCTATAGTCGTCGTTGACCAGCGACCCTCGCCTCGAGCACCTTTTTCGCTGGAGCTTCGTCGTCCATACGATGGACATGACGTAGCCAGCGTAGTCGCTGCACAGTTATACGCCGAACTACGTCAATGTCTTCGTAGAGCTCATACAGCTCGTGGTTCATTCGGATGCGATAGTCATCGCCGACTCGAACAGGACCGAAGATTTTGCGAAGAACTTTTCTCTCGAACACCCCCAGAGCGGCTGCGTCAGTTTGCGAAACTACCCATGCCTCAGCGCCATAAAGCAGCACAGGTAGAACGAGCGTCTTGTAGAGTGATAGTTTTGTCGATCGAGAGAGGGCTCTGGAACTTGTTGCTTACTGAGCTCGTAGTAGCACATATTAGCAAATATTGTTCTTTGCTTTATTTCCAGGCTGACTTCGATGTTGTTATTAATGGCGGTGCCGAGGTATACAAACTCCTTGACTACTTCAAAGTTAAAGCTGCCGGATGAAACGTGGGTGTCTAGACGCTATGCATCTACCTTCTTTTATTGTACCATGAGTCGAAACGAGAGTTGACGAAGAGCTGGGAATACTTTTTGTGCATTCTATTAATAGCAATACATGATAATAGCATGTCTCTACAGAGAGTTTAGTTTGAGTGTCCAGAATAAAGTTGAGTTTTGCCGCTGTTGAATAAACCAGTATAATTTTGCTTGATGAAACTCAACTAAACTCAGTTTACTTTCTGAATGTATCAAAATTTAATTTGAGAAATGCCTAAAAGTATGCTAATGTTCTGAAAGAAAGCTACGTTCAGATGCAAATTTTTAGATTCAGAGTATTGAACGAAAGACTCAATTCAATCATAAAAGAAAGAAAAGAATTTATTTGAGCTACTCAAATAAATATTGTAACATTGCGTTACAAATTAATATTTAACAATATTTACAAATCATATTATATCGACTATATCATATTATATCTTAAGTTATATTTCATATCACATCTAAGTATAATTTATTTAATTTTAATTTATTTAATTTTCTTTTCGCTGTATATCATAAAATTATAGTAATAATTAAAGAGAATAATAATATACTTTATACAATCAACCACAGATAGCCTACACACAACACGACATACACAAAATAACAACAACCACAGCAACTAGCCGAACCAGTGGGGTACCAACAACACGACATACACAAGATAACAACAACCACAGTAACTAGCCAAACCAGTGGGCTACCAACAACATGACGTACACAAAATAAATGACAAACAAACAACAGTACCAAAATAGACTCGGCATAAGGGCAACAACAAAATCAATGTGGCCATAGCCAGCAAGAAGTTTTTGCATACGCATAGGGAAAAAGAATATAGTTCGCAAAAGGTTTTCTTTACGAGTCACGTAAATGGTGACCACGAAATTGGTGAAGGCAGCGTTCCTTTCTTAGGTAAGCTCAACTCTCTGCTTCGATCAACCGAAGCAGAGTAGTAGCCGTTGCCTCGGCAGACTGCAAAGTCCTCTCCGAGGCAACGGTGAACTGCTCACCGCGCCGCTGCCCTGATAGACCGCGAGGTCTTCCGCAGGGCAGTGGTAGACGGTTTTTGTTAATTTATATTTCGTGGTCCCTTTGCGTTGACTTGTATATTTCCCATATGCCACCTCGCTACCTCGACCGACCTAGGTCCTCCTCGTGGCAGCGACGCAGGCACTCGCTACCGCGTCACAATTTTCTTCTTTTTGCATTTTCTGACCGCGTCACTGCCTCGATCAACCGCTAGGTCCTCCTCGGGGCAGCGACGCAGGCACTCGCTACCGCGTCACTAGTCTCTTCTTCTTTTTTCGTTTTTTTATTATTTACCGCGTCACTGCCTCGACCGACCATAAGGTTCTCCTCGGGGCTGCGACGCCGGCGAATGCTGCAACGCTTTCTGCTGCGGCTAAATTGATTGAATTTTATTATAAGATCTTATATGAGCGTTTCTTTCTTAGATTTTAGCCGAGGGTTACTTTCTTAGCCACCACCGATTACCGAAGCACTTACCAACCGATTACCGAGGCACTCACTGGCTACCGAAGCGATTACCGAACTGTTACCGAGTGTTCCAACACACTAAACAGTGCCAGAGAGAGCTGACCAACCGATTACCGAGATAATCACTGTTTACCCAAGTGCTTACCAACCGATTACCTAGGCACTTACTGGCTACTTATGCGATTACCAAGCCGTGACCGAGTATTCAAATACTTATTGAGACATTAACCAGCGCCAGAGAGCTGACCAACCGATTACCGAGGTAACCACTGATTACCCAAGTACTTACCAACCGATTACCGAGGCACCTACTGGCTACTGAAGCGCTTACCAACCGAATACCGAAAGACTGAGACCGTAACCCACCAATACCCACGCCAACTCCTATCTGAGGCTGCTTATTTAAGATACTAAGTTGGTAAATTGTTCAATAAAAGGAATATTTGAATTATTGAAAAACCTGCGTGTTTTTTATTTCGAAATTATTTGTGAAAGTTAGTGGATCTTTCACAGGATCCTTGGGCGGCTGAGTTTTACCTCAGCCTTCGAGAAAACCGCGTCACAATATGTCTCTATATGGCGCAGTGGTTAGAACAGCCGAACCAAAATAGACGAAACGAGACGATTGCAACTTGCCGAACGTCTGACGAGTTAAGACGCTAGCAGTTCGGTTCTTACGGAAGAAAACGTATGGACAAGCTGTTTCGTTCAGTTTCGTTAAATTACTTTTGTTCATTTCGGGCAACAACATTGAATTGCATTAAAGCGAACATTTTCGTCTCTACTCGTTACGGAGCAACTCGTCTATTTTGGTTGGGCTTTATGGATCCAAGCGTAGTGTGTTAAATCCTCGGTGAAAGCAAACATGAAAATTTTTTAAACAGTAATATTTTCGTTTTTATACAAACAGTGCGGCGAATTGCTGTGCTGTTGTTTTCATAATAACCATAACCATTTCGTAACATTGGTTTTATCCCCCCCCCCCCTCCCCCATCTAGCTCGCCGAATTGTTGTATACGCGACTATAAAAATTTCACTTCCAAAATTGGCGCTATTGCAGTATACCATCTAGCATTTAGAATAGGATGGTTCTTACTTTTGAATTATCATTGCGGCATGTCATTATTCGATTATGTACATCTAAATATGAAAGATATTTTTTTGTTTTAATTTTTTTATATGATTTAGAGGTTGCTACAATTTGTTAAAGTTTAAGACAATTCGACAAGAAAGTGTCGATTGGTGTCATCCGGCGATTTGAATGAGCTTTTTAGGCATGTTCGCCATATTGGACCCAAAAAACCTATAGGTGCCTCATTTCATGTAGATACGAGATCGTTTTCTAGTTTTGGCCACTTTGTCGAGCCATTTGTACCAATTCGCTTTGGTAGCGACCCTTAAATATAATTTGAAAATTAAAAAAAATATATACTGGTTTCTTATGGTATATGTTCAAATAATATGTTGCCCCGTGAAATTAAAAAAATAATTATTTTTTTCTTAAGAATAAGGAATACTAATTAATACCTACCCTAATATAAAATAGTAACTTATATCCTAGTATGACTTTTTAAACTTCATCTTTTCATCTGTCATCGTCTTAGTCGAACTCAGTACTTTTTTTTTATATCATATTGTTATTGTAACCAATGATTTCTTATTTCTTAAATGCTGTTTATGTTTGGAAATGTTTTTTTTTTTTCTAAAAGATACACATTGTATCAATGGAATTTGTAGGATATTTCAAATAGATTTTGCGAAACCATTAACAGCTAAGTTTATCATCAACTAGCGTTTGATGTTGGCTGACAACTACAGCTTTCCATTGGGTAAGTCAATAACAAAATTTTTAAAACATCTCAAGAAAAAGAAAAAAAAAAAAATAAAAAAAAAGCTTTAAAAGTACATTAGCAGTGGCGTGTTAAGTTTGTTTATTAGAATCCTTGTGTGTCGAAAATCTTTTAGAAAAGATAGAAATTTAAGTGTTTCACTCAAGTTGAACAGGGTTTGATGTATTTTCATTTATTTTCACTCATGTGAGAGAGATTTTGATAGATTTTTATTTATATAGAAAAACATTATTAAGTTCAATAAACGAAAACAAAGAAAAGTTTTTCTGATCAATATATTAAAGAGTTTATATTCATACGTTTTACATTCAACTTCATTGTTTTTTTGCAATAAACTTGTCATATTTCTTGTATTTTCTTATTGCGCCTTAACGTTAATTTTGACAATTTTTTTGTTGTACATTTTTGTGTAACAAATGATGTTTTTCACTGCATGATGATCACTTTTGTGTTAGACCCTATTAAACCGCAACAAGAACATGAAATAAATAAAAAAAAAATGTATATACTTTTACAATTTATGATAGTAAGTCTCCGGAATGATGATTGGTTAAAGATGAGTTATTTTGCAGTTTATATATTTATAAAAAGTTCCTATCATTTTTTGCTCTTCAACATTTGTTTTGAACACACCTACCCCCTATCTGCCAACCTTCTTTGGGTCCCCATACAAAAAACACAACAACTGTTGAAAATACTTTATATCTCCCGCAACTGGACTCATTAATCTGCATTTATTAATATCTACTGGGTTTTATTGAGAGTGAACAGGCAAAAACTGGATATACTCTATATTTCTAGAGTTACTGGAATTTCGAGTTATTCGAATAACCGAATTACCTGAATCGAAAATCGAGTCGAGTTGCACTACTTCACTCGACTCAAACTCGAAGCAACTCGCAAAGACCTAGTTATTTGTGATTTTACTTCTGGAACATCTATTTTCTACAAACGAACAAAGAAAAATGTATATTCTACGAATGAACGAACGAACATCTATTTTCTATGAACGAACGAACGAACGAACGAACATTTATTTTCTACGAATGATCGAGCAAACAAAATATTTGCAGCCTTGTATTCCTAACGAAGCATTCAACGAACGATGGCTATGCGAACGATGTTTAAATCAAACTGAAATATATATTTCGCACGAAGCTTAACGTTAGCTCATTCAACAAGCTTTTGTTTGATATGTACACTAAAACTGTTATACACAAGCAGTTGTCAAATGTGGCGCTGCCATATCAAACACTAGGGAAGTTTTTTGTATTTTGTTTACTTACTTCAAAGATTTTTTAAATATGTTGCTTTGTTTCTTATATTTTGGCAGTGCTTTTTGCTTTTGTTCGGTTTGTGTATTCAATAAATAAACTTTGAGCAATTAAGTGGTTTGCGAATTTGTTTTTTATTATTTAATTTCAGTTGCGCTTGTGCTTCCATTCGATTCGGTTGTGTTTTCTTTGAAAAATATATCAAATAATAAAAAAATTAAAATAAAACAATTGAAAAATTTTTTCGAAAAATTTTATAAAACTTTTGAAAAAACTTATTGTGAGCTTGGACAGGCTTTATAATGAGTCAGGAACAGTATGATGTCCTTTTAGAAAGGAACAGGTCCTTGGAAAGTGAAAACTTCCTTTTAAAGCAACAGCTGAACAAAATAATTCTTCAAAACACTAATTTGTCCAATGATATCGCAATGCTGACCGCGCGTGTGAGTGATCTTATTGATAATAGCACAAACTCTAAAAAACGTAAACTAAGAAATGCTAATACTAATAGTAAAACACAAGACGGTGTTAAAGAAAATGCTGATAACGACATTTCATTAGATACTCAAAACCTAACTTTTGATGAAGTTGCGTCTAATAGTAATAACAATGAAATCGCGCATAGTCTTCAATCAAACTATCCTGATGAGGAAAGCAATGTCTTGATGAATGAAAATGAATTAGAAAATTCTATTTGGCAGAATGTTTTGTCTAAAAAACAGTGTAAGCAAAGCAGAAAGCTTACAAAAAATATTTCTTCTGACGTTGGAACAACGCCTATACAATTAAATAAAATGAGCTCTGATGAATGTTCTTTGATCAAGGCTCTTTTAGCCAAATTTCATGGAAAAGGGTATATTTTCCAACAAATCAAATATGGAAGTAACCCTAGAATTCTTACTGATAATGACAACATAAAAACTTCAATCACGGACTTTCTTGTCTCGCATGGATATGAGTTCAATTCTTACAACAACAAGTTAGAAAAGAAAAAATCTTTTATATTACGTGGATTTTGCTGTAACTCTGATGAGGAAAACGTAAATGCAATTGAAATTGCTTTATCTGCTGCTGGAATTTCAGATTTTATCGTAACTCGGTTTTTAACTGGATATCAACGCTGCAATCCTAATAAATCGCACAACATTTTATATCGTATCGTGGTGGACAATGCTACTCAAGATGAAACTTTAACTAATATCAGAACGATTGGATATTTTGGTGTAAAAATCGAGAAAATGCGTGCTAGTAAGGTGGTCCAATGTCACAACTGTCAAAGATTTAACCACACAGCAGGTCAATGTCATTATAAATACAGATGTGTTCAGTGTGTTGAAAATCATCAAGCGCAGCAGTGTCCTCGTAAGTCAAACGCAAATTTTCCTTTAGGCTGTGTCAACTGCTTTGATTCCAATTTGGATTATGCCGGACATACATCTAACGATCTTAAAAATTGTTTCTTTTTTAAAAATAAAATTAATCCATTGATTCAAAAAAGTACAAATGTAAATGTTAAAAATAACACTTCTAATGAATATTCTAGTTTTAAGTCTAAATTTAACAATTTAAGTAGTACAAATGTTAATAAGAGTTATGCTTCAGTGGTCCGTAATTCTTCCTCTTCTGCTAATGTTGATACATCACAGTTATTTGCAATGTTTTCTCAAATAGCTGAACCTCTTGCTAAAATATTTCAAATTTTTAATACTACCAAAAAATGAGTTTTAAAATTATCTCTCTCAACGTCAATTCTTTAATCAGAAATGAAAGAAGATTTTTACTTAAGAATTTTTTGGCAAATTTTTCGGCTGATGTGTATTTACTACAAGAAACTAAATTAGATGAAAATTATTCTTTTCAATATGATGGTTAGAATTTTTTTAAGGTAGATAATAGAATCGGTTCTGGGGGTGTAGCAATACTTATCAGGAATCAGTTTAAAATCAGAAATTATAAAACTTTTAATAACGGTGGCATAGAAATAGTTTTTATTGATGTTCTTTTAGGAAATGATTGGATTACCATAGCATCTGTTTACGTTCACCCTGCAAATGTTGATTTTAACACTTTCTTACAAATTTTCCAGCTTAATACACATTTCATTTTTGGTGGTGATTTTAATTCAAGGCATTCTTCTTTTGGAGTCATGTCTAACAATATTCTAGGACAGCATCTTATTGATATTGAAAATATTACAAATGTTATTATATTATCTCCAAAATCTCCAACTTGTTTTCACTCTCCCTCTGGCTCATTCATTGATAAATTTATTTTTAACAGCGAATTTCCGTTTACGTTTTCAAATATTTCTAATCTTCCTTCATTTTCAGATCATAGTGCCATACAAATTTTTGGTAATGGTAATTTTTCTACAAATTTTATTTCTAATAATTTTTTCATTAAAAAATATAATTATACAAATCCAAATCGTTTTAATAAATTTGTAGAAAATCATATTAATCAAATTAATATTCCTACTAATAACAATCTTTCGCATGAAGAGCTAGATTACATTTCTGAGAATTTTGGTAATATTCTTAAAAATGCTATTGCGAAATTTGTACCGACTGAAGTTATAAGACCCAATGGTATTATTTTGTCGTATTCAACAATTAAAATAAAAAAATTGCATCATTCATTACAAAGAAAATTACATAGAAATTTACGACGAGGCACTAATTTGTACTCAATTGCAAACATCAAAAGAGAAATTTCTTTGACACGTTCTATGCTTCTTAATGCTATTTCCTTTGATCTGAACACCTATTACAAAAATGTTTTGGTCAACACTAATACCACTAGAAAAGCTTTTTCTACTGTTAAGTTTTACACCGGCTATAAAAAAAGGTCTAAAGTTCCTAATGTTATTTTTGAAAATGATGATAAAAATTTCGAATTCGTTGGAACTGAAAACATAGCCAATGCCTTTTGTAATAATTTTTCCATTAATCACAATTTGTCTACAAATTTAGATTCAGTAAAGTCTCATTCGGTTCAAGTTTTCAATAACTACATATCAAATTCATTTCCAGTTATTCATTTAGATGGAACGATTACGATTATGATCATTAATGAGAATCTTCCTGACGAACAAAAAAATCTTCTAACTTCAGTAACTGAAGTCTCTAATATAATTTCAAAGAAACCTAACAAAAAGTCTTCTGGCATTGATGGTACTCCATTCTATCTAATAAAACACTTTTCGCCAAATATAATTATATTTTTGACTATTCTTTTTAATCATCTGATATCTTCATCTTAATTTCCTTCTTGTTGGAAATTAGCTCTTGTTACTCCAATACCAAAACCAAAAAAAGATATTTCTGTATTAACAAACTGGAGACCTATTTCTAATTTAAACTGCATTTCAAAATTATTTGAGCGTATCTTAGCTCAAAGAATGTTTTTACATATTGGAAAGATTGATATATTTCAAAATCAGTTCGGTTTTCTGCCTGGTTTATCAACTGAACATGCTCTTGGCAATCTTCAAATGAACATTGATCGCGGACTGAACGTTGGTAAGGCGACATCTTTTATTTCTTTGGATCTTAAGGCAGAATTTGATACCGTATGGCATGATGGCCTAATTTATAAGCTTGGTAAACTTGGTTTTCCAATATATCTAATTAAAGTTATCAAAAGTTTTTTATCAAATCGTTCTTTTGCTGTTAGATTGGGTAATCACTACTCTTGTATTGCAAATATGCCTTCTGGAACTCCTCAAGGCTCTGTTTGCTCTCCCATTTTATTTAATTTATATCTCTATGATTTGCCACCTGATGAACATGTTCAAACAATTCAGTATGCTGACGATACGTCTTTTTTTCTTACTCACAATGATGCTGGAAACGCACAAAACAAAATTAATATTTACATTGCGAATTTAGTTTCATATTTTCAAAAATGGAAATTAATATTAAATGAAAATAAGACGGAAATGATTCATTTTGTTGGTTCTGTTCAGGATACTACAAGTAAGCTCAGAAGAACTTGTAAATACATGCAAATCTCAATTAACGGTCATTATATTGAATCTAAACATAATATAAGATTTGTTGGCTTATTTATGCACAGAAATAATAAATTTATTCACCACGTTAAAACTATTGTTGTTAAAGCTAGAAAATCAAAATTTGCCCTAAATAGACTCCTTCGTTCTAAATTTATTCAAACACATATCAAAGTAAATTTATACAAAGCTTATATCAGGCCAGTTTTGACATACGCTTCATGTATTTGGTGCAAAATTCCAAATTTATCATCTCACCAAATGGAAATTTTAAGACTTTTTGAACGTGGCTTTCTTCGAAGTGCTGCAAATTTTTACAGAAATAATGGTTCTTTTAAGTATAAAAACAATAATTTGCTTTATGAAAAAGCAAAATGTTCTAGGATAGATAATTTTGTTGTTAAAAACAATATTAGGTTTTTTGAAAAATGTTTAAGTAATAATAGTATTACTAAATTTAATTCTTTACTTGATTTTGATTATTCTGGTAAATATTCTTGTCTCTCTGACATATTTCGTTCTTTTCGAAATTGTACTTTGTTTACGGACCACAAGCTTCTTTTATTCCACCAAGCGTATTCGAATAGTAATAATTTAGTTTATAATGTAAACCAAATGTAATTTCTGTATATATATATATATAAATAAGTTTTTATCCTATTCACTTTCAACGAATTTTTTTTTTCAATTCAGTTAAGGTTTTTGTTATTTTTCCTTTTTAAATGTATATAATTTAATATCACTAGTTTTATAATTTCAATTAGATTAAGTTTTTTGAAAAAAGCGCCTTCTGTGCTTACTAAACAATATAAATGATAATGTAACATTTTATCATTTTGTTTAATAAATGATTAAGATTTAAAAAAAAAAAAAAAAAATATTATTTAATTTTTTTTAGTGATTGAGTGATTGTTTCTGACATATCAAGAAAAAAAGTATGCAGCTATTGCAGTTTTTATTTTTATTTTATGTATTTAAAGTGCTTCACAGCCTTCAGACACTGTATATATTTATATATTTTATAATTTATTTAACTTTAGGTTCAGAGTTTTTCATTTTTTAACCTTTCTATTAACGACTGCAACCACAACAATGGCATAAAAGTGTTCGTTTGATTTTGACGTTCGGATTCGTCATTTCAGTGATCGTTAAAAATACATATGCAAATATGTAACTGTACTATGGCATTGTTCGCTGGCCGATCAGCTGTTATCGTTTTTTTAATCCTGTTCGAATTACAAATTTCAAAAACACGAACGAACACTGTTTTGAACGAAACGATTCATCGGATAGGAATATAAAATGAAGCCATTATTTTATTTCTCTACGAACGAATGAACGGGTAAAATATTTTTTTTTCTACGAACGAACGTTCTTGCAAGTCTCTGCTTATAGATACCTGAGACGTATACATAGAGAAATGCAAGTGGTACTATATGGCCAGTTCTGTGCACAAGTATTAATATATGCCTGCAAAGTTATAAAACATTTTGATTTATCAATAGATAAGTTGACCTTCACTTTTATGGATCTAATAACAGTCATTTTAGTTAAGATTAAGACAAATATATTGAAGATTTATTTTATTTTGCAAGTTATTTATCTGAATAAGCTTTAGAAGAAACGATACAGATTTAATCACAGAATTTATAATATCATCAGCTATTATATTTGACAACAAAACTTTAAAAGTAAATTATCTTAAATGATTAGTATATTTATATGAAAAACTATATTAATAGTGAAAATAATAGTAAAGAAGTGATATAAAAAATTTACAATATTATCATTTAAAAAATTTAATATATTATATATATCTCAGGGAAAAATAAGAGAATGTGTGAGAGTCTTTTTTTCAATTAACGTGAAAAAAGGCACCGACTTTTACTCATCGCTTATGAATTTTTAAAATAAAAAATTCATATTTATAGGTCCAAGGGAGGAGGTAACCTTAGGACACACAGATTTCAACCATTTTTAGTACGCATCTATTACTCTATTTTAGCAGCATTTTGACTGAGTTCTGTTAAGATCGACTAAACTTTGTATATCCCATACAAAAACATGTAGAAATATTCGTGCATAATGCATGATGAATTTATTAAAAGAAAGAAGTGTGCAGTGCTTTTCTTTCACACTACTAGAATCACAGTCAAGTGTAGTCTTGAGAACACTTTACTATGATACTAGTATTGAAGATATTACGGCTTCTATTACATTGCAGACTTCTAGGGTCAGATTTTCAGTTAGAGTTAAATTCGAGTAGAGTTCGAGTCTAGTCGAATTAAACCGAGCTTAACACCAAAATTGAACGTTTAAACTTGGTTTAGGCAAAAATGAAACACATCATATCGTCCCCTTCATGCCAAAAAAGCCAATGAGCGTTTTTATGTGTATTGGGAAATCGAATTTAAAGATTCGACTGGCTCAGAAAAATCGAAAAATTCAACTATTACAAAATATTTTCTATGGAAATGGATAACCTATGCCATAAAAGAGAGTTGCAGCGAATCGTTTTTTTACGATTCTAAATCACTCGTAAAAAACTGAGTGCGAGTGCGAGTGCGTGCGGTTGCGCACAACAAAAACCACTTTCACGCGAAGCATTCTCATAACAGCGATGAGCGACGAGTGCCGCTGCTTTTACTCATCGCTCATTAGAAAGACTGCTCAATTCTAAGCATATGCTTCTAAGCACCCTCAATGACTCTAGAGTCATTGAATGATTTGCGTGCACTTCAGCATTGGAGTGCGTTTTCCTTGTTTTACTTTTGTTTTGTAATTTACGTGTTGATTAAGATAAATAGCCAGCTTCTAAGTCGGGATCGCTAGTTCAAAGAATTAAATTGTAACAAACTTACTTTATACGTGTATGTTGTCTATTATTTGTTCCTTGTTGTTATTGTATTGTTTTTAATCAATTTTGTTTAGGGATGCCATAAGGAAAGCGGCTATCCAAAATAAACAGGATTGCAGCTGTTAATGATTTATATATTATAAAATGATTTTATTAAATATTTTAATTAAAATAATTCTTAATTCTTTAATTATAATAATTTTAATAATTCATAAAAAATTTTTTCAAAAATTTTTAATATATTTTTTCAATAATATTTTCACAATTTTTTACTAATTTCTTTCAAAAATATTAAAAACAATTTTTTTTATTAAGTATACGCATTTAAATATTTTTTTAATACTATTTTAAGATTTATTTTCATACATTTGCCGAGTCCGCTAGTATTATATGCATATAATAATAAATTTATATATTGTATGTATAATTATAATTATATGCATAATAAAATATGTCAGCGGTAACACTGCACGCGATTTCCCTTAATGACTCTAGAATCATTAGAATCATTGAGCGGCATTCTTATGAGCGATGAGTGAAAGCGGCGGCACTCGTCGCTCAGCGCTGTTATAAGGATGCTTCGCGTGGAAGTGGTGGTTGTTGCATGCACTCGCATTCGGTTTTTGATGGATGATTTATAGTCATTCGTTTGAATCATAGATTCGTTGCAGTTTTCTGATACACACCTAATTATGTTCTTCGTCAACAGAAAAAAAAAAAAATCAGTGATCTATCTCATCTGTACCGGTTACAAGCTCCCTTTTTGTGAAAAAATGTGTGCTTGTTACCGCTAAAGATGAGATAGGTCCGTGATTCTTATTTCTGTTTTTGAGGAAGAGTGAGCGCAAGATATTCTAATAAATGTTTGTATAGTTTTGCCTCTCTTTAGATTTTAAGGAATTTTTTTTAACCCTGAAAATGAACCATTTTTGGTAAAAAAGTTAATTATTAGCCGCTTCAAAAGAGGTAGACCACTAATTCTCATCACTTTTGCTGGAGAAATTTATGCTAAACGTATCCTCAAAAGAAAAATTTTTAATGAGTTTGTTTCAGGGCCGTAGCTAGCGAAATATCGGTCGCAAGACTTACAAATTTTTTTCAAAATTAGAAAACACTAAAATAATAATAAAAATGGAAACTTTAAGGGGGGGTGAGGGGGGAAGGGGTTTCGAACTAAATTTTTTTTAAATTATTTTTGTGATCATTCAACAAAAATGATGTCTATTAAACTCATCGTAAAATCATAAAAAAAAACTTTGTTGATATTCGGGAAAGCATATTTATCAATAATTTGTCAATTTGAAGCAAAACGTATCGTCGAAATTATATATAAAAAAAAAATTTTTTTTGATATTTTTAAAATTAACCAAATGATCCCTTAAAATAATTTTAGAAAAAAATTTAACTCAAAACCCCCCCCTAAAAGTTTCCATGTTAATTATTATTTCACCGTTTTCTAATTTTGAAAAAAATTTGTTAGTTCTAGAAACAAAATTTTTCTAGCTACGGCCCTGGTTTGTTTACTCATTTTGGCAGTTTTTAATGTGAAAAAATGTGTACTTGGCGTTTTTGGCATAAAAAAAAAACAAAAAATCACATAGGTGGTTTAAGCATCGAATTTTATGACCTCTTCTAAATCAAAATGGGTTGTTTTGTTTTGAGGGAATATTCTTTGCATTAAAATGCATCAGATACAATTAAAAGCTCAAAACCCACTTATTTTCACATTGGCGTTTTTGGCACGGAAGGGACGATATCATAATTTAAGTTAATTTAACTTCAACGAATGCTAAAATAACTAGTTAAATCGAGCTTTTAGCCCAATTTTGGTGAGTTAAGCTCGGTTTAATATGACTAAAGTTTAAACTCGTACTGAAAAACTGGCCCCTAGTGTAGTAAAGAGGGTCTCTAAATTTCAATCTCTTTATTCTAAATGAAATAATATTGATTCTTGCCTTTTTTTAGTAACTCTCGTTCGTGGTGTAGAAATTTAGAATATAGGAAAAATAAAAAATATTTTAAAACAAGTTGTATCATG
Organism: Coremacera marginata; assembly: GCA_914767935.1. Classification (NCBI taxonomy): domain Eukaryota; kingdom Metazoa; phylum Arthropoda; class Insecta; order Diptera; family Sciomyzidae; genus Coremacera; species Coremacera marginata. The sequence goes on from OU612043.1 coordinate 24,923,694, forward strand.
GAAAATCCCAACATCTAATTTAAAAGAAATTCAATGCAAACGTTGGAAACACTGGGGGCATAAAGCAAAGAATTGGAATAAAAAATGTTGCTTATGTTAAATTGAATGAGCACCAGGTAATTGTGCTCATACATCTTATAGTCAATTAAGTAATCTCTAAAAAAAAAAATTATAGCTTCTTTTTAGGAGACTAAAAAAAAATCAGTTGTAGAATTTAATTTGAAGATATGTTTAATTCTCCACGAGCTTATATTAAATATTTTTAATGTAACCTCGTAGCCCGCATTTAAATCGCGTTATTTATCGCCAGCAGGCAATCTCTGAAGCTCAAATATTTCCACAAATTGACAGAATTAAAATTCCTAACGAATGAAGAAATTAAAAAGAAACAAACAGCGAGTTGTTCTTATCATGTCTGCCTTACTGTTCTGCAGAAAAATAATAAGAAATGAAGGGGAAAAAATATATAATAAATACAACCCTATCGTTTTAGCACCTCCCAGCGAGCTAAGTAAAATTTAAGTGCCACACATGTTATCTATGCGCAAAACATTAAGAACTACTTTATTTTAACGCACGCACACAAGCACGTTCGCACAGACAGCCCTTCAGATAAACAAATAGACAAATACACGGGCAGATAGACACACAAACCGACAGACTATTGCATGTAGCAGGTATAATTTTACAAGTACAACTTTTAAGTCAGCAACTGCTTACTTGAATAGACAGACAAGCAAGCCAGAAAAATATATAATAATAACGTGTATAACTCAAGAAAAGTTACTCAATTACCTGCCACCCAAGTTACTCATGCTGCGGCTTCACATTATGAGCGCCCAACATACAGGCATCCATCAGGCATACAAAAAACAAAAAAAAAAAAAAAAAAAATAAAGAAATACACGCTCATAGACATGTGATCTAACACAACCACACACACACACACACATACACATATTGAGCAGGATGTTAATGTTGCCGCATCTGCTGCCACTGCTATTTTAGCTTTCATAACGGATGTGATGAAGACTTCCGCAAGAATCGTGTTGCTCACGAAATCAACAAATTAATTGTAGCAAAAACAAACAAACAAACAAACAGACATGTAGCAGGAAAAAATATGTATAAGACAAATGTTGTTGCTAGAAAAAGAAAAAAATTTAAGCAGTAACTACGTTGAGCCCATAAAAAATGTATGCGTCAAAATTATTTGTGTCATCCAAAATAATCATTTCTCATCTTTGCAAACAATGCTAACTAGAGTAGAGGCGTGAAAAAAATTCATCAAAAAAAAACGTGTCCAAAAATAATTGCTGATGAACTCAGGCGGTTGGCAGGTCATCAAGAGAGTATCATGTAGACCAAGTCATCATATGTTCTACAAGAAAAAAGTCGCTGAGGTTGAAGCAGAAAATTTATGGAAAGAGGCGCAAAAAACAGGCATTTTTTAATGTTTGACAGGCTTTAACAGTTTTTGCGAACCGATCGAAACCGGAACACCAACCATGCTATGCAGCTTAATTGCTCCAATTTGAGTGCGTAAAATGACACACGTTAAATCAGCATAAGAAGAAAAGTCATCGACTGTGTTACAGCGACAAAGTGACGTTTTTTGCAGAATTTTCCTTTTGATTTTCAAATGGGCGCTGGACTGATTTAAAGCTAGTTTTAGGGTCAAAAACATTATTAAAAAAGCTTTTGTATTAAAAAAAAAAAAAAAAAATGAGAAAATTATTAAAAAACAAACTATTAAGAAAAGGATCTCCGGAGGCTTGAAGCAAAAATATTTGAACTTTTTAGACATTTTAAAATGTTTATACCATATATTTCTAAAAAGATTTATGTAATACGTTTAATTAAATTAGTTATTAATTAATTAAATTAAATTCAGAGAGGGTTGCTCCACAGAAGATGCTCTTTTAGATTTTAGCAGTATCTTGCACTCTGGTCTCGACAAGAAACAAGTGTGTGCTGGACTTTTTGTCGACATAACTAAGGCCTTCGATATGGTTGACCATAGTATTTTTTTAAAGAAACTTTTTAATTTAGGTGTTCGTGGTTTTGTATATGAATGGTTTGTATCCTATTTAAAAATGCGAACACAAAAAGTAAAAGTAAGTGGTAGCTTTAGTGATCCCAAAGTTTTAAGCGTAGGCGTTCCTCAGGGGTCAGTAATGGGTCCTTTACTATTTTTAGTTTACATAAATCCACTATTTATTCAACCCTTTAAGGGAAAAGTCAAAGCTTTTGCGGACGATCTTGGTATCGCTTATAGCTCAACAGATCCATTGAATTTGTTTGCTGATATAAACCATGATGTACATTTACTTCGAACCTGGTTTGCGAAACATAAACTTATCGTAAGCAATAAAACTAAAATAATGTTTTTTAATGCAAAAATGCAGCAATCAGCTGACCTAAATATCACATTTCACAGTGAATATTGCAACCGATATCCTTTAAACAGCGCTAACTGCTTATGTCAATGCGCTACAACTTCTTTCAGATGTGACAGCAATTGTGATGCCAATGGCTTTATAATTGAAAAGGTAGATCAATTTAAATACTTAGGTGTAACAATTGATAAACGACTAAGCTGGAATGAACACATTGTCAACTTGAAGAATTATTTTCTTTCGTCCCTTCGCAGTTTTTATCGACTGAGAAAATTTGTGTCGAACAATACACTAAGAACAATTTATTATGCTATCTTTCATTCCAAATTAGAGTGGGGAGGCGCATACTTCATTAAATTACAACAATTAACTGTGTTACAGAAGAGTGCTATAAGAATGATTTGCAATGCCTCCCGTTTAGCCTGTTCTATGGTATTATTTAGAAAATTAAAAGTCCTTCCAGTTCGGCACTTGTTTTATTTTTAAGTACTTAAAATATTTTTTATCAGAGGTGGCTACTTACATAGTCCAATATACAACTCGTACACATTACGAAGCAATGTTAGCTCTGTCGTTTCTGTTCCTGTTTTTCACACTACTCTGTATAGAAATTCCTACACTATAATTTCATCTAAGCTTTTTAATAGCCTTCCTGAAAGTCTGCGTTTAATAAGATCATTATCTGTGTTTTTGAAAAAAATTAAACTCTGGCTTGTTGATTTCAGTGCCAACCAAGTTGAAAATTTGATGCAATACGTTGTTAAATATTGAAACTTTTTTATAAACAAGTATATCTCTCACAACATAAAAAAAAAATTTTATAAAAAAATATTTATTTTTATATCTTTTTGTCATATGTGCTTACTGTAATGTTGCTTTCCGATATTTGTTTTGATATTTTCTTCTGGTTATATGCAATATTCTTATGCTATTTTATACATTAAAACTTCATTAATATCTCACCCCACATTGTTATTTTATAAATATGTATATCTTTAAAGCCTTAATGTGACATTTGTCACTATTTTTTCTTTATATAAAAATAAAAATGCCACTTACTATTCTCTTTACTACTTGATATGTTACTTGGTATGTTAAAATAACCAAAAAGAAATATTTGTAATTCGTAATTTGTATCTGTAAGAGAATAAAGAATTGTTTACTACTACTACTACTACTACTACTACTACTACTACCTTTAGCGGTCGTGTGTTGTTGTTGGTTATCCAAAGCTTTTTCGAAACCTAACGGTAAATAAAAAAAATATTAGCAATGTGTAAATATTTTTGACTATCTCTCTATATATAATCAAAGCTTATGTGCAAAATTTCAAAACATTTCTTTATTTTTTGTGTAAGATACTACTGTTTAACCCTCATCGGTCCCCGAGGAAATGCATCGAATCGGTCCCATTGTATCAATTTGATACACATTAAAAAAAAAAGTTACTTAACTTTTTTTCGTTAAATCGTTTTAAAAATTAAGAAAACTGATTGTTTTATATTTTTGTAGTTCTTTTTTATTGTTGTCATAAATTTAAATTTAGAAAATACATTTATAAGTAATGAAAATTTGAAAGAGAAAAATGTCAAAAATGCTTATTTTTGTGGCTATGTGCATTTATTTGCCCATTTTTCGCAAATATCATAATGATGATCATTATCACAACGATTTGAATACAAATTTTTATTGTTTTTATATGTACATATGTAGCAACGGTCGCGTTTCGTAGTTTTTGGCAAATGGGTAATCGCCGGTAGTGCTTTAATATTGAGCCTTCGAGTCTGAGATTTCCGCTTTTCTATGTGTTTTTGCACAAGAGCCATTCCAAGCTCCTCAATAAATATTCGACGACGTATATTTTAATTGGTTTTGTTGTTTTTCCAAGCCGGAAATAGCGAAATATACGTTATATGTATATGCATTCAATACACTCACGTCCAACATATTGCAAAATACTGCCATTGGCCACCGACCATCCCATTGGCCACCATCTGATCCATAGTGTCCACGCCACTCTTGGTTTTGTTATAATCCTGAATTAGATTCGGTTTCTTCTCAGCATTTTCACTTATAACGACGGCATTGTGCCATGTACTGAGCAGTGTAACATATCTATAACGCCGAGGCACATACGACAGTAAAATGGCTTGCAATTTGTGGTCATATACAATAACGCTCGAATACACAGGTTTTTTCCTCATATCCAACAATACTGGAGGAATTTCGGTCCTATTTTTCCGTATAGTGCCCAGAATAGTCATTCAGCGTTTATGTAACTCTTCAGCCAGTTCATAAGATGTGAAGAAGTTTTCGCATGTGATATTCCTCTCCGACAGCCCATTTACCAAATCCCAAACAACACGGCGTCCAATATTGCGCTCTGGAGCGGCGTTGCGATTGCGACCAACATAAATTTGCGTGTTGTAAACTTACCAGGTAGCTGAATCGGCCAAAATCCAAATCTTTATGCCGTATTTAGCCGTATTTATGGAACTAGCTATTTATCTACTGTAACATTTTTGCCTGGAATGTATACAACTTGCAAATTATGGTTCCGTTTTTCACAGTATTGGCATTACGTTCTTCTTTATCGTCAAATCTGATACAAACATGAATTTTTTTGAACATTTTCAGTGACGTTGTTTCTCGAAATATTGTTCGACCGGTTTTCTCATTCCAGAGTTCCAGAAAACTATTGTTGAAAAAGTTTATGTATACATTAAAAAAATGTGACAATTATTAAAAAAAAAAAACTAGTAAGAAAAGTATCTCCGGAGGCTTGCAGCAAAAATATTTGAAGTTTTTAGCCATTTTATAATGTTTATACCATATATTTCTAAAAAGATTTGTGTAATACGTTTAATTTAAGTTAACCTTTAGCGCTCGTGTGTTGTTTCTGGTTATCCCAGGCTTTTTCGACACCGAACGGTTAATAAAAAAATATTAGTAATGTGTAAATATTTTTGACTATCTCTGTATATATAGTCAAAGCTTATGTGCAAAATATCAAAACATTTCTTTATTTTTTGTGTGAGATACTACTGTTTAAATAAAGTCACTTTGTATGGACTTTCATCCGATTTCGCTTATTTTCAAAATTCATCTAAGTTTTTACAATACAATTAGCTTTAACAATAGCTTTAAAATTACGGCTGTAATATTTATCGCAAACAGACAGTCGGGCAGAAAGACGGATATGGCTTTATCGGCTCAGGTGTTGTTGTTGATCAATAATTTTTATTCTTTTCTATACCTGAAACGCATCCTTCCTTATTGACGTTACTGACGGTGTTAGAAAGTTAATATATCCCTTGGGCAATATGCGTAGGGGTATAAAGATTAATTTATCGAAAATAATCGTAGAAAAATGTTTGATAGGCAGATTGATTCTTTGGAAATTTTGTGCATCAAACCCCTTACCATTTAGCATTACATTTTTGATCGAAGGCCAGATTTTTTGATTTGGATCCACTGTGTGACGTTAAGATTTTTCGGAAAAAACTGATTATGTACCCAGTAGACAACTAGTAATCACTGACGTCGACAAAATTACTTCAGACATGCACATTAGGGTGGTCCTTATTTTTCGATTTTTTAGTTATCATCATGGCATATATTATTCGATTATATACTTCTAAATATGATTTAGAGGTCGGTAACAGTTGTCAAAGCTTAGCCCTCTCACAAAAAAATGTCCCTTGGTGTCATTCACCGATTTGAATGAGCTTCGGATATGTGATAGAGGGCAAAAATCTAATGTACACGTATGTTTTTATAGGTGCGGAAGCTCAGATTTAAAGGTTCAAAATGGCGTCCGAAAATTGCACTTAAACTGAGGGAAAACAATATTAAGTTTATCCAAAAACGTTTTTAATTTATCGAAAAACCAGGTCGTTTTTGAACCATTGACGCATTTGCATAAATCAAATACGAAAATATATAAAATTTTGAAAGCAAAACAAAAAACAATCACCCAGCCACGGGTTTGAGCCCGGGCTTCTTGCTTACAAAGCAAGCACCCCAACCAGTATGCCACGGCCACAACAATTTAGGTGTGAAATTTGGTTTATAAAAACAGAATTACTTATAAGCAAATTTTTAAAAAAAAAACAAAAAACAATCGCAGCGAGCTAGGTTTGAACCCGGGCATTTCGATTACAAGGCAAACACGTCAACCAGTCTGCCATAACTAAATTGACAAATTTGTTTTTGAATAACAAATAACAGCAAGTTTGATAAAATCATATCAAATTTTGATTTAAAAAATTTAAATATGCACAAAAAAGAGTGTTTTTAAGAAAATATTTGATTGATTGACATAAATATTTAAATACAATTAATGCACGGGCGTGGATAATTTTAATATTCTTTTTTTTGCCTTAGTGTAAGTGCGTTTATGGTTATATAAGTCATATTGCTAAGCACTCTTGAGCCCAAAAGCACCAATTAATATGCACAAAGCTTGTAAAGAGAGGTGTCGACGTGAATTGTCTGAAGAGAGTTACATTCAAATTGTGAGTTTCTTCTTCGGTCTTTAATGATGTATTCTCTTCTTTAGTCTGGCCAGCTGATATTAGAGTTCGACCGTTTGATTTTTTCCCGCAAAAAGAGACACTCAGGCAGTAAGTTAGTTGCTGAACATACAAATCGCCAACAAATTTGCAAGATATTTTTTTCAAAATGCATCCGGCTTGCGCACTAAAACAGATAATATTTTTGCTGCTACTTCTCAGTCTGACTATGATGTTATCGTTATCACAGAGACATGGTTATACTTGAATTTTTTTGATGAAGAGTTTTTTGATTTAAACATATATCAAGTGTATCGTAAGGATCGTGACCATGTAAAAACTAATTTAAATCGTGCAGGTGTAGTTCTTATTGCGATTAAGAGTTGTTCGCATACAACTGCTATCACTCTTATTAACTTTGATACGGTTCTGGATCCGCATGGTTGTACTAATTTCTGGAATTTGTTCATGTTATATACCACCGAATAGCAATTATAATTTTACAGAGCTCATGTTGATAATATTCTTATAGTAGCAAATGATCTGTTGGCGGCCAATCACTTATGTGTTCTTGGCGATTTCAACCTGTCCAGAGTAGTTTGGAAACTAGTATCTGATAATGCTTTCTTAACTCCTTCAAATATTCATAATGACATTGAAGTATATGCAGTTGATAGCTTATAGATATTAATTTGAAACAAATTAATGGCTGCTTTAATAATTTAAGTAGGTTGTTGGACTTAGTTTTCATAATAAATAACTTAAATTTTAAGGCTAATGAATTAGTTTTTCCTTTATCCAGATCGGATATGCACCATATCCCCTTAGATATTGAGCTTGCATTCTATACTTTCATTCTCGTAATTTGTCTAGCAGTACTGATTTCAATTTTAACTATAACTCTGGTGATTTTAACTTAATCAATATTCTGTTGAATTGTATTAATTGGGGCTTTGAACTAAATGCAAAAGATGTTGAAGTGGGCTTTAAGTTGTTTAAAATACTATTTTGATTATTTGTAGTAAACATATTGATTGTTTAAGAAGCAAGCAGTTTAATATTCCATGGTTTACACCACGGCTACAGAAATTGAAGAATTTAAGATATAAGTTTAATAAATTGTATGCTTCTTTAAGAAGTTTTAATGATTCCATGAAATATTGGCATTATATGAGAGAGTTCAATTTTCTTAATAAATATCTCTACTTAAATTATGTAAATCCAAAAGATTTTTGGCGTTACATTAACTCAAAAAGATCTAGCTCTAATATTCCAGTTTCGATGTACTTAAAAGATAAAAATTCTAATAGTGTTTTTGACACAGCGAACCTCTTTGCTGAATTCTTTCAGTTCTCCTAGAATTTTGAGCAGGACTCTGATTATGTTATCGATGAAGTAAATGTGTTCAATTCCTTTAGTATGGGCAACATGTATTTGACACGTCAGGACATAAGTATGGGTTTAGCAAGTTTAAAAGAACCTTATTAAAAAAGTGTTCATTTTCAATAGCTCAACCACTTCAACTCATGTATAATCAGTCACTTCAGTCCGGTAATTTCATTAATGATTGGAAGGTGTCTTTCATATCACCTATCTTGAAGTCAGGAAATAGAAATAATATTGAGAACTATAGAACTATTACAAAGCTTTCTGCAGTAACCAAGCTTTTTGAAAGCGTTGTAAAAAACAAGATTATTTTTTCTATAAAAAGTTTAATTTCACCATTTCAATATGGATTTTTATCCATATTGACATAGTCGTTCTATTGTTAGAAACCTTGCTTTATTTTCTGACTTCTAATCAAGTTGATGCTATATATACGGACTTCTCGAAGGCTTTTGATCAAGTCTCACATTCAATATTAATTAGTAAGCTAAGCCTGTTGGGTTTTCACTCTAGTTTATTAAACTGGTTTAAATCGTATCTTAATAATAGATTGTGTTATGTTCGACTGGAAAATGCTATTTCTAATGCATTTAAAGCGTCTCCGGGTGTGCCCCAAGGTAGTTAGTATACTTGGCCCGATACTCTTTTTGCTATTTTTTAATGATATAACTGAAAAAATCAAATATTCAAACTGTCTTTTGTTTGCAGATGATTTGAAAATTTTTAAGAGAGTTCTTAGTTCTGTAGATTCTGATTTACTTCAAGTAGATATAAATGCAATTAACGAATGGTGTATTAAAAATTGACTATATCTAAATCTTGGTAAATGTGCTGTGGTCACTTACTCTAAATCAGAACACCCTTTAATAGCATCTTATGTTATTGATAATTTTTCGCTAAAAAGTCGGGTGAATGAAATTAATTACTTGGGTGTGAACTTTGATTGCAAATTTCTTTTTGTGGCCCATCTGGATTTTATAATACCTAAAGCTTATGCTATGTTAGCTTTTATTCGAAGGAATTGCAAACATTTTTGGGACCCCTATATTGTAAAGTCCTTCTACACTTCATTCGTCAGAGTGAAACTGGAATATGCGGTGTTTTTTTGTTTTTGCCTCACATATTACTCGCGTCACATAAATTTTGATGAGCCTATACCAGAGACCTGCAGCGAATCGTTTTTTTACGATTCTCAATCACTCGTCAAAAACCGAGTGCGTGCGGTTACGCACAACAACAACCACTTCCACGCGAAGCATCCTCATAACAGCGATGAGCGACGAGTGCCGCTGCTTTCACTCATCGCTCATTAAAAAGACTGCTGAATTCTAAGCAACCTCAATGACTCTAGAGTCATTGAGTGATTTGCGTGCACTTCAGTATTGACGTGTGTTTTCCTTGTTTTACTTATGTTTTGTTTTTTACGTGTTGATTAATCGCTTGGATCGCTAGTTCAAAAAATTAAATTTACTTTATACTTACTATGCAAACTTACTTTATACTTGTATGTTGTCTATTATTTGCTCCTTGTTGTTATTGTAATGTTTTTAATCAATTTTTCAACTCACTTTCACACTTGCTATGATGAATTGCTGAGAACCTTTATGTTTAGAGATTTCATAAGGAAAGCGGCAATCCAAAATAAACAGGATTGCCGCTTTTAAAAGCTGTAATAGTGTATATTACTTCCATGTATTTTAATAGAATGTTAATTATAAATGTCATATATATGTTAATTAAACCTGCCCTTTAAACCAAGTTGCTTTTGTTGAAAATATGTTCATATATAAATCAATAATTTTTTATGTACTTTACTTACTTACTTAGGTGGCCGTAACAACCCTTGTCCGGGTTTCAACCGACCTCATCAGCTCTCGCCAGGCGCCTCTGCTTTGCACACGCCTTTTCCAATCGGATATACCAAGTGCGGTTAGGGCTTCCTCAGCCTGGTCCATCCATCGGAGGCATGGTCGTCGTCCTGCACAGTTATACGCTGCACAGTTATACGCCGAACTACGTCAATGTCTTCGTAGAGCTCATACAGCTCGTGGTTCATTCGAATGCGATAGTCATCGCCGACTCGAACAGGACCGAAGATTTTGCGAAGAACTTTTCTCTCGAACACCCCCCAAACGGCTGCGTCATTTTGCGAAACTACCCATGCCTCAGCGCCATAAAGCAGCACAGGTAGAACGAGCGTCTTGTAGAGTGTTAGTTTTGTCGATCGGGCGAGGGATCTGGAACTTAGTTGCAGATTATTCGATTAGATTAGCAATTATTGTTCTTCGCTTTATCTCCAGGCTGATTTCGTTGTTAGTATTAATGGCGGTGCCAAGGTATACAAACTCCTTGACTACTTCAAAGTTATAGCTGCCGGATGAAACATGGGAGTCTAAACGCCGCGCTCCCTTGTTTGTAGACAGCATATACTTTGTTTTACCCTCATTTATCGTCAAACCCACTTTGGCTGATTCCTTTTCAATAGCGGCGAAAGCAGAGGTAACATCTCTCTTGGTTCTGCCAACAATATAAATATCATCAGCGTACGCAAGGAGCTGGACACCTTTATAGAAAATGGTGCCATTACGATGCACACCGGCCTTTCGTACGATCCCCTCCCTGATGATGTTGAAGAGATCGCATGACAGTGGATCGCTTTGCATGAAACCTCTTTCGGTATTGAAGGTTTCGGAGAGGTCATTTCCTACCTTGACGGAGCTGCGTGTGTTGCTCAAAGTCATTCTGCAAAGTCTAATCAACTTTGCAGGTATACCGAACTCAGACATTGTTGCGTATAGGCAATCCCTTCTCGGGCTATCGAACGCAGCTTTAAAATCGACAAAGAGATGGTGTGTGTCAATTTGATTTTCGTTAGTTTTCTCCAGGATTTGTTGTAGCGTGAAAATCTGGTCTATGGTGGACTTACCATTTCGAAAGCCACACTGATAAGGTCCAATCAGTGTTTTTGTAATTGGCTTTAATCTTTCACACAGTAAGCTTGAGAGAACCTTATATGCGATGGAAACAAGACTGATACCTCTATAACTGGCGCAGATTGTTTTTTCTCCTTTCTTAAGTATAGGGCACAGTACGCTGAGGTTCCAATCGTCGGGCATGCTTTCTTCTAGCCATATTTTGCTGATGAGCTGATGCATGCGCCTTATCAATTCATCGCCGCCGGTTTTAAACAATTCAGCTGACAGACCGTCAGCACCCGCTGCTTTGTTGTTTTTGAGTCGTTGGATAGCAACTCGAACCTCTTCATGGCTAGGTGGTGATACTTCCACTCCGTCATCGTCGATTGGTGTCACTGCACTGCGCTCTCGATGGGCGGCATTGGTGGAATCGTCGCCTGTAAGTAAATTGGAGAAGTGCTGTCTCCACAATCTAAGCACACACTGTGTATCCGTATTCAGATCTCCATTTTTGTCTCCACAAGTGGATGCTCCGGGCTTGAAACCTTGGGTTAGACGCTTAACCTGTTGATAGAATTTTCGTGCATCCTTCTTGCCCTGGTATACCTCTAGTTCCCACGCTCACGCTTTTCCTGCTCTCTTTTCTTGCGTCTGAAAAGGCGCCTCTCTTCCTTCCTCTTTTCGCGGTAGTTTTCTCGCACGGCTCGCGTTGCAGCTGACTGCAGCGTTTTTTGATATGCGGCGTTTTTTACTGCTGTCGCTATGCGACACTCTTCATCGTACCATTGGTTTCGAGGTTGCGGGCGCCGGAAATCAATGACTTCTTCAGCGGCAGCGCGCATGGAGTGGGATATATGCGCCCAAAGTCCGCCGGCGTCGTCTGGTCCAGAGGTTGGTTGGTTAAGCTTAACCGAGAGTTGAGCGGAGTAGGCTTCGGCAGTCCGTTGTAATTGCAGCTTAGCGACATCTAGCTTTCTTTGCATTCCTGTGCGTATGTTCTTCGCATTGCATAATCGCATGCGGATCTTGGCTGCAACAAGATAATGGTCGGAGTCAATGTTGACCCCCCGAAATGTACGCACATCTAGAACACTAGAGGCATGCCTTCCGTCGATTACAACATGATCAATTTGGTTTCGCGTTTTTTGATCCGGGGACGGCCAGGTGGCCTTGTTGATGTCGAGGTGCTTAAATCTGGTGCTACTAACTACCATGTTTCGTGCCGCGGCGAAGTCGATCAATCAATTTTTCAAAAAATTTTTAATATTTTTTTCAATAATATTTTCACAATATTTCACTTATTTCTATCAATAACATTAAACAATTTTTTGTATAAAGTATATGCATTTAAATATTTTTTTAATACTATTTTAAGCTTTATTTTCATATATTTGCCGAGTCCGCTAGTATTATATGTATATAATAATACAATTATATATTATATGTATAATAAAATATGTCAGCGGTAACACAGCATGCGATTTCCCTTACTGACTCTAGAATCATAAGGAATGACTCTAGAATCATTGGAATCACTGAGCGGCATTGTTATGAGCGATGAGTGAAAGCGGTGGAACTCGTCGCTCATCGCTGTTATGAGGATGCTTCGCTTGGAAGTGGTGGTTGTTGTACGCAACCGCACGGACTCGCATTCGGTTTTTGATGGATGATTTATAGTCATTCGTTCGAATCATAGACTCGTTGCAGTTCTCGGGCCTATACCTTCATATGATACCACTCGGCCCTATTTCTTCATATGAAGAAAACTGTTGGACTTAAGCTCTCTCTGTGATAGGAGAACATTATTTTCGCTATTATTTATTTATGATATTGTTGTGGCTACTGTTGATTGCCCATATCTTTTGCAGTTAATTAATTTTAATGTTCCTCAAAGATCTCCTAGACGCTCAGACTTATTTTATTTAGGCACTTGCCGAACGAATTATGCTCATAACTCTCCAATTAATAGAGCTTTATATGAAGTAAATATTTTGTCATCTAAGTGTATTTTGGATTTTACATCTTCTAAGCAGTCATTTAAAAATCTATTAAAAAATGTTATTTAGGCAGTATCTTAGTCAGTTAAGAATTTTTCATTTGACTATATATGTATGTAAATAAATAAATAAAATAAATAAATAAATATTGGAGCCACCATTTTGAATTTTCCATTTTTGACTCCAGATTCGTGTTTATCGACCCCAAAAATCTACTGGTATCTGATTTTATGTAGATATGAGGTCATTTTCTAGTTTTGAACACTTATTCCTGCCATTTGTACCAATCTGCCTTGGTAGCGGCCCCTAAATATAATTTAAAAATTAAAAAAAAATGTACTAGTTTCTTAGGGTACATATTCAAATAATGTGTTGACCCTTGAAATTAAAAGAAAACAATTATTTTTTTTAGGAATAAGCACCACCCTAATGCAGATATACCGATATGTGACCATCAAAAGTTTTAAGGAAGAACTGTTCTGTCCTTAAAAGTAGTCGTAGGGGCTTAAAATATTTTAAAAAAATGTTTCTTGTAATATTTTTCAAGTTGCTTTGGATAATATTTTTTTGCTTATTTAATTTTTTTTTTAATGCAAAAATCTTATTGCATTTAAAAAATATTTAACATTTACTTCATAATTCAATGATAGTGCAACTCAACACTCAAATTTCTGTTGCTTTCGTGCCTGTTATCGTATACTTAAAAAAATTACAATATTACGTCAACATATTTGATGTTTCTGTGCTAATGAATACTTTAACTGTCAAGCCTGGTATTTCTTTTACACTTCAACATAACTAAGCGAACTTCTTTGATATATCCTGATGGCCTGGCAGAATATAACTTCCTGGCTGCACAACTTTATTACTGTGCCGCTCTGTGAACCGCAAATCTATTGAACCGCAAAGCATATTGCCATATTTTTGTCACTAGAAACATAGAGAATACGAAAATTTCTATAGAATATGGTGAGGCGGTCGCTTAGTTGGACAGTCGCTTGTTATTCACATCCGCTCAAGAGACGCTGATGTTATGCTTGTTATGCAAATACAGCTTATGTCATTGGCGCCTTTTGTATCGTACATATGTCCGTGCATCCTTTGAAATTGAATGCGCTTGAATGTTGATGCTTAGATGCATTTCGAGATGTCCTTTTTGTGTGATTCTGTGAGATTTTGTTCAGCAAATGCGATGGCAAGCAGCAAAATGATGGCGAATTTCATTTATGTGCAAATGCATTTTGCAATTTTCACTTTGCGAGCCAAAAAAGGCTGCTTATATAAGGAACAAATTTAATATTGCTAACAACACCATTCAGAGAGTCGTTATGGACTCCTTTATGTGTGGAACAAAAAAAAAAAAGAAACTTTATCAAATTTCTACAAAAATAGTTGCTGAGTTTAATAGTAAGCAGCTTGGTTTTTCTTTCATTATTCCTTTTTACTTTTACTTTGTGCAATAATGATGCTTTGCTCAAGGTGCTAATTAAGCATGCATGTTTTCGCTCAACACAGCTTTCATCAAGCCAAAAGCTGCTTAAATTAAACTCAAACTTAGTGAAGTTTTCAGTTAATTGGAAAACTTTTCGAAATGCTAAAAATTTGTATTATAAAATAATTACATAAAGACGACTTTGTTGTTACTTGTTGCTTAAATGTTAGTATTTTTGTTGTTGCTGGTCTTGTCACCATAGAGCTAAACACTTGTATGGCAAAAGTTATGAATGTGCATATTTGTCTAACTAGCAACAATTGTGTGGTTATTAAGTTGACTTAAGGTGTGTTTATATGTTTTTTGTTTTTGTGTTGTCCCCACCTTAACTACCAATTTGTTATCCAAGTTGTTATATTATTAAAAATAATATTAAAAAAAAATATCTTGTAAAATTTTTTATAACATTAAAAATATTCTATTTTCAAAATATATTACTTGCTAAATACATTTTTTTTTCACCCAAATAGTGTTTATCATACGGATTTAAATAAACATCAGAGCTATCTTTGGGATATTTAAAAAATAGTCCACTTCATTGGATAGCAGGAAATTGACCAGATCAGCCTGTAGGCAAGCAATTTAAACAAGCACTTCAAGCACGACTGTAAATATGCTTGATTAACATATATTAACATATTGTATGCATGTGTGTACACAATATATATTGATAATTTCCGATAACCATGTGAAATTCTAAAATATGCATGGAAACTAGATGGCAATCTTTTGCATTAGGGCTCCCCTAAGCTAAATATTGCGACAGACAAGCTTAAGTAATATGTGCTACTTAGATAAGAAAAACCTTTAACATAAATACTAAAAAAAAAAAAGAAACAGAGGAGTTTATTATATGTACTTCTATGAGCTCTAAACAAGTAAGCCAAAATAAAACATGAAAATCCCTCAACCAAGAATCTCTGTAAAGAACACACACATGGCCATACACTCAAGTAAATGCGAGTGTTTGTTTGTCATTTCCGGCACTAACGGAAATAACCACCCAACATATTAAGTCATGATTTGAAATCTTTGTATAGCTTAACGTTGCGATTACGTTATGCGATTAGGTTGCTGCACATAGTCCAGTCATAAAGTATGCGATACCGCCTACGGATATTGGTCAACAAACAAACAAACAAACACGTACACACACATGAATATATAAACACTGGCACTCTAAATAGCCGGATAGTCGACATATTGCTTTCCAATATTATATCAAAGAAAGCATTTGATTAAAATGTGTAAAAGAGTGAGAAAATAGTATGAATTTTCATTAAATACGATATGAAGAGTAAGGAAAATTTTAAAAACAGACATTTAGTTGAAAAAAACTATTTTTTTTTTTAAAGTCCATAAAATATGAGGGAACTTGCAGTAGTACTGGATGTATATATAACAGGTCATTCAACAAGTCAGTAGGATAAGTAAGAAAATAACAAAGTTTTGATAAAACTCGATTATAAAGGGTGGTTAAATTTTAAGGGCCGATGTTGATTTTGAATAAAGCACAAATTATTTAGGGAATTATGGTCATTTCTTTTTATTATGATAATATTGGTATAGTTCAATTATGTATGGAACAAAATATCGGCCAAATGGCCGTCGTGACCTCGGCGGCACACCTCCATCCGATGGTCCAAATTTTCGATGACGCTGAGAGTGAGGTTCTATGCCGTTAATGTGCCGAATTATCTCATCCTTTAGCTCTTGAATTGTTGTTGGCTTATCGACGTACACCATTTCTTTCAAATAACCCCAAAGAAAGAAGTCCAACGGTGTCAAATCACATGATCTTGGCGGCCAATTGACATCGCCACCACGTGAGATAACACGGCCATTGAATTTGTCGCGTAAAAGAGCCATTGTTTCGTTAGCTGTGTGGCAAGTGGCACCGTCCTGTTGAAACCACATATCGTCCACATTCATATCTTCCAATTCGGGCCATAAGAAGTTCGTTATCATCTCACGATAGCGTACACCATTCACAGTAACTGCCTGACCGGGGTTCAGCCACACTATCGCGAACAGCAGCAATATTTTCTGCAGTACGAGCTGTACAATCATGCACTGGTGTTTTCACATCTCCTATAGACCCGGTTTGCTCAAATTTTTGCACGATTTTTCCGATTGTTCGCACATTTGGACGATTAAATTTACCGAAAATATCACGAAGTGCACGTTATGCATTTTGATTTGAACGCCCATTTTCATAATATGCCTGAATAACTTAAACGCGTTGCTCGATTGTGTATCTTTCCATGGTTCAAATTGAGTTAGTCTGAAATTGAGAAATGTCAAACGAAATGCAGAAAAAACTTGACGTTTAGGTGTGGTTCACATGCAACATCGGCCCTTAAAATTTAACCACCCTTTATTATTCAACATTGTTGTCTTCGAGAGCGATACAATGAGTATAGCGATTTCCCAACTTTTCGACGCCACTTTTATAGTACGATTTCTCTTTCTCGTCAAAATAGGCCTCAGTTTCAGCGACTACTTCATCATTGGACTTGCATTTCTTTCCAGCAAACATTCCCTTGAGATCTGTAAACAGAAAAAAGGCGCTGGGGCAAGGTTTACTAATATAGGTTAAGTCACTTGAGAGAAAAACACTCTTTTTTCGCCTTTGCTCAAACTGTCAAAGTAGCTATTCGCTAAAAAATGCACAGATTCAGGTTTTTTTTTTCTTGATTTCCTTTCATCCATTCTGACAGTTCGATCGAGCTTCTCTCAAGTGACTAAACCTATATTAATCAACCTTACGCTGGGAGCTAAATCTGGAGAATACGGTGAGTGAGTAAGCAATTCAAAGCCCAATTCATTTAATTTTGCCATCGTTTTCATCGATTTATGACACGATGCATTGTCTTGGTGAAACAACACTTTTTTCTTTTGCAAATGTGGCCGTTTCTTGGCGATTTCAGCCTTCAATCGATCCAAAGTGCACAGTAATAGTCGCTGTTGATAGTGGTTCCTTTTTGGAGATATTGGATGAATATTATTTCTTCCGCATCCCAAAATACAGACGCCATCACCTTACAAGCCGACTGTTGGGTCTTTGCTCGTGGATTCAGTTCGTCGACTGCTGTCTACTCAGCTGACTGTCTTTTGGATTCTGGTGTGTAATAGTGAAGCCATGTTTCATCCATTGTCACATATCGACAATAGAATTCGATTTTATTGCGGTTTAACAGCGCCAAACACTCCTCTGAAGCATCAATTCGTTGTTGTTTTTGGTCGACTGTGAGCTCACGCTTATGTTAGTGTAAAATGGTAAAAACACAACCATCTGATATCTTTACAATGTCAGCTAGCTCGTGCACCTTCAATTTGAGATCGTTCATAACCAATTTGTGGATTTTTTTCATGTTTTGTGGAATAATAGTCTGATTTGGGCGTCCACTGCGCTCTACATCATTTGTGCGGGTACGATCACGTTTAAATTCAGCAATCCAGTTTTCTACCATTTGTCTCGATGGAGCAGAGTCCAGATAATATTTATCAAGCCATTGATTGGTTTCCACTGTATTTTTATACTCCAACGCGTACTGCGTAAGGAGTATATTAACTTTGTCATTCCGCTTGTAAGGCCAAGAAGGAGGCGTGGCAGGTATAGAAAAATATAAATATTTTTGATCAGCATCATCTCCTGAGTTGATTTCCGCGTGTCCGTCTGTCTGTCCGTCTGTCAACACGATTACAGCCGCAATTTTAATGTTATAGCTATGAAATTCAAAAAATAAGTTTATTTTTAAAAAAAGGAAGATCAAGTTCCAAAATGGGTCAAATCGGATGAGAACCACGCCTTCCTCCCATACAAAGTGACTTATTATTAACCGTAAAATGTCTTTAAAATCCACAAAAAGAAATACCTTGAAATTTGACATTTGAGCTTTGCTCTTCAGTCTTAATCCTGGCTATTATATTTGGAAAAATCGGATGAAAACCACGCCTACCTCCTATACAAATTGGCTTTATTTTAAACGTTAAATCTCTTAAAAATCCACAAAAATTAATGAAATGTCTTGAAATTTTCCACATTAGCTTTGATATATGGCAAAATCGGATCAAAACCACGCCTACCTCCCAAACAAAGTGACGTCATCAAAATAGGAAAACTTTCGTTAATGTATAAAACTGAATGTCAGCGTGTATGTCGTGGCTAAAGACTTTGAATATACTTCAATATGGCCGCGGGGGGTATTTTAGCTTTGGTACCCTGCCCATCCTTACTAGTTTTTCATCAAAAAGCAATGCTTTATCAAAACTCGAAATTCACTTTTATCCATTTTTTTTTTTCAATAATAAAAGTTGCACACAAAATGCTATAACTCACGAATCAATTGTCAGATTGTTGTCAAATTTGTATACGTATCGCTTGAGGGTTGGTACTAAATAAAAATCATATGGAAAAAAATCTAGTAACGCCATCTAACATATAAGTGACTTGGTAACGAATTCTTTGAGAGCATAGACAAATATTGTTTTAAATGAGAACATAATGAATGGTGCTGATGAAAAGCCAATGAAACTTGCAGAATAAAAAGTATTTTTTTGTTCATATATAAGTACTTTAATTTAAAATAAAATAAATTTTTTACTTAAGGATTCCAACCTACGTTATTTGCTATAATAGCCAATTACTAAAATATTAATATGAACATTTTTAAGCATTATGTTTAATTAAGATATATTTTACTGATTTGTCTAGAGAAGTTAATGAAGAGAATAAAAATCTTTTACAAATAAGTTGTTGCCTTACTTGTCTAAAAAGTTGATAAACTCAAATAACTGTCTAAATGCTCAGCTTTAATAATATTATTAAAGATCTAATTAATAAGATTAAATCTTGATTTTCTCAAGTGTTATGTGCTCTTACATCTAAAATTTATAAGCATACTATTATCACCTGCATGGTTGCATATACACAAATATACTCCATAATCCGTGTCGCTCAACAAGCAGTTATTAGTGTCTCTTAAGCATATCAAGCCAATACTCAGTACTTCCGCTGCTTTCATCAGAGCGGAAGTGCCGGACAGCTTGGAAATCCTGACATATAAATAATACTCAGCGGTGTAAATTGAGGTAACTCACCGGACGCGATACAAAAAAAAAAAAAAACCAACAAGAAAAAGTGCAACACAGCATAGTGCAGTTGCTGACCCTGCAAGCAGAAAGGTGACAACAAAATAAATTAAAACATACATGCCGCCGATCAACAAATCCGGATGTTTAAACGACGACTCCGCAACAAAGCCGCAACCTAGCCAATCTGTGTGGAGTTCATAAAAGTGTCAGCACTCTGTGGCAACGCCGGGTTCTTTTTAAAAGCGTCAGACTGACTAGCCAGGATAGGGGGTGAATATGTGTGTGTGTGTGTGTATATGTGTTGGTCAGCTGAAAACAACAGACTATCAACCGATAAGCAAGCTGAATGCAACACAACCTTCAGTTACCAGCTATCCGGCTAAACGGATGCAAGGCTGCGCTATTGTTAGGTGGCGGAATGCTGTGAGACATGGAAACAAGCATATGAAGCACGCTCTACAGGCAGCATAGACGAACTTGGGAACATTTAAAAAAAAAAAAATTTATTAATAATATATTGTGTTGAAATCTTTTATCTTCTTTGAGTATTTGGATATTTAATAGCTATGTTGCGACTAAAAAATAGAAAACTTTAAAAATCTAAAAGAGCTACGCATTAGCGTAGCGCTATAAGGACTAAATTAACAGTTCAGTAAGGGGCCTTTGCATGTTCCGTAGTGACGTCACAGCTATTTTAACCATTTCATTAGATAGCAAGCGTGGTGTGTAAATGCCCTTTCACACATGCGTTTGTGTGCTTCATTTCGGCGTTTGTTTCTTGATTTTTTTATCTGTCTTACTTCCCTTATTTTGCACATCCAGCTCTTTATACAATGGACACAATTGCTTCTGTTGTCACCTCAATCTGGGCCATTGTGTGTGTAAGTCGTTTCTTTTTTTTTTTTGTTTTTGTTTTTTCATCGCTGCATCCTTTTTCTGATTTATGCAATTTTATGCATATGTGACAGTTGCAACCACAACAATATCATATAAGCGTGTATTTAATGTATCAAATTTCAAGTTTTTTTGAACTGCAAATTATTTGCAACATGATGTAAAATGAAGTCTAGTTTCTTCGAACTCAAACTTTAAACAATGAATAATTAAGTTTATCGAGAGTTGTTTTTTCATCCAAAATGATTTTAAATATAGAAAATAAACAGACTTTAAAGAATGTGTTTTGACTATGCAAAAAAAAAAAAATTACTATATTCCAATGTTGAAAAGGCATGGTATTGTCTTGCAAAAATTCTTCATATATTTAAAAAAGTTGATGCATAAACTCACGGATTGTAACAAAATAAGTAAATAGTAACAATTTTCGCACAAAATCCAAGATGAATTAAAAAAAGTTTTGAAGAGATTAATACTGCAAATGACGGCCTTAAGCATCTATAGGCTTCCAGTTTGGTTTTTGTGGAACTTCAGACCTTCATGACTGCTTGGTATTTTATCGAATATCTGTGAATTTTGAGTTTTTAGTTTCACTCAACAACTCTTGGGTGCTCTTTAGATTCTGGTGTAACCTAATCTGCTTTGTTATCAAAATACTCGAGAAACTGATAGACTTGCATTAGTGGAACGGTGCGAAACCGCCAACTCCAACTTAAGCGTTCGAAACCATTTTATGTATGGACGTCCTAGATTTAAAAATATTGTTTTGGTTAATTTTGTTTATCTAAATCACAATAATCCTGTAACTAACTTTTTTCTTCTCTAAAAAGCCAATAATTGATCGCAATTTTTTAAATTTTTAATTATTTTTTAATACAAATAAAACACTTTTTATAAAAACTTATTTTTAGTTATTATTAGCTGCATTCTCGTGTTCGTTTCTATTGCTTTTTTTCTCGGTGTACCTTCTACTATTTTTTTTTTTGGATAATAAAAATAATACAGTAGCAATTTTATCACTTTCATCTTCTTTCGATGTTTTTTGGCTATTTCTTAACGTTTTTGTTGCTTTTTTGGCCGTATTTTCTCGAAACCACCTGTAATTTTTTTGTTTATTATATTATTTCTAAAAGCACTATGGCGCATCCTTCGATAAAAAATATCAAGAATACTAGCAAATGCTATGTAATTAAGTTTTTATAAAATTATATAATAAGTTTGTTTGGAAAATTATTTTCATTTGATATGTATTTTAATAAATGTGGTTTAAAATATTAACTATTTGAAAGATATGCAATAAATGCAAATGTGGAACAAAGACTAAATTTTGCTAATTAAAACTTTTAGTTATCATTTTCTAATGTGCTGTACGGCAACAGGCCCCAAATTGTACCGGCCCTTCTGGAATTCTCCAGATCCTCCAGTATGGCCAGTCCGCCACTGGAGGTGAAGAAGTTGAATGGTAAGATGTTGCTTGCCCTGGCTGAGGTTTTTACCAGGCATTACACTGATCGACAAATTTGGACTTTATACAAGTATTCTTCAGGTAAAGTAGTAATTTTGTCATGCTGAACACAAAAATAATAATTATATTTCAAGATTAGTTTCCTTTTAATAGAAAAAAAAATATAAAAGTCTTTTTAAAAAATTCACAAAAAACACACCGTTCTTCTATTCATTAGCAGAATTGCGACGTGGTTTTTTCGCTGCCCTCTTATATTCTGCTTCTGTAGTGTAGCAACAAACAGTCCAGCAATAATCCGCCAACATTGAAACGTTCCACTTGCCCTGATATCGTTTCTCCATGATAGTGATGTCCTGATGGAAGCGCTTGCCATGTTCATCGCTAAAAGCGCCACAATTTTCCGGAAAGAAGTCTAAATGTGAATGTAGGAAGTGGATTTTCAATGACATATTACAACCCAGTTTTTGGTATGAGGATAACATACTTTCAATAAGATCAACATAGTTGTCACTCCTCTTAATTCTCAGAAAGTTATTTGCGACTAGGCCAACATCGTGTCAGTCTTTTTTTTCTTTACCTTCCAGAACAGAGTCAAAGTAATCATCTTTAAATACATTTATTATTTAAGGACCGATGAATATACCTGCCTTGATCTTAGCTTCACTTAATCTTGAAAATTTCTGGCAAAGGTATACAAAAGCAGACCGACCCATTTTTGTTCATTGCTTTGACGACATTTTTTTGAGCCCCAGTTTTATGTGCAATGGTGGAAGTAATACTTTTTGTGGCTCAACTTAAGGGTTATTTTTAACATTTTTTTGCCCAGGTTTAAGTGACTGACGATGAGGCCACACCTTTTTTTGAAGCGAAGCTTTTTACTCCTCGTTCTGTGATTTGCTTGGAGTGAAATCTGAAAAATTTTCGACAGATTTTTTCTTGGAAATTTGATGGTTTCTTTGTTACTAGCTTATTACAACAAGAAAATTCAATACTTTAATATTAAATACTAAAAAAATTTTTGGCCCGCCCGTGGGGATCGAACCCGTGTCCTCTTCAATGAGAGTCCAACACACTATTCACCAGGCAAAGACAAAGACTTGTTGGAAACAGTTGTTAATTCAATGTTAATTATAACAGAAGCTATGCTGCAGTAGATCGTCACCATCTATCAATAGATATAGGATTGTGTATTAGCTATGCTACAACTAAAAAAAATTTGCTTTTATTTGCCACAAGGTGTGTCCAGCATCGGTGTGTTTCTATTGTGAATGCGTTTGTGGTGTTGTTGGTACGAAGAAAGTTAGCAATGCCCACAAGTGCGTTTTTAAGTGTCAAAAAAATGGATGATATCAATAAATATGGAATTAACAAACGCATGCATGACATCGGCAAGGTATCTAAAATGTTTGTTAAGTTTTGTTTCGTGTGCGTTCTTTAATGTATATTTAATATATATTTTTATCCTCGTTCTGTGATTTGCTTGGAGTGAAATCTGAAAAATTTTCGACAGATTTTTTTCGCTAGATGGTACGCTGTGGAAGGAAAAAATTTGTTCAGTGCAGCCAAGTTCACAACCATGTGTGGAGAGTTAAAATGGAGAGTCGCTGGCATTATATGCCCGTATATGTAATTGGCGTGGAAATTTGACATTCAACAATAAAAAAATAAGCAGTAAATATGTTTTCTGTATATATGTAATTTATTTCATGTTATTTAAAATTTTTGAATTTAAAAGTTTATTTATTAAAAAGAATTTATTAAGAAGTTTATTTATTAAAAAGAAATTATTTATCTATCAAATCTATGTAACTGCGAAAAAGCTTCGCTTCTCTCGTGTGTCCAACGACGCACCTGTGTTTTTTTTATAATGCTCTTTTCTATCACGACTGTCCCATTCGCAAATAAAGCAACAAAATTTCGTGTAACCTAATTGTAGTCCAAGCAGCAAAGCTACGACTTTTAAATCTCCGCAGATTTGCCATTGCTGTTCATCATACTTAATTCGCAGCAAAAGGGTTTTCATATTTTCATAAGACTCTTTCATATGAACTGCGTGACCAATAGGAATTGAAGGTAAAATATTTCGGTTATGTAACAAAACCGGTTTTAAACTTTATTTTGAGCCATCTATAAAAAGTCTCTCGTTGAGTTTATATGAGATTTTAAAAGCTCCCATCAAACCACTGACATCTTTGCAATAAACTAATCTTTTTGCTATTTCAAAATATTGCTTGAATTCTTTATGTCTAGTAAGGAAATATATCACAGTCACACCACTTCCTAAACGGTTCCATTGTTGCATTCTCGAGCCTAGAAGTTCTGCTTTGTTCTTTGGCAATTCTAAGTCCTTTACAAGATCATTTAATTCACCTTGAGTTAACTTATGTGGCTGTGATGATGAACTAGGTCCTTCGTAATCTGATATTTCGGAAATTGATGGGGAAGTATGTGTGAAATTATCTTCGTCGTCGCCAATATTAGGACGATTGGGAATCGGGTGAAGATTGCTGTGGGGCAGAGGACAAGTAGTCGATGGTATATTTGGATATAATATGGTACTCTTCTTTTTTTTTTAAACACCTTTGCCTTTTACAAATATATGAGTTGTCAGGCAGAAATAACAATCAGACGCGTGATTTGTCGATTCTCGCCACTGCATCGGCACTGTGAAACGGAATGATGTTTATATGCCACTCAGCCAATTTCTTACACCTGTAGCACACGGATTGCAGCAGAAATGTGGAACGCAAATTTTACTCCTGGTGTTTTATGTCTTCTTTAAAGTAATAAGTATAGGCTTTTCTTATTACAGGTGATATAGAACACCTTAGTTTACTAAATATCAGCTCACCACATATATAACAAAAACTGTCGGGATTATTCACACATTTTCTAGACATTTTACAATAAAATGTAACTATTTTTTACTTTTAACACTTATTAACACAGAGTAGAATATAGTAATACAGTTTACGTGTAAAAGTGTAAGTGTAAGTTTAGTTGTCTTGAAAGCTCTCAAAATAATGACAGAAAAATATTATCCTGATAAAATGTATTAGGTCACATTCAGATAAACTTGTTAATGTTCTTCAATTGTATTTGTAACTGCATCATTTCATTTCTGTTTAGCTGTCATTTAGTATGCAAATCATTAAACCGCTTCCCGTTTTATGACTTATTAAATTAAAATTAACGCCTTGCAACCACTTTTCACAAATGTCTTTTCATTAAAAACAATTCTTGAACGCAACGTATGGAAAAAAATAAAAAAAAAAAACAACCACACATGTGCTGTCAACAATATGCCAACGCATTTAAATATATATTTCTCAGTAATAATAATAATGTGTTGCATGCTGCTGCAGCTGGTGCAGTGTTGTCACATTAATCAAAAGTCGTGCAACTGTCTAATTTACACAATTCAGGAAATTGCATTGCTAAGTACAGCCGACGGCCTTGGTTTGCTGCTGGGAGTGGATGATGCTCGGTTCCAACCACACACTACCACTACTGAATGAAGACTACTGCAAACATGACAGTACTGACATATATACACACACATACGCACTCACGAATAATAAGACACCATCGGCCGGATATGCAAAATTATATCCTTATGGATTAAATGTGATCAACAGCAGAAGTTGTCGTCGTCGTCGTTGATAACTGTTATTCATACAAGCAAATGCATCGATAATGCAGATTATTTATGCACAAACATACAAACACACACACACACACACACACACACACACACACACACATACACACACGCATAATCACAAAAGTATGTTCGTACTTTCAGAAGCTTAACGGCAAAATAGGTGCATTTAAAATATAATAAATTACATCTTATTATGTCGTTCATTTTTCGAGGCAGTTTTGTGCATTCAAGTCTTGACATGCTATTGGAGCATGAGCACAAGCAAAGACACTACTGACTATGGAGACTATTCGTCCCGTTGAATTGAACCCGGTAAATTCTTGCTTTTAAATGTACCGACATATGATGTTTAAAGTAGGCTTAAAATTTAAAGTTCCGTTAAAATTCTTTTATAAAAATTATTTGTTATATTTAGTTATTTGCTATTGACAAAAAATAGATGAAAATCAGTTTTTTGGTATAAATTGTTTTGTCCTGAGATTGAATATTTTAAGATTTTAATAAATACAAATTAACTCTTAATAACACAGGCCTACAGTGGATTTGGTGGCGAGTATATTCATGAAATTATGAATATCCTGGATATACCTGGATATACTGTTGTAAGTTGAGTTGAAATGAATAATATAATTTTAGAATAAAACGTTTTTCAAGCCTCTCAATATATCTTTTCAGATGCATGAATTCTTGTATCTTATGGAAAGATGGATTTCTATAAAAAAAATATATATAAAAATTGGCCAATTTTCACCCAAAAATTTCAGACGTGTGTGACGGGCAAAATCGTGTACAGTTTTTCCACGTCACAACGCAGCCAGCGAAGATTTAAGAAGATTTGTTTTTTTTTTATTATTATTGTATTATTATATATTGTTTATTTTATTATTTGCTATATAGTTATAATTTATCACTGTAGAATTAAGTTGTTTCTGAATCTAACCACCCTTTGTTATTT
Organism: Coremacera marginata; assembly: GCA_914767935.1. Lineage (NCBI taxonomy): Eukaryota > Metazoa > Arthropoda > Insecta > Diptera > Sciomyzidae > Coremacera > Coremacera marginata. The sequence continues at coordinate 24,950,472 of OU612043.1, forward strand.
CCAATAAATTAAAACCAATACTTTGGTATAAAATTAAATTGCTACTCACTGATTGCTGGAAAATGGAATTAATGTTTTATTTATTAATTAATTAATTTATTTATATCTCTAATATATAAAATTATCGTGTCACAATGATCGTTCCCATACTCCTCCGAAACGGCTTGACCGATTCTTATGAAATTTTTTATGCATATTCAGTAAGTCTGAGAATCGGCTACTATCTATTATTCAAACCTATAAGTGGTAAGGGGTGTCTACCCCAAATAAAAAATTTTTTTTTTATATTTTTGATAAATTTTTTTTTTCAAATTTTTTTATTATGTGGCATAAAAAAATACATACAACCCTAAATTTTTACTTCTCTACCACCAACCCATGCTTTTTAATAGTCATTTTCATAATTTTATCATTTTTTATCCCGCTCGATAACATCAATTATTATCACTTGGTAAGTTATTCCATCCATGTGTCTATCGGTGTCACTTCTCACCCAGTAAACAGCACGGAGTAGGGATGACAACGAAGATGGTCTCATATTTCTCTCGAACAAGAAGCCTTTCTCACTCCCTCTACAACTTTCTGCTATTCTTAGTGTTTATGCGTCAAGCGTAGTAGTTAAACATTTTTACTATCTCAGTGTAACTCTCATATCCAATATATTCTCAAGTAACTTTATTATTTATTTATTAATAACTAATATTATTGAATATAATTAATTATTAAACTAATATATAAAAATATCTTGTCACAAACTCCTCCGAAATGACTCGACCGATTTTAATGAAATTTTTTTTGTTTGTTTGGTAGGTATGAGAATAGGTTGTAAAGTACTTTTCATCCTCCTATGCTAAACGGGCGTGGCTTTGACCGTACAAGTCACATTTTTGATACAGAATAACTGTGACAGTTAAAGTCACAGAAATTCAGAATAGGTGTACCACTTGGTGATGACCTTTTAATGGAAAACTTGGACGGGCATTGGAAAAGGGGGTGTGGATGCGCCCATACAAGTCAAATTTTTTATATCGAATGACTTTGGAAGTAAAAGATACAGAACAGTGAAACTCAGATGGAGTTACGACTTGGTGATGTCTTTCTAACTAATAACTTGCACGGGGGTTGGACAATTAGGTGTGGCTCCACTCTTACCAGCCATATTTTTGATATCGAATAGCTTTGGAAGTAAAAATCACAGAACATTGAACATTGAAAGACTTGGAGAAAGGGGTAAGGCTCCGCTCATACCAGCCAAATTTTTCATATTGAATAGCTATGGAATTAAAAGTCACAGAACATCAAAACAGAATGGAGTCATCACTTGGTGATGTCTTTCTAATATAAAACCAGGAAAGGTATTGGACAGGGGGGTGGGTGTGGCTCCACCCATATAAGTCAAATTTTTGATATCGAACAGCTATGGAAGTAAAAGTTACAGAACATTGAAACTCAAAATGGAGTTACCACTTAGTTATGTTTTTCTAATAGATAACTTTGACAGACATTGGACAAGGCAGTGTGGTTCTGTTCTTATAAGCCAAATTTTTGATATCGAATAGCTTTGGAAGTAAAAATCACAGAACATTGATACTCAAAATATAGTTTCTCACTAAACTCAAATTTTCTCAAAATTTTTTTAAATGGAAAGTTCACAAAAAATGGGAATGGCCGGACTATAGCCGTACAAACTTTTTAAAAAACCATTAAAATTGCACATGCTTTGATAGTAAAATACCACGATTGGTATGTAGGGTCTATTCATCCAAGCACCAGTCACTGTAAGTAAAAATATGGGCATTTAATAAATTACCATCAAACAAACAGACACACAACAATAGTTGGAAATAATTGGATAAGGGCGTGGCCTCACTATACGGTCACTTTTCAGGGGACTAGAGCGCGCCGGGTAAAAGCTAGTAATTATTATATATTCTACAATAAATTCAATGGAACTAAATTGTTATGAAATATAAAAGTAAAGTAATGTTATGTTAAGTAAGCACCCTGTACTAAAATAAATATTAATATATATATATACACGTATGTGATAATGGGAATAACGGCCACTGCAGCAGAAATATGAGCGCCGCACAAACATAAAGAAAGATCAACCCTATAGGAACAAACTAACTTGTTTTTAAAAACAACTAATTAAACAACTAATTTAAAATAAACTAGCATATGAAGTACTTTGAATTAAATTAAGGCGGCATCTACTTCAATTCTAAATAGTTTTTATTGCATTATATATGAAGTAGTTAAAACACTACTTAAAAAAAAGTGATTGATAAACTACTTTGAATTATATTAAGGCGGCAACTACTCTGATTTTGACATGTTTTATTATGTTATTATTTTATTATGCTATATTATGTTATGTTATATTTCATTAAATATTATTAACTTTAGGCTTCACTAAAATTTTGTTTCAAAAAGACATATTTTTTTATTTACGACATTGAGCTGCAAGACAGACGTGGTAAGCACACTTTAAAACTGATAAACTGCCTCAAAACCCTGTGAAACGATTAAAAATTCTTTATTATTTAAGATATTCAAATTAGAAACTGCTAGTGTTTAGCAAACATTGCACAATTTGGACTCTGTACGGAAATTGATTGCTTAACCATTCAGCAAACACCTCATCATTTCAGTAGTAAAGACGCATGCCTTTCCCTACGTAGCGTCGAGTCTGTTTCATCACTTCATTGCGATTGACACTTAAAAGAAGCACTAAGCAAAATATCGGTGTGTCCATCGACCATGATTGATGGTTGCAAAGCGTGGGAAATCTCGCTGACACTCTTGTTTAGCTCATATTTTGAAACGAAGCATCAAAAAGCTGGCTCGTGTTAAATAACAGGTACAGTATCCACACAATTCCAATCAATTGGATCGGCAACTTCGCTCATGTACCCTGACGGTGGCGTGCCCGTTTTTGGAAACTGCTTCCGTGGTACGCTTACTCACATATAAGCGCAGAGTTCCTCCAGCTTCTAAGACTATCACTTGTTGGAAGCAGAAATAGTCCAATGAAGAAAGGAATAATGAAATTATATCTACCCTAGCAGCGTACTTCCGTTGCGCTCCTTGAATGTAATTACTAGTCGTTTTTTGAATTAACTGGCAATGAAGTTTGGCATGAATCACTTTTGAATTATGTATTTTAAAATCAATTAAAACACCACAAAGAACGACATTTCACAATTTTCCATTAAAAAACTCTGATCACTTTTAACATTGTTTACATTTTGTTTTCAGATTTTATATTTCAGAATTTATTTGTGTCGACCAGACATGATTTTTTTGGCATGATTTATGTATTTATGTATTTTCAAAACAGTCAAATAAATGATCTCTTTGATGTATAGAAATTTAAAATGTTTTTGCATTTAAAATCATCTTCAGTAAGTTGAATATTAAATAGTTTCCAATTGGTTACTTTAAAGTAATTAAAAAAATAATTTAAATTTAACTAATTTAACAAGTAGTTGAAAATATATGCAGACGAAAGTCAATTGACTTATTTAGCGGACATCACCATACAAAATATGTTAGTTCGTTCTATGGAAAAAAGTCAGAATTTCAACTAGTTGTGGTTGACAAAAAACTACTTTTTCGACTACTTTTAAATTAGTTGATTTTCCTACAGTGAAGCGACAGAAAAAAAAACTCAAGAGAATGTACGTTATAACACAATCAACGGGCAGAGTGTTGTACACAGAGGCGCAATTGAATGTAAGTGAGCAACGACAGAAGAGAACAAAAGTATGAATCTTACACCAAACTAGCAACAACCGAAGCAAGAGCAACGAACAAGTCAGGCCTGAGCGTATATTACAGCAGCCTACTAACGAGATCCTAAGACTAATACAACGAAAGAAAGAGAGCGACGATATAACGAGTAACGAGAGAAAAGTTAACGCAGTAAAGGCCCTTATAGACGAGCAACTAATCGCAAAACTGATTGAAAAACTGGTTGAATGTTTTACCTACAGACACTTGGACCAGTTTTGCAATTCCAGTACAAAAACTTTTTCTTCTTGAGAACATCGCGCATATTATACTGAAAATGAATCCAAATAATCCATCAATGGATCAATGAACTGGTTGATGTGAAATCGAAAAAATCAAGATTTTTGAATTTTTGCCAACTGATTGATAAACTGGTTGAAAAACGGAAAATAACACCTCAACTCATCTACACACGATTTGCTTTCAACAACCAGTAACCAGTTTATCAACCAGTTTTGCGATTAGTTGCTCGTCTATAGGGCCCTTAAGTCAACTAACCAGGGAATAGAAGAACAGCTAGCAGCATAAGGCCCAACCAAAATAGACGAAACAAGACGATTGTAACTTGCCGAACGTCTGACGAGTTGAGACGATAGCAGTTCGGTTCTTACGGAACAAAACATGATACAATAATTTACAAGGTAGCCTTGACCATTTTTCTCACGAGCAGCGATCGGGAGTTGTCAAATCAATACAAAGTTTATCTTTTCGTCTTTTCATCTTTTCAAAGTGTAACTTTTCAAGCAGCAAGCTTCTTCGTTTTCTCTTTTCAATGTATTTTTGACAACTCCAAATCGCCAACAGAACTGTCACTCCTACCTTGTAAATCATTATACCATGGAACAAAACGTATGGACATGCTGTTTCGTTCAGCTTCGTTAAATTACGTTTGTTAAATTTGGGCAACAACATTGAATTGCATTAAAGCGAACATTTTCGTCTCTACTCGTTACGGAGCAACTCGTCTATTATGGTTGGGCCCAAGGTTCATTAATATAGGTTAAGTCACTTGAGAGAAGCTCGGTCGAACTGTCAGAATGGATGAACGGAAATCAAGAGAAGAAAACACGAATCTGTACTATTTTTAGCTAACAGCTACTTTGACAGTTCGAGCAAAGGCGGAAAAAGAGTGCTTTTCTCTCAAGTGACTTAATCTATATTAATGAACCTTGGTTGGGTCTATAGTCAGAGGCTGGCTAGCAAGATAACGAATAGTTAGTAGCTGTGGAACTGCGTAACTTGGCGGACGTGGCCAGATTCAGTAGCTGTTGACCTGCGGAACGTGACGGACGTGCCAATAGAAAGTTGATGTTGGATTATTAAATGCGGCGGACATGCCAAAGAAAAAGTAGTTGCGTCCAAGGATTAAGGAGGAAGGAAATAGAGGAGCCTGCAAGAAATTAAGAAGTAAGTAAAGTGTGGACAGTTATAGACAGAAACGCGTGACGAACGGGTACTTAGATTCGCATTATTTTAAATATACTTAAGTTAGTAGTTAGATCGGTGTCTTCGGATACCAATTAATATTTTAAGTATACTTAAGTTAGTAGTTAGATCGGGGTCTTCGGACACCAATTAACACTATAAGTATAATTAAGATATTAGTTACAATCATCTATATTTTGCAAATAGTTAGATCGGGGTCTTCGGATACAAATTAATACTATAAGTATAATTAAGATATTAGTTACATCGTTGTCTTCGGATACCAAAACCTACATATAATATTTTAGTAGTTTTGCAAATAGTTAAATCGTGGTCTCCAGATGCCAATTAATACTACAAGTATAATTAAGATATTAGTTACATGGGTGCCTTCGGATACCGTAAAGTATACATAATATTTAGTAGTTTTGCAACTAGTTAGACCGGGGTCTTCGGATACCACTTAATATATTAAGGAGATTTAATAAGTAGGCGTATTAGGTATTCGGGTACCAACATACTGGTCACAACGACGAACCACGACAGTCACGGATGATCCGCCACACCTTACATTCTGCGACAGCCAGCTAGAGAGCCACGTCAGAACTAGGATCCTATGAAACTCCGGGCCACACGTTATTCCCATCATCATAGCCTCAAAATGTACCATTGAATTAAAAACTCAATAAAGAAAGCGAACTATAACTGCACGTCTTCTTAATTTTAATATAAACTTTGTAAGGACCTCGGAATCCCGGCGAGCTGCTTACCTCAGCTATAAGCCCGGAAGACCGGGAGCTTCGTTACACATGTCTCATAATTTAGGCATTGTATGGCCGTGGTTTGACTTCATTTTCAGCATCTTGGACTTTTTTCTTAAAATTGTCGCTTGTTCGACAAAAGGCTTTTTGATTTATATTTAGACCATGTTCGACTCCCGTATGGCCGCGCGGTGCATGTTGGACCGCAGTTTTACCGCTAATATTTTTACTCAGTATGTCTTCAGGTCACATCGAATATGAATGTGTGAGCTGATGCATTGCCGTATTGGAACAATCATTTTGTTTCACCTAATGCATTCCTCTAGCATTCCATCTCAATGCATGCAAAACTGACACCATTCCTTCGAAGCAGATTTGCTCCTTGGAGTCCATTGTTTTAATTTTTACTTCATCTAAAGTGTATAGGTAAATGGATTCATATTATAAGCATGTCACAATAATTTTTGTCTCACAGCTGTTTAGTAACAAATTTTGTTGAAGTAAAAAATCAAATAATATCGTTCAGTAGTGGTGTGCAACTGTATATTTGCCAAATTGTTTGAGCGCTTAAAAGCTGTCTTTGCAAAATTGACAAGTAATTTTTAAATGCCCTACCACATGACCAACATTTCAATATACCTACAAGAAAAAAAAGTTGAGCATCTTTTGTGTGAGCCAAATTCGCCATACGGACCACTTTAACACCACAAACAGCCACTGCAAATAATTTGAGTGCCTTCTTAGCTGTCACTTGCGAGTCCTTCACTTTACGCTATACTGTAATTTGAATTATGTTGTTGTCTCTATGCTTTAACGCCTCTTCTACTCACACTCTAACACTTCTTTGCTTACTCTTCTTGTTCTACTTCCTTCTCATGTCTTACAAAAGGTGTTGAAACAGAAAATGTCATCGTTTCGTTTGTTCCCCGGTTCAAGTATTCGTGTTTGGAGCTCGTCACATTAAGAGTCACCACGTTCTGCCCAAACACACACATACACACAGAGACATCCACACTCACAACACCCGCACACACAGTGTTTGTTGGTAGAAAAGCGTGTCCTTGTGTGCTTATAATTACTGCATTATGTCATAGAAGAGAAAAACAAAAGATTTTTTGCGAAAAATAATACCCTGCTGAAGTGGGTTTCCTTTTGTGACATTTCAAAATCTTCGGTGCTCTTCATGTGACCAAAGTTAATTGCATTTCTTTGAAAATAAATTATGCTGGAAAATTATCATTATTCGGAAATAATTCTCGTCCTTAAGAAAAGTGAAATATGTTAATGTTATGTTGATATATCTAGAAAATAAAATGTAAAAGAATATTAAAGGTATGTCAAAAAGAATTTCATGTATTCTTTAATTCAACTATCATATATTTAATTTTCTATTTCAAACCTAATTTCAGTTTGTATAAATTGAATTTGCCTAGGATTTTCAAAAACGTTATTTTTATGATACTATTAGAAAAGAAGAGACAAAATTTATGTGCTTTTAAGTTTTAGCAGGAAACAAATCATTTAAAAAGTTTTGCGCCTTCCCACAAATACCTTCTTCGTGACTTTTTCAGATTTTCAGCTACTTTCCGGAATATCTTTCCGGAAAACTCCTGCATTTTTTTCCAGCAAATGTATGAAGCCATAAAAATTTTGACGTGCACATGAAAAACCAGTTTTATTTCCGAAAAAGTATATTTGGTACATACACTGAGAAAAAAGCTTATGTTAAATTGAAAAAAAAACCTAGTATAATTAATAAGATGGCTTTGGCAGTTTTCAGCCACCCAAGTACTTTATCAAGGCGCCTAAGTCTTACATGTAGACTTGCCAATTTATATTTGGGTGATAAATTAATCAAGTCTTTGGTAATTTTTTATACACTACTTTAAAAAAAAAAATTGAATTTTAAAAATATAATTTTCGGGTTTTGGTTTTTTATTATTTTTCTTTTTTTTTTGAAGCTGTCGCCCATCTCATTCTGTGATTTGCAGCACAAACAAATTTTTCTTATATCACACTGTTTTTTTTCTTAGAAATTAATGACTTCTCGGCTTTTCTTGCTGCCTGACGGCTAATATAACAAGAATATTAAATTAAATTAAATTAAATATCATATAAATACAAACATTTTACCTTCGCACCTGCCGTTGAGATTCGAACCCATAACCAACCGACACCACCGTGTGTGAAGTCACTACACTACTCATTGAGCCAAGCTCCTTTGTTGCGCGGTGTAATTTATTCAATACTAATTACAACTGAAGCTATGCTGCAGCATAACACAACAATGTGTTAAAAGATTTTGGTTGAATGGCTATCAACAGAATACTGCGACATACTGCATCTGTTAATACAGCATCTGTTAACATAGCTGCAGTTATGTCAGCAATTACTAGCAAGGTTGCTTGGATCAGTGGGCAGAGCGATGGACTGTCACCAAAAGTTCCAGGTTCGATTCCGTACGGCGGATGAAGCATTTTTTTTTCTTTTCTTTTTGTTGATGAAATGTAATAAAATTTACTGGTGTGAATATTAACGTGTGTTTTTTAATTTACTTTATGTTATTTTTGAATTTAAAGTGGTTTTATTACAAAAAAAAAAACATTAAATTATTAAATCTATTCTTTTCTCGTGTGTCTAATGATGCAGCTGGGGTTTTTTTTTTGCAGAAAATAGCTCAAAACTATGCTTAAGCCATCCGTGCTAGTTGATTTTTAATATTGTATTTTTGGATTTTGGGCTTAGGTGAATCAAATATATATATATTTTTTGGCAAGGTATCGAAGTATGTGCTTTTAAAGCAATGTATTAAACAATAAATTGCTGAGGTGAATAAGCATAAGTTTATAATTCCCATACAATTTTCTTTAGCCAAGCCGACTTAGGTGATTTACTTATTGTTTTTTTTTCTCGGTGTAGTACAGAATATAAGATCATTTTTGTAATGCAGTGTAATTGATAAATTTTGTATGGGGACCCTTTGAAAGGCTGGCAGATAGGGGTTAAGTCTGCTCAGAAGTAATGTTAAAGGATAAAAATAATAGGACCATCCCATATATTTGACCCCTCTGTTGGTCTATTCGGGAGAGTTGTTTTTTATTCGAAAATTTGATAATTTAAGCAAAAGCTGTTCTAAAATGCTTGAAGAAAAGGTGTACCGAAAGATCTGATGATAAACATACATATGGGCATTTCCGCCGAAAAGTCTACCGTGACACGAAAATTAAAAGTTATTAAAAACTTATTATTTAATGATATTATCGTAGAGAAACATTTTTATTTTATTGATTTAAGCAATTTAAATATAAATTCATTTACCATGATGATCAAATCGTCTGCACTGTCTGACAAATGTAATTTTTCTATTTAGTTAATGTTTTGTAAATGTTTCGTAAACGTTTTTGTGTTAGTGATTATGGAAGGCATTGGCTTAAAATAACGCAAAATGGTTGAGGCAAGGAAAAGAGATATATATTAAATTTTTTTTTTAATAACTAAATCACATATTTACTTAATTATCTTATTACTTAATTACCCAAATGAATTGCAATGGAAAAAATGTCACGTGACGCCATGTCACGTAACGTTTCATACTAGGCCCAATAAAAAAAACGAGAAAAGGTTTTTAAAGTTGATTACTTTGAAAATAAACTTATACTATTTCAAATCCTTCTAAAAAAAGTTTTATACAAAAACTCTTGCCAATTTCCAGATTTTTAGTAATTTTGTGATCCAAGTCAAAAACCACTTCTAATTTTTGTCACGTAGCGTATCATTTTTGGTAGCTTCTATCTAAGAGCCGAAATTTTGACAACTCTTAGGTTTAACACCTTGTATAGTGTGCTTAGTAAGCCATTGGAAAATCAAAATAAGGAACTTGTAAGTTAAATTTTTCATTCTGTTTTCACTCATTAATGTCGTTTTTATTGATGACGTTTTTGCTGCAATTATAGCTTCAATGCGTCGGCCATGCTCTCTATACAAAATTTTCTCTATACCCATATATTCTCATGTGGTTCACGTCCGGAGAGTTCTCTGGCCAGGGTACAGCAATAATACGAGTATTTTTTCCAGCTGAAATGCAGTAACACTCCCTACTGTGGAATGTTGCCGAATCACCAAAAGCCATTAATTGAGCTGTGTTAGTAGTAGGCCGAGTATCCAGCACTCACTTCAACTAGTCTTGCCCCGTCGTTTCTTCTACGGTGTATGTCTGCCGCACGCCCTTCGGCGATATTACCCAAAATGACACTGAGTGTTTAACCCGATTCGTAAAGCAGTCTGCATAGAACTACTGTAGGGCAAATTATCTTTTGTTAACCAAAATCTTAAACGTTGATTCGTCGGATCAGTCCTTTAAAATAATACAATAATCAAAACAAATTAGTTTTTGAACATACAGAACTGTTTACAAAATTGTACTTACTCAACTCCAGTCTGCAACAGTCATATATCAATGTTATTTCGCCCATTGTGTCCCAATGTGTCAAGATTACATAACTAAAAAAACTGATCTCAATTCTTTTAAATATTGGATAGATACTAAACTGAATTTAAATGTATCAACAAAGACAGGAGTAGAATTAGATGACAGTGTCGAAATGTTCACAAGCAAAATTGATATATCTACTGAAATAAGGGTTCTTATCAGAAACAGAAGAATATTACGTAGACTTTGGAAGTCGAGTAGAAATCCAGTTGATAAAAGAAATTTTAATCAAGTCTCAAATTAACTTAAACAACGATTGATTGAAATAAAAAATAACAAAATACATACATAAGATAGCCGTTGGAAGGCAAAAAAGTATCTAAAACGCCCATTAAGCATATTTCACCTAATGAAGTCAAAACTGAGATAAAGAAATTAAATAGCAAAAAATCTCCTAGACACAATAAACTTCGTAAAGTCAATAAAGTCGTTAAATGCTTACCAAGGAAAGGAATTATTTTCCTTACATTACATTATTCAACTCGATCCTTAGACTAAACCATTTTCCATCTCAATGGAAATGTGTGGAAGTTATAATGGTCCCCAAACCCAATAAACCTGAAAACGTTGTGGCATCTTATAGACCTATAAGTTTGCTGGTAATTTTCTTAAAAATATTTGAGAGAATATTTCTACGACGATTGTTGCCAGTTTTGGGAAAATACAACATCATTCCTGATTATGAATTTGGATTCTGGCATAAGCATGGAACCCCCGAACAATGCCATAGTATTATAAATGTTACGTATATTAGAGATACTTTTGAACGTAAGAAATATTGCTCAGCGGTGTTCTTAGATGTTCATCAGGCGTTTGATAAAGTTTGGCACCAAGGCATGTTATTTAAACTATAAAAGGTACTTCCTGCTCCTTACTACATAGTATTAACATCTTATTTACATCAGCGATGCGTCTTCGTGAAAAAAAAGTTTGGATTCAAGTATGGAATCCGACGCCAACGGAATAGCAAGAAGGTCAGGATTCCGAAGAATACAGATCCTTTGAAATATAAGGCGAAGTTGAGGAAAACACTGACCCAAAAAGTTATAAAAGTACCAGGGAATACAGCGAAAGTGGAAATCCATGCCAAACATCTTGGTTCGGCCATGGTCGAAGCTTACGAGGTGGCATGTCCTTTATCTTCAGTAGACGAGGGTGATCCGATGCCATGGTGGTGCACGGAACTCGAATCCCTGAAGAAGAAGGTTAGGAAGGCCTTCAATCTGCACATGAGAGGGGGTACCCCAGAAACATCGGCAGACTACAAGGCATGGAAAAGGGAATTGAAGAACCTCATACGACACCGTAAAAGGCAGTCGTGAAGAGACTTCTGCTCTAGGATGGACACTATTTCGGAAGCATGTACGCTTCAGAAAATGGTTTCAAAAGATCCATTGTCCAAAGCGGGACTGATCCGGAAGACGGATGGAACCATGGCAGAGTCTTTTCTTGGGGACGTGTCTAAAGTTTTAATGTTATCATGTCATATTATGAATAAAATTGAACCTTACTCATAAAATTTTTGCAAAATAAATGCCAAATATTACTTACGTTTTGATTATTTCTAACGAGAAAATTTTGGGGACAAACAATTTAAAAACGTTTCAAACAACCTTTTTATACAATTCGTCGAGATGTAACAGTATTTATGCCAAAATGGCGAAGATTTCCAGTGTTGCCACTTAGCAAGAACAAAAGAAATGGTAGCAGTAGCAATAGTAAATAAAGTAACCAAATGAAAACCATTTTGTTTTCTCATAAAATATTTTTTTCTAGAAATAACATATATATGAGTACTATTCCAAATAAATTTGCCACCCTGTGCACAATTAATTTGAAAATTTAAAAAAAAAAGTACACTGTTATTTTATAGCATTAAGTTTTTCAAAGCTTTAAGTTTTCAATTCGTTCAGCTAAATAACATGGACACTTCTTATTGTGTCGTGAAATTTTTCAAAATCCCGGTTTTTTTTTTATAAAAATTTTGCTTTTGTCACGTTTGCGAAATCTGGCTATATTACTCCTTAGTGTACATAAATAACACTGTACATCGTTACTTTTACTAATTTCTGCTCACGAAAAAAACCATCAACAGCTTCTTCGCTATCGATCTTCTGTGTCATTATTTTTCCCAATGCTTTTAATTAAAATCTTCTTCTTTTTGTCACTTAAACATGTACTCATATTTTTTATTTCTTCGGCTTTATTCAAAGACAAAAGCAGTCTTTGCTTTTTTTTTTGTCTTTTGCAAAAAGTTTCATATTGCTGCATTATTTTCCCGCTTTGGGTGTGGTGTATTGTGTGTTATGGAAGCGAGCTTTTCTTTGCTTTGGCTTACATCTCATTTAATGCCTTGAAAGCAGCATTCAAGTTTTCAGTGGCATAAAATGTGCAAAATTTTACTTGCGGCCAGAATTAACGCCACTTGTAAAGTTTAACGTTTTTGAAACGCCGCAAGGTATGCAGCAATTATTTTTAGATTCTGTTAGATTTCATGTTCCTTAAAAACTTTTCCAATTTCCACAACAATTTAGCTAAATTCTGATTATTGCGTGCGTGTTGAGCTACATTCCTAAATCAGCATTTATTCCTTGTATAAATGTACAGTATCTGTTTTATTGTGTACAAGATAATCTAGTATTGTTTGCAGCTGACAATTTTCTATCACAAATGTGAACTGTGTTAGCTAGAAAATTATAAAACTTAAATTGTGAAAGCCCTGGAACATAGCCCTAGCACAGCACATACCTGTCAAGATATACAGTTGTAGCTATCAGTCAAGCAACCAACGGAAAAGTATAGGAAAATAGATCAAATTCTAAGCTTTGGAATTGTTTACACTATAAAAACTAAAAAAAAAAAAAAAACAATTTATTTTTTTAAATACTTTGGATGCATTAACTTTCCAAGGATTGTCGGCAGAAGATCCCAACAAGAGCCATAAGGTTCAAGTATGCACTGTTGAACGTAGCGGTACATATTACTTCAAAACTAAAAGTAATTAGTTACTTGTTAGTGTATTACTTTTCTTACTGACAGTTCAACGGAAAAAACATAGTAAAAAAAACAAAATTTCTAGTTATTCTTTTAATGCATAGGGGAGAGTCGTCATAAGTGGGACACTCTTTTATTAATTTTCTTAGGGATGCATTAAATAGTATGCCGCTGAAAAGCTACAGGATTAAGCTTTAATTTTATGGAACAATGTACAGGGTAGCCCTTATTCGAAGCGCCCATCTGGCAACGCTGTAACTTTCCGCAGTGATGCCAAATCGACTAATGACATACCGCGTTTGAAGCGTCATTCCAAGCAAATGTTTACAATGGAACAGTAGACGCCACGCGAACGCTCTAAAATTGTTGAAATTTACATTCAACAAAACAAGTCAATAGTGAAAACTCAACGTGCTTTCAAAAAAATAAATAAAGTGAAAAGTGCGCCTTCCAAGAAAACAATTTATCGTTTGTATTAAATATTTACAACTGGTAATACTCTTGGTAACCCAAAGAGGCCAAATAAAAAGCGACCAAGGCGATCGGATGAGAATATTGCAGCCGTACGAGCCAGTATTGAGCAGTCACCAACAACATCCCAAAATCGCCGTTCTCAGCAGCTCGGCATTCCCCGATCTACTTTACAACGCATTTTACGTGTTGATTTAAATTTGTTTCCGTACAAAATTCAATTGGTAAACAAATTGTAGCCTACCGATAAGCCACGTCGATTGGAATGGGCCCAAAGAGTCATCGAAATGGCTGAAGAAGACGAGCAATTTTGGCATAAAATTATCATGAGCGATGAAGGAGCATTATCGCGATATGATAAACAATTTTTTCATTCCAATCGTTCGTCGAAAGCGTATCAGGCACTACTGGTTTCAACAAGACGGCGCGCCACCACACACAAGCCGCACTACAATCGATTTTTTGAAGCAATTGTTCCCTGGCCGTTTGATGTCAAAAAATGGTGATTTCGATTGGCCGCCAAGATCACCAGATTTAACGCCTCCAGACTTCTTTTTGTGGGGTTATTTGAAATCAAAGGTTTACGTCAACAAGCCAAAGATCCTAGAAGAGCTGAAAACCAACATCCGTCAAGAAATAACCGCCATTCCCATCGAAATGTTGAAGAAAACCATGAAAAATGCTGCATAACGGGCACAATATGTCGTAGAGGCCAATGGCGACCATTTACGAGATATCATATTCAAGAAATGATGTAAGCAAATCTACTTGAACCCAATTAAATAATATTCATGACGAACAGACAAAAAATTGTGGTTTCTTTGATTTATTTAAAAATAAAATGGGCGCTTCGAATATGGGCAACCCTGTACATTGATTAGGTGGAGGATAAAAAAAGAATATGGCCAGCCTAAAAGATGTTAGATTTTAAAACCTAAGAAATGAGATGTTCGACCATGAGCGGGACACCTGGGCTCTCATCACGTAACTGTCAAAACGATCATCAAGTGTTTGCTTGATGAATAAAATATAAATATAAATAAAATATAAAAATATAAATGCATCACTGTCGTCTCGTCTATCGTTCAAAGGTTTGAAAATTTGCTAAGGTTTGAAAGCCACTAGAAAACATATGATTTGTACTAAACGTGACATTTTCTTAAATATTTTATTGTTTGTTGTGCTTTGATGTGTATTGTTGATGTGTATTGTTGTAATAATGTGTTAACAATTATATTTTAGGCGAAATTATTTGCTCCTGAGCAAATAAAAATTTTAATCAAATTTGTTGAACACCCGCAACTGGCCAACAATTATGTCGCAAACTCGCAAGCTTAATTTATTTGATAACAAATTATTAATGCAACTTACGCTGGAACATTGTAAAGCCCGTAAGATACTTCATTTTTTTGTCCAATTTTAAAATCTGAAAACAAGTGGCGCGTGGGCAGGACAGACATATTTTGTAAGAAAAGGATAAACGTTGGTCCTTTTTTATTTCTGGTGTTTTGAAGAGCAGCTGCAATAAATAAATTAATATTAGCTACACACATCACTTCCAATTCAGCATACATTTATCTTAAATAGTTTTGTTTACTCAAAAAATGTTAAATTAATTATTAACAGCACAGTAAATATTTGATCGACACTTAACGAAGAACGAATTGAAAGAAACGGCAAAAAAAAAAAATGCAAAGAAAATACAGTTCGTCCTACAAATTTTTCTCCAATTCGTACCATATGCGTACTCACTCACACCAATTGAATCCATGCATTCGTGCTATTTGAACTGCTCTAATTATAATTTTCAATGATCAATTTAATTAAGTATCATACAGGCTTAAGCACAACACATACCTTTTTAATGGAAGACATCAAGAATTCAATTTATATCAAGGACCCGGCGCTGTCGCGACAACTCTTTTTTTTCCTTTTCCTCATCGTCAAACAAAAACATAATTAAATTCCAGGTCTGAAACATTTAAGTCTTATAAATTTAATATAATTTAATAACAATTTAATAAATAAATTTAACAAAAAACATTTAATAACAAATAAAAAGCACAAACGATACCTAATTATATATCGTGTCAATTCAATCGTCAAAACGATAGCATTTGACATACATGAAACACTTAAAACGATATCGTTATGACGATATTGAAATTTATAGTTTACGTGATGTTTAAGTATCGTTAAAACGATATTGTCAAACGATTCTCATCATACGTGATGAGAGCTCTGAGAAAAAAATTTTGAAAAAATTTCGAAAACCTGGATCGCATGCCATATTTTTTAAAATTTTATCAATATTAATAAAATTTTTAAGAGATTCTTAGCTTTATTTATGTGAATAATTTGATTCACCATCAATGTTTTGCCATGTTGGCAAAAGTAAAGGAAATTCCATATTATTCATCACAACTAAGCTCGTCTTAGGAATCCCGAAATGAATGGCCGTTTTTCTCAGTGATTTTTCATAATTTTGTATTCTATGTTTGAACATATTTTGCTTGTTTTGTGACTATTATCTAAAAAAAAAACTAATCCTAACGTAATTGAATAATTACATAAAAGGCAACTCTATTAAAAACACGAGCAACTTGTAGCCGTCTACGACGCATAAAACATGTAGATATTAAAGAAAAAATCAGCGACCAAAATTGCACTTATCAACACGCAACCATTAAATATGTACAAAAAAAGTAGCATTCATATTAAAAAAAAACTCTGAAAGTGTCCCATTTGTGTCGAAAAAAACTGTCCCATTCATGACAAAATTACGCCATTTTTTCAGCCTACATATATTTTTTACTCTTGTTTTTTGAAAAATATATTATATGCAAGAAAAAGAAATAAAAACAATTTATTCTAGGTGTTCTACATAACATTACCTCTCTAGTTTTATAAAAAAAAAAAAATTGAAGTTTTTTGGCCTCAAAAATATCGCATTTAATTATACAAAAATTGCAATTATTTTTGAGCTGTTAAAATTGGTGCGTTTTGTGTTTCCGAATGCTATTCAAAAGTGAGATTGTGACAATACTGTTCTATGACAGTGCACATTTAAGTGTGCTAGTATGAGAAATGCACTTCCATCCATGACAATGTCCCACTGAGGGCTTCATTACCCTATCTAAGTTACTTTATATAATGTATTAATTATTCCATAAATTGTCATGTTTTTGTGCATATTTTTTTACACATCGGTGATTCAATGTCAAACCAGGCGCTTTTATCCAAAAATTGATTTTAACAACTCCAATTTTTTCCAAATTTTGCATGTCAATAGTACTTAAAAAACTACAAATAATTGCTTTTTTTTAAGTACCTACTTTTTTTTTGTGTAAATGATACATAGTGGGAAATCAAAAAATATCAAAAATTTGTCATTCTCACATGTAGTGAAATAACTTTTTCTTCAAAAACGTTAGTCCTACAAAAAAGTGCCGGAGACTTATTTGAGAGATCTTGAATTGATCTTCTTTGCGGTGCAGTTTTTATAAACACTTTAATGAAAAATTTGAATTCTTTTTGCCACTAAAAATTTCATTCACATTTTTCAAGGTTACAGCACCACTATGTTTTTGACATTTTGAAAACATTGAGGCATTCATTTTGAATGCATTCTCAACATTTTTCAGTACAAAATTAATGCTTAATATTTTTAACGAACTTTTCAAAAATAGCCTACACAATTTTTATAAACAAAATGCTTTTATTTTTAATCAAAAATGTGATTTTTAGTATTTCTTCTTCTTTGTAGTCCTTCAACAGCTTTTCCTTTGTAAAGGAATAAAAAAAAACACATTAAAAAAAATCTAGTAAGGGTGAAGCTTCGGCAGGGTACCTAAGCTAAAATACCCCCCCCGCGGCCATATTAAAGTATATTCGAAGTCTTTAGCCACGACATACACGATGACATTCAGTTTTATATATTAAAGAAAATTTTAATAAAAGTTTTGATGACGTGACTTTGTATGGGAAGTAGGCGTGGTTTTTCATATATCATAGAGATGGTTCATATTATATATCAAAGCTAAAGTGCAAATTTCAAGACATTTTATTCATTTTTGTGGATTTTTAAGGAATTTAAAGTTTAAAATAAAGCCCATTTATATGGGAGGTAGGCGTGGTTTTCATTCGATTTTGCCAAATATCATAGTGGTGGTCTATGTTATATATCAAAGCCTATATGCAAAATTTCAAGACATTTCTTTAATTTCAGCATATTTTTAAGAGATTTTACTTTTAAAATAAGGCCACTTTGTATGGAAGGTACGCGTGGTTTTCATCCGATTTTCAAAATTCATAGCCAGGATTAAGGCCAAATTTCAAGGCATTTCTTTAATTTTTGTGGATTTTAAAAACATTTTACGGTTAATGTAAAGTCACTTTGTATGGGAGGTAGGCGTGGTTTTCATCCAAATTGGCCCATTTTCGAACTTGATCTTCCTTTTTTATAAAAATAAACTTATATTTTGAATTTCATCGCGATAGCTTTAAAATTGCGGCTGTAATCGTGTCGACAGACTGACATACGGACATACGGACAGACGGATACTGATCAAAAATATATATATTTTTCTATACCTGCCGCGCCTTATTCTTGGCGTTACAAACGGAATGACAAAGTTAATATACCCCTTACGCAGTACGCGTTGGGGTATAAATATAAACTTAAGCATAAGGAAAAGCTGTCAGAGGTATATTACTATCTTAAAAGTTATAAAATACTATAAGAAGTACAACAAAGTACAAATAAGACTAACGGTTTTGAAGATATATTTGTTTTGCAACATGTTCGAATGGCAAATTTTGGTTTAATAATTTTTTTTAATATCCTGCTCCTAAAGGATCGATAGGTTTCATGAAAATGACAGCAAAAACTAAAAATGAGGCTTGATTTGTAATTTTCTTACGATCAATAATATGTTGAAATTTAAGTCGGCGCTGCTCCTTTTTGGGAGCTAAGGGGTTAAGAAGTATTTCACGATGTTGATTCATGCTATTGTTTCTAGCAGAAAAACAAACACACATAATACGTATTTAAAGAACTCATTGGAAAGGTAATAAAATCACCTTTTTAACAATATATCAACCAACATTATAGGCTTACTCGTTCCCGAGCTGTGCTCGTGTGAAGATGAAATCAATCAGTTGAAAGTACTGATTCTGAGAAATTCGCTCTCAAAGTCAAAACTTAGTGTGTGTAAAACTGGAAAAAAAAATAAAAAAAAAAAAAAAATATTTCTAGTTTTTTAAATACTATCGACATGCAAATTTTTAGAAATATGTGAGTTTTGAAAATTGCCCAATTTGATATGGAATCACCGAAATTCATCTTTACAATCGGTACTAACCAAAAATCAGGGAACTGAAATGCTCGCTCGCAAGCTACTCATCAGGCTGCTTTTGGTTTTTTTCTTAATTGTCCCTATCAAAAATACCTTACACAGTATAATCGGCATTGAAAATAGGACCAGTGTTTATTATTGTACTGAGTGTTTATAATTCTGGAGAGAAAATTTAGTAAATTAGCATTAACTCACATTCGAATTTTATTTTAAAACATGAGAAAATGTGCATTCCATTGAATTAAAATGCAAAAGCTAAAAATAGATAGCAATCTAACTACAAAAGAATCACAACTTAAAATTTTTACATTTCTAAGAGAAGCAAAAACAATTGTATTTTTAACCGACTTCAAAAAGGAGGAGGTTCTCAAGTTCGTCGGTTTCTCTGTTTTTTTTTTTTTTTTTTTTTTTTAAATGTATGTACATCGATAACTCCTTAACCATATGTCTGATTGCCATAATTTTTGGTGACCAGATAGAAATCATAAGCACGGAGGTGCCCGTAAAAAAAGTGGGCGGTATTCGAGAACTGGGCGCAGCAATACTACATCTCGCAATATTAGATACTACTGTATCTCGAATAGTATTGACACTAGGGTACTGCAATTCAGTGTAGCGTTAGGCACCATTATTACAAATTACCGTCAAGAAAATGGGCGTTATCCGACATGGGCGAATGGGCGTGGCAATACTAGAAAAACACTGTATCTTGAATAATTTTGAGACTAGAGTGCTGCAATTTCGTATAGGGGCAGCCATTATTATTACAAATTATGGTCAATAAAGTGGGCGTTATTCAACAAATGGGAGTGGCAATATTAGAAAAGCACTGCATTTCGAATAATATTAACACTAGTGCCCTGAAATTAAGAGTGGGAGTAGACACAGTAAATGGGCGGTATTTGACAAATGGGCGTGGCAATATTAGAAAAAAAGTATATCTCGCATAATATTGACACTATGGTACTGCAATTTGGTATAGGGTTAGTCATTATTAGCGCAAATTACGGTCAATAAAGTGGGCGGTGTTCGACTACTGGGCGTGGCAATATTAGAAAAACAGTGTATACCGAATAATATTGACACTAGAGCACTGAAATTTATTGTAGTACAGGGGTAGGCAGAATTATTAAAAAGTACCGTCAATAAAGTAAACGTTCTTCTATAAATGGGCGTGGCAATACTACATAAACACTATCTCAGTTAATATTGACGCTGGGGGTACTGAAATGAAGTACAGGGGTAGGCACAATTATTACAAATAGCGCTCAAGAAAGTGGGCGCTCATTTAACAAAGGGGCGTGGCAATATTAGAAAATGGGTATAATTACATCAGAACACGTGACATCTTATTTAAATTTAAGAGACCGATATTTGAAATAACCAACAAACTTGCAGAATTTAATAGAACAAATTTTTCAGAACAATTGTATTTACACTCATGGACAGATAAATAAGAACATAACTTGCTTGTGAGTGCATTCACTGGTGATGCTTTATTATTCAGTACTAAATAAAAATAAATGACTTCATTAGTTAAAAAGAACTTAAAATTAGTTAATACAATTAAAAAAAATAACATAAGCAAGTAAAAAACAAAATATTTTTGCAAAAAACATATTTGGAACAAAATAGCCTGGCCAAATAAATAAGAACATTCAATGTTTGCTTACAGATTAAAGTTTAGGAACATTACTAGTACAAAAAAAAAATTTAAGCTTAATATCCGGAGTGTCCTCCTTTGTTTTGAATAACTTTTTGTATCCTATTTGGCATTGATGAAATTAATTTCCTACAAGTTTCTATGGGAATTTTTTGTCATTCCTCTTTTACAAAACTCCATAATTGTGCTTTGTTTGAGAACTGCCTTTTTGATACCTCATTTTTTAAGACACCCCACAAGTTTTCCATGGGGTTAAGGTCCGGTGATTGACTTGGCCACTGAATCATTCGGATTTTATTATCTGTCAGCCACTTTTTTACTAACTTGGAGGTGTGCTTCGGGTCGTTATCTTGCTGTAACGACCATATCAAGGGCATACGGTAACATTACAGTTTCCAAGATATCCTTGTAGCTCAATGCAGTCATAGTGTCGGTAATGAGATGTATCGAACCAACGCCATACCAAGAAAATCCTCCATACACCATAATGTTGCCGCCCCCATGCTTTACAGTCTTTTTTGTAAATCGAACGTGGAATTGTTTACCCTTTGGCCTTCGTACATTGCGTGCGTAATCATTTGAAAACAAATTAATCTTACACTCGTCAGTCCATAGAATATTTCTCCATTTCTTTTCACCTTCAGTTCCCTTCCATGACACATGACTTTTGGCGAATTCTAACCTACTCCTTAAATGATGAGGACGTAGCAAAGGGACTCTTCTGGCTATTCTTCCCGGTAGATTTGGTAATCGCCTGTAATCGCCTCCGGATGGTTCTTGAAGACACTTCATTATTTATTTCGCCAGCAATCTGCCTCGAAGACATGAAAGGGTCTCTTTTTACTAGCGTTAGAATTCTATTGTCTGTAGAGTCTGAGGTTTTTTTTGTTGGATTTTCCTCGACTATCATCACTTTTTTGTGGCTTAAGAGCGTTGTGCACAAAACACAAGGACCGATCCAAACAATTAGCGATGTAACGGAACGTATGGCCCTTCGATTTCAATTTCTCAACCAGCCGCTTTTCCTCCAATGAACAGTGCTTACTTCGTCCCATCTAATACATTATTTACATTAATTAAACTAAATATTTCTCCTGCTATACAGAGAATTACAAACCTTTGATAAAAAAGCACTTCAACCCGTAGAATTTTGAAAAAAATGCTTACGTTATTATTTATTTGTCCACCTGTTAAAGCAACTGGTTGTAGAAAAGTACGCATCAAACACAAATAACGGGATTTCCCCGTTGGTTTTTACTAGAATACGGCATTGCCAGAATCAAAATATAAATTTCATTGCGTTTGGTGTTTATGCATCGAATTTTTTTGACACATTTAGGTATTTTTTGTTTTTAAAAAATATGTTCTTATTTATCTGTCCATGAGTGTATGTTGTTTATACTTTTTTTTTTTCGAAAATTTATCATTTTCTGTAAAAAGGAAGAAATAAAAACTTTTTTTTTAAAAAAAAAACAACCGACTACAAAATCACTACAAAGTAAAAAATATTTTTAAAATAGCTTTTCCTTTTAATTTCTTGGTCATATTTGATAATTTATCTAAGCATGTTATTACATATGAAATCTTATTATTTTAATTTTTTTCTTATCTGCTTTATTATCATAAATATATTAATTTCTTCATGAATACAAATGCTTTGAAGTTGGCGCTTCTGATTAAAAGTCTGATTATATTAATGCCGACCTTAAAGCTTTTGTAATCATGAAGAAATTAATATGTTAATGATAATAAAACAAATAAGAAAAAAATTTAAATAATATGATTTCATATGTAATAACATGCTTAGATAAATTATCAAAAATGACCAAGAAATTAAAAGGAAAAGTTGTTCGGTTGTTTTTTTTATTAAATAGACTTTATACAGAACAAAGTGATAAAATGATTATTTTTCCTTTTTAAATAAAAATAAACAAAATAATTGGAAAATGTTGGTAGTCGATGGAGATGACTACCATCTCCATCGGAGATGATGATATTGAAAATCAATATTTAAAAAATTTTGAGTTGTGTTCCTTTTGTAGTTCGGGTGCTATATGTTTGAAACGTACTGACATGCTCAGAAAAATTAGATATTCTTAACTTTTTTCTCATTAAATAAAGAGGTGCAAGCTATATTTTTGATGACTGACTTGAAGTTAAAACTTTAATTTTAATTTTGCTTATGGAAAATAGATACGCACAACTTTGCTCTTTAAATTTGAGGTTAATAAATTGAAATTACCTTAATAGGTCAAAGTCTACAACAGCCAATTTGAAAATATGGCCTCAATCACGGCAATGGAAATTATAAAAACAATTATAAAAATGTCGTATTGCTGTTAACAGAATGACCGTTGTCTTATACAAAAAGTATGTTTTAAAAATTTTTTGGTTTAATTATATTTTAAACATTTTAAGTCTTTTCAACCTCGTTTCCCATATATAGTTCATTCGAGAAAATCTTTTTAAAAACATGATTTCTACATACCTCCCTTATCTACTTCTGCGCGCAGATTTTAAAGGAGAATACTACTAAAACTACGCAACTATTTAAATTTGCGACTATTTAAATGCATATACCAAATATATGTGAGCACTTTTTTAGAACCTACTGTATAATAAATAAAAACCAAACACAAAACAATTGCATTGCGTAAATTGTTGTAGAACATTAAGAATGTGAAGGACATGAGAATGAAATTCATCATCTGCCTTCGCCTTTGTGTGTAGTAAAAAGCAACTGCACCAGGCTTACGTAGAATAAGTTACATTTTATTCACATCCATCCCATTTAATGCATTTGGTACATGACAGCAAGTGACATATAACATGTCGGTTGAGAACTAATTCTTGTGGTTTATTTTTTCTGTTGACAGTTTTTAACAGCACAATAAAAACTACTATGATATAACGATAACAATTTCTCATTCTTTACATTATTTTGAGTTTTTTTTTTAATTAATAAAAAAAATATATTTTTTATAAAATTAGCAGGCCGCAGTGGTCCGCGGCTTTGTCACGGACGTTTTTTTTATCAATAAATACACTTTTTTGTTAATTTTTAACACAAGATTGTTAAATGAGTGTGGATAGAGATAGAGCTCAAAATCTTCATATAAAAACAATCCTAAGCACGTTAAAGGTGTTTAGTCAATCGCCTTGCGTTCAGAAATGAACAAATTTTGATTGCACTATAATGTGTTTATCTGCTCCCATTCTCACTCCTTTTTGGCAGTATCTATTGAAAGCAACAACAAAAACTTTTGAACGCCGTTCAAACGATCACCGTGTGACATCAGCTCTTAAAGCATTTTTTTTCTTTTGCTTTGTTTTGCTGCTCAGCACTGCATTTATATTTATCTCGCTTTTCTCCTTGTGCGAAGCTCATCTGTTTTTTATGTTGTACTGTGCTAGCTAAGCATAAAAAGAGAAAAGTAGAGAACAACATGGAGTTTATTGAAATTGTTGCAACACAAACACGTGAAAGGAAAGCGATCAAGTAGCTTGTGGCATCGGGGATGATTTATTAAAAAACTTAACATTTTAATTAAACATACTTGTTATAAAAATTTGGAAGTATACTTAGCCTATGTTATATCTTAAAACTTATTTCATAAAAATCGACCCAGTACTTTTGAAGTTTACCTGAAAACAAAAACTTACACTTCAATTTTATATAATGGTATAAATAAATAAATATAGGCTTACATTTGAATAGATATAGTTATATATATGTATATATAGATAAAGAAATAGATTAAGATTTTAAAGAGTTTGTGGCTTATATATGCAATGCACTTCTACTATATTATTATTTTTTTAAAAAATAATTTTTAATCATAATAAGAAAAAAAAAAACAACAACTTACTTTTACTTGTTAAATTCATATTAACAAACTACTTTTTGCCAAATATCGGCAATAAAATGCAACAAGTTTTGTGACAAGTTAATTAAAATATTTGATTATGTTAAATGGTATGTAACCAGAACAAACATATATTTTTTGTTTACAGACACAAATACATTTACACAATTGCATATTTTTAACATATAAACAAATCTGTTTGTATGTATGTGTAGCAGTTATTGTCTAATAAATGCAAACATAAAGCTGAAAATTATTGTTCAAAACAAATATTTTATATATATTGACAAAGTAATAATGAGAGTTTTGATATAATAGGTAGTCAGGAGCGTCATTAGCTGGCAGGAAGGTGACCAGGTGAAGGGCGCAGAGTTCGAAGTAATAAATCAGTGCATACCATCTTTATTAACTTTAAGAAAAATGAAGTGAAAGATAAAGTATACATAAAAAAAAAGAAATATTTTCTCATAATTTCTACTATTAAACTTTCAAGTGATTTTTATATTCTTTCCGGGAACTATGCAAAATGAGACTTAATTTTTCGTAGATGCGCCCCTGATATAGCTCTTTAGAAAATGACATTTTCAATAAACATATTTATGGCCATGACAATACCAATAATAATAATAACAATAACCGTAAAAGTCAAAAAAAGTAACAAATTACAATAAAAACCACAATCAACACAGCAATAAAGGGGAAACTTAACAAAATTCAATATAAATTCCGGTGCTAATGCGTTAAACTCATTAAATAAACATTTTGAATTATTTTCATAATTATTTTCATTACAAAAGTGCCACAAATAAGTAAATACCACACAACAAAGTCCAATAGATTAGAACCAAAACTAAACCAACAACAACAACAACAACAACACCAACAAAGCTAACGGCAACACAAACAGCAATATTTCAAATCAATTGCCAACTGATGACTACTAAGCACAGCTCAGTGAATATGGCTACAACTGAATAAATGAAAGGACGAATGACCATCGGCCTTCACATTTGTATCTACATGGTAAGAAATTCTGTAATAAATTTGTAAATA
This sequence comes from Coremacera marginata, assembly GCA_914767935.1. Lineage (NCBI taxonomy): Eukaryota > Metazoa > Arthropoda > Insecta > Diptera > Sciomyzidae > Coremacera > Coremacera marginata. The sequence goes on from OU612043.1 coordinate 24,976,346, forward strand.
AGCGAAGTATTACAAAGATGTTGAATTTAAAAAGTTTTAAATTGAATAGTTATTCAATAGATTACAAAATTTTTAAATAAACTATATATTAAATTTTAATGCAGTTCAAAAACAACGATATTTTATTCCCTTTGGAATAGATTTGATACTGTAGTGAATATTTTATTTAAATCTTTAAATAAAATTTTTGTAAATTTTATTTTTATTTAAAGGATGGCTTAACCTGTATTATATTTCAATACCTTTAGTCTTAATTTTAATATTCTTAAGATTCAAGAGTTTTATGTTTCAGAGTTACTTTTTCGGTAAACAAAGTTTTAAAATACAATTAGTGTGGAACCTTTACTTGCTTGTTACTTTCATTGAAATGAAGACGTAAGTTCGAAACGTAATACGAAACGTAATACGAACTGAGAATTAAATTCAAGTACAAAATTTTTTTAAAAATTTGTTATAAATTGTGTTATAAAAAATAACATTTAATTTTCCATACTTCAATTTGCCAATTAAATACCTGCAAGTTGATTGAAAAGCTTTGAAACTTGCAAATATCTAATTGGGAAGTTGGAAAAAAAGCAAATTGTTTTCCTCTTACAACACGTTCTTTTCAGCGTATTTAAATTTGTTAAAGAATATTTTGATTTAATTTCATCAAACTTGCTGTTATTTGTTATTAAGAAAGAACTCCTTAAATTAAGTTGTGGCGGACACTGGTTAACGTGTTTGCCTTGTAATAAAAGTGCCCAGGTTCAGTAAGTATAATTTTTTTAGTACATCCAACTTTCTTATTTTTTAAGATATGTTTATGTTTTTGGTGACATTGAAAAGAAAATTAAATAAATAACAAAATTGATCCAAAAAAAAAATTTCATTTATCACGCGAAATTCTGAGAAATTGGCACTCAAAATTGAAATTTGGTAGTTTCAATCAATTGATTTCATCTTCACACGAGCACAGCTCGGTAACTGTTAAGTTGGTGGGGTTTGTTGATATACCGTTGGAAAGGTGATTTCATTGTCTTTAAAATGAGCTATCAAAATCATTCTATGTAAGTTAATTTTTCTGCTAGAAACAATAACGTAAGCCAAAGTCGTGAAATACTAATTAACCCTGTAGCTCCTAAAAATGTGAAAATAGACCCCCCTTCCCATACGATTTTTTGCTCAGCTCGACATAACCTTTCAGCTCCGAAAAAACCCTGTATACAGGGTGTCCCGCAATTGAGTGCAACTATTTACGGAGATGAAAGGTTATGTCGAGCTGAGAAAAAATCGTATGGGAGGGGGTGGGGGGGGGGTATATTTTCACAGTCTTAGGATCTACAGGGTTAATTAATACTTCACGACTTTGATTCACGTTATTGTTCCTAGCACAAAAATTAAGTTACGGAAAATTTATCAAATAGCTCATTGCAAAGGCAATAAAATCACCTTTTTAAAGGTATATCAACAAATAGCACCGATTTAACCGTTACCAAGCTGTGCTCGTTCAAAGATGATATACATCGGTTGAAACTACCAAATTTTAACTTTGAATGCAAATTTCTCAGAATTTCGCGTAATAAATGAATTTTTTTTATAATCAAATTTGCAATTTATTCAATTTTCTTTCCAATGACACCAATAACATTAATGTATCTTAAAAAACAAAAAAGTTCGCTGTACTAAAAAAATTATACTTATAAAACTACGTTTATACTTACAATACTATCGAAACCGTGATATAATTATAAGGTAGGGTAAGGAGATTCACCACACCGACCTCGAATGTCAAAATGTATTTTAGCATTGCCACTTTTATGTATAATTGAGAAATGTGGGACAAATAATGAGAAAGGATATTATTTGTAGTGTAAATAGGATAAATTCGGACAAATGTATTTACAATGAAATAAATGGTTGTTTCGTGATTTTAAAGCTGTTTTCAGTAAAATTTTATTGCATATTAGTTTTAGTTTAGCTTTTTGTGTTCTTAATTTTTTATATAAAATTTTTATTCCAATGTCCGCTATGAATGTAATACATCATTTTTTTTTTTGCCTTCTGACAGAGAAATTGTTGAACATAAATCAAAAATTTGTTTTTGAAAATTGGCACATTGCTTTTATTTAATTTTTTTAATCTTTTTATTTAGTCTGTTGGAACTTTAAAAAATTTTCTGTTTTACGACAGATGGCATAACATCGTTTTGACATTATTAAAAATTTTTAAATTAACTAAAATTATATATGTACTTAATATATTCACAAAAACTTAAGTGCACTACTATATCAGAGAACGAATTTATAGTGAATGACCTTATGGCGAATGGAAAACCCCAAAAAGTAAAACTTTAAAACTTTTCTCATAATAAAAAAATGTACTTCCCCGTTTTCTAGTGGCTGTATGTCGAAGCGAAATATCATTATAAAAATATGAAGTAAAAAAAAAAAATATATTAAAATTATCTGAAAAAGAAAACAAGGCGATATTTTATCAAAATTATTACCTGTCGAATGTGTTAAAATATACCAATTTTTTGTCGAACACCGAAGCTTACGAAGTTATAACATGTCGCCACAGCTAAGTAATTCATCAAGAACACAAAGAACAATCATGGGTTTTTCGTGGATATTTTTTAAGATGCGGCAGCACCGTATTTTATAATTTTGACATTCCAGGTCGGTGAATCTCCTTACCCTACCTTATTATTGTATCATGATCGAAACTATGTAAAGGGTCCGCCAAATAACATTTTTTTTTTGAAAATGCAAAAAAACAACTACTGAATATTTTCTCAAATTTCTTTTTTTATTTGAATGTACAATCCTTCCGGTTAATAATGGAAAATAATTTCATTCAAATGGCTGCCTCGGCTGGCCCTGCAGTAGCCTACACGATCGGTCCAATTTTTAAGCACATTATCGTTTGTGTGCAGCTGTATTTCACCAATGGCTTCACGAATATTGTCCTTTAAAGCGTCAATTGTCTCTGGCTTGTCGGCGTAACACTTATCTTTGAGGGCACTCCACAAATAATAGTCCAACGGTGTCAAATCGCAGCTCCGAGGTGGCCAAACGACATCAGCTCTGCGGCTGATAATGCGATCTTCAAAAACAGGGCGCAAAACATCGAGTGTAGCTTCGGCTGTGTGGCACGTAGCGCCGTCCTGTTGAAACCAAATGTTGCCAATATCCTCCTCTTCAATTTTTGTGAACAAAAATTTGTTCAACATGGCCCGATAACGATGGCCATTGACTGTAACGGCCACTCTTTGCTCATTTTCGAAGAAAAATGGCCCAATTATGCCCCTGGACCAAAATCCGCGCCAAACAGTGACTCGTTTTGGGTGCATCGGCTTTTCAATGTATGCGTGCGGGTTTTCTGTGTCCCAAATGCGACAATTTTGCTTGTTTACATACCCGCCAAGATCAAAATGAGCTTCATCTGAAAAGATGATTTTTTTTAGCAAAATCGGTATCTTCTGTAAGTCGATCGCAGGCAATATTTCACAGCGTTGTTCAAGCGTATACACAAGCATATTCGTTATGCTAAAGGATAAAACTAATTATCTGTCAAATCAGACATGTGCTAAGTGTTACCATTCACGAAATAAGCACTAGTTGAAAAAAAAACCTTAGATGGCGGAACCTTTATTTTTTTTTGAGCCTCAACAATTTCACCTCATGCGGAGCTTTCACAGTGTAAGATAAACACAAAAAGCAACACAAGAAGAACACGTGTTTTTCTGTTGCTATCTAAATGCTCAACAAAAAACTCGCTCATTTTTCACTGCTGCGCTCTCCTACGCTCTGCTTCATATCTGTGGCAGATGAGCCGAGTGATTCGGCTGCTTGTGTCGATTATGAGTATTTTGATAAGTAGAATAAGTATCAGCAAGACGACAACAACCAAAAGTATTTATGAATCGAAAAAACCCGACCTCTCCCAATCCGACTCATGATTTAGAATACTCATATTTATTTCATTCGTCGCATTGTAGCTACGTAGAAGAGAGTATGAGTTGAGTTGCGTGCGCTAAGGGTTGAGTCGGTATTTGTACTTTTTTTTTGCGGATATACTCAGAGTCGCAAATAAGCTATCCGTTGCAGATCACTGGTGCGGACCTTGAAAGATGTGAATGAAATTTTTAGTGGCCATAAAAATAAAAAATTTTTCATAAAAGTAAAACTCTACACCACAAAGATAACCAATTCAAGATCTTTAAAATATGTCATAAAAACTTTTTTGTAGGACACATGGTTTTGAAGATATAGTTGTTAAACTACATGTCCGAATGACAATTTTTGATTTTGTTTTTAATTACCCACTTTACATAACTTGAAAAAAATAAAAAAATAAAATATATAAGAAAAAATATGCAAATACTTCTTCTTTTAAAGCTCTATTGAAGTGTACAATTTAAAAAAAAATCGGAACCGTCAAAACCAATTCTTGGGCAAAAGCGACCGATTTGACATGAAATCGCCGATATATGTCAAAGCAATCAATTTTATTTTAAAGCTTTTCATAAGTATTAAAAATTTTGATAAATAAAAAATGAGTCTGCCGTTTGCCACAAAATATAAATCAAGCATTAATTAATACTAATAAAGTCTCTGCTTGTTAATTTTAAACGAAAATATTTTGAATTTCTTAATTAATACAAAAATTTTTATTTTTCTAATGTAGGGGAAACTTCCCCGCCCTCTGCACTACCTTCGCTACGTTCATGGTGCTAACGTTAACAATGATGACACTAATAGCTAAATATATATAGCATATAGAAAGCTGACGTTATGTAGCAATAACGGAAAGAAGATTATCTTCTAATGCAACTAAATTTATGAAAGATTATGGCAGCAACTCAGTCGACTTGAATAAAAGTTTCTAATGATTTCCCTGCAGTTCTAACAAAAAGTAGAGCTTCAAAATTAAGAATATATTGGAAGTTGATAGTACTACGTTTACATTGCTCCCCTGCTGAGGCCTGAGGATAATTTTACCAAAAGAACAGTATTTGAATATACAAAGTGAATGCAAGAAAAGAAATTAATTGTTAAGCAGAAGCATGTTTCTTAAAGAATTGTTGCGCTGCTTGCAAATGGATTATAAATACCATCATATGTCCTTATATCTGTGTGTGTGCGTTTGTGTTTGTGTGACTGCATGCTGCAACACTAAGCACATACTTATTCCATAAATCTCTTTGCTACTAATTTGCTTCCATTTAGTCCAATACTTACAGTTGTAACAAGTTTAGCAGCAATAATAACAACAACAACATCGCTATTAGCAGCAACAGCCAGAATAGTAAAGCGCATGCAACTGAAACCCAGAGTCCATTCATTTGTAAGTTAGCATTTTTTTATAAACATGTTTATTTTTAAAAATCCTTTTCCTTCAATTTGCAACTCATGCATTTCTCTTTTGTTATGTAAAAAAAAAAAAAGTTAAAAAAAAAAATGTAAATGCATGCGCATTAGTGCTTAGTGCGAACAAAAAATAAATGCAGCAAATTTTATGCTTAACATACACTGAGAGAAAAAAGGCTTATGTTAAATTAAAAAAAACCTAGTATAATTTATAAGATGGCTTCGGCAGTTTTCAGCCTCATCAAAACGCCTAAGTTTAACATGTTGACTTGCCAATTTTTATTTGTGTGATAAGGTAACCAAGTATTTGATACTTTTTTATACACTACTTTAAAAAAAAAAATTAATTTCAAAAACATTACTGTTTTTCGGGTTTTGGTTTTTTTTTATTTACCTTTTTTTTTTTGAAGCTGCCGGCGTCGCCTCTCGTTCTGTGGATTTGCTTGACTGAAATTGGCAACAATACAAATTTTTCTTTTATCAACACCGTTTTTTTCTTAGAATTGCTGCTTGACGTCTATTATAACAAGAACATTAAATTAAATGAAATTAAATATCAAATACAAAAATTTTACCTTCGCATGCCGTTGAGATTCGAAACCACAAACACCGATACCTCTGTGTATGAAGCCACTACACTACGCATTGAGCCAAATTCCTTCGCTACGTGATGGAGTGATTTATTCAATATTAATAACAACTGAAGCTATGCTGCAGCATACACAATAATCTATTAAAAGACTTTTGTTGTATGGCTATCAACAGAATACTGCGACATACCGCATCTGTTAATAGAGCATCTGTTAACGTAGCTGCAGTTATGTTAGCAAACAGTAGCAAGGCTGCTTGGATCAGTGGGTAGAGCGATGTACTCGCACCAAAAGTTCTAGGTACGATTCCGCACGGCGGGCAAAGAAATTCTTTTTGTCTTTTCTTTTTGTTGATGAAATGTAATAAAATTTACTGGTGTGAATCGGAACATGATTGGGCTGCCTACAAGGTAGCCCTTAAAATATTCAAAACTGAAACAAGGAAAGCTAAAAGATCCTCTTGGAAACAATTCTGTGAAGGAATTGAAGGTTTTTCAGACGCATCCAGGCTGCGGAAAATTCTTGCTACCACACCATGCACACCCGGCTACCTTAAAAGGTCGGACGGCTCATGGACAATGTCTAGCGAGGAATCTTTTAACCTTCTTTAAGACATGCACTTTCCTGGTAATGACGCGCCTGTGTGTGCGCCCCTGCCTCACCTTAGCTGTTCCCAGCGTTAGGTCGAAGTCATCGTCTCTGATAGAAATTTAAAATGGACGGTAAACAGGTTCACACCCTATAAATCACCGGCACCTGACGGCATTTACCCTATTGAATTACAAGAGCCTATGGATACAATAATACCTTGGCTTCGTATAATGATTAATGGCTGCATAAGTCTATCATATATTCCCACAGCTTGGTAAAAGGCAAGGGTGGTCTTTATACCCAAGGCAGGGAAGACATCACATACCACCCCTAAAGACTTTAGGCCCATTAGCCTAACATCTTTTCTATTAAAGACGTAAGAACGCCCATTAAATCTATATCTCCACAGTAACATTGATTCGCACTACTATCGGCTTCACAGCTTGCCTACAACAAAGAAAAGAAGGAAGGCTGGTAGGGACCAGAGAACTGCACAAGCCTACTTGAAATCGATTTCAAGTACTTGCTTAAAATACAAATTTAAGCTAGCTTGAGCTTGATAATTTTCAATCAAGTCTGACTTGTGATTGAAAATAAATAAGCCCACGACAGCTTGCGACTTGCAAGTATGCCGGCTTACAAGCGAACGGCACGAAGTCCCAAGTAAATTAAAAATTGATGCCTTCGGCAAAAAGCTTGAAAAGCTTGAAATTGAAGGCAAGTAGCCAATATAAAAACAAGTATCCAAAAAATTCAATGAGCTTGTGTAGGAAAAGCTTAAGCGTATTTGGATTTCTAAGAGTTCTGTGGACTCCGTGGTTGGCAGTTTTTGGGGGTAGCTGATTTTGAAATTGATGTAAAAATTTAAAATTCAAGATGGCGAAAAGAGTTGCCACCTTGATTTTTTTTTTTGGTATTTTTGCGAATTCTTGTTATTTTGAATTTCTGACAACGGATTTGATTTCGAATCTAATATCACAGTTTAAAAATTAAAGATGGAGGATAAGCTTGCCACCTAAATTTTCACCATAGTGTTGCTACCTAGTAAAATGAACTTTTAAGAGTTTTAAACACCATTTACCAGTGTTAAGGGGTCGCTGACTCGAATCTGATGTCAGAACTTAAAAATTCAAGATGGTTATTAGTGTTGCCACCTAATATTTTTTTATTTTCACAAATTCGGTGCTGGAGCAAACACTAGGTAATAATGTCGCTATTTTTCTATAACATAGCTCCCCTATTCGTATTTAATTTTTATGTTGTTCCATATCTCGAAAAGGTTGCGAAATAGGTAAAAACTAACCATTTGTTGGGGGTTGCTAAGGGAGGAAGCATTCTTGAGACACACGAATAGGGGGAGCTAAGTGCCCCCATTCACCATATTTTAAGGGGTGAACGTCAAAACCCGTGTTAAACTGTTCATTGTAAGTCAAATTGTAAGTCAAACACATGTTTCGGCCCCTCCCTAAAAATATGGTGAATGGGGGCACATAAGCTCCCCTATTCGTGTTTCTCAAGAATGCTCAAGAATTGTAAGTCAAACACGTGTTTCGGGACCCCCTTAAAAATATAGCAAAGGGGGGACCTATTTTTACCTATTGTTCGCTCCAGCACCGAATTCGTAAAAATAAAAACGTTTTAGGTGGCAACACTATTAACCATCTTAAATTTTAAAATTCTGATATGAGATTCGAAGTCAGCGACCCCTTAACACTGTTAAATGATGTTTAAAACTCTTAAAAATACATTTTGGTAGGTGGCAACACTATTATAAAAAAAATTACACAATTTTGAAATTCTGGCAACGTATTCGGACTCAGCGACATTATTACCTAGTGTTTGCTTCAGCACCGAATTCGTGAAAATAAAAAAATATTAGGTGGCAACACTAATAACCATCTTGAATTTTAAAATTCTGACATCAGATTCGAAGTCAGCGACCTTTTAACACTGGTAAATGGTGCTTAAAACTCTTAAATATTCATTTTACTAGGTGGCAACACTATGGTGAAAATTTAGGTGGCAAGCCTATCCTCCATCTTAAATTTTAAAACTGTGATATTAGATTCGAAATAAAATCCGTTGTCAGAAATTCAAAATAACAAGAATTCGCAAAAATACAAAAAAAAAATCAAGGTGGCAATTCTTTTCTTCTTGAATTTAAAATTTTTACATCAATTTCAAAATCAGCTACCCCCAAAAACTGCCAACCACGGAGTCCACAGAACCCTTAAAAGTCTTAATACTCTTAAGATTTTCGTAAACAATCTAATTGAATTTTTTCGGATACTTGCTTTAAATTCAATTAATTGGATACTTGCGAGCTTACAAGCTTTTGCCGAACGTTTCAAGCTTTTCAACTTTCTTACCCGACATAGTAAGCCTCAACAAGCAAGCCAACGAAAAAGCTTGGATATGACTTGTAATTGTTTGGTATTTTTATAAGCAGGCCAAAGCTTGCTTTTTCAAGTTTGGATACATACTTGAATTCAAGTACTTGAAAAAGCTTGAATTTCAAGTAGGCTTGTGCATTTCTCTGGTAGGGACCATAAAAAAAATCCTTCTTAAATAATGAGTTTACTTTGGTTTCCTTCTTAGATATAGAAGGAGCTTTTAATAACGTAACACCACAAGCAATACGACGAGCACTAGTCGGACTGGGCGTGAATAGGATCATTACAGAGCTTATAGACAAGCTACTTAACAGTAAAATAGTTCTATCGGACCTGGGCGCATACAGCGCCATTAGATCTGTCTTAACAGGTACGCCTCAAGGAGGTGTTCTCTCTACACTCCTCAGGAATTAGGTAGTAAATGAGGTACTGCTGTCTCTGGAGAGAGATGGACTTGTAGTGGCAGCCTACGCCGATGACCTAGCAATCGCAGTCAGAGGCAAGTATCCTACTACTCTATGCGACATTATGCAAAGAGCTCTTTGCAGACTTGAAAAATGGGCCAAGCCCTGTGGTCTTGGAGTTAATCTGTCTAAAACAGAGCTAGTCCTATTTACCAGGAAATATAAAATCCTTAACACCAATCACACTAATTGGGTCTCATCTGTCCCTTGCAAATAACGCAAAGTACCTGGGACTTATACTAGATTGGAAGCTCAGCTGGAAGTTAAACATAGCAGAGCGCACTAAAAAAGCCACAGTGGCACTTTATATTTGTAAAAAAGCCATAGGAACAAGATGGGGGTCTTCGCCTCGTATCGTTCACTGGCTGTATACTGGGTTCATAAGACCTAGTCTTCTATATGAAGTTGTAATATGGTGGCCGTCCATAGACAAGGTCACATATATGAAACAACTCCAAAAAGTGCAGAGAATGGCATCTATATGCATCAGCGGTGCACTGAGAACAACACCGACTGCAGCCCTAGAGACCATACTTCATATTTTACCACTGGACCTGGTTGCCAAACAGACAGCAGCCTGTTCGGCTACAAGACTAAGAGAACTGGGAGTGTGGAAAAGTATGACAACGGGTCACTAATCCATGCTTAACAACTTCAACTTCATTCCATCAAGAAGTGATTACTGCAAGCCCTCGCTTTCCGTCGAAGGTAGGTATGGTACGCTTATTCCGCCTAGAACATACTGGGTCAATGGTGCACCATGGAAACGAGGGTGTCTATATTTCTATACAGATGGCTAAAAATTAAAAGACAAGGTCGGGTATGGGGTCTACTCAAAAGAGCTTGGAATATCTCTGGCTCGTAGGCTTCCTGACCACTGTAGAGTGTTCCAAGCCGAATTGATGACAATAGGGGAGGTTGCATCATGGCTTTCAAAAAACGTTGTCTCTAAACGGGAAATTTATATCTTCTCTGATAGTCAGGCTGCGATAAAATCGTTGGAACAAGTAGCCACAAACTCTAAAGTAGCCAAAGAATGCCGTGCTTCATTAGGGGAAATGTCGAACTATTTCAGAATCAACCTAATATGGGTACCTGGGCATAAAGGCATAAAAGGTAATGAAAAGGCAGATAAGCTCGCTAGAAACGGGACACAAGCGCCACTATTCATGGTGAATCTACCGGGTATCCCGTTAGCGACTCTCAAGCTGCTAATCAGTAACAATATCATATCGAAAGCCAACACTAGGTGAGCTGAGCTCTCGACATGCAGAGCATCAAGTCTTATCTGGCCGACACTAGATCTCGGGCGATCGAGAGCCCTCCTCTCACTGGCAAGACCAGAACAAGCCACATTAGTGGCTGTCATCACAGGGCACTGCTTGATCGGCAGACATGCATACAGGTTAGGAGTTATCTCAAATGACTTCTGTAGAAGCTGCAGGGACGAGGAAGAGGAAGAAACCATCTCCCATATACTGTGCTTCTGTCCTGCTCTAGCCAGAAGAAGGCACAAATATTTAGGCTCTATCTTCTTTCATGAGCTTGACGACCTGTCAACGACTGATGTCAGGCGTCTAAAAGGGTTCATCAGGAGCTCAAGTTGATTCCATTATTAATAAAAGCCTGTGTGCAGCGGTATCACAATGGACCTATCTGGTCTAAGCGAGCTGGTGTATATATTTCATTTACACCGTCTGCCGCCTCTACCTAACCTAACCTACTAACTAACCTATTAACGTGTGTTTTTTAGTTTACTTTATGTTATTTTTGAATTTAAAAGTGGTTTTATTACAAAAAATAAACCATTAAATTATCAAATCTATCCTTCTCTTGTGTGTCTAATGACGCAGTTGTGTTTTTTTTTTTTTGCAGAAAATAGCTCAAAACTATGCTTAAGCCATCCATACTAGTTGCTTTTTTAATTTTGTATTTTTGGATTTTGGGCTTAGGTGAATTAAATATTTTTTTTTGGCAAGGTATCAAAGTATGCGTTTTCAAAGCAATGTATTAAACAAGAAATTGCTTAGGTGAATAAGCATAAGTTTATAATTCCCATACAATTCTGTTTACCCAAGCCGACTTAGGTGATTTACCTATTGCTTTTTTTCTCGGTGTAGATTATTGCATGCCAAAAATTTTTTTTTTGTTTTTTGTTATATATTGCTAATTAACACAAATTGCGGAAGTTCTATTGAATTGTATTGATTTGATATTGACACACAGCGTGCGTGTGTGTGTGTTTTTTTTTTTTTTTAAAGTTTTATCCAATTAGAAAACCAACTTTATGGTTCTGCGAGCCAAATGAATGACCAAGTTCTTGCAAAAAAATTCCTTTTTTATTTTAAAATTTAGGCTGTGTTTGTTGCTTTTTTGTTTAATTATGCAATTTTGTTGTCCGCACATGTATGTCCGATGTAATTTCAAAGGAAAAATAATTTTGTTGCGCTTGTTCGACAAGCGTTTAAATTGTTCTACAAACGGCAGTGGCTACAACTTCCGACACAGCAGGAAATGTGTTGTTTCTCAAACAAAGTCAGCAACATGAAAAGGCACAAGTGAAACACACATAATAATTGCATGTTTAACAACACAGATGGGCACCCGAAACCATAAGCAAGCAATAAATATTTGTACAAGCAATTGTAAATTACACAGTGCAGATATATTAGATGTAGTCGTAGGTTCAGTAAAAAAAGTGATTCTGATATCGTCCCCTTCATGTCAAAAACGTTAATGTACATTTTTATGTTTTTTTTTTTTGGGAATCGAGTGTAAAGATTCGAATGGCTCAGAAAATCCATATTTTCCAAAATTTCTTTTCCGAAATGGATGGTGCATGCCTTGATAATACACAATACAATAAAAAATAAAAAAAATACTTTTTGTGCCCTTTGACGTTTTTGGCATGAAGGAGACGTTATCAACTCGATCTAGACAACCCGTTCTTGAAACAAAAACCAATTGATTTTCAAGAACTGAAGAAAATATTTCTTATTTAGAGATATAGATTTTCTAAAAAATATGCTTGAGAAGTAATTCCTCTATATTATAAAATGTTCCTATGTTTTATAAAAAACAGTTTCTTTCATAAGACTTTAAAGTGTTTGTCAGATTCTTTTCAAAAGATTAATTTTTGGAAAGTTAGGATATTAAATTCATTTTTAATAGAAGCATATTTTGATGCATACAAGTTTTTAATGTTTTTGTTTTATTTTTAGTTTAATAAAATTTTATATCAAAATATTTTTTTGTTATTATATGGTAAACTATACCCTCTCAGACATATGTATAAAAGTATATGTAGATAAAAGATTGGTCGCAAATTAAAGGTGTATTGCCATAATATCTGTTATTCCAAAACTTTTGGAAATAATCATAGGTTTATTCATTGCATAACGAACAAAAACATAGTTTTCATATAGTTCGATCTACCACAACAAATTTTACAATTCTAGTATCTGATTTTACTGAAATGGAAAAGTTGATTAAGAGGAGGCAATCTATATTACCTTCAGTAAGCCCGTTGAACATTCAGATCATAATATTTAAATTTTTTTTGCACTTCAAGTTCTTTGCAAAATTAACTAAGTTTGTTAGCTAAATTGATTCCCTTGAAGTAGAACTCTGCGAATGATCTTAGTATTTAAAATTAACGAACGACCTCAAGATAAACAATGTCATAAATTTGAGGCTGGAACATTTTAAATCAACCATTAAGTTCATCACATAGCAAAAGCAAATGGTTTGCTCATCATGATGATGTCGGGCTCTTTTGATTTTGTAATGTTGAGTTCTTTTCTCCCCCGAGTATTTACATTAATAGTAAAATCTGTACTTTTGTTTTTTTGAAATACAAAACAAAACATGTTAAAATTTTTTCATTTTCTCTCAAATTTTCAAGGTTTTTTTAACACAAAGTTGTTTTTGCCATTATTGCTGCTCCGTTGTTTGTTTTGTTAATAAATTTTTATTACCTTGGCCAACGACTTGTAAAATTTTTGAAAAGCAATTTTCACCATTTCGGTTCGATAATTTCGGGCATGAAATTGTTTTCCAAGCGCGCAAATTTTTTGTGTTTTTTTTTCCAGTCGCTGTTATTGTTCTCGTATTATTTTGAATTTGCACATTTTTGCATTTATATGAGCGCATATCCTGGTGCAGCTAGTGGCTGTGTAAGTTTTACAATTCACTTTGATTTCATTGTTGCTGTTGTTAATGTTGGGTTTTCTTTTCATAGCAGCACTGTAGCATAGTAGCCTGCAGTTGTAATACAAGCACCACTACTCCCTTCCCCAATTTTTCCTACCCAGTCTTTACATCCTTCTGGCTCATCTGGCTGCAGATCCTGTGAGTTATTTGCAGGCGCTTATTGCTTGATTTACTTGCGCCACTTTTGTCGCAGCAACAATTGCAATTGCTGCTCAAGTGTTGTCAGCAATTTTTCGGCAGCGCTCAGCAGCAAGCTGCTGCTACTGGCTGCGTAACGCCTCGCTATTCAACATTATCACATTTTCAAGGCAATCTTCATAAATTTTTAGCAAGATTTATTTAACGTTTGCATATCGCTGCCAAGCGTTCCTTTCAAGCTTTCTGCATGTTATGCTTACTGCAGCCGCTAACATGAGTAGCCAGCCAGCCGCCTTTCGCTGCATTCCGCATAGCATGGTATTTGAGTGGAGAATCTACTAAACTACTGCATCCTGTTATGTATTCTTTGTGCGCTGCTGCATCGATGACCGGATATTTATAAATTTCAATGTTGGCCAAAGCTGCTGAACGCTAGCAATGCTGCTTCATAATTTCGTGCAATGTCATCAACACAATTTTCGGGCGCCATGTAGAAGGTTCTTAAAACTACACAGATACACACATACATATGCAAGCTCATAGATTAAACACTACCGAGGCGACAATGATTGCAGCCTTTAAGCTGCAATTGTGCCGCACCAGCAGCGGCACATCATTTTTATGGTCGAATTTCGATGATTTTCTGTTTGCGATGCGGTTTCAGCTGCAGCTGAAATGATGTTTTAATATCTAAGCCAAAGAGTTAAGCCGCAAGGGAGTAAGAGACAGAGTGAAATATAGTTTGTTTAGAAATTGCCTTTTAATGGAAAAATTTTTTAAGAATTTAAACTTTATAGAAAGTAAACATATAAAACTTTATAGACCCTTTCTGCAAAATACAAAATATTCATTGCCATAACCCAGGCCCGTAGACAAGGGGGGGGGGGGAAAATTTTTGGTGTTCAAAAGGGTCCAGAAAGTATAAAGAGATAACACAAATGAGTCTATTAAATTCCAAATGTGATTTTTTTTTAGATAAACTGCGATAATGATGTTAATTTTTTTGAAAACTTCACTTAATTTTTGAAAAATTTTTTTTGGCCAAGTAAAAGTTAACTTTGCTTATAAAAGTAAAAATCATTATATTGGAATTCATCTCCAAGGAGTTTGTATATTAAAAAATCAGTTTCAATGCTCAAAAAGTCCCTGATATCCAGTAAAATATATATATGAATTTATACCTGGAACGAATATAATTTTGTAAATTGAAGAAAATTAGCTTGACATTTTTTATGCCATATCTACCCAGCAAACCATAGTTGACGACTATGTCGAAATTCCGACTAAGTTGTAACTATTTCGAGTTGTCTTAAAGAAATCGTTACAATTTCGTTACGCAAATATCGGAATATTCCTAATGAAATCGTAACAAACATTTCGCAATCTTTCCGATTTCGGAATTCGATTTCGTTACAAAATCGTCAAGAATATCGTATGAAGCGGTTGACACGACTTCGTAACGATTTCGTAACGAGTCTTAACGAAAATGTTACGAAAAAATTACGATTTCGTTACGAATTCGATTTCGTTACAAAATCGTCAAGAATATCGTATGAAGCGGTTGATACGACTTCGTAACGATTTCGTAACGAGTCTTAACGAAAATGTTACGAAAAAATTACGATTTCGTTCAGCCAGTTCAAAAGAAAGGAAAGTTTACTCTGTTGGAATTTCAATATGTTTTACAAACAGTCGCATAACGAAACTCTTTATAAATTCGTATAAAAAGTGAAACTATTCCGATATTTGTGTTACGAAATTGTAACGATTTCTTTTAGACTTTAGTTATAAATAAGTCAGAATTTCGACAAAGTCGTCAACTATGGTTTGCTGGGTAAGCTTATTAGACCCAACATTTTTGAAAACTCATTCATTTGAATGGGGTTTTTTCATTTTTAAAAGTGTTTAAAAAACATAAACCACGAAATTTAACACATTATGGGGTATTCCAAGTAAAGCGAATGACTAAAAAGTTTGACTATTTTATTTTCTTGTTTTCTTGGTATATAAGACATCTAAAATTTTGCCACAAAAAATTAGCCCAGTGCGAAGTCTTTTCCAAATAACAGGTTTCGGAAAATCACCTTAAATGTAACGGTGTTGTTCTCAGAGCACCGCTGATGCATATAGATGCCATTCTCTGCACTTTTTGTAGTTGTTTCATATATGTGACCTTGTCTATGGACGGCCACCATATTACTACTCCATATAGAAGAATAGTCCTTATGACCTCAGTATACAGCTAGTGAACGATACGAGGCGGAAACCTCCATCTTGTTGCTATGGCTTTTTTACAAATATAAAGTGCCACTGTGGCTTTTTTAGTGCGCTCTGCTATGTTTAACTTCCAGCTGAGCTTCTATCGAGTATAAGTCCCAGGTACTTTGCGTTATTTGCAAGGGACAGAACAGACCCAATTAGTATGATTGATGTTAAGAACGGAATTTTATATATCCTGGTAAATAGGGCTGGCTCTGTTTTAGCCGGATTAAGTCCAAGACCACAGGGCTTGGCCCATTGTTCAAGTCTGCAAAGGGCTCTTTGAAAAATGTCGCATAGAGTAGTAGGAAACTTGCCTCTGACTGCGATTGCTAGGTCATTGGCGCAGGCTGCCACTACAAGTCCATCACTCTCCAGAAATAGCAGTACGTCATTTACTACCAAATTCCAGAGGAGTGGAGAGAGAACACCTCCTTGAGGCGTACCTCTTGAGACAGATCTAATGGCGCTGTATGCGCACAGGTCCGGTAGAACTATTCTACTGTTAAGTAGCTTGTCTATAAGCTCTGTAATGATCCTATTCACGCCCAGTCCGACTAGTGCTCGTCGTATTGCTTGTGGTGTTACGTTATTAAAAGCTCCTTCGATATCTAAGAAGGAAACCAAAGTAAACTCATGATTTAAGAAGGATTTTTCTATGGTCCCTACCAGCGTATGTAGGGCCGTTTTCACAGATCTTCCTTTGTTGTAGGCATGCTGTGAAGGCGATAGTAGTGCAGAATCAATGTTACTGTGGAGATACAGATCTAAGAGGCGTTCTAACGTCTTTAATAGAAAAGATGTTAGGGTAATGGGCCTAAAGTCCTTAGGGGTGGTATGTGATGTCTTCCCTACCTTGGGTATAAAGACCACCCTTGCCTTTTTCCAAGCTGTGGGAATATATGATAGACTTATGCAGCCATTAAAAATTATACGAAGCTTAGGTATTATTGTATGCATAGCCTCTTGCAATTCAACAGGATGAATGCCGTTAGGCCCCGATGATTTATAGGGCTTGAAGCTGTTTACCGCCCATTTTAACTTTCTATCCTTACTTTGTAAAAAGGACAACATTTTATTATAAAAATGGGAAATTTACAATAACTTTTCATTTATTGCTTTGATAGTGTAAATTCTCTAATATTACTCAACTTTAAGAGAACATTTTTGTTGATAAGTTTTGACTCTGGAGAAAATTAGAGGTCCACTGGAATACTGTCATTGTGAGCTAGACTTGTTTGATTGATTTTAAATTTTGTATAAGCACGTGCCACATAAATGTCCTGTTTTGCTAATTTAAAGAGACACCACAATGCTGGATCTAGTTTCCTGCAAAGAGCTAATCTTGCGTTATAGTTCAATTAACTTTTATAGTGCTCTAGCCACAGTTTTTTGTATATCGCCAAATTTTCATTAACTTCCAGACTTGCTTCAAGTATCTGTCTAGCTAAAAGGCTCAAGTATCAACCATTTTGTTTTGTTTCCAAGAGCTTTAATAATATGAAAATTCATTATAGCTATGATTAAGCAACTCTCAACATTTGACTATGAATTTGAAATAATAAACGAAAGCACTGATAACAACATCCTTGCCGCCAAATGGACGCCATTTATATATATTTTTATCTCTCAGTTTTTCGCAGCAATGCGTCGTTCCTTAGACTCAAGCGTTTTGAATGCGTACACGACAATTTTATAAATTCACAGAAATGGACATTTGAGTCCAGTGATGGCGTGCGGGTGGCGGTGTAAAATAATAAAATATAAAAATCACATCCTTGACTGTCCTTCGGCAATGATTTGATGACCGTTTAAAAGAAACAAACTAGCGTTAAGTTAAAGTGAGAGAGAGCGAAGAAGTAACAAGCAAACGGAAGGCAAGATACATTAAGAGGGGAAGGAGAAGGCAATATAAGCGATAAAAAAATCCAGCAAGAAATTGAAATGGAGATAAAATTCTTAAGCGATTATTATCAACCCTCGCAATTTTTCATCTTGTCCCTTATTGCGAGTGCTGCCAAAGTAAACGTGCAACCAAACGTGCCATTGTTGCTTATCGCCAGAGCGTAACGGAAGCGGAAACGTTAAATGCTCAGCAGGACAAAACGGAAATAACATGCTGTGATTTAAGACTTAATTTAGGAATAGCTGCTGTTTGAGTCGCAGCATGTAGCCGCGTGCAGAGGGGGAGATGCGCTGAGATGGAAGACGACAACAACAACCGGAGTAGCAGCAGCAGCAGCAGCAGCTAAGTAACGCCGCCACACTAAATGTTGTATAAAACAAAAAAAAAAACAAGAATAACTTTAGTATTTATTTACATTTTGCAACATATTCTTTGGTCATTTTTTCAACACTTACACCAAGCTAACGTTTCCGTTTTCCAGCAGCAATTAAGACAAGCGCGAAATTGTTTTACCTAATTGACTGACTGACTTTCGTTTACGGAAACGGAAACTGCAAATCAACAGTTTTTTGTTGGCTTTTCGTATTTACTGTTGCCTATCAGCTGTAAATGTTTTATTTAATTAGATGAAGAGAAGCTAACTTCTGCTATATCAATTTGTTTGATGCCAACTTAATTTTTTTTTTTTATTTCATTCATCCAATTCAAACAGTTGATTAATATTTGCTTCATTTCCGTTTGGGAAGCGGATATACTGTCATTAGTCTGGCTATTGAGTGGCGATATGCAAATATTGACAATTATTGGAAATAATGCTCAAGAAAGTGGGCGCTTATATAACAAAGGGGCGTGGAAATATTAGAAAACTACTGTATCTCGAATAATATTGACACTAGGGTAATAAAACTCGTTACACGTAGGGGTATAATAATTTCAAAACATGTGACAACTAATTTAAATTTAAGCGGCAGATATTTGAAATAACCAACAAAGTTTCAGAATTTAATAGAACAAATTTTTTCGGAACAATTGTACTAATGTTGTTTATACTCTTTTTTCGAAAATTTATCATATTCTCTGAAAAGGAAGAAATAAAAATTTAAAAAAAAAAGCAACCGACTACAAAATCACTACAAAGTAAAAATTATTTTAAAAATACTTTTCCTTTTAATTTCTTGGTCATATTTGATAATTTATTTAAACATATTATTATATATGAAATCGTATTATCTTAATTTTTTTTCTTATTTGTTTTATTATCATAAATATATTAATTTCTTGATGAATACAAATGCTTTGAAGTTGGCGCTTCTGATTAACAGTCTGATTATATTAGCGCCGACCTTTTTCCATAACAGCATCATATGGTCGTTGAGTGATGCATGTTGGTAAATCCATAAGTCCACAAAACAGTTGCGTAGCCGACCGTAGCCGTAGCCGACGAACGCGCATAGTGGCAGCAAGTCTCCTATTGATTTCATACGCTCTACCGTTTATCAATGGTGATGAATTTATGGTTTTGATATCGTCATTGCACTTTGTACAAAATATAACCAGTTTGAATCCAAGGCCACGCATAGATTTCTTTTCAAATTTAACATTTCCACCACATTTTCGACAAACAAGGCAATCAGCAATGCCCAATAATATTTCAGCATATTGTAATATGCAGTAGGAAAATGTTTCATCACAACCAACATCCACTGATGCTCCATGAAGTTTTTTATCAGATGTACTAGTGAACTCCACCCCAGATTCCATTTCTTCTGTTGAAATAGGTTTTCTTGGTGTAATGATTTTGTGTAAAAAACCTCTTTTGCCTTTTCGATCTAAAGCAGTGCTGGGGGGTCATTTGTTCTGAAAATCCCACAAATTACGCCTAAAATTCCCATTTTTTCCCATTTTCCGAAATTAATTTCCCTCAGTTTTTCCCACACAAATTACTGAAGAAAAATTGAGTTTTTTAAATCGGTTTATTATTTAAAAGAAACATAACATAAAAAAAACATAACACAAAGAAACATAACAAAATGGAACATACATTCTTCAACTATAATAAATATAAAAAGAGATCTCGTCTTAGCGTATTTTTGATCGATGTGTTCAAGTATTTTTTGGGGGCTCCATTAGTAAAGTAATATAGTAGGTTTTTGTACAGAAAGGTCTTAAAATATTTATAAATGTGTTAAAAAAAAACAGGAAATGTAATATTTTTAAAAATATTTTAAAACTGTTATAATAAAAATTTATAGATACATTGTATAAAAATATTAATTTTATGACTTATATATATCATTAGTAAAAGTTTGTAATGACGATCTTCAAAATTGTAATCAATACATGTTTTTTTTTTATTTATTAATGCCGAACGAAAAACACATATTGCATTTAAATTATCATTACTCATACAATTTCGTTTTTTAGTTTTGACATCTGTTATAATGCTAAAAATTCTTTCAGCTTCTGCATTTGAGTGTGGAATTGATAAAGCAAACTTTGCAAGCTGAACCAAATTTGGACACAAATATTCATCATTTACATCTTTAATATTTGATATTGACTCCCAAAACTTTTCTACACTCAAAACTAATAGCTTTTCTTTTTCATTTTCATGAAAAACATTCGAAATTGTTCGCCATTCATAAGAAATTTTTGTACTGTTAAGCCCTGATACTTTGCACAAATTTTTAAGTTCCTTGCTAGAAGTACGATTTGATATGTTAAGCGCAACATTAGGTTTTAAAAACTCAAACTCTTTGAGTAATGCGTCTTTTATAGGAAATCTTTTCATCATGTCTTTGAATGCAGTAAAATAAAAATTTAAGCAGTTCTTTCTTATATCATCCAACATTGATTTATCAATCGATTCTTCTAAAAATATTTCTGCACATTTTGGACCAAAATAAGTTTCTTCAGTGGGCAAAAAAAAATCTTCAGCAGTTTCGTAGTTATCAAAAATTATATTTTCTAAAAATTCCGTTTTTATGAAATTTTGAGCCAAAGAAAAAATCAAGCGCTTACATTCTTCAGTAAGCACATGTATAATAGTTTTTCTACTTTGAAAAAGTGCATTAAATTTATTAAAATAAAGAAGGGAATAGTTTAAAAAATGTAGATATATTTCAATATCTTTTCTCAATAACAAATTAGAAATTTCTTTTGCTTTCGATCTTTTTTTTCAACAGATTCTAGTAAAAAGTAATGTTTTAATACATCAATATTTTCAATAAATCTTTCTATGCACGCATGCATAGAAAGCCATCGAATTTTGGCTGGCTTTAATATCTTACGGCACTCAATATTGAAGAAAATTTGGAATTCTACAAGTTCAGCTGAACTCTTACTACTTTCTGATACGTATGTTGCAACGTCTCGCAAAAGATGGTGGCACTCTTTTGGAATACAATCGCATGCCTAACTAGCAACAAGAGCTGCAGAATGGCATAAGCATTTAATTAAAATGAGCTTAGGTACATCATTTTTTAGGTGTGAGAAAAAAGAATTGTTTTTGCCGATCATTACGGATGCGTTATCGCATGCCATGCCTACTATATTATTTAAGGGTATTAATTTGTCAATTAAACTTGTTTTAAATTGTTGATAAATATTTTCAGCTGAGGCATCCGTTGCATCAAGTTCAATAATTTGCAAAAGTTGTGTTACTAAAACAAAATCAGGTTCTCTAGCATAGCGAACTAAAACACAGAAATTTTTTTTGTTGCTTATATCTGTGCTTTCGTCAACCAGTATTGAAAAGAAGCTTTTTTTTAATATGCTTATTAACTCTTCGATTTCCGCCTTGCATAGAATATTTTTAGAAATTGAAGAACATTTTCGTCTTGACAATGTTATGTCATTGCAAATCTTGGAGTCATCAAATATGTTTTATAAAAGGGGTGTAAGATGATCGACGACTGATGAAGCTACATTATGTTCTGAGAAAAACGCAGCAAGTTTCAACTCAGCTTTTTTTACCGCCTTTTCGTGGGGATTGGTTTGAAAAAATTTGGAAACACTAGGTAAAAATGATTTCCTGGTGTTCGAAATATGCTTACTGCTTCTCCGATGCTTGTCCAATTCACTTTTGCCTGCAACAAGATTAACATTGCAAAACTTACAAAGAGCCTTGCTCTTATCAGTTTTATTTTCAGATATCCAGTCCTTAAACTCAGGTAATTTTAACCAGGACGTTTGGAATATCTTAATTAATTTCTTTTTTTTTGCTCTGCAATATTCGTCACTGCTTTCATCTGAGTCATCCATCTTTACTTAATCTAAAATTATGCACTTAAGCCAATTTTTATACAAAAATAAAAAACTTACTAGTATTTTTTGAACTTTCAGAAATATTGTTTGCGTACATTTGCGTACAAGTGTATACTTTCAGAATTGCGTGCCGGGATAAGGTGCTGCGCTGAACAATCTTAAGGCTTTGCTCTTTGGCTGAAAGTTTTTAATGATCTTTAAGGCAATCTAATGGAAGTTTTGATTAAAAAATATTTGTTTTTTCAATAGTTACAACATTAAATACCTCAATATTTTAAAAAGCAGCAAGTCAGTCAAAATCTTATTGGCAATTTATCTTTTGCTGTTTTCGTGATTGATAGAGATGATAGCGAGTGAAGTTACTCGTTACACTGTTTTGTTAGTCAGGATTGCATTTTTTGTATTGTTCAATGGACTTAGAGCTGCCACTTAATGAAAACGCTATATGAATCGTATTTTACCTAGTTCTTTGGCTAGAATCTGTTAACATGGAAATGCAGTAAACATGTTAACTGATCCCAGAGAGTAATTATTTTTTATTTTTCACAGAATCTTACACCTGTAAGAAAATTTATTTTAAGAAAAGTGAAAACTTTAAATATTCCCACAAAATCACCCCAAATTCCCTTTGAGGGTCGAAATTCCCACAAAATGGGATTTTTCCCACGATCCCCCAGCACTGATCTAAAGAACTACGCTTCATTTTTCAATTTTTCAATATTTTTCACAAAAAAACCACGACTTCTCGCTGCAAAAGATGCCAAATAACTGAGCATATAAAATAAAAATTCCACTATATGAGTTATAAATATAAAGAAATATAAAGAAATTCAAAAACACAAAAAAAAAAAAACCCACCTTTCAAGTAGGTACGAAATAACAACCACCAAAAGTCAGGTAGCAAGTAAAACAAGTATATACCAGCTGGCGTACGTAGGTAGCGCAAAAATTAAAGATGCGCTCTCACTAAACCGGCTGTAACTTTTGAACCAGTAGAAATTTTTCCATGAAATTTTTCTTGAAATCTTAAGAATATTTGCTAAAATACAAAATTATTAAAAAAAATATTTCAAAAAACTGCCAATGTCATGTCCCCCCTTAAAACTAAATATGTGATGTTGAACATCAAATATCGAATTCATAGTGGTTTCATGTC
The DNA here is from genome assembly GCA_914767935.1 of Coremacera marginata. NCBI lineage: Eukaryota > Metazoa > Arthropoda > Insecta > Diptera > Sciomyzidae > Coremacera > Coremacera marginata. The sequence continues at coordinate 24,999,675 of OU612043.1, forward strand.
ACTTTCACTTGAAAGTGTAACGCAAAACCTGTCTGAATGTCTAAACATTAGATGTTGTTGTTTTTTCAATTGAAACTTTAAACAGAAAACAAAACATTAAATATTCTTCAAAATTCCACAGAAACTACTTCAATAGTTTGTCAAATTTTTAATTTTGCTTATGGCCAGTAAATGCTAATGTTTATATTTGACTGTGTTCAAGTTATTTTTTAAGAATGACTTCTGTGACTTTTTGGTAAACTAAAATTTGGCATATGATGAACTTGTGCTGTCAAAAAACTTCAACCTATATATTGGGTAAATTATTTCAAACTAAAAACCTTGCCATTAACTAAATCCATTAACTGACATTCCAATGATTTAGGATTTTTTTTTTCTCCACTGAATGATTTATACGAAAATAAGTAAACACTTTGTAAGAAGCTCTCATTTATGTGATTAAATCAACTAATTAATGGGGCTTTCTTATAATCTGACCGATCCCAATTTCCGCCATCGTCTTCACACTACAACAATAACTTATGGCGCGCAGAAATGTTTTTGAGCTTCTAATCGAACATAAGAGCAAGAAAATAAATGCCTTTTTCGGCATCATGATAATCAGCTTAACTGAAGCGGTTTTCTTCATATCATAGTAGTAGTAGTTGTTAAACTTTCCCCTAAAGGGATCATGACAGGATAATAACTTAAATGTTATCCTAGAGTTTGTGTGTGGAGTAGTTAAAAAAAAAAAACTGACCAATGTGTTTGCTGTTGGGTGAGGGCAACAGCGAGCAAAGTGGGCAAAGTTATAAACAGTTATTATTACCACTTTTAGGGCAAACAATTTTTTTTTTGCTGTTGTTGTTGTTGTTGTCCGTGTAAATATTTTAAGTTAGCTTTAAGTCGGCTGTAACAAAATCTAGCTGTGCGAGACTCAAACATGACTAAGGGAATGAAACATATTGAAACGAGTATTGGGTGAGACTCTCCCCAGCTTCAGGGGGGGGGGGGAGGGGGGTTGATGGTAAAGCGTTGATGTTGGTGTAACGTTTGCATTTTGTTTTAATACAAATGAATGCCAATTTGTCATGTCACTCCAGTGAAATTTATCATTTTGGCTTTCGTTGCCAGTTTTGTTTGTTGGATTTGTTTTGTTTTTTTTTTTTTGCTCCTCCACTTATACTTCTTCTTTTGTTTTAACATGCTTTTTCTGTTCTTCTGCTGTTCTTATTGCTGATTTTGTTGTTGTTATTGTTGTTGTTGTTGTTGTGTTGACAGCACATGCAGCAGTGCAAAAAGTATCGAGCTGCAGTTTGGAGTTTGGCCTCTCAACAACTGCCAGTTCTTGTTTCTATTATTTTTTTCATCCTCGTTTTTGACCACGTAACACTCGCGCTCTTCATCTATGCAATCGTTTGTGTGCTGTGAGCAAGGACCTTCTAGCAAGAATGTTGCTTATAGCGACGCGGTGCGGCGCAATATGTTGTCAGTGTTTGTTAATGGCTTGTAAAAATTTATAAATGTTTTTGTTGTTGCTATTGCTAGTGCTGTTGCTGTTCTGGCTGGTATTACTTTGCACATTTTTTGAGTCGGTACCAGATTGTTGCTCGGCGGTATAATTCGATTAGCTTAATCGAAGCGTGCTGAGCTGTAATCAATGGCAAAAAAAAAAAAAAAATACCAATTAGGAGTTTTCGCTGTGCATTTGTATCTGTGTGTATTTGTATCTGAGTGTGTGTGAGCTGGAATTTTCTATCAAGTGGGTTGAACGAGTGTGACTCGTCGCATCGCATCGTAGTATTGGATTTAATGATGAAAGATATTTTGCCACAGCAAAAATAAAACTTTTTTCAACATTTTTGTTTTCTGTTTGCTTTTGCTAAACAGCAGAAAATAGCGAAAAATTCTTTACTTCTCTAGAATATAAATCATAATCTTGACAATTTTTTAAAATCATGTTTAAATTCCATTGCTCTAAAATGTCAAAATATATCCCATTTTGCTGACAACCCTTTCATGACAGTTTGATAATGTTTTTTTTTTTTTTTTTTTTTTACACAACTATTGGGTTAAGTGTAATTAAATATTGCTGACATTTTCCAACACAGAAATTTTTTTGTTATTTTATTTTTGTTTTGCGAAACTTGCTTTACTGAGTAAGGATAATGAAATGTCAAGGCTTTAGGCACGATTTCACATTTTTATGAAAATGAGTGGTGTGGGGGGAGGGGAGGGGAGGAGCGTTAATAAATACTGCAGTCTTAGCATCATTTAATATATATTTCCACCATTTACAGCTATTATCTGTTGAGTGATTTCTTATCTTAGACCCTTAGCTGCTCATTCACACTCTTGATGTACCTAATGATGTATCTCGATGTTGCATCATTTTGGCACTCATTAATCTCTTTGTCTTTATGAAAAGAATTCTCATATCGTTTCGTTTTATATATATATATATATATCAATGCCACATTTCACCATTGTCTTAATTTAATGCTCCAAGTGTGCTCAGTGAGCAGTGAACAAGCATTATATTCATTCCATTCTATCTTTAAGCAAAAGTTTTCTCCACAATATACATTCATTTTAATTTTCCTGTCAAATGACGTACGAGTATTACCTGAACGCATAAACACTTCAAAACTGACTGCACAGTGTCCAAAGAATGCTTTAAGATAAACGAAAATATTTATAACACAGTCGAGTAGGCAAAATGTGTGCTCGCAGATCTAAAGCCCGTATGATACTTAAATTTTTTTGTCCATTTTTTTAAATCTGAAAACAAGTGGGGCGTGGGCAGGACAGACATATTTTGTAAGAAATGGATAAACGTAGATACTTTTTTATTTCCGCTGTTTTTAAGAGCAGCTGCATTTAATAAATTAATATTAGCTACACACATCACTTCCAATGCAGCATACATTTATCTTTAATAGTTTTGTTTACTCTAAAAATGTCAAATTAATTATTAACAGCACAGTAAATATTTTATAGAAACTTAACGAAGAACGAATTGAAAGAAACGGCAAAAAAATGCAAAAAAAAAAAAATACAATCCTTCCAACAAATTTTTCTCCAATTCGTACTATATGCGTTCTGAGAGCTGGTGTAAATGGCAGCAAGCTTTCGCTTTAGACAAAGATCCTGATCTTGAAGATCTTTCTCCATTACTTGGCAATGAAATGAAAGAGCATCTTCTACCAATTTACACTGATTTGTCTAAAGTTCATTTATTGGAAGGATGCTTGGGTGGCCATACCCAGTTTGCCGAATATATCAGATGCATCTCAATACCGGGATAAAAATTGTCAAAATTTCAGCTTAAATTGCTGCTGGCATGTTTAATGAAGGCTATGTACATCTGCATTAATGAGCTTAGCATAATTATTGGCACTTATTGCAAAGTTTTCGCCGAAAATACCAAGGTACGAGTAGTAAAGCAGAACCAAAAGAGTCTCTCCGAGACAAAAGCAGCTCGTTTTGTCTCGAAAACAGCATCAGCTACGGGTTGTTGTATGCACTCGGAATCGCAGATTGATCCGTAAGTCACTTCAACTTATAGTTATACCGTATCGAAACTTAAAATTTGATTATCTCAAAACTACTTTTTCAAAAAATGTTCGTGCTGTAACTCAAACACTTGTTGTCCGATCAAGCTGAACTTTATAAAAGTACCGGAATGAAGTGTCTACAAATTTTAAGATATGGTGTGAATAAATAATTTTTTTGGGGTCAAAACTGTTAATAAAATAGCCAAATATCTGCACCTTCGATTAAACAGCCGATATAATTTTTAAATTTTGATTTTTATTTTTATTTACAGGCTTATCCTTCCCTTTAACATATCAGTAATCGAAGAAAAAACCTCTTTTGTTTTTGAAGAGAAAATTTTTACAGCTGCAGTACTTTTAAATGCCTCGCAGCAGACGCCCGAGGAGATACTCTACAGAGCTGCCATTTTGTAATTTGAATTTTTACAGTTCAAAGGTGTACTAAAAATATAGGGAAATAAAAAATGATTCAATTATGTGATCACCTTGAAAAAAATTCATTAAACATGACTAATTTCACCATATGTAAAGGTGTCACCCGCCTTAGCCCTATATGTCCCACAACTATTTTTTTATAATCTTTTGGTTTTTTTTGCATAAATTAAAATCCATTGGCTACAGAAAGCATAACTATGTAATCATTTTCGATTTTCTATTCTTGATTTTTTTGGACAAGCGTAGTTCCATATGGAACCGCTGGGCACAACTGAGGTTTTCACTTTTTTGAAAGAGGAAAACAGTATAAATTTTGGGTATTTTAGTATTTTTTATTAGAATCAAGTAGAAAAAAGAAATATTTTAGAAACATTTTTTATACAAAGAACTATTAAGGATGGTGCTTCGGCAGGGTACCGAAGCTCAAAATACCCCCCCGCGACCATATTGAAGTATATTCGAAGTCTTTAGCGACGACATACACGATGACATTCAGTTTTATAAATTAACAAAAGTTTTCCTATTTTGATGAAGTCACTTTGTATGGGAGAAAGGCGTGATTTTGATCTGATTTTGCCATATATCATACCGATGGTTTATATTAAATGTCAAAGCTTATTTGCAAACTTTAAAACATTTCTTTAATTTTTGCAGATTTTTAAGAGATTTTGCTTTTGAAATAAAGCCACTTCGTATGGGAGGCCACGCCACGCCTAGTTTTTATCTGATTTTTCGAAATTTCATAGCCAGGATTAAGATTGAAGTTTATTTGCCAAAATTGCAAGGCATTTCTTTAATTATGGTGGATTTTAAAGACATTTTACGGTTAATATAAAAACACTTTGTATGGGAGGTAGGCGTGGTTTTCATCCGATTTGATCCATTTCGAACTTGATCTTCTTTTTTTAAAAATAAACTTTTATTTTGAATTTCATCGCGATAGCTTCAAAATTGCGGCTGTAATCGTGTTGACAGACGGACAGAAGGACAGACAGATGGACACACGGAAATCGACTCAGGAGGTTATGCTGATCAAAAATATATACATTTTTCTATACATGCCACGCCTCCTCTTGGCGTTACAAACGGAATGAAAAAGTTAATATACCCATTACGCAGTACGTGTTGGGGTATACAAATAAAATAAAAATAAGTGTTTTGGAAAAGGATCCAGTGATCCGCGGCTTCGCCACGGACGTTCCAGCAACCATACTTTTTTACTTGAGGGCAGTGAAAGAAGGTGTGGCAAACATTTTTTCCCGTATGTCATCTCGTGCTCGAAAACAATCTACGGCCAACATTTCAGCGCAATCAGCGCATTCAGCGCAGAAGTTTTGGAGTCTTAATGATACCTTTAAAGTGGGTGTAATTAAAGTGCCACCACGCCCATTTTTAGTTCAGTTGCCGACGGTGAGCATACAAACTTAATTACCAAATTTCAGTCTTATACGACCAAAACCTTCTGAATTATATCATTTCCATTGATTTGTGGGCGGTTAAAGAGGGCGTGGAAACCCATTCTAGGTACAATTGTCGAAAGTAATCACACAAACTAAATTACAAAATTTAAATCTCAAACTAAAGAAACAGTCTGAAATATTGCATTTTTGTTGATTTGTGGGCGGTTAAATGGGGCATGGTTAAGACTAAGTATGCAATCTCAGTTAGACATAATCTAGGACGTAAGTAATACACGCTTTAAGTTTGTTCGAAATCCGTTAAGCCGTTTAGATTTGCATAAAAGTCAAACAAACTAATAAAGAAGCAGAAAATGGTTTTTATTAATATTTAAATTGTATTTATTTTAGTGTGTGGTATTTTTCGAAGCAAGGAATGCATAAACCAACATTACATTTTTTGTATTCAGTTCTGCTTCAGGATGTGCAACAATCACCAACGCATCTTCTTTTAATAGCTGATGGTGTCAGCCAATGATTCAGGCTGTCATAGCGTAATGTATTTTCTGGATTGTCGTTAGCTTTTTGTTTCTGGATGGACCAGGGGCTTCCGGAGCAACGCCGCACAATGTGACGAGCCCATACAGCGATGGGACAAAAACAAAAAGTTGCTTTAGAATCATGAAATTTTGCGAGAATGAGTTTGATGATAACTAAATTCTCCTCACAAAATTTTGTTTGCATTGCGCAAATGACATGCTCAGCTACCATACAAATGAAATGGGTAATTTGGTATATTTCCGCAAAAAATATCCCAGATCACTAATAATTCGTGTGTATTATTAGTTTACCGAAAGCGATAGTTGGTGTCGAAATAAACCAAATCAGCCGACTAATACGCCTAACTCTATTATAAATCGGAAATCTGGTATATTTACCAAAATACCAGATCAATAAAATTTGGTACGCATAAATATCTTATAACAAAAAATAGTTTCATACGTGAAAAAAACAAAACGATCAAAAACATTCTTTTTCACTCTGAATCTATTTTGCAGATTACCTACACCGAAAAAAGCTTATGATAAACTGCAAAAAAACTTGTATAATTTATAAGATGGCTTGGGCAGTTTTCAGCCTCCCAAGTACTTCATCAAAACGCCTAAGTTTTACATTTTGACTTACCAATTTTTATTTGGGTGATAAATTAACCAAGTATTTGGTAATTTTTTATACACTACTTTTTAAAAAAAAAAAAATTGAATTTAAAAAATTCAAAACTCTTTTTCGGGTTTTGGTTTTTTATTTTCCATTTTTTTTTTTGATGCTGCAGCCTCTCGTTCTGTGACTTGCTTGACTGAAATCGGCAACCACACAAAATTTTCTTTTATCGTCACCTTTTTTTTATTAGAAATTAATGACTCCTCGGCTTTACTTGCTGCTTGACGTCTTTTATAACAAGAACATTAAATTAAATTAAATATCATATACAAAAATTTTACCTTCGCATGCCGTTGAGATTCGAACCCACAACCAACTGCTACCATTGTGTATGAAGTCACTACATTACGCATTGAGCCAAACTCCTTCGTTACGCGGGGTTATTTATTCAATATTAATTACAATTGAAGCAGCATAACACAATAATTTGTTAAAAGATTTTTGTTGTATGGCTATCAACAGAATACTGCGACATACTGCATCTGTTATTACAGCATCTGTTGCAAGGCTGTTTGGATCAGTGGGTAGAGCGATGGACTGCCACCAAGAATTTCAAGTTCAATTCCGAACGGCGGGCAAAGAAATTCTTTTTTTCTTCATTTCTTCTCTTTTTGTTAATGAAATGTAATAAAATTTACTGGTTTGAATATTAACGTGTGTTTTTTAATTTACTTTATGTTATTTTTGCATTTAAAAGTGGTTTTATTGCAAAAAAACCAATAAATTATCAAAGCTATCCTTCTCTCGTGTGTCTAATAACGCAGCTGTGTTTTTAAAACTATGCTTAAGCCATTCATGCTTGTTGTTTTATAATTTTGTATATTTGGATTTTGGGCTTAGGTGAATCAAAATTTTTTTTTTTGGCAAGGTATCAAAGTATGAGCTTTCAAAGCAATGTATTAAACAATAGATTGCTTAGGTGAATAAGCATAAGTTTAGAATTCCCATACGATTGTTTTTACCCAAGCCAACTTAGGTTATTGGTACCTATTGCTTTTTTTTCTCGGTGTATAACCAGAAAATTACCTATAACTTCTTAATTTTTTAGCTGCCGCAGACAAAATTTTCGGGAAAGTGTTGACAAAGCTTCCATTGAAATATTGAAAATGCGTTCTTTTTTTATTTGCATTTTGGTTAAAACATGCTCTAGAAAACTGCCCATAACTTCTATGTTTGTAATTCTCCAAAAGAATTATATACAATTAAAAAATTTCCTTTTAGTTTTGACTTTAGGAAGCTTTGTAACTTTTGCAAAAGCTGTGTCAGCTTTAAGCAATCTACTGTTGCGGTACCATGTGGAACCACTAGGCACAACTGCATATTTAATTTTCTGAAAGTCATATAGCCAGTTGCGCCCCGTGGCTCCATATGGCCTCATAATGACGAAAACGGTGACGATGGTGCGGGTAGTGAGAAGACGATTGAATGCCGATTGAAAGCAGATGACAACATGAATGTGTTTTGTTTTGCATTGCGACTAAAGTCACCTAATTAGAAAGTTATTAGACTTTCAATGTATGGTTGTATGTATGTAAACATGTTTTATTTTGCCTAGCGACTAAAGCCATCTGATGAAGAAAGTTATTAAGCTAAGATTAAACGCATTTGATGTAAAAACATTTGTGAGATCTCGAACAGACTTCTTTATTAGAATGAAATAACATTTTCCTGATTAAAAGCTAAACTTATAAGCTTCACTAGTATATTTTGTAGCTCCGCTGGGACAATTCGGGTTAAACATGTGATATGGATGTTGTTCATCATGACGTATGAGTAACATTTAATTAAAATGCAAGCTAACATATTGATATTTTCAAAATTTATATCAATCAATCAATATGCAGAGTTTTTTTTTTAAGTTTCAATTTGTGGAAAATTCAAATAATTCTTCCCCATACTTGCACAATTGTGTACATATATGGGAGCGGGGGGGTGGGGGCATTACAATCACTGAGTTTCCAAAACACCGATTTCCGAAACTATTGCTTTATTATTGCTTTATTGCTTTAAGAGAACGTTGGGCGTAAATGTGTTATATTTTTACTTGAAATGGAGATTTTATTTGTTGAACTTTTATTTTGATCTTTTGGCCTTACATTTCTGTCAAAATTTGCTAAATAGAATCTTTGTTCAATTTTATTACATTGTAAACAAAAAATGTCAAAAATTGTGATTTTTTCATACACTCACACTCATACACTGATACACTCCATTCACACTCATACACTCCACTCACACTCATACACCTCTCCTCCTCGAAGAAAGTCAAAGGTTTATTAGCTACATTGAAACCCAATATATTAAACTTTGTCTCCCCAAAATTTAAAGTCAAAAGCTTAATATGTTGATTTTTGAGAAGTTAGCGTTACTTTAAAGCAACACCGGCGTTGAATGGGTCAATGTTTGTGCCAGCGATTAACACTGAAGCGTTAGTTGTTTTTCAGCATTAATTGCTTGCATTAAACATTTCCATTATTGTTTAACAAAGACGTTTATTGCCACTCAAACAATCTGAATAAAAGAGTTTTATTCAGTGTCCGATCAAATAAATATTTGTCAGCGGGCCCTGGTTCGGCGAGCCCCAACTCGTCCGGGAAGCATCGTGATAGCTTTTTACAACAAAATAATTTTTTATTTGAAAATTTATTTATTTATTTATTTATTTATTTATTGGCCAACCAAGGCAATTTACTTATTTTAACAGGTTTTTTATTTATTTACTTATTCTAACAGGCTTTTTTTTTATTTTTTTTTTCTTTTTTCTCCCCCTTCCTTGTTTTGGTGTTCGAAGATGTTCAATTCGAAGTGGGCGTAATCCGCCCACCTAAATGACATTATTTCAAGAACCCGTCAAAAAGGAAAGGAAAGAAGAAAGAAAAGTAAAAGTAAAAGTAAAAGTTACTTACATACTAGAAAAGAGGAGAGTTCAGAGGTTGGGTAAATTAGGCAGAGAAAAAGACTTGTATAGAGATCGCTTGAATGAGAATTTGGACATGGAAGGTGAGTAGTGGCCGGATATAGTATTAAATTTTCTACAGCAACGGTTGATGGGTTCATTATTTGCATATGCAGTATGATGCTGATATTCAGTTAACAGCCGAGTATGCCTTGTACGTTTTAACGGGTCATTGAGAGTAATCTTGTTAGAGATATATTCGCAGTTAGTTACACCGCTCAGAACATCGAAAGTAAAGCATGTATCCAATACCGTTCTTCTTGTTGATAGCGGTATCAAATTTAATAGGGTGAGTCTGTGTTCATATGGTGGAAGGCTTCCATAATCGCGGGGGTTATAATTTTCTCTCAGAGCGAATAGTAAGAATTGTTTTTGAATGGATTCGATTCTATCACAATGGGATCCAAAAACTGGATTCCAAATTATGCAGCCATATTCGAGTATTGGGCGCACTAGTGCACAGTACAGGGATGTAGTGACCCATACATTCTTGAATTCATATGCTCGTCTTTTAATAAAACCAAGCAGTTTACTGGCCCTGGATACAATCTTATCGTAGTGTAAATTAAAGCGCAGTTTGTTGTCCAAGACCACTCCAAGATCAACTATATAATTGACCCTGTTAAGTTCATTACCATTGAGGCGGTATTTGTGATTTATAACTTGGTTTCTACGAGAAAAACTTATCACACTACACTTATTTACATTGATGTAGAGTTTGTTTTGGGTACACCAGGTCTCAAGAGATGAGAGGTTTAACTGTAAGAAATTGACATCTTCCTGCGATTTAATTACGTGGTACAATTTTAAGTCGTCCGCATACATAAGATGTAGAATATCCTTCAACACTATGGACAAGTCGGATATGAAGATATTAAAGAGAAGAGGACCAAGGTGACTACCTTGCGGTACTCCAGAGTAGACCTCAATTTTCTTCGACACAATTCCTTGAAATTTAACATATTGGGATCTACCATGGAGATAAGTTGATAGCCAACTAAGTAAAGATCCAGAGAAACCAAATTTTTCTAATTTATGTATTAAGATACCGTGATCAACACGATCAAAAGCTTTACTGAAATCAGTGTAAATGGCATCTATTAGGTAGCCGTTCTCCATCTTGCATAAAACGTCAGAAACCATTATCATGAGGTTAGTGGTTGTGGATCTTCCTTTTCGAAACCCGTGCTGCTGCTCGTTTAGTCTCGGGTTGATAAGGCATGTTAGCTTTTCGCAAATAATTTTTTCAAATAGCTTTGGGATGGCCGACAAAATTGCTATGCCTCTGTAGTTTTCAACTGAGTTTTTTTGACCGTTTTTGTATATTGGTATTAGGTGGGACGTTTTCCAATATGAGGGAAACACTCCAAGAGAGAGTGATTTGTTAAGTATAATGTATAAGGGCACAAGTAGTTGGTCTAAGCATCGCACCAATAACTTTGGGGGAATTAGGTCTGGTCCAGGTCCCTTGGTTGCATCTAAACCCTTTATTGCATTCGATATGTCTTCTTTCGTCAAACTAAAGTTTTCAACCATATGCTGTGAATTCGGAGTGGGGGGAAAAATGTCAGACTGAGTAGTTGGTGGACAAAATACATCCTTCACTTTAAATAAAACCCCCCTAAAAAAAAAAAATCCTAAAAGAGGTATTTTTCAAAAAATTTTCTTTTAATTAAGCATTGGTTATAAATAAAAAATTAGCAAATTGATTTTGTCATTTAAGTACTATACTTTAAGAAAAAATATTTAGATAAGTACTAAAAAATCCACTTTGGATAAGTATAAACATTTTTCGGTAAGCTATTTTTGGTATATTTTTTGTCCAATCTGCTTGTTGGTAGCTCGTAATTCAAATCCCACGGCATTCAATTGATGAAATGTGTAACAAATGTGATGTTTGGCAAATTAAAAACTCAATTCCAGCAGTTCAAATATTTTTCCAGGTCGAATTCGCATTAGTGTGCCATTTAAGCATTAATTTATTAGTACTGGTTCACTTATCCCTTGGCGTAGTAGGTTGAAACTTCAAGGGGAAGTGTTAGGGTCACTCGTATAACACGACTAAGTTATATCCTAGATTGTATTTACTTAAAAAAGGAAAACAATACATGCATACCGGCAATAATAATTTCAGAATATTCGTCAAAACATGGTAAACATTAAGTCATGCATATTCGCAAGGTTGCAAAATAAAGATTAAGGGTGTGTACGAATTGAACTAAATTGCTACCTAAACTAAATTAAGGTAAAGCAGTTAAGGTTTTTTAAGGTTAATTAACGCTAATTACAAATAGGTTAAAGGTTAAGAAATGTCATTATTCTCTTCTCTTAAGAATTGTCATTAATTAAGCAAGAATTTAGGTAGCTCATAATTTTCCTAAATTAATTTAGGAAACACTGTTGTATCGACACAATTTAGTTTAGGTTGCAATTTAGTTCAATTCGCACACACCCTAAATCAAAATATTTTAAGTTATTCCAACTCAACTTGAAAAGTCATTGCAAACAAGTAATTAATTAAGCTTTGTTTGAAAAGAGCCTTGTAAAATCTTGAAAATTTTATTTTCGTGTAAAATTTCTTATATAAAAGTTTATTCATTGATAAATTTCAGGAAGTATTCAAGAAGAATTATATCAAGTATACAAAAACTTATACAAAACTTTCGTCAAGGACAAATTTTTATAAAGTACTCAAGAACGTTTTTACTGAAAGAAAGCTGTATCATAAAAAATACTTGCTATAACACGTTTTTTATGTCAATAATTAAAAAAACAAAAAAATATAAAATAAAATAAAAGCTTGTCCATGTCCGGCGTCGAACCACGGAACTCTTACTATTAATCTACTTGCTTGGACAGCAAGGCTACCGAAGTAGTTTATTATGCTTATATGAAATGATTTCAGTTAAGGCTTTTTTTATAAAGTTTTATAAAGTTTTTTCTCAAGGAAATTCGAAGAAAATAATAATAATTATGTTTCAACGTTATTCATTGAAATTGTTGAATAGACGAGTGGATAGTGTGTGATGCTGCCGATACAAAGGTTCCGAGTTCAATCCACGCAGCGTGACCATGTTAAATATACAAAAAATTAGTATGTTATGCTTTTAACTCTAATAATTTTTCAATTATTAATTAATGGTTATATTTACGAGCTCCAGATCTTTGTTGTTTTCTGAAGAAAACAACCAACAACAACAACAATACCCTTTGTATAGAGTAGCAATCATACAGACAGCCCTGTTCGTTGGCCGCTACGCCAACTCATCAGTAGCCTTTATATGATAGCAATGATCTCCTAAGCTGTTCATGTCTATTTGTTTTCGTCAATGTTTAGAGAAAATTACTCTGAATTACATTGTACACACAAATGATACGAAAGCAGCTTAAAGTTCTTCTAATTTTAGATTCATACTTATTTGATGTAAGCTCTTTTTTCGAAGATAAAGCAAAGTTTTTTTGCTGCTCACAGGCATTTTGTTGTTAGTTGTTGTTCTTCTTATTCACTGTCGGTCTTAGTTTCAACAATCTGCTGATATTAAACTATGACGTCATGAATATTAATGTTTGAAAACTAAGATTTATTTTTATTGTGTGTGTAAACACACAAATAATCATATTTTTTCAGCGGCCGTGCTCTGCCAGAGACTTTTATTTGTAAATTTATTATATATATTATTAATTATTAATATATAATTGAAAAATTATTAGAGTTATAAACATAACATAAAAATTTATAAAAAAAGAGGTCGTAAAATTAATTAAATTATATTAAATTTACGTATATTTAACGTATATTTAATTAAATTAAAGTCTGTTTTTTGCGAGATCTTGAATAAGCCTTGAATAGAAACCTTAAGTACAACTTTATTCATGTGCTAATATGAACACATATAAAATTTTGTTTAAGTTCTTGAATAAAGAAATTCATTTCATACGCCTTTTCTTCCTCAAAGACCTTGCATTGAACAAGTTTCACTTGTTTTAATGATTGTTCAAGGAAGTTTAAATTCTTCTTCCTCCATAAATTTCTTATATAGAGCTTACCTCAAGGCTTATTTGGGTAAAATTCTTACCTGGGTAGTAACAGCAAAACCTTCAGAAATTCCAGAAAAATTGATATATTGACATGTTTTAAGAAATTTGTATGAATTATAATATTTTTATACCCCAACGCGTACTGCGTAACGGGTATATTAACTTTGTCATTCCGTTTGTAACGCCAAGAAAGAGGAGTGGCAGGTATAGAACAATTTATATATTTTTGATCAGCATCATCTCCTGAGTCGATTTCCGTGTGTCGTCCGTCTGTCTGTTCGTCTGTCCGTCTGTCGACACGATTACAGCCGCAATTTTCAAGCAAGCAAAAAAGATCAAGCTCGAGAATGGGCCAAATCGGATGATAACCACGCCTACCTCCCATACAAATTGGCTTTATTTTAAAAGTAAAATCTCTTAAAAATCTGCTCAAATTAAATAAATGTCTTGAAATTTTGCATATAGGCGTTGATATATAATATAGACCATTACTATGATATATGACAGAGTCGAATGAAAACCACGCCTACCTCCCATACAAATTGGCTTAATTATAAACGTAAAATCTCTTAAAAATTCACAAAAATTAATGGAATGTCTTGACATTTCGCACTTTAGCTTTGATATATAATATGAATCATCCCTATGATATAAAAATCGGATCAAAACCACGCCTACCTCCCATACAAAGTGACGTCATCAAAATAGGAAAACTTTCGTTAATATATAAAACAGAATATCATCATGTATGTCCTGGCTAAAGACTTCGAATATACTTCAATATGGCCGCGGGGGGGGGGGGTATTTTAGCTTCGGTGCCGAAGCTCCATCCTTACTAGTTTTTCATAAAAAATAATAAGCTAATAATAATAAAAATAATAGAAATGCACTTTATCTTTGAGTTTTTATATCACAAAAAGCAGCTTACACATCAAAATGAAGTTTGCATCATACCACATATTTCCATGAAACATGCTATTTAGTATATCTTAGGAGTGATAAAAATATAACAGATATAAAAATTCCTCCAAAATTTTCAAAGCGCAATATGCAAAATTCGTTTATATTTTATTAATACCCAAGCACTGTATTTAAAAGCTCTTCAATTTGAGAATTTCTACCATCAAAACCACATTACACCTCCACAGGTTACTCCACAGTAGTAGATTGTAGAGTTTCGTCTTCATACCAAATCCTCATCGTCGTAATTGTATCGGTGTAGCAAAAGTTTTTAATAACTTTCTTCTGTTTCTTCACAAACACCTTAACTTTTGCTCACTACCTGTGAGACACAGAAGCAAAAAACTTGTGTACATACAATGTCGCAGTAGCAGCTGTATTAGATTGCAATGGCAACTCTAGATGAGTGCAGCAGTAGCGCAGCAACGAAAACTTATTTCGTTTTGGCATGTTTTTGGTCTTCGTCTCCGGCGTCTCAGGCGCTGCATATTTTGATGTTTGCCAGCGTAAAGCTGTTACGAAACGAACAAGATTGGCATGCATGTTTGCAACACTGGCTTTTGTTGCCACACGGCACACCAGTGTTGCCACAGGCATGTAAACAAAATTGCATTTGCGCCTAAAAATCAACTCATAAAGTTTTGCCGAGTTTGATTAATACAACGTGAGATGACAGATGTGGCAATAAAGATGCTATACAAACACATGCACATCCAAAGAAGAACACACACACACACTGAGTCATACAAAGATACGCATGCATACGAGCGCAGTTATGCATGTAATGTTGCAGCTGTAGGTGCCACACGCTTGCTTAAGGGACTTAAAATTATTTTCGTCAAAATTTGTTAGAAGAGTTGGTGGCGAGAGAATTTTAACATTTTTGGCGATGTTGTACAGTTAAGAAATTTTCATTAAATTTTAATAATATTTGAGAATATTTTCATGCCATTTTACGGCAAGCAAAATTATTAAAGTCTTCATGTTTAGAAGAATTCTTTATAATTAATCAAGCAAATATAAGGGTGATAAAAAAACTAGTTAACAAAAAGTAACTGCTTCTTTTGCGTTACCAAGTCACAACAAAAACACACCATACTGAGTGCAATCATTTAAAAACACGCTGTCAACATGGTAAAAGGTTGCATTTGTGCATCCTCTGTTGATGTTGCTTATTTCTTTCTAATTTTGAAGTCGCCACAAACACAGCTGAGCAAAAGCTGATACAAAATGCACAGATCAAAAGAGGGTGAGGGTGAGGGTGACACAAACAAACATATCAACTGACAGTTTCATTAAAACGCGTTATCAAAATCAAAGAAATATTGCAGTGTTAAGGACAACAGCAGCTGCTACTTAATGCAGCAAAAGCTATTCTAACAGACGCAATAATCGCGTTGCTTGTTCTAACTATTTTGTTCAGTCGAAGTAATGAATGAATAAAAACATTTTCGCGCGCATTATTCGAAAAAAAAATATATGTCATGTTTGCTGTTTCAAGCCACAACAACAGCTGCTGCTGATGACCTTTTTGATTTCGCCTGAATTTAGCTAGCATCGGGCTGTTATGACAGTATTTGCTCTATTTCTCTGACATCTAGCGCAAGTTTTGCAACACTTCTGCATTCTTCAAACGCCAACATCCCAAGAAAGATATTCTAAACTCAAAGATTTTTCTTTGAATTATTTTTTAAGTTAATTGTAAGATGTTAGCAGGAGCTCTTTTGTTAGTAAGTAATTACATAAAATGTTGAATGAACTATTATGAGGATAAAAAGTAAAAATATTATTTTTATCTTTGAGCTAGAGATAAAAACTATGTTTTAATTATGTTATGAGCATTTTTTTCCGATTTTTTTTTGTAAAGAAAATATTTGCAAAAATCATATTGAAGTCTTGACTACAGGATGTAACAGTGTTACAATAACATAACATCACTCCCAGTCAAACAAACAGTCTACCCAATAACGATACACAGCTGTGTGAACAACAACTACAACCACATAAGGCCTGCATAGCAACAAACCACCTCTATCAACGACACACGCAGATTACACTCGCCGTACTCGCATCACTTAAACTTCACAATAGGTTCAGGTGAAGGAATATTTAAGTACGGCGGGTTAAACATGCTTCAGGATGGCTCGGAGGTGTAGTGTCTTGAATGTCCAACTCGGCAATGAATTAATATTTTTGGCAACGATCTACCGAATACCGAGAATACCTATAACAGAGGATACTGAAGGAAGATACAACATAGGTACGTATGAAAAAGACATAAATATTTATAAATAATATTATATACTGAAAGATAAAACATATTTCAGCTGTACACAAATACACAGAGAAAAAGAGTGCCACATAAAATTAAAAAGATTTTTTCTAAAGAAGTATTAAGAGCAAGGATTATGAAAAAGTAAAGAAATGAGATATTTTTTAAGAAGAAATTTTTTTGTTGCTGCACAAAAATTCTTTTTAATTTTATTTAAAAAGATGTCTTAATAATTACTCATAAAATACACAATTTTGAGACTTTTACGTGTTTATAAGATATTTCTTCTTAAATAAATTTAAGGAGGTAATCTTCTATTTTATATTACTTTCCGTTCCTAAAACATCTTCTTAACTTAGTAAATGATAGACAATTGGGTTTAAATACAAACATTCTCCAATTCATGCCATACATTTACTTGTTTCAAACATCAACTGGAATCTAAATAAATCTTTATATACCGGTGCCTGCTGAATAGATTTCGAAAAAAGCTTTCGATAACATCTGGATCCCGGCTTTAATATATAAACTATCAAGATACAAAGCACCTTTACATATGATTATTCTTATTTATAATATGTTAAGCAATAAGTCTTTTCAAGTAACTAATAGGGACTGAAGGGGTTACATGACATTGGCAGTATGGAAAAATTCCTACGGATTCAAAAGTGGTTGGTTTGGTGGTTGTTATTTCGTACCTACTTGAAGGGTGAAGCCCGAATTGCTAAACGATTTCAAAAATCTATAAGAAACAGCACAACACAAGATAACGAAGGCATACAGTACGAAGCCGGCATGGCAAATTGAAGGTAACCTTTTTTGTCTTTGTTCACAATCTTTGAACGCGTTTATCTTGAAACCATGTTTTTCGAACTGGTTGCGGCACTAGCCGGTTCATTTTTTGACGAAATTTTTTTTTTTTTGTTTTTTTTTAAACTTGATTCGCTATCGTATGACACGAGCTTTTTTATTTAAATTTTTTTTCGATTTTTTATGAATTTTTAAAGTCAATGGCCCTTAGTAATAGAAACGTAAAAACTCACTTCTAAACTCAAACTTAGTTAGGTGATTCTAAGCTACTTTTAAGATTTCGTAGTAATTAAACAAATTTAACAAAAGTCGACTTCAGTGCTTCTACTGTGAACTGATCTTACATTTTATGTCTGAACGTACCCTTTGTTCGGTTTGCTTAGCAGCTGATTTTATTATTTCCTAATTTTTTAAACACAAAGCAAAATAAATGGAAGCCGCTATAAAAGTAAGTTTCTTCTTTTTTCGGCTTATGCTATTGTTTGTTTACTTTATTGCTTATTTATTTAATTGCCTATTATATAATATAGTATATCTACCTATAGTTTTTTTAAAATTCTACATCATTGTAGAATAAAGGCTTTTGTAGGTTTTCTATGGACTTGTGCTTCTGCCATCATTTATTATTTCTAGATCTCGAAATATTTCATCGTTCATATTCACTACAATTGTTTCAAATGTCAATTTAAAATTGATTAGAATCAGGCGAGCCACAACTAGATGTTTTCTAACTAAGAAGTGACTTTTTTGTTATTATTACTACCGATTGAAAGCTAAAGTCGAGTTTAAGAAAGATTCGACTTAGAATTTCTTTATTACTAAGGGACAAACTTTTTCGAAAAAACACACTTTCAAATTTGGAGCATCACCAAAAATTGAAAAATAATTGAAAAAAAAGCTCGTGTCATACGATAACCAATTTTGTTAAGATTTAAAAATGTCATTTTTTTCCAGATCGGACAATTTTTGCAACTCCCAGCGCTGCAACCACGAGGCACCGTGTTTTTCTCTGCCGCCAGTTTGGAGCTCTATAAAACCATGTTGGAGTGAAAAATATATTTATTTAAATTTTTTTTCTTGTTATTTTTTCAATCCTCTACAATAATAAAATAAAAAAAAATTTGGAAAAATGTTTGTTTTTGACTGAGTTATGAATTTTTTAAAAAAGGTCTGTTTTCTCTGCCGCGAATGTCATGTAACCCCTTAATAAGTACAAAGAAGTTTAGTTTAATAAATGGCTTACAACAAGGTACTGTAAATTCACTTTACAGATTAAAGAAATTTAATCGCTTTATTTTTGATCTGTTTAATAAAATTGACAACATCATCGGTTTTGCTGATGATATCATAATACTGAAAATAAAGTTAAAAAAATTAATGAAAATTTACAAAATTATTTCACGACTGTAGAAAAATATGCATTAGATTGGAATATGAAAATAAATAATAAGAAATGCGAAACAATACTTTTCCACTCTCCGGCAGGTAAATGTAACTTCAACATAAAAAAAAATTGGAAGGACTTTGGAATTAAATCTAGAGATAATGTTGCGATTCCAAACAAACAAATGGTTAAATACTTAGGCATTAACCTGGACAAATTTTTATATTTTAATTATCATATTAGTTTACAAATTGTAAAAGCAAGGAATGCCTACTTCATACATAAAAAGCTATTCTATTCAAAATTTATAAAACCTAATGTCGAAGTAATATTATATCAAGCTTTAATACGCTCTATATTAACATATACGGTTGCCAAATATGGTTCAACATATCTCCATCTTACATGGAAAAAATAAGAATTTTTGATGAAATGAAATGTCTTAGAGCATGTACATCCTTCTATAGATCTGCAGATACTAAATTTACAAAATATATATCTAATAAACGATTTTACCATTCAGCCAAAATAAGTAGAATAGATAATTTCATCAAATATCTCATTAGGAATCATATCGTCAAATGCTTTGAATGTACAGTAGACCGGTCGTTAAAAATGAATTTTGAAGTGCCGGGCAGATTCTGTTTCCTTTTGGTCTAAAACCATTAAATTTAAAATTTGGGGCTGATCGGATAATATTTAGTGGCCGCGCCCATCAACCAAAAATTTAAATACATGAAATATATGGAAAAAATTTATATTTACCAAATATTCTTCAAATTAAGTGCACAAAAGAGAATATTTTATATATATCGTTTTGAAATATTTCTCTTGCTGTTGCAAAGCAAAACAAAAAAGTACCGTTGCGAATAGCTCAGTACACAAAATATATGTATTTTGAGTCTTTATTCTTTATTTTCATTCAGTCTTGATGCGTGTCAGATATTGTTTAAGGAAAAAGTGCAAATAATTATAAAAAAGAAACGGTAAAAGAATTTAATATTGTGTAAATTTGTGTATCGGGTGAATTTCAAAGAAGTAAGTTAGTTTACATGTTTTTCGTGTGAAAATATAAAAAAAATATTAATACATAATTGGTTAGCACGACACTAATTGGAAATTTCATAATGGCGGATTTGCCAACAACATCTTCTTCAATTACTACTCTAAGTTCAGTGGATTCCAATATTATTCTTATTGGCCGAATATTACACCAAATATTGAGAGCTAAATTACCCTCAAATCGTCAAGTTTTGGAAGTATTCTTTTATAATATGCGAATCGCAAAATTTTCATCCAAAGAGAGTGCAAAGCTATCTGTAAATATGGCATCGGTGTTTTGGCAACAAGCTAGAATACCAATACGTGAAGAACACAAATGTTGTGAAAAACTAATTAAAATTTATGATGAATGGAACCGTGTTAGGAAACCACTTCGAAAGGAAAACCACACAGTAAACAAGGAGAATTTGTTGGAAAATTGGATGATCTCTTCGACATTGCCCATGCAAATGCTTTGCAAATGATTCCTGTCGAAGAAGACAGACAGTTTTTATTAAAACAAAGAGAGAAGGGACGTCCGGGTTGCATGGCTGGTGTCGATCTTGAAATGTTGGCTGGTGTCGATCTTAAAATGTACGCTCAAGAAAAACGTTCAATTGAGCGAAAAGATAAAGAGGAAGCGCGAAAGAGGAGACACTCAGAAATGTTAAAGCAAAGTATTGGTAGATACATACATGATCTTGTGTTTTTTTTAATTTAATAATACTTTTTTGATTCGGCATAAGTGATAGCAGGGGAAGATAATGATGATATGGATGATGATGATGATGAGGTATTAGATCCCACAATGGACTTTGCTACCGATGACCAAGTCAATAGTGGTAAAGAAGAACGTAAAAAAAGAGGCCGAACCCAATGGCTCCCGCCACGTCTTTCCGCTGCATTAGATGATGCTAAAGTATCGAGTGGAAAAGCCGTACATATTTTGATAGCTACAGCAGAAGCTTTGAAAGTGGATGTTAGTGAACTAGTTATCAATAGAAAATCTATTCATGAAATGCGAAAGAAACATCGACAAATGGAAGAAGAGAACATTCGAACTGATTTTCAAGAAAATGTAACTTTTTATTTTAATTTATATTCTTATGATTTATATGTAATTTGTAATTATCTCGATAATTTATTCATTTTCTTCATTGTTTTTCATCCATTTGGTTTTTTTCTATAGATAAGTAATGCTCGATCGTTGGTGGTTCACTGGGATGGCAAACTAATGGAATCAACACTTGGTAAAAAAAAAGTAGATAGAATCGCAATTCTCGTCAGTTATGATGGTACGTCAAAATTTCTCAGTGCTACCGCTGTAGAACCGTCTACGGGAGAAAACATTGCAACTGCTGTTCGTGACGCATTGGTCAGTTGGAACATTATTGATCGAGTTGGCGCCATGAGCTTTGATACAACTTCCTCCAATACCGGATCAAAAAGCGGTGCAACTGTTTTCATACAAAATTTTTTAGAACAGAAATTGATTCAGCTCCCATGCCGCCACCACATGTATGAAATTGTTTTGAAAAGTGTATTTGAAGTAAAATATTCCGCAACAAGTGCACCCGAAGTACCCATTTTCAACAGATTCGCTGCGGTTTGGGATAACCTTGATCACGAGTTGTACAAATGTGGTCTAGATGATGAAATTGTCCGCTCTAAAATAAGTAACGAAGAATCTGAAGCTCTAAAAATATTCTGCAATAATCAGCTGCAGCAAATGCAAATCCGTGCAGATTATAAAGAATTTCTTCAACTTACCTTGACATTTCTTGGAGAAGATGGTATGAATTTTTTCACATGCAGTTCAACATCACATGCAAGGTTCATGGGAAAAGGATTGTATTGCTTGAAAATATTTCCTTTTAGAGGGCAGTTTCGCTTAACAGCAGCAGAATTCAAAGCTTTGCGAGAAATTTGTATTTTTCTTGTGAAGATTTACATAAAAAACTGGTACGGATGCCCAAACGCCATCCAAGCTCCAAGCCAGGATCTTCAATTTATAAAAAATGCCATCGCCTACGCAGAAATTGATAAAGAAGTATCTGACACAATTTTGTCGAAATTTAAAGCACATTTGTTGTACTTAACACCGGAAACTACAGCCTTAGCATTCTTTGACCCTAATGTTTCACTAGAAGAAAAGCGTGAAATGGTGAATTGTCTACAATCAATAGAACCCAATGTAAACCTATTGGAAGGGCGAAGAATTGCGGACCCAAAAGTGCTCCACCTCACCTCATTGAGAGATTTTGTCTCTTATAAAACTAAATATTTCTTTTCGGCATTCAACTTATCTGCGGCCTTTTTGCAATGCGATCCATCAACATGGGTAGAAAACGAAGACTTTCAAGCAGCATTGGATTTTAGTCGGCAGTTATTTGTTGTCAATGATAATGCAGAACGCGGTGTGAAATTTATGAAAGATTATAACCGCATTCTAACGAAGAATGAAGAACAAAAACAATTGGTCTTTCAGTTTGTTGAAGCATATAGGACAAAATTTCCGACTCATAACAAGTCTACACTCAACTCAGAAATAAGTTTAATCTCTTAATTATTGCTGTTTTCTTCCCTTGCCTTTTATATATTATGTTAATTAAGTATATATAAATTTTTTCCATATATTTCATGTATTTAAATTTTTGGTTGATGTGGCCGCGCCGGCCACTAAATATTATCCGATCAGCCCCAAATTTTAAATTTAATGGTTTTAGACCAAAAGGAAATAAAATCTGCCCGGCACTTCAAAATCAGACACTTTTTTGGAAAATAACGACCGGTCTAATGTACAGATAATAAGCATTTTAAATTTAGGTCTTATTATGTCGATGATGAGTATATTTATTCTTCACTACAAAAGGATTATGTACCACCTGAGGCCTTTCTATATTTAGATAGAAATGGATTTATCCAAAACACTTTTTGCATTCCTTTTTTTACCATATAAATAGATAAGCCAATGATAAAGCTGTGCAATGCAATATAACTACAGTCAAAAATTGCAGATTTAATATGAGCACCTACTTAGAAGATAAATATATAAAACAAAATTTAAACATTAAAAAATATTTGTGGCTCACTCAATAAACTTCTTTTTATTTTACCTCTTGACTGACTCCCACTCCGCATACAATATCAAAGTCAGGTTTTTTTATAAAATTTTCTTAACACTAATGTATATTTTGAAACACAAACATTGTATCCAAATTGTTCAATTAGTTAAAAAAAATTAAGAATATTTATGATTTTAATTAATATACTAGAGAGCTCGTGTATGGGACAGTGTATTATTATAAGCTAAATTCACTACTGTTCGTTTATTTACAGATTAATTTTTAAAATTTTTGTCTAGATAAACACTTTAAAAAAAAAACACATCTTCTTAAAATTATTTAAGAAGTCGACCTTATAGACATAAGAAGATATTCTAATACTATTGATACATCTGTTTAAATTTATTTAATTTTCTTCTTAAAAAATTTAAGTAGAACGCATTCTACTCCTACTATATTTTTTTTTAAAGAGAATTTAAGAAGACATAGCCAATAACTTTAAGAATGAAATCTTCTTTGGCAAAAACCATAGAGATATCTTCTTAAATGTGATCTACGTTATTAGATTTTTATGTGGCGATTTTTCTCTGTGTACATTTAGGCAATTCATAAGGTGTTGTAAAGTTGTTTGGTTGTAAGTAGAGGTTTTCTCATTTTCTCCCCTATTAGTAAAGCGATTTCTTTGAAATTTTGGTTGAATTTGTTATTTATAGTGGTTGTATGATGTGCATAAAATTGGCGTAATCGGGCCAGAAGTACGCCCACCTCCCATACAAAGCTATTTTTCATACATCACTTTGTATGGGAGGTAGGCGTACTTCTGGTCCGATCACGCCAATTTCATACACATCATACAACCACTATAAACAAAACATACAATTAAAATTTAAAAAAAAAATCTCTACTTATAAAGGAGTTGTCGGCCGTGGCGTAGTGGGTGTGCTTCGAACCCAGGTTCGAATCGCCCATCTGACACAGAAAGTTTTTTCAATTAAATTAATTTTTCTGTTGGGCCGTCACCTCTCTGCACACAATGGCAAACCTCAGAGAGTAAAAACTGCCATGAAAAGCTTCTTGGAAACATACTTGAGCCGTCCCAACTTGAGCTGTTCGGAGTCGGCATAAAGCTGGTAGGTCCAGTTCTCGATCATTTTTGTTCAAACATTTCACAACACACACAACACAATTGATCATAAGAAGTTCGGTCAAGGGCTGAAATGGGTTTTTCGTTTTTTTTTTTAATTATAAAGGATAATATGAGAAAACCTCTCACTTACAACAATACAACATGCAACTTTACAACACCTTGTGAATTGCTTATTGCAAATAGTAATAAATACGCTGAAAGATATATATTTTATTTGCTTAAATAATTGAATTATAAGTGCACAACTGAAACCATCAAGTATTCTCATTTGAAAAAGGTTTCAAGGTCCTTCGTCTTATCCTAGCGCTGCGGAACCATACCTCAGCCTAAAACGAGAACTTTCTTGCAAAAATAATGCTGAAATGCTTACATATTAAGCTATTACATTATTCTATTAATGAATACACACACAATCTTAAAAGTCAATTTGCTATTTGAAGTCCACACTACCTTGAAAATGTTTCTGCACGATAAAAGTTTTTGAAGTAAACCTTTTTAGCTGCGTTGGTAACAATACAGCGTATTAGATGGGGAGTAAGGCCAACGTTTGGCTGTATAAAACTGCTTCAAAGCTTTTTTTGAAGCAAAGCTTTTTACGCCTCGTTCTGTGATTTGTTTGAGTGAAATCTGAAAATTTTTCTACAGATTTTTTTCTAGAAATTGATGGTTTTTTTGTAGCTTGCGCTTATAACAGCAAGAAAATTTATTACTTTAATATTAAATTTTAAAAATATTTTTTGGCTTGCTGTGGAATGGAACGTATCTACTCGTATCTACTGATTAAGAGTTCTATACACTATCCACCAGGCCACAAAGCTTTGTTTAAAATTGTTGTTGATTAAATATAACAGAAGCTATGCTGCAGTAGATCGTCACAGTCTATCAATAGATAGTGGATTGTGAAAAATTTGCTTCTACTTGCCACAAGATGTCATCAGCATCGGTGTGTTTATTTTTTGTTGATATCAATGCACGAAGGAAAATACCGATGCTGGTGACATCTTGTGGCAAGTTTAATGTTTTATTAAAAAATATATATATAAAAAATTATTTTCACAATTATTGCCATATAAAATGGACACAACAAAATAAAAATGTCTACCCATATATAGTGAAGCAGTATTCTTGCCCCCTTTTATTTTTATATATCTTAAAGGCATCACATATTTTGACCCTCTTCATTACAAATTCCTTCATTAAAATTCAATCAGTCCTGCCAAGTTTTGCACGAAAATATGTTAATATCAGAACTAAAATTTATCAAATAATAATATTATAATAGCTGATTTGTATGGGTAAGATATAAGTTTATAAAAATCACATTAACTCAAACCAAATTAAGTTCTCAAAGAAATTTCATTAAAAAATTCATTTAACTTTTTCTGCCATGATATTCTTTGCAGAATTCAAGAGAAAAACTTCAAATCTGATTAAATACAATGCCAAAATCGAAAAAAATAATAGAAAAGAGGTTCAAATGTAATTGAGTTCAACACGAATGAAACATTATTTGAACAATGCATGGTATATACAAAGACTACAGCAACAACAACAACAACAACATCAATAAGGAGTATTAAAAAAACAAAATAGCTGAAATAAGTAAGTAGAAAAAATAATAGAATGCGTAACGAAGTAAATAAACTCATGGTAGAAAACATGAAAAACAGTACTAAAGCAAAAAACAACAACGACAAAGAAAATAGAAGCACAAACAACAAACATAGTCTAGATAAAAAAAAAAAAAAAAAAAGAAAAACATCCAGCATCCGCAGAAGTTCCGATGAAAGTCCGCGAGGCATTCAACATCAACTTACAGATTATTTAAATAAGAAATTTAACAGCAGCTTCGATGTAGGCGTACAGGGTGGCAACATGGCCAACAATTCTTTGGCTAAAACTTTATTCACTTTCTTCATACTTAAACTTTTGCATTAGTGTTGAGCTGACTGACCATTCGTTGTCAGTGTAAAAGTTTTGCTGGTATCACAGAGCTAATTTTGCTAAAGTTTGCCTTGTAAGGAGTTGGTTAAGAAAACGGTTTAACTAGCTGCTTGGTATTTTGTGGGGATAGGCTAGTTGTATGGGGCAAGGTGCAGTGTTATTATTGCTGGTATGCATTGAGTTAGCGTTGAGTTCGCGTTATTCTATTGTGTTTAATTAATTTTGCAAAATGCGATGAATATCAAAAGCGTAAACTAAATACAATATAAGGCAAACGAACAACAAAAATTGCAGTAACAACAATAAAAACAACAACAGCATTGAATGCATAATTAAAACAAGAGCTAAATAAATGCACGCAAAAGAGGCCGCAGCAAAAGCAACAGCAAGATGCAGGGATTGGCTCTTAGCAGCAACAAAAGTGGCAATAAGAAAATCTAAAACAACAACAACAACAATTAAAACATCAAAAACAAGTATAAAAGTGTCCGCATAATAACATCTAAAGACGACAACAAAAAGATTCTTTCTTCCCTCGCCTCCTTCTACTGCTCGACAACCATCTGATGTTGAATTAATTAGCTACAATGTCTCAAATTTGAAGACTAATTAGAAAATATGTCACAAAATTGAATTGAGTAACATTTTGTGGCAATATAAATAACAAAGATGGAAGATGGAATAAGATGAAATATATACTAATAATATATACGCAGGAGAAATAGTTCAACGACAGAACGTTGTGGATTCTATAAAGCTGCATTTCACTCTTAATGCGAGTTATGAATGGAACAACAAATAGCGTTAAGATAAAAAACCAATTATTTTGTTTAATTAATTTATGTACATTCAAGTTTGTAGTTGCTCAATATTTTTTTTAAATGGAAAAAATTGATTTCACTTCCGAAAATATAAACTTCCTTACTTAAAATAGAACGAGGTTTATTCGAACAAAATTGTTTTGAAATTTGTCAATTAACACATTCACATTTGGAGAAAAATCAAATTCTGCACTAAATTTAACATCAAAATAGATGGCTTGTGTTTTTTTTCCGCAAGCCCCAAATGCTTATTTAGAAAAAAAAAAATATGATATAAAAAACACCAAAAAAAAAAAACCCGGTTTTTTGAACAGAACCAGGACCGTTTCGGCAATTTTTGAACTTTCAATAGCTCAAATTATTTCATTTGCAACCATTGCTTACAATTCCGGGTGTCCCGCAGGATCCCAAATATTTAAGCATTTTAAATACAAATCTAACGCAGTATAAGACAATATATATGGGCAAATCCCAGCGTGTCGGACGTTGTATTCGGACGCTTCTTTTAAATATTTTTGATACGATCCAGAGATATATTTGGGATAAGTGTATATTAACGAAAAGCTATCCATTGGTATAGTATAAAAAATAAAACAATTTTTATTTAACTCAAATTTATAACAAAATTTTTATCTTGAACATGCGTTCGGACATTTCACGGAACGGAACACATTTTGGGACTAAGTTCATGCCTATGCCTAGATCTGCGAATTTATACGCCGTATAAAAAAAGTCATAAGACAATATTTTTTATGAATTTAACAAGCTTTCAGAAAGCCATACGTCGTCTTTATTAAGGGAATAGCCTCTCATGCCAGTCCAAAAGACTTCAGGCCAATCAGCCTATCTACTTTCATGTTAAAACCTCTAGAAAAACTTATTGAAGTTTATTTGAGACAAACCATCCACCCTCGAAACTTTCAAGGGCTCAACATGCGTACAGCAAGGGTAAATCCACAGACAATGCCCTCCACTCCCTAGTCTCGACTACCGAAAGGTCACTCTCAATTAAGGAATATATGCTTGTGGCATTCCTGGACATTGAGAATGCATTCAATAACGTTCTTCCGAGCGCCATCACCCTGGCATTAACGGATTTGGGAGTCGCGGCATCCCTAGTTTCGATCATCGGCCAATTGCTTGCCAGCAGGGCAGTTAGCTCGGAACTAGGAGGCTCCACGGCTCGCAGGTACGTCAATAGAGGTACCCCTCAGGGAAGGGTCCTCTCCCCACTCTTATGGGTCGTAACGATCAACCAGATGCTACGTACGCGGACGACGTCTCTATCGTTATACGTGGTAAACTCCCACAAACCCTCTGTACCATCATGGAGTTAGTGCTTTGGTCGCTATCCAGCTGGGCTGGAACCTGCGGACTCAGATTAAACCCGGCAAAGACGGAACTGGTTCTCTTTACCAGGAGATACAAAACCTCTATACTAACACCCCCGAAACTGAACAAAGCCAGACTTAACTTCAGCAACAGCTCAAAGTTTCTGGGAGTGATCCTAGACAAGAAACTTCTATGGAGTGAGAATACTGAGGAACACATCAAGAAGGCAAACATAGCGCTCTTCGCTTGTAAGAAATCTATAGACAAGAAATGGGGATTTTCTCCCATCATAGTCCGCTGGATAAACACTGCTATCGTCCGACCAATTATACTCCACGGAGTGATTGTCTGGTGGCAGGCCACTCGTAAGTCTTCCGTACTAAATAAGCTTCTCAAAGTATAGAGAAGTGAGATCTATGTATAACAGGAGCCATGTGGTCTACTCCTACGTATGCGTTAAATATCATCCTACACTTACCTCCCTTAGACCTAATTGCCATCGAAGGTGCTACTATAACAGCTCTGAGGCTAAGGAAGGCTGTATCCTGGTTCGGAGATGATAACGGACACACAGAGATATTGGCCGCGGCCACTATTCCTTCCAACACAGACTCCCGCACACCACAGGTAATCTTTGATAAAAAATATAATGTCCGGATTCCTACACTACAGGATGGGAAAGCAGGCCTTACTATATGGAGGGGGCCATAAACATATTTACTGACGGCTCTAAGCTCGAAGGGCGAGAGGGTGGGGGAGTCTTTTCCCCGGACCTGGGGATTGAGACCTCCTTCGGGCTATCCGATCACTGCAGCGTCAATCCAGCGGAGGCCTTAGCCATCAAGGAAGCAGCACAGCACCTCAACCAGCTGAGCACCTCAGGGAAGGCTATATATATTTTCTCGGACCGTCAAGCGACTTTAAAAGCATTATGCTCCTATACCCAAAACTCTAAATCTCTTGCTGAATGACGCAAATCTCTCAACGAGATGGCTGAGCAATTCAGGATCCACCTTGTATGGGTGCCTGGGCACCGAGACATAGAAGGCAATTGTAACTCTGACGAACTGGCTAGAAGGGGTACGACAGCCGCTATCCTTCCAGAAAAGGATGGGGTAGGTATACCCTTGGCCACCTTAAAACTCCAGTGCAGGCGAAACACGCTGCGCCAGTCCAATGAGCGGTGGTATAACCTTGTCACCTGTGGCGCAGACAGAGTTACCTGGCCTTCCTACAGCAATCGCACCTCCTCCCTACTGGGACTCGGAAGACCGAATCTCTCTGTTCTGATAGGGGTACTCACCGGACACTGCTTGATAGGAGCACCCCTCTTTCACTCTCGCTTCAATCTCAAAGATAGATCCAAAGAAAATCGACAGATTCATTAAGTCCACGGGATGGTTTAACGGAGACAGGACTCTTATAACACCAAGTTAAAGGAGATTATATGGTATCACAAGTTGCCTTTATTGGCCTAAGTGCACGAGACGGGCAGCCGTCTCAACCATACTAACCTAACCTAACCTAAGGTCACAGTAAGTTATTTTATTTGTTCGAACATTTTGTGTCGGACGTTTCACATTGTTTCATTGTGATAATATTGGGTAATTAAGTAATAAGTAACTAAGTAATTGAGTAATTAAGTAATTAAAAAATAAATTTAATATATTGTTTTTTTCTTTCCTCAATTTTTTCATTATTATCTAAAGCCAAAACCTTCTATTTTTAATAAAACAAAAACATTTATGAAATACTTACTAAACATTTACTTAACAGAAACTGCACATGTGAAACACTGCGGGCGATTTGATCATCATGGTAAATGAATCAATGTAAAAATTGCTTAAATAAATAAAATTTAAATGTTTCCTCAAGAAAATATCCTAATAGTATAAAATTTTAATATCTGTGAATTTTTAGCGGTGATTGACCTTTTTTGGTACTTACACATATGCAGCAAATGATGGTTGCACTACCCTAGGATCGAGTGCAGCCGAGTCGAGCATTCCGACATTCTGGTGTTGATTATGCTGGACCCTTCCTACTTAAAGCGCGAGAAGGTCGATGCAACATTATGGAAAAGGAATGGGTGGCTGTATTTGTCTGCATGGTAACAAAAGCTGTGCAATTAAAGCTGGTAGATGGGCTCTCGGCTAAAAATTGTCCAGGCATTTCTCAACTTTACAGGCATTTGTGGTGCATGCACGATACTTTGGAATGATAATGGGAAGAACTTTTTGAGAGCTCAAAAAGAATTGCAAAAGCTGCTGCGAACTTGGAAGACAATGGATATGAGTCAGATGCTTCAGAAATACGGCACAGAATGACGTTTTATTACTCCTTCGGCTCCACATCAAGGCGGGCTATGGAAGGCAGACGTGAAATCGATGAAATATCACTTGCGTAGAATTATTGGGCCACACAAGCTGACGAGCAATGATTTCCGATAGATTTTGATACAAACCAGGGGCCCTACTCTGTATTGCGATGCGTACGCAAGACCGTACAATCAAAACAATTTTGCGATTTTTTTTTGTCGCATCGCAAGAGAGTAGTGCCGTCATGAATTCACGACCGCTATCCGCTTAGTCCGATGATCCAGAGGACTTATCTTTTTTAACACCAGCGCATTTTCTAATCGGTAAACCTATAGTACAACCATTTGGAGCAAATGTGCAAAACATGCCCCACAATCGACTGAAAATGGCTGCGCAACGCCAAAAAATTACACAAATAATTTGGAAAGAATGGTCGCAGGATTATCTCAACGAGTTTCAGCAAAGGCCAAAATTAAAGGCCAAGTGATTTGGTCATCATAAGAGAAGACAACACTCCGCTAATATAAAAAATTTTTATTTTATTTGAAATACAGTGATTCAAGAGGTTGCCTGATATTAGGAAAGGCGGCGTGATATAAATATTTTAAAATATGTCTTATTCCGAAGTTGTACTATGTAATCAAATAATTTGTATTGAGATTTTTGAGTAAGATGGCCAGTCAATTAATTGCTTTTTACGTGTTTTTCGTATCGATCCTGGACTTATTGTCTCTACCCTGGCATCTTGAGAGGCAGGGGAAATACGACAGGGGAGAGATATTTTTACCAAAAAACGAACACAGTTAGAAGAGCATGTATTTTTAAAAAATTAAAGTTAATGCATATTACAAGCAATGTTATACTTTGA
The DNA here is from genome assembly GCA_914767935.1 of Coremacera marginata. NCBI lineage: Eukaryota > Metazoa > Arthropoda > Insecta > Diptera > Sciomyzidae > Coremacera > Coremacera marginata. The sequence goes on from OU612043.1 coordinate 25,031,220, forward strand.
ATAACAAAGGAATAAAACTTACCAGTGGAGATACTGCATTCACTGCACATGCCAAGTGGCGTGATTGAACTGGCCGCCAATGAGAGCACGCGACTGGCTTGCGCTTCGTTTGTTGTTAACTTCGAGGGACAAAAATTGTGATTTTTTTTTTAATAGAAAATAAAAGTAATTTGTTTTCTTTTATATTTACCCTTACTAACTCCGCCAGGTTAGCAACTTTTTTGCGCCTGCCTGTCCACAGCCAGAATAAAGGATGATGGTTGTTTGTAGGATACGTCCTGCAAACGTAAAAACTGATAGGGCCAACCAAGAGCTCGGGGTGGCGCCCATCTTGGTGGCAGGACATATTCGGTATACCGATATGAAACAAGCCTGCGAAGGTATAGCAATTGACCTTAAAACTTGTTAGTATGGGGACAGTCTTATCCGTCAAATGGGGTAGACCCTATCTATCCACCTGAGACTTTAAATTGGCTGCAAAAATTGGATGTTGAGTGTTTTGGCATGCGTGCGATACATGTCGACACTCTAGCTTTCCTAGTGGTTTGCTTGTCGACGTTTTGACTTGCACCCTCAAGCTGGCACGGCAGCCACTGAAGGAAGTGTAGAAATGGTTGTGAAACTTGGGTTCTCATACTGAGCACGGCAGTCCCTTAGAACAGTGGCTGCCAGAGTAGGAGTGGCATTTGCAAAGGCCCTCCAAAGTAGGTACCAGACATGTGCAATAGTTTGCAGTTGAGCCAGCAGCTGGGAATTATTAAAATAGCCCTTTAAGTGCTCATTGAGTCCGGTCATGCATTTTTGGTCTTTTTGCGGAGATGTTGTGGATCCTCATTTACGGGATCGAGTTGCTCAGATGACTGTCGTGGGCTGGCCCTTCGGGAAGTCTCGTACTGGTTGTGTGAGTGCTACATAGGTCTAGATTGACCGGCGGGGTCATGCAGTGGTACGACCGGGCTGGCATATCTGTCTTAATATGCAAGAGATTGGGTAGGTCTTGTTTTCACCAGAAGATGGATGGTAAGTACGTCGCTATTGAAATCTAAACTGGTACTGCTATTACGGGCCGTATGTAATTTATTTCATAATGTTCCTAATCAGCAAGGCACTGGGTGATGCTTTGTGTTTGTGAAACAGCTTCAACGTTCGTGTTGCTACACCGGATGCCCCGTATGTTTTACTAGTTAAAACATAAACGGGTCCGTGTTGTAGTACAACACATAAGTTCTGGTTTGTCTGTTTCATGAACTATTACCCTAGGTCTGGAATACCCAAGTTCTTAAGCCTTGCGGCAGACGTACTTGTCAAACCAGAATCTAATTTACCCTTACTACTTATGCTTCTTTGAAATTACACTGACTTCTTTGCGAGATAGTAAAGGGACAGGCCAGGGTAGATACTTTTTTCAACATGGAGTTATAACTAAACTATGTTCATTTAGGTATTGCAAGTCACTGGTGACTAAGTAAACGTTGTTATTATTCTGTATATTTGTCATTTTCCGCAAATGTTCAACTAACGTATGCTTTTTAGATTTAGTCACCGCTAGAACCTCTTAACGTAGAATCACCCATACATGTTTTTGTCGTGAAATGAGTCGGAAAGGAGATATTGGCAAAAATGCAAAAATGCTTTTAGGTGCCATTTTGCCAATATGGCGGGTGCGAACGGCAAAAATATGAGGTGGCAAAGTTGAAATTCGGAAAGAGTACATAGAAATCTATAAAAAGTATCTATTACCAAAACTTCCGGAAAACATTCCAGATAAAACTACCAAATGATTGGACTAAATGTCTTAACCCATTATGGACTGACCCACGTTCCCTTTGAGCTATGAGTATGGTCTAACTTAGAAAAAAAAAATCAATAAATTAAAAAAAAAAAATTTAAAAATCGATTCGCCAACTCGAGATTTTTAATTTTCAAATTTAACGATATTGAACGATATTCTACAAGAAAAGTTGAGCATTTTGCGCCAATATTGATCACAAGAATTTCCAGAAAACAACAAAAAATATACAAAACTATTTTTCGTTAAAGACCAGCGTAGTGTAAGTCCGCGGAAGCCACATATGTCAGTCAAACTCCATAAAAATTCACAAAAGTTAAATATAACGCTTAAGGGGGTCCTCTGGTAATCCGAAAATTTTTTTCGATTTTTTTTTTCATATTTCTATTGCTCAGATACTCAAAAACATTTTCCCAAAAGGATTTTTCAAAATGCGAAATAGTTTAGGAGATACAGGCATTTTTGTGTAGGTATGTTTTCGTCAAAATAACGCATCAGCAAAGTTGTTTATTTGCCTGCAGTCATTAGTCGAAAATTCTGTGGAATTCTTCCAAAATATGTATTGATATTACAAAATATACACACACAGTATGTATACATGCAGTATGTATACATGCATGTTTTGATTTAGGGGTTGAAATGATTTTGAGCCCAGGTGTTCACATGAAAGAAGCAAACGAACGAGATTCAGTTTATTTTCGAACGCTGAAAGCTACGCGTGCGCGATAACTGCTGTTGTAAAATAAAAGAAAAATCGTTTTGTGTTTTTTTTTTTGCTATGGATAAAAAAAGCCACCCAAACGCGCCGCGTAAGTACGCGTATCGAACAAAAAAGAGGCATTTCCGTGGAAACCAGCACTCCCAAGTAGAGGACACCGACTTTGCCAGCACATCGGCCAAAAAATTGAAGAAAACGCAAGACAATGAAGTCATCATCGAAAACAACCTCCAGTTCTGTTTCTTGGAATTTTTTTCATTTTTCCAAACGCTTGCTGCTCTGGTTATCTGCGCCCAATGTAAACAAAAAATTCGATTTGGAAAAACATGTATGCGTGGAGTCGGCTTCAAAGTGAGTCTGCAGTGCCAATGTAAAGCTACACAGTATATTAATTCTTCGCCGGTGGTCGGTAAATCTTTTGTTGTAAATCGCCGGTTGATATTTGCCATGAGATTGCTTGGAATAGGGAGAGAAGGTATTAATATGTTCTGCGGATTAATGGACATATGCCAAGGATTGTGCCTTGATGCGTACTATGGCACCTTGAAAAACATGCATGTGTCTGCTAAAGCAGTTTACAAGCAGTGCCTGTTGAATGCGGTTAAAGAAGAGCAGGAACAGCAGAAAGAAAAAAATCCTGACTGTGACTCCTCATTGCTGACCGTTTCAGGGGATGGCACCTGGAAAAAACGGGGATTCTCGTCTCTTTTTGGTGTCACTACGCTCGTCGGTAAACATACCAAAAAAGTGGTTGACTTCGTTGTCAAATCAAGCCTTTGCCAGGCATGCAAAATGTGGGGAAAAAAAAATGACTCTGCAGACTTCGAAGAATGGTACGAATCGCACCAGAAAACATGCACAAACAACCACAGTGGGAGTGCGGGCAAGATGGAGGTAGATGCCGTGAAGGAAATGTTTGCCTCATCGATCGAAAAATATGGCATAAAATATGAAAAATATATTGGCGATGGCGACAGCAAAACCTTCAAGGCCATTATAGACCTTGATCCGTATAACGGCGACCCCGTTGTCACAAAAAAGGAGTGCATCGCTCACGTGCAAAAACGCATGGGCACACGGCTGCGCCAGGCCAAAAAAGAAAACAAAGGCATCGGTGGAAAAGGCACTGGCAAACTGACAGACAAAGTCATAAGCGAGCTGACTACTTACTATGGACTTGCTATTCGACGTAATAAGGACTCTGTGGAAAACATGAGAAAAGAAATATGGTCAACATATTATCACAAAAGTTCAAGTGATAGTAATCCACAACATATGTATTGACCACCTGGTGAGTCCAGCTGGTGCGCCTATCAAAAGTCAGCAGCAGAAGGCTCATTAGCCTCATTTCACCACACGTACGCCCCACTTGATGGAAAGGTTCTGCAAGTAATGAAGCCCATATACGAAGCGTTATCATCCGACGATCTACTCAACCGATGCACTGGAGGTGAAACGCAAAATTGTAACGAATCGTTCAACTCGCTTTTGTGGACCTTTGCGCCGAAACATATCCACTGTGGTGCTACCACAGTCGAAATCGCAAATTTTCTGGTAACCTGCATTTTCAACGAAGGCTTCACAAGTATTTTAAAAATAATGTCAACAATGGGTATTGTCATCGGCCCACAAGCCGAGATGTATGCTGAATCTCGCGACGGAAAACGACTTCAACGCTCAGAGCTAAAAACGTACGCATCATCGAAAGAGGGTCGCACAGCCCGCAGAGCCCAAAAAGCCATGGAAAACTCGTTTTATGAGATGGAGGAAGGCACACTTTATGGGGCTGGAATTGGCGATTAATATTCGTAAGTATTGTATTAAAAAAATATGTGTTAATGTCATTTGTGTGCCTCAAAATTGAAGTCAAAACTTTAAACGCGTTTTTCTCGAAACCATGTTTTTCAAAACTTTGCGCACGATAACTCAAACAGTTTTTGACCGATTATGAGGCATGAAACGACGCAGAATTTACGCCGCTATAGCCCCTACCTCAAACTTGCCGAAAAAATAATGTTTACTATTTTTTTTCTACACTAGACTACAAAAAAAAAGGTCGAAATTCGATTTTTCATTTTCAAAGTGGCGGCTCCCCCCCTAAAAAAATTTCGATTTTTGTTTCCGAGGTAGGGGCTATAGGGACATTCATTCTAAGTAACTGAATATTTTTTTTTTTTTCAGACGATGTTTACACTTGGAATCGTGCGCAATTTGGACCCACCTTTTTTCCGGAGAACCTCGTTACCAGGCCGAGAACTTTCTGAACGGTCCATAAATTCACTTTTTCAAAATTTTGTATTTTTTTCAATAAATTAAGCTACCCAAATCAAAAAACGGAACTAAAATATCTTTACTCGTTCTCTTTCCACAATATTTTGAAAAAAGGCTAAAATTTGGCATAGATTACCAGAGGACCCCCTTAAGAAAGACGATCGTATAAGAATTCTATTTTATTATTTTTATTTCTTATTTTTTAGAAGTTTAAAATTAAAGATAAAAATAAAAATTGATAATTTCGAAATTCCCCTAGCGTGGAAATGTAAGTAAACGTAATTTTTCAGCCTTTTAGCGAAGCGAAGCTTTTTACTCCTCGTTCTGTGATTTGCTTGGAGTGAAATCTGAAAATTTTCGACAGATTTTTTCTTGGAAATTTGATTGTTTCCACAAGACTTGTAAAAAACAGCATAGAGTGTAAATTGTTATCTAGAGATTGCATCAACTCTGCTAGACTCTGGCATGTGTTAACAGAGTTATTTCACTTAAAAACATGAAGAAAAAAAACTATGTTAACCTCTGTTAACACATGCCAGAGATTTAGCAGAGTTGATGCAATCTCTAAATAATAATTTACACTCTATGAAAACAGATGTAATTCAATGTTAATTATAACAGAAGCTATGCTGCAGTAGATCCTCACCATCTATCAAAAGATAGAGGATTGTGTATTTGCTATGCTACAACTAAAAAAAATTTGTTCTTATTTGCCACAAGGTGTGTTATTCTCCAGCATCGGTGTGTTTCTATTGTGAATGCGTTTGTGGTGTTGTTGGTACGAGGAAAATTAACAATGACCACTAGTGCGTTTTTAAGTATCAACAAAATAGATGATATCAATAAATATGGAATTAACAAATGCATGCATGACATCTGCAAGGTACCTAAAATGTTTGTTAAATTTTGTTTCGTGTGCGTTCTTTAATATATATTTTTGAAGTGAAGCTATTTACTCCCCGTTTTGTGATTTGCTTGGAGTGAAATCTGTTGAAGGAAAAAATTTGTTCAGTGCAGCCAAGTTCACAACCATGTGTGGAGAGTTAAAATGGAGAATCGCTGGCATTATATGCCCGTATATGTAATTGGCGTGGAAATTTGACATTCAACAATAAATAAAATAAGCAGTAAATATGTTTTCTGTATATATGTAATTTATTTCATGTTATTTTAAATTTTTGAATTTAAAAGTTAATTTATTAAAAAGAAAAATTATTACGCTATCAAATCTATGCAAGTGCGAAAAAGCTTCGCTTCTCTCGTGTGTGGCTTTTTATATTCATTTTGGAGATCATGAAAATCTATTACTGTATGACCTCCAGGTTAAGAAAACTATACCGTGGCGTATACGCAACGCTGGACAAAAATGGGTTAAAATTTGAAAAACACATTTTGAATCAAAATTTTGAGAAACGTTCTGAAAAATTTTTATAAAATTCTTTGACCAATTTTAAGATATTTTTGTTTTATAAAATTTTTTTAAAGCTTATTGTTTTCGTGAACAAAAGTCAGCAAAGCTTATTTTGTTAATTTTTTTTGCATCAAAAAATTTGTTCTGCAAGTGCTTAGTTTACGAGAAACTAGTAAGGATGGAGCTTCGGCAGGGTACCGAAGCTAAGATACCCCGCCGCGGCCATATTCAAGTATATTCGAAGTCTTTAGCTACGACAGACACGATAATATCCAGTTTTATATATTAAGAAAGTTTTCCTATTTTGATGACGTCACTTTGTATGGGAGGTAGGCGTGGTTTTGATCCGATTTTGCCATATATCATAGGGATGGTTCATATTATATATCAAAGCTGATGTGCAAAATTTCAAGACGTTTCTTTAATTTTTGTGGATTAAACAATTTGTATGGGAAGTTGGCGTGGTTTTCATCCGACTTTGCCAAATATTATAGCGATGGTTTATATTATATATCAAAGCCTATATGCAAAACTTCAAGACATTTCTTTAATTTGAGCAGATTTTTAAAAGATTTTACTCTTAAAATAAAGCCACTTTGTATGGGAGGTAGGTGTGGTTTCCATCCGATTTTTCCAAATTTTATAGTCAGCATTAAGACTGAAGAGCAAAGCTTACATGCTAATTTGCAAGGCATTTCTTTAATTTTTGTGGATTTTAAAGACATTTTACGGTTAATATAAAGTCACTTTGTATGGGAGGTAGGCGTGGTTTTCATCAGATTTGGCCCATTCTCGAACTTGATCTTATTTTTTTAAAAATAAACTTATATTTTGAATTTCATCGCAATAGCTTTAAAATTGCGGCTGTAACCGTGTCGACAGACGGACAGACAGATGGACACACGGAAATCGACTCAGGAGAAGATGCTGATCAAAAATATTTATAACATATATATATATTTTTCTATACCTGCCACGCCTCCTTCTTGGCGTTACAAACGGAATGACAAAGTTAATATACCCCTTACGCAGTACGCTTTGGGGTATAAAAATCAGTGAAGTTTGAAAAAAAAAAATTCATTTTAGTCGGCATATAGTTTAACAAAAAAGTTTTTTGAAATCGAGGTCATGATCAAAATAGGTCTTGGGCATATTAAAAAAACGTTTAAGGAACAAGAAACTGATTAAAAAGAAAAATCGATCGAAAATCACGTTCGGTTTAATTTCGTTAAAATTACAGTAACAAATTAACATTAAAATTTTTTGGGGTCATTTTTGGGTAACTTTTCCATTGCATTGGTGCATTTTCGCGCAGCCACATGTATCCAAGGAATACTTTTATTATTAAAAATATACTTTCTGAACATCTGTACACAGTAGTTTAGAAAAATGGACAAAATATAAAAAAATCCATAAAAGCCACCGATATAGCAATGCATTTTTTTAAAAATACAGATCAAAACTTGCACTACAATATTACTAATTAATATATACATTTATTTCAACTATAAATGGAATCATTTTACAAGCGGAAAGGGGAAAAAAAAACCAGCAACAATACTTTAAAATGCTATACTAACGTATAAAATACACAACACAAAAAAACATAGCTTTTGACTCTAAAAACGAAGCAAAATCAATATGCATTTATTTAACGATTGAGTTTTAACTCTTGTAACCGGGCAATCTAGCTTTCGGCAAGCAATCAATCGTTAGCTTTTTCAACAACATCAGTGCTACAACATGCCTTCCTTCCTGGCTTCCTGCCGCCTTCCTTAGTTGTTTGCCCAGCTGATAACGCAGTCCTCAATTAAACACTAAAAATGAAATTTCCTTGATACCTTGTGCACCTCAAGCATAGTCCGGTTAACTACGACTAGAAACGGACACACATACTGATACACATTTACTGCTAGGCTATAAAAACATTGGCAAATAAACAAACTAACAACATACCGCGCGTGAGTGGTTAAAAAGCAAATAAAATTTGTATACGTTCAAACAAGCAAAAACTTATGTACGAATACTTAGATAGGATTTCCGCTTAGTTTTATTTCCGTTCTATAAGCACTTAAATAGTACAGAAACCTAGTTTATATTGCATCCCAGCAGAAAAAAAGTGTATTTCGGCACAATTTTGGGAAATACTTTTTTGCATTCGCAAGTTGTTCCAATTATAATTCCGAACAATACAATTATTGCAGGTTATGTCTAAACAAGAACTATTTTTTCCGCGTTTCTGACATACGAGCGTATCGAAGGATGTACAAAATATAATTTCTGATCAATTTGAGTGGTATTTTATCGAATTTTTCTTGAGTTCTTGCCTTTTTTCGTGCTTTCGAAATATTGTTATCGTTTAATTTTTGCAGTCGTAAAATGTCGAGATCGCTCCGTTTCTACCTACATGGGAAGAAGTCATTCAATTGATGAATGTCGACGATAGCGATAATGATCAACGTGTATTCGAATTGGATGACGAAGATATTGCTTTTCTTGAAGAGGCCGCTGCCGTCCTACAGACCAGGAGAGAAATCGAAATCGATGATATACTTGCTGAGAATGAACAACTGTCGACTAGCGCTACTGCGCGGAAAAAGAAAGAAGCCACCAACACCTGAGCCCGTAACTTTCCAGTGGAGAAAGCCGAAGGACGATTACACTCTACCGACGCTCACCAATCTAGAATACGGGAAAGCCTTGTTGCCAGTTACGGCACCCAACAGCGATGTGCCGAGCTCAGTGCAGTTTCCAACTTGGATACGATGCTCAAATTGGTCAAGCAACAGTTGCAAATATACGCTTAGCAAAAAGGCACAATCTTCCCGATCTTTGGCGGCCAACAAAATTATAATATGTCATTGATTTTTACCGTTGACGACCATAGGGACATAGAGGTTCCTTTAAATTGTGTGGTTGCATGGGTGGTTGTATTGGACTATCTTTTCTTTTCCTTTCTTTTTAGAGAGAAGAAGGTTCCTCCCAACTTCTCTAAACATTTTGGACCTGTAGCTCCACCAAACACCAAAATACTGCAACATGATGAGGGGGGACAAAAAGATAAGATTTTTTGACTTTGTCTGGTGGTCTGGTAGGCAAATGGATGCATCTTCACTTAAAGAAATTTTTGAAAGCAAGATTCATTCCCTAATGAATGATACCTTTTTTGAGAAAAATCGATTCCATAGTTTTCTTAAGGGGGTCCTCTGGTAATCTATGCCAAATTTTAGCCTTTTTTCAAAATATTGTGGAAAGAGAACGAGTAAAGATATTTTAGTTCCGTTTTTTGATTTGGGTAGCTTAATTTATTGAAAAAAATACAAAATTTTGAAAAAGTGAATTTATGGACCGTTCAGAAAGTTCTCGGCCTGGTAACGAGGTTCTCCGGAAAAAAGGTGGGTCCAAATTGCGCACGATTCCAAGTGTAAACATCGTCTGAAAAAAAAAAAAATATTCAGTTACTTAGAATGAATGTCCCTATAGCCCCTACCTCGGAAACAAAAATCGAAATTTTTTTAGGGGGGGAGCCGCCACTTTGAAAATGAAAAATCGAATTTCGACCTTTTTTTTTGTAGTCTAGTGTAGAAAAAAAATAGTAAACATTATTTTTTCGGCAAGTTTGAGGTAGGGGCTATAGCGGCGTAAATTCTGCGTCGTTTCATGCCTCATATATCAAAATCGGTCAAAAACTGTTTGAGTTATCGTGCGCAAAGTTTTGAAAAACATGGTTTCGAGAAAAACGCGTTTAAAGTTTTGACTTCAATTTTGAGGCACACAAATGACATTAACACATATTTTTTTAATACAATACTTACGAATATTAATCGCCAATTCCAGCCCCATAAAGTGTGCCTTCCTCCATCTCATAAAACGAGTTTTCCATGGCTTTTTGGGCTCTGCGGGCTGTGCGACCCTCTTTCGATGATGCGTACGTTTTTAGCTCTGAGCGTTGAAGTCGTTTTCCGTCGCGAGATTCAGCATACATCTCGGCTTGTGGGCCGATGACAATACCCATTGTTGACATTATTTTTAAAATACTTGTGAAGCCTTCGTTGAAAATGCAGGTTACCAGAAAATTTGCGATTTCGACTGTGGTAGCACCACAGTGGATATGTTTCGGCGCAAAGGTCCACAAAAGCGAGTTGAACGATTCGTTACAATTTTGCGTTTCACCTCCAGTGCATCGGTTGAGTAGATCGTCGGATGATAACGCTTCGTATATGGGCTTCATTACTTGCAGAACCTTTCCATCAAGTGGGGCGTACGTGTGGTGAAATGAGGCTAATGAGCCTTCTGCTGCTGACTTTTGATAGGCGCACCAGCTGGACTCACCAGGTGGTCAATACATATGTTGTGGATTACTATCACTTGAACTTTTGTGATAATATGTTGACCATATTTCTTTTCTCATGTTTTCCACAGAGTCCTTATTACGTCGAATAGCAAGTCCATAGTAAGTAGTCAGCTCGCTTATGACTTTGTCTGTCAGTTTGCCAGTGCCTTTTCCACCGATGCCTTTGTTTTCTTTTTTGGCCTGGCGCAGCCGTGTGCCCATGCGTTTTTGCACGTGAGCGATGCACTCCTTTTTTGTGACAACGGGGTCGCCGTTATACGGATCAAGGTCTATAATGGCCTTGAAGGTTTTGCTGTCGCCATCGCCAATATATTTTTCATATTTTATGCCATATTTTTCGATCGATGAGGCAAACATTTCCTTCACGGCATCTACCTCCATCTTGCCCGCACTCCCACTGTGGTTGTTTGTGCATGTTTTCTGGTGCGATTCGTACCATTCTTCGAAGTCTGCAGAGTCATTTTTTTTTCCCCACATTTTGCATGCCTGGCAAAGGCTTGATTTGACAACGAAGTCAACCACTTTTTTGGTATGTTTACCGACGAGCGTAGTGACACCAAAAAGAGACGAGAATCCCCGTTTTTTCCAGGTGCCATCCCCTGAAACGGTCAGCAATGAGGAGTCACAGTCAGGATTTTTTTCTTTCTGCTGTTCCTGCTCTTCTTTAACCGCATTCAACAGGCACTGCTTGTAAACTGCTTTAGCAGACACATGCATGTTTTTCAAGGTGCCATAGTACGCATCAAGGCACAATCCTTGGCATATGTCCATTAATCCGCAGAACATATTAATACCTTCTCTCCCTATTCCAAGCAATCTCATGGCAAATATCAACCGGCGATTTACAACAAAAGATTTACCGACCACCGGCGAAGAATTAATATACTGTGTAGCTTTACATTGGCACTGCAGACTCACTTTGAAGCCGACTCCACGCATACATGTTTTTCCAAATCGAATTTTTTGTTTACATTGGGCGCAGATAACCAGAGCAGCAAGCGTTTGGAAAAATGAAAAAAATTCCAAGAAACAGAACTGGAGGTTGTTTTCGATGATGACTTCATTGTCTTGCGTTTTCTTCAATTTTTTGGCCGATGTGCTGGCAAAGTCGGTGTCCTCTACTTGGGAGTGCTGGTTTCCACGGAAATGCCTCTTTTTTGTTCGATACGCGTACTTACGCGGCGCGTTTGGGTGGCTTTTTTTATCCATAGCAAAAAAAAAAACACAAAACGATTTTTCTTTTATTTTACAACAGCAGTTATCGCGCACGCGTAGCTTTCAGCGTTCGAAAATAAACTGAATCTCGTTCGTTTGCTTCTTTCATGTGAACACCTGGGCTCAAAATCATTTCAACCCCTAAATCAAAACATGCATGTATACATACTGCATGTATACATACTGTGTGTGTATATTTTGTAATATCAATACATATTTTGGAAGAATTCCACAGAATTTTCGACTAATGACTGCAGGCAAATAAACAACTTTGCTGATGCGTTATTTTGACGAAAACATACCTACACAAAAATGCCTGTATCTCCTAAACTATTTCGAATTTTGAAAAATCCTTTTGGGAAAATGTTTTTGAGTATCTGAGCAATAGAAATATGAAAAAAAAAATCGAAAAAAAATTTTCGGATTACCAGAGGACCCCCTTAAGAAAAATTCGTAGGTAAAAGGGTCTCCGATGTCCCAATGGTCGTCAAAGGGTTAAGAGACAATTTTTTTATGTGTTTTAAGGCAACTGGCTCCAAATTGCATCGGCCCTTCTGGAATTTTCCAGATGCTCCAGTATGGCCAGCCCGCCACTGCGTGTGGACAAGTATTGAGTGGACAATACCCATACAATATTGATAAATACATGTGGACAAGTTCGGATTTTTTTATTGTCTTTACATAAATTCTTAAAAAAGATATTTAGGAAGCTTTAATTATAGATTTAGACCCAGCGACCGCCAGACATACGTTATTTTATAATAGTTAAGATTTTGTGTGTGCGTTAAAATGAGTAACAACGTTTGGAAGTAATGAATCTTGGGTTGAGGTAAGTTTGGGAGGTAGCAGCTTTAAATGTAGCAAAAAATGGGAGCCATAAATATGTTATTCTTTCATGAACATGGTTAACATAAAAAAATCAATTGGCAGACATCTGATTGTTTCGGACTACAACAATTTGTATGCCGATATGAGGAGGAAAAAATATGTTTGCTGCAGGTCGTCGCCAAAAATCGGAAGAAATATCCATTTCACAATAAAAATTAATTGATTTCATTCGCATTTTCAAACAATATATAATTATAGAATTTCTTATTTACGCTCAGTCAAAATTGAAATCGCATTAAAAAATTAAGTATTGAGCTCAGCATAAAATATTTAAAAAAAAAAAAAAAAAAATATATTTAAATGAAAAAAACAAAATTTCCCATGCCTACCTGCTAAGCCTACTAACATTGAAAAACAAAATTAGAAGTGAACGACCGAATCGATTTGAGCAAAATATGAATCAAACAATTCTGATTTCATTTAGATGACAAAATTTAGAAACGCTCACAATATTGAAAAATTTAACATGAAAAGAACGGCTTAATCGATTTGCAGTTTGCAGATTTGCAGTTTACCAAGTCAGCCTGCCCCGCCCACATTATTTCAAAAAAACATAATAAGACGTGAACAGCTGAGCCGATTTCAGCAAAAATTAAATCAATTTATTTTGTTTTTTGTAGAGTTTATATATAGTTGTTTTATATATAGAGTTTTATAGAGTTGTTTGTTTAAAAATTCAATTTTGTTCCAACGTTTCGTCACTTTTTTGGCGACATCTTCAGGGGAGATTTTTTTTTATAGATTTTAAAAAAATCTTTTTTAGGATTTACTTCTTTAAGATTTTTTTAAAATCTTTTTTAAGATCTTTCAAAAATATTTAAAATCTTTTTTAATATAAAATTAAGATAACTCTATAAAATTAAAAAACATATTCACATTAAAATTGGCCCCAAAAAATTAACTGAAATCAATTAAGTCTGTGTGCCATTGCGATTAACATCCCAGCAAAAAAGTGCTTCCAAAAGATGGTAAAGTGGAAGGGAAAGTATTGAATTCCATACCTTCCACTCTTAAACCCAGAAGGCATTCTTTCCACATATGCATGTAATTGGGTCATTCTCCAGAAGTGCTTACAGAATGTTTTCAAAGGAAGATTTCTTTGAGGCATTCTATGGAAAGAGTAATCGTTGCTATCAACCGACCGAAGACTTTTGTTGATTATAATCTATCGATATACATAAAAATGGATGTATTTATGTATGTATGTGGGCGTGTATGTCTGATATAGACTCCGAAACTGGTAAACTAATTTTGTGTGAAATTTTCAGGGAAACTACATCAAAGTCTCGAGAGTGTCTTAAGTTTGAAGCCGATCGAACCAACGGGCGGGCATTAAAATGTTAATGCCGGCTATTTCTAATAAAATCTTACTTTCTGCTGCTCAAGTTTAAACTTTTGCTATTATATTGTTTATGCAACTTTGAAAAATACTCGTTTAATGAAAAAATAAAATGTATGCTTAAAGAAGCATAAAATGTTCATCAAGGCTCAAGTTATAGCCGCCAGTTCAAAAAATCGGTAGAAGAGTGCTAAATTTCGTTTTGAATATTAAGGATATTTTAAAATTTTGTAAAAACCTCATAAATGTATTTATAATCAATTCAATTTTTACGCATATTTATAAAAACAAAAAAAGCAATAAAGCCAGATCCAGCAAGCTTAGCCATGTGTTGATAGAAATATTTGAAACTTTTTTTGCAAACATTACCATATAGAGCAAAACAACGCTGCAAATAGGTACAGTGTTGACGCTTTCCATATATCAGTCAGCCAGACAGTCAGTCAGTCAGTAAGTCAGTCAACCAGCTTGTGTTGAAGTCATCAGGAGGCTCAGCTGGTCTTTATGCAATTTACAAAAACAAAAAAAAAAAAAAAAAAAAAAAAGGGGGAAAAAAATACAACACGTTGCTGATCAGTTCTTTTTTTTTGTAGCTATATTCGTGTTGGCAATTTTTTTTTTGTCTGTTTTTTCCATGCATTTATTTCGAATAATACTTCCGGCAGTGTTTTGACACGAAACTATTTTAACTTGTTCACGCGGTACTGATGTCGGATGGTGGTGTTAGTAAGGATGTGCCAGTCTGAAAACAAAAAAACCACCAAGTTAACTCGGTGCTCTGTGTGACACACACACACACACACATGTATGCCACACAAATAACTACATACATACATACATACATACACCCATTTCTAATCCGAATTTATTTTCGACACACTATCAATGAAAGGGAACGGCTTGGCTTCATTTTGGCTGGTTTTCTATTGGTTTCTAGACACATTCAGGTATAACTGCACTGGTACAAAATTTCCCTAAAATATGCGCATAAATCCGCCTGTGCGCCTGGACAGCGACTAAAGTAAGCATTGCATCGCTTCGCATCGCAAAAACACATTCATAAATATTCATGGAACAATTTTTAATTTAAATGCAAAATTCTGCAAGTTTCTGATTGAATATTAAACTGCAATAAGTTTTAGAGAACACATATTTAACCTAGCAATACACATATTTTAGCCAAAATACTAAAAAACAATGTTTGAACGTAAAAGAAAAAAAAAAAAACAAAAAGTACAGTAAAATGGATGCTGACAGTGAAATAACAGTTTGAGTCTGATTGACGCAGTTGTCAGTGTTAAATGTGCACGATTAACTGACAATGCTTAATCATCATACCATCATAAACATGATTAAATCGGGCTGTTATTCAAGGTTATATATTTTTATAACACGTGGGCTAATGTGGTATGTATCATACCACGTGACATGTGTCAGTTAAAGTCATTGACATAAGAAACTGTCAAATGCACAAACTGTATATTTTTTTATCGATTATGCAGTATAACAAAATTTTTAGTATTCACAATTTTCTAACAATTTGAGAATAATTTTGGAGCACTTTCATATTTACTTTTTTTCATAACTTTAAAATAGCCGAAAGAATGGGTCTTGAAGAAGTAAAGATTAAAGTAACTTTTTGTTTAGTAGTATACGTACAGTGCTCTAGCATGATGAGCTAAAAAGATATCGAATTGACAAACTTCCTTTCATAAATATGAAAAAAAAAAAAACGAAATGGCCATCTCAGCCCTTGAAAGGACTTTGACCGAGCTTCTCATGATCAATTGTGTTGTGTGTGATATGAAATGTTTGCACACAAATGATCGAGAACTGGACCTACATGTTTTGTGCCGACTCCGAACGGCTTATGTTCTCAAGAAGCTTTTCATGGCAGTTTTAACTCTCTGAGGTTTGCCATTGTCTGCAGAGAGGTGACGGCCGAACAGAAAAATTATTTCAATTGAAAAATGGGTCGTGGCAAGCATTGCACCACGGAAAAAAGGTCTATAATTCACGAACTAAGTCGAAAAGGCAAACAAACCATCTGAAAACGCGGATATTCTCAAAATTTCGCGAAAAATGGTCTATAATGCACTCAAGCTAGTTACAGCAAATGGTTCAAATAATTTCGAGAATAAGCCCCGCAATCCTAGACCGCGTAAAACCACCGTTTCTACTAATAGACTTATAGTTCGCAAAAATAAGGCTGTTCCTTTCAAGTCACCAAAGCAAATTATGAGGGAAATAAATTAAAAAAATAACCTTAATGTTTCAAGAAAACTAGTATCTAGGAGACTACATGAAGCTAATCTTTATGGACGCATTAACCGAAGAAAGTCGCTCTTAACAAAAAAAAATTGAAAGGATCGTTTAGCGTTTGCAAGGGCCCATGTGAATAAGGAAGACTAATTTTGGAAGAACGTGCTCTGGACTGACGAAACTACATTTAATAGGGTTGGACCAGATGGAGAAACTTTTGTTGGGCGCCCCCAAACGCCAATAGTTGAATCCGAAGTGTACAAAATAATCATTAAAGCATGGATGAGGAAATTTAATGGCTTGGGGAGCTTTTTCCTGGCACGGCGTTGGGCCAATTTTTCGTATAACAGAAATAATGGGTAAAAATATGTATTTAGATATTCTTAATAACCCGATGGAACCATTTGCATTTGAGAACATTTTTATTTGATTTGATTTGGTATTTGTATTTGATAATGATCCAAAACACACAGCAAAGGTTGTGATTGATTGGCTAAAAAAGGAACAAATAAATATATTGAATTGGCCGGCTCAAAGCCCAGACCTCAATCCCATAGAAAATTTATGGAATGATGTGAAGGTCAGCATAAGCAACCAAAATTTTCGAAATTAAGATGAGTTATGGAGTGGAATTGAGAAGGCTTAGTACTCTATTCCAAAGGATAGGCTCAAGAAGCTTGTGGAGAATATGGGACGAAGATGTCGGGCTGTTTTGGACAATTCGAGATACAGTACCAAGTACTAGTAACCATATTCGTAAAATAAAAAGAAATCACTATGTCTTATTTTTCAGAAACCAAATTGTGCTATTTATACGTCCACCTCAGCTAATGAGCAATTTCAGATACTCGTATTTCAATAATTTTCTAGTTTTTAATTCGTAAATACAAAGCTACTACTGATTTTATGTTTTTAATGTTTAAACTCAAATACCATGAAATAAATTTTTGTTTTTCTCTATGTATTTTATTTAAATTTATGTGAAACACCCTACATGTATTTTTTGTGCTATTTATGTGTCCACGGCTGTATATCCTTTTGGGTGCCCGGACATAACACCCGGACGAACAGAATTCCCAAAATCGATTTCGGAGCTATGACCGCAAAATTTTGGGCCATAACAAGCAAAGCAGTTTTGGGGATTATGACCGTCCAGCAAGTGGTCATAACACCCGTTGGAGCTCCTGTCCGTTTTTCAAGAAATATCTAATAATTTCCCTTGTACTAAATGTCTCCTTTTTATTTGTACAGGCCTTTAATTGGGAATTATGTCGCAAATTGTTTGGGTCTTATGACCTTTTGCAGAAATGGTTTGTTTTGCCCAAAATCGTTTTGGGTGTTATGGCCGAACATTTTTCGGTCATAATTCCTAAAGCGATTTTGGGCGTTATGGCCTTGGGTGTTACGTCTCGGCACCTTCTTTTCTACTTCATGAAGTCACTCAACACACCAAAATAATACTAAATCCATTGAAAAATTGAGAACTAAGACAAAAGTAACCATTATCCATTATTTTTTAATAATAACAAAAATATGCCTTCAAAACCAAGTTTTTTTTCTTCCAAGACTATACCACCTTGTTCAAAAAGAAGGGTTCATTCACACTGTGAACCGGACTTAACTGTTCGATTCCAAAATTTATTTTTTAGTAGGCTGCCACATGTGTCTACGACAAGGCTGCCAAATAACAGCGTCTTTCTTTGACTTTGATAAAGTGACAGTGTTTTGTTTAAAACTTCTTTTGTGTCTTCGATTTTAACGATGGAAGCAAAAATTGAGCAACGAGTTTGTATCAAATTTTGTGTGAAAAATGGTTTCAACTGCGCCGATACGCGTAAAATGTTGGTGAAATGTTACGGTGACTCTGCTCTATTGTATCAGAAGGCAAACAAGTGGTTTAACCGGAGTAGAAGACGACCCTCGTACCGGGCGGCCATCGTGTTCGACTACCGAAGAAAACGTTGAAAAAATCAAAGAAATGTTGGTCACAAAATCGCGAATTGATGATTAGAGAGATAGCAGAGGACGTCGGCATTTCAATTGGATCCGTTCAGAATATTTTGTAGAATGAATTGGGCTTGAGACGTGTCGCTGCGAAGCTGGTACCGACAGAACTCAATTTCATGCAAAAAAGAGACCGCGTTGCTATCGCGAAAGACATGCTAGAAATGGTCGAAAACGACGAATCATTCATCGAATCCATCATTACTGGTGATGAGATATGGGCATACGAGTATGACACGCAAACCAGGCATCAGGCGAGTGAATCAGGCTGAATTTTTTCTTCCACCGTAGCAATCGAAGACACGAAAAAAGTTGTTGTAAGCAAAACACTGTCACTTAACCAAATGTCAATGAGAGACGCTGATATTTGACAGCCTTGTCATAGGCACATGTGGCAACCTACTAAAAATATAATTTCGAATCGAACTGTTAAGTCCGGGTCACAGTGTCAATGAACCTTTCTTCTTGAACATGGTGGTATATCTCAACATCAATAGAAACAATTGGTTGTCAGATTCGGAATCGAAAAAAAAAAAAACGAAAGGGCCATTTTAGCGTGTTGGAAATATTTCAACACAAATGATAGAGAACTGGACCTACAAGCATTACAAGTAATGGCAATTTTTACTCTCTGGGGTTTGCCATTGTGTGCAGAGAGGTGACGGACGAACAGAAAAATTAATTCAATTAAGAAAAAAATTCAGTTTCAGATCGGATTTGGACCTGGGCTCTATCGCATACAAGCCACACACCTCAGCCAGTATGCCACTGCCGCCACTTTATCAAATTTGGAATCAGCTTTCATAAATCTATTGAAATGGACTATATTATTGAAATAAAAAAAAAAAAAAATTAAATCTCCTTGAACACCATGAAGCTTTCAAGGACATTTTGAAATAAGAAAATATTGCTATAAAGCAGAGCTAATCATCTGGAGGCAGCACGGGAAAAGAGCTTTCTCTGCCGTCACACGTATTTAAGCACACGTACGCTGCTATAGCTTTCAGTATGATTTGAAAACTCATGAGGGGAGGATGTCGATGCGCGTAATAAAAAACACACACGCTGCTAGAGCTTTCAGATGCGCATTTTCGCTTATTGTCTTGCTTGCAAACATTATTATAAATAATAAACATTACCATTCACTAAAAAAACTAAATATTTTACAAGTGTATCAAAGCAACTTTTAAAATCTTTACTCTGCGCAATTACCTTTTTTAGAAGCTTTACTCCGCGCAGCCATGTTTTCTTTTGACAGCACAAAGCTTTGCAATGCACAAATACATAGACATAAGTGCCGAGTTTGCGGTTGTGTAGGAATGTCTAGCTCTGCTATAAAGAGACCAAATATTTCATTTAATTTTCACGGCAAAATATACAATAACAACAAAATTATCAAAAAAAAAAAGTTTTAGTGACAATCGGATTAAAACTAGACCTGAAAAAGCCATAAATTTACATACTACATAATCAAGTTAACATTATTGAAATGAAAAATATATCTAAAGCTCTAATTCATTCCTTAATTTTATGTTGCTAGTCCAAATCTGTCAAAAGCTAAATGAGACACTTTATAATTATTATTATCATTTGAAGTATTAAGATGTTGGTGTTAATTTTTATTTTGCTTTCTACACTCTTTCGAATGCTTTAAATATGAATAAAATTTTGTATAAGTCAAACGTCAAGCACTTCTAACGTTTCCCAAAAATATTCAACTTAAGCCATTTAAAAAGATGTCTTAAGGATGCTCAACCTTATCCTAAATCAGCATAAAACGTTTATATGTCGAACATTACTCAACAATGGCTCACAGCATGATTGTCACTAGTCACAAGTCGTTTCCGACACATTTATTTAGACCATAAAACAACGTGTTGGAATGTGACCGCAATTCATTAGCTCACAACTACCAAAAAAAGGTCGAAGTAGCAAATGACACACACACACACACACACACATAGTCATAGACAGAAAAACACAAACACTCAAACAGCTCTTAGCTCTAGATAGGCAGCCGCAGTAGCATAAAAGTAAGTCAAAATGTTTCGGGTACATATTGAGGGCTGAAGCTGCACGACAGATATAGAGGCCCTAGAGAGAGGGCGGTGGTGGTAGCACTGGTGTTGTGCCTTTAAAATGATATGGTTGTTTATATTGTCAATGCTAGGATAGGGTTAACAAGCCAGCTCAGTGCACGAAAAGGACATTAAATTTAAATGCATTGCCAGGATGTGTGTAAAAGTGTAAAACTTAAGTAAGTTTTTGGGGGTAGACTAGCAGCAAAGGCCAAAGTGTTTGAGTATACATATACACATATACACAAATATACTCGCCCACATACATACATAGACACACACTCGTACATATAAATAAATAAGTGCTTTAGACAAGTGGCTCTTTTTATAGCTGTTTTGTTCTTGTGTTTTTTTATTTCCTTCCTTTGTTGTCCTTGGTTCCTTTCAATACCGACCCCTCAAGTACCATTTCATCAGCAGCTAAAGCAAGAAAAATGATCAAAATAAGCATGTGTAAGCTTTAAATGAAGAAAACTTGTTAAATAAAGAGCCAAAAATTTAAACAAGCCTCACTTAAGCGCGTTTAGCTTGAAACTTAGCGCAAATAGAACCTATTCCAAGTCGGCGATCTCTGCAGCTATTGGCTAACTTTAATTTATTCATAAGGAATTTTGCTTTAACCGTTCTGCCCCTTAACGTTTCTTTGTTGGCCTTTGTGGCCTATGTGTGTGAGTGCTAGTGCGAGTGGTTTTGTGTGTGTGTGTGTGTGTGTGCGTGTGTATGTGTGTGCGTCTGTCACTATTGTTATGTGCGTTAGAGTGTAAGAACTTGCTTAAGGATTTTATAATGCTGGCAAAGTATTATTTAAGCTCACCCCCGAGAAAATGTCCTTTAAATGCTTGCAATAAATAATTCATAAACCTCCTTTTGTTGTTTTGCTCAAAAGTTTTCAAAAGTCTTTCACTTGCCTTGCTTGTCGCCATCATGTGCAATCCGTGCGGGTGCCACAATTATTAGAGTGGGCAAAAATGTTCACAAAATATTTCAAAGGATTCCTTTTTGCTCACAGTGGCTCAGTTTAAAAGCACATTTAAAATAATTTCGTCGTTGTGAGAATTATTCAAGACAATTGATGGGCACAATTTAAGAGCATTTATAAACGATTTTAAGTGTTTCGTGAAGGGGGGTGACCAACTAAAAAGAATAGAGTTTATGAGAATTATAACACGGAGATAATAAAAATTATGCTGCTTGAAAGTGTTTTGTACATTATTAAAAAAAAAAACATGTAAATCGGCATCTTAAAGCATTATGAGTATTAAGGTCACCCTTAATCGGTTAAGTTTAAAGAGAGAAACGCATGCTACACGCTTCTGGGTAATTTAAATGAGTTTTATATTTTGGAATCAGCGTTATTTTGAAATCGGCAAACGATATGATTTTTCCTCTCTTAATGCTTTGCAAAGGATATCAAAAGTTAACGTTTGATTTTTTAATATGGGTCTTAAATTTTCCACTAAATTTAGCTATTTATAAACATAAGTAGTAAGAAAAATTCGCAATATACAAAGTTGACAAAGTTGCTGTGTTCACGAACTTTAAGTAACATTTTATGAGAAATATTTTTGCAGAATATTTTAGTCCACTAGCGCACTTTTTTCTATGGCTTTTTGAACTTTTACAAAAATAGCTTTAAGAAAGTACTCTTAAAAGCAGTCGTTGATGGCTAAAATATTACTTGAAAATTATTCTTAGAAAATTTTACCATAAGTCTCTTTGGACAAAATTTGCCTACGACTTACTTCTAACAAAAAGAATTTTGAGGTTTTGGTTATTTCATATAATAAATCGGCTGTGGCGTAGTGGGTAGAGTGTGTGGCTCATACGCCAGAGAACCCAGCTTCGAATCCCCATCTGACACAGAAAGTTTTTTCAATTGAATTAATTTTTCTGTTCGGCCGTCACCTGCCTGCAGACAATGGCAAACATCAGAGAGTAAAAACTGACATGAAAAGCTTCTTGAGAATATAAGCCGTTCGGAGTCGGCATAAAACATGTAGGTCCAGTTCTCCATCATTTGTGTTCAAACATTTCACAACACACACAACAGAATTGATCATAAGAAGCTCGGTCAAAGTCGTTTCAAGGGCTGAAATGGCCATTACGTTTTTTTTTTTTTTTATGTAATAAATCGATACCCTTTAGAAATGTATTTTATCTTTTACTGTATAAAAAAATATTTAATTAACTAAAAATTTAAGTTAACTATTTTTCTTCAGAAGAACGCTGTAGACAAATATGTTTCATAGAGAATTATAGTGAAATTTTCTAAGGAACCTTTTTATGGAATAATATGGTATCAAAATGTTTGCTTAAAATATTCTTCAAAAATATTAAAAAAAAAACATTAAGTAAATGCAACAGTTATGAAAAATTAATAAATTTAGAAGTTTTCTTACTTTTTGCAATAGTAAATTGCAAAATTTAATTTACAATTTTTATTGAAAATTACTCAGACGCAGCTCAGTCTGAGCTCCAGCACCAGCTCTTTCTAAAATTTTCGAAAAATTACTTGCTAAACTTAAAGTTTTGAGAAGTATGACTATGGCGAACTCTCGATCTTAGTATTATTAGATTTTTCCAAAGCTTTCGATACCCTGAACTTTGAAGGTATGCTCATAAAATTAGAAAAATATTATTGTTTTGATATATACGCGATTGACCTACTACACAGAATATAAAAGAATTGATTTATTATCTAAACTAGTTTAGGTAATGTACAATTTTCTATTTCAGCTAATCTTTTCGGCAATTTTTCTACTTACACAGTTAAGAAAACAATCATGCATTAGGTTATTCACCTAATTAAAAATATTGAATTCTTCTAAAATTTTGTTTATAAAATCACCTAATTTTTTTATTCATTTTACCTAATACAAGTTGTTGATTTGTTTTTGAAAGCTTTCATGAGAAAGTAAATTTCTTCTTAAATAAAATATATGCACTATTTGATAGTCATGTTCCATTAGTTACTCGCCGCGTCTCGAAGAATAGTTGTCCATGGTTTTCTAGTCTAGTAAATGTCATGATAGCTCTTAAGACCCGTAACAAGTTGTACAATCGGTGGAAAAGAAATCCCACAATGTCTAATTGAGAGCAGATCAAAATAGCAAGAAATAAAGCTAATTCAACTGTTAAATTGTCAAAACGCCTATTTTTTATTAACAAGCTAAATTCAACACAGTCAGCCAAAAAGCTTTGGAACAATCTGAGACAAGCCGGAGTATGCAAAGTAAGATCTGACAATTGTTGCATAGATCCCAATACCTTAAATGAATATTTCATTGCTAGCTCAGCGTCTCCTGTTAATATGTTGCCTTGTGTATCAAGAACTTCAAACTCTGATGGACTGTTAAATTTTGAGTTTGCAGCTGTAGGTGAGAGTGATGTAGCACGTTGTGTCAACAAAATAAAGTCAAGTGCCGTGGGTGATGATGGTATTTCCATTAAATTTATAAGAATTATTTTACCGCACATTCTAAGCACATTAACCCACATTATTAATCACTGTCTTACAAGCTCTTCTTTCCCTGATGCTTGGAAAACAGCGACAATTGTTCCCATTGCTAAGAAATCCAATGCTAGCGATCCGTCTGACTTTCGTCCTGTAAGTTTGCTTTCATCTTTATCAAAAGTAGTCGAGTCTCTTATGGCAGCGCAAATTTTGGAACACATTAAAAAATATGACCTAATGTCTCCTCTGCAGTCCGGTTTTCGACCCGGTCATAGCTGTGCCACAGCTATTTTAAAAATTTTGGATGATATCAGAGTAACATATGATTTCGGGCACATAAATTTACTCTGCCTGCTTGACTTTTCTAAGGCTTTTGACTCAGTTGATCATTCTATTCTGTGTCAGAAACTTGGAGATAATTTTAAGATTTCTAGAATGGCGGTCCGTCTGTTATATGGTTGCTTAGTTGAAAGATCTCAAAGAGTAAAGGTGGGTAATAGTCTGTCCGCTTTCCGAAATGTAACCTGTGGAGTGCCTCAAGGCTCTGCACTTGGTCCTCTTTTATTCACGATGTTTATTAATGACATCTTTAGCAAATGCCGATACGTCACAATGCATGCATAAGCTGATGATATACAACTATACCTGTCCAAACCTTTTGGTCATGTTAATGATTTATGTATTAAAATGAACGAAGACTTAAGGAAAATAACAGAATGGGCTGAAATGAATAAGCTTAAACTCAACCCTATTAAATCATATGTATTGCCGATTTCTAAATCTAGCTACTCTCTCTCTAACATACCTGTCATCTATCTTAATGGTGTTGAGCTGAATTTTGTAGATAAAGTTAAAAATCTTGGATACCACATTGACTCTTCACTTTCTCCCGAAAACCATATCAATTCTGTTGTATGCAAGGTCTACTTCGTTCTTCGGAGTTTGAGGTGGACTGCGTCATTTGTTCCTATTGAAACTAGAAGGAAGTTAGTGCTGCAGCTCATAGTGCCAATCATCTCTTACTCAGACGTCGTGTATTGTAGACTTGATTCCAGATCTAAGCTAAAGTTGCAACATGTATTTAATAATGCTGTGAGATACGTTTATGGCCTAAGAAAGTTTGATCGCATCAGCCACTTGAGCAATAAAGTTCTGGGTTGTAACATTTTTAATCATTTGGATACACGAAACTGCATTTTTTTTACATCACCTAATATATTCACAGACACCTAATTACTTATTTCATAAGCTTCGATTTTGTAGATCTAATAGAAATTTGAACCTGATAATCCCAACTAATAATTATCTTAATTCCAGCAGACTTTTTTTTGTGAACGCCGCACTATGTAATATTTTGGCATTTGAGCGCTCAAAACGATAAAACGCAAAGTATGGAATCTAAATAATATTTTTTACGATTTTAAATGAAAATTGTACGAGCTTTTCGATTTTGGTAACCATTTTTTTTTATCTGTGATACATTTTGAGATGTAAGGGCCGGAAGTTTGAACTTTTTTCTCCTCTGCGCAAATGTTTAAAATCAAACATTATTTTTTGACTTTAAAACTGTCTTATAAGCAAACGCTTAAAGATTTTAAGTTACGGTTTTTTTTGTAAGCACTAGTAAGATATTATTTAGCAGTAAGTTTTAGTTTAGTTATAAATTAACTTGTCTGTTGAACGCAGGCTCTGAAATCCAAAAACCTTATTTTGAATGCATTTTTCAACTTTCGGTAAACTTTTAAAATTTGGAACGAGTTCGCACAAAAAAATAACTATGACACAGTAATATTTGGGTATTTCTCTTTCCTACTAAAAAAAAATGTGGGCCCCCCTGATCCCCCTGTCGAACAAACTTTTCAATTTAAGAAAAAATGACACACATTTTTTTTTATTTTCGTGGGTTCCGGTGACATTTAAAAATTTTTCATAAAAATTGGTAACATGAAAATCAACTTACTTAATACGTTATTTGACAGCAAAAAATAAAATATAACAATAATTATATCAGTTTAAATTAAAAATCCTGAGCAGATCGGATTTTAATGATCTTTAAAACTAATTTTGTGGAAAGGCATTGTAATTGATATATTTACTATTGCATACTTTTCGGATACGAATTAAAATAAAGAAAAGTACGGTCATGTCAGTCCATTAGGTTCCCTACACTGCAATTATTTCGATATGAATTTTTAAAAGTGATACAAATTCAATGATGCTATGTATTTTTAAGTTTTGTATCTTTCTTACTATAATGCTGGATTGGATAATTTTTAATTAAATATTGATAGAATTATAAATAACTTATATTTGCATGTTATTGTGTTACACATGTAACTAAGTAACTGATATGCCCTACCTAAAAGTTTAAATTTGTTTACAAAAAGGCATAATTGTCAAAATAAAGTAAAATTTGTTTGCAAATAATTATAAAAATGAATAAGTTTGATATTTCAATTGAAGATCTGTGTTTAATTTGCATTGAAGTGAAAAAAGAATATAACAAACAAACACTTGAAAGAAATATAATTGATGAAGTGCGTAAGAAAGTTTGTGAAAAATTAAATATTGATTACAGCCACGTAGCCTTTAATAACTTAAGGCTTCAGACTTTTTTTAAAACATTTATTAGAAATTGGAAAAATTGTAGTTATTGCAAGCACAAATTTTTGAAAAAATATTCAAACAGCAATTGGTTTCGTGCAATTTTAAATCTTCGTACAGAAGAAAATCAACAGTCAGAGAATAATGTGATACATGAAGTTGGACGGCCAAGGAAATCTTATGAAGAATCTGCTCAATCAAGTAAGTGCAGGAAAATACAAAATTTGTCATAAGAAATAAGTCTATCGCAGGCATTTCAAATTTTACAACACCATTTACGGAATCAAAACCAATTTGATACGATATTGATTCTGAAAGCTTTAGAAAAGAATAATCCTGATGAAATAAAAAAACTGAATGAAGTGCTTTATACTTCAAGAACGCAACCTGCTGAATTCACCACACCAGAAGCACTTGGTTTATATATTGATCTTAAAATGTCAGTTCGGAAATATAATATATTAAGATCATCTTTGATAAGCAAAAATTTTAAAGGACTGCCTTCCTATCATAAATTAAAATGCGAAAAAACACTCTGTGTTCCGGAGCAGTTATCTGCGAGTGCGGTTTCTGCAAAATTTCCGTTGCAGTCTATTTTGGACCATACCATACGTAGAATATTGGATTCAATTAATTACGAAATCGATATGGAACAAGACTCATCAAGTTTGGTTCTGTATTCAAAATGGGGCTGTGACGGGTCTTCTGGACAGAGTCAGTATAAACAAAAATTAGGTGAACTAAATTTTTATCCACCTTAATTTTTCAATACACAATAGGGAGCAGAGAGGGGTATTTTATCGATTTAGCCGGTCATAATTTTTTTAATTAAGTAAAAAGTATCTAATCATGTAAGTTTTTTCGAATTTTGATATCCTTCAGCCTGTGAGACTATTGGGTCAGATTTACCCACCCCATTTTTTGCTCTTAGATGCACATTTAAACTGTTATGTTATTAAAATATCATTTAATAATTTGTGTTAACTAATTGTTTTTATTTCAAATTGACCCACCGACAATTGAATTGATCCTTCGTAATCGCTTTTGTTGTGTATTGAATGCAAATTGCAATATATAAAAAACTTTTTCTTCAAGTCGCTGTTTTGTTCACAGATAACGAATATAATGATTCCCATATGTTTATGGTGTCAATGGTACCACTTCGAGTATTAAAAGATTCGTCAGAAAATCTGCAAAGTTGGACTGAGGTTTGGAGAAATGAACGACCATTTTCTGTACGGTATTGTCGTCCGATAGAATTTTCATACAGTAAGGAAACAACTGAACTTATATTAGAAAAACACAGATCTATGAAAGAGGAAATACAAAAACTTACAGCGACAGTTTATACTACGAAAAATAAAAAGAATATAAAAATATTTCATAATATGCAGTTAACTATGTTTGATGGTAATGTTGCGCAGGCTATATCAGGTAAATTTTTCATCGGCCCTGGACTGTGTAAATCTTTATTAATTATTATTTCTTTTTTTTTTCATTATAAAGGAAGCAAATTCTCAAGCTCTTGTACTGTGTGTCATGAGACACAAAAACAATTTAGTCAGAAGGATAGAACTGCAGCTTATGATGATATTGAGTCTATGTACGAACTAGGTCTATCACCCCTCCATGCTAGAATAAGGTTTATGGAACATTGCTTAAAGATAGCATATGACATAAAATTTCAAGATTTTAAAAATTCTTCGCCTGATTTCCACATACGAAGTACTAGGGAGCAAACTAGAATCAAAAATGAGTTTAGAGCCGAAGAAAAAAAAAAGAATTCAATAGGAATTTAGAGAAACGACAGGTCTACGTATTGATTTTCCAAAGCAAGGCTTTGGAAAAAGTAATGATGGCAGTACAGCAAGGCGCTTTTTTAAAAATATTGAAACTACAGCTTCAATTACAAGGCTCAATGCGGACATACTTAGACGTTTCCAAAAGATTTTGAACGCAATAAACTCTCGGCAGCTTCTTGATGCGGAAAAATTTCGAAAGTTTTCATTGGATACCCTTTATTTATATAATAGCATATTTGGTGATTGGAAACATCTCACTCCGACAGTACATAAAGTACTATGTCATGGAGAAAATATTATAAAACACCATTATTTTCCAATTGGTGAGCTGTCCGAAGAAGCGCAGGAAGCGAAAAACAAAGATTACAAAAATTTTAGACTAACTAATACAAGAAAAAACAACAGGGAAAATGAAAACATTGATCTGATGACAATGTTGATGATTTCGTCTGATCCCTTGATAACTTCT
This sequence comes from Coremacera marginata, assembly GCA_914767935.1. NCBI lineage: Eukaryota > Metazoa > Arthropoda > Insecta > Diptera > Sciomyzidae > Coremacera > Coremacera marginata. The sequence continues at coordinate 25,059,878 of OU612043.1, forward strand.
GTTCGAAGAATTGAAAAAAATTAGCGTACTGAAGAGGATAATGTGTTGCTTGGAATAGAAGATCTCCTAAAGGAATAAATTTTTGTTTTTTATTTTTTGGTATTTGTCTATTGTATTTTATATATTTTGTTTTAGTGAATTCAATATAATAATTTATTAAATTTATTAAAAAACTCGTTAAATTTTTTCCTTGATCTGGCAACACTACTAAGACGTCATCAAATGTTCTAAAATTCTTTTTGTTTTTGTCTGATTGATTATAAATCGAATTTTTGGACCAATTTTAAGCTTATTTTGAGCTGTATGCACATTTTGGTAGTAGTAACTTTTAAAATACATTGATCACCAAAGGGTTAAAAAAACTTATAAAAACCATAGTTAATACTATAAAAACTTGCAAATTGGGTAGAACTATACTCTTTTTAAACAATAAAATGATAAAAAGTATTAGACAAAAATTTAAATTTTTGCGCTTAGTTTGGGGCAACCCTACTGAGCCCTCGAACGCTAATCTTAAAATTTTTCATGCTACTTAGAAGGCCACATCAATTTCCAACCTAACACAAAAAACCGATTGAAAATATCTTTATTCTTTCAAAAGTTACAGAATTTTGATCACTCAGGGAGAGAAATGTTACACTGTGCGCCGTCAGATTGTGGAATATGCTACCTATGAGAATTAAAGCTATTACTAACAAACATATCTTTAAGTATGCAGTTTTTCATTACTTTTCTTAATACTGTCTTTTCTTACTTCTATACTTCTTTAATTAATTTTATTTATATTAATTAAATTTACTTAAAATTTATTGTTTTTGGCTAGTCGCTTTAACAGCTACTTTATAATAATTCTAATAAATCATTACACTGTTAGCTTTAAGTCGCATTTATTTCTATTGATGGTTAAATCCTGTTGTTATTCTGTTATACTTAATACATTTAAAAGACTGAGTCTTACATGTAAACATTTTACTTAAATAAAAAATAAATAAAAAAAAAATAAATATAAATAAATTTATAATTTCATATTACAACTCTATTCTAATCGCAACAATTTACACACGTAGTATTATACTACATTAAGTAAAATTACTATTAAAATTATTCAATAACGATAAGGTATGTATATTATATTAAGAGTTACCTGAAGTATTAGGTCCAGAACATGCAACAGTTAAAGTCTTCTTGTCTCTTCAGTGTCGTCCAGCAAACATATCGCAGTAACATTGGAGTGGTTGTTTCTTCAATAACTGAAGGCATGCTTAGATCGTTATGATTTGTAAAATTAGACATAGACCAAGCGGCATTAAGTAGCATCCTTAATGTTTTTGATTGGAACCCTTGCAGCACTGCTATATTTGATTTAGAGGATGTAACCAGCAGCTGTATTCCATAAGTGCACGTAGGTTTAATAATGGTTGAGATTTATATCCTAACAACGAGTAAAGCTTTTTGATTTGATTTATTCTTTCCAGGTCAGTCCTCTATCTAGATGCAATCCAAAATATTTAATGGAATTATGGATGAAATTGTAGTTTCATTGATCTTGACAGGTGTGCAGTCGCCTTTTCGTAGTGTAAAAGTTATATGTTTTGATTTGTTGAAACTAATTTTTATATTCCATCTGTTAAACCAGTTCTGAAGACTTCAAAGTTTATGTTGCATCAACTGCGATGCTTCCAATAAAAATTCAGATGAGGCCAATATTGCAGTGTCATCAGCATATGTAGCAACTAAAACGTTACTACAATGTGGCTTTTCTGACGTGAATAAGGTGCATAAAACTGGACCTAAGACACTTCCTTGAGACACTCCTGAGCAAATTTTAGTTATTTCTGAAACCTGCTGACCATAATTAAAAATTAATATTCCGTGAGATAAATACGACTTCATAGTTAAATAGAACGAAGTAAGCAAAAGTTGCTTAAGTTTATATAACAGTCCGTGCCATTCCCTATCGAAAGCTTGCTGAACATCTAAAAATACTGCAAGACAGTATTTCTTGTTCTCCAAAGCGGCTCTTAGAAAGTGAACATTTGTGCCATTGTTCTGGTGTACCTGGCTTGTACCTGAACACAAATTGATGTTCAGTTATGATGTGGTTATTCTCAAATATTTTTAAAAAAACAGCCAAAAAACTCATTGGAAATTGGTCTATAGGAAGCAACTTCGGTTTTGGGCATACCATTTTTAGGAATTTTTAGGAACCATGATTATTTTGGCACATTTCTACTGAGTCGAAAGTGATTCACTCTTAGAATTGTGTTATAAATTTAGGTTAAGAACAAAATACCTGTTTTTGAAATGTATTTAACCCTTCAATGCGTGAACAGGTCCCTAGGGACCTATTGCGTTTTCAAACGCAATTTACTCCTATTTCGGCCAGGACAACACCCCCCCAAAGTGACCATGTATTCCAAGAGAATTTTGTGGAGAATCGTTTAAAAAAAAATCAAGGCAATCCGACCAATGGTTTAGGTGCTACACCCATTTAAATCAAATACATGCGCGGATGCGTGAACAGGTCCCTTGGGACCTTGAACTGAAAATGCAATAAAACACTTATAAATGCATTTGTTCTTCGCTTTATTATAATTTTTTTATTGTTTCAACATATCACAGATGTGTTCTGTGAATTTTTGGTAATTTTTGGATAATTGTTATTGTGTCCTTGAAAGCATAATAATATGGTAGTTTATTTTTGCACTATTTATATTACGTCCTTCCTTGAAAACATAATAAAGTGGTAGTTTATTTTGGTAATTGCTTTTCGTTGGAAACATAATAAACCAGTTCTTAAAATTTCTACCTATACTTCACTAATCTGTTTTATGTACAAAGAGCAGATGTGCATAGTGCAGGTAACCTGAAGGCCAGGTAGACGTATGAAAGAGTATATAAGAGGTTCTAATTTCGTCAGCCAAATCATTCTAAGTTCAGACAGTGAGCAGTAAAGTGTGATATATAAAGTGAAAATAAAAGTAAGAATATTGAAATGGCAGACCAAAATATTGAAGTTGCTGAAATGGTTGTACGCCGTAGTACAAGATACCATTAAATGAGTGTACATGAAAAACGTGCAGTTGATGACAGATTTGCTAATTTTATGCAAGAAGAGCTGAGCGGTGACGAAGCCTATGATGCTTTTGGCAATACAGCTGAAAATGATGACGACTCCATATATGAACCAGGTTTTCATGGTGATGATTCGGACGCAGAAACTCAACAACATATCGAAGTCAATGAAGAAAGTGATGACAGCGATGTTGACGACGAAGAAAACAATGCACAGCAAACAAATGACAATTACTAATATGGTAAAGATGGCACACAATGGTGTAAAACAGCACCCCCTAATTCTCGCATTCGAGCTCATAATGTGGTTGACTTCACAAGAAGGAGACCAGGGCCAAACGGAGCGGTACATGATCCCTTCACTATATTCCGCTCCATCATCAGTGAAGACATAGTGTACATAATATTACGCGAAACTAATAGGAAAGCCAGGGAAGTTACAGCTGCATGGAATTTGGCAAATCCAACGAAGATGAAGGAATGGAATACCATCACACTAATTGAGTTTGATGCATTTTTGGCTTTTATTCTACATGCTGGACTCACCAAATCAAATACCGAACCTGCTAGAGAGTTATGGGGCCCAACACATAACCCAATATACAAAGCTGCTTTGTCCTACGATCGCTTTATGTGCATCAAACAATTCATCAGATTCGACAATGCAAATACACGACAGCAGCGACTAATCACCAGCAAAACTGCGGCAATTGATGATATTTGGGAAATGTTGCAGTCAAACTTAGCAGCAACTTACACTCCGCATGAGTCATTGACAGTTGATGAGCAGTTATTCCCCTACAGAGGCCGTACCCGCTTCACACAGTACATTCCTTCTAAGCCTGCCAAGTATGGAATAAAGGTATGGTGGTTGTGTGACTCCAAATCATACTATCCCGTCAAAGGTATGATCTATTCTGGTAAATTGCCAAACCAGGATCGTGAAGTAAATCAGGGCCAAAATGTTGTACTTACGCTTATGGAGAGATATATGGATACTGGCCGCACAGTTTATGCAGACAACTTCTTCACAACGTTGGATTTGGCACGTGTTTTGATGAGGAGGAAAACGGGCTACGTTGGAACAGTTCGCGCAAATAAGAGTTTCGTACCGCAGGAGTTCCAGAAAAATCGCCAGCGTCCTGTCCTCACCACATTGTTCGGCTTCAACGATGGCGATATAGCACTATCTTCATATGTGCCAAAACGAAACAAAGCTGTTCTTCTTATGTCTACTCAACATTATACTTGCGCTGTCAACGAGGCCAGTGCAAAGCGGAAACCCTACAGCATTCTGGACTACAATGCTAATAAATCTGGCGTAGATGTGATGGACCAAATGCTGGGCACTTACTCGTGCAAACGCTCTACACAAACGATCTCCAATCGGATACACCAAGTGCGGTTAGGACTTCCTCAGCCTGGTCCATCCATCGGAGGCATGGTCTCCCACGTCGTCGTTGACCAGCGACCCTTGCTTCGAGCACCTTTTTCGCTGGAGCTTCGTCGTCCATACGATGGACATGACCCAGCCAGCGTAGTCGCTGCACAGTTATACGCCGAACTACGTCAATGTCTCCGTAGAGCTCATACAGCTCGTGGTTCATTCGGATGCGATAGTCATCGCCGACTCGAACAGGACCGAAGATTTTGCGAAGAACTTATCTCTCGAACACCCCCAGAGCGGCTGCGTCAGTTTGCGAAACTACCCATGCCTCAGCGCCATAAAGCAGCACAGGTAGAACGAGCGTCTTGTAGAGTGTTAGTTTTGTCGATCGAGAGAGGGCTCTGGAACTTAGTTGCTTACTGAGCCCGTAGTAGCACCTATTAGCAATTATTGTTCTTCGCTTTATCTCCAGGCTGATTTCGTTGTTAGTATTAATGGCGGTGCCAAGGTGTACAAACTCCTTGACTACTTCAAAGTTATAGCTGCCGGATGAAACGTGGGAGTCTAAACGCCGAGCTCCCTTGTTTGTAGACAGCATATAAAGGGTGATTTTTTAAGAGCTTGATAACTTTTTTTTTAAAAAAAACGCATAAAATTTGCAAAATCTCATCGGTTCTTTATTTGAAACGTTAGATTGGTCCATGACATTTACTTTTTGAAGATAATTTCATTTAAATGTTGACCGCGGCTGCGTCTTAGGTGGTCCATTCGGAAAGTCCAATTTTGGGCATTTTTTTCGAGCATTTCGGCCGGAATAGCCCGAATTTCTTCGGAAATGTTGTCTTCCAAAGCTGGAATAGTTGCTGGCTTATTTCTGTAGACTTTAGACTTGACGTAGCCCCACAAAAAATAGTCTAAAGGCGTCAAATCGCATGATCTTGGTGGCCAACTTACCGGTCCATTTCTTGAGATTAATTGTTCTCCGAAGTTTTCCCTCAAAATGGCCATAGAATCGCGAGCTGTGTGGCATGTAGCGCCATCTTGTTGAAACCACATGTCAACCAAGTTCACTTCCATTTTTGGCAACAAAAAGTTTGTTAGCATCGAACTATAGCGATCGCCATTCACCGTAACGTTGCGTCCAACAGCATCTTTGAAAAAATACGGTCCAATGATTCCACCAGCGTACAAACCACACCAAACAGTGCATTTTTCGGGATGCATGGCCAGTTCTTGAACGGCTTCTGGTTGCTCTTCACTCCAAATGCGGCAATTTTGCTTATTTACGTAGCCATTCAACCAGAAATGAGCCTCATCGCTGAACAAAATTTGTCGATAAAAAAGCGGATTTTCTGCCAACTTTTCTAGGGCCCATTCACTGAAAATTCGACGTTGTGGCAGATCGTTCGGCTTCAGTTCTTGCACGAGCTGTATTTTATACGGTTTTACACCAAGATCTTTGCGTAAAACCTTCCATGTGGTCGAATAACACAAACCCAATTGCTGCGAACGGCGACGAATCGACATTTCACGGTCTTCAGCAACACTCTTAGAAACAGACGCAATATTCTCTTCTGTACGCACTGTACGCATTCGTGTGGTTGGTTTAATGTCCAATAAAGTAAACTGAGTGCGAAACTTGGTCACAATCGCATTAATTGTTTGCTCACTTGGTCGATTATGTAGACCATAAATCGGACGTAAAGCGCGAAACACATTTCGAACCGAACACTGATTTTGGTAATAAAATTCAATGATTTGCAAGCGTTGCTCGTTAGTAAGTCTATTCATGATGAAATGTCAAAGCATACTGAGCATCTTTCTCTTTGACACCATGTCTGAAGTCCCACGTGATCTGTCAAATACTAATGCATGAAAATCATAACCTCAAAAAAATCACCCTTTACTTTGTTTTACCCTCATTTATCGTCAAACCCACTTTGGCTGATTCCTTTTCGATAGCGGCGAAAGCAGCGGTAACATCTCTCTTGGTTCTGCCAACAATATCAATATCATCAGCGTAAGCAAGGAGCTGGACACCTTTATAGAAAATGGTGCCATTACGATGCACACCGGCCTTTCGTACGATCCCCTCCATGATGATGTTGAAGAGATCGCAAGACAGTGGATCGCCTTGCCTGAAACCTCTTTCGGTATTGAAGGTTTCGGAGAGGTCATTTCCTACCTTGACGGAGCTGCGTGTGTTGCTCAACGTCATTCTGCAAAGTCTAATCAACTTTGCAGGTATACCGAACTCAGACATAGTTGCGTATAGGCAATCCCTTCTCTGGCTATCGAACGCAGCTTTAAAGTCGACAAAGAGATGGTGTGTGTCAATTTGATTTTCGTGGGTTTTCTCCAGGATTTGTCGTAGCGTGAAAATCTGGTCTATGGTAGACTTACCAGGTCGAAAGCCACACTGATAAGGTCCAATCAGTGTTTTTGTAATTGGCTTTAATCTTTCACACAGTACGCTGACATTTGATGTCAGGGTAAGAAAAAACTGCTCCAATTTCACAACCAGACTACTAATTTTGTTTTTTTTTATTTTATTTTATCTTTTCAGATAAGACCAAGACCGGTAGAAGTCAATTCACTAGCATTTGCGCCAAGGACGAACAGGCCGTCATGCCGCCTATGCCGTTCTGAGTACGGACGGCAGCGGAAAACGAGGGCCTACTGCTTCAATTGCGACAATGCTGTTTGCGGAGAGCATTCTACAGTCCTCCACCGCTGTCATACTTGCGAACAGGCCACGATGGACCAACAGCAGCAACAACAACAATAGAAAATAAGATGTTTTATATGTTAATTTTATTCACTTTCATATGACCCATGTAAAAAAAAAAAAAAAAAATTCTAAATATACAGTTTTGTTCTTTAGACAATAATTAACATAAAAAAAAAAATAAAAAAATTTTTGCAATTTCTTTTCATAGCAAAATACTTAAAAATAAATAAAGGTCCCTAGGGACCTGTTCACGCATTGAAGGGTAAAAAAATGTTCACGCATCGAAGGGTTAATAATCTGTGCAGTTATGTCATCGTAGCTTGGAGGCTTATTTTTGTTGAGAATTTGTATTTCACTCATTACCTCAGCAGGTGTTATATGTTTAACTGGAAGCTCCATTTGACATGTTAGGTCAGTATATTGTGTAATTGAGATTTCATCATCAAAACCATAATTAAAACTAAACAGTTTAAATAAATTTTTAAAGTGAGAGCCAAATGCTTCAGCTTTCATTTGATGAGACTTATACAATATGTTGTTAGAGTCTCTAATTGAAGGATCCCTCTTTTTAACCTAATAAATTTCTAATAATCTACATCTCAAGTTCCTCAAATACCTTTCTAATGATATATCAAGTGTTGCTGTAGAGTTTTTGGATTTGCTGGGATAAGGGGACTCTTACAGGAATAAATGTATAGAAGATGATTTAGTCATAAAAATGAACCACTATTTATATAGTTTAAATAATGCTTTATCATTTTCCAAATGTCTAAAATTAATAATACGAAGGTAATATTTATTTTTAATCAAATTTTTAATTTTATTGTTCTTATTGTATGCTATTATTATTAACTGTTTTAATCACTTCGTCTTATATAAGCTCAGAATAATTCGGTGTTTATTTTTTTTCAATTTATTTCAGATATTTTATTAGCATACAAGATAGACTCTTTTAAATGCAACGATTAAGAATAATCTAAGTAAAAATTACAAAATAAAAAATAAGAACTCAAATTTAAAATTTAAAATTCAAAACTTAAAATATGAAAATTTTTAAACTTGCAATTTAAAACTAAAAATTTAAAAAATTCAAAAATGTAATTTAATTATTGGGATAACAACCTCTTAAAAGGATATAACAGAGATACAAATTTTTAATGGATATAACCATAGGAGAAACAAGTTATTTTAACTTAAATAGAGAAATAGATAAAGTGAAGCATTTGAAGTAAGTAATAAAAGAAAGAGATAGATAAAGAAAATTTAAGAGAAATAGTCAAGAATTAAGTGCTTAAAAATTGTTTTGTTGGTAGCGCGTTTTAAATTACTTGGCAGTGAATTCCAAAGCCTTATTGCGTTAATGAAAAAAAGACGACTAGATTCATTGTTTCTGAACTGTGGAACAAGGAAGAAAACATATCTGGTGGATCTGCAAAATGTGAGTTTTTGGAACAGGTAGTTGGGGCTCTTCGAAGTGATAAGTCTGTGCATAAAAATGCAGTTTCTTGCATTGAGAAAACTAATGATATTGCACCCAAGGATACGTTTACTATTGGCTGATATATGGTCAAACCTTCGTATACCGTAAACATAACGAGCGGCATTGTTATAAGCCACTAATAGTTTATGAGCTGACCTTGAGTCTAGTTTGCTATAAACAACATCGAAATAAGTTATTATTGGCACAATTAATTGTATAACCAGTTTTCGTCTTGTTTCAGTGGGAACCAATGACGCAGTTTTTCGTCACTAATTTTTAAACTTTACTAATTACACTGTTAATGTGGTCAACACACGTAAGCGAAGAGTTCATGACAAATCCTAGATTGACTACTTTTTCAACGAACCCAAGTCTGGTTCCACTTAGGAAAATAGGAGGCAGATCATTAAATGGGTATCTTGATTTCACTACAGGTAAAACGTACGACTTTAGAGGATTTAACCTCAGTTGATTATCACTAGCCCATCTGCTGATTTCAGTCAGGTCTTCGTTAACTCTGACACATAGATCTTCTATGAGGCATGTGGGTCGGGACAGATAGAGCTGCAGGTCATCTGCATATGCATGCATTGTGACATTATGACATAAAGAAAAAATATCGTTCAGGAACATAGTAAACAAGAGTGGACCAAGTACTGATCCTTGGGGTACCCCGCTAACAATAGATCGAAAACCCGAGTATCTATTACCCACCTTAACCCTTTGCGTCCTTCCCTCTAAGTAGCTTTTTAGGAGTTGAACAGCAGTATCTGAGAAGCTGAAGCAGGTTTCTAACTTTTTGCATAGCATAGGGTGGCTTACACTGTCAAAAGCTTTCGAGAAATCTAAGAGACAAACTAAGGTGATATGACCCTTATCAAAAAAAGTTCTGATATCATCTAATATTTTAACAACAGCAGTGGAGCAGCTATGCCCTGGGCGAAAACCCGACTGGAGGGGAGACAAAAGGTTGTTTGCATTAAGATGGTAAGAGATGTGTATAAGTCCTGAAATAAAAATCTGTCTCATTAAGCCCGATCAATTTTTGCTACGTTTGTGGAAGTCTGGTTAAAAAAGCCTCACATCATTTAATGAGAAAAATGAGCTTCGGAAAATTATCAGAAGCATATCAGAAATACTTTGAATATTTTCCTTTACATCTAGACAAACCTTGAACTCCAAACAGTGCATGTAACAGTTGCCAAACAACACTAAGCAAAATTGCTTGCGGTAAAGAAAGTTTCTTCACTTTCCGAAAACCAATGCTGTGGAGAGAGCCGAGCAATCATACTACAGATTGTTACTTCTGCTTAACAGAAAAACACAAAGCTAACAAAATAACTGAATCGTAAGCTTTGACAAGAAATCCAAATGTTTTTTACTGTACCATCTTGATATATAAAAATCACGTGTCACGATGTTCTGGTATAAAAATGTTTAATGTTTTCAATTGAAAGAAACTTTGGAGCAAGATATATTAATGAGGTATTGTTAACAGCTGTGTCGTCTTCTTCTTCCTCACCGCGGTTTTTAATGTCAAACGTGGGTTTTTGTTTGTTTGGTTCGTCATTTCGAATTCTGATTGGAATTTTAAGTTAAATTTATAAAAAATAAAAATATGTGCGAAATTTCAAGTCTATAAATTAATATTGTGGAATTCTAAGAGATTTTACCGTTTTGATAAAGTCACTTTGTATGGGAAGTAGGCGTGGTATTCATCCGATTTGGCTCATTTACGAACTTGACTTTCATTTTGGGGATAAAATCTTAAATATCGAATTTCGTTTAGATAGCTTTAAAATTGCTGCTGGAATCGTGATCACAGACGGACAGACGGACAGACGGACATGGATAATCGACTCGGGTGTTGATCCTGATCAAGAATATATACACTTTTCTATACCTACCCCGCCTCTTTATGGGCGCTACAAACGGAGTTACAAAATGAATATACCCCGTTTACGTTTTTTTAACGTAGGGGTATAAATATAGTGCAAGCACTGAAATTTAAATTAAACTTTTTCTACAAAATTATTTTTAAAAAATTTATTTTTCATCCGGTTTTGGCCAAATTAGTCTTAAAATGTTTGTAATGAAATACACTTTACTTCAAAAATATAAAATAATCCTGATTTAACTTGTTCTAAAAAAACAAGTTACTTGAAAATAGAATTAAAAAAATAACATGAAAATTGCAAGAAATTCTAAATTTGACGAGCTATCACTTGAACATTTTTTATCCGATCGTTACGATCAGTATATCAGTGGAAAGGCAATTGCAATTGACTTTTCAGCTATATACTATTTATTTCTATCGGATAAGTAATTTCAGCTGTAAGTAAATTTGAATGAAATCATCTCTCAAGAAGTACAAAAGTACTGTTATCTTAAAAACCCTACAAATGAAAAACAAATTTTTATGATTTTTGTGTTCTGGAGATCCAAACAAACTCGCCCATACATGTGGCGTTCTTGGTATTTCCCAGCTGTAAAGCAGTGTAATATATCAAAATAATTAGATAATTTTTCTAAAATAAGTAGTTGTTTTTTCTACTCTGAAGTTGGTAAACTAACAAAATAAATAGGTAATTCTTCTGAAATATGTAAGTGCCGTTTCCACTCTTAAGTGGGAACGCAATCTAAATAAGTAGATAGATTTCCTACAATTAATGGGTGGCTTACCTACTCTGAAGTGGACAGAGTTAAAGAAAAGTTAGATAATTCTTCTAATTATTTATGTGCCTTATCTATTTCATGGCTGAAAGTACACCTAAATATTTAGATGCTTTATTTACTCTCGCAGTTAGACTACCTAATACAATTATAATACATTAATATTTAGAAATTTGTAGCGCACCTAAACAAATTCGTTGACTGAAAATCACCGGATTACTTTAGCTGAATTTTATACATTTTTAGGTAAAAGTTCTACTCTTTTCTTTCTGTGTACAAAGTTACTTAAATAATAGATTTCAACGTGTTCGCTCAGATGGCAGAGCATCAAATCTAGGATGCATTGTATCCGGTGTGCCACAAGGTTCTATATTGGGCCCTATTCTATTTAGTATATTTATAAATGACATAGCACATTGCTGTCAATATGTATCCATTCATTTATATGCTAACGATGCACAAGCTTACCTCTCCGGACCAAATTGGCTCGGAAGACCTTGTTTGTAGGCTTAACGAGGACTTGCAAAGAATTTATAAATGGGCGGTAGACAACAGTTTAAGGCTGAATGCAGCCAAAACGCAAGTTTCACCCATCTCCGCAGCATGTCTTGACATCCCATCACTTCCGGCCGTTTGTGTCAACATTAAACCGATAAATTATGATGTTTGTGTAACAAGTTTAGGGTTTAAGATGAATAGGCACTTAAGCGGTTGTGATCATATTAACTCTAACCCTCCGGCAAACATTTTACCTCATAGACTCCGGGAGGGGGTCACCGGTGACCCCCTGAAGTGCGTGGATGTTTTTATTCTCTCTCTCCATTCTTATTCTTGTTTTTTGAATTTAGTGCGTGCATGTCGGTTCATGTTATGCTTTTAGCATAAGCAGTTGATGATTTGTGGTTCGTGCACATAAAATAATTTTATTCTTCAATAAAATGCCGAAACGTGGTAGACGTGAAATGGATGTGGAACATTCTGGTGAATGTTCAGATTCTGCTGCGGCTAGAGGTGAATCTTCAGGTGCAACAGGTGCAGCAGAATTTCAACAGATTCTGCGTGTCATCCGTTTCGACAATGCATATACCAGAGCGACTAGAAAAGAAAGTGATAAAGCTGCCCCAATAAGTGACGTTTGGGAAATGCTTATGAAAAATTTTAAAGAAAACTATTATCCAGACGCGAACGTCACTATTGATGAGCAGTTGTTCCCGTTCAGAGGTCGGGCAGGTTTTATTCAGTACATTCCATCAAAACCAGCCAAATATGGGATCAAGATTTTCTGGGTATGCAACACAGCTGATGGATATCCACTTTTTGGAACTATTTATTTGGGTCGTCAACCTGGTACTGAGAGACAAACTAACGTTGGGCAAAACATAGTTCTGAAGTTAGTAAATGCATACAAACAGTCAGGGTTGAACGTAACAACGGATAATTTCTTTACGTCGTTACCGTTGGCCAACCAGTTAAAAACCCGAGGCATGAGTATCGTTGGAACCCTTCGTTCGAATAAGCCGTATATTCCCAGAGAATTAAAGCCTAACCGTACCGATGATATTGGAACACATCGATATGCATTTAGCAAAGACACTACTCTTTTGTCCGTTGTCACAAAGAAAAATAAATCAGTTTATTTGCTTTCGACCATGCACTACACTCGTGTGACTAATGAAAATGGAAAAGAAGAGATGAACCACTATTACAACAAGACAAAAGGTGGTGTTGACGTTATGGATCAGATGCTCTCCAAGTACACAACGAAACGCAAAACAAATCGTTGGCCGTTGGCTTTATTTTTGAATATGTTAGATGTAGCTGCATTAGCAGCATTTTGTGTTTTCAGTAAACTGAATCCGGAGAAGTCTAAAAGGCGATCTTCTAGACGCTATTTCTTGACTCAGCTTGGAAAAGATTTGGCAACAGCTAACATGGAAAAGAGAGCAAATGATCAAATGGTTATAAGAAAAACTAATTATAGAGCTGCTCTTGAGCTTATGCTCGGAATAACTATACAATTTGTTCCTACAGTTCCAGTTGCCGAAAACGTTCCTGTAGTTGGACCAGCAGCACCAGAGCCTGAGATGAAAACAAAAGATGGTCGTAAAGTTGCGAAGGGTCGTTGCTATATTTGCATTTTCAATGATCCGAAATTGGACCGGAAAGGTCGTACAAAATGCTCAAATTGCAAACGCACAATGTGTGCCACCCATACCAAGAGCTTGCCACCGCTCTGTACTGGCCCAAATTGTTGAATTTGTATGGCATTCTATTAGCGGGCCACCAACCAATTTTTAATTTTGGTCCAAATTCTTGAATTTCCATAAAAAAATTTCAACTAATTTTGTATTTATATCCACAATGAATACCTCTTTTTTATATTACAACCTATAATTTTCTATATTTAATAATAAAATATAAAAAAAATACAAAATAGAAATAAAAACTGTGTTCTTATTTATTATTTTTATATAAAATGTATGGTGGCCATTGCGGGTCACCGGTGACCCGCTCCCGGAGGGTGAGGGGTATTGGACTTTGGCGCACTCCAGCCCGGAGTCCAAAAACGTAAGTAGCCTAAATCCAGCGAAAAACGCTTTAAAATATGCTCTTGATAGCTATCCTAAAATTTGATCACTGAAAAAAAATTTTCTTCGGAGATATTTGACTTCAAAGGTAAAATGGGTCACCGGTGACCCCCTCCCGGAGGGTTAGGGTTAATCAAACCGTTGGCAAACAGTTTCCTCTCTGTCGAAATAAAAATGAAAGTAGTAAGAACATTTTTAGCCCCACTTATATCGTATAGTGCTATTGTCTATGGTAATCTGGATTCTGCCTCTAAGCAAAAACTTCAATTGGTTGTAAACAGTGCTACGAGATATATATTCCTTCTAAGGAAGTTGGATCATATTTCGACTTACTCTCGATAAATACTCAACTCTGATATATCGACCTACTTAAATATTTTAAATTTGGTTTTCCTTCACAAACTTATTCATTCCCAGTGCCCTCATTACCTATACGTTAAACTTAATTATGCTCAATCATGTAGAACATTAAATCTCATAATACCTAAATTTAAATACTTTGTGACCTCTGGAACGTTTTTTGTTAGTGCTGTCAAACTTTGGAATTCTTTACCAATACATATTAAATTAATTCGAAATAATAAACTCTTTAGACTGGCTATTGAAAGGTTCTTTAGTGTATAATTGTAATTTGAATAATAAATTTTTAATTTTTGTTAAGTCTGTAAGTCACTAATTAATTAATTAAATACAATTTATGTACCGTATATATGATGTACTACTACATATGAGGCCTCAATGTACAATTGAAATTGAATTGAAATAAATGAAATGAAATGAAATATAATGATGTAAATTTACCTGAAGAAGCAAAAGTTATCATTTTCAGTATAAATTCAAAAACTTCACATTGAATAATTGTGTGACCAAAGAAAAGTCTTACTTTGCTTATATGGTTCACAATGGTTATATTTTAATTCACTATCAGAAGTATCTTTATTATATAACACTTTTCAACTGTGGTTCCCAATGCTCAAAAAGTGTCTGATATCTTAAAAAATATTTATAAATTTTTAATTATTTAACATATTTAGATTTTATAAATTGTAAAAAATTATTTAAATTTTAATTTAATTTTTCCAAGACTATAGCGCAACAATTTTTTGGAGAAAATATTCGTTTGAATAGATTTTATTTTTTAAGTTTTGAAAAGTTTTATGATCCAGAAAATACATATTCCATGTAAATAAAAAATTTATGTCTGGGTATTTCACGTGAAACAAACAATTAAAAATTTTATTTGATTCTTTAATAGAGATAATTTGATTCAAAATGCACCAAGAGCAAACATTTTTCAAATTCAAGTGTTTGTGATTTAAAAAATGTAAATATATACAGATTTACTAAACACACTCATTTTCATGATGAGGGATATATATATAAATCGTTTTAGGTAAATACGTTAATTTTTGTAAAGATATTTATGAAAATAATAAATAATGATTGAGCACCGCAGGCAAAAAGTTTGTATTAAAAATCGCTGCGATATTTAATAAAATTGTTGATATATATTAAGCTTGTGACGGAACCCTATAATGTTGACAACTTTGTAAAAGATATAAATTAGCATTTTTTTCAAGAAAAAACAAATAATTTTATTTCATATAATATAGTACATATATTGCAGAGCTGTGAAAGATTTCAATCATTTTACGTTTCAAGACTTTTGATTTTGTTCAAATTCATTACAATACATTTTTCCTTTTCGGTATTTTTGACTTCAACATGTTAGATTGGCAATCATTTGTCATAATTTGATTGCAGTCTGGCATTCATTTATATGGCCAAAGTCAGCTGGGACTTCAAATCCCTTGATTGATTTTTTTTTTTTAATTCATTGTCCATAATGTTTTGAGTATTTTTTGTTTTTTTTTTTGTATAATTTCAGATTTTACGTAGAGAAAAAATGCAATATAATACAATTAATTTATACAATAAACTTACACGTTTCTCATTTAGATTAAGTACAATTTAAACAACTTTTATTGTACAATCTAACAAAATTTTGCAAAGTTCTTCATCACTTCCATATTTAAGTGAATATCTGAAAAGCGGACGTGGTGGAACGAAACAGAAGCCGAATTCAGAATCAGCGCAAAATTTTGCTTAGGTATATTGTGTAAAAACTTTTAAATTTGTGTTACTTGAATGCGTTCAAAGTCAAATCACAATTGATTGGGAATGGCGACAATGAAATCAAGTCATGTTTCCACAAAATGATTAATAATTCAAAAACATTCAAAATGTTTGGTGACTTAATTTTTCTGAAGTCTTATTCACGAAATTAAACAAACACTTAAACAAAAATTTTACTAATTGATTGCGACTTTAAAGAATGCAGCTATAAATGATTGGAATCTTTCACAGGTTTGATATTATGTATCATAAAATTCACACGAAAAAATTAATATTTTAAATAAGCTAATATAACTTTGGTGTGCTTGTTTATTAAATCACAATTTACCAATATCAGAATGTATTTTTTGCTAGTTGGAGACGTATTTAATTTTCTGATCAAGCCGATTTCTGTATTTGGTTTTTGTAGCGACGTATATGAAAAAAAGATTTCTGACATTGGTAGGTTGTAACAAAAGGCATCAATTCTCTTACTATGCGTTTTTTAAAATTCCGGATACTCTTCCATTATTTTGATCTAAAATGAAGCAATTTCAATATGGCGAAATGTAAATGTTAATGTGGTATCCATATATAAGTATAAGTAGAAGAAAAATATTCCAAAAATTTATTTTTTAAGCCAGTTAAATGTGTCAAAATACTATTTTCGGCATTCTGGTGAAATGCGACTGCCAAAAATTAACTTAATTTAACAGGAAATTAAAAACTGTGCATTATTTTTATTTAAACATTTCCCCTAAATCTTTGGCCTTAATTAAATTGAGTTGACTTTACTTCTGAACTTTAAAGTTGTAGTATTTGGCATTTGAAGTAAAAGATTTATATCGTTTAGGTACGAAAAATGTAGGCTAAATTAGTTAGAACCGAAAATCGTTTAGGTACGAATATATATCGAAAAGATAGGCTAGATTTTGAAGCCAACTAACGTTTTAAAGTTTGCAGTTAAATCATGTTCGTGTTCTGATAAAATGATTTGAATTTCGCCATTCAAAGTACCTGGTCAGAACCTTTCCCTTGGATAACCATCTTACTTCTGTATGAATAAGTAATTTTTTATGTAAGCTTGCAATGTCATCGCACAATAGGGTAAATATCCTAGCATTTAGGGGTCTGGTTTTGATGAAATTAACAATCTTAACAGTTTTATTGAGAACTTATTGAAGTGCTTGTGGCTTTTGTTTAACAGCAAGAGCATAAAGATGAAGACTACAATGGTTATTTTTGATGTCTGGAACTCTTTGCGTGGGCTTAGCTCCATCAGTGTATATACCTATGATGTCATAAGTTCCAGAAAATCGCACAATTTTAAAAATAAGCATTAAGTAAGGCTCTTGACTTGTTGCTTAAGTTTGGCTTTCGCATTGTTGCACGATTTGGTTTACTCAAAATTTTTAAAAACCATTTTTTTTAAGTAATATTTTAAGTTTTATAGCCATCTCCTTCATTTCCTTCATTTGCGAACGGAACCCCTGAGGCATCTCGTGGAACCTTATGGTTCCGCGGAACACAGTTTAAGGAACGCTGTTATGAAGAATAAACGCTGCAGGCAAAAAATTTTTATTAAAAATCACCGCGGCTTCTGAATGTACATATTTTGTCATAATTTAACTTCAACCTATAAGAGTTAAAGCTGAGTTAATATTGGTATTTTTAAGGGGGGACATGACATTCGCGGCAGAGAAAACAGACCTTTTTTTAAAAATTCATAACTCAGTCAAAAACAAACATTTCCCCAAAACTATTTTTTATTATTGTAGAGAATTGAACAAGTTACAAGAAAAAAAATTAAAAAAATATATATATTTTTCACTCCAACATGGTTTTATAGAGCTCCAAACTGGCGGCAGGGAAAAAAACGGGGCCTCGTGGTTGCAGCGCTGGGAGTTGCAAAAGTTGTCCGATCTGGAAAAATTACTTTTTTAAATCTTAACAAAATTGATTATCGTATGACACGAGCTTTTTTTTTAATTTTTTTTTTTTTTCAATTTTTGGTGATGTTCCAAATTTGAAAGTGTGTTTTTTCGAAAAAAATATTGACTTTAAAAATTTATAAAAAATCGAAAAAAAAAATTTTAAAAAAAGCACGTGTCATACGATAGCGAATCAAGTTTAAAAAAATAAAAAAATTCGTCAAAAAATGATCCCGCTAGTGCTGCAACCAGTACGAAAAACATGGTTTCGAGATAAACTCTTTCAAAGTTTGTGAACAAAGAAAAAAAAAGGTTACCTTCAATCTGCCATGCCTGCTTCGTACTGTATGCCTTCGTTATCTTGTGTTGTACTGTTTCTTATAGTTTTTTGCAATCGTTTAGCAATTCGTGCTTCACCCTTCACACTTAAAGTAGGTACGAAATAACAACCACCAAAAGTCAGGTAGCAACCCCATAGGAACAAACTAACTTGTTTTTAAAAAGAACTAATTAAAAAACTAGTTTAAAATAAACCAGTATATGAACTACTTTCAATTATATTAAGGCGGCATCCACTTCAATTCTAAATAGTTTTTATTGCATTATTTATGAAGTAATTGAAATACTACTTCAAGACAAGTGATTGCTAAACTATTTTGAACTATATTAAGGCGGCAACTACTCTGATTTTGACATGTTTTAATTGCAAATTTTTATTATATTACAAGTTTATATATAATTAACCATGTTATTTCATCAAATATTATTAACTTTAGGCCATCAGTAATAGTTTTCAATTGGTTATTTTAAAGTAATTAAAACTGTAATTTAAATATAACTAATTTAACAAGTAGTTGGAAATATATGCAGACGAAAGTCAATTGACTTATTTAGCGGACATCACCATACAAAATATGTTAGTTCGTTCTATGGAAAAAAGTCAGAATTTCAACTAGTTGTGGTTGACAAAAAACTACTTTATCAACTACTTTTAAATTAGTTGATTTTCCTACAGGGAAGTAAAATAAGTATTTACCAGCTGCCGTACGTAGGTAGCGCAAAAATTAAAAATGCGCTCTCACTAAATCGGCTGTATCTTTTGAACCCGTAGAAATTTTTCCATGAAATTTTTTTCTTAGAATCTTAAGAATATTTGCTAAAACACGAAATTATTAAAAAAATATCGATTTAAAAAAACTGCCAATGCCATGTAACCCCTTAACTATAATTTTAACTATTTTTCCTTGTAAATTTGATCATGTCGAAATTTTGTGAAATTTTGTGCAAATTAATAACAAATTTGCACTGAATATTCAAACTTTCACCATTTTTATCTCCTAAACCATTCGAGACCAACATAATGTTTTTGTACCAGTAGGTTTATAAATACAAATAAATAAAAGTAAAGTAATAAGTAAAATTATCGTCTGAGGATTTTTCATTTCCATTAGGTTCTAAGATCTTTTTAAAAAAAATTCGAATGTCACAAGCTGCATTCCTCTTCAAAATTTTTTATTTATTTACTTGCGACAAGTTAACTTTGTAGTTTGACACGAAGTTTCTTGCTAGTTTGTTCAAGTCAACACACGTTAGCTTATGGGATAACTCACATACACAAAAGTGTGAATTATGCACACATTAAGCATGATCCCATAATCTTACGCGTGCTTAACAAAAACGTCAGATGCTCTGATGCATGCATGCCTTCTGTGTGTTATGCGCTTAAAATGTGAAAGCTTTACGTCTTTTTCGTACTATTTTAGCTGCGACTGAATTTATGATTTTTGTAGCCCAAGGGTGGGGGGGGGGGAGGGAGAAGTGCTGAAACGGCTTTTAAGGCTTATTTTCATTATTTTCCCATACAAAATATTCTCTAAGGGGGGGCATAAATCCCTTTCAGCCCGTGTGTAGATCCACATGCCATACAGCGCGTCAAGTTTGGCCAAAAATCACCTTTAAATTCTCAAAAGAACTGATCTGCCTTAGAAGGGATCAAATCGATACTATTATAGGTATCCTAACAGGACACTGCCTAATAGGTAATGATGCACGTAATGATTAAATATCCTCCACAACGACTTCTGCAGAAGCTGTAGAGATGAAAAGGAGGAGGAATCTACAACACATCTTATCTACGCTTGCCCAGTGCTATCTAAAAATCACCACCTTCACTTAGGTAAATGGTTCTATAAAGATCTTGATGATCTCTCAGAGTCTTTGGTCTACCGGATCCTTAGCTTTGTCAACAGCTCAAACTGGTTTAAATAGAGAGAGAAATTAACCGATGGCATGATAAAGTGCCTGATTGGTCTAAGTGTGTCTCAAATGAGACAGCCGCTTCAACCTAACCTAACCTAATGTACCAAAACCAGTGGCACATGTGCCTGAGTCATTTATGAACTATTAATGTAAACGCACATTATTTATTACAAATCGCCGAAAGACCCACTTGTGACCGTGGCACAAATAGTAAAAGCATAATAATGTCAATGCTTTTGACTGATTTTCATTTCGTATATGTTTATTGTATATTTTGAGCCAACCCCATGTTTGAAAATTTCAACACACATGCTTTATTTATTTGACGTTGATGTGTTAAAGCAATTAGCTGATAATCGAAATCCTTTTGAATATTTAATTTATTATTAATACCGTATTTGAGCACCCACATATGTAGACACATACACACTCACACAGCTTTATATACGAGCCACGCATTTCTACATAGTTGACTGAGTTTACAAAATTCCCAGCCCCATGTTTTAATGGACGGCCACTAATTAAATGCTTGGATTTATTGCGGTTATCCGGCTTCCGGCTTACGTTGAGTTTATAGTAAGTATGGCAAGCTGGAAAGAGGTTAGGGATTTGTTGTTATACTTTTTTTTTATTTATTATCCGTCAATAGCTGTCAGCTGCATACATTTCTGGCCTATACAAGTACGTATGAAAGATTTATGGGCAAAATCAAATTGTTGTTGTAATTAGTTTACAAAAGTGTGAAATCGTAAAATCGGTTTCGTATCGTGGCTGTTGAATATAAAGCAAACAAATAAAATATACATATAGTGAAATACATAGTGTGGAATAGATTTTAGTTTTGAATATTAATTAAATTAAACAAACAAATTTATATTTCACGATAAGTTTATTTAGTATGTTTTTGCATAACTATAGTACATAAAAAACATGTTTGTAGAGTTAACATGATTTGGTGTACAGAGAAATGTGAATTTTAAATACAAAAACTTAGATAATACGAAAGGTACATAATAAATATTTCAAAAAGGAATATTTAGAACAAACTACAAAATTATTTGATGACTTTTTTGGCCAAATGGGATCAAAACGAGAAAACAATTGTTCTTAAGGGGGAGGGCTGGGGGAGATACTGACCCTCAAAAGGATAATTCATGTTTTTTTACTTTTCAAAATGAAACATTGAAATTATGCATCTAGAAACGTTATGTTGCACATTATTAGTTAAAAATAATTTCAAGTTTGAATATAAGCGAAATCGAACGAAAACCACGCCTACCTCCCTTGCAAAATGGCGATTAGAATAAACCAATACTATCTAAAATAACACAAAACTGTTTTATGAAGTTTTTTGGCTAATGTAAAAACAAGAAAAAAAGAGGGAGGTAGAATTTTTCTAGAGGGAGGTAGAATGTGTACCGTTAATCCTTAAAGGATTATTTTAATGTTTTCCAATTTTACGAAATGTAACATTAAGTAAGTAAGTAAGTAACATTGAATTGGCGGCATCTACAAACGTAATATTGCAAGTTTTTCAAGTTCGAAGATGAGTGAAATATATCGAAAACCACGCCTACCTTCCATGCTAAATGGTGACATGAAAAATCCACAATTGACAAATACGATTCTGTTCATACATGTATCTATATATAGCGGGATAAAAATGTTTCCTTTCTGCCATTCAAAGGTATTATTTTTTTTCAATTTTCCGAGAGAAGTCATTTACTTTTTGTTTAAAAATATTCTTTTGTTCTATCGAAGTATTCTGGACATTAAATTTTGTAAATAAAAAAAATCAAAAACTGCTTACTATTTGGATGCTTTGGGATGTTGGAGCCAATTTTCTAGGAACTCATACCGAGTTAGACGATAACAGGCATCTGTAAATTAGTGGGAAAAACTAGAAGTTGCGGGGTATTGCCACAAATTTCACAAATAGAAAAGAAGAACCCATGAGGGCCCACAACGGCTCTCATAGCAATATGGTTCCCTCCTAAATCATCAAAATTTATTTTTTCACAAAAATTATTTTGGAAATATTCCCGCCAAAACTACAAATATAATGTTTTCTTTTTAATTTATATATGCTAAATACCTTGAGTTATGTTCTTAATAATGCCAACAATAAAATTTAGAAAAATTTTTGTTTGTTTTCAGACTTTTATTTCACTTTCTTAGAAATTCTCAGACTGCAGATTCTTTTCAATAATTTGAGAATAACTGTTCTTTTAGCAGCTCTCTCCCATTTTCAGTGTTGCCAGATATAATAAAAACAAGTGTTTTATGCTTATTGGAATATTAGGATTGTATTGCTTTTTCGAAACAGTGTGCTTCGCCTGAGTAATTAAGTGTAGTATGTGGCTTTCGATAGTTTTGAGTAAACTGAATTTAAAGTTTGAGGACAAACAACTTTGTTTATAGCTTACAGATTATTTTTTAAATTTGTACAGGATACACATGTGGAATTTGACTATATAATTAATAAATTTAGAGATCGGACCTCATTTCGGTAAGGACTTAATGTGATAATTGTTTAGAATTGTTTTTTTGCATGTGACGATTTCACGCTTTTATTAACTTTTTGCCAGTACATACGAACATAAGTTCCGAATTTGATAAAAAGTTGCCACATTCGTCAAAATAAGGCCTCTGAATCTCGGTAATGACTTAAGATATCGATTAACTGACCACGTCAAACGAAAGACACACCCTCAATTCATAATGAACCTATCCTAGCTCAAAACTGATAAAATGCGACGAAATATCAAAAACCAACCTACAGCACATCACCATAATTAAGCTCAATCTTGGAGTCCCGAAAACAATATCTGCGTTTATATTAGTAGTTTGTTGTCAGTTATAACCGCTTTGATTGCTTTTTATAATCTTGGATTCAATACTTGGACATACATATTTTGTTTGTTTTGCGAAATTCCTTTTTAAATGTGATTGAAAAATATCTTAAAAGACAAATTCCATTGGAAAACACGAAGAACATTCAGCTGTAAAAATATTTCGTGTACCACAAATAAGCAAACAATTGTGAATATTTAAACAAATATAACGTAGCAAAAAAAAAAAAAAAAAGGAAGAAATAACGTCCGCATGAAAAAAGTTTGAAATGTGTCCCATTCATGACTAGAAATGTCCCATTCATGGCGAAAGTATGCCATTTTTCAGCTTACATATTTCTTCACTCACGTTTATTTTGAATATCATTTTACATGCAAAAAATAATATTAATTTTAGGTGCACTACATTTTTATTCTACTTTTGATAAAAAAATCTTCTTTTCTATTGAGCATATTGAGCATATAGATCATCTGCATAAGCTATTATCTTCGGTGATCTATTATTATTATTATAATTATTATTATTTTATAGTAGCAGAAAAAAAGTCGCAATTATTGTTCTTTCCGTATGCTACTCAAAAGTGAGTTAGCATGTGAGTTGTTTCCACCGTCCCATCCATGTTCATATCCCACTCTTGGCTACATTACCCTACCGCTGAATTCTAGCTAAAAAAACTTAAAGCTTATTGACGTTATCAGCCATTTTTGCGATAAAATTGTATATTTGGGCATTTCCGTATGTCGAACATAACTTACGCACACATTTAAAGTGAAAAAAGGCAAAGTAAAACATATTTGCATTTAGATTAAAGCTTTTTAGTTTACATTTAAGCTTTTATGCCTGGTTCAGACTGTGTGACAAAACTGTAATTTTTTAAGTCATTATCAGTATCATTCGTAATCACACTATCTGAACGAGTGTCACAACAATTCGAACTCTGTCACAAATTACACTTCAACAATGGCATGTTGATGTGAACGATGGGAATTTTGTGTGACTAGTTGAGTGGCGCAATGCCATACAAAGAATTAAAATCCTTTGTGTAACGTTGTGGCATATTATTCTGCTTAGCTTTTTTATAAATCAGAACAAGTATGATTATGAAATAATGAACTAGACACCCTGTAGGAAAATCAACTAATTTAAAAGTAGTTGATAAAGTAGTTTTTTGTCAACCACAACTAGTTGAAATTCTGACTTTTTTCAATAGAACGAACTAACTTATTTTGTATGGTGATGTCCGCTAAATAAGTCAATTGACTGTCGTCTGCATATATTTTCAACTACTTGTTAAATTAGTTACATTTAAATTATTTTTTTAATTGCTTTTAAATAACCAATTGAAAACTATTACTGATGGCCTAAAGTTAATAATATTTGATGAAATAACATGGTTAAATATATATGAACTTGTAATCTAATAAAAGTTTGCAATTAAAACATGTCAACATCAGAGTAGTTGCCGCCTTAATATAATTAAAAGTAGTTCATATACTGGTTTATATTAAATTAGTTTTTTTATTAGTTGTTTTTAAAAACAAGTTAGTTTGTTCCTATGGGGCATCTGCACGAATACATTATTATTATTATTATTATTATTAAATCTTTATTCTCATAGTAAAAGTTTTGACAAGATTATCCTATAAAATATACAATCGTATCTAGTTGACTTATGAGAATAGTTAATGACATTTTAATATTAAAAATATGTGTTAAATGCCACTACAAAATAACTTAATACATAGTGTTTATAAATAAATGTAAAGTGGGGTAAAAATTAAGATTAACAATTCAAGCAGTAAAAAGAAAAGTTTTTTTTATAATTTATTAGAAGAAAGACAAATATTTTTTTTATAGTACAAATCAAATTTAAGAAACAGAGCGCAACAAAATTTCGATTTCCGAGTGATCCACCTCTAACAGCCACAATTTTATTTTCCTTAAGAAAGTAATGAAATTTCTTTCAATTCGTATATTTGCAGGGAGTTTATTAAAAAGTCGCAAGATAATATGGAAAAAAAATTTCGATATTGTGTTGTGCGAAAAACAGGAACAGTAACGGTTGAATTTTGGTTCGTTCTTAGGTTGTAAGAAGCAGATATTGGATTCTGCATGTAGCCACTTCTTTTGAAGAATATTTTAAGAACTTTGAAATAATATAAATGCCTTAACGGTAAAATCTCTAGACCTCTGAATAGATTAATAGATGAAGACAAACGATTAACTTTACAGATTATTCTGACAGCAGACTTTTGAAAAATTAATAAGGGACGTATATTATGCAGATATGCTCCTCCCCAACAGCACAAACCATATTGTAATTTGGAGTGAAAAATCCCATAGTAGATTTTAGTTAATATACTCTCGGAACAAAACTGTCTTAGCTTATAAAAGCATATTACTGTAGAAAGAAAATACTTCTTCAACAATGTAATATGTGCATTCCAGTTAAGCTGTTGATCAACCATTACTCCTAAATATTTATAGAAAGGCACCTTTTCTATAACAAAACAATTATTACTACAAGGGTTTCTATTATTAAAAGTTAAACCGAGGTTATCTCTCGTAGACGACTTTAAGCAAAAACGACAACAATCATATCCGTGAAATAAGATATCAATATCCGGCGACACTATACCATTTAAGCTAAAATAAATGAGCTTTGTTTTTTTGCTTACAAGTAATTTGTGATTTGCAAACCAAACTCTAAGTAAATAAACATCATGATTTATATCTGCAATTAAGTTAAGGGGATTAACTGATGCATATCCAATAGCAAGATCGTCAGCAAAAGCAGTAACTTTACCAACGAAGTTAAGCGAAAAAATAGAGTTAATATAAACTAGAAAAAGAATCGGACCAAGGACAGAGCCCTGGGGAACTCCTAAATTTATGTATTTAGAGTCACTTAATTCGTTACAAATTTTTACTCTTTGTGTTCTACAAGTCAAAAAGGACATAAGCCAATTGTAAATAAAACCACGAAAACCTAGATTATGCAATTTTTTCAGAAGTAAATTGTGATCGACCATGTCAAAAGCCTTTGTTATATCCACAAAAAGTCCGGCGCAACTTTTTTTATCATCAAGACCTTTATAAACCGATGTACAGAAATCGAGCAGAGCGTCTTCCGTTGAGAGACCAGCTCTAAATCCGAACTGACAAGAACTGAAAAAATTTTGACTGTTTAGAAAAGCTAAAATCCTTACTTTCATGGCTTTCTCAAAAATTTTCGAAATTGAAGACAGCAAACATATTGGTCTGTAATTATTGGTATCTTTTCGGCAGCCTGTTTTAAAAAGTGGGATTACAATTGCGTCCTTAAGTTGATCAGGAAATGTACCAGATAGGACACTTAAGTTAAATATGTGTTTTAAAATATCCACTAAATTGTATGCAACATTTTTCAGAATATTGTTTGAAATCTCGTCACAGCCAGAAGAATTCGAGTTTCTTAAGGATTTGATTATTTTCAATAACTCAAGACCAGAAATTGGCTCAAAATAAAAACTGCGCATAGAAATATGTTCCGGATTGTTCAAAGAGCTTAGACAGGCATCCATCGAGGGCTGAAGCTGCCTACATGTTGCAAAATGATTATTAAATTCATTTGAAATTTGTTTGAAATCAGTAATGATTCTCGATCCATTATTAATAACAATCGATTCCGCGTTTTTGGCTATGTTGCGATTTAAAATATTATTTACAACTTCCCATTCTTTTTTTGAGTTACCTTGTGCAATTCTAATCTGGTTTTGGTAGTAATTATTCCTACAAGATTTTATTTCTATTTTTAAATTTTTACATATACGAGCGTAACGCTGCTTTAAAATGAGATTAAAAGGATGCTGGGCACATTTTTTTTTAAATTTATTTTTTAGCTTAACCTTCTTAAGTAAACCAAGAGTCATCCACGGTTTTAACATACGTTTTGAATTTCTAAGAATGGTTGTAAAAATGGAGTTATAAATATGATTGGTTAAATGCCTAAGAATAAGCTATACGCCTGAGATACATTTTGTTCTGCATAAACAGGCTCCCAATCTTCAGAGCGCAGGGCATAATTTAGTTCTAAAAAATTAATTTGCTTGACTCTAACAGGACAGTCATGGTTATAATTTATTTGGTACCCAGTTCTACTCAGAAGTATACCCGTTAAGCAATGATCAGTCACTTGAAGATCCAGGTTAATCCCAAAACAAGAGTTGAGAGATAATCTAGAGAAACGAGCAAGTACATGGTCAAGACAAGTTCCTGACACAAGTCTAGTAGGCTCATTTACGAAGGACGTAAGCCCGTTTTCAGCCGTGAGAGTCATGTATGTATTTAAAGATTGGTTGGTGTGAAGAAGATCTATATCCAAACGCCTCTTCAAAACATTTGCTTGAAACACGTATACATACACTCTATCATTGCCCTGTAGG
This sequence comes from Coremacera marginata, assembly GCA_914767935.1. Classification (NCBI taxonomy): domain Eukaryota; kingdom Metazoa; phylum Arthropoda; class Insecta; order Diptera; family Sciomyzidae; genus Coremacera; species Coremacera marginata. Next base: position 25,087,394 of record OU612043.1, read on the forward strand.
AAAATCAACTAATTTAAAAGTAGTTGATAAAGAAGTTTTTTGTCAACCACAACTAGTTGAAATTCTGACTTTTTTCCATAAAACGAACTAACTTATTTTGTATGGTGATGTCCGCTAAATAAGTCAATTGACTGTCGTCTGCATATATTTTCAACTACTTGTTAAATTAGTTACATTTAAATTATTTTTTTAATTGCTTTAAAATAACCAATTAAAAACTATTACTGATGGCCAAAAGTTAATAATATTTGATGAAATAACATGGTTAAATATATATAAGCTTGTAATCTAATAAAAATTTTCAATTAAAACATGCCAACATCAGAGTAATTGCCGCCTTAATATAATTAAAAGTAGTTCATATACTGGTTTATTTTAAACTAGTTTTTTAACTAGTTGTTTTTAAAAACAAGTTAGTTTGTTCCTATAGGGTATTACTGATGGCCTAAAGTTAATAATATTTGATGAAATAACATGGTTAAATATATATGAACTTGTAATCTAATAAAAGTTTGCAATTAAAACATGTCAACATCAGAGTAGTTGCCGCCTTAATATAATTAAAAGTAGTTCATATACTGGTTTATATTAAATTAGTTTTTTAATTAGTTGTTTTTAAAAACAAGTTAGTTTGTTCCTATGGGGCATCTGCACGAATACATCCAAACGCCTCTTCAAAACATTTGCTTGAAACACGTATACATACACTCTATCATTGCCCTGTAGGAAAATCAACTAATTTAAAAGTAGTTGATAAAGAAGTTTTTTGTCAACCACAACTAGTTGAAATTCTGACTTTTTTCCATAGAACGAAGTAACTTATTTTGTATGGTGATGTCCGCTAAATAAGTCAATTGACTGTCGTCTGCATATATTTTCAACTACTTGTTAAATTAGTTACATTTAAATTATTTTTTTAATTGCTTTAAAATAACCAATTGAAAACTATTACTGATGGCCAAAAGTTAATAATATTTGATGAAATAACATGGTTAAATATATATAAGCTTGCAATCTAATAAAAATTTTCAATTAAAACATGCCAACAACAGAGTAGTTGCCGCCTTAATATAATTCAAAGTAGTTTATCAATCACTGGTTTTTAAGTAGTATTTCAATTACTTCATATATTGAAGTGGATGCCGCCTTAATATAATTCAAAGTTGTTCATATACTGGTTTATTTTAAACTAGTTTTTTAGTTAGTTGTTTTTAAAAACAAGTTAGTTCGATCCTATAGGGACTGTACTCAAAACCGAAATGTTTTTTAATATGAAATTTCCTCGCGTACTTGTGCTCGTATACCAAGTACATGTATATAGGTTATATCATGGTAGCATTAAAGAAGGTATATGCATTTTGAACTGCGCTCTCTTTCTCATAGCCAAAATTGTCAAAATCAATACAAATCACATTTTTGTTTACATTTTTCCAATTAAAGCTTCTCATCGCTTTCATATTTTCTACGAGCTATCAAATTCGTTTTGACAGTTATGGCAGTCTGCCTCTCCGAAATGCACCTACCTTCTCTTATTTTACCATGGGTTATATTAAATAAAAGAACGGGAAAACAATTCATACAAACCTTAAAAAGAATAACATTGAATTTTTTAAACTTCAATACTTTTAAAAGTAAGTAAATAAAATAATCGAAAAATAAAGTTGACTTTTTTAGACATGATTTTTTAACACTATTTCTATGTTTATTTCTATATTTATATTTAACACTATATTTTTTCATTATGTCTATTTCGAGCTGTACAGCACAATCTACTTGGTGTACTTGCTATGTTTTGAAAAGACAAAGTAGTCTGCATGAAAAATAGCTATGTAACCAACCCAAAGTTGTGTACACACTCTGTTAAGATCCAACCGGATGTTGTAGACTACTCGCTTCAGCCTGTGTTAGATTAGAAAGTACTGTACACAAGTTTGAAAGATACTATAAAATGTATCTTTCATGCCCTAACGTTCATACAGAAGGAGTAAAATTCGGACATAGTACTGAGGAATACATGTGCATGGTTCGTCTATTAGATATTTATGAATTCCTTGGTTTTTTAGGGCATGAGTGAAGATTGCATTAGCCAAAATATTTAATGATAACCAGTTTCTTTATTGGGACTTATATGGATTCTTTGAATTCTTTGAACAAAAATCAAAAATTGCTTGACTAATAGCTTCCACTAAGATTATTTATGGACTTCGTTTTGTATTGGATTTTTATTTTAGATTAATTGGCCACATAGTCACAGGTTCTACAAGGGATATCTATAGTAACATAAGTTCAGAAAGTAAATGTTCTTAATGACAAAAAAAAAAAAACAAATTCTATACAGAGTTTAACAAAAAAAAAGTTCCATTTAAGAAAAATGTTTACTTTTTTACCATTATATGGATAAAGTAAGCAAATAATTTCATCAGTTTGACTCCGATTTGTATAACATTAAATATCGTAGTTGAATTTGAGTTTAATTTTCAACCATAATTTTGTTTCAAGCCATAAAAACTTATTTCTCGTGTTTAATGGAAGTCCATTGTCTCTGAAAATGGTGCTGCAATTCAATGTAATAAAGAAAAACTAGATCTCGAAGGCAAAGTATATATCGTAAATTCAGTCTATCATAAATTTATTTCTTAAATTAATAATACATGTTCTAAGTAGCACTCAAAAATTTACTGAAATTGGATGGTGAAACTTTCAAATTAGTTTTTGTACCATATTTTTTTTTTAAGTGGAATTTTCTTAAAATATTTAATATTATTATCAACAAACATTGCCAAAAGTTTTTTGATATTATTACTTTATCTCACTTTCACTACTAATGGAATAAAATTTCATCAAAGTTGTTTTGAACAAACTGTTTTTAAAATATCGGTGTCGAACTTCAAAATACAGTATTTTCAAATGAGAGTGTGAACGATTGTCAAGCAAAATAGACATGAGATCGTGACTATCCATTTGACAATCACTGCTACACAAATTTATGTCATTTTAGAACACACAATGTGAACTATTTTTCAATTAACATAGAAATGAACAACAGAAGCCACACATTAAATGACCATGTTGTCACACAGTCTGAATCAGCCCTTAGGTAGCACTTTAGTTAGTAACAAATTTTATAGTGGGCATAATCCTGGCTTCAAAAAAAAAAGCGCAAAAAAAGAAACAATTCGAACGTGACAAAAATGAAATTTGTTTTCGTGTCCATATATAGAAAGTCAGAATTCAGCGAAATCTATCACAATTTTTTAGTGCAATTAATTTTAGAATCTTATGGAATAATGTTTCTTTATAATGTATTTGGTTTGATTCAAATATCTTCTGTACTTTTCTTTTTAATCATAATTTATGTCGATACGTGACATTTTGAACTTAACATTTTTTCCATTATGATTTAATTGAGTAATTAAGAAATTGGGCAATTAAGTTATTATGTAATTAAATTTGTAAATTCAATTTACGATGTATTGGTTTAAGTCAAACAAATATTTTAACAGCTCCACTTTTATTTTATTAATTTCAATATATGAGAAAACGCTTTAAAAATTATTTGTCGACTTGCTGCGCTTAGAGTTAAAAACGTAATGTCGGCTTAAAAAATATAAAACATTGACCGTAGCTTTTTTCATAAGATACAGATAAGTAAATAAAGAAATTTTTATGTATACAACAAATGAGAGTTGAATATTGAATATAGTATAAATGAATATGTATGAGCGTATTGAGAACATTTCATGTGTTTAAATTCATGTACATGATGGTTTAATATTTATAAGCAGTTAGTTTTGGATTTATAAGTGGAAGTTATACTTTATTATAAAACGGCGGCAACAAAATTATTAAAAAGAAAATTAAATATATTGTTCTCTAGCCAATGCCTTCCATAACCAATGCCTTACTATAACAAAAAGGCTTACGAAACATTTACTAAACAGAAAACAGCATTTGTGAAGCAATCAAGGCGATTTGATCAACGCAGTATATGAATATGTGTATAAATTGCTTAAATTAATAAAATTGAAATGTTTCTCTAAGATAATATCATAAAATAATAAGTTTTTATAAACTTTAAATTTATTGTTCAGGGTGGACCTTTCGGCGGAAATGCCCATCTACATACAGTGAATCAAAAAAGTTTAGGCACAGAGCTACTCTCAAAGTTAGATACAAACTTTGTTTAAACAGTTGTATAAACAAATAACTTTTTCCACTTATCGAAAAAAAAAATACTAAGGCATCATTTGAAAATTGAAAGTTTTTTATTATTCACTACAAAAACATTTCATTTTTCATTTTTGTTTTATGTGTTATGTTATTAAAGAACAAAAAAGTCACAATTTTACATAATCAAAATTTAAGCACATGTGTAAAATTTTTTAAATTATTTTTGGTTTTCATACATTTAATATTTTGTTAGGCCTCCTTTGGCTTAAATAACTGCCTTTAAACGCCTTTGCATACTCTCAACTAAGTTTGATGTCTGTTCGGGTGTTATATTTCCCATTCTTGGCGAAGGGCCTGCTTTAGAGAATCTTTTGATGATATTCGATGGCTCCGAATTTTTTTCTCCAATAACTGTCAAATATGTTCTATAGCGTTCATATCTGGCGACTGTGGAAGTGTTTTGAGCTGTTGGCAAAAGTAAATAAGCCATTCCTGCACCAGGTACCGACGCATGTTTCGGGTCGTTATCTTTCTGGCTTACAACAAAATGGCTTTCCATTCATGACCAACTTATCAACACTAGGAAACAAATTGTCTTTAAAAATATTCAAATAAGAGCACTTATTGATTTTTTTCATCTATAAAGACAAGATTTCCCACTCCAGAAGCCGCCATACACCCCCCCCCCCCCCCCCACACCATGACATTACCACCGCATTGTTTGACTGTTTTAATTACGTTTTTTTCTTGGATCCCATCTGCGCACCATCTGATCCAAAAAGGTTGAACTTCGATTCATCACTAAATATTACACTGTTCCAGAATGATTCCGATTGGTGTACATGAAGTTTTGCAAGCTCCAGCCTCTTTTTCTTATTAATAGCCGAAATAAATGGTTTGCGCCGAGCAACTTTTCCATGAAAACCAGCTCTATGTAGAGTATTGCGTATTGTTTGGCGATAGAAATTTTTATTGAAACTTTGCTGCATTGCATTGCATAATTTTACTGCCGAAATCTTAGGATTTTGGGCCACAACAGCTACTACAGTGCGCTCCTGGCGTGGTGTTAATATTTTTGGGCGTCCAGATCTGCTTTCACGCTATAATTTTTTCGTATATATGTAATGTTTTAAAATGTTTCGCACATTTGTATAGGGCCTCTGCAATATATCACCAATTTCGCGATAATATTTTTGCTGCCCATGAAGGTTTATAATAACTTTTCGAACATCTACCGAAATTTCTGTACGACTGCTCATTTTGCTCATTCAATCACGACATCAAGATCAACACTTACTTAAATCACTTGACAATTGTATGGCTGCGCAATAATTATGTGCAGAAAACGGAATATATCAAAGAGAACTTATAGATTACTGTTATATTTGCAAAAACAAGGTACACATACAGCCTGTGCATAAACTTTTTTCATATGCATATTTTCTTCTTCCGCTTATATTTCGAGTAGTGTATAAAGTAATGGAATTTTTTGTGTATTTCAATTTAAATTCATCTAATGATACTAACTGCTTCAAAAAGTTGGCCAAATTAGTTGCTTTCGAATATTAAAGCAAAGTTCTTCTCAGAAACATTGACTGTGCCGAAACTTTTTTGATTCACTGTATCAAACGTAAGAAACGGGAACATTTTGAAAAATTTCAAAAATTAAAATTTTGAAATGAATCTTTTGCTTGAGTTTGTATAAAGCTTTAATTTTTCAGCACTGTGAAATAAATTTAAATGTAGTCTTTATATTTTGCATGTAAACAAATGTAACAGTTTTGTTACATTATAAATCCACAACTTCGACTTCCACATCTACTCAAAAATGTGTACATTCAAACAAACATATAATTAAGTTAAGGGAAGTTCCAGTGGTTTTCACTTACATCGTTGCTTTTCAATCTTGAGTTTTTAGGAAAGTGCAGAGTTATATCAATATTTTTCACCCACATCTTTTCAATTTCACATCTTCGTCTTTAACACATCCTCAGAAAAATGTGCACATTTATTGGAAATTAATTTGAATTTATATGTTAAAAAAAAAAATTCTAAAAAACTTTTTTTTATCCACTCAAGCCTCTGACCTTTGCTGCCCTAAGTCAACCATAATTCTTAAGCAGTTTTATTTCAATGACAAAAAAAAAAAACCCCTGGAACTAAAGCTGATTTTAAGTGCCGCCTGCGGTTCACTTATTGTTGCACACTTGCAGCAATGCAACAAATTGTTGCAAGTTCCTGTATATATGTATATACGCGTATGTACTACTTAAATGTGGCAACGCCATTTAAAAGCACTAAAATGGTACAGCAACCATCAAAAACAAAACAAAAAAAAAAAGTTGCTAGCCAGAAAACGGAAATGAAAATTGCTTTCAAGAAAATGAATTACATGCAGGTACAAGTTAAAATACAAACAAACAAATTTTCAAAAGTGTGGCAACGCTTGTTATAAATTGTTACACTTCATTTTGCTTTGTTTTACACACAATCAGCCGGAAGTGCTAGCAAGTCAAGTGCAAATAACAACAGTAACTGTAGCAACAACACAGCAGAAAAATCCACCCAAAAACAAGAAAAAAAAAACAAAAGTTACAACGTTGCCATCGAAATGTTTCTCTTTTCCCTCCAACTTTAATGTCACTTAACGACATTATAATGCTGCAACATAATGATGCATTTCCGGCTTTTGTTTGACATTTGATTTCTTTCCGGAAAATTAAATTCTGGATATTAAAAAAATTGCATTTATTTTTTGCAACAATTCATCACTTCCCTTATTTAATATCAACAAATTTTTCTCAAAAATTTCTCCCACTTATTACTATTTTCATGCTATACTCATGCAACTGTAGTAGTTGTTAACTTGTTCAAATCTTTGTCTGCTTTCATTAGTTTAAAATCTTTTTAAACTATTTTGAGCAGATTATCTTAAAAAAACACCGCAGGCCAAGCAACTGAGTTGCTTTTCCTTGTTTTTGTTTTAAAGTTTTTAACCATGATTTCTGAAATTTTACTGATATTTGCTGGAAAATGTTGAAGAAAAAACAAAATGCAGCTAAATATAGAATTTATTTTAGTTTCATTGAATTTAGCAGAATGTGTATTGTGCGAGGGCAGAACTAAAAATAAATGAGAAACTTGAATTGATAACCTGCGGCTATATTGGCAGCAGAAGAATTCAAGAGAAATGCAAGAAAGAACCGTCCATTATTTTATTACAAAACCTTCTTCTTACTCATCTTAAGCACTCACATCTTTTTCTACTGTTGTCTTGATCTTATTATTATACATATTTTTTGAAGCGTTATCTGCAATAATTTCCAGAAAGTGATGGTATCGTCTGCTTAGCAATAATTGGAGCGAAGCTACCATAGTCATTTGAACTATGTTCAACTGACGAATGAAGAATGTTCGAATTATCAAATCGCAGCAGTGGGTTTCCCGTTTTAAAAATTTTTTTCGCTAAACAGTTCTTTCATTCAAAGCTTAGGTCGTGACGAAGCCCAATTTCAATTATGGAGTGTACAAATAAGTTTTGAGGTTTTTCGCATTGGACACATACATATATGTTTTTCTTTGCTTGTTATTCTCTATTATAACTCGTATGCAATGAATTATTGAAGCGAAGCTTTCATTTTGCAACTACTCATTTGAAGAATGTTACAATGATCAGACCTCAGCAAGGGGTGGATGGATTTAATTTTTTTTTTATAACTGAACAGTCACATGCTTTTAAAATTAGGTCGTGTTTTTATTTATTGGGTGTACATACAAATAAGTTTTGAGGATTAACAAAAGATGGCGCCACTAGTATTAAATATCATTGGACGCATATATGTTTTTCGTTATTTGTAATTCTCTATTATGTCACGTATGCAATGAATTATTGCAGCGAAGCTACCACGGTGTAACTCATTTAAAGAATGTTTTAATGATCAGACTTTAGCAAGGGGTGGGTCGATCATAATATTTTTTTACAGTCTCATGCTTCATAGTTAAGTCGTGACGAAGACCGATTTTTATGAATTTAAAAAATGTTACTCAAATCAAATTTTCATTAGTTTCAATATAAGTATTTACAACAACTTCAACATATGGGCAAGTCCCAGCGTGTCGAACATTTCATTTGGACGTTTCTTTTAAAAATTTTACAACGATCCAGGGATAAATTTAGAATAGTAGTAAATTATCGAAAAGTTAAATATTGGTTTAATAAAAAAAAAAAAAATAAAGCAATTTTTATTCAATTTCTATTTTAAACATGCATTCGGACGTTTTACGTAACGGAAGTCATTTTGGAACTAAGTTCATACTATGTCTAGCGAATTTATCAGCCGTATAAAGAAAGTCGCGAGACAATATTTTTTAAGAAGCTTTCAGAAAAGCCATACTTCGTCTTTATTAAACGCATAGTGAGGTCACAGTAAATTATTTTATTTGTTCGATCATTTCAAATTTTTCTATTGTGATTATATTGGGTAATTAAGTAATAAAGCAATAAATTAATAAAGTAATCAAGTAATAAAGTAATCAAGTAATAAAGTAATAAAGTAATAAAGTAATAAAGTAATAAAGTAATAAAGTAATAAAGTAATAAAGTAATAAAGTAATAAAGTAATAAAGTAATAAAGTAATAAAGTAATAAAGTAATAAAGTAATAAAGTAATAAAGTAATAAAGTAATAAAGTAATAAAGTAATAAAGTAATAAAGTAATAAAGTAATAAAGTAATAAAGTAATAAAGTAATAAAGTAATAAAGTAATAAAGTAATAAAGTAATAAAGTAATAAAGTAATAAAGTAATAAAGTAATAAAGTAATAAAGTAATTAAGTAATAAAGTAATAAAGTAATAAAGTAATAAAGTAATAAAGTAATAAAGTAATAAAGTAATAAAGTAATAAAGTAATAAAGTAATAAAGTAATAAAGTAATAAAGTAATAAAGTAATAAAGTAATAAAGTAATAAAGTAATAAAGTAATAAAGTAATAAAGTAATAAAGTAATAAAGTAATAAAGTAATAAAGTAATAAAGTAATAAAGTAATAAAGTAATAAAGTAATAAAGTAATAAAGTAATAAAGTAATAAAGTAATAAAGTAATAAAGTAATAAAGTAATAAAGTAATAAAGTAATAAAGTAATAAAGTAATAAAGTAATAAAGTAATAAAGTAATAAAGTAATAAAGTAATAAAGTAATAAAGTAATAAAGTAATAAAGTAATAAAGTAATAAAGTAATAAAGTAATAAAGTAATAAAGTAATAAAGTAATAAAGTAATAAAGTAATAAAGTAATAAAGTAATAAAGTAATAAAGTAATAAAGTAATAAAGTAATAAAGTAATAAAGTAATAAAGTAATAAAGTAATAAAGTTATAAAGTAATAAAGTAATAAAGTAATAAAGTAATAAAGTAATAAAGTAATAAAGTAATAAAGTAATAAAGTAATAAAGTAATAAAGTAATAAAGTAATAAAGTAATAAAGTAATAAAGTAATAAAGTAATAAAGTAATAAAGTAATAAAGTAATAAAGTAATAAAGTAATAAAGTAATAAAGTAATAAAGTAATAAAGTAATAAAGTAATAAAGTAATAAAGTAATAAAGTAATAAAGTAATAAAGTAATAAAGTAATAAAGTAATAAAGTAATAAAGTAATAAAGTAATAAAGTAATAAAGTAATAAAGTAATAAAGTAATAAAGTAATAAAGTAATAAAGTAATAAAGTAATAAAGTAATAAAGTAATAAAGTAATAAAGTAATAAAGTAATAAAGTAATAAAGTAATAAAGTAATAAAGTAAAAAAGAAACTACGTAATTAAATAATAAAGTAATATAGTAAATAAGTAATTAAAGAATTGAGTATTTAAGTTATTAACAAATTTTAAGTTATGTGTTTATATAACTCCAATAATTTTTTAATTATTTAAAGGTTATATTTTATCGAGCTCAAGGTCAATGTTGCTTTCCGAAGAAAACAACTGAAGGAAAAACAGAAGAAAAAAGTATGCTTCACAAATTAGAAGAACTTAAAGCTGCTTTCATATCATTTGTATTCTCGTACCGCAATTCAGGGTAATTTACTAATTGCATTCGTGAAACAAGTAGAAAATTAAGAGCTTAGGGGATCACAGCAAGAAAAACGAAAAAAGGCTACTGACGAGTTGGTGTAGCGGCCAACGAAACAGCTGTCTAGTCTGCTATGTGATTGATACTCTATATAGGGTATTGTTGTTGTTGGTTGTTTTTCCTTCAGTTGTTTTCTTCGGAAAGCAACATTGACCTTGAGCTCGATAAAATATAACCTTTGATAATTGAAAAATAATTGGAGTTATATAAACACATAACTTAAAACTTATGAAAAAATTTCGTAATTAATTTACAAATAAAAGTTATTAACAAATTTAATATGTTTTTCTTTCTTTACCTCAATCATTTCATTATAATCTTTAGCCAATACCTTCCATTTTTAATAAAGCAACAACATTTACGAAACACTTACTAAGCATTTACTAAGAAAGACTATTATATAAAGAAAAACTATTGTACATTTGTAAAACACTGCGGGCGATTTGATCAGCATGGTAAATGAATTAATGTATATATATATAAGTATACATATGTATATACTATGAGCATCAAAAGTGAGACAACATCACTTGAGTTTTTCCATCTCGTTGCTTTATGAGATTAAAATAAAAGACATAATATTCTTATAACATAAGCTTAATGGTTTGTTCAATATTAACAAAATAAAAACAAAAACACAACAACATCTATGCATCTTACATTTTAGAAAAGAGTTAAGCGAAAACACACCATATTTTGCTCGTCAAAAGTAAGTCAACACTTGCTTATCGCGTGATTATACCGTTAACTTCTCATTTACTTTTACGCGTTGCTTTATTGGAACAGAGCTTATAAGCATTTTTTATTCAGTCCTAATTGTTATGTGCATTGAAACAGTCAATAAATTAAAAAAAAAAATTTTAGAAACATGAGAACCGAAATCTTAGAAACTAGAAAAATCATTTATTTCAGCCTTTTATTTCAAAATTAAACAAAACAAAATGGCTTAATTATGAAAATAAATATAAAAACAAAGATATTTCTTTATGGAACACTGTTCTATTTACTGACGAAAGTAAATTTGAAATATTTGGTTCAGAAAAGCATAAGAAAATACGGAGGAAATAGAATGCAGAGTATGATGAACCAAACCTTCAAACTACAGTGAAACTTGGTGGAGGATTGGTTATGGTCTGGAGATATTTCGCAGCTTCTGGTTTTGGAGAACTTGCTTTTATTGAAACGACAATGAATGCGCAAGGTTACCTAAAAGTACTAAAAAAAAAACGTCACACCGAGCGTTGCTAAATTGCGTTTACCTGGGCATTGGATCTTCCAGCAAGACAAGGACCCCAAGCCAAAAGAATGGCCTATACTGAACACCAAAACAGTTGAACCACCCCCCGCAATCCTCAGACCTCAACCCAATTGAGCATATTTGGGACTGCTTGGACCGGCAAATACGAAAAACAACAAATATAACAAGCGAAGAATCCCTTAAAACAGCGCTTCTAGAAGAGTGGAAAAAATACATGTTGAGCACACAAAAAAGTTGGTGGAATCAATGCCCCGAAGACTACAAGACGTTATAAAAGCCAAGAGGGGCCAAACAAAATATTAAATACTGTGAAATTTACAGCTTTTTTGCCTTTGAAGTAACTTTAAATACAAGTGTTGACTTACTTTTGAAGCACACAATGTAATGTGTTTTTGTTTAACTGGACCTAAAAATTAAAGCTGCATAGATATTGTTGTGTTTTTGTTTTTATTTTGTTAATATTGAATAAACCTGTGAGTTTGTGTAATTAGAAGATATGGTACGTCTTTTATTTTAATCTCATAATGTTACGAGAAGCAAAAATTTTATAGGTGTTGACTCACTTTTGACGCTCATCGTATATGTATATTATATAAGATTTAAATAAGTTTTTTTTTTCACCTGTGGTTGACCATTTTTGGAATTTGCCCATGTGTGTTGTAGTTCGTCGAATTAGGTGTGTCTGCCAGCACGTGGATTTGTTGATTTTTTTAACATGTTTGGCATTATTGATAATTGACGCTATTTCATTTCATTGGTTATATATTTAGGCAATTCCCTGGATGTTGTAAAGTTCTATGTTGTAAGTCAAAGGTTTTCTATTTTTCTCCCTCATTAGAAGGGAAGGCGTTTTTTTTGAAATTTTGGTTGTATTCTTTGTAAATAGGGATTGTATTATGTGTATAAAATTGGTCCGATGAACCGGCCTACCTCCCATACAAAGTGATATACAAAAAGAAGCCAATTCCGGAATAAGATTGGCGTTTTGTGATGGTAAAATTAAGCTGCTCTGTGAAAGTGCAACAGAGTTTTTTAAAATTTTGTTCATAATTTCGATCAATAATGTGCTTTACTTTAGACTAAAATTTTCGCTATGCTGAAAGACACTTTGTACTAGTAACCACAGCAATAACTTTATTTACCTTTATATTAAGTTAGTATTCAAGAAGAAAATTAACATGGCAACACCAACTGTTTATCATTAAATATCAAAACGGCTAAATTCTACTCTTGTTAGGCCACAACTGAGTAAAGCAAGCTAGCTGAACTATTTTTCGCCATAACAAAGTTTTACCTATCAGGAGAAAAGTCTTTAAATCTTTTCTACTCAAACAATGACTGACCAAGCCGAACTTGATCAACTGGCTATTGCAGAGTTGGAGCGCCTGCAGCGTCAGGTAAGCACATATTGAGTCATAAACATGAAAGTCCTTCGTAAAATTGTTTGTATTGCAACTTTTTCAGTATCGTTGCTTGCAAATGGAGTTGCGTACACTGCTGGATGATAAAACCAAGCAGCTTAAGAAACAACATCACATCATTTCGACGCTGCAGCAGGAACATCAAGCATTAAAGGACGAAATCAATACCATGCAGGGTGGCACACATGCACGTCTGAACGTCAACGTGAGCCAAACGATGCGTTGTATTGAATGCAGCCAGAAATGTGCAAAAACTTCTTCTTCTACTTTATTTGCAGAAAGAAAAACGCTTGGCTTATTTGCAGAAGCAAAATGTGGAAATGCAGCGTCAGCTGCAGAATGAACGTGTTAACTTTTGGGAATTAGAGGGTCATATAAAAAAAGTACACAGTTAAACTATTTTAAAGCTTGAGTACATGTTTATTTTTCATCCTTAGATTGAGAAGGAAATCGATGGAATGCGTAAAAATGAGGTACCCGATGGTTGTTATAAGGATACCATCTGCAAGGTGCAGAAAAATGTAATAAAGTTGGAAAATCGGCTGGATGTAGTGAATAAACGCTGCAGCGATGTGCTGACTGAGAATTGTAAGCTACGTGACTCAATCAATCATATGCTGCAGGATCGGTAAGTTTTACTAGTGTTGAGTTTTGTTGTATTTAGGCTGCTTATTTTGCTTCGTACAGCGCTAATTTTAATGAAATGTGGCAATCGATGGTCACACAGCACAACGAGGGCAAGAAATATATCATGGATCTTATAGATCAATCGACTTTAGCCTTCGATCAGCGTGAGGAAATTTGCAATAAGCTACAACTGCTCAAGGATCGCAATGAAAATGACAAATTGGTGCACATTCAGGTGAAAAACCGCTAGTTATTCATTTGAATTTTTTTGAATTAAATATGAAAGTGTTTGATTTTTTTTAGGAAATGCGAGAAATGCAGCGTAGACTGGAACATGATGCAAAATTGCATAAATTCTTTGACATCAAGGGTCAAAAGCGTCTCAATCCCGAGCTGGAACAACGTGAAATGGACAAGCGTCTTTCGCAAAAAGATGCCTATGAGCGCCAATTGACGGATTATAGAAAAATCATAGAGGAAATTAAGGTATATGTTAATTCTTCAACACTTTGGGGCCTTAAATTCAAATGTTGGTGCTTTTGCTATAAAATGACGCAAAATTGTGCCACATTATTTTTGATATGCAAACGTATTTTGAAGCGATATAGAAAGGCTTTTTTTGCAAATGTTAAGAGGAGAACGTCAAAAAAGCTGTCCAAACACTAAACACAAATTTCCATATAATGTTCCTGACCGATTTAAGCAAATTTAGAATTGTTGGAAATGTCATTATAGCACCAATTTTTTAAAATATATATTATCGTTATGTGTACCTCGCACCAAGCCCCACCCCATTTTTGTAGACAGAAAATTTCGGAAATTCCGTTTATGGAAAGGACTACATTTCGGTAAACGTTTATTCTACAATAATGACATGTGGCACATAAGTAGATTAGGTTAATTCTAATCATCGAAATAAAGAAGAAAATTAAATTTTAAAATGCAATAATACTCTGCAGTGCCGTAGGCACGTATAAAGGGGTTTGCCCATACAAAAAGAATTTTTAAATTTCGCTATATATAAATGTTGAATAAAAGTAGGCAGTGGGGGGACTGCTGACCGAAGTGAAAACTTAAAGCTATGAAATAACATAGCTGTTATGAATTTGAAGTAGCTAGAGTCGGCAAATCAGACGAGTTCTACTTTTTTAGCTCTTTTTATCAATTTATGCGTTATGGAATGTATAAACTGCTATATTTTATTGTTTTTATATATAATATATTTGTTACACAATTACTTTGGTTGGGTAATTGGTAATAAGCTCGGTAATCAGTTGGTAATTGCTTCGGTAATCGGTTGGTAATCGCTTTGACAATCTGTAATCGGTTGGTAATCGCTTCGGTAATTTGTAATCGGTTCGTAATCACTTCGGTAAACGGGAATGGGTTAGTTATTGCTTCGGTAATTGGTTGGTAATCGCTTCGGTAATTGGTAACGAGCTGGTAACCACTTCGGTAATCGGTTGGTTATCGCTTTGGTAATTGGTAATCAGCTGGTAATCGCTTCGGTAATGGGTTGGTAATCGCTTCGGTAAAAGGTAATTGGTTCGGTAAGCAGTTTGTAATTGCTTCGGTAATCGGTAATTGGTTCGGTAATCGGTTGGTAATCGCCTTGGTAATAAAAACAAGAACTAACCAAAAATGTTTGCCTAGCATAACCACGGCATTAGCAATGATGTGCAATGCAACAAATGAAAAGCTAAAAGCGTAATGATATTGCTTACAGCGGGATGTATCACGAATCTATAGTTTTGCTCTCTGCCAAAAAGTGCTCAACGCACCTAAAGAAGTTTTCCCTTCAAAAACAAACTGTAACTAAATGAAATGCAAAGTGGCAGGTGACTACAGGGCAGTTTTTCAACATGTTTGTCATGTGTGAAAGAAATTAAATAGCCATAAATAATAATAAATAGTTGAATTTATTTGTAACTGTAAATTTAAATTACCAAAACTCATTGCCGTTGTGTCTAAATATTCAAACACCAAATGCTGATTAAGTTGAGACAAGCGATTTAGCAGACGATGCTCAGCAAAAAAATTGATAAAATGAAGCAAGTTTTGACAAAATCTTCCAAGAAGCAAAGTCGTTGGTAGAGATAATTGATGTTAGCGTAAGACTAAAAATAACTCGGCCTACCTGTCGACCAGCTACGAACACAAGCAGCTCGCGAGCTAAGAGCTTTTTCAAAAATGTATACGTATCTAAATTCTTCTTCGGCAAAAAAGCTTTTAGTCTGCAGGCAGACTCGAAGCAGGCCGGGTCATGTCACTTTGTTCGCTGGATTTCAAAATAATTACGTTGTGTTTGTACACAGAAAAGATTAAAATATGAAAGCGATGCGTAGTTCTGTTATATATGTTTACATTTGATATTTAAGAAATGCAGCGTTTTTTAGTCATGTAAGCCATCATTGTTTTCATAGTTTGCAAGTTTAAAATATCATAGTTTATTTTATATTTATTTTGTTTTACGGTAAATTTTGTCTTAACAAGGCATTATTAAAAATGCCGAAAAGTGTTACTAGGTATATATATTAAATATGTAATTTAAATTTTGTTCCTGTTAAATGAAAAAATAAGGGTAACGAATAAAATAAGTACAATTCACAAATGTACTCTTTCTAATTGATTTTTTAAATGAAAATATTTGCCTGCCGAAAAGGATCGCATATGTAGATATACATCTAGAAGCATAAATGTCTTTATAATCCGAAGATTAAGGTCGCCTAGTGTAAACTATTAAGACTTTTCATGCAAAGGGGCAAAACCCTTGTAAATAGTATAAGCCGTATAAGTTTATCACCTGTCAACATTTTTTATACTAAATTTTCAATACCATTTATAAGGGGTTTTCCCAATTTCATGAAAATACTTATAATCGATTCTAAAATATGTATGGCACAGGGAATATAGATTTTGTAGTAACATTAATTTACTTTCAATTTAGTAATTTATTGGTGTAATGTACTGTAACTCTGTTTGAAATGTGCATAATATAGATAATATTAGATATAATAATATATAATAATAACATAATAATATATAATAAACATATAATAATAATATACAAAAGAAATGATAAAAAAATTAGATTGCGATTTCTTAATTTTTTCTTTTTGCGTCTATTTTTTATTATTTTTATACATAAAGCTTTCAGGAAGCTTTCAAAATGCTTTAACGTTCTATTTCTTTCAGTGATAAGCGTTAAACGTTACACATATACTCAAGAAGCTTAAGTTGTGTGCATTTGGTCATCACTGCTGTAGACACACCCCTGTAGGAAAATCAACTAATTTAAAAGTAGTTGAAAAAGTAGTTTTTTGTCAACCACAACTAGTGGAAATTCTGACTTTTTTCCATAGAACGAATTAACATATTTTATATGGTGATGTCCGCTAAATAAGTCAATTGACTATCGTCTGCATATATTTTCAACTACTTGTTGAATTAGTTAAATTTTAATTATTTTTTAACTACTTTAAAATAAATCAATTGAAAACTAATTAATATTCCACTTACTGAAGATGAATATAAAAGCATAAGAATACATCAAAGAGATCACTTATTTGTCTGTGTATATATTAAAAATATATACAAAAATTCATTACGTGAATGCAGTTTACGGAAGCAGTTTCCAAAATCGGGCACGCTACCGTCTGGGTACATGAGCGAAGGTGTCGATCCAATTGATAGGTATTGTGTGGATACTGCGCCTGTTATTTAACACGAGCCAGCTTTTTGATGCTTCATTTCAAAATATGAGCTAAACAAGCGTGTCGGCGGGATTTTCCACGCTTTGCAACCATCTATCTTGGTCGATGGACACACCGATATTTTGCCTAGTGCTTATTTTAAGTGTCAATAGCAATGAAGTGATGGAGCAAACTCGACGCTACGTAGGGAAAGGCGTGCGTCTTTACTACTGAAGTGATGAGGTGTTTGCTGAATGGTTAAGCAATGCATCAATTTCCGTACAGAGTCCAAATTGTCCAATGTTTGCTAAACACTACCAGTTTGTAATTTGAAAATCTTAAATAATAAAGAATTTTTAGCGTTTCACAGGGTTTTGAGGCAGTCTATCAGTTTTAAAGTATGTTTACTACGTCTGTCTTGCAGCTCAATGTCGTAAATAAAAAATATGTCTTTTTGAAACAAAATGTTAGTGAAGCCTAAAGTTAATAATATTTGATGAAATAACATGGTTATATATATACAAACATGTAGTCCAATAAAAATTTGCAATTAAAACATGTCAAAATCAGAGTAGTTGCCGTCTTAGTATAATTTAAAGAAGTTTATCAACCACTTGTTTTAAAGTAGTATTTATATTACTCCATATATAATACAATAAAAAGTATTTAGAATTGAAGTGGATGCCGCCTTAATATAATTCATAGTAGTTCATATACTAATTTATTTTAAATTCGTTTTTTAGTTAGTTGTTTTTACAAACAAATTAGTTTGTTCCTATAGGGACATTTTTGTGCGAAGTTATTTCATGATTTTATCGATTTTTATAAAAGTGTTGAAGAAAATGTTCACAAAACGTAAAAACTACTGATTGGCTTTCAGACAGTTTTTAAGTATAATACTTCGGAAAATTATCTCAAAGCCACAAAGTTTAAGTTTTATAAAGAATTTCTCAATTGCCTTTCATCTTGCCTTTTCTGACGTTTACAAGAACACCAATGTGTGGCGATAAGTTATAACTTGGATATTCGACAAAAATTTTACAAATGTTCTACCTCCTCCCCTCCCTTCATCTAAAAGTGTTACGTAATTTAAGAACAGCCTCTAATGGCATATTTGAGAAATTCAATTGGGCTGGTTTTAATAACTTTTTTAATACGAATATAGTTGATGGAAATCCATTCTGTGTACATTTGACAAATAACTCTCAATATAAGAAAATTTTTAGGATTTTTGTTATATGTATATGATATATAGAAAATGTGTGCTTCTTTTGACGCGATTGTCATTATATTACTATTTTTAATTAATTTATGTTAATTAATTACGACCTATTTTCATAAGTTTTATGTTATGTGTTGTATAACTCTAACAGTTTTTCAATTATTAAGAATTATATTTTTCGAGCTCAAGACCTATGTTACTTTCTGAAGAAAACAACCAACAACAACAACATTACCATGTATAGAGCAGTAATCATAGGGAGAGCAGGTAGTATTCGTACACTTTTTACACTAACAAGGAAAGGTCCCCAGGTGTCACTCGCCGAATTGAATCATTTTTGAATATGTGATAGAGGACAAAAATCTAAGGTTGACGTATTTTGTATACGTGCTCAATCGATGGTTTAGGGTTTCAAAATGGCGTTTTAAAATCAGCGAAAATCTCGTTTTCTCGCCATTTCCATAAAAGGATACACAGATTTGGTATCAATCGAAAGGTATTTAGAAGGCGCACATGATGACATCTAATTATTAGAAAGAAGTTTTATTGTTATTTTGTTGTTGAAATTTTTAACAGTATTTAGTCGATATCATGAAAAGTCCGTACTCGAAATTGTTTTATTTTCACTTATGTTTAATTTCAGCTAAATCGAAAAGTTACTTTTTTTTTGTTTTTTTTTTTAAACTTTTACTATATTAAATTTTTCTTATTAGAAAATGCACAGTTTTCTTAAAAATAAAATATTTTTTTATAGCTAAGGACTACATTATGGGAATCAAAAATTTTGTTTTTTCTCAAACTTCCCGTATGTGTAGATATTTGATCCGAAATGTTGATATTCTACAGTGCTTCCATACAAACTGTGTGCTTCTTACTTGTTTGCCCGAAGAATGAGAAAAAATCATCCGAAATTTAAAGACATGAATTTCGATGCAAACATCTCCGCTTCATAAAAACTATTACAAAGATGGCATTTGCTGTGCATTAATATTTTTAATCTTTTTTTCAAAAATGATCCAAAATAATGAATGTTTCTCAAAAAGTTACATAAAAGTCGTTTTTGTTGTAAAAGATATTTAAATCAAAAATTATATTTTAAATTCCCTTTAACATTGAATAATATTTACTAGCAAAAATTAATTAGCTGTTTCTGTCCTTAAAAAACAAGGGTACCCCCTTTGATTTTTTTGATGAAATTTATTTTTTAAAAAATGTTCCATTTATATTTTTTTTTTAAATAGTCTAGCTTAAAAAATAATAAAACCTAATATTTCTTTCCAATCAAAAGTTATTACTAAAAATATACTGTCATACCATGTGGATCAAGAAGTGAGAAGCACTCAGTTTGTATGGAAACACTGTAGAATATCAACATTTCGGATCAAATATCTACACATACGGAAAGTTCGAGAAAAAACAACATTTTTGGTACCCATATTATAGTCGTTAGCTATAACAAAATATTTTATTTTTAAGAAAACTAGTGCATTTTCTAATAAGAAAATTTTAATATAGTAAAAGTTGAAAAAAAAGAACAAAAAAAAGGTAATTTTTAGAATAAGTTCAAATTAAACATAAGTGAAAATGAAACAATTTTGAGTAGGAGCTCTTCATGATATCGACTAAATACTGTTAAGAATTTCAACAACAAAATAACAATAAAACTTCTTTCTAAACATAAGATGTCATCATGTGCGCCTTCTAAATACCTATAGTTTGATACCAAATATGTGTATCTTTCTATGGAAAATAGTTAAACTATGGCGAAAAAACGAAATTTAAGCTGATTTTAAAACGCCATTTTGAAACCCTAAACCATCGATTGAGCACGTATAAAAAAAATACGTCTACCTTAGATTTTTGTCCACTAACACATATCCGAAAATCATTCACATCGGCGAGCAACACCTGGGGACCTTTCCTCGTGAACCAAAGTATAAAAATTAAAAAACAACGCCCCATTTCTCGTCCCGCCCACTTTTATGGACTACGCAATGCACATTATTTCACAAAATATATGTAAAAAATTTGGTTACTAGACTACAGACTGCTCATTATTCCAAACGTGTTAATTATTCCTAGTCATTATTCCAATAGCTAAATGTCCTTAGTGTTGCAGCTATTTTTTATCCTTTGCCAGGAAAGTTAAAGAAAGCTATTTTTCGCCTTAAGTTTTTAAGCCGTACGGTCATTTATACTTTTCGGATTTATAGCTTTCTAAAAAATTGTCACGCCCTGGTACGCCGGCTGGTTTTTGCATGGTGCTTGGTACAGAACCTATCCATTTGTATGCCAAATATAAATACTATGGTGAAAATATTTGCTAAAATAAAGTATTAATATTAAATTGGTCTACTCCCGACTAATACCGACCAATTTTCTATTACACCAAGAATAATATGGCAAAACTTAGTTGAAAGCGGAAAAACGGCGTAGAAAGAGTTCGATTTAAATTAAGGTGACACGCCCCCTAGTCTAGTCCCTCCAACTCTTTTTTATTCTGCAGACTGTACAAAATAAAAAATAAGCGGAAATTTGGTTGAAATCGGACCAACGGTGTAGAAAGAGTTCGTTTAAAATTTAAGTGACACCCCCCATTATCTAATATTTTCCACTTTTCTAGACTACGAAATGCTCATTATTGAAAAGAATAAATTAGCACAATTTGGATGAATCGACAAACGGCTTAGAAATCAAATAAATTAAAATTCAAATCCCTTGCCCACCTGCATAGTACCGCTTAATTTTCTAGGCTATATTTAGGAAAAACGATGTAGAAGGTGCTCTGATAAAATTATAGTGCAACGCCCCTTGTATAGTTCCGCCCGTGAGAAAAACTTGCTTGAAGTCGAATAAATGGCGTAGAAAGAGCTCGACTAGAATTTAATTGACATGACCTTTTGTCTTATCCCGCCTATTTTTTCCTATTTTTCTACAATTACCCACAGTTAAGATTCGAACTAAGTTACAAAATTTTAGTTCAATACAACCACATTCGTCTGAATATAGCATTTTTATTAGTTTTTGGGCGGTAATAGGGGGCGTTGCAACTTTTTTTTTTTATTCAAGCTATTTACCTTGACAAGAAATGCTGTAAATTTGGTACCCTCAAGTGTTACCGCCCAAAACTTAAGACACATACCCGTACAAGCGATTTTATGCATACAAATGGGCGGTAAAAGTAGGTGTGGTATGTTTTATATGGCACCTACACACCAAGTCTCACTACTTAAACATGTACAACTCAGAAATTATAATGATTTCTTAAAAGTGGGCGTATTTATAGTTCGACCACGCCCATTTTTTGTACAGTTCCGAATTCGTTTGAAGTATAGCTTTTTTATTGATTTGTGGGTGATAAAAAAGGGTGTGGCAACGTTTTAATTTACTATCCGACTTATAAGAAGGTTTTTCTATTTTAATGATGTCACTTTGTATGGAAGATAGGGGAAGTTTCCATTAGATTTTAAGATATTTCTTTAAACTTTGTGGATTTTTAAGAGATTTTACGATTAAAATTAAGTCAATTTATATGGGAAATATGCGTGATATTCTACAGATTTGGCTCATTTTCGAAAAAAACCTACAAATATCATATTCATATTGTTCATATTCATAACAAATCTAAAATTTTAAGAAAAACTAGATAAACATCCTCTTAATATTTGTGTATATATTCCAGCTTTTCGCTTTCAATGCACATTTCACTTTACTACAAATTTTCAACGGCTGTCCAAGTCATTGACTGCACTCAAAAACGCTCCCCTCTAAATATGCTGCCTTATCTTTCAGATACTTTACGATGAACCTGACAACGAACGTTTGGCAGCGCAATTTAAGCGACAGGAGGAAGAAAACTTTGCACTCTTCAGCTATGTGAATGAGCTTAGTCATGAGGTGGAAACCTTGAATGACACCACACAGGAGTTGACCGATGAAATTGGTAACTTTTAAAAAGTCTTAATGTCACTGCGCGCTGCTAGCATCCACAAACTTTTTCCACACCCACAGAGCGTCAACAAAGCGATCTGGCCGAGAAGGAAGCAAAACATAAGAATGAAGCTATCGATTACTTAACCAGCCAGCTCGAGGACATTGAACAGCTAGCACAGGCAGCTACAGAACGCAAGACTGTGATGAGTGTGCGTTTGCAGGATTTGCTGCAGGGCATAGAGGAAATCTTTCGGTGAGTTTGATTTTGATTTGGTTTTTCAGAGATTTTCTACTGATTCTGGAAAATTTCTTTTGCTTGCAGCCAACTTGCTTGCGCCGATGCTCCTATACTTAATGTGCTCAGCTCGAAGACTTTTCTCACCGAGCATAATATTAAACTTTTTATTGGCGTCATTGAGCGACGCATTAATCTGTTGATTAACAATATTAACGTAGATGAATTGCCCTCAAGAATTTTGGCCAAAAAAGATCGCATACCAAAGTTCAACATCAAGGAGTCAGCAAAGAACAAGGCTTCTTAGTCGAAGGGAACTGTGCTGAAAACTCTTAAAATGCTTAGAAGTGACTTAATCAGTAAATTTCTTTATTACAAAATTGAGTTACATTAAAAGTGTCCATCATCGCTTTCAATAGCTTTTATATAAATTTATTTGATTTCTAAAGTATCGATAAGCAGCATAGGGCTAAAATAATATCATTGCCCCAACATCTATCTAAAACTAAAATTTCATATCGTCGAAGCTTTTATTCATGATGAAAGTAAAACAAAAAAAATATACTTAAAACTTAGCATAACTTTGCCAACCATGTTGGCAAAAAGTTTTACAAAGTATTCAATGTTATTGCAACAACTCAACCTGACCAACACTTTGACTCTCTTCATCATCTTCTTCAACATCAACCTGCTTATGTTGTCTGTGGTCAGTGCTGAGAGCAGCTTGAATGCCGTAACTTGTACTCTTGTCTAAATGTAGTAAATGCAAAGTTGATGTAATGTTTTTGCTGTGGGCAACAGTTCTAAGTTTTGCTGCTGCAACATTTTATTTTATTGCAAAAATCATCGCACCTCAAGCCGCAGATTGTGTCAATTTTTAAAACATTTACCCAACGAGTGACCTAACGACCAACCGACCCACAGACCGACCGAGACTGACTGGCCGAGTTGAACTTAGAAATATTTATGAACTAATTTGAACACTTTGCAGTGACCCTAAAAAGTTGGCTAAAAACTTTGGCTTAAGCTATGCCACTCGGCACTCACTCAATAGTGTTGGCATTATTTGTTGTTGTTGTCTATTTTCATTTTCAATTTTCACAAATGCTAGCTGTTGGAGTAAAAAACTTGAACTTTAAGCAGCTTATGTTGAACGCTATATATACTATAAGACTTTGTTGCTGTTTGCATTTACCACATCCAGATTTTCATATTCGTTTTATGGCCACTGCACAATTCGTACTAACAATTGTAGCTATATATCAAAAGGGGGGACAAATTAGCAAGATTTTGTATTTCATCAGCGCCTGGGGAGCAATTAAAATCTGCAAAATTACATTTTCGGCACACCACGCCCCTCTACACACGCCCCCGAGCTAATGACAAGCGAGTCTGTCACATCTCGCAAGCAACAGAAATATAAAATAAGTCGTCGTTATAACGTTAACAAAGCATATAAAAACCTTCAATTAATCCCTTAATGAGTTTTGAATAGTAGCCCAAAAGCGCCCAGAAAATGAATGAGTCTCCTCTACACGCTCTATTTTGGATGACAGCTGAAGCTGAGTGAGTGACTGAAGCTGCTGACTGCTGACAGCTTGCAGTGATAATTATTTTTGGATTGGTAGCTGGAGTAGGTGGTAAGGGGAAACGGGGTTGGGCTTGTCATTATTAGCTGACTATATCAAACAGCAACTGCTACCCCCTGAAGTGGGCGTGGGGTGTATCGAAGTGGGCAGTAATGAAATTTTAGCGCCATTTGAAGAAATTTTATTAGATTGATGAACTTCGACTGTGACTTGGAGTGCTTAAAGCTTTGGTCAACACGAGTACTAGTAAGCTTAAAGCTCACTTATCAGGCAAACTTTAAACATGCTCTGCTTTTACCAATCGAACGAATAATAGGAGAATTGAGAAGAATTTGTCGAAAAAGCAAATATACTACTACCGCTGTACCCTCTGTTTCAATCCGGCTTTATTTCTCCATCATTTCCTTCGTAAACTTCGAAAGTTAAATCGTAAATCGTTTCCTTTTCTTTTATACTATTTCCTCCAAATAAGAGAACTGCTCCATTCAAAATCAATGTCTATTAAATCGAGTTTCTTTCGCTTTGCTCGCTTCATCTTTTTCGCTATGCAAATTTTCTATTATTCAGTGATTATGACAGTTTTTTTCTTTAATTGCTGTTGCTGCTTTAATTCAAGCATCGAATTAATATTAAAGAAAATGCTGATTTAAATTATAGTAGTTTAAAAGCAGTGAGCAATTTTTTCAATAAAAGCTGATTGATGGAACGAACAGTTCCATGTTCAAATCAATTGATATCTTAAATATAAAAAAAACACTAGTAGGGAATGGAGCTTCGGCATCCGTGACCGTATGGAGGTATAAATTTAAGTCTATAGCCACGACAGACAGGATGACATTCAGTTTTATATATTTACGAAAGTTTTCCTAGGCGTTATTTTTTATTTCTTTGATTTTTGTGGATTTTTTAGAGATTTTACGGTTAAAATAATGTCACTTTGTATGGAAGATAGGCGTGGTTTTCATCCGATTTGGCTCATTTCAGAACTTGATCTAAATTTTTTAAAACAAAGCTTCTATATTGTATTTCATTGCGATAGCTTCAAAATTACTTGCGGACACACGGAAATCGACTCAGGAGGTGATCATGATCAAAAATATATATACTTTTCTATGCCTGCTACACCTCCACACTGGGATTA
Organism: Coremacera marginata; assembly: GCA_914767935.1. NCBI lineage: Eukaryota > Metazoa > Arthropoda > Insecta > Diptera > Sciomyzidae > Coremacera > Coremacera marginata. The sequence continues at coordinate 25,112,806 of OU612043.1, forward strand.
CAAAGGGAATGAGAAAGTTAATATATCCCTTACGCAGAACGCGCTAGGGAATAAAAAAAAGGAGTCATTGCCTAAGATGTCGCACTATTAAATCTACTACTTTGACTTATATTCTTTTTGCTTTAATCTAGAAGAGTATAGCTCGAAATATAGTGTAAGACAATGCACCAGGTCCGTAGTGACGGGGGATTTTTTGAGGTCCATTAAGTATGAAAAAATACTTAAGGCCGGCAATACATTTAGAGATATCCCAGAATCGATTTTTTTTATTTGAAATGACTTAAAAACATCTCAAAGATATTCCAAAAATTTTTATAAAAATATCTTGAATATTAAGAAAGTTATAGGGGTGAAAATAGACCCGCACGTGATTTCTATATAATAAAAAAAATTAAGTTAAAAAAAACGAAAATAGCCATTTCACTTGAAAGGACTTTGACCGAGCTTCTTATGGTTAATTGTGTTGGGTGTGTTGTGAAATGTTTGAACACAAATGATCGAGAACTGGACCTACATGTTTTATGCCGACTCCGAACGGCTTATGTTTTCAAGAAGCTTTTCATGGCAGTTTTTACTCTCCGAGGCTTGCCATTGTCTGCAGAGAGGTGATGGCCGAACAGAAAAATTAATTCAATTGAAAAAACTTTCTGTGTCAGGTGGGATTCGAGCCAGGGTTCTCTGTCGTATGAGCCACACACTCTACCCACTGCGTCACGGCTACCACTCAAGTTACTAGAGCTGCTATTTTATTATTATAAGGCGAACATTTCAAAGAATGTATAGCAATCATTTTTTTGTGTGTATATCTAATATATAAAAATCTCGTGTCACAATGTTTGTGGGCGAACTCCTCCGAAACGGCTCCACCGATTTTAACGAATTTTTTTTTGTATATTTGGTAGGTATGAAAGTATATGGTAAAGTACTTTTCACCCTCCTACGAAAAACGGGCGTGGCTCCGCCCATTCAAGCCAAATTTTTTATATCGAATAGTTTTGGAAGTAAAAGTCGCAGAACATTGAGATTCAGAATGGAGTTACCACTTAGTGATGTCTTTCTTATAGAATACTTGGATAGGCATTGGACAAGGGGAGTGGCCCATACCAGGCAAGTTTTTAATATCGATTAGCTATGAAAGTGAAAGTCACAAAACACTGAAACTCAGAATGGAGTTACCACTTAGTGATGTGTTTCTAATAAAAAAACATGGACAGGCATTGAACAAGGGGGTGTGGCTTTGCCCTTATAAGCCACATTTTTGATATCGATTAGCTATTGAAGTAAAAGTTGCAGAACATTGAAACTTAAAATGGAGTCACCACTTGGTGATGTCTTCTTAGTAGGAAACTTGGACCAGCATTGGGCAAGGGGATGTGGCTTCGCCCATATAAGTCAAAGTTTTGAAATCAAATAGCTTTGGAAGTAAAAATCTCAGAGCATTGAAAGTCTGAATGAAGTTACCACTTATTGATGTCTTTCTGATAGAAAACTTGGACGAGCATTGGACAAGGGGGTGTGGCTCCGCCCATATAAGCCAAATTTTAGATGCTGGATAGCTTTGGAAGTAAGAATCAGAGAGCATAAAAACTCAGAATGGAGTTACCACTTAGTGATGTCTTTCTACTAAAAAACCTGGACGGGCATTGGACAAGGGCGTGTTGATCCGCCCATAACAGCTAAATATATTGATATCGAATTGCTTTGAAAACAAAAGTAACAGAACATTGAAACTTAAAATCAAGTTGCCACTCGGTAATGTCTTTTAATAGAAAGCCTGAACGAGCATTAGACAAGGGGGTGTGGCTCCGCCCAAATAAGCCAAAGTTTTAAACTGCATAGCTTTGGAAGTAAAAGTCAGAGAATATTGAAACTCAGAATGAAATTACCACTTGGTGGTATCATTCAAATAGAAAAATTGGACGGGCATTGGAAAAGAGAGTGTGACTCCGCCCGCTCATTTCCAAATGTTTGTTCAGTTGAAATGAAAATATGACATGTTAGTTGCTTGAACCGCGTAAATGTATTTATTTCAACTCCACTCGCCACTACAAGGAACGTAATGTGTCTGAAATAACTAACTGAAGCTATTGCAGACAAGTGAACAATACTAGTCATTGTAACAACCACATTGTAAGTTATGTCAATAGCATTATTTTTACGCTGCAATCGAGTTTTGAATTTTATCAAATCAATCGCACCCTTAAGTTGCATCAATCTCAACAGCCAACCTTGCAACTGCAAGTTTGTCAAACCATCCGACTTATCGAGAGAAACAGACAAACGTTCACAAACACGAAGTTGTGTAAGCCGACCCTAATCGCAAGACGCTTGCATTTTATTTCTTAAAGTTGCTAACGTGTGCGGACGGAATTTTTGTGTCGTGTGTCTTTTTTTTTAATATCTTGTGAGGAACAACCATTTGGTAAGTTAAATAAATTGCTTTTTATCTATTTATGCACAAAGAAAGGCTGAGTTCCTAAATGCATTCATACAAAGCATCAGTGACTTTCTATTAATTGGTACTTAGTTGATTCACTTTCACTTTGCCATATTTTAACAAGAGTTAACTTTATTTTTTAGACCTTAGCAAAAGCGAATGACTATGAGAGGGACATCGCCAAGCGCAATTGTGGCCTGCAACCCCGTATAGTCTTCATCGGGTTATTTGACAAACTTCAGGCGTATGTTACTATAGTGGATAAAAAATACTATTTTGAAGACCCCTTAAAAGCTGTGGAGGATTGTTTTTTTGCTTATCAAGCATTAAACCTTCAGTATCCATCTGAGAGCATGTCAGTCTGGAAATTCGTGCAAGTATATTTATTTAATATTAATACGAAGCATGACAATTTGACTTCGACGGTTAAGTCAATTTGGCACGAATTAAAAAATTAAAAAATTCAAATTCATACACCTCATTTTTTAGAACAAAAACACATGAATAGTTCACATAATCCGTACAATTATGAAAAATTTTCTCCCGGGAGTTGTAAAAGGGAGTTTCCGTTTTTAAGATAGCAGATGAAGACATTTGATTTTTTATCTTACACTCAAAAATATTGACGGTTGATAAAGAAATTTGCATTAAAAAATTCCAAAAAGTTTTTAGACTTTGTCTGAAAAACGGAGACTCTCTTTTACAACTCCCGGGAGTAAATGTTTCATAATTGGGCTGATTATGTGAACTATTAGTATTTCTAATATTATTTTGTATTTTGTCGGGTATACCTGCTGTAACAAAAATCACTCTAATAACCTTTCGCAGAATGCAGCTGATGTGAGTTTGATCCAAAAAACGAGGTGTATGAATTATTCATTTTGCTGACTAAGTAATTGCTATTATCAAAAAATGTACTGTTCATTTTGTAAATTAACGGTAAGAAACATTAATTTATATGAAAATCATTTTAAAAATGTACACCCAGGCCTCAGACGTTATACTTGTCCGTTTAATAATTGCCAAAGGGAGTATTCAATATTAAGGAAACATATTTGTCACGTTAAAAAAACCATTTTCAGAATAACCTTTCTACTAATGGAAATTCTTCCGCTTCTGTATTATTCCAAACGAATGATTCAAATGTTACCTCTGAATTTCAGCAAGATGTGTCTATGAATGGAAACAATTTCTTGCAAAATGACGTTTCAAACGATTTTATAAATGTTATTATAAAAACACTGAGTGACGACAGAATTCCTAGAAAATCTGCTTTACAAATATTTAAAAATATATTTTCATTTTACGACAAAAATATCTCAACTGCTCAGGAAGAAATTGCTGAAAGAGGAAATAATGCAGATAATGATATTCTTGTCATTCTTAAATCTCTTTTAAGTCCCAAATATTCATATTCCGAATTTTTAATTTTAAAACATATGAACATTTTAGTTAACTTTTACGATGTTGTACTAAACTTTGAGCATAAACAAGTATACTCGGTAGAAAACAAAATTAAAATTATTAAATATGATTATATTTTGCAAATAGTTAATTTAAAACAGATGTTCACAGTTTTGTTTTCGGAAACACCACTGCTTAAATTCATCGATGAATATGTCAGTTCTGTAGAACAGTTATCATCGGAAATAGTAAATATAATTCAAACACCTTTATGGAAAAAAAAAAAATACATTTCAATCCACAAAACGATTTAAATGTTATGTTAATTCCAATTTTAATCTATTTTGATGATTTTGAGTATCTTAATCCTTTTGGATCACATAGTGGAACACTAAAAGTTGGAGCTGTTTACATAAAAATCATGAATCTTCCCGAAAATATGACGTCTAAATTGTCTCATATTCTATTAGCTATGTTATTTTTCACAGAAGACGGAAAAAAATTTGGAAATGCAAAATCATTTGAAAGTCTGATAGATAGTCTTAACAATTTACAAAACGATGGAATTAAAATTAGTTACAAAAACTATGAATTAGTCAAACTAATACCTTGTGTAATTACTGGTGATAACTTGGGGCTAAATTCTATTTTAGGTTTTACAGAATGCTTTAGTTCTACACACTATTGTCGATTTTGCAAATCCAATAATCAAAATATGAAACGAATGACAGTAGAACAAAAGGATAATTTACGAAACATTAGTAACTATGAAGAGGATAGTAAAACTAATGATGTAACAACTACTGGAATTAAAGAGTATTGTATTTGGAACTCATTAACAAATTTTCATGTTGTTGTAAATTTTGGAGTAGATTGCATGCATGACCTTCTCGAGGGAGTTTGCCATTATGACTTGTTGTTAATTCTTAGAATATTAATTTTGAATGAGAAATATTTTTCCTTGCAGCAACTTAATTTTCGAATTGAAGTTTGTAATTTTGGCGTGTTAACAAAAAGACCACCTCTTTTTAATTCAGATTGTCTTTCTAAAACTAAGTTTAAGTTGTCAGCTTCTGAGATGCATATTTTAGTTCTCTATTTACCGTTTCTTATTGGTGATTTAGTGCCTATTTCGTCCCAGGAATGGAAACTGTTTTAATATATTTGAGAAATTATTTCATTGACTTTTAGAAAAAAAAATCATCCTAATTCTATTCAATATTTACAAAAGGTGATAGCCGAACACAGTGCCTTATACATAAAAATTTCACAATCTTATTTAAAGCCAAAATTTCATTTTTTAACACACTATCCGAGGATAATCGAAAATATTGGTCCCATAGTTGCCACCAGTTCAATGCGTTTTTAAACAAAACATCAGACTTTCAAAAAATGCGGGTATATTTCAAACAATAGAATTAACATACTTAAATCTGTGAACATTAAAAATCAATTTAAGTTTTTCAATTTTCTGTTAAATTTTGAAGAGTTTTGTGACACTACTAATATTAATGCAAAAAGTGGTAACCTTAATGAAAACGAACGAAAAAAATACAATTTGAACTTTACTCAAAAAAACAAGACCTTAAAAGTTTCATCTCTGAATATCAAAGGTTTAATAATAAAAGAAAAAAATTGTTATTTGCGTTGCTTTATATGACAATGACGAACCGATGTTTGGCTTAGTACAACATATAGTAACTTCTGGCGCCCAGTATTTAATTTGTTATCAATTACTGGAGACTTCATTCTTTGATACTCATTTTTTTGCTTACCGAATAAAAAAAGTTGAAACCTTTTTAGTTCTTAATGTGGAAACTATTAACTATTTCCACACTTCAAATATTTCCTTATGTTTTAATGGCAATACATTCGTTGTTTGGGACTATCAATTTTTTTTATATGTTTGAGGCACTATCTCAAAATCCGAAAATGAGGATAGTCATGTCTGCGCCCTGGGTAATAATTGATTTTCTTGTGTATAAGGTTGACTTCATAAACGCATTTATCATTGCATCAGTGTTTTATTTTGAATTGGTTCGAATCTTATTGCGCAACTATACTATTTTAAAAAATATCACCAGAGTTGCGCAGTTTGAGTTCATATACAATATAAACTTCGGACCAATTTAAAACAAAACGCACTGATGCAATGATAAATGCGTTTATGAAGTCAGCCAATGTAATGATATTTTCTATTTTTTTCTTTATAATTTTATATTTGTAATGTTCAATTAATGTTTTTGATTATATATTATTTTTTATAAAATAAAAAAAATGTCAGTTTTATCTTGTTTGGTTTTATTTTTAGAAAAACGATTACTGTGAACATATTGTAGATTTTTTTAACCTACATAAAGAACCTACAGTCAATAACCATGTGTAGGTCGAAACGATCAAAGGTCGGTTCATACAACCGAGTGGGAGTCAAAACGGATAACAGGTCCATTCATACAATCGAATGTAGGTTAAAATGACTTACTTCTCCGTTCACATAATTGAGTTTAGGTTAAAACAATAAACAAGATCGTTCATTTAACTGAATGGAAGTTGAAAGGATAAAGGGGTTAGTTCAGAAAACCGTGAGCGCAGTGCTTACAACGGAATGCCACAGTCAAGGCTATGGGAAACTACTTAGTTGTGGTGATTACTTTTTAAAAGTTATCAACAATCGACTAAGTCGGTAGGGCACCAATTCGGTTGCGAAAGTGGATATAATTCTCTGTGTGTATGTTTTCCAAAAATGCGGCCAACTTAGCTCAACAACTACTTGACCGAGCCTTTCAATATTTGGAAGGATATTTTTTATAACATTTTAACCGGAGTGAATGAGACTGATTTTTAAAACAGCTTTTAAAAATAGATTTATTAAACATTTTTTCATTAAAAAAAAAAGTTTTATTAAAAAAAAAAAAGTAAAAAGTTCAAATTTCTCAAGTACCTACGTGTAATTTTTTAAAAAAGTCTTAAAAATTCTGTCTTATTCACCTTGGCGATATTTTCAATATGTATTAAAATTTTTCATTCTTTTTTTTTTGTTTCCTGCCTACCTGCAGGAAGCCAGCAGAATATGCGCAATGCGAAAAGATTTATTTTACAGCAATCGTAGTAGCCAGCGCCATCTTTGTTTTTGAAAAACAAAAATAATTTATTTTAAACATACATTTTTGATAAATTTGAAAATTCTAAAGGAATTTTTTTTTTAATAAAACCATCAACTCAATATCACTTCTTTTTACTCGCCTCGAATTGTATTGCCCGCCTTATTGGATAATACCCCCGCAACTCCTTTGGTGTCCATTAAGTATGAAAAATAATGTAAAATCGAAATTTGATGTTTTCCTTTCAAAAAAAAAAAAAAAAAAAAAAAAAAAATAGAGATAATGCTGTAAATTTATTTGATATGCAAATGTTATAATTGTCAATAAGAATTTTGGGAGAGTGTTAAATTAACATGTAATGAAATAAAAATTATGAATTATATGAGTGAATAAAAATAAATTAGGAATTAGTTCAACAATGCCAGGTTTCAAGTGTGCAAAACATTTGCAACTAACTAACATTTTGTTTAATTCCTATGCAATCGCTTCGCGAGTAGCATTTTTATAACGGGACATTTTTGATTTTACTTATGATTGTTATTTCCCCTTTTTTAGTATGAGCGTTAAATATCATTCTTCACTGTGCTTTTATCGATTAAAGATAAATTAGAAAGATCAAAAGTTGTCGTTCAATTTTTTTATAAAAATGGATGGAAATAAATATAACCGTGAAATAAAAGTTAGAATTATTAATGATTTTAGTAATGGTTTATCTCATAAAGATATTTCGGAAAAATATTCCATACACAAGTCGACGATTTCGCGAATTGTTAACAACGGTGTCGGTGATGCGCGCCATGAAGGTGGAAGACCTCGGAAGACTACGTGCAGAGAAAATCACAAAATTATAAAAATGATAAAACAGAATCCAAAAGTAACACCAGGAGAAATAAAAGCAGAACTGCAGTTAGACATATCAACTGCTACAATAAAGCGACGAGCCAGAGAATATGGATTACGCGCATACAGCATAGCAAAAAGCCTTTCATTTCTAAGAAAAATCGCTTAGCTCGTTTAAAATCCGCTCATAACTAAGTACAAAAACTGGACCTTTGAACAATGGAAAAACGTTTTATTCTCGGATGAGAGCAAAATGAACATGTGCGGTTCCGATGGAAACCAGTTCGTGAGACGGTCCAAAGGTAAAAGAGTGGATCATAGATATACAGCGGGTACTGTTAAGCATCAACGAGGTTGTGTTATGGTCTAGGGCTGCTTTAACGCTAATGGTATGTGTCCAATTCATCACATTCGATGGATTATGAAGTCCTATGATTATTTGCAATTGTGTCACAGTGATACCTTCATTTTTTAAAAGGGTTGAATAAATTTCTAAAGAGAAAAAAAAATCCAAAAAGAAAAAAACATAGCCATTTCGCAGATTTTTTCATGTAAAGTGCCAAAACTGGTGATTTTTTAAAATGTTTGTATGGGGAACCCCCAGGGGGGTTCCAGGGGGTGTGCCACTGGCATGGGTGGGTCAAGCCTCCAAAGTTAGTGGGGGTCGGTCATACATTTGGACTCGATTGGAGCACTCTAAATGGGTAAAAGTGGGATTTTTCAAAATTTGCCCCTACCCAAAAGTTCGACCCAAATTGGGGGACATCAGAATTCGTTTTTGAGGTATGGTTCCTTCGGCAAAGTTTCTTATTTTGATCCCTAGAATATGATTTTCACAGAGCAATGGGCGATTTTTTTGCCTCCCCACAAATCGACCCGGCCTAATATATATATATATGTATAGAAGTAAGTATATTAAGTTGCTAAAGATATGATCGGCACTGTATTTGGTTTTAATGTTTTAATGGTACTTATTAATTTTTTTTATCACCCCCATGCCCCAAGGAAAATCCTACTATTGGCGACAATCCTACAATTACTGCAAAAAAATGAGCTAGATTCGATAATGAGTCATGCCACCTGCCATATAACACTGACTAACAATGCATGGAATTTCATAAAAAAAATTATTTAAAAAATAAAATTCGGAATAGTAGTTGATATAAGCAGACATAATCTTTTCTAAAAATGTATGAGATTGAATTAAGGTGGCACATCCCATAAAACCTAAAAATTTCAGAATCCTAAAAGGCTTTCCTCTAATAAAAGCTATATTTCATTATTTGGAACTACACTAAGGCAAATAGCAAATATTAAAACTATCGGCACTAGTGCCCAAATTGCTTTTAAATATTTACGTGGTGTAACGAGATTTTATCTATGGCTGAGGTAAAACTCAGTTGTCCCAGGATTCTCTGAAGGATCCAATTAACCTTCAGCAAATAAAAACGCAGTTTGAATTTATATTCCTTATGATAATTCTTATTGTAATTTACAAAATCTTTGCAGTACAGCGCAAGTACATAGTTGGAAGTAATGGTATGTAACCGTGGCATGGTTCTTTATGACTGGTAATCGATTCTCGTGGTGGGTAATAGGTTCTTATGACCTTTCTCTTAATGGTAAAGGTTCTATTTAATGAGGGTGATCGGGCGATTGGTTCTTATAACAGGTGGTCGCTTCATATGACATCTAATCGGTTCTTATTTATTTAATAGGTTCGGGTTAATGGTTCTTATAACATCTAATCGGTTCTTATTTCTTTAGACGGTTCGGGTGATCACTTTTTATTACATCTAAACGGTTCTTATTTATTTAATCGGTTCGGGTGATCGGTTGTTATAACAGGTGATCGAATCTGTGACACAGCCCATGTACAGAAACTAAGGTTCTGCTGCGAAGGCATCTGAAAGTTGTATCAGGCAGAGGTCAGACGTCGCAGCGACCAGAAGTTGTGCAATCAGGAAAAATAAATTATTTTGCAAAGGTCACTTGTGTAAACAGCGCAGCGAGCAAAATCTGAAGAATTTACGAGGGCAGACGAGTTCTGTTGCGAGGGCAGATATCATATCGAGCAGAGTTCAAGCATATGGAATGCAAAAGCATTAAGTTTAAGCAGTGAGCTAAACAAGGAAGCGAGGTTGATTGAGCGATACAAATCCTACTTGTCGCTGCTGATGTAAAAATCCTAACCTGTTTAAGTACGTGGCACTATGAACCTATTGTGAATTATATGTCAGTAGATGTTAAGTTATACATGTCTGTAAGTATGTAGTGTTGTTGTTATTGTCTTTTACATTTTCGGAGTTTCTGCTCATAATTATAACTTATAAATACAGTTCTGGGTACCTGGATTCAATCCCTGCAATTGCCCAGATAAATGTTTTTCATATTTGTGTTTTTCTGTTTTTAAGTGTTTTAATTCTTTTTTAAGAAATTTTCTATTGATAATCGATAAGAAAATTGGAAATAATAAGTTTCGAAATAATTTAATGCTTTGAAGAAGTAATAAGTTATTTTAATGTAGACCAATAAATAAATAGTTTTAATATTTGTAACGTACCGTTACCGTGGTTAAGTCAAATATTTTCCTTACAACACGTTTTTTTTTTTGTGTATATACATTTGCCTTTAGCAAAATTAGATTTTAGCTGTTACTAGTTATTAAAACTACTTACTCACTGTTACTAGTTATTAAAAACCATATTTTTCAATTGACTTGTGGCATACTGGTTAGAGGTGCTTACCTTATAAGCATTTTTTTTTGTTTTGATCTAGAATTTTTAAATTGAATAAACTTGTTTTTGAATAAACTAAAAACGTTTCTGTAAAAATTTAATGTTATTTTTTCCTTAGTGTAGAGTAAATATTTTTCGACTTACATGCATTTACAAACTGGACAAAGGGTATTTAATTAAGTTTCGCTTTTGGCATTCTCAGAAAATAGCGCAGATCTTGCAGCCTGTTCAATATAATTTAACTATCGATTATCATTAAATTGCTTAAACTAATTAAATACTCGATTAATTAATTAATATGTCTTTGAAAAGTCTAAATTTATAGTGCCTTAATGACTTTAATGACAACGCAATTACTGTAGCTTAAGCAATCTACAGATAATCATTTGGCTTAATCTAGAAAAGGAGATAACATGCAATGCACGCCTAATGCGTCCATTTGGTGGAATTAGTGTTGTTTTGATTACAGCAACATCATCATGATCATCAACAAAATCAACTCTAGCGTCGACAATATAATGACAGGCAACAACAGCATTGGCTGGTCACAAAATCAAAACACTTTCCAACTCAGCTCCTTGACTCATCCGTTTTAGTTACTTTGGAATAACATGGTTCTCTGCTCGTATGGCACGCATCTCATTAAAAGTCGTCTTTGCCTTCATTCCACACTCTCTCTCTCTCTTTCTCTCTCTCAAGAGTAAAATAAAGAGATTTAATGCAGGCAAATAATTAAAATGGTAATCAAGTGAATTAATCTTGTAACACGATATAACATAGGCAACCCAAAACAGCCCCCACACAGTCGTCTATGCTGAAAAATGCTCAGGAAAAAAGCAAAAAAAAACTGTAGCTGTCATCAAATGTAGCTGTTAGTGGCGTAGAATATTGCAAGTAAACAATTACTACGTGCCTTGATAATTACAAAATGGCGAACAAAATGGTGGATTGGTTATTTTTACTGTTGTTGTTCTTCGAGTTGTTGTAGTTTTTTGTTATTTCTACTCATGTAATTTTATGTAATTTATGAAAGTGCCGAGATTACACGCTGTGCGCGAGCGAATGCAAATTAATGAGCAATTAGGATATGTCAGAGATGTCAACGAAGTGATATGTTGTGGTCGGCAGTGGTGATGGTTATGATGGTGGCATGTTGTCATATGCATACCAAAATTTTGTAACACTTAATAAGCATTCGAACATAGATGTGAGATTTTTCAAACTCTTACTGAATGATGGCCAATAAGAAAAAACAAAAAAACTGTAGGTGAAAAAAAGCATAAAATAAACAGTAGTAGTAATGTTTCAATGCGGGTAACCAGGTTTGGTCCACCCTTCCTCGCTCCCAGCGTTTGCAGTGCATTGTATAAAACATCTGGAAAAGATATTGGTCGCAAATGCGATGTTCTATTGGACATCAATAAAACGGCATTGGAATGAATTTGTAGAACTGCCCATATAAATGTGTGAAATACTCAAACTAGTGGCGCCTGGTCGTATATATCTCCCAATAACTTCCAATGCTAGTGCCTTTATAGAAGGTCTAATTTGTGCTTAGGCAATATTATGAGCTTTGACACATTAAGAGAATATGAAATATTTCATTCTCTATCAAGTATATCAAACGGCGCACAGTGGGTTGAAAGACCCCAAAAATGGAGATCAATTCACAGGAGCTACGTATTGAGAAAAAAGTGGTAGCGCCATCAAAATGGCGGTTTCAATAGTTAAGCCTAAATGGAGTTAAATTTTTGTACCTCGTTGGTTTAAGGGTCTTTGATCACGAATCTGAATGCAAAATTTATGAATCCAAAATGGCGAGGTTTTTATAATTGTTAATCGCAAATCTTAAAATAAAAAAAGTAAAATAATTTAAAAAGTCACCGTATCCGAAAACCTCTACATACAAGTATTCATGCAAATAGGATGAACGGGTTTGGACTTTTTTGACTTTTTAAAAATTTTTATACCACAGCGTCCTCTGGTGTTCAAGATAGAAGTAGAGTAGATAAGTCAAATAAAAAGTTATTCTCTTGCGCTCCACGACCTGTTGCTACACGATCTGTTGTTTACATTTATTCGCTTGCAGCTTTGCTTGCAGTGACTGCTACAGCAGAGAATCAGGGTATATTCACTTGATAAATATATTCATGCACAATGTTCATTAATATAGGTTAAGTCACTTGAGAGAAAAGCACTCTTTTTCTGCCTTTGCTCGAACTGTCAAAGAAGCTGTTAGCTAAAAATTGAACAGATTCAGGTTTTTTTTTCCTTGATTTCCTTTTATCCATTCTGACAGTTCGACCGAGCTTCTCTCAAGTGACTTAACCTGTATTAATGAGCCTTGTTCATGCAGGGCTCTAATAGACAAGAACACAAGCAGTTACGATTCTTGATTTATATAATAGTTTATATGTAGATAGTAGCGCTGTTTTTTTTTTTTAATACCAAATATAAACTAATATAATAACCTATGCATTTCTTCTTTATATTGCAACGTCTTATTTTCTCAGGAATTCGGCGGACAAAGCGGCCCCACCCTAACTGATTGGAGTCTGCCAGCAGACTGAAAGCTTCTTATCGGCGCAAGCATTTATATACGTATGCATTGCTTGTAAAGCACTGAGAAATTCATAAAACGATTATATTCAAGAAACTACACGATGTTGCGTTCGAGATTTCGGCACGAACTAAAGCAACAAGCATAGGAACGTCAGCAGCAACTGAATCATCAATGCATTTTTTTCTCATACAAAAATGTGAATTTTTCTTCTTATCTTTTGCTATATTTTGTGGCTTATTTAAAGAAGTGACAAAATCCAAAGTTAGCTACTCCTTAGCTAACTCCTTAGTTATGCACAAAATAACTGATATTTTGGCATAAAATTTATCTTTGTACGATGAATATTAAAGGCTGTATAATGTCCTAAAGTGTCTCCCAAAAAACGTTGCATGGCCTTGAAAAAATTTGTAAAAATACCCCCATACAAACCGCGCTGTAAACCGTAATTCTACGTCAAAACTTTCTGTGTCAAGTGGGGTTCGAACCAGGGTTTTCTGGCGTATTAGCTTATTTAGTGTTTTTTTTTTCTATTTCAGCATTATTTTATACTTTATGTAGCCGTCCTGTACTAACTAAGGCGTAAAACAAGCACCAGTTTGTGTTTTTGTTTTTTCTTATATAAAAATATTTGTTAAGGAGGGACATGACATTCGAGGCAGAGAAAACAGATCTTTTTTAAAAATTCATAACTCAGTCAAAAACAAACATTTTTCCAAAATTTTTTTTATTATTGTAGCGAATTAAACAAAAAAAAAAATTCGAAAAAATATATTTTTCACTTCAACATAGTTTTATGGAGCTCCAAGCTGGTGGCAGAAAAAAAAAACGGGGCCTCGTGGTTGCAGCGCTGGGGGTTGCAAAAATTGTGCGATCTGGAAAAAAATGACTTTTTTAAATCTTAACAAAATTGGTTATCGTATGACACGAGCTTTTTTTTAAATTTTTTTTAAATTTTTGGTGATGTTCCAAATTTGAAAGTGTGTTTTTTCGAAAAAAATATTGACTTTAAAAATTCATAAGAAATCGAAAAAAAATTAAAAAAAAGCTCGTGTCATTCGATAGCGAATCAAGTTTAAAAAAATACAAAAAAAAATTTCGTCAAAAAATAAACCCGCTAGTGCCACAACCAGTACGAAAAACATGGTTTTGAGATAAACGCGTTCAAAGATTGTGAACAAAGAAAAAAAGGTTACCTTCAATCTGCCTTCGTTATCTTGTGTTGTGCTGTTTCTTATAGTTTTTTTGCAATCGTTTAGCAACTCGGGCTTCTCCCTTCAAGTAGGTACAAAATAACAACCACCAAAAGTCAGGTAGCAAGTAAAACAAGTATATACTAGCTGCCGTACGTAGGTAGCGCTAAAATTAAAAATGCGCTCTCACTAATCCGGTTGTAACTTTTGAACCCGTAAGAAATTTTTTTTCTTAGAATCTTAAGAATATTTACTAAAATACAAAATTATTAAAAAAAAAGAAAAATCGATTTCAAAAACTGCCAATGTCATGTAACCCCTTAAGAGAGTTCAAAATACACTTACCAAAATACTCAAACATATCCTTTGTCTCTGTTTTCATTGTCTCAAAAAAATTTGTTTTGCCTATTTTTTGGGCACTTTTAGTATATCCTGGTGCTAAAGCCAATTTGGTAAAAATTCGCTTTCATCAAATAATCATTCGTTAAATTAAAATTTATAGAAATGAATATCTATGCTTCTGGTGATTTTTCACCGCACTGTTTTAAGCCTTTATTTATATTTATATCAATTTTAAACTTTTTGCAAGCCACATCAATAGAGTTTTATTTAATTCCAAAAACTGGCACCATGACGAATAAAAAGAACAAAATAAAAAACAAGCAAAAAAAAAATAGATGACCAGCGCTACGTCAAACGAGCAGTGAAATTAAAGTCAAACCACAGCGAATGCAATAAATTTTTCAAAATATTTAATAAAATTCAATTCGGTCGGCATGCGGTCCAAAGTGCATGCGGTTAATTCGGTTCGTTGGGGAAGCGGTGGCTAGATTTAGCGGCTCAAGTACCGCGGTACTGGAGCTTGGTCGTTGGTCCTGGTGGGCAGTGGTTAGCGCAATGCAAGTTCAATCAAAATTGAAAATTTCATTAAAATCTATTTTCATGCTTATTGAGGCGAATGTGTTTCAAACGCACACATTCAGACTACGCTACGAAAAATATTAGTTATATCTGTTATATGGCTCTATTCAAGCCAGCATTTTGCTAACTAATATTTTTGCGGTGAGTGTTTGCGGCATGACCCGCATTATGATAATATTTTCCACATGTAAATGCGCAGAAATCTCGTTTCGATTTCCAAATCACTGCACTGCAATTTTACAAAGTAAAAGGCGCGCCAAAATATATAAAACGGATATGAAATTTAAGAGCGATCGAAGTGTTTCGTTTTGCATAGTATTGTTTAAATAAAACATTGTTCTGCGTTGCCAAATAATCGCCCACTTTGTCTTGCTCATGGTTTTAGGCAATTTTCCGGCCTGCATGTTGACCCTTTTCGCGAACTTCAATTTGTTTTTGTTTTTCCTCTTTTAAGTTGCTTTGTTGTACTGGTTTTTCAAATGCTAATGATTTTTAATTAAAATTTTCAAATTTATTCATTTGTAAATCGAATTGAAATTGCGTGTTGGTCAGAAAAGCAATGCAAAATTTGCATGCGGCTCTGTGTGGGCGTGTGTGTGTGTGTTTTTATTGTGTACGCGTTCGTCTGCTTGTGCATCATTAGTTTATATATCAATGCAATTTGCACTTTTTAATTTTTAACTGCTAGTCAGCCATTTTTGTTTTATTCAGACGCCATTTGAATTAACGAAGCAACACATTTGCGCTATTTTAACTAGGCTGGCAATTTTATAGCGGCAATTAGTTGCATTTAAAAAAGAAAAAAATAAAAATTTTTTTTATGTAAAGCATCATAAAATACTATATATACTTTCTTTTTTATATGAAAGTGGAAAATTAGTCAGTCCTCTAATATTTTGTATTAAATTTTAATGTTCCTCAGGGCAAGATTTTAGATTTTTGAATTTGATCTGGCTCGAAAGGCAATTCGAATTTCGATCTGATTTTCAAAAAAGTATTTGTCGGAAAGCGATTTGTCGGAAATTATCGCAAAAAACAATTTATTTTAAAAGGTTTACTCTTTGCCTACAAACTTTTTATCAGTGACTTAAATGTTAGTTTTGGAAAAAAAAAACATATTTTGGTTTTTCAGCATTTTACAAAACAACCTAAGTTAAAGGTATGGGAATTGTCTTGATTCCGCTTTCTTCTTTGACATAATAACATTTCATGACTTCTTTTCTTTAATGAGGCTGTGTGCTATTCGGAAACTTTTCACTCTGATGATGAATTTTTGACAGTCTGAATGAGAATATTTGGCACTTGCGAGGTGAATATGATTGTCAAAAATTCATGTAGCCTGAGGGGCTAGTATAAATTTTGACAACCGGCAAGAGAATTTTTGACACAAGCATAATTAGAAAAAAAAAACATTTGTAAGTTCGCGCTTAAAATAACTAAAGTGAAATTAATGGAAGCTAAAATTTTTAGTTAATTATAAATTAAAAATGCACAAAGAATTAAAAAATAATGGAAATCCTAACAAAACAGCAAAGGAAGTTCTACATAATATGTAGAACTATATTGCATTCTGTCCGCAATCCCATAAAGCCACTTGCTACTCGATAGCAAACCACTTCATACTCTATTGACCATTCATGATGGCCATGATGGCTGGAATTAACTCCACAATTTTTCGAAAAGAGCTAGCAGACACTCTTAATTGCATTCAATTTTGTGCATAGTCTCCATTCAAAATGGCATTTAATGATTCGGAATAACCTCTTGGCCGAATATTAGGTAATGCCCTCAAAGGTATAATGTTTTAGGTAGTTGTCCAGAACAAAAAAGCAAAAGCAGTACTTACTCTTCCGCTTTCCTTTAAAAAAAGTCATAAAAAAGTTCAAAAATTTTTGCTTCCTACAGCAAAGCAAAAAATCTGTTCATTTTCAGTTATATCAACAATTTTGCAAATTACATTAAACTCTCGCGCTAATACACTAACGAAATTTAAAACGCCAAAATTTCTAGTTGTCAAAATTTCAATGTTCTTTTGGCACATCAAAAATGACAATTTTATTTCAACAGACAGAAATTGTATTCAACTCAGTAACTTCTTTCCTACCACGAGTGAAAAGTTTCCGAATAGCACACAGCCTGAGTTGCTAAATTCAACAAAATTTTAAAGTAAATTTCAATATTAAGGTTTGCAATTTTTTGTAGATAAGTAGATACACGTTTTACTCTTCGTACAATTCTGGTGAAAATTTATGACCGTCTTCATATAATTTTATCTCTTCGGCTTAAAAGTGCAAATATACGTGAAATATACATGAATATATGTGAAAATACTAGAGTTTTTAACATTAATCTGATATTGAGATATAAAATACAATAGAATTTTAAATAAAATTTACTTAGATTTATCAAATTACTTCACAATTCAGTGGAAATAAGATTAAATTTGTTTAAAAAAAAAGTATTAAGCTTACATCTATTAGTGTAAGTCAGGCCCGTAGCAAAGGGGGGCTTATGGGTGTTCAAACCCCCTCCCCTTAGGGTCGAGAAAGTATGAAAAAATAACACATATGAAACTATTATATTAAAAATGTGATCTTTTCTTTAAGTTAAGCTGAGATAATGTTGTAAGAAATTGTCAATAAAAAATAGTTTTATAATATTTTATGGAGTCCAAATCTATAAGGATTTGATGATTTTTTCAATCATGTTATCAAATTTTCATAAGAAACACTAACAATTACATTTTCTTAAACTTTGGCATTTTTAAGAACAATTTAGAAGTTGAAAAAAATTTTATTTTTCATTTTTCATAATTTTCCATTTTGCAAGTAATTTAAATTTAAATCCACGACTTTATTTAAATTTAAATCCAAAAAAAAGTTACTGTTTTTTTCTTTTTATAAAAATTTATCCAGCTGAGTAATGGTTTTCAAACAAAAGTCTTCGTTTGATGTGATAATGCAAAAAAATAATATTGGCTGTAATATATTGGTTCCATGCAAAGACCAGTTTTCGAACTATGGGTTTGAAAAATAATCTGAAACTTAAATATGACTTTTATTGTAGTCGATTTCTCTGCTCAAAATATTTTATAAAAAATATATATTGCTATTGCTATTGAGAATTGGATGGTTCTTTCAATCATGGCTTAAAATTTTTATGAGAAAACGGAACAGTTTAATTTTTAAAGATTTTAAAATATTTTCTTTTGAATATGAGTCAAATTGTTGAAATCTTTTTCGAGAAAGGTAGTAGTTAAAGAAAGGTATATCCAAATACCTTGTGTATAAGTATCAATAAGGGATAAATAGATGAATAAGGTAGCCAAAAAGAAACCAAATCTAAAGATTATAATTTTTTGGTTTTCCTGTTGATAAAAGTATTAGTGAAACTTTGTGTTAGTTATTTGAAAAACATTAAAAAAATTCTTAATTTGGGCCATTTCTTAAAAATTAAAGGCAATATTCAAAAACTCAATATCCAAAATTAATTTGATAAAAAAATTCAATTAAGTCTTGTCATCTCTTTATGGTCATTTAAGACTGGCATTTTCACGAATAGTCTTAAAAAAAAAAAAGATTTTGCTTGGAAAAATTTCCATTCCTTGCTTTTAATTTTTTACTGGTATCTACTTATAAATTTTTTTCCAAACCTTCCCCCCCTAAGGTGAATCCTGGCTACGGGTCTGGTGTAAGTTCATAAATATAACTTGAAAAATAATTTTCCATTAATATTAAATAAGATTTCGCAGACACAAAATAGTGTTAACAGACCTGCAAGGAAGTTTTTCAGTGATTGAATTAAATTTTATCCTAGAACATAATTTTTTAATTTTTTTTTTATTAAAAACAGCAAAACAATATATTTGAGTAAAGTCGCAAGCATCAATGTTTTTCAGTTTGAAAATTTTTTTTCTCCAAACACACGGCTAACAATAAATTTATACTACGGGACCTTTGAAAAATTATTTAATTCAAGTAATGCAGTTTTGAATTATATCCACTGACTTCTTTAAATTGACTCATAGTAGAAATTGATTAATTTCATACAAAAAAAAAAATTTTTTTTTTCAATATACAATTGAATTTCAGCGAAATATTTCGGTAAAAACTGGAACTGGAACCAGTGGAACTGGATCCACTGACTTCTTTAAATTGATTAATTTCATACAAAAAAAAAAATTTTTTTTTCAATATACAATTGAATTTCAGCGAATTATTTACGGTAAAAACTGGAACTTTTTACTTTTTAGAAGGTGTGTGTTTTTTATTTATATATTAGGACTCAAACGTTAATAACTTGAATTAAAAATTCTTTCATACTTCTTAATAAACATTGTTTTTGTTATCTCGTTTTTTCCCATAAAAATTTTGCTTTTTTTCCGTTTTGTTGGAACAGAGACCTGGCAATATAACGCTACACTAAACAAGGTCTGCAATAAAAAATACCACAAAAAATCCCATGATCATTAAAAATTACCTTAAAAAAAAATACCACCAAAAATTCAATATGCATTTAAAAATCCCAAAAAACTAGTAAGGGTAGAGCTTCGGCAGGGTACCGAAGCTAAAATACCCCGCGCTGCCATATTGGAGTATATTCGAAGTCTTTAGCCACGACATACACGATGACATTCAGTTTTATATATTAACGAAAGTTTTCCTATTTTGACGACGTCACTTTGCATAGGAGGTAGGCGTAGTTTTCATTCGATTTTGCCAAATATCATGGAGAGATGTGTTGTATTATATATCAAAGCTTATGTGCAAAATTTCAAGGCATTTCTTTAATTTTTGTGGATTTTTAAGAGATTTTTCGTTTAAAATAAAGCCAATTTGTATGGGAATTGGGCGTGGTTTTCATCCGATTTTGCCATATATCATTGGGATGGTTTATATTAAATATCAAAGCTTATGTGCAAAATTTTAAAACATTTCTTTAATTTTTGCAGATTTTTAAAAGATTTTACGTGTAAAATAAAGCCACTTTGTATAGGAGGTAGGCGTGATTTTCATCCGATTTCATAAACAGGATTAAGATTGAGGAGCAGAGCGTACGTGCTAAATTTTAAGACATTTCTTTAATTTTTGTGCACTTTAAGGTCATTTTACTGTTAATATAAAGTCACTTTGTATGGGAGGTTGGCATGGTTTTCATCCGAATTGGCCTATTTTCGAACTTGATCTTCCTTTTTTAAAAATAAACTTATATTTTGAATTTCATCGTGATCGTGGTCGACAGACGGACAGACGGACAGGCAGATGTACACACGGAAATCGACTCAGGAGGTGATGCTGATCAAAAATATATACATTATTCTATACCTGCCACGCCTCCTACTTGGCGTTACAAACGGAATTACAAAGTTAATATACCCTTTACTCAGAACGCGTTGGGGTGTAAAAATCCCATACGAATTAAAAAATACCACAAAAATAACAAAAATTTAAGGGATTTTACATACGTAACTTTCGACATAAAATCATTGTGTAAACATAGCGCTTAATGCGTATAATAGCTATGATTTTAAATGAAGTTTTTGCCTAACAAATGTGATTAAATCATTTGAAGAAAGAAATTCCCATATTCCCACGCCAATTAAAAAAATACCACGCTGAATTAAAAAAAATGTGTGTGGCCTCCACGCACGGTAGAAGTAAAACTTTTGTTCAAAAAATTCTGAGAGTTTCTGGGAATATTGCTAATTATTTTTTTTAATATTCCATCCTTCAGTGCAACCACATTGTTAAAAAGCAGTCTGCCTTCATACCAGTAGTAGTTCAAGAACTTTTTCATAAATCCAACTAGTATATTCCACATATTGATATCATGGGAAATATCAATTGTCCCTTTTGTTTATGGGCAGTAACTGAAAAGTTAAATATTCACGTACGTAATTAGATCACAGTTTTTTTTTACATTCGTGACACAGTTGGTTATAAGAGAATTTTTTATTTTAATTTGATGACTTAAGTCATCCCAGGCTCGATCCTCATAGCACAGATGACAGATCTTGCTGTTTTATTTTTTTGTTAATTTTATTTTTATTTATAAATATAAAAAAGAAAAAAATTGTCGAAAAACCTGTGTCGAGTATAATGCACATATCCTTTTCCGTACTCGCATAAAACCGAGTGCAATTTGACTGCAAGTTGAACGTGCTACCAACTCACCATTGCCTCCCTTGCATCAAAGCGAAGAAAATACAAACATTCCTGAAAGCAAGCATAATATACATCTTGCATTTAATTTTATAGAACTAATGCCAAAAAGAATTTAATGTTTATCCAAAATAATTATCAATTGATTATTAAATTTGAGCTTTATTTATATAATTTATTTAAAATTTTTCTTAAACAAAAGAAAACCAAAACTGCCCGTATGATTGTAAATATTTTTAATTAAAAAAAGCACAAAATTTCAACTGCAGTTAGGACCGCTAAACCTTTGTTTCGTGGTCAGAAGCTTTGACCTTATGCTACCGCGCATTCTTGTTTGGGATTATTTTACCGTGCCTACAGAGTTAAAAATGTTAATGCGTTTTTCGTTACAAGATTTGCATCGTATTCTATGTTGCATACAAACATGTATATGTATATAGAAGAAACTCCAACATTATCACAAAAATTTAGATATTTCCCACACTGCACAAAATCCGAATTCTATATCGAAAATTTAAAAATTTATGAATAGTACGCGATAATAACAATTGAATTCAATATATGTAGATTTAGATTTGAAAAAGATATGTTTTGAGGACGTAACGTTTACTTCGTAAACGAAGGTTCGCTAAAGTTTCGAAAAATTATTCGTTCACAATTCCAAACCGATTAATTCTTCAATACAAATGCGAAGATAATTATATTTTCTACATTTTTACTGTAAGAGAATACTTTTGAACAACTTTTTTGGCACTTTCAGACTTACTTTTATTTTTACTGACGCGATAACACTGGTAAAAAATAAATTTCGATTTTTGATAGCCAATTAAGGGAAAAATACGAAATTTTTCTTCGATGACAGTTCATTGCAAACGAACTTTCGCCGGGTGGGTTACATATGCATTGACAATGGAATAAGTTTTTTGTTGAATAATAAAAGTTCTTATGCTTTATACAACATTTTCTATCAAAGCTGACTTAGGCAAAATAACTTATGTTTTTTTTTTCAGGTCACGACTGCCATAACTCGATACAATATTTATCAGTAACCTGTTAACCTGTTAACCAACGTCTGTTAGCCAAAACGTTCAAAGTTCTTCCTCGTTCCAAGTAGAAAGAGTTATTTTCCAAATAGAATTCCAATTAATTTTCTGAATATACTCCCGAATTGTACTAAGTTTCACTGCAAATTTGCTTAAATTATTATCTAATTTTTGCGTCATAGTCCAACCCTCGAAACTTATCCTTTCTAAACATGTTCATTAGGGTGTCCCAAAAAAGTTGAAGCTGTTTTTTTTTTATGTGTTACCCCTTCAATTTTTTGTTTGATGTTGAAAGAAATTTAAAAAAAATTTGGTGAACATAGGACGACGGAAACCCGTGCCGACTTGCATCTGTACATGTCAGTACTTAGTTATATGGGGAAAAAGTGGTAATTTGTTAAAAAAACCCAAATAACTTTTGTATTAGTGTACATTTTAATGCCATATAACCAAGAACTGACATGTACCAAGTCGGCACGGGCTTCCGTCGTCCTATGTACCAGGCACGTAACCAGTATTTACCTTAGGGAGGGGCGAGGGTTTTAATGAAGAAAATATATAAATAGATACCAGTAAAAAACTAAACGCATGGATTGGAAATTTTTCTTAGCAAATCCGTTTTCTCTTAAGACTACTTGTGAAGATGCCCGTTTTTAAATGACCATTAGAGAGATGACAAGAGTTATTAAATTTTTTTATCAAATTAATTTTTAGTACTAAGTTTTCGATTTTTGCGTATGGCTTTTTTGAAAAATAGTCCAAATTGAGAATGCCTTTTAAAAAGTATAATTCCGAAAATTAGCACAAAAAGTAAAAATTTCTATGACAAAATCTAACTAATACAACAATATTAATTTGAAAGATAAAAATATGTAAGATTCCTTGACGATAAATAATTAAATAGAAATTAGCTATGAAGAATTAAAGCTATTTTTTAATAAGTTCACCTGTTGAATCTTGATTCACAACTTTTACGGGACATTTTATATAAACGGGAGCACAAAAATTATTTTATTATTTAAATTTGGTTATCTTTTTGGCTGTCTTACGCCTATATTGATCCCCAGCTTGTGTACAAGTATTTGTACCTGTGTGAACCCTAGTTCGAGTTATCATTAAAGGCCAAAATACTGCTGCTCTCGAAAACGATTTCGACAATTGAAATTATATTCAATAGAACAACTTTTAAAATCTTTAGAAATTAAACTGTTCCATTTCCTCATAAAAAATTGATATCATAACTGACAAAATCATTCAATTCCAATAATAATAACTAATATTTTTATTTATTAAAATTTTTTGAGCATAGGAATCGACTCCGATAAAAGTTATATTTAAGTCTCAGATTATTTTTCAAAAGCCGTAATTCAAAAACTGGATTTTGCACAGCACGAATATCTTAACCCATTATATTATTTAAGGTAACGCATCAAAATTAGTATTTCTTTGAAAACTGGATAAATTTGTATTAAAGAGTTTTTTTTTTTTTTTTTTGATATTTAAGAATTTAATTAGTCGTGGATTTAAATTTAAGCTATTTGCAAATTCTTGTTTTTAAATTTTTTAACATAATAAAAAATAATTTTACAAATGTTGAAGTTAAAAAAAATAGTAATTGTTAATTTTTCTTATGAGAATTTCCTAACATGATTAAAAAAATCATCAAATCCTCTTAGAATTGGACGGTATAAAATGTTTTAAAAAATTTTTTATTAAGAATTTTTTTCAAAAAAAGGATATTTAGATTTTAGGTGATTTTTCGAAACCTGTAATTTGGAAAAGACTTCGCGCAGGGCTAAATTTTTGTGCCAAGTTTGAAATTTTAGATGGGTAGATATGTAAGATACCAAGAAAACAACAAAATGGAATGGGCAAACTTTTCGCTTTACGTGGAATACCCATTTTAATATCTGTTAAATTTCGTGGTTATTTTTTTTTGCATTATATAGCTTTTAAAAATGAAAAAAAAAAATCCATTCAAACAAATGCTTTCTCAAAGGTTTTAATAAGCTTAGATATTGAATAAAAAGTGTCAACCTTATTTTCTATAATTTATAAAATTATATTCATTCTAGGTATTACTTCAAATATTCATATTTCCGGATATCAAGGTCTTTTTGAGCATCAAAATCCACAATTGAAAACGATTCTTTAATATACAAGCTCCTTGCGGCTAAATTCCAATATAATTTAGCTGCTTTTTGCATCTTCTCATGAAACTTTAGCATCTTCAAGTAAATTAACATCATTATCTCAGTATATCCTAAAAAAAATTACATTTTGAATTTAATAGTCTCATTTGTGTTACTTCTTCATACTTTCTGGACCCTAAGGGGGGGAGGGGGTTTGAGCACCTAAAAGGTCCCCCTTAGCTACGGGCCTGCTATGTACACCAAATTTTTGTTTACATTTATTTCAACGTCATAGGAAAAAATTGAGGGGTACCACAACAAAAAATAACAACTTCGGCTTTTTTGGTACACCCTAATGTTCTATGAAAATCTCACAATTCATGGCAACCGTTGCCAGTTACATTCTTGCCTTGTAGCAAAACTCAATCAACTTAAAGCAAAACTTTACCGTAACATATGTTGATACGTGCTCATTACGGTGGAACCTATTGTTGGATGTATTCAAATCTTCCAAATCAAGTTTTGCTGCTAGGCAAAAATCGCGCTAAACAAGAAAAGAACTGATGCTGCTGCTTGTTGTATAACTCTTACATAGTTAAAGAAACCGAAAGGATTTTCCGGGCATAAAAGTGTGGCCAATATGCAAAGTAGAAACTTTGTGGAGTGCCACTGGTACTATGGCTAGAGCTGAGCCAAAAATGAGAAAACGAAAAAAAAACAGAGGAACAGCAACTTTTGTGCTACTTGAAAAACTTTTTACACTCATAGATAATTAAAAGAATTTCAAGCCAGGTGCTGCAAGAACACCTTCAAATAGGGGGAAGGCGTCGAATGGGTAATGTTTCAGTGAATGAGATAAGCTGAAGAAGCGTGAGTGGGCTTAATGCGGAGTAGCTGTATATACCGTCGTTGTTGTACGTATGATTAATTCTGGCTACATTTGAAATTAAATTTAAATTTAAGGCACCCAAACGTGGTAAAAGAAATTGGATTTAATTTAAAATAATAGATTTTTGCCAGATAAAGAAACGATTTTTTAAGTTAAGGTTGAACTAATTTATTTAAAAAATGAAGCACATTTTATGAATTAAATGAACGAATCTATATTAAGAGACAGGCTTTTCGTTTTACTATACTGCCGTCATCTAAATTTTCTTCTACTTCTATTACTTACTTTTTGCTTCTGAACTATTTTATGATAATTTGCAAAAACAAAAAAAAAAAAAATAAAAATATTGTTATTGACAATATTACAACCGCTACTTTGAACTCAATTCAAAAACCTCAATAATTCAATAATTCTCAATAATACAAAAACAACAACACATCCTTGCTGCTCTTTGATTTCATAGAACAACGCTAACAATTGCTGTGGCATTCGGGCTGTTTTTGGCATTTTGGCCAAATGCTGTTGGCGATAATCACGATAATGGTAAAAACAGAAAAACAAAGCATTCAAAGCAAAAACAAAAAAAAAAGAACACAAAAACAAACCAAACCAAGGACTAGCAGCAAGAAATAACAAAAGAAAATTCAAAGCTATCGAAGACAAGTAGCTGAACTGGAAAAATTAAAAGGGAAAAAAGAGAGGAAGAGAATGAAGTGGAGAGTGGGAAAAGAAGTATGCGCCATGTATATCCGTTAGCTTCTGCGGCAACGATGATAAATGCGGCTTATGGTCAGAACTTAATGAATTGTGGCAAGGAACAAGCGGATCTGTAGGCAGCAAAAAAAAAAAAAAAAAAAAACATTGTGACTCTGTCGATTGGCATCATTAAAAACAAAGCGGAAACGAAAATTGGTGCTACAAAAAAAAAAAAAACAACACCCAATCCAACTAGCCCAGTGACCGAAAAGTAACGAATTTCCTATTGAATTAGCTAAATTGACATCCACTTAACCTGAGTGGTAACTGAGTGGGACAGATAATTCACGATGTTGGTCTGCTGATCATTCCAAACTTGTTTACAACATGAAATATTTGCAAATTGAAAGTTGTTGTTATTCTTTAATGGTATCATTTTTTTTTTCTTCTTCTATGGATGTTCCTTATAAGATATAATTAATGTTGGCATCACGCTGTGTTGGCTAACTTAACTTTATTGCCACCTAGCTGAGTTCAAGAATTGCTATTTAGAGTATTATTTAGAGCAGGTTGACTTATTTACAAGTAGATTTAATCTTTGTTGACACAAACACCTCAATAAATAATAATATTAATTACAGCTGATGGTGTGCGTTTCAAGCAACTAAAGTCAAGAAATTAATGGTTTTGCTTAGTTGGATCGATCAAATTTGATTATGAAAACAATTTATTTACTAAATTTTTGCTTACCAAAAAGGAAGGAGTTTTACAATGTTATATTATTTAAATTTTAATCTAGTTTAACACTGAAAAAAGTTGAACACTGAAAAATTGTTGTTCCTAATATGTTTAAGGTGGAATCTGCATCTTCAACACCCGTAACAACCCGTGTCCGGGTTTTGGCCGACCTCATCAGCTCTTGCCAGGCGCCTCTGCTTTGCGCTCGCCTTCTCCAATCGGATACACCAAGTGGGGTTAGGGCTTCCTCAGGCTGCTCCATCCATCGGAGGCATTGTCTCCTTCGTCGTCATTGACCAGCGACCCTCGCCTCGAGCACCTTTTTCGCTGGAGCTTCGTCGTCCATATGATGGACATGACCCAGCCAGCCTAGTCGCTGCACAGTTATACGCCGAACTACGTCAATGTCTTCGTAGAGCTCATACAGCTCGTGGTTCATTCGGATGCAATAGTCATCGCTGACTCGAACAGGACCGAAGATTTTGCGAAGAACTTTTCTCTCGAACACCCCCAGAGCGGCTGCGTCAGTTTGCGAAACTACCCATGCCTCAGCGCCTTAAAGGAGCAAAGGTAGAACGAGCGTCTTGTAGAGTGTTAGTTTTGTCGATCGAGAGAGGGCTCTGGAACTTAGTTGCTTACTGAGCCCGTAGTTCTTCGCTTTATCTCCAGGCTGATTTCGTTGTTGGTATTCTACTCCTTGACTACTTCAAAGTTATAGCTGCCGGATGAAACGTTGGAGTCTAAGCGCCACAGCGCTCCTTGTTTGTAGACAGCATATATTTTGTTTTACCCTCATTTATCGTCAAGCCCACTTTGGGTGATTCATTTTCGATAGGGGTGAAAGCAGCGGTAACATCTCTCTTGGTTCTGCCGACAACATCAATATCGTCAGCGTACGCAAGGAGCTGGACGCCTTTATAGAAAATGTTGCCATTACGATGCACACCGGCCTTTCGAACGATCCCCTCCATGGTGATGTTGAAGTGATCGCTAGTCAGTGGACCGCCTTGTCTGAATCCTTAAAATTCGGTATTGAAGATTTCGGAGAGGTCATTTCCTACCTTGACGGAGCTACGAATGTTGCTCAAAGTCATTCTGCAAAGTCTAATCAAATTTGCAGGT
The DNA here is from genome assembly GCA_914767935.1 of Coremacera marginata. Classification (NCBI taxonomy): domain Eukaryota; kingdom Metazoa; phylum Arthropoda; class Insecta; order Diptera; family Sciomyzidae; genus Coremacera; species Coremacera marginata. The sequence continues at coordinate 25,140,781 of OU612043.1, forward strand.
ATAACGAACTCAGACATAGTTGCGTATAGGCAATCCCTTCTCGGGCTATCGAACGCAGCTTTAAAATCGACAAAGAGATGGTGTGTGTCAATTTGATTTTCGTGGGATTTCTCCAGGATTTGTCGTAGCGTAAAAATCTGGTCTATGGTTGACTTACCAGGTCGAAAGCCACACTGATAAGGTCCAATCAGTGTTTTTGTAATTGGCTTTAATCTTTCACACAATACGCTTGAGAGAACCTTATATGCGATGGAAATAAGACTGATACCTCTATAACTGGCGCAGATTGTAGGGTCTCCTTTCTTAAGTATAGGGCACAATAGATTTGTTGTGTTTAACGTTGACACCTGCCGTGAAGACTTAATTCAACGTTGTTCCATAACAATTGGGACCGATACAAAGCGTCGGTCAGCGTCCCTTTGAGGATTCAAAGGTACCAAATTAGCTCCATGTTGTGATGACACTTCGCAACCCTTGGTGAGGGTGGAGTATAGGGCACAGTACGCTGAGATTACAATCGTCGGGCATGCTTCTGCTAGCCATATTTTGCTGATGAGCTGATTCATGCGCCTTATCAATTCATCGCCGCCGGTTTTAAACAATTCAGCTGACAGGCCGTCAGCCCCCGCTGCTTTATTGTTTTTGAGTCGTTGGATAGCAACTCGAACCTCCTCATGGCTAGGTGGTGATACTTCTACTCCGTCATCGTCGATTGGTGACACTTAACTGCGCTCTCCATGGGCGGCATTGGTGGAATCGTCGCCTGTAAGTAAAGTAAAGAAGTGCCACCTCCACAATCTCAGCACAAACTGTGTATCCGTATTCAGATCACAATTTTCGTCTCTACAAGTGGATGCTCCGGGCTCAACGATCAATGTTGTATCGCGTTTTTTGATCCGGGTACAGCCAGGTGGCCTTGTCGATGTCGAGGTGCTCAAATCTGGTGCTACTAACTACCATATTTTGCGCCGCGGCACATTCGATCAGTCTTAGACCGTTGTTCGTGGAGGTCTCATGAAGACTGAACCGACCAACAGTGGGGCCAAAGATGCCTTCCCTTCCGACTTTCGCATTAAAAATCGTCGAGGACTATTTTCCCGTCATGTATCGGAAGGTGGTCGTATACGACCTTAAGACTAGCGTAGAAAGCGTCCTTGATGGCTTCGTCCTTTTTCTCCTTAGGGGCGTGCGAGTTACATATACAAACACATATGTCAAAGCAGACAGCAACACTACACCTGATAAATTCGAGGAATTTATAGAACAAATAAAGAATATATAAAATTAAATAAGAACAGTTAAAGCGAAAACCGATACAGCAAAAAACCTAAGTGTGTGAACTGAATTAAACTGCAGTTCACAAAAACTGTATTGCAAAACTAAGAATATAAAAACGCATAATCAGCATTAAGATTTTAAGTACCTACTAAGTTTATTAAATGAAAATTGTTAAGAGTCAGTCTACGTTAAGCAATAAATAAATTCAGTTCAGTCTCTCCGTGAAATCAATTTGTTTCTTTTTTAAAAACGCATTAAGCCGAACAAATAATAAAACTGGCGCAGTCGGTACTCCTTTAGTAAAACTGAAAGGAGCGTGAAACGAAAACCGTAAAATTATAACACCTAACTAAATTCTGCGATTCCTTAATCAGCCCAGAAAGTTGACGGAGAACCCTCTAGAATATAAATTAAATAAAATTAAATAAGTGCAGTGAATACACACAAAGAAAATTGGTGTATGAACCACAATATTAAATACAAAGCGCAGCTAACAAGTGATAACACTCAACTGAAAATCTGCGAAGTGCAGCAAGTGTGCAAGAAAAAAAAAAAAAATTTTTTTTTTGCAGACAAGCCACTATCAAACAACAAGATTCGGCAAGCAAGACAAAGAAGATTTGACGAGAGAAGAATGGAACAAGAAATGGCCCCCGTTGACCTAGTGGAGCAGCTAGCGAGAAGGGAGCAACAACTCGAACAATTAAGGCTAGCTTACGTAGATCTCCAACAGAGACAGCAGCAGGACCAGCACAAACTAGACAGAACATTAAAAAATATCAACCATCTTCCGATATTTACAGGACAAGGAGACGTGTCTATTAACTCATTCTTCAGCAGCATAGAATACTTAATATCAACACTCGAAGACGAAAGGCATAAAAAAGAAGCAGTGAGAAGCATATATTACAAAACCATCCAAGGCGAAGCAAAAAACGCCATAATCAATATTCCCGAACCAGACAATTGGAGACTCATCAAGGAAACACTCAAACTGAGGTACAGACCGGATACACAGCCTCATCAAATCTATAAGCAAATTGCCAACTTAAAAGTAAATACAGTAAGTGAATTAGTTATTACAATACAAAATATTAAGTATAAAACTGACGAATTAATTGTATATTATAATGGTGAACATGGCATAGACTTAACAAACATAGATAGCTTGTTAGTAAACACTATTAAAGAAGTAACACAAGGGACATTACTAGACAAAATTTACGAACATAAACAATTAAAAGACATCTTATTTATAATGAATCAAAGAAGATTTGAAGATACGTGCATAAGACCAGAGTATAAGAGATATATGAAGGAAGAAAGATATAGAAATCAATATCATAATAAACAAAATTTTAATAATCCAAATAGGACATATCACAATAGACAATATCAAGAACAAAATAACGAGAACCCTAGTTTTCATAGACGTGAAGAACAAAACGGTTTAAATAATAATAGGGATCATTTTAATAATTCAGGACGCTACAGATTCCAAAATAATAACCCCTCAGGGCACTCCCAACGGTTACAGCAAACAGGGTATCCTAGACCAAACTCCAACCAAGTTCGTTTGAATCCATTTAGACAAAACCAAGCGGAACCCATGGAGGTTGATAATATTGAAAGAAGTTATAATAATCCTCGAATGGCAGGACACCCTAATCATAGGTTTAGCCAAAATCGCTTAAACTTTGATAGGCAAAGCCCAGAAGGACCTGAAATAAACTATGAGAATGAAATTAATAATACCATTTTTTTTACGAAGCAGCCTCGGAGTGTCTACCGAAAATAAAATTGAATATTGAGGAAAAAATATACGTTGCATTAGTAGACACGGGAGCAAACTTTAGTCTAATAAGTAGTGACATAAACGACTTTACAAAAATTAAATTAAAACAACCAATAACATTTAGTACATTAACAAACAAAAACTCAATTTATTATGAAGTACACACAGAAGGACCTGACGAATTTAATTTACCTGACAATGCAAGGGTTAGATGGAAGGTAACATCATTCAGAGGTAGAATGTATGACTTCATAATAGGCATGGACATATTAAATTTTTTGAATGCTCAAATAAATATTGAAGAAAGAACGATAATGCTTAATAAAAAAGAGTGTAATTTTCTAAATAACCCTTACGATTTTAAACAAATTCATTCTCTAGAAACTAGCGATTTAGATATAGAAAGGTTAAAACTAGACCATTTAAATGCAGAAGAATTTAGAGAAGTAACTAAACTCTTGAAGCGATTTAATAAACTTTTATTTAAAGAAGGTGATAGATTAACAAACACTACTGAAGTCCAACACGAAATAAAAACTTCAACACAACAGCAGATTAATTCAAAATTATACCGATATCCACCCCAACATGAAATGGAGGTTAGGAAACAAATTAAAGAAATGGAAGAACAGGGCATTATTCAAAAAAGCCAATCCAGATACTCAAGCCCATTAATAGTGGTACCGAAAAAGGTGGACAACTCTGGTGAAAAAAAGTATCGGTTAGTTATTGATTACAGAAAACTTAATGAGGTGACAATAGATGATAAATTCCCACTGCCAAATATTGACTCTATATTAGACAAACTAGGTAGAGCTCAGTATTTCACTACGTTAGATCTGGCGAAAGGTTACCATCAGATCTTAGTAAAACAGGAAGATAGAGAAAAAACGGCATTTGTTACACCCCATGGACTGTATGAATTCATAAGAATGCCGTTTGGCCTCAAAAATGCACCAGCCACGTTCCAACGGCTGATGAACGAAATTTTGAGAGATCATATAAACAAGACCTGCGTCGTCTATTTAGATGACATTCTTATATTTAGTACGTCATTAACTGAACACATTAAGGCAATAGGAGATATCTTTAAAGTTCTCGAAAGCAAAAATCTAAAAATACAAATTGATAAGTGTAATTTTTTAAAAAAGGAAACGGAATTTTTAGGGCACATCTTAACAAAAGATGGAATGAAGCCTAACCCGAACAAAATCGAAATTATTCAAAATTTAGAGTTACCAAAAACTGAAAAACAAATAAAGAGCTTTTTGGGTCTAACAGGGTATTATCGAAAATTCGTAAAAGATTATGCCAAAATTGCGCAACCAATTACTAAATATTTGAAAAAGGATACAAAAATCAATGTTAAGGATCCAACTTACATTGAAGCCTTCGAAAAATTAAAAATATTAGTTAGCACACATCCCATTTTACGCTATCCTGATTTTAAAAAACAGTTTACATTAACGACAGATGCATCCAACTACGCGATTGGTGCAGTATTGTCACAAGAAGGGCACCCAGTATGTTATGCCTCGAGAACATTAAACAATCACGAAAAGAACTATTCTGCGACGGATAAAGAATTTTTGGCAATAATGTGGAGCGTAAATTACTTCAGGCCTTACATTTATGGCAGAAAATTTAAAATTTTTACCGATCACCAGCCAATTAAATATTTACATTCGAAATACAGAGGAAAAGATATGTCACCCAGACACCAGAGGTGGTTATTAAAATTAGGCGAGTATCAATTTGAGATTGAATACTTAAAAGGTAAAGAAAACAGGGTGGCAGATTTTTTGAGTAGAATACAAAACAGTGAAGACATAATTCTAGAAAAAGAAGGGGATAAAGACATAGATATTTTATCAGTTAATAATATAGAAGACGACGTATCAATGGCAACGGTACACTCAGCTGAAGAAGATTTAGGCGATCATTTCTTTATAAAAGAAGAAATTGTAAATAAATACAAAACGCAAATAATCCTGACAAATAACAAAATCGAGGAATTTAAACAAATACATGGAAAAAGAATTATTTTTATCGCAGAAAGGGACTTTGATCAAATGGGAGAAATTTTTAGAAGATATATTTCAAAAGGAAAAATAGGGATATTTTCGGAATTATCTAAGCACAGCTATAATGAAGTACAGGAAAAATTAATTAATATGTATTCAAACGATAAACAAATTTCATTCACTAAATGTACAATGTGGGCACAGGATATGGAGACAGAGGTTGAGGCAGTAAAACAAATAGTATTCTACCATGTTAGAGAAAGTCTACATTCAGGAATCACTGAAACGTACAATAAAATAAAATATAAAATATATTTCCCAAAACTTATGGAATTAATCCAAGTAGTAATAAATCAATGCGACATTTGCCAACAAGTAAAGTATGAAAGGCACCCAATTAAAAATAAATTTTACTTAACAGAAACCCCATCAGACAAAAACCAAGTTATACATATTGATACCTACGTAATCAAAGGATTTCACTTTTTAACAGCAATAGATAAGTTTTCTAAATTTGGAACTGGGTATCCACTGAGTAATAGAAATCACATAACTTTAATAGAAAAATTAGAAGAACATATAACTAAAATTGGAAAACCAGAAAAAATTATAGCAGACAATGAGTTTAACACATTAAGGTTAAAAGAGTTTCTAACAGAGCAAGGGATTGAATTGCATTTAACCAAACCCAACAGTCATACTGGGAATGCCGATATAGAGAGATTTCACAACACACTTGCAGAAAAATTTAGGGTTTTATATCAAATCTACAAAAATTTACCCATACAGCAATTGATCCAACGTGCAATTAGAAACTATAATGAAAGATATCATTCTAGCATAAAATGTACACCAAAAGAAGTTCAAGAAGGACGAAAAGATTTAGAAAAAATTAAACAAAATTTAGAAGAATGCAAAAGAAGAAATATTGATAAACTTAATTTGAACAGAGAAGATTATAGGGAAACAAGAAAGGAAGGATTTATTAAAAACTATAAGGCCGTCAGACATAAAGAACAGCCTAAATACAAAAAAGGACCTTTGAACAACATTCATCCATGTAATATTAAAAGACAATATAAATTTACAGATAATGGCAATCCTTCTACTGATAATGACAAGTACACCGGTAACTGTAGGAGAAATGACAATAACTGAATTAACGGAGCAAACAGGATTTACAGATATTCAACTGGGACTACAGGAAATAGTAAAAGAAACAGACATAATAATTCATATAATCAACGTAGGAGACTTCGAAAATATAGTAAACGAAATGACAGACAACATTATATTAACGAAAACTATGCATAAAGATGTACTTCAGCAAGAACTATTAGAAGTTCGAAATAAAATATTAACACTGGTTCCAAAAACCAACAGAAAAAAACGCGGACTGATAAATGCAATAGGAAGCATGTCAAAATGGCTATTTGGAACGATGGACGACTACGACAGACAGGACATTCATAATCATCTTTTACAAACAAACGAGTCAGTTCACCAACAAATTCAAGTTAACGATTATTTTAATTCAGCTATAAATCAATTAAAAGAAATTGTAAAAAGCGATAGGCAAGAAATAGAGAAAGGCCTAAATTCTATAAATAAATATATTGATAAAGAACATGAGCAAAATATATATCTACAGCATTTATCAAAAATACAATTGTTAAAAAATAAAATTGATCATATACAAGATAATATAGTTTCAGCTAAATATGGAATAATCCATCCAAATATTTTAACAAGTAGAGAAATTTTAAAGTATGACATAGATTATAATAAGCTTAAGTATATTCAATTAGGAACAGCAATTTTTAACGATACATACCTAATATTTGGCATTAAGATACCTAAGCTGTTTGTACATGTAAACATAAGGAATATAATACCAATACCAAATAAAGAGCGTAACGAGATTGATTCTGAAATTGAAAAAATATTCACTTACGAAAATAAAACTTATAGATTCGAGGAAAGCAAACAATTGGGACAATTAAATCCTAGCACTCATTGTATAATAAAAGAAAATTGTAAACTAGTTGAAAGTAAAGATTTTGAAGTAATACCAATAGACATGAAAACAGTAATTATAAAGAATGCAATAAACGTATCAGTTCAGCATACCTGTAACAATAATAAAACTGTTGTAAATGGAAATTATATAGTACAATTTAATAACTGCTCAATTCATATTAAAGATTATTATTTTTCTAATTTTATTGAAAAAGATGAAACAAAAGTTCTAACAATTAAATATGAAAATATTAAAAATTTCACAAAAAAGATAACTTTCAGTGATATAATTGAAGAAAACAAAAACAATATTTTGAAAATAAATAAATTGAAATATCATAGTAATGTATCCTATGGATGTAGTTTTATCTTAGCTGTAATAATAAGTATCACTTTAATTATTGTATTAATAAAAAATGAATATGTAACAATAAAACTAAACAAAAGAATTCAGGAGAATTCGAATCTAAAGGGGGGGGGTAGTTACATATACAAACACATATGTCAAAGCAGACAGCAACACTACACCTGATAAATTCGAGGAATTTATAGAACAAATAAAGAATATATAAAATTAAATAAGAACAGTTAAAGCGAAAACCGATACAGCAAAAAACCTAAGTGTGTGAACTGAATTAAACTGCAGTTCACAAAAACTGTATTGCAAAACTAAGAATATAAAAACGCATAATCAGCATTAAGATTTTAAGTACCTACTAAGCTTATTAAATGAAAATTGTTAAGAGTCAGTCTACGTTAAGCAATAAATAAATTCAGTTCAGTCTCTCCGTGAAATCAATTTGTTTCTTTTTTAAAAACGCATTAAGCCGAACAAATAATAAAACTTGCGCGCAAATAAGGCTGATGAAGAAAAATTTTGCCTTGATGCAGATCGTGGCCAATCTTTCTTTCACAGGTGTGAAGCGATAAACAAGTTGGCGTAGTTTCCGGCTAACGACGAATCCACATCCAAATTCGCTCCTCTCCGCATGGCAGCTGTAGTAGATATCACAGTGTGCTTGTTTAGAGCAGCCTTGTCGATGTTTCCATCGACCTTTCCATCGCATTTCCTGGATGGCGGTGATGTCAGCTTTTATTGTTTTGAGAGCTTCCGCGAGTTGGATAATGGCACCTTCCCTATAAAGGGTCTGGACATTCCAGGTGCATATCCGCAAATCATTGTCCGTTTTTCGTTTGCGGTGGTCGTCAACGTAATTGGGGTTCTTATTGGAGGCTGATTTAGTTTTCATTGGACAGTAGTAATGTGGCGGGACTCAAACCCTGCGCACATTCCACGTCTAAGGTCTATGGAGCGACCCACCGCTCATATTAGCCGTCAAACTGACGCATTCCAGTTGGCTGTTGCCCAGGGAACTCCACGTGGAGGTTTGAGTTGACTTGAGACGATTTCGACATGGATAATGCTGGCTTCGCCAGGTTGAGGCGGTCAGACACGTTACCATAACCATTACACCAAATATGCTCCTATATTTTAAATATTTTGATCCTTATACACTGACGCAGCCAAATACAACTAACGATTTTCCATTTCTTATATGGGTAAATTAAAAATTTGTTGAACTTAAATAATTGCATATCCTGCTCTCACATGAATAGTAAAAAAGATACGTATCGTCACTAAAGTAACACACAGTAATAATGGTGGTCTTATACAACTAGCTCAATTTTTTTGAAGAAATCAATACTTTTTTTGAAAAATTTTTTCGAATTACATAGTTGCTCAACCTTTGTTTGAAAGTTTATGGGTTAAAGTATTTTTGAGACTTTTTTCAGGTTTTTTGGAAGAGGTTTAGAGTTCGCGCTTATTGGTTTCTCCCCTAAAAATCAGGTTTTCGGAGATTTTCGGAACTTCAAGCATAAGTTGGACAATACAGAAAAGTTCTTGAGACATCATTTCGAAAAACAAATGTCCAAACTTTACTTTAATGTACGTTTATCAAGAGTTTTCGTAATTTTTGTGATCATTTGGGTGCTGTATATAGAATTTTTTTTTTTGTGAAATTTGCGTATATTTTAAAAAATCCTTTATAAAAGTATTGATAAGGTTTGAAAATAGGTAAAATTCTAAGCAATATAAAAAAAAAAAAAAAAAAATAAAATATTTTTGATATTACTCTTGCCGTTCCAAAGTTGTAGACTTAAAAACTTTGTTAAAAGCTCAACATTGCTTTGAAAATTCCCAGTTATGAAGCATTTTTTAAAAAACTTAAAAAAATTTCACAAATATGTTTATACTAGCAGGCCAATCAATAAAGAGCGTTAACACTTCTTTTTTACTCCAACAAAAACTTTTCAACGCCGTTCAAATGATCACCGTGTGACATCAGCCCTTATGACAATGCATGTCAAAGGAAATAAAAAAAATTTCTCTTTTTTTATTTGTTTTGCAGTTCAGCACTGCATTTATATGCATCTCTCTTTTCGTCTTGCGCGAGGCTCATCTTTTTTTAATGTTTTGTTGTGCTAGCTTAACAGTAAAAGAGAATAAAAGAGAACAACACAGAGATTATTGAAATTATCGCAACACAAACACGTGAAAAGAAAACGATCAAGCAATTCGTGTCATCGGGGATGAATTCATAAAACACTTAACACTTTAATTAAACATCTTTATTATTAAAATTTTGAAACGAAAATACCCCTATGCTGTGCTGTAGCTCAAATATGACATTTAAAAACTTATTTCATAAAAATCAACCCAGTACTTTTGGAGTTTAGCTGGAAACAAAAATGTTCAATTCAATTTTATATATCTTTTTATATATATAAAAATTGATCTATGTACATATGTGCGTATGTGGGTATGTGTGTATATCACGTATAGACTCCAAAACCGCCAAACCAATTTTTATAAAATTTTTAGCGATACTGAAGCAACATTCTGAGAGTGTTCCTGTAAAGTTTGGTGTTGATTGTACAAGGGGGCGTGGTACTTCCCATACAACCCAAATTGGCTCTATCGCCCACAAACCAAAACACAGGTGCGTCGTTGGACACACGAGAGAAGCGAAGCTTTTTCACAGTTTCATACACACAGAGGAAACATTTGAAATTATAAAATTTTCGGGTATAATTTGCCTAAGACCTTCGGCCAGAATGGGTTATCTAAGTATTTTTTTAATACAACAAAGGGAATTTAGGCAATCGCATTATTTTGCCATTAGGCAATTTATGCTAGGACTTGTTTGTTCTTTTGAAAGCCTTCTGCTAAAATGGGTTGCTGTAGATTTAAGGCAATATTAAAAAAGAAACTTGGGTATGTTATACTTATACTACTAGTGAAGATTTCCTAAGCCCTTTGCAACAAGCGCTTGCGTTGTTCTCTTAGGATTTGTTTGTTTTTTCATCTTTTCAGCTTTGTTTAACACCTTTTTCAGTTTTTTATTTTTCATTTTTTAATCAACTTAATTGTTACTTCATATCAACTCATCTCTAGTCTTGCGTGATTCCCGCTGTGGTACACTATTCAGCTTTATGTTCTACTTGCTTCGTCAGTGTAAGGAATAAATTGCTGCGAAATACATGCACGTTGGTACAAATGATAAGAAAAGGAAAGCAAATAATGACCGCGTATGACCTTTTCCAGTTTTTTATTTTTCATTTTTTAATCAACTTAATTGTTACTTCATATCAACTCATCACTAGTCTTGCGTGATTCCCGCTGTGGTACACTATTCAGCTTTATGTTCTACTTGCTTCGTCAGTGTAAGGAATAAATTGCTGCGAAATACATGCACGTTGGTACAAATGATAAGAAAAGGTAAGCAAATAATGACCGCGTATGACAGAAAGAGTAGCAATGAGAGAAAAGATTGTAAGAACCCCAATTTGCTTTTGCCCATTTATTACTTTTTGGCATTTAATACAATGTTGGCATGACCAAGTTGACAAAAAACTTATGAAATTTGCACAAATTTCTTAGGCTTCATACAAAAATAGTTACCCAAGTCGTTTTAGGCAAAACGCCGTAGGTATTTTTCTGTGTGTAGATTTGATAATTTAATGTTTTTTTTTAAAGAACTTAAGTTCAAAATTTTAAAGCAACATTAAAAAACTTAAAAAACACACGTTAATATTCACACCAGTAAAATTTATTGGATTTCATTATTATTTGATATACTATATATTTTTTATTTTATTTACTTTATTACATGTTACAGTCATTGTTAAAACAAAAGCATGTACCAACAACAGCACAAGCGCATTTACATAAAAAAAAAAAAAACATATTACTTCGCCCTTCACGAGGATCGATTTCATGACCCTCTGATTACAAAACCTACTCCCTTTCCGCCGAGCCAAGCAGCTCTGTTAGATTTTGGTGTTAATTTAATATTAAATATATAACTGCAGCTATGTTAACAGTTGTTAACAGATGGCGTTACCAAATTGAGGATGATGACCAGTGTTGTCACTTGCAAATTTTACATAGTGGTATGTTGAGTCTAAAATGAGTGGTGAATTTTAAAAAACGGAATATATTTTTCTTCTTAAGGAAAAATTCGAATGAAATCCTACAGCAAAACAAATCATAAGAAGTATACCATAAAGCAAGTTTTTTTTCACGCTGAATTAGTTTTACTGCAAATAATTCTCTTATAATGTTCTTAAAACAGCACTAATATATAAAATATTATATGCAATAATAAATTAAATATTGTATGAAATAAAATATCTAAAATTTAAATTATAATGCAGTAATTTTTATATAAATATATTAGAAAGTGATAGTTTTAAAAAAATTAAAAAAGTGGTGGAAACCAAAAAAGTGGTAGATTTACACAATTGTGGAAAAGTGGCAATACTGATGATTCTTGTAGTGGTTTAGCAGTTACCGAAGCCATAAAAATCATTTAATCAACTCTTGTAGCAAGTGGCTTAGCAGCTACACAAACCACACAAATACATTAATATATTATTGGATGTGCAGCAACATAGCTTCAATTGCACTTAAAACTGAATCAATGCATTTGCATAAAGAAGGTGATTGGATCAGTGGATGGGGTATAGAACTCCAGTCTGTGGTTGACTGGATTGTGGTTGTGGCTGTGGGTTCGAATCCCCACGGCAGGCGGAGAACTGTTTTTTTATATTTGATATATTAAATTGCCTTGTTGTAAAAAACACAGAAACAAAGAAACCATATAAAATTCTAAGAAAAAATCTGTCGAAAATTTTTCAGATTTCACTCCAAGCAAATCACAGAACGGGGCGTAAAAAGCTTCGCTTCAAAAAAAAATGCTTTATATCAGACGGTTTTAATCGTATAAAACTAAAATTTGGTAATTTTGTTCAGAAGGTTACTTCGGTGACTACAAAAAATGGACGTGGTTACACTATATCTCCTTTTTAGAAATCATTTTAGTGCCTGAGATGTTCAAGTTTTGATAGTGAATCTTGGTATGCAGGTGCTATGGATGCAAGTGCCAGTCACTTCGTAAATATAAATGTTGTCACGCCCACTTTTACCGCCCACAAATCAGTAAAAATGCTACATATCAGACGGCTTTTGCCGTAGAAAACTAAGATTTGGTAACTTAGTTTATATGATTACTGTCGGTCAATGTACAAAAAATGGGCATGGCTGCACTATATCTATGCCCACTTTATCGAAATCAAGCTTATTCCTGAGTTGTACACGTTTTGATTGTGAACCTTGGTATGCAGGAGATATGGGTGGCAGTCTCGATGTATATATAAATGTTGTCACGCCCACTTTTACTGCCTACAAATCAGTAAAAAATCTTTATATCATACGGATTTTACCATACACGACTAAGATTTGGTAATTTAGTTCATATGGTCACTGTCGGAAACTGTTAAAAATGGGCGTGGTCGCACCATATCTATGCCCACTTTTTCAAAAACACGCTTATTCCTGAGTTGAACATTTTTAATAGTAACACTTGATATGCAGGTGCTCTAAGTGGCAGTCAGTATATATATATAAAATTTGCCACGGCCACTTGTACCACCCACAAATAAAAAAAAAAACAAAACGAAATGGCCAATTTCAGCCCATGAAAGGACCGCGCTCTTATGGTCAATTGTGTTGTACGTGTTGTGAAATGTTTGAACACAAATGGTCGAGAACTGGACCTACAAGTTTTATGCCGACTCCGAATGGCTTATGTTCTCAAGAAGCTTTTCATGCCAGTTTTTACTCTCTGAGGCTTGCCATTGTTTGCAGAGAAATGACGGCCGAACAGAAAAATTAATTCAATTGAAAAAACTTTCTTTCACAGATGGAATTCGATCCTGGGTTCTATGGCATGCAAGCCACACACCTTAAACAGTATGTCACGGAATGGTTTGAAATATGTTCTAAAAATCGAGTTTTTTATATTTAAAAATATTTACTGGTGTGGTAGTTAAAAATGAAATTACAAAAAAATTTACATATTTTTTACAATTAATAACTTTTTTGACTAAAAGTATCATAGTGTGGAAAAAAATTTATTTGAATTTTATGAAAATAAAATGAAAAAAGTTAAAACAATCCATAAACATCCGCATTATCTTTGATAACTGCCAATATTTTTAGTCGAAATATTTTGGGGATCATGATAACATAAGCCATGGATTATTTTGATGAATTGGACTGAACAATTTTTTTTTTTTTTAAGGAGCGTGAGGCGACTTAATGTATATACGTATGTGGGTATACGTGTATATCACGTAAAGACTCCAAAACCCGCTAAGACAATTTTTATACCAAAGCCTTGAGAGTGTTCCTGTGAAGTCGGGTGCCAATCGTAAAAGGCACTTTCAATACACCCAAAATGTTCGATATCGAACAGTTTTGGAATTGTAGGTCGCACAGCCTCGGAATTCAGTATTCGACCTCAATTTACAGATGCCGTTCCACTGGTAACATTTTATGGGCGTTAGACGAGGGACGTGGTACTTTTTCAGCACCCACAATTTTTGGTATAGCTTTCGAAATAAGTCACACATCAATGAAACTCGGTATGAACTTACTATAAAAGCTACGCCCTCTTTTAGGGTATAAGCTAGTAATAGTATATATGACACCTAAATTACAAAAAAACTTGCTAAAACCTCTGATATATGTTAATATAAGTAAAGTTTGGAGATTTGTCTTCAAAATGATGACTCCAACTTCACAATTGGAATTCGAATTCAAAAAACCTGATTTTTAGGGAAAATCCGATTAACGCGACCTTTAAGCCTCTTCCAAAAAATCTGAAAAAAATCTCAAAAATACTCTGAACGTCAAATCTTCTGACTATTCCAAAATGAGTGTTGAAATTGCCACACTAAAATCAACTTTTTTCTTCATGATGGAAACCAACTACTTAAACTGCACTTCGTTTTTTATTTTCATCCTAAAAATTCAAACAACTTCAATTATATTAACATAAGAAAAAAAAAAAAATTAAAATAAACTTACTTTTCCGCCTCATGTACGTAAAGTTTTTGACGACAAAAATAAAATTTATTTTAATAAATAACGTGTCTTTATTTAATGATTTGAATAATTGTAATGCGAGTAGAAAAATAATAGAATTGTAAGTTTTCGACAGTTGATGTCGAATATAGTGTCGCTCTTTTTTTTTTTTTTTTTTTTTTTTTTGTTTTCCCTGACGATGATAAGGGTGATTATTCAGCCTTTCGATCGATCATTAGAATAGCGATATTTCATTTCATATTCACATAGTTACGATACAGGTGTCGAAAAAAAGTAATCTTTCGATACCAATACGTTGATCGTATTTATTTTCAATTCTGTTATCGTTCACTGACAGCATATGTCAGTGTGTCATTTTGATAAAAATAGAAAATTGAAATAAAATAATTTCGACGAACTATCTGAACGGAAACAGAAACGACGAGAAATAAACAACATGACATCGTGCTGCGCGCATGTTAATGTCAAAAGCAACAAGAATTTGAAACAACTAGAAGACGAAGAAGAAACATCATGACAGCAAATAACTAGAACATAAATGTGGTTGTAGATGAAGACGAAAGAAGTAACAGGACGCTAGAAACAAAAGTCCACTGCAGACGTTATTCTGACGATTGTGATGAAAAACAAGACAGTGTGTTGCCTTAGTTGATGATGTCCTGCGTTGTTGGCTATGAATTTGACTTTATGCCATATTGAGTGATAAACCAAAATGAGCAAATGAAAAAGTAGTTGAAGGGAAAAAAGTATTCTCTTCGTCTAAACAGGAAAATAGAAAAATAAAACAAACGCAAAAATAATTTGTGATTTGTTCCTCCGGTTTGATCATTTGTAGCAATGACAGCAACAAGAGCAGCAAAAATGACAGCAACAGCTACTAACAACAGTGCAAACAAGCAGGCAGCACCCACACCTAACAAACACACATCCCCACACAAACACACACACAGACATAAATATCTATACATTACGAACGTGAGCTGTCAACAGCAACTTTGCGAACTCATTGTTTATAGAAGCTTTAGTGACAAAAATTAAATTTATAATATTTTCCGAGTCCTGCTTCGCACTTGCAACTAGCCAAGATAGATTGTACTGTGTCTTCTTGTTGCTGTGTGGCTGTATCTCCGGTTTCCAGCCCCGCCCCTTACTTGGTCATTGTTTGGCCAATTGTGTGCCCTGCTGCTTCGACAATGATTTGAAACGGATTCGAATGTCGAAAATAATACCAACGTATTACTTTGTTTATATTTGTTATTGTTTTTCTTTTATTATTTATTTTTCTTCTTTTTTTTTCGCCAAAAGTCCATTAGAAGTTTTTCCATTGTCATAACAGCCACCCAAGTAATTGTGGCTGGTTGGCGGCTGGGTGTAGAGTGCTTTGATGGATTGCCTTGTGACTCGATGTATGTGTGTGTGTGTGTGTTTGTGTTTTTGGCGACTTTGCTGATATTGACTGACTGAATGAATGAATAATGTACGAATGAATGATGGAAAATATTATTATCGGGTGCAATAATGTGGAAGTGAATTTATTTGCTCTTCATTAAAGTTCGTCCTTTTATTATTATGTTGTCCTTTGTTAAGATAATTTTGTTTGTTTTCTTGTTGATGTTTTTGTTGTAATGAAATCACAATAAGCTGCAATTGTTGTTATTCAGCAAAGATCAGCAACAAAGACGATTGTCAAACAAAGCATTAAAATAAGTCACAAAATATGGAGCAGCACACATTGTGCAAGAGAAGAAGGACAAGAATTACTACAAAAAATTTAAATTTTTAGTAAGAGAAGAATTATTAAATTATTTCTTGAAATTATAATATGGGATTGGAAAATATTTTTCAGATTAAAGGTGACTGGAAGGTCAGTTTAAATTATTTCATACCCGTGGACAAATTTTGGGTATTAAAAATGAAGGCCATCAAATTTAGAACAACTTTCATATTAAAATAGCTAGATTTCCTTATTATATGTTAGTTTAATATTTTAATGGACGCAGTTTCAAACATACGATCATAATTTTTACAATCCATATCGGCGTCCTGTATTAAAGACCCGAACATTTTTAAGTTACTGAATAATCTGACTTTGAGTATTTTTATGAAAAAAATTCCCAAAAACCCAAAAATACAATTTTTGAAAACTAAAACAAACATAAACTCAAATATGAAGCTGATGAAACTTGACTTTCATCACTATTCATTCATTGAGTAGTTCATTGAAAGAAAAAAAAAAGTCATTAGATACCCAATCAAAAAAAACATCAATCTCTCATTTGAAATGACTGCAATAATTCTTAAAAATATATCTCATATTCTTTTGAAGAATTTAGGAATTCCAGGGTGGATTCTGAAAAACGCTAAGGCTAAATCTCCATCGCTAAAGCTAAATTTATAGGTTTTAGCAATAATTGCGATTCTGAAAAACTGCATCGCTTGTTTTCATGCAAAAAAATTAGATACAATTCTGAACTTATTTTTAGCGATTTTCAGAAACTCTATTTTTATTTTTAGCTATAATTTTGGAGTACAATATTTTGTTGTCGCTAAATTTGAAATGAAAGGTTTTTTGAATGAAATCGTAATTTTTGATTTATTTATTAAGAACAAGTCAGGATGTAGCTGTGGCAGGGTACCGAAACTAAAATATCCCCCCGCGGCCATATTGGAGTATATTCGAAGTCTTTAGCCACGACATACACGATGATATTCAGTTCAATATATTAACGAAAGTTTTGCTATTTTGATGACGTCACTTTGTTTAGGAGGTAGGCGTGATTTTGATCCGATTTTGCCAAATATCATAGAAATGGTTCAAAGCTAAAGTGCAAAATTTGAAGACATTTCCTTAATTTTTGTGGATTTTTAAGAGATTTTACGTTTAAGATAAAGCCATTTTGTATGGGAAGTGGGTGTGGTTTTCATCCGATTTTGCCATGTATCATACAGATGGTTTATATTAAATATCAAAGCTTATGTGCAAGATTTTGAAGCGAAGCTTTTTACTCCTCGTTCTGTGATTTGCTTGGAGTGAAATCTGAAAAATTTTCGACAGATTTTTTCTTGGAAATTTTATGGTGTCTTTGTTGCTAGTGCTTATTGCAACAAGAAATTTAATACTTAAATATTAAAACTAAAAATATTTTTCGGCCTGGTCGTGGGGATCGAACCCACGTCCTCTTAAACGAAAGTCCAACGCAATATCACTAGGCCACAATGACTTATTAAAACAAGTTGTTAATTCAATGCTAATTATAACAGAAGCTATGCTGCAGTAGATCGTCACCATCTATCAATAGATAGAGGATTGTGTATTTGCTATGCTACAACTATCAAAAATTTGCTTTTATTTGCCACAAGGTGTCTCCAGCATCGGTTTGTTTGTATTGTGAATGCGTTTGTGGTGCTGTTGGCATAAAGTGTAAATTATTAGCTAGAGATTGCATCAACTCTGCTAAATCTCTGGAATGTGTTAACAGAGTTACTTCACTTAAAAGCGTTAAGGAAAAAACTCTGTTAACCTCTGTTAACACATGCCAGAGATTTAGCAGAGTTGATGCAATCTCTAGATAATAATTCACACTCTATGCTGTTGGTACGAAGAAAATTAGCAATGCCCACAAGTGCGTTGACAAGTGCGCTTTTAAGTGTCAAAAAATAGATGATATCAATAAATATGGAATTTTAATGTTGCTTTACATTTTTGAATTTAAGTTCTTTAAAAAAAACATTAAATAATCAAATCTACACACAGAAAAATACCTACGGCGTTTTGCCTAAAACGACTTGGTTAACTATTTTTGTATGAAGCCTAAGAAATTTGTGCAAATTTCATAAGTTTTTTGTCAACTTGGTCATGCCAACATTGTATTTAATGCCAAAAAGTAATAAATGGGCAAAAGCAAATTGGGGTTCTAACAATCTTTTCTCTCATTGCTGCTCTTTCTGTCATACGCGGTCATTATTTGCTTTCCTTTTCTTATCATTTGTACCAACGTGCATGTATTTCGCAGCAATTTATTCCATACACTGACGAAGCAAGTAAAACATAAAGCTGAATAGTGTACAGCAGCGGGAACCACGCAAGACTAGTGATGAGTTGATATGAAGTAACAATTAAGTTGATTAAAAAATGAAAAATAAAAATCTGAAAAAGGTGTAAAACAAAGCTGAAAAGATAAAAAACCAAACAAATCCTAAGAGAACAACGCAAGCGCTTTTTGCAAAGGGCTTAGGAAATCTTCACTAGTAGTATAAGTATAACATACCCAAGTTTCTTTTTTAATATTGCCTTAAATTTACAGCAACCCATTTTAGCAGAAGGCTTTCAAAAGAACACACAAGTTCTAGCATAAATTCCCTAATGGCAAAATAATGCGATTGCCTAAATTCCCTTTGTTGCATTAAAAAAATACTTAGATAACCTATTCTGGCCGAAGGTCTTAGGCAAATTATACCCGAAAATTTTATAATTTCAAATGTTTCCTCTGTGTGTATGAAACTGTGAAAAAGCTTCGCTTCTCTCGTGTGTCCAACGACGCACCTGTATTTTTTTAAACATTTCTTTAATTTTTGCAGATTTTTAAGAGATTTTTCGTTTAAAGTAAAGGCAATTTGTATGGGAGGTAGGCGTGGTTTGCATCCGATTTTTCCAAATTTTATGGCCAAAGTTATAAAGATTGAAGAACAAAGCTTATGTGCCAAATTTCAAGGCATTTCTTTAATTTTTGTGGATTTTAAAGACATTTTACGGTTAATATAAAGTAACTTTGTATGGGAGGTAGGCGTGGTTTTCATCCGATTTGGCTAATTTTCGAATTTGATCTTCCTTTTTTAAAAATAAGCTTATATTTTGAATTTCATTGCGATAGCTTTGAAATTGCGGCTGTAATCGTGTCGACAGATGGACAGACAGACAGACGGACACACAGAAATCGACTCAGGAGGTGATGCTGATCAAAATTATATATATTTTTTTATACCTGCCACGCGTCCTTCTTGGCGTTACAAACCGAATGACAAAGTTAATATACCCCTTGCGCAGTACGCGTGGGTTTATAAAAATTAATACTTCGTCTGTTTTGAATGTTTTCAAAGACAAACATACATATTTAAAGTAGTTTTCTTTAATATCTTCCAGTTTGTATTTAACACTTATATTAACATTTTTATAGTTTAATATGCTTTTAGGGAAAGATTTAACCTCTTTAGAACTTTTGAGAAATTTATTAAATGAATTGGTAGCTTACACATAACCTTGCTGCGAAAAATCATACTAGTCATGAATTTAACTAGTTAACTCACTAGTTAAGACAAAACTGGTCATAACTCACTAGGCAAAGAGTTACTAGATACGTTTTTGTGTCAGTCGTGGGACTTGAACCTGGGCTGTTTCGCATACAAGTCAAGCACCTAACCATTACGCCACTGCCGCCACAAATTTATTGGATAATTTGATAAATAAAATCAAATAACAGAAAATTTTAAAACAAAACAAAACAAAAAACAATGCGCCAATCGGGGAGCCGAACCTAGGCTGCCTAATTTCATTGTACAATTTGACTTATAAACAGCAAATTATAAAAACATATAAGTTCTGTTTTTACAAACAGCAAATTTTTAAAACAAAACAAAAAATAAAAACACAATAGGACTGTTCACAATCAGGTGTAAATGGTCTTGCATCATAGCATTTGCAAAATGGTAGAGTATATTTTTACTCTACACTTACAAAATATACAAGGATGCTTTTACTACGCTTGTGTAAATATGCAACACTAAAAACCCATAGCTTATACTTACTACACATATCCAATACTGAACTCTAGGCTGTCAGCTGATTGTCAATAAAAAAATAAAGTTGCTAAAAACGAAGATATGGAACATAAGTAAATAAAAAACGAGTTAAAAGGGAGGAATCCAATAAAAAATTAATTTAAAAGTCAGTGAGTAATCAGCTGTTAATTTTATACTTTGCAATCAGGGGTGAAATCGGCTAAGGTGATAGGTGATTGACAGTCGCTGTTTTGATTGTCGTTGTTGAAAACGATAGGAAAAAAGTGTTTGTCATTTTTATAATCACCTTACATGGAGCAAAAAAACTATCAATTATCACTTTAGCCAATTCCAACCCGGTATTACCGTAAAGTAAACCGAAAAAGACCGCTCACGATTGATGACAAATTTTTACAATTGCACAAATTTGCAATGTCAAATACTCAAGATTGTGAATTGCCCTAATGCGTTAGCTGTCAAAATCATACCAGTAAAATCCTACATTTGATTATACTAGTATTTTACTGGCTTAAATTATACTATTATCACAACTAGTTGAAAAAATGCCAGTAAAAATACTACTTCAAATCATATCGAGAATAGGACAATTGTTTTTTCCTATGACATCAACACAGGAAAATAACCAGTTTGCGCAATTTAAAAAGCATTTCGGCTAAGCTAGTGCTGGTATTTTTGGACCTAGAAAATGAACTAGTATTTAAACTAGTTGACTACACTGCAGGGAAGCTTCTATTATTGTTATGCACTCTTTGTTTGCAAATTAGTTGAAATTGTTTCCCATTGCTTCCCTTCATAGAGACTTCATAAATATTTTTATTTATATTTTTTTTTTAATTTATAGTTTTCTATTTATATTAAATTTTTTATTTATATAATATTTTAATTGTTTTTATATATATATATATTATTTATAAATAATTTTTATTGAAGCGTGAGTATTTCTATATCTATCCATACTATTATATAAAATTGAAGTGAACATTTTTGATTCCAGGTTAACTCCAAAAGTACTGGGTCGATTTTAATGAAATAAATTGTAAAATATCATATTTGTGCTACAGCACAGCATAGGGGTGCTTTTTTATTTCGAAATTTTAATTATAAGTATGTTTAATGCAAAAATTAAATTTTTGAAGAACTCATTCCGATGCCACGAATTGCTTGATCGTTTTCTTTCCACGTGTTTGTGTTGCGAGAATTTCAATAAACTCCATGTTGTTCTACTCTCTATTTTTCCACTCAGCCAGCCAGTACAGCCTAAAAAACAGATGAGCCAAGCTCAAGGCGAGAAGAGATACATACATATGCAAAAGAAAACTATTTTTTTATTTCGTTTGACATGCACTGCCTTAAAGTGTGATATCATACGGTGATGTTTGAATGGCGTTTAAAAGTTATTGTTGGAGTTAAAAAAAACGTGTTACGGCTCTTAATTGATAAAAAAACACGTCCGTGGCGAAGCCGCGGGCCACTTTGACCTGCTAGTTAATTTATATTACTTCACTGAAAATTTATACGTTTATCGAATAAATTTTTGACATAAGAATCGCTAAAACAGCGTTTACTGCGGTCAGTAGTAAAAGTAACATTTTTTAGCGAAATTGCCAAGGAACTGAACGATAATTTTTTAGCATTTTAGGGATAAAGATTTAACTATAGCTAGGCGATTTTCAGAATCAAGCCTCTGCACAATGGGTAAAATAGCACCATTTTTTGGCCATAACCTCTAAATTAAACTTCTTAAAAAGACATTACTTTTATTTTATTTTTATACCCCAACGCGTACTGGGTAAGAGGCATATTAACTTTGTCATTCCGTTAGTAACGCCTAGAAGGAGGCGTGGCAGGTATATCAAAATGTATAGATTTTTGATCAGCATCAGCTCCTGAGTCGATTTCCTTGTGTCAGTGTGTCTGTCCGTCTGTCCGTCTGTCCGTCTGTCCGTCTGTCCGTCTGTCCGTCTGTCTGTCTGTCTGTCTGTATATCTGTCGACACGATTACAGCCGTAATTTTAAAGCTATCGCGATGAAATCCAAAACATAATTTTATTTTTAAAATAGGAATATCAAGTTCGAAAACGGGCCAAATCGAATGAAAACCACGCCTACCTCCCACACAAAGTGACTTTATTTTAACTGTAAAATGTCTTAAAAATCTGACCAAATTCAAAAAATGTCTTGAAATTTTGCACATAGGCTTTGATATTTAATATAGACTTCACTATAATATTTGGCAAAATCGGATGAAAACCGCGCCTACCTCCCATACAAATTGGCTTTGTATTATCCGTAAAATCTTTAAAAAATCTGCAAAAATTAAAGAAATATCTTAAAATTTTGCATATAAGCTTTGATATTTAGAATAAACCATCTCTATGATGTATGGCAAAATCGGATGAAAACCACTCCCATTTCCCATACAAAGTGGCTTCACTTTCAACGTAAAATCTCTTAAAAACGCACAAAAATTAAAGAAACGTCTTGAAATTTTGCAAATTAGCTTTGATATATATTATGAACCATCTATATGATATTAGACAAAAGCTGATCAAATCCACTCCTACCTCTCAAGCAAAGTGACGTCATCAAAATACGAAATCTTTAGTTAATATATAAAACTGAATGTCATGGTGTATGTCGTGGCTAAAGATTTTGAATATACTTTAATATGGCCGCGGGGGGATATTTTAGCTTCGGTACCCTGTCGAAGCTCCATCCTTACTAGTTTCAGATGTAGAGACTCTTGATAGAAATAAGCCGCATTTGTTTTTGTTTTAAAACTTACTTACTTACTTAGGTGTCCATAACAACCCGCGATCGGGTTTCGGCCGACCTCATCAGCTCTCGCCAAGCGCCTCTGCTTTGCGCACGCCTTTTCCAATCGGATACACCAAGTGCGGTTAGGGTTTCCTCGGCCTGGTCCATCGATCGGAGGCATGGTCTCCCTCGTCGTCGGTGACCAGCGACCCTCGCTTCGAGCACCTTTTTCGCTGGAGCTTCGTCGTCCATACGATGGACATGACCCAGCTAGCGTAGTCGCTGCACACTTATACACCGAACTACGTCAATATCTTCGTAGAGCTCATACAGCTCGTGGTTCATTCGGATGCGATAGTCATTGCCGACTCAAATAGGACTGAAGATTTTGCGAAGAACTTTTCTCTCGAACACCCCCAGAGCGGCTGCGTCAGTTTGCGAAAGTACCCATGCCTCAGCGCCAAAAAGCAGCACAGATAGAACGAGCGTCTTGTATAGTGTTAGTTTTGTCGATCGAGAGAGGGCTCTGGAACTACGTTGCTTACTGAGCCCGTAGTAGCACCTATTAGCAATTATTGCTCTTCGTTTTATCTTCAGGCTGACTTCATTGTTATTATTAATGGCTGTACCAAGGTATACAAACTCCTTGACTACTTCAAAGTTATAGCTGCCGGGTGAAACGTGGGAGTCGAAACGCCACGCTCCCTTGTTTGCAGGCAGCATATATTTTGTTTTACCCTTATTTATCGTCAAACCCACTTTGGCTGGTTCCATTTCGATAGCGTCGAAAGCAGCGATAACATCGCTCTTGGTTCTGCCGATCATCAGTGTACGCAAGGAGCTGGACACCTTTGTAGAAAATGGTGCCATTATGATGCACACCGGCGTTTCGTGCGATCCCCTCCATGATGATGTTGAATAGATCGCAAGATAGTGGATCGCCTAGCCTGATACCTCTTTCGGTATTGAAGGTTTCGGAGAGGTCATTTCCTACCTTGACGGAGCTGCGTGTGTTGCTCAACATCATTCTGCAAAGTCTATTCAACTTCGCAGGTATACCGAACTCAGACATTGTTGCGTTTAGGCAATCCCTTCTCGGGCTATCGAACGCAGCTTTAAAATCGACAAAGAGATGATGTGTGTCAATTTGATATTCGTGGAATTTGTCGTTGCGTGAAAATCTGGTCTATGGTGGACTTGCCAGGTCGATAGCCACACTGGTAAGGTCAAAAGTAACTATTCCGCTTTATATAATTAATTCTTTACTTCCATAGTCATTTGCAACTTTCACTTATACAGGCTGTACAAGATTATAGAAGAAAATATCTAGACCATAGTTGGATATTTATCTCTTTATCTTAGAATATTAATAAAGGCAAAAATTTAATTAAATTTTTTCAAATATTTCTGATTTTGAACCGTTTTGAAATTGCTCACATTTGGAAAAGTGTCAAAAAGAAAAAATGTAAATAAACAAAACAAAACATTACAGAGACGCTTTACAGAGACAATTTGTAAGTTGTTGAAAAGGTGTATTTTTGATTTATAAGGTGTTTTTATTATTTTCTTACTCCTTAGCCAGGGCAAACCAGTTTTCATTTATATACCTTGGCAACCCTGCATGTCCAAAATTTTTTAAATGAAAATCAGATGTATTTTGAAGAATTATTGAAGTCATTTTAAATGAGAAATCTATGCATTTTGAAGAATTTTTTAAAAAAAATTAATTAAAGAATTAAGAATTTTTTAAAAAAAGTCAAGTTTCAGTAGTTATGCTTTTATACTATTTTTAGTTTTTTTTTTTAAATTTTTTCCACAAAATAGCTCACAACTATTCTTAGTTCATTTCTTTTTTGATTTTTCAAAATTTGACTTTTTGGGATTTTCGGGAATTCAATATTTCCAATATTTCCAAACAGACATACTTCTAGCAAAAAAATTTCGTAATGACCAAATTATTAAACGTAATCACACAATTTTTTGTATCTTTATTAGATATAGTTTTGGAAAATATTTCTATGATATTTCACTGAATTTTTTTTTTTAATATGGATTTTTGCGATTTTTTTTTAATACAAGAAAAAAAAAAATTATATTTTAAGTAAAAAATAATAACTTTGATTATTTAAGTCAGATTTTCATGTTTGATAACGCATTTTCAAGAAAAATTAGATGGAAAACGAAAAGTGTACTAGTTCTTAGAAAATTTTCAGCTTTGGGAAATTTGGGAGTTTTTTGGAAAAACAGCACTATTTTACGTTTTAATGTCAATATTTTTTTCTGAAATTTTCAGTACTTACATTTGCATCAAAATTAAACAATCCAGAGCTATGCACGTATATGCCACATAAGCGTGTTTATTTTTTTTTTTGTTTATTTTGAGACCCAAATTATTTTTGTTTTCATCAAAATAACTCATAACATATCCCATTGTTATAAATCAAAGCTACTAATTAACATTTCTTCTACAAATTGCTGATAAATAATTTTTGGCTGCATAATAAAGCCTTAAATTCATTTCACAAGCATTTATTTTAATTTCAAGTGTGCCACTCTTAGTAGATTCGGCACCTCATAACCGATTGTGAAAATTAATTACATTTTATGGCACTTGCTTTGGCTCTATACTACTTTTTTTTTTTTTTGTTTAGTTGTTCTGTTTTTGTAAATTTTTGTTATTTGCTGCTTTAGCCAGACACAATGCAGTGCATTGGCCTAGCAAAGCTCTCTGCTGGCACTACAGGATTTAATTTTCTGATCTAGCGGGGCAAAAAAACGAAGGACGTATGAGCAAATCAGAGTTTTGGAATTATGCCAGAATCGGTAATGAAATGAAAATATTCGCTGTTATTCAGATTGGTGCGTTTTTTCTTCTCTCGCTATGGTTTAAATTTTTCTTTTTTTCTTTTTTTGAGACTTAATCCTGTTGATGGCTTTGGCCAGCTCTTAGTAGTTGCTGCTAGTCTGCATTGTTGCTTTTGTTGCAACAATTACTGGCCGTAGATTTAGAGACAAGCAAAGCATTCAGTCGACAAACAAGCCAATTCCGGAGCAATATTCATTATATTTTATTTAAATATGCACTGTTATTGCATTCATTCATATCTTAGATTAAAGCGCACAACTTAAAAACTGTATACTTAAAATATGTTTTCTAAATAATTTATGCGCACATTTAATGCAAAATTAAAAATGCGCTTCAAGGCACTTGTAAGGCGCAAATAAAAAAAAAAAAGAAAGAAGTGTCAGCTAAGTACTCGGCATACGCGCCTCAGCGGATTCGCGGGTCCACACCTTAATGTCTAGCAAGTTGAATGCAAAAAAACAACAAGAACAAAAAAACACAAAAATTTAAGTAGAAAAAAAATTTACTTTTTAATTAAAACATTTTTTAAATAAATAATTCTTAAAAGTTGTGTTTTTTCTCTCTTCTTCTTTTTTCTGTTTTACTCCCTTGTATTTCGTTGCGCCACATTAAGGCACAGTGGGACGAAACACTTAAATTAAAAGCAATTCTATAGAAGTTCTAAGCGGCCTGGTGCAGCGCACAGCTGCTCCCAAAGCGGAGTCCACTTGAGTTGGCGCGCGGCACTTAATGTTCACCTGCTCGCCACCCCAAGAGCCACATGTAAATACTTGAGTGTCTTTTGTGTGTGTGTGTGTGTTGAAGTGTATGTGTGTGTGCTATCGCTGTTGGGCTGCTTTACAGTGCAACGACACTTAATTGCGCAATGAAACCCAACAATTCATAAAAAATGATGATATTTTTTTTTAATATTTTTTAAATTTTTGCTTAAGTTTCCGTTCGTTCGTTCGTTGGCGAAATGTTGTTGGCTGTTGTTAAGGCAGCAGCAGCAGCTGCAGGCATAACGCAGTTGTTGTTGCAACAAGCAGACTAGTAACCAAAAAGGACTCGCGCAAAGAACTTAATTTTAGTACCGACGTCGCTTGGTTGAATCGGTTATAATGCGTATAGCATAAACAGGGGATTTTTTTTACAACTAACAAATGCTAACTTATGTATGTATGTAGGCAGCGGCGCAACATGCCTATTTTATGAATACTTTTACAAGCTAGGTAAAAATAAAAAAAATGAAAGATTATTCTTTACAGAATATGTTCAGTTTAATATTTTTTAAAATTTGTAGGTGATTTAACATTTAAAATCATTTTCTATAATTCTGCGGCTGCACTTTAATTAATCAAAAAAAAAAAAAAACGTTGTGGCCAATAACCATTTCCATTATAATAAATAATCATGAAATTACAATCGGGAAAAGAAAAAAACCGTTGTGAGATCATACAAGTTGACTTTTGTGAAACAAAAATGAATTAAGTTGATGCACATACCATATATGTAGTGGAAAAAGTCACTGTACAGCTATAAATAGTTTTGAGATTAAAACAGCGATACTGCTTAAAAAAAAAAACAAAGAAAAATTTATTATTACAAGAGACAAAACATTTTGAATATTTAAAAAAATAATGGAATAAAGCATACAAATTTATGAAAAAAAAAATCTCTTTTTAAACTTTTGTGTTTGATGGTTTGGGGCCCATAATCCCACCCGACTCAGAGAGTAAAAACTGCCATTAAAAGCTTCTTGAGAAAAATAAGTGTATTATTGTAGTGCGAATGGTAACGGCGCTATGTATATTATATTATTTCATAATTACATGTGTATATACATTTATATAAAATATTTTTGTGAAACAATGTTAATTTATTATTATTTATTACTTATGATCTAATAATTTCTTTACAAAACTCTTTTAATAAAAGCGATTGATAACTCTTACAATAATTATTCATCTTTGTGAATTTCGGACACTTCCAGTAATACGGACACACGCCGAAACTATATGTGTCCGGATTAGCGAGACTGTACTGTACTTTATTAAAACACTGATGCTGGTGACATCTTGTAGCAAGTATTAGCAAGTGAGACATTCTATGTGAAAAGTTTGTATTGTATATGTAGAATAGCAAATACACTATCCTTTTCTATTAAGAGATTATTGCGATCTACTGATTCATATTGATCACAGAGTTTTTGGATCATTGGATAGTATTTTGAACTTCTAATCACAACGTTGTGGGTTCAATTCCACGCGTAGGATCAACGTAATATTTTTTAAATAATGAAATTACAATTTCTTGTTATAATAGACGTAAAAATCAAAGAAACATCAATTCTACACTGAGGGAAATATGTGTTAAAATTAAATGAAATTGTGTTCATATTAAACGAATATATTTTTGAAATAGAGCTTTAAACAATTTCATTTAAGCTGAACACAAATGTTTGTAAAGTAAATTTTAAAACAAAAGCTTTTGTTTTCAAAACAATGTTTTTAAATATACTTTCAATGTAAGCATTTTCAGTTTAAAAACATTTATTTAAAAATTAAATTTAAAACAAAAGTTTTTATATTGAAAACAAAAATTTTAAGCCCCCATTTTTTCGATGCCATTTTTTAAATTTGTTTGTGTTTTTGTCGGTATATTCGTGATCAGCGACCCCTGGGACCCCTGGAATACCAAATATAAACTCCATTCTGGCGTTTGTTTTATTGTGGCTTGAAATATTGAAATATGTTATATATTAAAACAATTAATTAGTTTACATTTCATCTAACCTTTAAATTTTGTAAGTCCAATTAAAAAATATTTTCGAACAATCAAATGGTTTTGCTTGGCTTGGTCTCAAATGTCTGCTCAATGACTCTACTACACATAATTTTTTAATTCAATCTCAGATAGCGACGAGTTTTTTGTAATAAAAAAGAATTAATAAGAGAAAATTGGAAAAAAAGTGAGATTATGAAATGAGAATTATAAAACAAAAAATTAAACACGCTTGTTTTAAATTTTCTTCTATAGAAACACAAACGCGTTAAATTTATATTTTAAAATTTTTTGTTTAATTTTAAAGTATGTTTTTTTTCTCAGTGTAAGAAAAATGCTGTCGAAATTAAAAAGTGTTGTTTATGAGATTTCACTCAAGCAAATCACAGAACGAATACCAGGCACAAAAAGTATCAGGAAACAAAAAGGCGTTAAGTCGTGATATGAAAAAAATTGATCCACAGATATGCTCGCAAAAGCTTTTTTAAGCCTGTATGATACTTAATTAAATTGATCATTGAAAATTATTACTAGAGCAGTTTAAATAGCAGGAATGCATGGATTCAATTGGTGTGAGTGAGTACATATATAGTACGAATTGGAGAAAAATTTGTAGGACGGACTGTATTTTATTTTCATTTTTTTGCCGTTTCTTTCAGTTCGTTCTTCGTTATATATATAATAAGTCGGGAACTGGCCGAATCAGACCACAGTGGGTCCCTTTTCATCCCCTATTTGACGAAGGATGCTACTGCTCGGAGCACTCATACGTGAGCATGCTCCTTATATAAGCACCTTTTGTCACCTCAAGCATGTTCTCGTAGGTCAGTTGACCATTCTCGGCTTCGTCAATAAATGGACGTCCCAGAATGGTCTTTCATAGCCTCTGTATTTAGCCCCCATTTTAGACGACAAACGTGTCTACACTGAAACAGAACCCTCTTGGCCTTTTAAATCCTGTCTCCTACATGTTCGTTCCAGTTCAGTTTACTATCGAGAGTTACCCCTAGATATTTCACTTTCGTGGACATGTTGATTTCAGCTCCAAAAAGTCTGAGTGGTTCTCTACTCAGGCCTACCCTCTTTCTAGTAAAGAGAATATTGTCTGATTTTCCTGCGTTCACGGTGAGATCTTGGTCTCGACACTACTCCTCCACCATTCGGAGTGCTCGTTCTTCGTTAAGTTTCGATCAAATATTTACTGTGCTGTTAATAATTAATTTGACATTTTTAGAGTAAACAAAATTATTTAATATAAATGTATGCTGAATTGAAAGTGGAGTGTGTAGCTAATATTAATTTATTTAATGCAGCTGCTCTTAAAAACACCAGATATAAAAAAGTAACAACGTTTATCCTTTTCTTACAAAATATGCCTGTCCTGCCCACGCGCCACTTGTTTTCAGATTTTAAAATTGCCTAAAAAAATTAAGTATCATACGGGCATAAGTATGTGTTGAGCATTTTTCTCAGTTTTGGGAGTCCCCAATTAAGCTTACAAGTTGCTTAAGGTTGCTTAAAATTACGTAACATCTCTTTGGCCAATTTTTTACCTCCCCCCTTCTCTGTTTGTCACACTTCATCGCAAAATCTATCTATCTAAAAATATTTCACGTCACTCTTTTAATTTTTTAAATTTTTTGAATTTTTTGCTTGAGGGAAGAGAAAGCAGAAAAAGATAACACATTTTTTCTGTATATAATTATGTTCTGATGCTTATATCGTCATA
This sequence comes from Coremacera marginata, assembly GCA_914767935.1. NCBI lineage: Eukaryota > Metazoa > Arthropoda > Insecta > Diptera > Sciomyzidae > Coremacera > Coremacera marginata. The sequence continues at coordinate 25,171,261 of OU612043.1, forward strand.
TGAAATGAAAAAATTCTTTAGTTACATTTCAAAAATTTTACAGGAGAAGCTAAAAACTAGGAAGCTAACTCATGTTACAATGATTATCAGGTAGCCTTGACAACTACCTTTTATTCACTAGCGGCGATCGGGAGTTGTCAAGATCAATACAAAGTTTAACTTTCATCTGTTTTGCTGTTTCTTCGTTTTCTCTTTTTCAATGCATTTTTGACAACTCATGATCGCCAACAGAACTGTCACTCCTACCTTGTAAATCATTATACCCTGAGCTAAACTAAGAATCTTGCTTTTAGGGCATTAAGAATTTTGTTTATAAAAACGTCGTTTTGAGATGAAAGAAGTATAAAATTTTGCAGGAACATATATTTTGATACAATACATCATAATCATTCAAAAAGCTTCTTTAATCTTTTGTAACCCTTTTTGATTTCATATGACGGTTTGTACATATTTCGATTGTCAAATTCAATTGTTCCTTTGTTTTTTTTATGGAGTTTGTATTTGCTTGAATCGAATCATATATTTTAAATAAATTTTTCCTTAGTTTCTACAGAAAAGTAAGTTCTAGTCAAGTTATATTGCATATGTTGGCCGAAATGATGAAAAAAACGATGCCTTTTATCCCAAAATTTTGTCGTTTGCAAACGGGATCATTTCAATGTATTATTTTTTAACGATTTTGAGAAACAAGAAACTTGCCCATACAAAAAGGGTTTTTTGCCCAAGTAAGTTTTTTTTTCGAAAAAATCTATGGTGCCTTAGGTTTGACACAACGAGAAAACGCTTCGTGAAGGGTTCTTGAATGAGCCAAGGAATATTTTGGACCAAGTTTATGGAGCATTTTATATTGTATGGAGACCGACCCGGATAAATATAATACATATGTAATGGCCAATGCTTTCCATCGAAAATTGTGCAAAATTCTTTTAAATATAATTAGATTTTTTTAATAAAATTACATAATTTAGCATTTTACATAATTTATATGGAAATATGTCTGTTGTAGTGATTCAAATTTAATAATGAAATACTTTTCTATATTCGTATACTTCTGTATACTTCCTAAAATTAGTACAGTAACGTTTTTGTTTTTTAAGCATAGGATTTTTTGATAATTTTTATTTGAGATTTTAAAAGGCGAATCATATTATTAGGCCACTTTTAAAATATTTTAAAGTTTTCTTGAAAGAGCACATTTAAAACATTCATAAAATAGTACCCTTTCCTTCGCGGCTCGGTATAAGCCCAAAAGTGTAACGAAATAAAAATAAGTAAAATAATGACAGATGAAAGATTACGAGTTTAGGGTGCTGAACATGATAAGTGAACAAGTAAGGTAAAAGAACCACCCATACTAAAAAACACACTCACACAACAGCAGCCAACTTAATTGCACTTAGTTAAATGGAAACGAACAAATGAGCAAAATGTTTCCGCTTCCTGTTGCTGATGACGTATAGACTAGTAGTAGCAGTAGCAGCAAATAAAAAAAAAAAAAACGCATACACGCGATACTGCACAATGTTGCCGTATTATGTGGAACCAAGAATCCACGCGATTCACACGCGCGAGCTTTTGATGAAGTGCATCCACGCTGGCGCAGCGCGAAGTGCCAGTGCCTTTGAAATGAAGTTGGCTGCAAATGCAGTCACAGGTCAGTCATTTTATGTGAATTTTCAAATAAAAGCAATGCAGCGTTTTAAGTTCTTAAGAACAGCAAGTTAGGGATGATGGTGATGATGGTGATGATGGTGATGATGGTGATGATGGTGATGATGGTGATGATGGTGATGATGGTGATGAGTGCTGGATGAGCAGCCAAAGGACATTAGAGATCATTATGGAGAATAATAAAGCAAATGTTACGCGGTATGGAGATGAGGTTTGTGTGTATGCATAGAAGCATAAATGCTAAGGTGTCTATGTGTGTGTGTGTGTTTGTATGTTTTATTTGTAGCGAATAAGTGAATTTTTTTGTTAACATCTCAGTTTGCTTTATTGAACGTGAAAAACAGCGACATTTACAACTGTCATAAATATGAAAACAGAAACAACAACTTATTTCTCGAAGTCAGCAAAATTATGGAAAATAAACCAAGACATAAACTTAATGATTCACGCATTTTTATTTACTTAATGATTCACTTTTATAAAAACTAACATGAGTCGGAAGAATATATATTTAATTCGTTGTTATTGCATCGGTTGCAAATACATATGTCTAGAAATAATCAAAAAGAGCTCAATGTTCAACTGGGATGACATTTTAGAGCAATTTTGACATTTCCATGCCATTTTTAGTGAGACAAGTATTACGTCAAAATATCATTTTATGATGTGGTAATTTTGTAAAACATATTCTAACACTAGATCCTTGTTGTTTCATCAATTAAAATTTTAAATTTTATAATAAGCAGCTGTCATAGTTTATTCACTTACAATGAGTTTAAACAATCGTTTTAAATTTTCAAACTTTTCAAAAAACTTAAAATTTAAACCTATAGCTTGTTATGTGTAGAAGCTGTAGTCTTAAAATTGTAACAGTAGTAAACATTACTTATTCAAGTAATGTTGGAAAAACTTAGGGAATAAACTCAAAAACGTGTCCAAACAATATTTTTTTTGCAAGATGCAGTGGTGCCAAGGCACATAACAAGAGTAAGTACCGGGATCTCAGGATCTCGGCACTCCAGACTTTTTAAGTCCCGAAAATTTCGGGATTAGTAGACAAGAATCCCGTGATTAATTTAAAATTTTTGAAGTGAAACTTCTTAGGCGGCGGAGTGACGATTTTTATTGAAGGAAAATTTTCAAAAAACACATATACATGTTTATAAGCATGTAACAAAAAAGTGAAACTTTTTTGTAAACATTGTAAAGGGCGTTTTTTTAGAGGTATAGAACTTGAAGTTGGCAACACTGTTTTAACTTGCTTTCATTTTTAGTTTAGTTTAGTTTATTGTCAATAAATTTTTAAAAAATTTTTTTCAGACAAGCATAGCATACAAAATTTAATACTTATATATTAAATTATAACTAATATACAATTAGTTAACAATAATATGAATTAAGAGCATTAATAAATACATTCTTATTATTAGAGAAATCAATATCTATTAAACAACAAAGTGAATTATATTCTTTAAGGGCTCTTTGTAAAGGTTTATGTATCAAATAGTTTGCTTTATAAAACTTAATTTTGAAATAATCGAAATGACGCAAGTTTCTTGTTGGAATATTAAACTTAATTGAGCTTAACAAGTAAGGACAGTTAATATTACCACAAACAATGTCGTACAGAAATATTAGAGACTGAATAGTTCGCCGTGTTTCAAGCGATTTTAAATTAAGAAGCAAACAGCGATCTTCATAGGAAGGTATAGGTTCAACAAAATTAAATGATCTCAAAGTAAATTTTAGAAATTTTTTCTGTATTCGTTCAAGTCTCAGTTTATGGACAGCATAGTAGGGATTCCATATAAACGACGCATATTCCAAGCGAGATCTAACAAAAGATTGAAAAAGACACTTTAGAGTATATGGATCTTTGAAGTTCGTACAATTCCTCCTTAGGAACGCGTACATAGGATAAGATTTAGAAAGCGTACAAGTTAAATGCAGAACAAATGAAAGATTTGAGTCAAAACAAACACCCAAATCCATAATCTCATTTACACACGTCAAACTTGAATTGTCAATATTAAATGACGACGCTACAACATTTCTAATTCTGGCATTAGAAACATGAAAACATTTATTAATATTTAGGAGTAAACGGTTACGTTTACACCAATCAGAGACAGCATTTAAATCTAATTGCAGCAAAGATACATCCAAACTGTTGCGTACAACTTTGAAAATTTTTAAATCATCGGCATATAGTAAATGATTTGAAAAAGAAAAACAACGATTTATATCATTAATAAATAGAGTGAAAAGAAGAGGTCCCAATATGCTGCCCTGTGGGGCACCAGATTTTGCAGTAAATGGTGTAGATTTAACATTATCCACTTCGACAAAGCAACGTCTGTTAATTAAATAATTTCTAATCCAACTCAAAAAGTTAGAATGAAATCCCATTTTGGCAAGCTTTTCAACTAAAATAGTATGGGAAACTTTGTCGAACGCTTTGGAAAAATCCGTGTAAATAGTGTCTACTTGGCACCCTTCAGCAAAAGAAGATAAACAGAAGTGCGTAAATACAGCTAAGTTAGAAGTTGTAGACCGCCCCTGTACGAACCCATGCTGTGACGGTGTTATAACCATTTTCAATGCGAAATCAAGCTTATTTTTAATTATATGTTCAAACAGTTTAGAAGTGTTGGAAAGTTTAGAGATCGGGCGGTAATTAGAAACACAATTTTTTCTGTCAGATTTAAACACAGGGGTAATAGAAGCAATTTCCCATTTACTTATGAAATCTCCATAAAGAAGAGATTTATTAAAAATCAGACACAAGGGCTTGACAACAGATCTTGCACATTTTTTTAAGCAAAAAGCAGACAAACCATCACTATCAGCTTTCATAGAATTTTTAAGGCGTGATATACCACTTAACACATCACTTTCATTAAGAGAAAGGTGTCCAAAATTTATGCAAGGTTCTACTTTCTCAAGAAATTCCAAATCATTACACATAGTATCAGTTAAATAATTAGATTGAAAGAACTCAGCGAAAAGATTAGCAGTATCCAAAATATTGTTCGAGACTTTACCTTCCCAGAATAACGATGATGGAATGAAAGAGCTTTTATTTTTCGACTGAACAAAGCGCCAGAAGATTTTAGGGTTAGTTTTGATGTTCTGTTCAATCGTAAGTAAATGCTGTTTATATAAAAATTTATCTAAAAAATTGAATTCACAAGAATAGTGCAAATATTTTTCCTGGTGGAGAGCATTGTTTGTGGTTTTAAATAGTTTATAAAATTTATTTCTTAAATTTTTTAACTTTTTTAAACCCATGGTATACCATGGAAGCTTATGAATTCTTTTCTTCAATTTTGGAACATTATAATACATAATTTCGTATACCTCGTTTAAAAAGAGATCAAAGCAATATGTAGCATCTTTTTTGTCAAAAGCATTTATCCAGTCTACACTAGCAATCATGCTATTAAGGTTGTCAAAATCACACAAATTAAAATTAAATTTTAAAACCGTATCAAAGACTCTATTTACTTCGTATGTTATAAATTCAACATTCAAAGTTAATGGTAAATGATGCATATCCGACGGCAGTATAGGAAAAGGACAAATATCCAAATCAAATTTAATATTAGCACTCACAAAAATAAGATCAAGAATCCTATTAAGTTTATTGGCAAAAGAGTTAATTTGCGATAAGTCTAAGCTCATAAAAGAAAATTTCATTAGAGTGGTTAATGTTACTTGGAGTAAGAAAAATATCATTCGACAAAAAAGACCATTTGACGTTACATAAGTTAAAATCACCATAAATACATAAATTATCATTATTTTTTACATTTGGAGCAAAATCAACAATATTATTTACATGCGCAGCGTATTTAAATTCTATTTCAAAATTCTTTACCTCTAAAAAAACAGCCTTTATATAAACATGTACAATGCAGTTTTAGGGGATCGCTGGCTTCGAATCTGATGTCGGGATTTTAAGATTTAAGATGGCGGATAGGTTTGTCACCTCGAGTTTTTTTTTTTTTTATTTTTGCGAATTCTTAAAATTTTAAATTCTGAAAATGATTTGATTTCGAACCTGATATCACAGTTCTACAATTTTTACCACAGGGCTGCCACCCAATAATATGTTTTTTTAGAGCCTTAAGTATCATCTATTCGAATCGGCTGACCGAATTTTAAAATTAAAGCTGGCGAATAGATTATACCCCAAAACTTTTTATTTTTGCGAATTGATGCTGGGAAGAACACTAGGAAAAAATGCGTCGCTGATTCCGAATGCGTTGTCAGAATTTCAAAATATTATTTTTTTACAATAGAGTTGCCACCTAAAAAAATCTTAAAAGACTTTTTCATTTTTATTTCGTTAAAAAAAAAAAAAATTGAAGAAAATTCAATGCTAGTTGAATTTCTTAACATCGTTGGAAAGATAATGCAACGTAAAAAAATTAAAATAAAAAAAAAAATTGGACCGTCTGTTGCTGGCATGTGGTATTAAACTTCAAAATTAGGAAGGGGCAACTTACTGCAGTTTTTTCAAAAGATTTATATTTTTTCCTTTAAATAGACAAAATGACCTCTCCAATGATATTACTGTTCTACACAGAAACTGCACAAGACCTCTAACATAATAGTTTCATTATGTGGTTATATATGATGTCTTACTGCATTTACTGATATTTTGTACCACTTCGAATTATTCGTCAGGAACCTCATAAATGTCGCTTAAAATGTTCTTACTTTGCCTTATTTGGCATATCATAATTTTGCCTCAGCACAACTGATTTTAAAAAATTTTATATTATAACAAAGGTAAGACTTGCAGTTTTGTACTTTAATATGAAAATAAAAAATCTAAAACATTTAACGAATATTTTTATTTTTTTATTTTTACATTTTCTAACGGTACGACAACAAAAAATAGTCTACTGACATAATTTGCTTATTTTTTTCTTCAAAAGACAAAGGTTTTTATTTTTGAACTCATTAGAAAAAAATTAAATCGATTAACTAATAGTAAAATTATTGATAAAGGCACGATTTAAGCGTAGAACAGAATGCGATGTAGTTGTAGCGATTCCATGTAGTAACCTCATCAGCTGTTCAGTGAGCGCTCAGAGAACACTTGTTTATAAATTTTTACGATTTTACAAATATTGTTAATTTCGAACTCTTACCGACGGTACCGGTACCGACAACGTTTGCAATATCGATTTGATATACCCGATGCTTAAAAAAAGCATCATTAATACAACTTCCAGAGCAGTGTAGTAATCAAAAGTTAAAGTTAATTCAACTTGCGCTACAACTACAGCTACGAGCCACAGACGTACTACACATTCTGTGCGATTACGTGCATTTAGTATATTTTAACTTTTGACAGGTCATACTACGTACTACAAGCTACACCATTCTGGTTCCCACTTTAACATATCGCACACTTAATACAAAACAGTCACAACTCAAAATTTTCCAAAATCGACTTTTAGCCATAAATCAATTCAATATACACATCTCTAACTGCTGTTAAAATGTGTTTTTCATAACGTTATTCTTTAACTACACGCAGAGAAAAAATATGTTTATATATGTTTGGTTTCAAAAACAAAATGTTCAGAGGGAACCATCTAATGATCAAGAACTTACCTTCAATAGCATTATTTTTCGATATAAGAAGATGTTAGTTGTGTCCAACATTAATATAATTGCCTTAGCTAAAAAACTAACGTCTACATTAATATGCTTGTGACAAAATAGAATTGTGTGTTTCTACCCAATAAAAATATATTTGCATCACTGTTAAACTCAGAGAAAACAGAACTATGCAAATTTAAAACAAACAGAACTTCTTTCGTTTATGTGTTTCGCCTAGACATACATATGTATATCTGTTTCTTTTGCACTTGCACGAAAAATAGTGGAAACCTTGTTGCTGTATGCGTTTGCTTTTAACAGTTGCCAAGTCTTGGCGTCATTTTAAGTTTCAAGCAGCCGTGCCAAACGTGTTGAAAAATTTAGCTCTTGTGAAAAGTATTTCTGAAAATGTTTGTTTAAATTAAAAGTGTTTGTATTTTCAAATTAATAAAATAAAAAACAAAATAAAAGAAAAATAAGGCGGTTCAGCAATAAAAAAAAATGGGCTTTGAAGCAACTTTGCTGATAAAGCGGCTGCTTCGCTGGCAATGTTTTTATGTGTTTTGTGTTTATGTGTTTTATGTTTTCTCCAACAAGAAAATGTGTGCTTTTAAAAATTATTGTGATGTCGGATAAACTTAATATGGTTTCTTCTCAACATAATTAAATCCGAGAAAACCTTATTTACCATTTTCTAAACATATTGTGTTGCTTCAATCAAAGAATTACGTCTAAGCAAATATTTTGTAATCGTAGTGAAAAACTTTTGGCATGTCTTTTGCTAAAATATGTTTCCAAGTCAATATAGTGTAATCATCGGTAAACATCCAATCCAATTAATATATATTTGTCCGTGAATATTTTATGTTATTCTTGACTAAATTATATTTCCAAGCAAACAAATAGTAATAGACTAAAAGTGTTCTCAGTCCATTTATAATTACAATATATTTATATGAAAACATATTTTCTTTAAAACAAATTAGTATATTGTTTTTAAATTCAAACAACAAGTGCTAAGGTATAATTAAATAATGTTAAGATGCAAATATCTATATATTAAGAAAAATTGCAATAATTAATCATATTATATGTGAAACCAATTATGATTACTTGTTTCCAATGAGATGAAAAAAGTCAGTAAAATCGACTGTTTTATTTTGATGTGTGTCTTTTTTGTTGAAATAACTGTGATTAGCATTAGTTTAATCAAAAAAGAAAGCAAAAACCAATAAAACTTTAAGTGTACTGCAATTATTCCGTCAGGTGATAAATTTTTTTCCTAGACATTAGTTTGACCAAATAAAGTTTTTACTATTTTCGCATATATTTGGACATGGTTTTTCGTTCTATAAAATGAAATTTCAATTCAGTTCTCAAGATAATTAGTTTACAAAATATAAATTTTCATTGTTATATATTAATTTTTCAGGGTCAGGTTTTTTGTACTTTCTTAAAACTATAAATATAAAATCTAGCTGGACCCAGTGGTCCGCGGCCGCGAACCATTGCTGCCGAAAGAACTTCAATGTTACCCAATAGGCAATAAAGCTAGGTCTCTTCTAACGAAGGCGTGCATTTACTGCTACTTTTGGCGGTAAGGCACATGACATCCTCGCTGCTTCTGCGAGCGCTTCTATAGGGTCCTCCATCTAACGTTTTTTTTTTTCAACTAGTAATTATTTCGTAAATGGTTTGCATTTTCAAAAAAAAAAAAGTTATTTGGCGGACCCTTTATAAGGCCTAATTTTTCGCTACCCAAGGCATAACAACAATTATATATTTTCTACAAAAACGGGTTTGGCTTATATATCAGGGTTACTTTTTCGTTAACAGTTAAAATATATATTCATTCAAAAAAATTGAATAATAATCAACGTCATGACAGAAATATTCCTATTTAGCAAAAATATGTAAAATAAAATAAAATCACAGAACATATAGGTAGGTATACATAAAAACAAATAAAAACAAAATATTTTTTTAATTTTTTTGGTTAACTGCTTCTTTAAGCCATTCTAAAGGAGTGCTTATAGCAGGCCTCTTTAAAGCAGGGAGAGCGGAAGGCATGGAAAATTTGACCATTTCATATAAAACGAGTAGGGTAGGCCTCCGAAATCCATTTCAAGGCCTGCTAGTAGCCCTTCGAGCACCTATCAATGCCTACTGGGTAGTACATGTACTACACTTCTGTCTTCCATACTTTCCAAGTTTTAATTCTACTACTAATAATAAACATTCGTACTACCCAAACCTTAAATGTCTTATTTGCTAAATTTTAAAGGCTCGGATTTATTTTAGTGTTTAATTTTTACACCCTATTTTCAATTTGCACAAAATAAGTAATGAGCTGATACCTGACATTTGCATACAAAACAATGTTCTGGAGCATATTCATTAATCACTCTTTTCACTGGTCGTCGTTTAACTTTGCTATTTTTGAGTTTTATTGTTAGCAGTAAACAAATAAAATATTTAAACAAAAGTCTCGCTAGTTCAAATATATCTACATTATTAAGTAGCTATATTAAGCCATATTTTTACACCGATTTGTTCAGTCACTTTTAGAAGAAAAAAAATCTGAAATTTATTATGACATTTAAATATTTTTGTTATGACATAACATATGTCGACCAATTTAACATAACATAGCCAGGTCGAATATTTTTTTGAAATTTTTCCTTTCGTTCCTTCTTCTCCTCTGTCTAATAATAAACTGTTTGTTAAAATCAGACGAAAAATTTATTTTTGGCGTCAATTTTTCAATTTTAATGCAGAAATTTCGATTTTTAAATAAAGATTTTTATTATGGTGTTTAATTTTTTTTTTTTTTGCTAATTTTTGAAAAGCCCTGTGCCATGGTACTATAAAAAGGCTTTTAAAACTTAAATTTTAGGTTGTTTGTTAGGGGAAAAAACAAATTTTCTCATGAAATTTAAATTTGCCAAAAAAAATTTTAATGCCAAAATTGTTTAAATGCCAAAAAGTTCAAATCATGCTGTTTAAGTAAAGAAAAACAATAAACATAATGAATACACGTACATTAATGACCTTCTTCGCCGAAAAAATTGAAAAATATGGAATTTATGCACAAAAGCTATAATATGAAAAAAATTAAACAAATCGGTTTAGTCTCAATTGATGCGGCAATATTAGACTGTATCTCTGCTCCATATATTTTGCAAAAGTATCTCAGATTCTCCCTCCGCACGCAGATTCTGAATACAGGGGCCTTACTCTGTAATGCGATTCGAAAAGCAATCCGATTCGAAAACCAAATGCGATCCGAATTCAAAATCGCACTCTGTAACTCTTTCGCTTCAGTGGGAGTGTTGCTTGCTTTAAATTCCCGCAAATGTGTCCAAAATTTGGCATCACTTTTTATAAAACGTCAAAAAAATTGTCAATTGGGTTAGCAATGTCAACAAAAGTAAACAAAAGTGAAAATTGTGGGAAAAACAGCCGAAAACAAAAAAAATATAAGATAATAGTTTCACTTTTTAATTAAAAAATGGATTCAGTGGCTTTATGGATTAATGGTGATGACGAGCATGAAGAAAGGTTACAGCGCCGATTCATTAGGGATCACTCAAATGTAATGGCTACCAGTGATAAGAGGTAAGAAACAATGAATATTGCCGTCCGCCTTACGTTCACCTAATAATCATTGCCTTTTTATGTTATAGTTTTGTGAAAAATTTTCGGCTTAATAAAGAAGCCTTTATGTACGTTTTGCAGAGCATCACAAGTGATTTAAAAAATGCTCAGAGGTCTACCGCAACTCCACCTATAATCAAACTTGCAGCGACCTTAAAATTTCTTGCTCAGGGTGGGTACCAACACCAAATTGGCCAGGACCGCTTTGTTGGCTTAGCACAACAGACTATGTCTAGTTGCCTTTTTGAGGTCTGCACAGCAATTGAAAGGAAGCTTTGCCCCAAACATATTTCATTTAAAATGTCTGAGATGGAGAAAAGGGAAGCAAAAGTATTTTTTCATGAAAAGTCCAACATCCCGGGAATAATTGGAATGTCGAAGAAAATTCAGCAGAAGCATTATTCAATGACAAGTTTTCAAAAGCAAGGTCAATAATTGAAAGAGTCTTCGGAATATTGAAAGGAAGATTTCGTTGCCTACTGTCTGCAAGGGAACTGCACTACGCTCCCGAAAAAGCTGCTCAAATTTTGAACGTTTGTTGTGCGCTGCATAACATTTGCCTGATATACAATGTTGACATACCTACAGACTTGCCGATCATAGAAGAAGATGAAGAGACTCCTTTTAATGAAAATTTACCTGAAAATGTTAATTTAACAAATATTGCAAAACGTATAAGAGATGAAATAAAAAACAACATTATAGAGTAGATTTATTATGTACTTCCGATTTATTTTAAAAATAAACATATTACATTTGAACATTAATAAAAAAAAAAAGAATTAAATAGATAACAAATATTTTTTGCATTCATTTATATTTATGAGATCATTTATTACATAACAAAATTTTCAGGCTATATTCCAACCTTTTGAGATCATTTATTAAAAAATATTATTATCATAAAAGAATATACTATTCTATTCTTTTAGCTTCAATGTCAAGCATTTGTTGCTTAATTTCGAGCTTTGTGAGTAGCATTTTTCGTTTTTCGTGATCGTTATTTTTTTTATATTCGAACTTTTCCTTCGCAAGCTTGTGTTTTCTTTCTTGAATTCTGCTTAAATCTTTTAAATTATTACGAATTTCTTTAAGGACCTTGATAGATTTTAAGGAAATAGATTTTAAAGCCTTACAACTTTAAGTTAATTATTAAGTCCTATAGTACCTTTATAGAATTCTCCTGATATTTAATTTGATTATCCACCTGCTTCTGCAAGAGATTTTCTTTGCTTCTCGGATCCGATCTGAAGCGCACACTCTGTGGTGTACACATGTTAGTAGTCGTGCGCTCAGGAGAAACGCTGCTGGCCCTGCCCTCCGTTTCTTCGCCATGTTCAGTCACCGGCAACTGTGAGCTGCAACCTCCATCGAGAACGCCGAATTCCATTGCGCTCATTCCACTGACGGCTTCGTTCATGCAGAGCAATTGGCTGACTTGCTCCTCCAAAGCATTGAGCGTGCACCATCTTGAAGGGCCACCACCTTTGTCTGAGATGGATGTTTTGTTGCGCCGTAGTTTGTTTCTGAGGTGATTTTTGTAGTCCGCCCAAACCTATGAATATTAGCTTTTATTGTTGTGGTAAATTTTAAAAAAATTTGTAGAATTCTTACTTTTTTCCATCCAGTAACATCGCGCGATGGTGGCCCAGCAGCATTAAGCTCGTTGACCAACCTCTTCCACAAATTGGCTGCACGTGTTCTTGCAGTTGCCGTCTTCAATTGGCCCTTGGCCAAGTCCGGATGCTCCTTGAAAAAATCCACCATCGCTTCAAATTGCCGCGCCTTTGTGTTCATATTTTTGCATGCTTCCCTGTTTCGAAAAATTAATGGTTGAAAAACAATAAAACATATTTTTTTTCAATAAAAACTTACATTTTAATTTATTTTATTCTTCTGCGCAAGCCAACTAGCTGTCGAATAAAATTTCCGAAAATCGAGTGACTTTGACAATCGCATTCGCGTTGCCAAGTGCCACAAATACGAAAAGCGAAAAGGGATAAATTGAAATGCGAAACACGGAAATTTAAATGCGAATGTCAAATTACTGAGTACCATTTGTTCGAATTCGAGCAATTTCACTTTCGAATCGCATTACAGAGTAAGGCCCCAGCATATTTGAAGGTCACGAAGGATGAAAAAAATTTCAAATTTGTAAAAACTGAGTGGGCGCCACCTAAAAGAGTGTTTTTGAGGCACATTTTTTAAAATTGCGCTTATTGATTTTTAATTACTATTTAATGGCAAAAATAAAAAAAAAATTATCGATGCAGAACCAAAATTGTACTCTTAATCCAACTGTGTTCCTATTTATTTGATAACTGTTTAATTTGTGGGAGAATTCAGCCCTCGAACTTGAAATTTGTTACCTTTTCTCAAGTTTTTTTAATTCAATCATCTGCCACGTCATGGAAAGTGACACTATCAGAAAAAAAATTTATTCATATTGAAGACAATTTTATTATCTTTCTTGTTAAATAAAAAACTAAGTTAATGATTTTTTTTCGTTGCATTTTTTTTTTCATTGCTTGTCTAAGTACTTGGGTCGCCTAGCAAAAAGCTAGTGGGCCTATCTTCTGTTATCTGGGACACAGATATTTTCAAAAAATTTCAAACTAAATGACCTCAATTCAAAATCGATCCTGAAATTATTCAAAGGATTAGCGCAATCAATGATGAAATTATCCCAACATATTTCCCTTCTAATGTTCGCAGAACCTGGTACAATTATAAACTTATGTCCGAAAACATTGTAAATACTTACCAAAAAAAATGTCTGTTCAAAGGCAACATTTCTCTGGAATTTCCCTATAGAGACATGATCGTATCGTCTTAAGTCGTATATATATCTAGTAAAAAGGTATTCACTTTAAAGTATTAATTTTTTTTTTTTTTGAAGCAATTATTTATCAAAATAAATAACTTTAACTTGTTTTTTCTTGAACTTTGTTCAACTTGTTCATAATTGTAGTACATTTGGGGCATCTAATATTATCTGATGTCAAATTTGTACATTGTTATTCTACTAATTTAGGAAAAACAAATGGAATAGTTCCGGGATTACATTTTTAAATCCCGAAAATCCTGGGATGGGAAAAAGCCCAGATTTTGCCATACCTATTCCATACTTCTTCTCTCCACTCTATTCTATAAATCCAAAAATTAAGGCCAAAGTATTTTTAATATTTCTATTAGAAAATTTTACACGATTACTAAATTTGAGTTAATATGATTGAAGAAGTACCTGCTTCTATTTTAATAGCAAAATAAATACAGTTTTTTTATAAATATATATTATATTTTTCTTCGCAATTCACTTAAGTGTCTGCGGCCTCACAACCTTTCCATATCTGATGTTTGTATAAAGTGCTGGAGGAAACATTCAATTAACCAATTTTGGCTACTTGATTTCCCTTATGAGCCACCGAACTGCAAAGGCAGCAGGTGTTGACACTGAATATGCCCTTCAGGTGTGATTACGCTATCTCAGCTTGAAACTTGTCGGCTAGGTACAAAATTTCAGAAGGCAGCAGTACACGTTGGCGGAAGACGAGAAGACCAAGCAAGAAAGTTCAAAGTTTCAAGATTCGCCGGCAATGACTAATGGACTCCTAATGATGCGCGAAAAGCGCTGTGAGCACGAACGGCTCAAACAAATATTATTAAAAAGAGATATTTTTTCTTTATGGTTTCTTTTTTCATGCTGGCAAAATAAATACGTTGAAGCTTGTGTTCAACGTGTTTTCGACAATAGTGCCGCGAAAAGCTATTTAGTGTCGGCCAACTGCATGGCGGAAAACATGCTGGGGAGTAACTTGTCGCTGCTGTTAAGCTACTGCAGGACGTCTTACAAGCTACAAAAACAGCTGCCGGTTTGAATGTTTTTGATTTCTTTTCTTTTTTTTTTTTTTTTGCTCAGGATAAAGGGAGGCGCGGCTTAGATTGTCTTCCTTTCGAAACATGCAAAACATGTTTGTGCAATTGTTTGCCCTCCATTGCTTCGCACTTTGGCTAACAAGTGGCCGCCAACGCCATAGCCATCGTCTTCCTGGTTGCCCTCTGTTTCTCTACTTACGTTCGTGTCCAGTTCCAGCAGCGTTCATTTATCATGTTGCTGTCAGTACTTAAGAAACTTTTAGCTGAGCTTTTACTCAACGCAGCCGCCATGTTTTTCGCCATTTTTCTGCCTTTTGAAGTTACGCCAGCCAGTTTATTTTCAGCGTAAATGAAAAGTAAGAAAAAAAAAACCAAAAAAATTAAAAAATTATCAAAGAATAAAACGGGGGAAAAAATATGCAAGCAGAAAATGACGCGGAAAAATTTGCCTCATATTTTCTATGGCGTTACTATGGCCGCGAAGTTAAATACGAAGACGCCTGCATTTTCAGTGTGTGGGTGAAGCAGCAAAGTTGCGCCGAGTCATCGCCGAGTTTAATTAATTATGCGAAAATCTGTAAAATGTTGGTCTTCGTAGTACATAGTAGTCGTAGTTTTCGTCTTAAAAGCAGTTCAAGGTTGTTTCAAAAGTTGAGTGCGCTGCTGCTTATTTTCACAGCGGCCCAGCGACCTTCTGCGTCAAAACGTTCAACCAGTTAATTTTAAGAAAGAAATAATTTATGACCACAGCAGCAGGAGCAGATTTTCTCCAACTTTATGCTGTGATTTTCATGTTGTCAGTATTTAAGAAAAATTTTCAAAAACAGAAACAGTTTGTGTGTAGTTTAGAATAAAAAGTTTGACGTGAAGGTTTTTGCATTTTATAGACACTACATTGCATGAGAAAGAAAAAAAGCGGAAGAAAATTTTTCTGTAGTAAGAGCTTTTAAAAGACTTTTTATGCAGAGCTTTTAATAAAACTAGTAAACTAGTATGGCATTGAAACGCCAAAATAAGAAAAATATATACTGATAGTTTGAATATCATATACTGAATATATTGTTTTTTTTTTAAAGAACTATTTTTTACTTATGAGCCAAGAATTTCAAGTGTTGAACCTATTAAACCAAGACGTCCTTTGTAAAAAAATTTGATGATAGATTATAAGAAAAGAAGGCACAGTTAAATGAAACTTTTGTGGAGTGCTCAGAAGGGGCGAAAAACTGTAATTTTTTTTGAAGCGAAGCTTTTTATGCCTCGATCTGTGATTTGCTTGAGTGAAAGCTCAAAAACGACACTTATTAATTTCGACAACGTTTTTCTTAGAAATTGATGTTTTTTTGTAATTTACGTCCATTATAATAAGAAATTGTAATTTCAATAAACTAAAAACATTTCTTCCACACTCCGCGTGGAATTGAGCCCGCAACGTTGTCATTAGAAGCTCAAAACACTACCCACTGATTCAAAAGCCTCTGTTAAGTACAGCTGTTGATTCAATATTAAGTATGTATTACTACAGCTATGTTGCAGTAGATCACAATAATCACTTAATAGATAGAGGATTGTGTATTGGCAATTTTACATAAAAAAAAACATTCCACATAAAATGTTCTACTTGCTACTACTGGCGACAAGATGTCCCTAGCATCGGTGTTTTAATAAAGTACAGCTTGAAAAGATTGAAGATTGAAAAATCTAAACATCAAAAGGATTGCTTACTGGCTTTTCTACACATCCAGCTTATTTAGCAGATATCCAAATAAAGCATAAATGTTGCTTCTACTTGTTACATACAAGGTGTCATCAACATCGGCAAAAATTTACAAATGCCCATAAGTTTGTTGAAATATCAATGAATGTAGCACGTAATAAAATAAATAAAATAATAATGAAATGTAATAAAATTTGCTGGTGTGAATATTAATGTGTGTTTTTTAATTAATTTTGATATTTCAATTTAGTGAGTTTTGAATATGCTGGCCAATTTAAATATATCCCACTCCATGCGCGCTGCCGCTGAAGAAGTCATTGGCTTCCGCCGCCCGCAACCTCGGAACCAATGGTACGATCAGGAGTGTCGCATCGCGACAGCAGTAAAAAACGCCGCATATAGAAAAACGCTGCAGTCAGCTGCAACGCGAGCCGTGCGAGAAAACTACCGCGAAAAGAGGAATGAAGAGAGGCGCCTTTTCAGACGCAAGAAAAGAGAGCAGGAAAAGCGTGAACGTGAGGAACTAGAGGTATACCAGGGCAAGAAGGATAAACGAAAATTCTATCAACTGGTTAAGCGTCTAACCCAAGGTTTCAAGCCCGGAGCATCCTCTTGTAGAGACGAAAATTTAGATCTGAATACGGATACACAGTGTGTGCTGAGATTGTGGAGACGGCACTTCTCCAATTTACTTACTGGATACGGTTCCACCAATGCGCCCATGGAGAGCGCAGTTCAGAGCCACTAATCAACGATGACGGAGTGGAAGTGCCACCATGAAGAGGTTCGAGTTGCTATCCAACGACTCAAACACAATAAAGCAGCGGGTGCTGATGGCCTGTCAGCTGAATTGTTTAAAACCGGCGGCGATGAATTGATAAGGCGCATGCATCAGGTCATCAGCAAAAAATGGCTAGCAGAAAGCATGCCCGACGATTGGAACCTTAGCGTACTGTGTCCTATTCTTAAGAAAGGAGAACCAACAATCTGCGCCAGTTATAGAGGTGTCAGTCTTATTTCAATCGCATATAAGGATCTCTCAAGCGTACTGTGGGAAAGATTAAAGCCGATTACAAAAACACTGATTGGACCTTATCAGTGTGACTTTCAACCTGGAAAGTCCACTATAGACTAAATTTTCACGCTACGACAAATCTTGGAGAAAACCCACGAAAATCAAATTGGCAGACACACCATCTCTCTGTCGATTTTAAAGCTGCGTTCGATAGCCCGAGAAGGGATTGCCTATACGCAATAATGTCTGAGTTCGGTATACCTGCAAAGCTTATTTGACTTTGCAGAAGGACGTTGAGCAATACACGCAGTTCCGTCAAGGTAGGAAATGACCTCTCCGAAACCTTCAATACCGAAAGAGGTTTCAGGCAAGGCGATACACTGTCTTGAGATCTTTTTAACATAATCATGGAGGCGATCGTACGAAAGGCCGGTGTGCACCGTAATGGCACCATTTTCTATAAAGGTATCCAGGTACTTGCGTACGCTGATGATATTGATATTGTCGGCAGAACCAAGAGAGATGTTACCGCTGCCTTCGCCGCTATCGAAAAGGAATCAGCCAAAGTGAGTTTGACGATAAATTAGGGTAAAACAAAGTATATGCTGTCTACAAGCAAGGGAGCGCGTCGTCTAGACTCCCACGTTTCATCCGGCAGCTATATCTTTGAAGTAGTCAAGGAGTTTGTATACCTTGGCACCGCCATTAATAACAACAACCAAATCAGCCTGGAGATAAAGCGAAGAACAATAATTGCTAATAGGTTCTACTACGGGCTCAGTAAGCAACTAAGTTCACGAACCCTTTCTCGATCGACAAAACTAACACTCTGCCAGACGCTCGTTCTACCTGTGCTGCTTTATGGCGCTGGGTAATGGGTAGTTTCGCAAAATGACGCAGCCGCTCTGGGGGTGTTCGAGAGAAAAGTTTTTCGCAAAATCTTCGGTCCTGTTTGAGTCGGCGATGACTATCGCATTCGAATATAACACGAGCTGTATGAGCTCTACGAAGACATTGACGTAGTTCGGCGTATAACTGTGCAGCGACTAAACTGGCTGGGTCATGTCCATCGTATGGACGACGAAGCTTCAGCGAAAAAGGTGCTCGAGGCTCGAGCTCCGTTGGTCAACGACGACGAGGGTGACCATGCCTCCGATGGATGGACCAGGCCGAGGAAGCCCTAACCGCACTTGGTGTATCCGATTGGAAAAGGCGCGCGCAAAGCAGAGGCGCCTGGCAAGAGCTGATAAGGTCGGCCGAAACCCGGACATGGGTTGTTACGGCCATCTTTAATTACGTTAGTAAGTAATTAAGGTTTTTTTTCATCTGCTAAGTTAATATTGAAGTCACCACTTATTATCAAGTATATCGTGAAATTTTTCGGTAAATCTTTTTTCGAGTATTTTGAAACCTTCTTTTTTAATAAATTATTAAATTTTCGAATGCTAGTATTCGCAATAATATTTTTTAAAAGAATAAAAAAAATTTTCAACTTGGATCACTTCTCAAAAAATTACGCTAGCTTACACCAAAATTTACTTGGCTTCTCATAGACTTTTCTCTATGTTTTTTGGGGAGGAGATTTCAGAAATGGCAAACACATTTTTTTAAGAGTTGTTTTCGAGATATCCGGAAAATACTTGTTGAGTTTTGTGGCATCTTTTTTGACGTTTTTGTCCAGGTCTTTATTAATTTTTATCTAAACTCCAGATATTGCGTATTTATTTGGAAAGTGTTCTCTCTTCAACGGTATGCTGATCAAAGCGAAACAATCAAATTGAGTGAGTATCAGGGGTCAAATTGATAAAAAGTGATTTTTTTGGTCTTTTTATAAATAACAAAATAAAAATTGATACACTTTTATTTGTTTTTAAGAACTATTATGAAATAATTTTCTAGAAAAATTTAAAACTAATTGAAATATGTTAAATAAATAAACTTAAGAATAATATATAGTAATATAAATTTAATATATAAATTTGACCTAATTGAAATAATGTGAAAGTTATGAGGAAATTCGTGGCGAAAGCTAATATATACGGTCTAAACTGTGTTGAATCTTACGACGATAATCGTCGGCAACGTTTTTCCAACTGAAAGTGCCTTAATTTACACATGCACATTTTTAAACATTTTTTGTTGAATAATGCACAAAAAATGTCTTACGACTTACACAAGTGGTGTGTACAAGTTGAAACTCTCTTATGGTAATTTTTCAACAAAAAATGTATAAAAGTATGCATGTGTAAATTTAGATTTTCTTATTTGGAAAAGCGTTGCCGACCATTGGTAATTAAGAAGTATAAATATATTTTTTAGAACTCCTTAATTTTTACACAAATCTTCTAGGAAATCTTCTTCTGCTTCTGTTGTTAAGAACGAGTTTAAAGATTCCATGTGAAACTTTATATTCGAGGCAAGCTGAAAATCTAAAAGTATTTTGATTAAATTGAAATTCACAACATCACTATATCGACTGAAGGTGAGGTAAGACCCAAAACCTTTTATACTTGGATGGAACACATGGCAAAATAATGCTCATCTTGTTTAATTTTAAGTAATTAAATCATGATAAGGATTTCCAAAGCATCTGCCATGATTGACATTTTTACACATGCTAAGTTCACCATTAAACATTTTTTTGTAGTTTTTTTTTATCATATTTTAAATTTTTACACATTTTAAGCTCAACATTACACATTTTTGTGTAGTAATTTAAACATTTATTGATGTATATTTAAGCTTCGCATACATTTTTGCTTAAAAAAAAAAGCAATTACTGTTTCTTTTCATAAAACGAGACCAAAAGATAATAATTTTAGGCAACAACAGAAATTCAACAAAAATTTACAATCATTTTGATAGCAAATTTCAACAATTGTTTATTATTATGTATTTATGATTCTGGTCGAAAATACATATTTTTACTTATGCGTGTTCGTTTGTGTACCGTGGAATTCTCTCAAATTTCCACCCAGCTATAGTCAGCCTTTCTGCCTTTGTCCTAAAACTCCTCATAATTATATTGATATCCTGGTGGAATCGCTGATCTTGTTCATTACGTTCGCACCCAAATTCGTTTGAAGTGGAAAAAAATGGCAGCCAATTTTGAAATCTCCGTCCAAAACTATATAGGAAAATGTATATGAGAAACCAGTTCTCGAGATAAGGCCAATATTTGTAAACTAGTACCTATTATAGGCAAAAATTAAAAGTTTAATTCTCAAAATTAATTCTTTTAAAAATTGCATTTAGCTCTGGTATTATCTCTTTTGGTTATTTAAAGAGAAGAACACATTCAACAATAATTTTTAAAGTTTTTATTTTTGTATTTTTAACTGATACTTAGCCTAACAAGGTAGCCTAACAAACGCCACAATAACAGTGAATATCTGTTATAACTTATTTTCTTAAAATTGCTTTAAATTATTTAATTTAAACAACTATTGAATATATAAGTTGTTTAGCCTTTGAATATATTTTTCATCTAATGGCAAATCGTTATCATGTGAACTTTGGTAAAACGCATTTTCACTGGAAGTCCCCTGCTTAGAGCAAATATTTTATGGCTAAAAAAATAGAGTTTGCAAAAGTTGATTAACATATTTATTTCACTTTATTTTATTTGTATTTGTTTGATTGCATGTTTGCACAGCTAAAATATATTGCATGTTCAACATGATTTTAATGCCTTCAGAGACAGACAGCCAAAAGAAGGGTTCGTTCGAAAGTACGCAAGTGTGACAAGAGCATTTTTTTCACATTTTTGCATTTAAAAATTAAATGCGAAAAACGAATATTCATCAGCGAATAAATGCAAAATCCAAGCAAGTAACGCACAGATAAACTTATAGATAGAACGACAACGTGACTGACAGACCGAAAGACAGACATTGATACTCCCAGCGTAGAAATCTACGAATTTAAGTCTGCAAATAAAACCATTTCCGGTTGGCTGAGTACGTTTTTCGCAATTGAAGTACCGACCTTAGAACAACCCCAAGTTAAATGGTTGAGTGAACATCATCCATTGGATAGCGACCGCGGCTCTAAGCCAAGGTGCTTCGATCAGCACTCGAAGTCGGTCGGTCGGTCGGTCGGTTGGTTGGTTGGTCGTTTATTTGGTTGGCGTGTCGTTAGCTAGACATTACGTATACATCACGTTGTTTGTCGCCCATATGCAAGCAAATTTCTTGCTTCAGTGCATTGACGTTAGTACTGCAAGATATTCAATCTTAATTCTTAAGCAGAGTATAAGAAAAGCTTTTCAAATATTATTGGTAGCTGCGTCAACAATTTACATATAATTTTTTTTTTTTTTTATCCGACGGGTTGCCCATTTTTGGCGATTGATAAATTACTATGTTCGGCAGCATGACAGACAGACTGTCTGAAACAGTCGGACTGACTGTCAGTCATCATATGCATGAATATTTCTACATATATTAAGTTCATGTAAAAAACAAAAATACACGCCCTCACATCTTTGACAACACGCACATGTGTTGTTTTGTAATTCTGGTAGCTGTTTGGCCAACGAAAAACTGTCTTGAACATGTGCTTGGGGTTTAAACTGTGAACTTAGTTGTCAGTGTGTATTCGTTACATATAACACTCTGGTCAGCTTCTATAGATTTTGAATATTAATCATGAGGTTATGGTTCACTCATGCGTGGTTTTACTAAATAAATAATTAAAAAATTTTTAGATTTCCACGATGTAAATAGCTTCAAGAGAAGTGTTGTTTAGTTTTTAATCTGAACTAAAAAAAAAAAAATAAACAAACGAATTCGCCCTGGGCATCCGCAGGATTTTTTCTAGGGATATAATTGTATTGTATTTTCTGACATTTTGTGAACATCGTCGCAATTTACACTTTCCACTGTGTGAAATTTGACCGAACTATTAGGACAAAGTTCTAATTGTTTGTAAGATGATTCCTTCGTTGATTCTAAAAAAAAAATTTTGCTTCAAAAAGTTAGGGTGTACTTGAAACGGGAGCGGTACCAAATCTCCACCATAGACAAAATCTCCAAGTTACAAAATATACAAAGTCAAAATACACAAAGTCATAATATCAAATCTGAAAATCTCCAAAGACAAAATATCCAAATTCAGAATATGTACTGGCGCTTGTCGCAAACAAAAACAAAAAATCAATTGGTTTTTTATAGAAGATTCCTTTTATTATTACAAAAAAACTTTTATAAATACTTTGGACTGCAGTGCCATCTATTTGTCAAAAAAAAAAAAAATATAGCAGGTAAAAGCTTATTGCTATAGACTTATCTATCTTCAAATTTTCATCAATTCTTTTTTGTGTAACGGAAATAGTCGGCCATTGCTACAAGCTTGTAACATGTGCAGTGATCGAGTTTCTGGCTCATTGGAAAAGATTTCTAGATCTTTTCTTATCTGGCTGCATAAGGCGAAAGACCTACGAATGAGTGCAAGTGACTTTTTAAAAATAAAGTTTAAAGTTTAAAATAAAGTAAAACAAAAAAAAAAGGTTAATTAAAACAACTTAACAAAAGCTGAGAATCTACAAATTTTACATGCAAGTTCTGACACTACTTTCCTAATGAACATTTATATGAAGATAAAATTTTTTTATTGCAAACATAGGATTGTATTTGTATTTGTATTTGTATTTTATTTATTTATTTCATTTTATGCTAACAAGAACTTAATCTTATAAATAAGCATAAAAGCTAAGTTGAAAGTTACATTAGTACTGATTTGAACAGATTACTATTTATCTAAAATTAAAGCATGGATACATAATATAGTATTTTAATAAATAAAAATAAAATAAAAAAAAAAAAAAAAAAGATGTCATTACTTGAATTTAAATAAAATGGTTGATTAACATTTTTATAGCTGGCAAACATTTTTATAATTATTGAACAAAAGATTTACACATTAGAACGAGAAATCACAATTAGATGTTGAATGTCACAATTACTGCAAGTAACTGGAAATAGCTTTTTTAAATTGCGTTGCATTGCTAATACACTGAACGTTATTGGGAAGCGAGTTCCAAAGACGGATCGCATTAACATAAAATTGATGCTCAGACATAAAGCAGGCGAATTTTGGTTGTAACAAACTGTTACCTCGGTTAGACCTCAAAAATGTTAGCTTTTCGAATAAATAAGGGGGTTCTTTGGTATTAATGATTTTGTGAAGTGCTACTAGTGTTCTCAAGCTCAGCAGATTATCGAATGTAAGGTTAAAAATTTGTTTTGCATGCTGCGATACGTGATCGGTACGCTTAAGCCCAAATATGTAACGAGCAATATTATTGTACGCTACATTAATTTTTCGCTTGCTTGCAGCATCACAGTATGAATATATTTCACACCCATACAAGAGGGTGGGCACAAGATATGCCTTTGCCAGAAGCATTCTAATCCTTTGCGGAGTAAAACTTTGAGTTGCCCATAAGTTACGGAGCATCCCGTAAGCTTTTCCTACCGTGGCATTTACATGATTTTACCATGTAAGCGTGCTATTGAAGATGATGCCCAGGTTTTTTGTAGAAGTCACAATCTCGATATATGAATCATTTAGAACAATTTTCGGAATACCAGAGATATTGGTGGCTTTCCTGCTGACTAAAAGGCATTTTGACTTATTTGGGTTTAAACAAAGACCATTGGCATGAGCCCAATTGTAAACTCGCTTAAGATCAAGGTTCAAGCTGTCAACGCAGCTGTTAATATGATTTAATGTGCAACTTATATAAAGCTGAACATCGTCTGCGTACATGTGCACATGACAAGATTTTAAAATATTTGGCAGGTCGTTAACATACATGGAAAACAAAAGTGGTCCCAAAATAGAGCCTTGAGGAACCCCGCGGACAACTGGTCAGAATTCTGAGAAAATATTTCCAATATTTACAGATTGCGATCTCCCGGACAGATACGTCGACAGAAAACGAGTGGCAGTCGATGAAAATTTAAACATATTTGACAGTTTCGCGCAAAGAATGTGGTGGTCGACGGTGTCGAATGCTTTAGAGTGGTCAAGTAATACCAAGAAAGTAATCTCGTTGCGATCAAGCTTTGTTCAAATCTCGTCGGACACATCAAGCAATGCAGTAACACAGCTTCGTTTAGGTCTGAACCCGGATTGTCTATAATTTGAACCCGGATTGAAAGTAATGCATTTCTCAAGAGATGTTGATTAATTTGCTCGTGAATTAAGGATTCGAATACTTTAGATAAAAATGGCAAAATGGCAATTGGTCGGTAGTCGTTGCAAGTTTTTGGAATAGGGATTATTTTGGCTTTTTTCCAGCTTGTTGGAAACAAAGATGACAATATAATTGTATTGAAATGATGTGTAACGAAAGGAAGGAGTTTTGGCATAAATGCTTTTATAAATTTCGGATGCATCTTATCCAAACCAACAGCATTGGATTTTACTTTTAAACAGCACTGATAAACTGCATCTTGGGTGACACTGTTAAAACTAAAGCATGCACCTTGGCCTTGTTGAACTTCCGATAAATTGATTGGATTTGTTGTTTGCTTTGGCAAAGAAATATCAATAAATTTTTTGTTCAGACTATTTACATCGACGTCTACACCTACTTGGGCAACAAGCCTGCCTACCCCAATTTGCTTTATTACCTTCCAGGTCTGATTTCCACCAATGGCCGAGTTATATTTGTACTCATAGTGTGATAGTTTAGCATTATTACAAGCCTTAACGACATTTTTCCTGCATTCCTTAAATATTCGGAGTAATTCTGGTGTTTTAAACATTTTCCAGCGTTTATAAGCTTTGTTTCGTTTCAAAATTAAATTTTTAATCATGTCTGTAAACCAAGGTGGTTGATCATGCTTGATGATTTTAGTTTTGATGGGGACGTATTTATCAAAAAGGAAGCTTATATTATTCTCTAGGAACGCCAATTGATCATCAACTGATGGCATGTAGTAAACTCTGGACCAGTCAATTAGGTCTAAATCAATACTTAGAGCATTACATAGCATGCACATAGGATTTGTATTAACAAACACTTTTCTTATTTCTAATAAAAAAATTTTTCTAGATAAACTTCCAAATATAATTTTTGAAGAACTTAAATAAAACTCCTTGAATTTCATTTAAGTATCCGTGTGCCAATCCAGATAAGGGTCATTTATTAAGTGAAATTGTCATGTTTCTACATAATTAATTTGGTTTCATTATGTAGATTAGCACTTAATTCATTTATCCAAAAATTTCTCCCAAGCTGTTTTTCTACGATCGTCACCTTGATACCAACGGGACAGAATTTCTTGTCGGCCAAGCGTGGAGAGAAAATTTTTACTCGGCGATCGGCATGGTAAAATCGAGGCACTGACCAAGCGTGTTTAGTGAAAAGAAAAAACTACATAGCTTAAAATGAGAAAAATAATACGGAAAAACTATAAGTGAAAAATTATAAAACATAAAGAAAATTCCAAAATGTAAATTATTTGCAAATCGGGAAAAAAACTTGATTTATCGCGGCTAAATTTATATAATCATGTGTTTTAAATTCAAAAAAAAAAAAAATTACTGTTTTGCTATAGTTAAAATTAAATTTGTTTATTCTAAACTTGTTAAAAAAAAAACAAGGAAATCCAGGCTTTAAAGTCATTTAAAGTTATGTATATAAAGTCACGGTAAAAAGAAAAAAAAAACCGAGTGTAGTTTATTTTAGTTGTATATTTTTTTTATATCAAGAAAAAAAATCTCAAAAGAAAAAAATCGCAAGTTGGTCACGATCATGGTGACAAAGAACGTTAGTAACATGCTGTAGAACAAAAGTTGAGGCAGGTTAGTTTTTGACAGCAACATGCTGCGGAGAAAGATAAACTGAGTCAGGTCAGTTTTTGGCAACATAATTTAACCAACTTAGATTCCACAGCGAACGCGAGAAAGATCTTTCGTCGTGGAAGCTGCAAAGGACAAAAACTATAAGCAAGACCAACAACAATGTAAGTTTTTGTTACTTCTATGTATGTACTAAGCTTAGTTTTATGAGTACTATTTTTTTTGTGAATCATATTTTTCTTTTTGTTCAACTAAGCTAATGGCCTTGATCTTGAACTTCAACTTTAAGTTTTTTTAAATTAACCCGTGCTTGCGCACAAAATACTTTGAATATTTAAATATGATCGGTACTATTTTGCGATTTTGTTTTTTGTCCATTTTGGATTTAATTTGAATTTATTTAAATGTATACTATTTATTAATATTTAAAAATATGAATAATATAATTATTATTAAGAATAATACTATTGTTAAAGTAACGATAAAAAACAAACAAGGAAGAAAATAACAAACATCAATGGAGATACCTATAGTTACTTTTGTAGCACAGGCTGAACTTGTTAACTAAATAATGGAAACAATTAAATATGGATTTCTAAATTAATATAGTATTGGTTTCATAGCATGTCAACAGTGGCCTGATTTGGTACGTGGGGACAGAATAAAATGTATTTGATAAAATATCTGACCATGGTTGGGTGGGCAGGGATTTGTTGTTGGACCATCGTAATAACAAACCTTAACTGTTTTTTTTTTGATCTGGCTTACGACATGCAATTATCTAGATTATTCCTTTTTTTCTAATGTTGGTCCTTTTTCTATCAGTCCTCGTGTATATTTGTTCCGCGAGCACACATAAAATAAAATAATAATTTAAAGCTAATGGGTCCAAACATCAGACAGAGGGAAAATGGAACCCCCCCAATTGCCGACGAGCAGAGCCGTTAGTCGATGCGTGCTAACCTTCTAAGCTGATAATACAATTTTAATCTAACATATAAAAAAAAAGGAAAAAAAATCATTACAACCAGAGACCTCATTAAGGGGCCTTCTCATTGAGCAACTTTTTTTTTCGACTTTCTTTTTTGCATTTATTTATAGTTGTGAATATGCCCCTAAAAGGATTTTTAGAAATTCGAAATACTTTAGAAGATACAGCCTTTTTTGTGAA
Organism: Coremacera marginata; assembly: GCA_914767935.1. Lineage (NCBI taxonomy): Eukaryota > Metazoa > Arthropoda > Insecta > Diptera > Sciomyzidae > Coremacera > Coremacera marginata. The sequence continues at coordinate 25,198,798 of OU612043.1, forward strand.
GCAAGGTCTTCGTCAAAATGAGCTATTTTTTTTCGACTCATTTTCGAACGAAGCGGCATAAAGTAACCACCGAATTCCGTTGAAAATGTTTATTGTTAGGTAAAAACGTGTTTGCACACATATTCATACAAACATACGAATACACATTTCTGCTTATTTTAGGGGTTGAAGCATTTTTTGAGTCCAGGTGTTCAACTGAAAGCATCATTTAGTTCAGTTTGTATCGAGTTGAGCAACAGACGCGTGCGCTTCAGTGAACGGAAAAGTAAATTTTTCATAAATTTATTGTGATTTTTGTAAAATGGATCGGAAAAGTAATAAAAAAAAAAAAAAACGCCCAAGTGAGCGTCAGAATCGTGCTAAAAAACGCGGGTTTAGTGGAAATCAGCATCTTAGACCAGAGGATTCTGAATATACCAGTACATCGGCCAAGAAATTCAAGAATAACGAAGACGACGAAGTATCAATCAAAAACAATTTGAAGTATTGCATTCTCGAGTTCTGTTCTGTGTTTACCACGTTGTCAGCGTTGGTAATTTGTGCCTCATGCAAGCAATGAATTGAGTTCTCAGAAGCCTCACCAAATGGAGTTGGATTTAAAATCGCTTTGAACTGCGCCTGCCCACGCACAACATATATTCCTTCGTCACCTATGATCGGAAAATCATATGAAATTAATCGACGCTTGGTTGTTGCCATGCGGCTTTTAGGGACTGGGCCAAAAGGTATAACCATGTTTTGTGGCCTCATGGACCTCGGACAAAGTTTGTCCAACAATCTGTACTATACTATCCTACAAAATTTGTACGTTGCTGGAAAAGCCATGTACGAACATGTCATTTCAAAAGCTATTGGAGAAGAAAAAGAGGCTATGATCGAAGCGAATCCAGAGTGCGATCCCACTTTATTTACTGTGTCGGGGGATGGGACTTAGAAGAAGCGTGGCTTTGCTTCCCTTTATGGTGTCACAACTTTGATTGCCAAGCATACCAAAAAAATTGTTGACACTGTCGTAAAATCTCGTCTGTGTAACAGCTGCAAATATTGGGAAGCCAAGAAGGAAGAAGAGCCAGAGGCTTACCAAATTTGGCTTGATACTCATGACGAAGAATGCACCATAAACCATGAAGGAAGCTCTGGGAAAATGGAGGTGGACGCTGTAATAGAAATGTTCTCCAGGTCGTTTGAAACACACGGCATAAAATATGTAAAGTAAAGTAAAGGTGTATTAGATGTCGACCCCTATGACGGTGACCCTATAGTGGAAAAGAAAGAATGCATTGGGCATGTGCAGAAGCGAATGGGCACGCGACTTCGAAAAATAAAATAAGGGCATTGGAGGCAAAGGTGCGGGCAAGCTCACCGACAAATTAATATCCGAGTTGACCACATATTATGGCCTTGCGATCCGCCGTCATCCTGACTCCGTGGAGGATATGAAAAAGGAAATTTGGGCCACTTTTTACCATAAGTGCTCCACCGATGATAAACCGCAACACCAAAATTGCCCCACCGGTGCGTCAAGCTGGTGCGCATGGCAGAAAGCAGCTGCTGAAGGTACGTTAGATAGCTTTCACCACACGTATGCACCTCTCGACAAGAAGGTGATGGAGGTAATAAAACCACCTTACGAAGCGCTGTCGGCAGATAATTTGCTTGAAAGATGCCTTGGATCTGAAACTCAGAATTCCAATGAGTCCTACAATTCTGTTCTTTGGTCACTTTCGCCCAAACACATCAACTCAGGCGCACGCACCATCGAAGTGGCCAATTTCATTGCAACGTGCCTCTTCAACGACGGTTTTATACCCATACTTCAAATTATGGGTTTGATGGGTATTGCGATTGGCAAAAACGCAAACGAATACGCACTATCTCGCAATGAAGACAGATTGAACCGATCAGAGACTCGAGCTGCGGCATCATCAAAAGCTGGCAGAACGGCTCGCAGAGCAGAGAGGGCAGCAGAAAGCAGTTTCTACGAAAAAGAGGAAGGTGGCCTGTATGGAGCTGGCATCGCCGACTAATATTTGTAAGTAAAAACTGTCAGCTCTTTAAAACTGCATTTAAACATTTTTGATTTTTTTTTTTTTTCCCCAAAAAAATTACTTCAAACTTTAAACGCGTTTATCTCGATCCCACGTTTTTCGAACTGGCGGCCATGATATCTCCAGTTCAACTGAACCGATTTTCATGAAACAAAGTGGAATTGACGCAGAATTGTCACCATTCTCGGGTGAACCTCGACCATAATTTTAAAAAATTTTTTACTATTTTTTTTTTACACTAAACTACAAAAAAAAAAACCCGAAATTGAAATTTTTTTTTTGAATGGCCGCCATTTTGTCAAAAAAAATCACAAAATTAAGCTTGAGGTTCACCCAAGAATTACATCTATACTGATTATAACCCCGTTTTTTTTTTCATTTCAGACGCTCCGGAGACCCGGAATCGTGGCCGCCGTGACGACACCTTTTTTTTCACCACCAACTTGGAAGTCTCATTACTTTTTGAACAGCCCACGTATCGAGGCAAAAAAATTTTTTTTATTTACTTTGAACCTTTTGTAATACAATAAATAAAAAAAGTTTTCAATTATTCTTTGCGTTTTCAAATAAGAATTTTTTTAAAAAGGGTCCAAAAAACGGGTTTTGAATGAGAAGACCGCCTTAATTAAAAAAAACGTTATATGTTACAAGTATCCAACAAGCCAAAATCACCAAATTCTTTTTTTATAATCATATTTTTTTGTAATATTTAATTTAATCAAAAACGCTTTGTACATTTTTTTCATTATAATTTCATTGTTTTGATATTAATATTTCAACGTTATAAACTGTTTTGCTGTTAAAGTACATTTAGATTAATCAAACTTTTGTTATATTATCCATGCCTACTACAATTTTTAACTTCAATAACCTTTTTACTTAAAAAAAAATAAATTTTATCTCCAAAAATGTAAATTGCACCATTTATGAATTCGCGCTAATTTTGTGCTCTGGAGATTTTATCTTTGGATTTTTTGGCTTGGAGATTTTGATTTGGATATTTGGTTGTGTATATTTCGTACCCAATTCCCTGAAACACCCTACTTTATGCAGAGTGTTCATAAAATTGGCTATGCTGAAAAATTCTCTATTAAATATTTAGTCATCATTTTTTTAAATTTTCAACAAGTGATGACTAAAAGCGGCGGCACTCGTCGCTTATCGCTGTTATGATGATGTTTCGCGTGGAAATGGTGGTTATTGTACGCAACCGCAAGCACTCGCATTCGGTTTTTGATGGATGATTTATAGTCATTCGTTTGAATCATTGACTCGTTGTAGTTCTCTGATGTGGACTTCGCAGACACAAAGCCATGCTGATATTCCGATATAAAGTTTTAAACAGCGTCATATATACGTCTTTCAACTGATGACTCAAGCAATTTTGGATTTAAAGGAAGTTTAGAAATTGGCCGATAGTTGGAAACATTTTGCCTAGAACTGGATTTATGAATAGGAATTATAAGAGAATGCTGCCATATATCCAAAAACTGTCCCTTTTTAAGTGAGATATTAAATATAAGTCCTAGTGGCTGGGGCACTTGCACTATTTTAAAGAATGATTGGAGGGATATTGATAGGGAGTATTGAGACAATAACTCTTGTAAAACATCTCCGCCTGAAAGAAACAAAGAACCCATATCTGTTATAGCATCACTATTGTAGTATGGAGTGTCGCCAAACAGGCCAGCATCCCAAAAGACAAAATTAGATTGCAAAAAATCAGCGAACAGGTTAATGTTAATGTTAATGTTTTGTTTGGAGATGCGCACTGCGACCTATATAGATCTATTGTACCTCCTTCTTGATGCTCCGCTCTTGACGGATTACAGAATCTCATCCAGACCTAGTTCTCTGATGAATTTGAGAATATTTTTCGGTTCGATGGATGAGATTTCCTCTTGACTCAGCTCGTAGTTCCCCAGTGTTGCCTTGCGCTTGCGAGCTACTGCGTCACAGTTGGTAAGTAGGTGTATTGGAGTCTCCTCCGCTTCTTCGCAGAAACGGCAGTTGTATTTGTATTTGTATTTGTATTTATTTATTTCGAGATATGCTAGTACAACAAGATATATATCTTATAATTAAAGCACTAGCTGCACAGTGTTGTGAAATTAAATGAGTAAACGATCTTATTATTTAAAAATTGACAAACATTGATAATCTAATGAGAGAAAAAAAAAGAATGACAACAGATATAACTTCAAATAAACAAGGTAAATCGACACAGTAAAATCTTATATAAAAATAAATTAAGAGTATAAAGTAATTAAAGTAATAAATAAATAACAAATAAATCAAATTAATCAAGGCACTTCACTTCGTATATAAGAAAAGAAAATACAAGAGCTAAAAATCCCATCTTTTAAGAAGAAAGATAATTAAAAAGTTTGATTTTAAATTGATATGCATTGCCAGTAGTTTGTATATCTCTGGGAAGTGAGTTCCAAAGACGTATTGCGTGGACAAAAAATTGTCGTTCAGATGTTAGACAAGTGTGACGAATTGGTATTATATTGTTATTTCGATCAGATCGTGAAAAACATAGCATTTGAAACAGTTCCAGCGGTGATTTTGTAGTTACGATTTTGTGTAATGTTAACGTTGTTCGAAAATTTAGAAGTGAGTTCAAATTCATATTAAAGATTTTACAAGCATATCTCGAAACGTGATCTGAGCGTCTAAGTCCAAAAACATAACGAGCGATATTGTTATAAACAACGTTAAGTTTTGCTTTACTAATACTATCACAGTTTGCAAAAATTTCGCAGCCATACAGTAAAGTTGGAATTAAGTAAGTTTTTGCTAGTAATAAACGAATTTTAACAGGAGTGAAGAATTGCACTGTCCACAAGCTACGCAACATACCATATACTTTACCAACGGCTATGTTTATATGATTATTCCAAGTTAAACATCGATTAAACGTCATTCCCAAGTTTTTTGCACAGTCAACATAATTTATTTCTGTCTCGTTAATTTTAATGATAGGAATCGAGTTAAGATCAATTCTATTCTTATAAATAACTAAGGTTTTTGATTTATTTGGATTGAGGCATAGTCCATTTTTCGTTGCCCAGTTATAAATAATCTTAAGGTCATAGCAAAGTTTTTCCGTGCAATCTGCGATATCTGAACATTTTGAATTAATCTGCAATTGGACGTCATCTGCGTATAAATGAATATTGCAGTGCTGTGGTATTTCGACTATGTCGTTGATGTACATAGAAAATAATAAGGGTCCCAGTATTGAACCTTGAGGAACACCTCTTGGTATGCACATAAAGTCTGAAAATTTTTCTTTAACACACACAGCCTGCCTTCTGTTAAACAGATAAGACTTCATAAATTTCACACTAGTGCTAGAGAAATTGAAAAGATTTGCAAGTTTTATGCACAGTAGATTGTGGTCCACCGTATCGAAAGCTTTGGAATGGTCCAATAGAGTTAAAAAAGTGAGGTTGTTTTTATCTAAGGCTTTCCGTATTTCTTCTGACACTTGTATTAAAGCAGTAACACAGCTTCTTTTTGCTCTAAAACCCGATTGTTTTTCCGTAATCATGGAGTTTTCATTTAAAAATCTAATTACTTGAGAATAAAGAATGCGTTCAAAAACTTTAGATAGGAATGGCAATATAGCAATAGGGCGATATTCAGAAGAACCCTTAGGAAGTGGAATTATTTTGGCAGATTTCCAGCAATCAGGGAAAGTTGAGCTAGTTATTGAGAAGTTAATGATGTGAGTGATGAAAGGCAACAAAGTAGGAAGAAGAGCCTTCAAGAACACTGGATGCATTTCATCAAAACCTATCGCATTAGATTTAATAGACAGAACACATCGTAATACTTCCATCTGATCAACGCAATTAAAGCTGAAAGATTGCGCACTTTCCGGGAAGTTATTATTCATGTAGTTAGATGTATCGACTGAAGGCATGTTGATATTAATAAACTTTTTGTTAATTTCATTTATTTCACTTTGTGAACATGTATCTATAGTAACACGTTTTTCATTATTTATACCAACATCTCTTATGAGCTTCCATTTTTGCTTCGAACTTATCGCATAGTTAAATTTAGATTCGTAAAATTTCGTTTTTGCTTCTTTTATCATGGAGTTAACAAATTTTCTTATTGTCTAAAAATGTTTATACATTTTTGGAATTTTAAAACGTTTCCAACGATTATACGCAGTATTACGTTTTAAAATCAAGGCTCCTATATCACGATTGAACCATGGTCTCTTCTCAGCAGACCATGTCTTAGATTTTACGACAACGAATTTGTCATATAAAAGTCCAATGTTTCTATTCAAGAATGATAACTGTTCGTTAACACTAATCATGCTATAAATTAAATTCCAGTTAATTCTATCTAAATCCGTTTTAAGAGAGCTATAGTCTATGTTTTTGAAATCACGATATGTAATAGTTTCCGGTGCGGAGATTGCTTGGAGATCAAAGGTGAGAAAAATAAGATCGTGTTTAGAAAAAGCGCAAGCATTGATTTGATCATATAATAGTATATTTGATACATCACTGACAAAAAATAAGTCAAGCAATGTATTACTTGTTTATGTGAAGTGGGTAGGAGTATCCTGATTAACGGAGAATAGACCAAAGGATTGCATACTCAGGAGTAGATCAGTTTCAGTAAGCAAGTCGCTGTTAAAATCCCCTGCAATTACGATATTTTTGTATGGTAAACACACTTGTTCAATAACGTCCGCTAAGGGACCTATATCAATGTTTTTATTTGGTCTGTATATAGTTGCAAGTAGAAGATTATTGACACCCACTGTTATATTTATAAAAAGATATTCACATAGACTACCTGGATCTGATTGGTGAACAATTTTGCAAGAAAAACAAGATTTTACATAGATAGCCACGCCCCCAGCATGGCTATGTCTATCGGCTCTGTAAAGATTGTAGCCGTGCAAATTAAAGAGTGCAGTAGGCAAGTAAGGAGAGAACCACGTCTCGGAAACACACAAGATATCAATGCTGGAACCTTCGAACAAATATTTTAACTCGTCGATTTTATTATCGAGACTCTGAGCATTAATATGGCAAATTTTAAGTCCAGTTTTTTGCCCAGACAAAATTCGAATCATTTCGAAGGAGTGATCTTTGGAACTTCCCGAAGCTCTAGATTGGGAAATCATTATCAATCAAAACATAAATTAAAAAAATTTGACAATGCATACTTTCAAATAAACTAGTGGTGAAAAGATAAGGAATAAAAATAAACTTAAATTTAACAAATTTCTGAATAATTCGGTTTTTAAAGATACTTGAGTGAAGTGCCATAGGAAAAAAGATATAACTATAATAATAATAAAATATAACAATAATACTAAAAAAATAAGTTAAAGAATGTAAAGAGCATTTATGTGCAGCATATACAAGTTTAAAATTTTTACGTGTTTGGTATAAAATTGTTGTTATGAAAAAACTGAAAAGTTGCTGTCGGTTTCGATGCCCAATTTCTTCAGGTGGTATTTCAGTTTACAGTGTCCTGTAAGAAACTCCGTAAGAATTCTTAGATTCGGTTTGCCTAAGCTTATGTGCAATTTTGCTCTCCGAGAGTTAAAATCTTTGAGGAGCACTTTGGATTGTTTTAGCTTTGGGAGGCTTTTCCAGAGGTTTGATCTTTTGTGTCTCTCCTCCCTTCTTAGTTCTTCTTTGATAGTGTGTGTGCCCAATCCGCAGAATGGTTCTGGTCCTATAAAGTGTGTGGCTGCGCCTCGTCGCGCTAATTCATCAGTTTCTTCGTTACCATGAATTCCTTTATGTCCTGGGACCCAGAGTATAGTAACGGTGTTATTCTTGCCTAGCTCATTCAGTTTTGTTAGGCATTCCCATGTAATTTCTGAAGATATTTCACAGGAAGCTAATGCTTTGATTGCTGCTTGGCTGTCCGACATCACAATTATGTCTTGACCTTTGTAACTCCTGTCCAGGTTAAATTGTGCGCACAGCTGTATTGCTAAGACCTCCGCCTGGAAGATACTGGGTGTTGTCCCCATAGGTACCGAGTGCCTGGTTCTTGGTCCATATACCCCTGCACCTATACCTTCCAGTGTTTTGGAGTCCGTCCGTGTACCATGTTATACTGTGTGGTTTTGTGACTCGCGATATTATTTCACTATCCCACTCCTTCTTGGTACCAAGCTTAATTTCGAAGCGTTTTTCGAAGTTGTACCTTTTTACTATATCGTCTCTTGGTTGATCGATGTATGATATCTGCCTTGCGATAACTTCTTTCTCTTTGTTGCTGATAGTTTTTCCTAATCCTGTTCCCTCTTTTGCAATGCCTATCAGGGTTCGCTTTGCTACTCCCTCTATGAAGAGGTGAAGTGGAGTTAGGTCGAGGATTACTTCTAATGCTGCTGTGGGGCAGGTCCTCATAGCTCCTGTAATGCATACGCAGGCAAGTCTTTGTACCTTTGTAAGCATGTTCCTCATTACTGATAACTTGGTTCTTTTGGCCCATGCTACTGCTCCGTAGGTGAGGATTGGTCTCACCATCATGGTGTACATCCAGCGAAGAATTGTAGGGTTACAGCCCCAGCTTTTCCCTGCCAGGTTCTTACATATCATTAGTGCGCGAACAGGTTGCAAATGTCTTTCGTGTTAATCGATAATTTATCATTGAAATATATGTTTTTTGGGAGTCCTATTGTGTTCCGCTTTTTGTTTACAAAATTTCAGAAGGTTTTGAGATCATCCTATATCTGATTCAATGTCAGATACGTGTTTCCTGTAAAGAGATTTCTTGAGAGAATTAAATAGTTATGTAGTTATATATTATAGTTATATATATTAGTTATATATTAAATAGTTAATAGTTTATATATTTATGTTAACAAAAAAACTAAATCAGTAATTTTTTTTAAACAAGTTAGAAAAAAATTCAATTGAAAATAGTATATTGAAAAGTTTTACGCATATATACATATAATTACCGAAGAGGGATTAAGTTACAACAAGTAAGTTTTAACCAAAAAAAAAAAATCATCGCTAGTATCAACAACATCAGCTGCACCTAAAGGAAATTTAAAAATTTTGATCTGATCTTCTTTGTTGTGTACTTTTTTAACAGTTTTATGAAAAATTTTAGTATTTGCGGCCACTAAAAATTTCATTTACATTTTTCCACCACTATTTTTTTGGCGTTTTCAAAACATTGTCTTATTGAGGCATTAATCCGAATAACAAATTTCGTATTTTTTTTTTTAATTTTCCACTCTGTAATATGGTAAAAAATATGCAATATATCTAGTTTTTTAAGTGCGTCTGGCTTGACATGTAATCACTGATATATATAGCATGGTACGTTTGTAAACCCCAATACATCTTTCAATGATGTTTCTTGCCTTTGCGTTGATAGAATTAAATTTTGTTCTTATCGTATCGGTGGATGTTCGAAACGGTGTTAATAGCCAAGGTTCTAGCGGGTATCCACTATTACCTAAATTACAATTTATTAAAAAATATTTAAATTAAAAAGTAAAATGTTTACCCAAAATTCAAGAATTATGTTGTCTCTCGCTGAAAGTATTTTCAAAAAAGAGCCTTTCGTTGGAATGCCTCCACACCAAGAAATCATGCGAAGTTCTGGCATGTCTTGGGCTTATTGCTTTTATACGCATTTCGTGATAACAAACCTGTGAATCAGTTTTAAACAGTTAGAATTTGTTTAAGTTTTGTTATAAGATGTCAAATTTACTTACAATCATCACATTCCCTTTCGGTTACCCTTTCTGTTGAACTACATTTGCTCATTTTCTCGTGGTCTTTGAAAATACAAATGAGTACTATCTATACATCCTATTACTAAAAACAAAGGTTTTTACGTTAGAAGTAAAAGTATGGATGTGAATCGTTTTAGCTTACCTCCTGGTATCCTCGTGTCTCCTACTTTTATTTGCAAGCTCCCATTTTATCCACATTGGGCAAATCTTCTCTTTCATTATCTTCGAAGAGAAGAAGTATCGGACACAATTCCCGAAAGAGTGCTTTGGGCAACTGAGACACCACAATCGTTTCCAGTCAACCATTGATAGCCTTCACCTCCAAGAACTTCGAGAGTTGCACACAACCTTAAAATCGGAGGAATGTGTGTTGACCGACATCCACTTTTAAGATCAATTGTCTCTAATACAGACACAAATGAAAGCGTCGACATGCGAAAGCGTTCAACAAAGCTTAATTTGTTACAAAAAATAACTTAATTAGTATTATTAAGACACTGCTTATTCACGATACATACTTTTTTGATGGAAGACATAAATAGTCTGACTTATCTCTTAGAACTCTTCTTCTTTTTTTTTGCTTTACAAAATAGTTGGTTTTTTCGTCTTTATTATTTCCTGGCTTATTGCAAAACCTTAAAATATATGGGCATTTCCGTGGTGGTGCAAGGGACGATCGTACGACTTTAATGCGTGAAAAAAGAATGGAAAATTTAACTTACAAGTTCTTTATTTTGATTTTCCAATAGCTTACTAAGCACACTATACAAGGTGTAAAACCTAAGAGTTGTCAAAAGTTCGGCTCTTAGATAGAAGCCACCAAAAATGATACGTTACGTGACAAAAAATAGAAGTGGTTTTTGACTTGGATCACAAAATTAGTAAAATTCTGTAAATAAGCAAGAGTTTTTGTATATAACTCGTTTTAGAAGGATTTAAAATAGTATAAGTTTATTTTCAAAGTAATCAAATTTAAAAACTTTCCTCATTTTTTTTTTATTGGGCATAGTATGAAAAGTTACGTGACATGGCGTTACGTGACATTTTTTCCATTGTAATTCATTTGGCTAATTAAGTAATAAGGTAATTAAGTAATTATGTGATTTAGTTATTAAAAAACAAATTTATTATATTCTGCCTCTCCTTGCCTCAACCATTTTTCATTATTTTTAGCCAATGCCATCCATTTTTACTGAAACAAAAACGTTTACGAAACATTTACAAAACATTATCTAAAAAGAAAAATTACATATGTGAAACAGTGTAGACGATGTGATCATCATAGTAAATTAATTTATATTTAAATTGCTTAAATCAATAAAATAAAAATGTTTCTCAAAGATAATATCATTAAATAATAAGTTTTAAATAACTTTTAATTTTCGTGTCACGGTGGACTTTTCGGCCATATTCCATGTTGAGTTTCACACCAGCAACACGTAATTTAGTTTACAGCAGCTACAAATTTATTAATAACATTTATTTTAAAAGCAACGCAGCATGTTGCTCTGATACTTTCGCAACAACACTCAATTTATATAAACTGTATTAGAAAAAACTCATCAACATTTTGTCTGCTGTTTTTGAGTAATTTTTAAAGTTGTTTACGCGCTGATACAACAAAAAACATGTGCGAAAAATATAAACACAACATGTTCTATGTTATGCAGCAGCAGCATGCAACCAAAGACTCAAGATATGCAACATGTTCGTCTTACTAAATGTGTCTGAGTATGAATCAACTGAAATTAGCTGAGAGCATAACATTCAAAGAGAAAAATTTAATAAAATTTTAACTGTAGCCCGAGCACTTTTATTGACATCTGCTTAAACTGGCTGCGAGTAATTTTGTGTAGATATTTATAAAATTTTGAGCTGCTCTTCGAGAATGTTATGGTGGGTGTAAAAAAAATACGTAAAAAGAACTAAGACATCGGATTATATTTTAGGGTCGCGCAAGACCAAAAACTACTTCAAATAAATTAAAATTTTTAATATAATTAGGCCTGTAATGAGTAATTATATTTATATTCAGGCCTCTCATCATAATTTTTTTTCACATGGAATCAAAAAAAGAGATTTCCCGATTTTTAAGATAAAGTTTGAGTACTTTTGGAAATTTTTAATGCAAATTTGTTCATCAGCCGTCAATATTCTTGAGTGCAAAAATTAAAAGGTTAAGTCTTACCAGGTATCTTAACATACATAATGTTTATTATAGATTTTCATGCTACGCCGACAATACAAAATTTATTTATCCTAGCATTCATAATTTTCAAGTTAAAAAACTGCCGGATATTTATCTAGAAAAAAAATATTCGTCAGAAAATAATTCAAAAGATGAATAATTCAATTCAAAAGACGATCCTGCCATTTTTAAGAACAATAATATAACATCCCAATAAGCCAAACAGTTTCGTTTTGAATTCGAGACGAGTTCACATTCTCCGACATTTTATCCTTTAACGAATATCGTACACGATTGGCTTTCAAATTCACTATCTGCAGAAAGTCCCAATTCATTAATGAATGTATACTAAAAAAAGAAAAATCCTTAATGAATCGTCAATTTAAAAGAAAAAAACCAATCGTAAACGAATCGGTAATATTGGAAAAAAACGAATCGCTTTCGAATTGGCCAAAATAGGAGATATTTGCCAGAAGATTTCTTATGTTTGTTGAACTACAGTACAAAATCTAAATTAACTTTTATTTTATGTGAACAAAATAAGTAAGGAAAAAATAGTTTTCTAGGTTTTTAATAACCATTGAGAAGTAATAATTTATAATATTGACGGAATTACTCTAAATGTTATTATTATTAACATTAAATTTATTTTAAACTTACCATGTCAAGAATCGAAACCACGTAATCTAAATGCTAATTCGGCACCTTACCCATTCGGCTATTGCAGCTGTTACATATCTGTTGCTTAATTTGTGCATAATGAAATTAAAAAATTCGAGGGCATGGGTTTGAAACCCAACTTGGACCAAAAAAAAAAATAAAAAAAAACTACTAAGAAATGGAGTTTCGGCAGGGTATCGAAGCTAAAATACCCACCCGCGGCCGTTTTGAAGTATATTCGAAGTCTTAAGCCGTATTTTAAATGTTTATGTATAATCTGAAAAAATATTTGTGTTTACCCTTTATGCTAAAGAATATATATGTACAATTTAATTGGTATGTGCCAATTCATACCAACGGTGTAAAATAATTTCGTTTAAAATGAAAGTGCCACGCCCACGTTCAATTCTGCCCAATTTTCTAGACTAATGACTGCTCATAATTCCAAAGAATATGTGTGGAAAATTGGGAAGAAGTCAGAAAAAGGTTACAGAGGAGTTCGACTAAAATTAAAGTATCACGCCCTCTGTCTAATTCCACCCACTTTTATAAACTACGGACTACTCCTTACGCTAAAGAAATCATTTGCAAAATTTGGTTAAAATCGAACAAATGGTGTAGAGGGAGTTCGATTAAAATTAAGGGAGTTGACATGCCCCTTGACCAATCCCATCCACTTTTGTAGGCTTAAAGAATATATGTGCCAAATTTGGTTGAAATCGTAGAAACGGTGTAGATGCAAATAGATTAAAAATAAAGTTCAACGCCCCCTGCCTAGTACTGCCTACTTTTATAAACTAACGACTGATATTCATGCCAAATAATAAGTGTGCAAAATTTGACTTAAGTCGGACAAACAATGCAGACGGAGTTCGGTTAGAATTAAATTGACACGCCCCTTGTCCAATCCCACCCTCATTATACTAAAAAATATATAGGTACGAAATGTGGTCGAAGTCGGACAAAACGATGTAGATGGAGCTAGTTTACAAATAAAGTGTCACGCCCCCTGTCTAGTACCGCACAAATTTTATAAACTTAAAACTGCTCGAATTTCCAAGGTTTATCTATGCAAAATTTGGTTGAAGTCAGACACGCGGTGTAACAGAGGTTCGATTAAAAGTAAAAAGGCCACACCCACTTTTCTAAAGACTATATTATATCTATATTATATTATATCGAATAATATACGTTAGGGTTGGATAAACGATGTGAGTGGAATTTGGGTACACACAGACACGATGTCATTCAGTTTTACATTTTTACGAATTTGTTTGTCTATTTTGATGAAGTTACTGTGTATGGGAGGTAGGCGTGGTTTTCATGCGATTTAGCCAAATATCATATAGAGATGTTTCATATTATATATCAAAGCTTATGTGCAAAATTTCAAGATATTTCTTTAATTTTTCTGGATTTTTAAGAGATTTTACGTTAAAAATAAAATCACTTTGTCTGGGAAGTAGGCGTGGCTTTCCTCCGATTTTTACAAATATCATAGTGATGGTCTACGTCAAATATCAAAGCCTGTGTGCAAAATTCCAAGATATTTCTGTAATTTTAGCAGATTTTTTAGAGATTTTACGGTTAATATAAAGCCACTTTGTATGGAAGGTAGGCGTAGTTTTCATCCAAATTTCATAGTCAGGATTTATATTAAAGCTTGCGCGCAAAATTTCAAGGCATTTCTTTAATTTTTGTGGATTTTTAAGAGATTTTACGGTTAAAATGAAGTCACTTTGTATGGGAGGTAGGCCCGGTTTTCATCCGATTTGGCTCATTCTTGAACTTAATCTCCATTTTTTAGAAAGAAGCTTATACAATGGACTCTCTGTTAACGGACACCCCTCTTAAACGCACACCTCTCTTAAACGGACACTTTTTGATGTTCGTAAATATTTGTTTGACAATTTTTCCACTTCGCCCTCTTAGAGGGACAACCCTCCCATAACAGGATGCGGACACTACTTTGAAGCACATAAGGCACAAATTTCATTCTCTTTCCGCAGACATTTAACAACACTGTTTTCGGTATTCTCTTTTCATCGACATTCTTCAGCTGTTTTGCTGTTGTCATCTCAATTGACCAGGTTCGTTTGACAGATCAGTTATTTTAATTCAGTTTAATGTAAAAAAAATGAATTTACATGAATGTATTCAATATACATACTATATATATATAATATTCTTTGCATATGTTTTTTTATGATTTTTTTTTATATTTTGTTGTATTTGTTGTTTAATGTAAATTTCAGTTTTGTTTTCTAATGATGAAGTTTTGCTTATGTTTTTTGTATTAAATCTTAATAAAATAAAATGCTTCATTTGTTTTAATTTTCAACTTTTTTTCCCCTTAAGCGGACACCTCCCTTAAGAGGTAGGTCCGGTAGGTGTCCGCTTAAGAGAGAGTACACTGTATTTTGTATTTTATCCCGATAGCTGTAAAATTACGGCTTAATTATCACAGACGGTCAGATGGACAGGACAGGTGGTGTTGCTGATCAAAAATACAATATATACTTTTCTATACCCGTCACGCCTTCTTAATGGCGTTACAAACTGAATGACAAAGTTAATATTCCCCTTACGCAGTACGCGTTGGTGTCTAAAAATTATTGTTTTTATTTTATTTAGGTTTTTATTTTAAGATTTGAAAGGTTTGAAATTAATTGTATTTTTATTATTCATATAAAACTTAAAAAAACAAGTATTCACAAGTTTTCAGTCAAAAACTTAGAAAAATATACTTTTTTTTAAAAAAATTTTACTAATTAAAAGTCGGCTTCTTTATGAATTCGAAACGAATCCGAGATCTCTGCGACTTGGTGTTTATTGGGATAAAAGTTATTTTGGGTCACTGTATAAAGCAAATAAGTCTTTTAAAAAAAAATATTTCAAACTTTCAATTTTATAATTTCTGATTGCAACACAAGCGACTTTGTGTTTTTTTTTTTTTCAGTAGTATTTGTCACTCTCAGAAATTTAACAGATGTTAATGTAGGTTTGCAAAAATTAGTATTTTACTCAAATTATTGCTTACTTAGCCTTAACAACATTTAGGTTCAACACCAAATATAAACATTTATTGCATTGAGCCATTGGCTCTCTTAAGCATACCTTTAAAATGGTCTCTCTCACTAACTTGCTCACTTTAAAATGAGAGAATTTTCATATTTTCCGTAATGCGCTCAGCATTTTCCAATTTCATTTCATTTTCCTAACCGTATCACATGCGTTTTGCACATTTTCTCTACAAGCCACTCGTTCGTTTGAGCTCGTTTTTCTATATTTGTTTGCTTGTTGCTGTTGTAATGCTGTTGTTGTTGTTGTTGATGTTATTACTTTGCATTGCAACACAGCGCACACAGCTTCAGAGTCACGGTTCGTGGTCAAAAGTGAAAATTACTAAAGCGTAGCTCGTTGCTGACATGATTCTGATTTTGATTCTGACTATAACCAGCATCAGAACGTTGCTGCACGAACGTAAGTAACATGCTCATTCGTACGCTCCGTCGCTCAATGTGATGATTTTGGTGTTGTTTGACTGACGACTCATTCCGTTGTTCTCTACAATTGCCAGTTGTTCGTTCGGTTCGTTTTTGATTCATAGATTCGTGTTAGCTTCGTTTAAGGTTTTTCACTTCGTAAGGTTCTGCGAGGGTGGCTTCAGTGAATTTTCCATAATGTTAGCCGTGTAGCTCCAATTTGGCAGCCAGCTAAGAATCAGTTCATTTTCGGTTTTCGTTCGGGCTGGTAGCTTCCTAGAGAACTCCTTGACGCGTGTTCGTAGCCAAAGCCTTATAAACGGGGACAGTTTAGTAAAGTTTAATTAAATTGTTGTACATTTTTAAAATTAAACATAAATTGGAGAAAACATAAGGAAAAAAAAAAAAAAAAGATTTATCAAAAACAAAGTGAAAGTTCGCAACATATTTTTACTTTTTTATTTAACATTAATGTTAATTTAAGAGTGAAAGCAGTGAGTAGATGTCAATGTTTATCACATCAAAATCTTGACCTAGCTTTTTGGTACTGCTGCCGAAAGGTGCTTAAAGCGTGCTTAAGTGACAAAAATTAAAATAACCGGCTAAATATAACGGTACAAAAGTGGTTTATAGAATTATAAAAGCTATAAAAAAGAAAAAAAAAATTAAAAAGTAAAGAATTAAAAGTTAAGTGATATTTTCATGTGCGTTTTCTATTTTTCTTTTTTTCTTTAAATGGATTTGTTCCTTGCACAAGGACAACTTTAGTGCCAACACCTCAACACGTACTTCTAAAGTGTGCAAAAAATAAAATTTTGAAAACAAAAAAAAAAAAAAAAATTTGTGTGTTGCACCTAGCCAAGCAAAGCAAAGCAAAGCAAAGCAAGGTAATGCAAACATTCTGACATAAGCGGATAAAGCAAAAACAACACTAAAAACAAGTCAACCTTATTGTCAGTAAAAAGTGTTTCAAGAGGTAACAACGCAAGGATTTTATAAAATTTAATTTTGGCGTCATCCTGTTTAACGGTTTGTTGCATTTTCACTTCTTTAATATTTACAGAAAATATATCTTGGTATTTCTTGACATAATATTAAGATGCTTGTTGTTGTGTTGTTTATTTTGTCGATGTACCGATGTTGCTGTTGACAACAATGCGACACCATTGTTGTATGATTTTTCACACGTATTATGGACAGTGTTTTTATTATATATTTTTTTCTGCATACTTTTAGGCGTTCAGACTATAAATAGCTTATTAACACCATTGTTGTTTAATCTATCTGTCAAGTGGGACGAAGCTATTTTTGTGTGGGTAAGCTGTGTTTTATACTGAAAAACATGTTTTAAAGCAAAAAAGGAAAAAATGTGCTCATAAAATTATTTTTTACACAACTTGTAATTAATTTAAGTGCCTCCGGGAGTTTTTCAAAGGAAAAAATACACTTTTTTTCATAAACTGTACTTTATTTAAGATCAAAATATTTTCTACATTATTAAAGTATAACTATTCAATATTTTTCTCTGAAATTTTAGTCAATTCCGCGAAAAACCTTAAATTTACCGTGAGCACGATATCTAGACAAGTTCATCTGGAAAAAAAATTTTCAGTTTCTTGGTAAAGTAAAGTAAAAAGTTCTTGGGCGTTTATCGTTGATTTTTGAAAAAATTTAATTTTCAAGCGAGAATAGAAAGATACTTTTCATTATTTGTGCACGAAATTGAGCTAGTTTTAGGTTATAAATCAAAAGGGATCTAGAAAAAAAATCGAACGATTAAAAGCCCAAGAACTCTTTACTAACAGAAAAAAACAAGATTTGTTTTTCAATGATCTAGTCTCCAGATATCTTGCTCATTGCAAATTTAAGGTCTCTCGCGGCATTGCAATTCTAGAAAAACCTTATCGACGTATACCCAGTGAACCAAAATTACCGTTTTCGAATTTATTTATGAACCTTTTCGGGTAGAAACGTTCATTTTCTGCACTCATAAATGAACCCTTTTGGTATCATTTGTCGGACTAAAGAGCCTCTCAAAAATGAACCTTATTTTGTTTGGAAATGAGTTAAAAAAAAAAGAGAATGCAAAACAGCAACATTTGTGAATTTATTTTGAACAAAAAACGGTTCATTTTCGAGGAATCTAAGCTACTAAAATTATAAAAATATGATTCTTTTTCGACTGAAAATACGTTTTTTATAAATTTCGCAAGAGATGTAAAATTTGTATCTATAGGAAAAGTTTTGACAAATTTAATGTTCTATAGCAAGCACTTTTAAGTTACAAAATAAAAAATCAAAAATTAAAAAAAGAATTCTACACAAAAACGTTCACCTTTCGCAAAACCTCCGCTAATGGTTCAGTGGGTATTTTGGATAAAAATGTCAGGGATAAATCATGAATAGTTAAATATTAAAAATGTAAAACAAAATTTGGTCTAAAGTAAAATAAAGCTTCAAAAAAAAAAAAAAAAAAAAAAAAATAAGACACAGTTTCGATAGTATCGTAAGTGTGGACGTAGAATTTTTGTTTGATATATTTCTTGATGAATTTGTTGTTCTTGTTCATGTTTATGTTGGCTAAAAATAAATAAATGCAATCTTTTGTTTAAAAAATTTAAATAAATATTTCAAAAATAACAAAATATTTTTTTATTTATTATATTTTAAAAATAAATGAAGCTTTTAATAGCATTAATACCATGCCAGCCTCCAGTATCTGTGTATGCAAGCCAGCATAGTAGTAATATAATTTTTTGTATTATTATTTATTGTGTTAAGCTCGCTGAAGATTAACAAAAACAATAAAAAAACTACAAAAACGGAAGAAATATATGTTTAGTTTAGTTTAGTTAAGTTTAGTTTATTTGAAAGTCTATGGAATCACATCCTTACAGACTAATTTAACAATAGAAATAAATATACTTAGTAATAAACATTATGAATAATGAAATAATGCTATGTTAAGAAGACGCTATTAGCAAAATTTTTAAAAATTTGTTTTGGAACAAAGAGATCAAAATCATACATTACATTAAGCTCATTCAAAAGAATCAAGGCCCTAGTAATTGGCTCATTTAATGCATAATTAGTTTTACAAAATTTTATAAAAAACAGTTTAGATTTTCTTAAGTATCTTAATGGAACATTAAAAGTTATAAGCTCTACAAGCGATTGACAATCAGTTGATCCAGATAAGATATCGAATATAAATATAAGAGATGCGATCTTGCGTCTCGAATCGAGAGATTTTAGACCTAAGAGCAATAAACGAGCATTATAGGGCGGCAAAGGATCATGGAAGTTAATAGACTGCAAGGCATGCCTGGTAAAATTTGTTTGAACTTTTTCCAGTCTTAGAGATGTTGAGACATAATAAGGGCTCCAAATAATGGAGGCGTATTCCAGTCTCGACCTCACAAACGCAGTAAACAATATTTTAAGAGTATACACATCCCAGAATTCTTTACTGTTTCTACGAATGAAAGGCAGTAGCGAGTATGCTTTGGGTATAAGAAAATTGACGTGGTCAGTAAAAGTAAATTTAGTGTCAAAAATAACCCCTAAATCACGATACACACGAACAGTTTGAATTAATGAATCAGACAGATAATATGAATTACTTATTATATTTAACGAAAGCTTAGAGAGTGTAAGATGGAAGCATTTAGAATAATTTAATGGAAGACCATTGGCTACGCTCCAGGATGACACTCGAAAAATGTCAGCTTGTAGGTCAGCAACATCTACTAAACAAGATATTTTCTTAAATAGTTTAAGGTCATCTGCGTAGAGGAGAAATCTTGAGTTTATTATACATTTAGATATATCATTTATAAAAAGAATGAAAAATAGTGGTCCAAGGATACTTCCCTGAGGAACACCAGAGGTTGCGACAAACTTAAATGATTTAACATTATTTATACAGACTAAACATGTCCTGTCCGATAAATAAGACTTTATCCACCTCCAAAAAGATGAATGGAATCCCATTTTTCGTAGTTTCCAGAGTAACAATTTATGAAAAACTCTGTCGAAAGCCTTGGAAAAATCAGTATAAATTACGTCAACTTGATTGCCAGATGCAAATGAAGTTACGCAGTAGTCAGAGAAAATGGCCAGGTTTGAAACTGTTGACCGCCCAGCAACGAAACCATGTTGTTCCGGGATGATATAATGTTTAATCAAAAAACTCAATTTTAGCTTAACAATACTTTCAAACAGCTTAGATATATTTGATAGTTTTGATATTGGCCGGTAGTTAACCACATTGCTTTTAGAACCAGACTTAAAGACAGGGCTGATAGAAGCGATTTTCCAACAGTTAAGGAAATTTCCTTCAACTAAGGATTTATTAAAAATATTGCACAGCGGGGCAGCTAAAGCTTGTGAGCAATTAACAAAAATAACTGAAGCAAAGCCATCAATATCTTCTTTAAAAGATTTCTTCATATTCCTCATAGCAATTTTTACGTCACTAACTGAGACAGATAAGATACCAATGTCAGTAAAGGCGTCAATGGAGTTTTCAAAACTATCATTCGAAAAGTCATTATCAGCAACAAAATTAGATTTAAAGAAATCAGCAAACATATTCACTGTATCAGCAATGTTAACTGAGCGCTTGTCTTTAAAGAACATTGACGTAGGAATCTGCGAGCCACATCTTTTTGACTGGATAAAGTTCCAAAATGATTTAGGGTTAGATTTGATATTTGATTCAAATCTCAAAATATATTGTTTATATAGAAACTTATTAAGGAAGTTAAATTCTCGCATGAAATGCAAGTACTTTAATTCATGTGCAGGGTCATTTGTTGCCCTATACAAATTAAAAAACTTATTTCGTTGGTTTTTCAGTTTCTTCAGACCTTTAGTATACCACGGTAACTTGTGATTAATTATCGACAAACGCGGAACGCAAGCATCGCATATGGCTAAAACATTACTTTTAAAAAGATTATAACATGTCTCTGCATTATTTCCATCAAATAATGCATTCCAATCAAAGTTTAACAAAAAATTGTTTAAAATATTAAAGTTACAGAGATTGAAATTATAAATTTTTTTATCTGGACCACTATCAAAAAACTCATAAAAATCAATTGTGAGCGTGAGAGCCTTATGATGCATACATGATTTAGATATAGGAAAATTAAATTCAGATATATCATACTTAATATTTAAAGAGAAATAAATTAGATCCAACAATTTATTTAAGTTGTTAAAAATATGATTAGCTTGGTGTAAATCATTACTAAAAAGACTATCTATGAAACTGATTTCATTAGATTGTTTGATGTTAGTTGGAGTCAAATCACCAGCAATATGAGTCCAGACAACTTTTGACAGATTGAAGTCACCTAAATAGCAAAGGTGAGAGTTAACATCCATCGATGAGTTTAAGCTTACAAAATTTTCGACATGTGCAGCATAGATTTCGTCGTTACTATTTGGAGGAATATACGAGGCGCAAATGAAGAGACATCCATGATTAGTGTGTAATTGAACACAAATCTGGTCGAGCAATGAATCGGAATTAATCAGCGGCTGAAGTGAAGAGCAATGAACCCTTTTGATAGCCATGAGTACACCACCCCCACGACAGAGCCCAGTTTTAATTGCATCTCGGTCCTTTCGGTAGACATTAAAAATATCAAGATCAAAAAACTCTCCATCAAAAAACTCCGTGTTTAACCAAGTTTCAATAAATATATAAACGTCAAAATCTTCATGAGATGTAAAGTTATGTATTAAATCAGCCTTTGTTCTAATTCCAGACATGTTTTGGAAGTAACATTTTAAATTTTTTTAATCATTAATCATATGTATGTGAATATTTCATACATACGTCTTAATAAAAATAACACAAGCAGTTACAATTCTTGATTTATATAATAGTTTATATGTAGTAACGCTGCTTTTTTTAAGACCAGACTTAAACTAATATAATGATCTATGCATCGCTTCTTCATATTGCAACGTCTTATTTTCTCAGGCATCAGACGGACAAAGTGACGCTACCCTAACTGATTGGAGTCTGCCTGTAGACTGACAGCTTCTTGATTTTGGCTTAGTTGTGAAAGGGCCAAAATTAATACGAAAATATGGCATTTTTGACAAGAATGGGGCCTTTAGTCATCATGTCATCATCGTTTCCTCGAGCTCCTAGGCGGAGCATAGGGCCTTTAGTGGTAATTCAATATTAAAGACTTTCTTTTTGAATACTCAGCCATTATCACAAATATCCAAATAGATTTCGAATTTACTGTTTCGGGAAATCAAAACAATTTGAAGTTTTTCATGTGTTTTTTTTTTCTGTTTTTTGCTTTCCCTGCTTTAACCTAAGCAGCGAAGTGATTTTATTTGTCACAAAAATAACACACTTCAGCACACGATCAGCGCTCAGAATCAAAGTGATAGAGTTTAATTGTTATTTCAAATAGATTTTATTTCATATACAGAGGTCCCATTTCACTTTAGAAAAAGGGCTTGTGCATTGATTGCAAAAGTCAAAAATATGCGCAAAAATAATCAATAAAGTTAATTTCTCCAAACAATTTTTTTTATAAGTTAAAAATAAAAATTGTAAAGCATTTTCACAGAAAACATCAAATCGGATCGAGTCCTGGATTATATTCATAAGAATGCCAGAAATATATATTAAATTTAACGAAGAGTCTGCATTAAGACTTGTAAGTAGACGAATCAATGATGATCAATGATAGCAATACAAAATCAGTTCTACCAAAAAAATATATTCAGGCATTGCTTATGTTTTATTAATATCTATTTTTTTTCAAATAAATCCTGAAAGCACCCCAAAATTAATCATTAGTTTTTACAGTGAATAAAATTTCTTTAAAATTTCCGCGACAAAATCAAAGAGTTAACAAAAATTATCTTCTCATTAAAAACCAAAGTGATTACGCAAAACATAAATACTAAGAAGAAGCTTAAGTTATTTTCTAAAAAAATTCAGCAGAAATCTTAAATTTTTGCTGCGACATAAGTGTGGTATTGCTCTTTGACATTTCATATTTCATATTTATTTGATATTAATTAGTACAATAAGATGCAATAAGATCTTTTAAAAGTACATCATTGTCATATGTATAATCAACAGCAAACTTTAAATTGAAATACTTTAATTAACTTAAAATACTTAATATATAATAATTTATGAGCTTAATAACAAGCTTAAAAACTAGAAAAAAGAGGAAGAAAAAAAAAAAGTAAGACAAAGACGAAAAACAGTACGTAAAATGGCAGGGTGTATAATTAGAAGAAAAAGAGTTATAGATAATGAGATGTTTGAGTAGTATAGCATAATAGATGTCTTGAAATTATTCGTACTGACAGTAGATTTTAAAGGTAAAGAATTCCAGAGTTTGATGGCGTTGATGAAAAAAAGCCGTTTAGTAATTAAGGAGTTGAATTTAGGTATTATAAGATTGCATGTTAGAGTAGAAACACTGAATCGTAACTTATCATATAGGTATGCTGGAGTCTTATAAGTTATTAGCTTATGCAAAACTTTACGTGTCCAAAAAGCAGCTTGGCTCTCTACACCCACAATAATCCAAAAAACAGATCCCGCATGCTCCATTTCGATCCAAAAAAAGTTAGAAGAGAAAAGGCACGCACGAAGAGTATGGCAATCAACTCGATATCCAAGAGATAAAAAACACTTAAATAAAGTTACCAAGCAACTAAAAGAACTCTTGAGGGTCTCTATGGAGGAACATACGCAAAAATATCTTTCTCAACTCGATGCCACCCTAGTAACAGACTATTCACTTTGGAAAGCTGTTAAAAATCTTAAAAGGCCTGTAGCGCAAAATACACCACTGCGTAAATCGGATCAATCTTGGACTAAAACATACAGCGAAAAAGCTGAAACATTTGCAAATCACCTAAGAACAGTCTTCACTCCAAACTCAGAAGAATCGCCAACCAACACGCAAGATCAGATAAACTCGCTTTTAAACCAACCATATCAAATGGATATTCCCATCAAAAAGTTCAGAAACAACGAAGTACGTAGTGTTGTCAGAAATCTACATTTAAACAAGGCCCCAGGGTATGATCTTATAACAGCAAAAACTCTTAAAGAACTGCCGGACGAAGGTTTCACCTTCTTAACCCAACTTTCAATGCTGTTTTAACGAAAGGATTTTTTCCTCCTCAATGGAAGGTTGCGCAAGTCATTATGATCTTAAAACCTGGCAAGCAACCAAACAATGCAAAGTCTTATCGGCCAATAAGCCTCCTACCAATTATTTCTAAAATTATGGAAAAATTAATTCATAAACGACTTATGCCCATAATCGAAAATAAGAATTTAATCCCAGCGCATCAGTTTGGCTTCCGAAGAAAACATAGCACGATAGAGCAAATCCACAGACTAGTTGAAGTAATACACAATGCCTTTGAAGCAAAAAATTACTGCACTGGTGCATTTTTGGATGTATCCCAAGCTTTTGATCGAGTATGGCATGATGGCCTTTTGTTCAAAATAAAAAAAAATCTCCCGACAACCTTCTTTTTATTAATCAAATCGTATTTAAGCGATAGACACTACTTCGTTAAGCAAGGTGACGAAGTAACGTCCCTGCATAAAATAAAGGCTGGAGTTCCCCAAGGTAGCATTATGGGCCCCATTTTGTATCTTTTATTTACTTGCGATCTTCCAACTCCCGATGGGGTTGTAGTTGGCACCTTCGCTGATGACACAGCAGCTCTCGCAGTTGACCCAGATTCAAAAACTGCTTCAGAAAAACTACAAAAAAGTCTTGATGATATTACTCAATGGCTTAAAGACTGGCGAATAAAGCCAAATGAACTTAAGTCAGTACAAATGACATTTACTACAAGACGTGGTACGTGCCCTCCTGTAAAACTTAATAATGTTCAGATTCCTCAAGTAAAGGAAACAAAATATTTAGGTGTCCACCTAGACTCTAAACTTAATTGGAAACACCACATTTTCACCAAACGTAAGGCCCTAGGCATTAGGCTAAGAAGTCTTTCTTGGATGCTAAACAAAAAATCCAAGCTATCTCTGGATAATAAGATACTATTATACAAAGTTGTTTTGAAACCTATTTGGACCTACGGCATTCAGCTGTGGGGGACAGCTGCAAACTCCAATATAGAGATATTGCAGCGTTTTCAATCGAAAACTCTGCGTCCAACAGTTCGAGAGGAAATAAGGAAAATCTCAACCCGCTACAAGGAACGTGTATTATCCCACCCTAACCACCTGGCGGCGACCCTAATGAATAACAGAAACGTGTTCATCAGACTTAAACGAAGGTCTCCACAAGATCTGCTTTTGTACACTGATAAAACTTATTTATTACTTATATTACTTTGATTAATATTAAAATTGAATAATACGGATGCACCACTGGGTGTATACCGTCCAATGTTTATTATGCATGCTTTTTTATAGTTTTCAATGTATTAAATATTCCAAATATTACTTATTGTCTAACGACAGATCGTAATAAAGAAATGAATTAAAAAAAAAAAAAAAAAAAAATATTTTATAATACTCGTACTACAACCCAAAATGCTATTACTTTCTTCAGATGCAATGCTCAAAGTGTCTCAGGCCAAACACGTATCTTGCCGCATCATTAAAGGCAACTAGAATTTTATGCGAAAAGCGCGAGTCTAGATTGCTATATATTAGTTCAGAATAAGATATAATTGGTAGTGTTAATTGTACAACAAGCCTCTTTTTTGTCTTAGTTGGGGTATATCTAGCAGACAATCGTAAGCACCGAAGCTCGTAGTAAACTCGTTGTACGATATTGTTGACATGTTCAGAGCATGAAAGTCTACTGTTAATATAAAAGCCTAAACTTTCAACTTTATTTAGCCATTTTACCATTAGTAGACAATTATTATTTAAAAAAATCGGTGGTATTTGTTCGTGGTCACGTTTATACCTGGAGAAAGGAAGAGCATAAAATTTTTTGGCATTAAGGCTAAGTTTATTATCTGATGCCCACTTCGAGATTGCAGTTAAGTCTTCATTTAGTCTACAAGTCCTATTCGATTGGAAAAATACAACTGAATATCATCAGCATAGCCTAGCAATGCATTGACACGTTATTGCAGACATTAAAAATATCATTTATAAAAATACTAAAGAGCAAAGGCCCAATAATAGATCCTTGGGCCTTTAGAATCCAAAAGACATAAAAGAGTAATATGACCCGCATCATCAGATGTACGAATATCGTCAAGAACTTTAAGTGTTGCAGTTGCGCAGCTATGTCCTGATCGGAAGCCAGATTGGTTTGGTGATAGGAGCTTATTAAATTCTAGATACTGATTGATTTGATGAGCCATAATGGATTCGCAGATCTTGGCAAAAGCAGACAGAATACAGGGTAGCCCTTATTCGAAGCGCCCATCTGGCAACACTGTAACTTTCCGCAGTGATGCCAAATCGACTAATGACATACCGCGTTTGAAGCGTCATTCCAAGCAAATGTTTACAGTGGAACAGTACACGCCACGCGAACGCTCTAAAATTGTTGAAATTTACATTCAACAAAACAAGTCTATAGTGAATACTCAACATGCTTTCAAAAAAATAAATAAAGTGAAAAGTGCGCCTTCCAAGAAAACAATTTATCGTTTGTATGAAAGATTTACAACTGGTAATACTCTTGGTAACCCAAAGAGGCCAAATAAAAAGCGACCAAGGCGATCGGATGAGAATATTGCAGCCGTACGAGCCAGTACTGAGCAGTCACCAACAACATCCCAAAATCGCCGTTCTCAGCAGCTCGGCATTTCCCGATCCACTTTACAACGCATTTTACGTGTTGATTTAAATTTGTTTCCGTACAAAATTCAATTGGTAAACAAATTGTTGCCTACCGATAAGCCACGTCGATTGGAATGGGCCCAAAGAGTCATCGAAATGGCTGAAGAAGACAAGCAATTTTGGCATAAAATTATCATGAGCGATGAAGCTCATTTTCAGTTGAACGGAACGGTAAACAAACAAAATTGCCGTATTTATGCCACTGAAAATCCACAAGAGATTCAAGAGGTACCTCTTCACGATGCAAAAGTCACTGTTTGGTGCGGCGTCTAAAATGCTCATTGGGCCGTTCTTTTTCGAAGATGATAATGGCCACAGAGTTACTGTCAATCAGGAGCGTTATCGCGATATGATAAACAATTTTTTCATGCCAATCGTTCGTCGAAAGCGTATCAGGCACTACTGGTTTCAACAAGACGGCGCGCCACCGCACACAAGCCGCACTACAATCGATTTTTTGAAGCAATTGTTCCCTGGCCGTTTGATGTCAAAAAATGGTGATTTCGATTGGCCGCCAAGATCACCAGATTTAACGCCTCCAGACTTCTTTTTGTGGGGTTATTTGAAATCAAAGGTTTACGTCAACAAGCCAAAGACCCTAGAAGAGCTGAAAACCAACATCCGTCAAGAAATAACCGCCATTCCCATCGAAATGTTGAAGAAAACCATTGAAAATGCTGCAAAACGGGCACAATATGTCGTAGAGGCCAATGGCGACCATTTACGAGATATCACATTCAAGAAATAATGTAAGCAAATTTACTAGAACCCAATTAAATGATATTCATGACGAACAGACAAAAAATTGTGGTTTCTTTGATTTATTTAAAAATAAAATGGGCGCTTCGAATATGGGCAACCCTGTACTAATGTAATACTAGTGTAACTGTAGATAGTTTCCACGTTGATGAAAAACAAGAAGTTGTAAAGCAGTGATTTGTCATATAATGTGCTTCAAAGGTTTCACAATATAAGTTAGATTTTATTTAGATTTTATTTTATTTTCTTTAAAGACTTAAGGACATCATATTCAGTAACATTCACAAAAGAAAATTTGTCTTCATCACGGAATTGTTGATCAATGCATTGATAGTCGTTATTCGAGGTTACGAGATTAGAAAGTAAGAAATCATTTAAATGATTAGGGTCGATATCACACTTCAGATCAGATTTACTACACGCGCCGAGACTATGTATATTTTTCCATAGTTCCTTGGATGGAAGAGTGGAATTCAATTTTCGGTGAAAAAATCTTTTTTTGGAATGTCTGATTGCTGAGACAGCTTCATTGCGCACACGCTTGAAGTGCTCTCAATTTACAATATTACGGTGCTTTTTCCATTTGTTATATAAATTGTTCCTTTTTTTGATGTCTAAACTAACAAATGACGTCAACCAAGGACCAGACTTATTTTTGATTACTGATGTACGAAGAGGAACGAAATTTTCAAAATCATGGGACAAAATGAACAAATTGTTGAAATAATATAATGTGGCAACACACTTTGTTCTTTGACATTTTCCTTATTACTCTTGTTTCTTATATTTTCGTATTCTTATTATAACCAATAAAACAAATCACACCTGGATTGTACGCTGAATTAACAACTGCGTTTTTGTATCAGGTTATGGGCCCAGCCCGAATAAAAGTTTTGTAAAATAATTAGTTTTTCTATCAGCATTTGTTGCAGACAAGAAAAAAAAAGCTTGCCGGAAGATTTTGAACACATTCGTTGTGATTGCAAAATTTGGATATGGCTGTTTCGGGCTCACACAACATAATTGAGAAACTACATGGTAGTGAAAATTTTCACACTTGGAAGTTTGCCATGGAGAGTTTGTTGGAGCTCAGCGACTTGCAGGAGTGCATCGCAGATCCAATGAAGGAGACCGATGCGCAGAAGCTACGAAAAGCAAGAGCCAAAATTATTTTATGCATCGATGAAGCGATTTACGTCCATATTCAGAATCAAAAGACGGCGTCTGACATCTGGAAGACTCTTCATCAGCTGTACGAAGACACTGCACTAACGCGCAAAATTGGAATTTTGCGTAAATTAATAACAATACGACTAGAAAATTGTGAGTCAATGACTGATTACGTTAATCAGCTAGTCAATACAGCGAGTAAGTTGTGCGGAATAGGTTTCGATATAAATGATGATTGGTTAGGCGCGAAAATGTTGGCTGGACTTGGGGAAGATTTTAAGCCTTTCATTATGGGCATTGAGAGCAGCGGCACAAAAATAACCGGAGAAATCATTAAGATGAAACTGCTTGATGGCGACTATGAAAAGTCGGCACAAAGCGGTAATGCGTTCTTGAGCATTAAAAAGAAATTTCATAAGCCGAACAAATTAAAAGTTAAATGTTATAACTGTGGTCGCAAGGGGCATTTTATAAAAGATTGCACCGAAAAGAAAAAAATGCATACTAACTCGTATACTAGTGATCGAAGCAAAACTGCTTTTAGTGTATTTTTGTCACGTGATGGCAAACCAAACCGAAGCATATGGTATGTCGATAGCGGGGCTTCACGACACATGACCCCTTTCAAAGATTGTTTGAGCGAAATTAGTTCCTCAGGCGTCACAGAAATTCTGGCTGCAAATAACGAAAGAATGTCTGTCGATGGCATCGGGAATGCTACGCTAAAAATACAAGGGAATGACATTGAAGTGAAAAATGTTTTATATGTTCCAAAATTAACCACAAATTTACTATCGGTTTCTCAAATAGTTGAAAACGGTAATAAGGTTTCATTTGGCAATGGTCGGTGCAAAATTTTCAATCAAAATGGCGAGCTCGTTGCCGAAGCGAATGGTTCATCTGGTGTGTTTAAGCTTGAAGCCCAAACGGTATCATGTCTGCTTGCTAACGCAAAAACGAGTCTGATGACATGGCATCGTCGTCTCGGTCACTTAAATTATGCCGATTTATGCAAGCTAAGAAACAGTGGCATCAACGGTATAACATTTAGCGATGATCCAAGCTGTTTAACGAAGTGCGAAGCTTGTCACAAAGGCAAACTTGCGCGGACGTCATTTAAGCACGTTGGGACACGATCCACAGAACTACTCCAGCTTGTACACTCGGATTTGTGTGGCCCAATGGAGACAGCATCCATCGGCGGTGCAAAATACTTCATTTCTTTTATAGACGATTTCTCGCGTAAAGTTTTTGTTTACTTTTTAAAAAACAAATCAGACGCTATCAAATATTTTAAAGAATTTAAATATTTTGTTGAAAACCAAACTGGTAAACATATTAAAGCTATTCGCACCGATAACGGTACTGAGTATGTTGGAGATCAATTTAAAGCTTTTTGCCGCACGTCTGGAATTTTACACCAAACGTCAAATGTTTACACACCGGAACAGAATGGAGTAGCAGAGCGATATAACCGTACCATCGTAGAGCGAGCCAAGTGCATGATATTCGATGCAGATTTGAGCAAATCATATTGGGGTGAAGCAGTTAACACCGCAGTGCACATCATCAACCGCTCACCCAGTTCATCTTTAAATGGCCAGATACCAGAATCAAAATGGTCCGGAACTGACGTCGATTTTAGTAATATGCGGATTTTTGGTTCACCTGTCATGGTTCATATACCAAAACAACGCAGACGCAAATGGGATCCTAAATCGAAGCGGATGGTATTTGTAGGCTACAGTCAGACAACGAAAGGCTATCGTTGTATAGACCCTCAAACAAAACAAATCACAACAAGTCGTGACGTCGTGTTCATGGAGACTGAGCCAAAGGTAATACGTTGCATTCCAATAGATACTAACGAAGAATTCGTTTCAGTGAGGGCACCTAATCCTCCCCTCAAGGCAGAAAGAGATGAAAACGATACAGAGTCAGGTCTTGAAGAAGCGGTCGAAGACACCTTTGATGACGCCAGGGACGATACCTTTGTCCCAGAAGTTGATGTTTCGATTCCGCAATCATTGCGAAAATCAGCCAGACCAACAGTTTAACGTGATTTTTCAAGCCAAGGCTATGTATCCCATTTGGCTACTACTGGTGACCTAATGGATCCCGAGACTGTCGCAGAAGCCCTATTGCATGACGATTGGGAAGATTGGAAGAACGTCATGCAATGCGAATTAAAATCCCATAATGAAAATAGAACATGGACAATTTGCAATCTTCCACCAAATCGCAAAGCAATACGGTCAAAGTGGGTGTTTCGGACCAAGACTGATGACGATAGAAATGTTTCACGACATAAGGCCCGTCTAGTAGCTAAGGGCTGCTCACAGCAATTCGGTACCGACTACAAAGAAACTTACTCCCAAGTTGTCCGCTACACTTCCATTCGATATCTTCTTGCTCTATCAGTAAGGCTTAAGCTGAAAATTGACCAATTAGATGCTGTAACAGCATATCTTCAAAGCAATTTAGACGAAGAAATTTTCATGCAGTTACCAGATGGATGCGGCGAAGATAGTGGAAAAGTTTGTAAATTAGAAAAAGCCATTTACGGTTTAAAGCAAAGTGGTCGGCAATGGAATACCCTTTTGGAGAAAGCACTTAGATCTTTCGGTCTTCAAAAGTCAAGGGTAGATCCTTGCGTTTATTTTAAAACTGATTTACAAATAATTATCGCTATATATGTCGACGATATCTTGATGTTTTGGCGAGATCCAGCAGTTCGTGATCAAATCAAGGAAAAATTAACAAGTGCATTTAAAATTAATTACTTGGGCACTGCCAAAAATTGTATTGGCTTCAACATCACGTACGATAAAAATTCAAATGGAATATGGATAGATCAGACAAAGTTTACGAATCAAATATTAAAAAAATTTGGTATGCAGAACTCCAACCGTGTTGCAACACCATGTGATGTCAATCAGAAATTATCTTTAGAATTCAGCGATGATGATCAACATTTGGAGAACGTACCATATCAAGAGGCAGTAGGGAGCCTCTTGTACTTGGCACAGGGGACTCGACCCGATATTGCCTATGCGGTTAATGATGTTAGCCGTTTCAATACAAAGCATGGGAAGATCCATTGGACTGCAGTCAAACGCATCTTCAGGTACCTTAAGGGAACAATTAATTACAAACTTTTTTACGGTGGGTCCGAAAGGCTAATTGGCTACACCGACGCTGACTGGGCCTCCGACATCGACAAGCGACGCTCATGTACCGGCTATGTTTTTACCTTATGCGGCGGAGCAATATCTTGGGCCAGCAAGAGACAGCCTACAGTTGCTTTGTCTAGCACTGAGGCCGAATATATGGCGTTGTCGTCAGCAGTTCAGGAAGCAATTTGGTTGCAGCAGTTCGGGAAAGACTTCGATCCATCTTTAAGTCAACAACCCATAGAGATCGGATGTGACAATCAGAGTGCAATCGCTTTAGCAGAGTCTGATACCTTCAGAGTGAGATCGAAACATATTGATGTTCGCCATCACTTCATCCGCGATCGTATTAGTGAAGGTATGGTAAAAGTTTTTTATGTATCTACCGAAAAGATGGTTGCTGATAGCCTGACGAAAGCCGTTTCAAACAACAAATCTAGTTTTTGCACTGAACGTATGGGTATAAAAGATTGTATTGAAGATTAAATTTACTATCATTTTTGAATTTCAAATATTTTTAAAAAACATGTAAGACTTGACCATTTAAAACTTTCACATCAACATTATATTCTCTTATATTTTTATGCATTATCAAATTTAATACTTCAAAAAGTGAGGGTGTTGAAATAATATAATGTGGCAACACACTTTGCTCTTTGACATTTTCCTTATTACTTACTCTTGTTTCTTATATTTTCGTATTCTTATTATAACCAATAAAACAAATCACACGTGGATTGTACGCTGAATTAACAACTGCGTTTTTCTATCACTAATGAAAACATGGTAGACAAAAATATTTGATTTATCATCCACAGTCTCGCAAATAATCATACAACAAAGAATAATCAATGGAATTGTAATCACGATTAGAAATAGTCGTTGGAACAGAATTACGACAAGCATTATAATTAATTGTACAAAAAAGCAGATCATGGTCAGCGATGAATGAAATTTGATCAAAAAGTAGAAGCATGGACTCATCAGAATGTATTAATGGATCGAGTAGGCTAGGGCTAGCAATAGAAGCAAAACGAGTCGGAAGAGATGAGTTAATAATTGTCATTCCAGCTGCATTGACTTTATCGTAAAAATTATCATATGTGCTATCCTTGTTGAGCAAGTTCACATTGAAATCACCACATATAGGATAGAAGTCAAATTCAGTCACACGATTGCAAAGATCCTCAAAATAAGACAAATATTTTAAAATTGGCAGCAGAAATCTCTACATTCTTAAATTCAATGTCAGACTCATAGAACTTAGGTTTGACTTTAAGCCTGATTGATCTTTCCACGAAAATATTCTCTTCTAAATAGTGTCTGCCGAAATTTGAAGTAGGGAGAAAAGTCACAACTTAAAATTTTATTATTAAATGTTCGCGCTGAGGTGTAGAAACCTCAGTTAAGGATAAAATATTGAAGTTTATAAACACATTTACAAAGTTTGTAATTAAAGCATAATGCACAGCTCTTGAAAATAAGTATCATGCCCCCTACTCAAGCGCGAATCATACAAACTAAACCGTGCATCAATTCGCACCATTACCACACCAACAAAAATAAAATTATTTAAGTAAAGCGTAATAAATAAGCTAACCAAAAACTATAAATCATGTCAAAAGTTCTTCTCGTTACATTCTCGTAACTGAGTTTCTATAAAATACATAATTAATTTGGTATTTATTGGGCTCATTAGTGATTAACTTAACAGACAACCAAAATTGGCTGCTCTCATGCAATTTTGAGTTAAACAAATACTAGTACAATAATTTTGCTCGATTTGGGCAATAAATCGTTTAGTTTGTAAACTTATAGTTGTAACAAACGAATTCGGCAAAAAAAAAAAAAAAAATGTAAGTTAAAGCAAGTAAATGCAAGAAAATGTTAACTTAAATTAACAGTTAATACAAGAAACGTTTTCGGAAAATCAGCAGTTGTATAGTTTTTGAAGAAATATGTAGAAAATATAGTCATAAAAATCTTTTGTTAATCAAAATAGCACACATGTTTTCATAAACACTTCCCTTGAAACGATTTAGTTATTACTATTTAGTCAGACAAATAAGCCAAATAATCGATATTATTTATGTTATTTTATATATTTATGGAACATAACCGTTAATTGTGTACCGAATAATCGATGCCTTTTGATTTATTTAATGACCATAGAAGTTGCATGCGTTCGTTTTATTTTTTTATGCCACAATTTATTGCTTCCAAGTAAATGAACTGGAAAATTATGCAATTATAAAATAAATGCATTGAAATTCTTTCAGAAATTCAAACAAATTGATGATGAAGCAACCCTTTTGTAGAGTGAAAACAATTTAAATTGCTTGCCATAAAAATATGCAACAAAAAAATTCGCCTCTTTAAGTTTTCCAAAGAAATACTTATATTTAAATGCTGTAATTTAACTTCATTTGGTTCCACCTAAATATAAGAAAAACACAAATATATATGTGTCAAACCAGAACACAGAACCGATAATGATTTATATAGTAACCGCAACAACAAACAAAACTTCTGACAAACTGTTGACAGTATTATGAAAATTTATGTGGCATACTTTTTGGGACATAAACAGAGGTTATTTTTTTTCAGCTGCAGGTGTCTGGATTGCGTGGAAAACTGCCTATTGGTTGCTTTTGTTAACAGAGCAAATATAAATATAAATGTCATATATAAATACAAATACAAAAATATAAATATAAATGTCAAAAAAATTACACACAACAATGCCAAATGTCACGGAATACCAAATTTTTGTTGTTTTTTTTTTCATAAATCCTGCTGTCTGACTTTGTGACAGCCTACTTGCTAGGAGGGCGGGTTTGTATAAATAAACAAAATTTATGCTACAAAAAAGTGGTACAAAACTGTCACAAACAATTATGTAGTTAATAAATAAATATCAGCGATATTAGTTTTCTCCCATTGGTAATCCTTATTTATTGGATTGACAGTAGTGTTTTTTTTTTTTTAACTGAAGCTGTTTTCATTTATTACAGACTTTGTAAAAATTTTCAGTTAAATTTTGAATTCGCATTCAAACTCAAACTGTTCTAACAAGTCTTAAAAATTAAAATGTATTTCATCCAAAATCTTCATGTTGTTAGTTTTTTACAATAGTATCACAGCATCTTACTGTAAAACGACAGCAATATAATTTGATATGAAAAAATGTAGTGCTTACCGTGTCTTGCACGATCTAAAGTGTTCGTTTCGTTTTATAGCAAGATGCAGTCAATGTGTTCATTAATCACCACTCAGTAAAAAAGTGAATTATCCTATGAGTGATCTGGGAGCAGTGAAACGCTCCTCATAGATCCAAGCTAAGTGCATTTTGTGATCTCTTTTAACATTGCATGGGCTATGAAGGGTAACGCTCCATATAACATCCCAGGCGAGCGAAGAAGGAGCGATTAATATATGATCCATTGGGGTGTGTAATGGAGCACTCCTAACAACATCGCGGACAGATAAAAAAGAAGTTATTCATGAATTTTTACGTTTTCATTAATTTTATGCATATATCTCAAAATTAATATTATAAACTCACAAGAAATGTTTAATAGTTTTAAAAGAGATAAAATATAAGCTAAATAATTTTAAAAAAGATAGCATAAAAGTTAAATTTAGTGAATGACAAAAACAAAAATCGTAAAAAACCTTTAAATATATATGGAGCATTTAACAGATATTTTGGAAAATTTCAAGGAATTTGACCCATTTCCATGCCATGTATGTTTATGCTATGCCAGCAACAGACGCTCTTATTGAAGCGAAGCTTTTTACTCCTCGTTCTGTGATTTGCTTAGAGTGAAATCTGAAAAATTTTCGACAGATTTATTTTTGGAAATTTCATGTTGTTGCTTTGTTGCTAGCGCTAATTACAACAAGAAAATTTAATATTTTAATATTAAATACTAAAAATATATTGTGGTTCCCGTGGGGATCGAACCCGTGTCCTCTTAAATGAGAGTCCAATACACTACCCACTAGGCCACAGAGACTTGTTATAAACATTTGTTAATTCAATGTTAGTTATAACAGAAGCTATGCTGCAGTAGATCGGCACCATCTATCAATAGATAGAGGATTGTGTATTTGCTATGCTACAACTTACAAAAATTTGCCTTTATTTGCCACAAGCTGTCTCCAGCATCGGTGTGTTTGTATTGTGAATGCGTTTGTGGTGTTGTTGGTACGAAGAAAATTAGCAATGCCCACAGGTGCGTTGACAAGTGCGTTGACAAGTGCGTTTTTAAGTGCCAAAAAAATAGATGATATCAATAATTATAAAATTAACAAACGCATGCATGACATCGGCAAGGTATTTAATATATATTTTTGAAGCGAATCTTTTTACTCTTCGTTCTGTGATTTGCTTGGAGTGAAATCTGAAAAATTTTCGACAGATTTTTTCGCTACGTAGTACGCTGTTGAAGGAAAAAATTTGTTCAGTTCACCAAGCCAAGTTCACAACCATGTGTGGAGAGTTAAAATGGAGAGTCGCTGGCATTATATGCCCGTATATGTAATTGGCGTGGAAATTTGACATTCAACAATAAAAAATAAGCACTAAATATGTTTTCTGTATATATGGAAATTAGTTTGTGTT
This sequence comes from Coremacera marginata, assembly GCA_914767935.1. NCBI lineage: Eukaryota > Metazoa > Arthropoda > Insecta > Diptera > Sciomyzidae > Coremacera > Coremacera marginata. Next base: position 25,235,513 of record OU612043.1, read on the forward strand.
TTAAATTTTTGAATTTAAAAGTTAATTTAATAAAAAGAAAAAATTATTAAGCTATCAAATTTATGTAACTGCGAAAAAGCTTCGCTTCTCTCGCGTGTCCAACGGCGCACCTGTGTTTTTCTTTTCATTTTCATTTTCTTCATTTTTTCTACAAAGCAACATTTTTGTGACAGTTGGAGAGTTTAGCAATATAACATACTAAGAAAGCAACAAAATTGAATACACTCAGAAAATTTATTCTCCCCGGATTCAAAGTTGCCGTAGCTTTTATACATAGGCATGGATTTTTCTATATTTTATAGAGGTTCTCCTTAAAAGAGGGAATTTTTACATGGTTTCACGAAGTGAGGTTTCAAGATTTCAAGAAGCAGGAGTCCTGATTTTGTGAAATAGCTTCTTTGTTTTAAGAAAGTACCTCATTTTTAGAAAATCGGCCATGGCATTAAATGAAGCATAATTTCTAACGATTAGGTGCTATTTTTCTAGATATTTTTTTCTGAGTGTAGGCAAACTTTTTAGTTATCCGCTTCACGTGTTACATTTTGTGATTCCTGTATTTTTTGTATTTTGGATCATATCGATTGTGATGAATTTTCAAAAACTTTTTATGTAAAGTCATTTTGTGTGCACAGTAACTAAAACAAAAAAGTTTTTGAAAAATCATCAAGATCAACCTAATGGGTATGCATGAAAAAAATAGTATAAAAATAATCGAAAAATCTCAATTTTGCAGTGAGTTTGGTGTGACCGGACTAAATTTTTCAGTAACTCCAAGTCCAGAATCAGATTCTTTACCAAATTTATCATCGAAATAAATGGTTTGTTTTTTTCCGCAAATCTCAAATGCATAATTTCTTCTTTTCAAAATATTATATAAAAAATCCCAAAATTAATCGGATTTTCGAGCAGAGCCGGGCTAGTTTCGACAATTTTTAAAGTTTTACTAGCTCAAATTATTTCATATGCAACCATCGTTTATAATTCCGGAGGGCACGCAGGATCCCAAAATTTAAGCATTTTAAATACAAATCTAACGCAGTCTTATGCAATACGTATGTATATGGGCATTTCCAGAAAAAAGTACACCGTGACACGAAAATGAGAAGTTATTAAAAACTAATTATTTTATGATATTATCATAGAAAAACATTTTCATTTTATTAATTTAAGCAATTTGTACATGAATTCATTTAAAATTATGATGAAATCGTCTGCATTTTTTCACAAATGTAGTTTTTCTTTTTCGTAAATGTATAGTAAATGTTTCGTAAGCGTTCTTGTCTTAGTAAAAATTGAGGGTATTCGCTAAAGATTATAATGAAACGATTGAGACAAGGAGAGAACAATATATCAAATTTATTTCTTGACTACTCAATTACTTAATTACTTAGTTAAATATTTAATTAATTACCCAATTTAATCACAATGGAAATTTAAGTAACGTAACACCAGTAACGTCATGTCAGACGTCTAAGCCTAATTACAAAAAAACGGGAAAAGATTTTTAAATTTTATGACTTGGAAAATAAACTCATATTATTTCAAATTCTTCTTAAAAAAGGTTTTATACAAAAAGTCTTGGCTAATTTGCAGAATTTTGTAAATTTTGTAAGCCAAGTCGAAAACATATAAATATAAAATAAATATATAAATAACATATAAATATATTTTTAATATAAACAGTTTTTATTTTTTTTTAAATACACTTTGCGGTGCTCCACTTTGGCGGTATGCCAAAGCTAAGGATTTTACGAAAAAAACATGAATTGTAGGAGATTCCTCTAGTTTCATTTGGCACATATATGTTTTTATCGTGAAATGAGTTGGAAAGGAGATATTAGCAAAAAACTGCTTTTAGCCACCATTTTGTCCTCCCACCGCTTGGCTACGGGTCTGTTAGACACAACAAGTTTCCAGATAATCGTAAGGTTTAACTTTAAACTAATTCTGCTGGACAGCATTTAAGATCTTCTTTAATTGCTATGCGATGACCAAGAAGAATCAATGGTAAACGTGCGTCGAATCATCTGATGTGAGAATTCATGAGAAATGTGAGAAATGTTACGGGTCTTGTAAGATCATCGTAAACTTAAATATCACTTTTTTTTTTAAAAATATTCCTCAGAGGCTGTTCATAAATTATGTAACACTTTTGGGAGGGGAAGGGGGAAGGGGTCGAGAGATAAGTAAAAGAACATACTGGTGTCTCTCTGAAAAAAATTACAACAAACTAAAAGACGAAACACAAACAGAAACGATGAAACTTCGACTCATGGAACGCACGTTTCATATTTGTATTCGGGTTATGAAAAAATTCGAGGTATGGAAATTCGAGTTAGGGAAGAAGAATTGTATACAATTTATTCTCTAAACGCTACTGCCACTCGATTTAGTTCGAGTTATAAAAAATTCGCGATAGAGTTAGAAAAATTCGAGTTAGAAAAAATTCGAGTTAGGGAGGTTTGACTAAAGCAAATAAAGCATATTCTGAAATTTACTACTTCATACGATTTAAATTCTCCAAGAAAAATGTAATGAAAAGTGTTTAATTTTATAATAATGTAATTATAATTATAATTACGTATAATTATGCCTTACAGCGCGGTTTGTATGGAAGTCTTTTTTGCTAATTTTTTCAAGCACATGCAACGTTTTTGATCACTTTTTGGGGTATGCCTATAGCATTTAATATTCATCGTACAATAATAAAATATATGCCAAAATATCAGCTACATTCCGGATGAAACTAGTATCTAACTAGTATCTAGATTTTGTTACATTTTCCTATGAGAAACATCATGCATCAAATGTTTTAGTATTGCTTTTGTTTTTGCTTAGTCGCTTAGGCAAAATTGGTAAATGAAACGTTCTTACATATTTTTTATTTTAGGCCTTTAATGGTCGTGGCTCGACCCAACTTTCGGCTACTATGCTTTTCCACTTAATATTTACCCTTTATCGCTCCCTTTTTCGACTAGGTTAACAGCCCAAAAGGCTTTCTGGTTTCTATTAGGCCATGTTCGTACCTTGTCTGATCGTGCGGCCCTTGTTTGAACGCTTTTCGATCGCTGTATGCTTACTCGGAGTGAATCATTGCTTAAGTTGTTAGCATTTCACTTAATTCGAAAGTTTTAAAACAAAATCTAAAATGATTACCATCAAATAAGCACCAAAATAAAGTCTATCTTTATTTTGTTGCAACTAATCAACATTAGCTTAGCCGCAAGTCGCAAAAAATCCATATCATCCAAATCCCACAAATCGCACCAAAATCCAGACGCAAATAACTTTTAGCAACAAAACCGAACCATATCTGACCATTTGTTACGCATTTGACTAAATTTGGTTGCCCTTTCCAATTAGCATAAATAACAGCTCGTAGTTAGAATAACAACAGCAACGCGTTGGTGGTGTCGTAGGCGCATATCCGCATATCCGCTTCCGGTGGAACACTACATGGCCGACTGAACTTATTTTGTTTTTATTTAAATTTCTTGAGCTTTTATTTATTTTAAGGGGGGGCACACATTTTTACTCTTGGCGTGCTTTAATTTTTTTTTATCGAAATTCTGTGGATAAAATTGGTTTGTTTGCACACCTATGTTTGGGTTGTTGTTGTTATAATTTGTTGCTGCTGCTGTTTTTGTTGTTGTTATTGCTCTCACAACCACACAGATACATCCCGCAGGAGTTGTGCTCGTTCGCTGCTGCTAGCACAGAAAGATATTTTCATTATTTGTTGCTTGTTTGTTTTTGGTTGCTGTTCCTGCTGTTGCTGCTGCTGGCGCACCTGTGGGAGTGTGTGTGTGTGTGTGTGTTTGTGTGCGCACGGCTGTTTTGCCAATGTTTTGTTTCTGCCTTCTGTACACATATTGAGTAGTGGTGGTGCGTCTGCCAGTGTTTCTTACTGGCTTTAATCGAATTAATTTGAATTTGTTGTTATTGTTGTTGGTTTTGTTGTTCTGCTTGTTTGGTTTGTTGGCTTATTAAATTTTGCTGCAACCAAAAAAAAAAAAAAAAAAAACAACCACACACACAAATAGCTCCATTTAATTTCTGTTGACTTTGCGTTTATTTTATGGATCTTTTTTTTGTTGTTGCATGCAAGAAGAGCTACATTGCCTCGATTTCTACCAACTCCCCCACCATCAATATTTTTTTTCTGGTTTGTTGCTACCTGGTGACACTTAAACTGCTACTCATCTGAGCTTTTGCAGATTTTTCAGTTTCTTTGCCATAATTTATGCTTTTTTGCTACTTTTGCCAAGATATTTTTTGCTACAGTTCCTTTGATTGCTGTTGAAATTTCTTTTTCGTGGTTGTTGTTGTTGTTGTTGTTGCAACCATTACAGAATTTGTTAATGCCATGAATTGAGGTTAAGTTTTGTGCATTTATGTTATTGTTAAACTCCTAGCGGCCTTGGCACTATTTTTCTGAACTGCTTTTTTTTTTTTTGTTTTGGTTTTGGTTTATTTTTGTTGCAAATTTATTGCCTGAACCTAAAGTTTGGTTAAAAGCTGCTTCACATTTTATTTTAATTTTTTTTTTTTTTTTAGCGTAAAAGATAAAAAATATTTTTTATTCATATTTTATCATATTTATTGCATAAATCGCTTTCGTGGGAGTTCATGATGCGAAATGAAATATAAAACAAAAAAACAAATACTCAAATTTATTTCCCTAGAGCAAAAATTTGCGAACATGCATTTTTTGTGCATTTAGAAAATTATTCAAGTCTTAACATTTATGAATTTTGTTTCTTTGTATTTTGAAATATATATTAAAATTGACATATGTATTTTGATATATGAATGGGCTGTATTCGTATATTGTAGCATGTCCGCTAGGAGGGAAAGAGACATTTTACATTTATAAGCTTAAAGTGTTATTTGTAATTAGTTTCCTGAACTGAAAAAAGTTGAATTTTAATTGGAAAACTTTATTTTAAGTTAAAAACTGAGTAGTTTTAATTTTCAGAACCCATTATTTTAGCAGAAAAATGTGTTGTTATAAAATCGAAGCACTGGAAAAGTTTTTCATAAGCTGAAGTGGGTGATGTGTAACACGTTTTTATTTGCTCCATAAAAAGTGTTAAGAAAGTAAATTTTTGATTGGTTTATAGACCTAACCCTTGCAAAAGAACCAATTCGAAGGGATGGTTTCTCATGGCTGTTGAATATTTTCATATATGGTTTTTTTTTTTTTGGTCTATCGGTGGGGTGATGTGTAACACCAACAAAATGTTGGTTTAAGACCAGAAACTTTAATTTTTTTAATGTTTATTTTGACTTTTTATGTGTAGTAAAAGTATTACGATAAGAATTTAATAAAATAATAGCAATATCTCGTAAGTATATCTGTTTATCAATACACACACACATACACACAAACGTTGAAATTACAAAACTGATCGTTAACTTCAATAAAATATATGAATGGCTTTATTAATTGCAAAAAAAAAAAAAATACATTGAAATGTAAAATGATTATTCGTTGAAGATATCCATATCGGACTGACAAGACTCATAAATAAAATGGCTCACATGAAATAAAAAAGGCGCAACAATCTGCAATTGTAAACATTTCTGTGGCATTGTTAGAACACATCTTTTCTTTGACTTTCTACCACGATTGGATTTTGGTTGGGGCTAAATATCATAGTATGAAATGGGCCGATCTCTTTTAATGCCATTGATGTGATTGCATTTGAGAGTTTGTCATTAATGGCAATTATAATGTGTTAGATGTGTTACACATCACCCGGCTTTGAGTGTTACACATCACACCAATATAAGTCACTTTTTTCTCATTGACGAAATTTTGCCACAACGTGAAATATTTACGATCTTTTGTTATTTTTAAAGCAGTGTCGGTCAGTGCCTATACACACGTGTATCGTGAAATCAGTCTGTCTCTGTCGCTCTCACATGTGCGCGCACTAGCACACAATTGAAAGAGCAGTGCAAGTGTTTGTTTTTTTTGGTCGACACTGATCAAATACCACATTTTAGATCTACTCACTTTTAAAATTTTTTGTAAATTTTAAAAAACTTCAACAAGCATATATCACGCTTTGTAAGAACTCTAATGAAATGTGTGTCTGTCTACTTCCAGCACTTAGGAAAAACTAGATGTTGTCAATAGAAACATATTACAGTTGTTCATTCACTTATATGCTAACATTTGGCACAAAAAATCGCCGTGTTACACATCACCCCATGGTACACATTTCCCCACTACACCCTATTATTTTATAGTTTCAATTTTTTTGATGTTAAGTGGATGGTGGTTGAACGATTAAGTTCGTGGGGTTTGTTGATATACCGTTGAAAAGGTGATTTCATTGCCTTTAAAATGAGCTGTCAAAATAAGTTTTATGTTAGTTAGTTTTTCTGTTAGTGAATGTTAGTGAATCAAAGTCGTGAAATATTAATTAACCTTTAGCTCCTAAGAATGTGAAAATAGACCCCCCGCTCCCATACGTTTTTTTGCTCAGCTCGACATAACCTTTCAGCTCCGTAAAATAAATAAAAAACGTAACGAATCCTAACGAAAATGTTACCAAAAAGTTACGATTTCGTTCAGATAGTTCGAAAGAAAGGAAATTTTACTCTGTTAGCATTTTAATATGTCGTACAAGCTGTCGCATAACAAAATTCGTATAAAAAGTGATACTGTTCCGATATTTGCGTAACGAAATTGTAATGATTTCTTTAAGACAGCTCAAAATAGTGACAAATTAGTCGGAATTTCGACATAGTCGTCAACTATGGTTTGCTGGGTAGATATGGCATAAAAAATGTCAAGCTAATGTTCTTCAATTTACAAAATTATATTCGTTCTAGGTATAACTTTCATATATATATTTTACTGGATATCAGGGACTTTTTGAGCATTAAAAGTGATTTTTAATATACCAACTCCTTGGAGATGAATTCCAATATAATGATTGTAATTCTTATAAGCAAAATTAATCTTTCACATAGCCAAAAAAATTTTTCAATAATTAAATGAAATTTTCAAGAAAATGAACATCATTATCACAGTTTCTCTAAAAAAAAATTACATTTTGAATTAAATAGTCTCATTTGTGTTAATTCTTTATACTTTCTGGACCCTAAGGGGGAGGGGGGTTTGAACACCTAAAATCCACCCCCCCTTGTCTACGGGCCTGATATGAGTTATGTCTTTATTATTAATAGGGTCATTCCATTAGATTTCATAAAAAAATATCTTATTACCATCTAGAAAAAAAAATTCACAAAAATACATATAGTGAATTCCAAATTATTAGAGAACACAAAAACATATCTTTTATTTGTTTTTTCTTTACTTTTTGGGGTCGCACTTAGGGTTGGCAAAAAAGCATATTTAAAGGGCTTTTGTAGCATGTAAGATAAGTATTTATTTACTTAATTCAAAAACAGTTCAACAGTTTTTTCATTAAAGCTTCATACCAAAATAGTTTTTTTTTGTTTTTTAATTGTTTCATTTGGAGTCGAAAATAATGAATCTTTAAAATTCCTAACTTTTTTCTATAAGAGTTTTGAATTTATTTTTTGACCGAACTTAAGAAGCATTTAAGCTGAAATTGGAGTTTGTCCAACAGAATACTAATCTTTAATATATTTTTCTATAAAAATCAGTTAAAAATCTTCAAGGATTTTTGAGGATTAAAATTCAAAAGGACATTTTTAAAGGTAAAAATTTTAATACGGAATATGGGAATGCCAGAAATTATGCTTTAGTTCTGAATAAGTAATATTGAGAAGAAATTAATTCGAAATCTTCAAAAATATTTGAGAATTAAATTTCAAATTAATATTTTTAGCCTTTTTGAAGTCATAACTTAAAAAAAAAACTTTTATAATTTTTTCTTGTTACATATCAAAATTTTCATGTGTATTAAGAATATACATTTCAGAACAAGTCAGGTGTTAGAAAATTTGGCATTCTTTAAAAAAAAAAAAAGAAAAGAAAAAATATAAATTTAAACTCTAGTTTGGGGCACATAGTAATTCTTCAAAGAATTTTTCCAGCGATGGGTTCTCTGTTAACACAGTCAGAACAAATAGGAGAATAAATATTTAACTTTTCACCAAAAATCCAACAACAGAATTAGTTCCAGAACCTTTTATTGGCATAAGAAAAACTTCAATTCTGCCAAAGAAATTGATAAATTTTCTTAATCCAACAAGCTAGAAGTAGTCATCCGCCAACTCACCGAACCGGTAGACATACGTTATTTATACGCGTTGCAGTTGTTATTTCAAAAATAATTGGTGCAAACTTCCTGCGTGTTTAAGTACCGTAAACTTGCTGCTGCCGCTGCTACTGCTACTGCCAAAACTATGCCAATTCTTACTATTTCCAAATAAGTTGGCTGAAACTTTGTTTTAATGACGCCCTACAAGCTAGAGCAAAACAACAGTAACAAGAAAACAAATTATTTCAAATGTCTTCATTATTCAAAACTTGAACATGAATAGTTAGAATAAAACTTAAATAATGAAAAACGAGTAAAATAATGAAAATTATAAGTGAAGCAAGAGAACAAAAGCAATACAACAACAAGAGCATTCACAAAGTAAATATCAAGCTTAAGAATACGTTATATAAAGTATGGAAAAAGCCTTAGCAAGAACTGTGCAACATAATTTTTAACCCAAATACATGCAAGCAACAACACAAAAGTTTATCTAGCAGTCAACCAGCATGTAGCTACACATGTTTAAACAAATATATACAAGAGAAGATGCAAAAAACTCTCGCACACACACACACACACACACACACACATGTGCAAGATACCCTATAGGAACCCTAAAGGAAAAAACTAACTTGTTTTTAAAAACAACTAATTAAAAAACTAGTTTAAAATAAACTAGTATATGAACTACTTTGAATTATATTAAGGCGGCAACAACTCTGATTTTGACATGTTTTAATTGCAAATTTTTATTAGATTACAAGTTTATATATATTTAACCATGTTATTTCATCAATTATTTTGTACTTTAGGCCATCAGTAATAGTTTTCAATTGGTTATTTTAAAGTAATTAAATAAATAATTTAAATATAACTAATTTAACAAGTAGTTGAAAATATATGCAGGCAAAAGTCAATTGACTTATTTAGCGGACATCACCATACAAAATATGTTAGTTCGTTCTATGAAAAAAAGTCAGAATTTCAACTAGTTGTGGTTGACAAAAAACTACTTTATCAACTACTTTTAAATTAGTTGATTTTCCTACAGGGTAGTAACAACAACTACAACACTAACAACTAGTTAGACAACAACAGCACATTCTCGCAACTGACACATATATATAAATCACAGTCGAGTGCATTTAATTAATTCAACTTTTAGTAGTAGCAGCAGCAGCAGCGGCGAAGGGAGGTATTTGACGCTAGGCGGCGGGTGGCGCCTATGATAAACTGCACTCAGTGGGTGGTTAGTAGTTCGGGTGCAGATTAACTACTGTTTACTTAACATTATGGCAATGGAAAAACAGTTGCAGAATCAGCCTATGGAATCTTTTGCATAAATGAATAGAGTTTAACGATTAAGAGCGAAAAAGTAGACAACAAAATAGCAATAAATCACTGATACACACAAATAAATAGTCATTCTTAAAATGCATACAAATTATACAAAAATTGAAAAAGTATTTTAGTTTTTCTGAACAATTTTCAAAACATAAGATGCACAAGTATGACGATATATATACAGCTTTTTACACCTCGTTCTGTGATTTGCTTGAGTGAAATCTCAAAAACGACACTCTTTTCGACAGCATTTTTCTTAGAAATTGATGTTTCTTTGTTCTTTGCGTATATTTAAACAAGAAAATGTAATTTCAATGTATTACAAATATTTCTTCGATCCTCCGCATAGAATTAAACCCGCATCGTTGGGATTAGGAGTTCAATACAATATCCACTGATCCAAAAGCCTCTGTTAAGGACAGTTCTTGATTTTACATCAAGTATGTATTACTACACAAAACCAAAAAATCAAAAAAATTGGTCCAAGGAGTAATACTTTGATTCAATGGATCTCTGTTCATTCCCTATAGGAACAAACTAACTTGTTTTCAAAAACAACTAATTAAAAACTAATTTAAAATAAACCAGTATATGAACTAATTTGAATTATTTTAAGGCGGCAACTACTCTGATTTTGACATGTTTTAATTGCAAATTTTTATTAGATTACAAGTTTATATATATTTAACCATGTTATTTCATCAAATATTATTAACTTTAGGCCATCAGTAATAGTTTTCAATTGATTATTTTAAAGCCATTAAAAAATAATTTAAATATAACTAATTTAACAAGTAGTTGAAAATATATGTAGACGAAAGTCAATTGACTTATTTAGCGGACATCACCATACAAAATATGTTAGTTCGTTCTATGGGAAAAAGTCCGAATTTCAACTAGTTGTGGTTGACAGAAAACTACTTTATCAACCACTTTTAAATTAGTTGATTTTCCTACAGGGTAGGTCAAACAAACAAACAGAAAAACGGAAAAAGCATTTTTTAAATATAGATACACAATATGAAACCAAATACACAACATTTAGAATACTCTCATAGATAACTCTGAAATTTTTGTGAATTTTCACCATTACAAATATCAATATCAGTAAAATTCTATAGATCTGTTCGATATTGACAACACAATGACCGACCTATATAAAAAAGATATAAAAATTTTTGTGAAAGTTGTTTTTTTTTTGACCAATTTTATTTTATATTAAAATTTTTTCTAATTAGTTGGGTAAATTCTTGCAAAGTATTTTCGCAATAACACCATTTTAAACAAATTCAACACCAACAGCATAGCTGACCAACACTTTCGCTTCGGCTTCCTTTATATTACTATGCACGGCAACAGCTCAGCGATTTGGCATGCTTCAGTGCCTCATATGCAGCCAAAGGGTTTAACGAACTCAACGAATCTAGTTATCAGCTAGGAAAAAAAAAAAACGTTTTTAACAAAAAATTCGATTCATTTCTACTGTTGGTTTCACAACAACTGTTGCTGGTTGCTGTTGTTAGAAGCTGTTGTTAGCTGGTGTTGCTACTCATTAACTATGCAAACAGCTAAATTTTTTGCACCATGGTTTCTGCTTACTGCTTTTAAAATTAAATGTTGTTGTTTTTTCTTTACAATAATTAAATAATTTAAAGCATTTTCACAATTTATTAGCTGGACTTAATTAAAAGATTTTTCCCTCAGTTTTATCTATTTAGATTTTGTTGCGCTTTTAAGCATGTTTTGCCATTGAATTACATAAAATTAACTTGTTTTATTTTTAGCATTTCCCTTCAATTAACCCTAACTTGCTGGAGTATTTTTGTAATCCTTGCTGACAGCTTTTATTTGAATATGAATTCGCTCTGTTTTCATTGCGCTAATTCTCTGCTAATGCTGTTCAGACAGCATTCTTCTTTTATGTGGACATCACTTCCGCTTCAGCAGTGTAATAAAACGTCATTCTTTCTGTGTGTGGGTGTATGTGTATGTGTATGTGTTCAAGTGTGTTTAATCTAGTCTGTCTTGGAACATAACATTGTAATTTCATTCTAATTACATACTTTTTGCGCTAATTTAATCAGAACCGGCATTTATTTGGCGCCACGTGCGGCTGTTCGTAGCTGCTTGTGGGCTGCAAATGTTATACTTTGTATATATATCTGAAGTATATAATGGTAAGCAAATATTTGAACGCTATGAATCTGCAATTATAATAATCAAAGATTTTAGATGTCAAATCTGCAAAAAATGCTTTAGACATAAACTTCAGTTTTAAGCCGATATACCATATGTGAAAATCCACACTGCACACATCTAGTTCATTCTTGTAGATAAAAATATTCTATATAGTTAATATAGAATGTGTTTATAGTATAGAGTAAATATTTAGGTAAAAATTTCCAACAGTTTGCTTCCGTTTTTTTCTCATCCTTTATGTTTATTCAATATATCAAGGGCGTTTAAATTAACCCACTGAGATTTTAAGTAAGATACTGCGTTGAGTTATGAGTTACATTTTTTAAATGTGGTGAGTAGCGCATTGATTAATGTAGTAAAGTAAACCGAGTTTAGTCTCACTTAGAAGAAATACAACAAATCAAGTCAAAGTCTTGTAGCAATATGTTTCATCTGAAGGAAGTTACTATGTTAAAGGAATATTGATCATTAATTCATTAAAAATCGCTTAATCAAAAAGAAGCATATCTAAAAGAACAGAAACAGACCTTAATTTCAAGCCATCAGCCAAACTTTATTTTGTTTATGATTGGGACAGCAATTAAAAATATTGCCCTGATACATTTCTAGTCTGCAAAACAAATTGGAAATTTGAAGCTCGATGTTCAAATAAATAAGGGCAGATGACCGAACTCTATCTGTATTACTGCGCTATTGAATTTATTTTTAAATGAAAAAACTGCGCCAACACAATGACACAGTAAAGTGCTTCAACTCAATAACGCAAAGTTGCGCTGCGTTACCTATGCCTAAGTTATATATTGATATGCATTACTTTGTTATATCAAAAATCATTTAGATTTTTGAATCGTTTACTGACATCTTCACTGCTCAGGCTCTTTGAATTGGGAAAATACAAGGCCCATGAACTTCCGATGTTATGCAAGACATATCAGAAAAATTTCCACATAAATTGATTCAATAGTTTTGATGTTTATTACCAAACTAATAATGAGTGAAGTCTGAATATAGCCTGAATGAGTCTGAAAAAAAAAAATTAAACTAATTAAATTCATATTTTAATAACGTTTCGTTATAAAATTTGATAAAAAAAATTTTCTTCAGAAAAACTATTACTTAGAAAGTTCAGTTTATGTTTTAAAATATATTTTGTAATACTGTACAACAAAAAAAAAAAAAAAAAAACAAAAGAAAATACATAAATGTATAAATTATAGTCAACTTTAACTAAGAAATCATTAGCGTAGAAAACAAATAGAAAATCTATTTCGATCTATTCGAAGAAGAGTATAAAAAAAAGTTATAATAAATTTTCTATAACAATAGCCTCCAGTATTCTTTGACACAAAGCATGTTTTTGAAATATGAAAACAATTAAGCACATTTAGCGCAGAACAATGCGGGAACATGACCTAAAAGCAGTGACAGAAGAATGCGTTGGCGGAATACGACAATTGCTGTTGTTGTAGCCGTTGCGACAAATCGGAGTTAGAGTGGCAAATGGAAGAAGAAGAAAAATTATCAAAGAAGCAACATTGTGTTGTGTTGGGTTGTATAGCGTGCGCTCTTAAACGCTTGAAGTAAGTGTGTCAATGTCTGTGAACTGGAACGGGCACGATAGAAGCTGAGTATAAAGCCGGAGAGACTGAGAAGATCGTTTCGTTTGGTTTTATTTAATTAGAAAAAAAAAGGGTTTAACACGCTTTCCAACTACGCTGTCGATCACCATACATATGCTGCTGCAAACAAGCTTTTATGATGATTTTCTTAATATTGCTAGCGTTTTTTTAAAAAGCTAAAAAAAGGCAGTAGAAATGAAGAAAATAACAGACAAGCACAATGGTTGGGTTAGAGAAGAAAAAACAAAAGCGAAATTGAGATGTTCAAGGGAAGTTAAGTAGATTAAAGTGAATTAAAAACACTAAATTGTTTGGAAAGGGGAGCGCAAACATAATTACGAGACAAAGATACTGAAAGTTCAATTGCTATAGCTGCAATTTGCTGTAGATGCAAAAGTATCTATAGCCTATAATGGGGCAGAAGTAACTTTTTTTGCTGCCAAAGTAAAGAGTTATGTATTTTTTTATTATAATACACTTCTAAGCTATATACTTAAGCCAAATACAAAAGTTGTTAGCTAAAAGAAACTTACTAGTCATTAGTTCACTCAAAGCACTGCTAGTTCTGAGGCACCGCAGACAGCTCAAAGCTTCAGGTGAGTTGCTATAATTAGCAGTTGTGGTCAACAACAAGTCGGCAACAGCATCAGTTGTCAATCTTGTTACTTTTGACAGCACTTACGACGGCTTAACAATTGAGCCATCAGACGTGGTCGAATAAAGGCAAAACAATTGAACCAAAAAATAAGCATGACATCAAGCAACATAGTGTAACGTAAGCCAAGAAAATCAATTATAAATAAATTTTACCAAGAATCGCTTAAAACTGAATATTCAATTAATGTACGTCGCTGGAAAAGATGAAATAATTAAATTGACAGCGGTTACCTTTTAAGCGTCCACAATTTATGGTGAAACCACTTAATATGATGAATCATTCAAACACAAATACTAATGCTAAAATACACACTCTTACCTAGATACACACACAATCACTTACCTTGCTGCATTTAAATAGCCGTATCTGTGCGCTGCGTCTTTATCTTCAAACGCTTGAGGAGAGTCGGTGCAACGGCTGAATGCCCTTTAAGTAGGATTTCTCTGCTGCTATTCTCTCGGATTATACAGCACAAAGCAATAGCAATAGCGGCAGCATTGAACAGTGGCTCGTCATCATCGTCATGTCGTTATGTTGTTGTTGTTGTTTACATTTATCTAACTATCTATCAATTAGGCGAAAGTGGTAGGTAAGTGCATCATCCATCCATCCAACTATTCATACATTTATCCACTCTTAAGATACTTAGTGCGCTCAACTAAAGTGTTTCTGTTCAGGGTATCATTATTATTATTGCTATTGCTTGCTATCAGTAAGATTGACATACAGATTAGCAAATTATGTTGAAGTGTGTTTGAGTGGTATTTGAAATAACTTGAATTTGCTTAATTTGTTTTCTATTTGAAATTAAAAATCCATAAAATTCTTATGAAAAAAAATACGTACAAAATAAAGTGTACTCGTATCTTCTTAAATTTCATGCAGAGTTTCTTTAAATTGACCTCAAGTGTTGTTGGAATTTTCTCTTATCTACTCAATATTTCCGGTTCTAAATACTTAGAAGAAAAGCATAAAGTACGTTTTTTTTTTCATTGAAAATATGTTAGAAGGCGAAAAGGATTTTGTTTACTTCACATTGATTTTAGTGATGTAAATAAAGTTGGGCCTGTAGCCAGTAATTTCCAAGGGGGATTTCAAACAAAAAAGAAAAAATTTTAAATACCAGTAAAAAATTCAAAACAAGGATATGGAAATTTTTTCCACCAAAAAAGTTGACTCTTAAAATTATTCTTGAATGTACCTTTTAAATTATCAAAAGAGAGATCGCCAGTGTTTTCCATTTTCCAGATATCACTAGAGATCAGTACATTTTTGATCGAATTTATTTTGAGAACTTGGATCTTTGATTTTCGTTTATAAATTTTTGAGAATAATTGCAGAAATTAATACAAAAAGTAAAAATGTTCCTTAAAAAATTTCACTGAAACAACAATAAAAATTTTTAAACAAAAATAATTTAAAATATTTATTCTAGGGCCCGAACGAAAATGAAATTTTGGCCGAAATCAAGAACCAAATTTGGTCTTTTCTGTAATATTCGTCCGTAATCGAAACCGAAATAGAAACCGAGTATTTACATAAACATTTTTTTTAAATAAATTTTTTTTTTATTAAAAGTAAGCATAAAAGCCAAATATTTCATACATATTGGAATAAAAAAAATACAACATAAAATTATTGTTATCTTAATTTTAAGTTTTTTGTCACATGCCAAACAAGATATGAAATTTTGCATGAGATTTTAAAATTTCGGTTTAAAAAGCCAAAGCTGGCCGAATCCGAATAGTCTGATTAGTTCGAATTTATAATTATTTCTAAATAAATATTTAGTATTTTGTATAAATATTTAAATATATATTTAGTAAGGAATGGAGCTTCGGCAGGGTTCAAGGCGTTCGCATTGAATTATATTCGAAGTCCTTAGCCGTCTATAAAATGTTTATGTATAATCTGCAAAAAATATTTGTGTCATAGGCTTCATTTAATTTTACCCGTAGCTGCCACATAGAGTAATTTGAAGGTTACTCATCATGCTAAGGAATATATGCAAGCAATGGTTTGCAACTAAAGTGTCACGCCCCCCGTTCAATTCCGCCCATTTTTCTAGTTAACTGACTGCTCATTATTCCAAAGAATATGGAAAATTTGGAGAGGTCGGACAAAGACTATAGAAGGAGTTCGATTAGAATTAAATTGACACGCCCCTTTTCAAACCCCACCCAAATTTGTAGGTTTAAAACTTCTCATTATACTAAAGAATATATGTGCAAAATTAGGTTGAAATCGGTGTAATAGAAATAGATTAAAAATAAAGTGCTACGCCCTCTGTCTAATACCGCCCACTTTATAACCTAACGACTGATCCTTATGCTATATATAGTATGTGTTCAAAATTCGGTTTAAATCAGACAAACGGTGTAGAGGAACTTCGATTTCGAATTGACACGCCCCTTGTTCAATGGCACCTTCTTTTGTTAGCGTAAATATAACTAAAGAATATATTTACGAAATTTGGTTGAAATCAGACAAACGGTGTAGATGGAGCTAGTTTAAAAATAAAGTGCCACGCCCCCTGTCTAGTACCACCCAGTTTTATAAACTTAAAATTGCTCAATTAACCAAGGATTATCTGTGCAAACATTGGCCGAAGTCAGACACGGTGTAAGAGAAGTTCGATTAAAAGATAAATGCCACACCCACTTTTCAACTCAACATTTTACCGAAGAATATATGTATGGGTTGGATAAGCAATGTGGGCAGAAATTTTGTACATATAGATGCGATGTCATTCAGTTTTATATATTTACGAAAGTTTTTTTTATGACGTCACTTTGTGTGGGAAGTAGGCGTGGTTTTCATCCGATTTTGCCAAATATCATAGAGATGTTTGATGTTATAAAGGGTTTTTCAATAAGAGCGCTACAAAAGTTTTTTTAAACAAAACCAAAACAGTTTTGGATATCAATGATATTCTTTATTCCTATGAAAGTACATTCGATGCCATTATGTATGAACCTCGATTTCTTTTGCATGGCCACCACGGGCACGCTTGCAGAATTTCAGACGCTGAACCCAATTTTCGACGGATTTCAAGCATAAATCGGCCGATACTGCTGCAATTTCACGTTCGATATTAGTACGAAGTTCATCAATCGTCGCTGGCTTGTTGGCATAGACCATAGACTTGACGTAGCCCCACAGGAAATAGTCTAACGGCGTCAAATCGCACGACCGAGGCGGTCAATCGACTGGGCTATTTCGTGAGATAACACGTTCACCAAACTTGGATTTCAATAAATTGATTGTGACATTCGCTGTGTGGCCGTCCTGTAGAAACCACATATTGTCCAAGTCCATATCATCCAATTTGGGCCAAAAATATTCGGTTATCATTGAACGGTAGCGATTCCCATTCAGAGTAACGTGCCGGTCTTTATCATCACGAAAGGAGCACGGCCCGATGACGCCGCCGACCCATAAACCGCACCAAACCGTAATTTTTTCGGGATGCGATGGTGACTCATGGAGTACGTGTGTATTGTTGCCTGACCAATAATGCATATTTTGCTTATTGACGAAGCCATTCAGCCAGAAATGAGCCTCTCGCTGAAGATGATTTTTCGATAAAAATCCGAATCATTTTCAAGTTGTTGCTCAGCCCAATTCACGAACATACGACGCTTCTGGTGGTCAAACGGCTTCAGTTCTTGCGTCAATTTAATCTTGTAAGGATGTAGGCCAAAATCTTTTCGCAAAATTCGCCACAACGACGTCACAGAGATGCCCAACGCTTGAGAACGACGTGTGAGAGACCCATTTGGGCTTTCTTGAACTGAAGCCTCAGCGGCAGCAATATTCTTGACACTACGGGCACTTCTTTGTCTCACTGGCACGGGAACATTTTGTGCTGTGGCAGCAATGTAGCGCTCTTAAAGTTGAGGCCACTGACTCCGAATTTCGGTAGTAAATTTTAATAATTTCGACTCGTTGTTGGCTCGTATATCTTTCCATGATGAAATGGCAAACCTTACTGAAGAGAAATATCAAGAAAGCGGGGAAAAATATGGCGTCGTTTGCTGTCCCTATCGGTCTATTTTTGTAGCGTCCCTATTGAAAAACCCTTTATATCAAAGCTTATGTGGAAAGTTTCAAGACATTTCTGTTATTGGAGCAGATTTTTAAGAGATTTTACTGTTAATATAAAGCCACTTTGTGTGGGAGATAGGCGTGGTTTTCATCAAATTTTGCCAAATATCATGATGTTATATATCAAAGCTTATGTGCAAAATTTCAAGATATTTCTTTAATTTTTGTGGATTTTTAAGAGACTTTACGTTTAAAATAAAGGTACTTTGTATGGGAAGTAGGCGTGGTTTCCATGCGACTTTGTCAAATATCATAGTGCTGGTGTATTTTATATGTCAACGCCTATGGCAAAATTTCAAGACATTTCTGTTATTGGAGTAGGTTTTTAAGAGATTTTACGGTTAATATAAAGCCACTTTGTATGGGAGGTAGGCGTGGCTTTCATCTGATTTTTCGAAATATCATTGTCAGAATTTGTATTGAAGATCAAAGCTTACGTGCAAAATTTCAAGGCATTCCATTAATTTTTGTGAGTTTTTTAGAGATTTTACGGTTAAAATGAAGTCAATTTGAATGGAAGGTAGGCGTAGTTTTCATCCAATTTGGCTCATTCTCGAACTTGATCTTTATTTTTTTAAATAAAGCTTATATTTTGAATTTCATTGCGATAACTTTCAAATTACGGCTGTAATCGTGATCACAGACGATCAAAAATATATATATTTTCTATACCTTCCACGCCTCCTTATTAGCGTTGCAAAAGGAATGGCAAAGCTAATATACCCCTTACGCAGTACGCGTTAGTTTATAAATATTATAATAATTTTGTAGTTTTTTGCAGCTTACAAAAATCAAATTAAACAATGAAAAATTAAAATTTTTTTAATTAGTTCATCGGTGATTTATGTAATAAATCAAGAATATGCATAAAGTCATGTCAAGAGATGATCACAAAAGTCATGATAAATTTTTTGTGTTTTATAAAATATATTTATTTTAAAATTTTTTAATGTAAAAATATTTTATAAAACATAAAATTTATTAAATGAATAAAAAAAAGAAGGCACAAAAAAGTAAAGAATTCGCCTTTTTTTACAGAAATTACGATATATTTTTTTTAATTTTTACTTTCTAATATTTTTTATGACCACATTGCGATTTTTGATAGCCTTAATTCTTTGTGGCATACTTTTAACTAAATTTGTGATCACCATTTGACTTATATTTTGTCGCGCCCACAGTACTCTCTCTCATAGTTCATATATAGTGCTTCGAAAGCAGAGTTCGTAAATGCTTATGATTGAAGATTAAAATATCCCTCATTCACCTCAATACAACTCAACACAGTGTATTTGGTTTTTTTTTCATTGAAAATGAAAAACAAACGAACGATCATTCGTTAATCTTCGAATCAAGGTTGATTTATAAGGTTGTCGCAAGGGAGAGAGCGAGTACCCATAATTGTCAAATCGAAGTTGACAGCTCATAGAAAATATGCAAGTGCTCTCTTTTATCATCCGTTTTTCTTTCGTAGTCATTCGCAAAATTGGCTGGTTTTGACAATTATGGGTACTGAGAAGAGAGTGCGGTCAGCCCTGCGACAACCTTATAAATCAACCTTGCTTCGAATAAGTGAGTGAATTGTTTATTTGCATTTCTCTTTCGTTGCTGTTGAAGAGCATAAGACGGTATGTGTGCTCGCTCTATTTTTTCTCCACACTCAGATTATTTGAAAATTATGAACTCTTTTCAATAATAGTTATATACAGTGAGTACTCAGTGATGTCATAATTTTTTCTTTTGATGCCATAATTTTTTTATTATTCGTTTCTATTGGAGTTTGTTTTCTGTGTGTTTCTATTTAATTTTTTTTTTTTTTTAATGTATATATAAATGGCATTTTTGTGGCCATTTGTGTGTATACACTTGTTTGCGTGTTATATTAAATGTTTTATTATTAAAATGGGAATATTTTCAAATATTGACAAAAGCAAATATGTATCATTTTGTTATGTTTTAAAAATATAAACTTTGATGACGTTGAATTTTAATGAATTTTAATTTAATTAATAAAATAATTTTAGTTAATTTCTTCAAATGCGTTTTTTTCTATGAAATAAAGAAAAATTTTTGGGTAACATTTGCGTTTCATTTCACTTAATAGCAAATATCATAATGATAAGTACCAAAATACTTATCACTGATAAATTCAAATATTTTTCAGCTCAAATAAAGAGCGCATCATTTGCAGAACTCGGGGAATGAATATTCAGCACATCATTCCCAATACAAGTGTTTGAGGAGTTTATGCGAGAGCGTAGCGTTCAAGGAGTTGCTCTAAAAAGATTATTCATTACTTCTTTTTTTATAAATGATAACTCGAAAGAGTAAGAGCAAATTTTGAGTGCTCTACGCACTCTGTTCGAAAGACGTTCGATTGGACTTATATTGGGGGGAAAGGGGATTGGGGTGGCCAATTAAAAACCTTGATACAATTGTCAACAAATAACTTTTAAGTTATATTTTCCGTATATTAAGGGTCATTATCTTGCTTGAAAATGTCATTTTCACCCGTTCCAATTCCAAAAGTATGCACACAAGGCAAATAAGAGTCCTCAAGAATCATGATACGCGAGCATTTTACCTATTATCCGGCGAAGAATTATTACCTCATGTCCACGAAAGCATCAACGATCCACCTCCGAATTATAAAATTTCATTATTTATTTCGTTGCGTTACATCCACTCTAGTGTCTACCCATAACTAGGGAATAAACGTGGAATGTGTTACTAATTCCATAACGCAGGTACGAAGCTTCTGATTTGCTTGGGTATTGTTTCGTCGTTTTCCTCTTGGCTCTCCTATTCTACATACGTTTGATAAATTTTGCCACACCCCCTTTCACTTCCCACAAATCAATAAAAATTATATATTTCAGACAGTTTTGGTCGTATAAGACTAAAATTTGATAATTTAATTTGTATAGTTACAGTCGGCAACTGTATTAAAAATGGGTTTCAACACCTACTTTTACCGCTCACAAGTCAATGAAAATGCTATATTTCAAACGATTTTTGTAGTTTACTATAATACTTTTTTTGTAAATTAGTTCGTATAGTTATTGTCGACAACTGTCCTAGAAATGGGCGTAGTAAAACCATAGATACGCTTAGTAGCCTGAACGAATTGAACATTACCGCAATATTACGACACGTGGTCAAAAGAGTGCATTAATGCATGAGTAAATTTACAAAAATGCTTGCCAAAAATTTTTTGGTTTTTGGTGTGTGTTTTACGAAATTTTTTCCAAAATGTCCAATCTATCGAATAAAATAGAAAATTTGAAAATAGTCTTTCGCAAGCTATCTCCACGCACCCGTTAATTAAGATTTCTCTAGAATTTTCTCATAATGTTCGGATTGTGAAGTTACAAATTTGCTTAGTGATTAAATTGCTGCAGTCAAAGTAACAAAAGTCGTAAAATTATTGCTTTTTTAAGCACTAACTATTTTCATAACTTCAAAGCATTCCACTTCGAAAAATCGAACAGTCGCAGCATAAGCCGAAGCAGAAACTAGTTTGAATAGTTTGCAAAGTGCTTCGGCAGTTGTCGTTTTGATTGACTGAAACTGTTGAAAAAGTCGAAAGTTGAAGAAGAAGCTGTTGCTGAACTTTCGTAAGTCGAAGCAGCATAAGTTTACAACAGTCGTAGCAGACTGTTTTGTGCTTATAATTTCTACTTATTCTTCCTAACCAATGTACAATTATAGTAATAATGCAATCATAATCATAACAAAATTAAAAAAAATTTAATAAATCAAGTGATCAAACAAAAGTTAGAAATAATAAGCAAAACTCATAAGCGCGTAACAGTCTGCTACGACTGCTGAAAAACTTATGCTGCTTTGACTCACGAAAGTTCAACAACTGCTTCTGCTTCGACTTTCGACTTTTTTAACAGTTTCAGTCAATCAAAACGACGACTGCCGAAGCTGCCGACTGCCGAAGCACTTTGCAAACTATTGATACTACCCAGTGAACCAAAACTACCGTTTTTAAATTCATTTATGAACCTTTTCGGGAAGAAACGTTCATTTTCTGCTCTCATAAATGAACCCTTTTTGTATCTTTCGTCGGACTAAAATGCCTCTCAAAAACGAACCTTATTTTGTTCGCAAATGAGTTAAAAAAAGAACCATAAAAAGTTATTTTTCGGCACTCGAAAATTAACCCTTTTTGTATCAATCTTTGAACTGAATTGCCTCTCAAAAACAAAAATTTTTTTGTTCAGTAATGAGTGGAAAAAGAACCATTTTGAATTATAAATTTTATTATTGCATAATACTATTTATTATTACATATCGATATTTTGTTAAAGAAGAAATGATTATGATAAAAAAATTATTGTTTTAAAAATTAACAATTGATTTTAATTGATCAAAGGGGAAAAAGCATGATTGTTTTACAATTTGACAAACTTTCAAATTATATATGAAATATCAAAACAGTTAAGTTATTAATTGGGGAATTTATTTGATTACTTTTTTGCATGGAATGTTTTCGTGGTTTTCATTCTATTTAGGCTTGATTTTCATTTTTGATAGAAATGTTGAAAATGTTCATACGTAGCAGTACATCCATCTCGCACTGGTAAAAAAGTTCATATGACGGTTCTATGAAGGTTAACATTTTCATTTTAAGTTCCTTTATTTAACTGATATTAGAATATAAAAAGTAACATTTATGATTCATTTGTGAACTCATTTATGAACAAAAAATGGTTCGTTTATGAGAAATTGTTTCCTACTGATATGACAAAAAAATTATTCTTTTTTGAACTCATTTCAGAATGCACAAAAGAAACATAAATGACTCATTTCCGAACTCGTTTATGAACAAAAACTGGTTCATTTACAAGGAAGTCTTACCTACTGAAATGATTCATTTTCGACTCAAAATAAGTTTTTAATGAATTTCGCAAAATATATACAATTTTTCTTCATGGGAAAAGCTTCACGAATTTTATCTTTTTCAGCAAGTACTTTTAAGCGACAAAATAAAAAAGAAAAATATTAAAAAAAAAAAATTCTTACCAAAAACATTCGCAAAACTCTCACCTTACTCAAAACCTTCGCTTATGGCGCAGTGGGTAGTTTTCTGCTTCTGCTTATGTTGCGACTGTTTGATTTTTCGAAAGCAAAAGTTAAAGCAGTATCAGGAGCCTTGAAAAAAACTGAATGTTTTTCAACGCTGATTTTACTTATTCCACTGAAGTTACAGGCTTGAAAGATGAACACAACATTCCTTCTCAAGTTTGTGAAAAGATTTTTCGAGTTCAAAAATTATATATATCAACTCCCGAGCAACGCCGGGTATTCAGCTAGTAATAATATAGAATAGAATGATTGCAATAAATTTTGTGTGTGCAGTTCTTTTGGACATTTTCGTCATTTTTCGTCATTTTCAATTTTTTCATCATTCGTCAAAATTATTGTATTAATAATAAAATTTAAAATAACTAAAGGTTTCATAAATTGAAGTTGACTTCTTGAAGTTGACTTCAAAAGTGCTTCTTATACATATATATATATATATATTATCTTATTTCAGCTTTAGAAGCTACTTAGTGCTAACATAAGAGCTTTACGAGTGTTTCATATGTGCTTAATGAGTGTTCCAAATAAATTTTCAGCTCTGAAATATACCATATTCGCAGTTAGCTGGTATTTAGCATCTTTCGACGTAGACAAAAGTCTCTTCCAAAGACATTAGCCTTAATATGGCAAGCAAACATTTCAGCACTCTTGATCACATGCTTTTACATAAGCACATACAAGCAGACAGTACATAAGCATGCAAACACTTCAATGGAATGACACTTAAACGTCAGAGACAGTCCTTCTTGCATTAATGATACATATTGGAAAAATGTTTGCTAATGCTTTTGTTGGCTGAACAAACCGAATAGCAAAAACATGATCAATACTAATAACCACAATAAACAACAACACCTAATTTATCAATAATTATAACAACATCGATATTATTTGTGTAACAAAATCTTTTTTGAGTGTAGGGTTCGGGCTCAGTGACTTTATTGCTAATTGCTCCCTAGAGCAAGGGGCGTGAGTGTGGGCGCTTATGGGCGTTTATCACACATAATTGCATTCTGTTTTGCCACTTAATGACCACGTTAATAGAAACCAAAAACGCTTAATTTGTGTGTTTGAATTTGATATCGTGTCGAGTGGTTTAACCGTTCGTTGTTGGTCAATAAATTGTTTTGGTCAATATTTGTGTTACAGGCTTAAAGAATGAGAGAGAAGGAGAGAAGGAGAGTGAGACAGAAATAGGTGTAAAAAAAATCAAATGCTAATGTCACTTTATCAAAGCCAGCATTATTGCTTGCGTGCGTGCATGTGTTGAGTGTTGTTTAAATATTAATGCAACCGCATAATTTATAAACAATCATAACGGATTTTGATGTAAACACGCATTTACAACTAGAATAGATTTACAGTTAAGGATTTAGGGTTTTTGTTGCTGTTTTTGATTGTTTAAAAAAATCACGTACAAAAAGCCCCGGTTAATTCGTTTTCACAAAATGCACAATTTTTTGTTTGAATTATACAGGGAATGATTTAGACAAATCCTGCTTATTTCGGCAACCGAATAACAACAGTTGAATTATGTTCCCATGCACATAGTTCGATGTTTTATGCATGTATGTAATTGAGAGGGGGAGGGGGGGAACCATAAAAATTTAGTCAAAGTGTCATCTCATCATGCTCCCCAACGTTCTATGTTTATTTTTTTTTAATTTAAAAATTTTTGGTGGCCATCTAAAGTGTAGACTGCTATTTTCCACGAAAAATTCCGTCATTTTGTGGATGGGAAACCCCCTTATGTAAAAAAGAAAATGTTAACTAAACATTTGGGAGGAAGGAATTTTATTTGTAGAAAATGTGTATCAAGTTTGAAATGAATTGGTCGAGTACTTTTTAAATGGCAGTGAAGACGGACTTTGAAAAAAAAAATATTAATATAAGGTGTCATATTTCGGGATGTTATACCTCGATTCGGATTCTTTTAATATTTCTGAACAATGTCTTGTGTATACTTAAGTGTATATTTAAAATAGCAGATTTAGACAACGATTTGTTTCTTATTTTGCTATTACTTAAAAAAGTTACTTCCAAGCATGATATTTCAAATCTGAATTTAAAATATTAAAAACAAAAAAAAAGTTCTTAATTTGGTATTATAAATATATACTTTAAGACAGGGTATTGTTTAGAAATATTTGAAAAATCCGAATTGAGAAAATTACATCCGTTACCATTTCTGATGCACAAACAATTTAACAAATTGCGTTCAAGTACACATTTCTCAAAAACAAGACCTTCATATGCGAAAAATATGGCCATTATTAATTTGCAACTTTAAGGAATATGTTAACACTGAAATCCACGCCACCAAAATTTAGACTATTAGATAGCAAAAGTTCTGTACTATCTTGAATATAAATTAGCTTCGAATCGAAAAATTTGTGCTATCTTAAGTATAAATTACACACAGGACACTGTGTCGACATAACCTCGTTGGCCAACAGACCCACTTTGGTCTTCTTTGGTTCAAGTTCACCCGGAGAAATCCACTGCCTTGACTGTTCTTTGGGCTTTGCTCTATTGTGATATAACCATGTTTCATTCAAGGTTACGAAACCGCAAAAATTTCTTCGGATTTCAGTTGAATATCGTCAAACAATTCTTCAAAATGGTCACGCGGATGGGCTTATATTCGAGTGCAGGCAAGCGCAGTACCCATCGCGTGGATAGATTTATCATATCCAAATATTCATGAAAAATGAGATGTTCCCGTTTAGTTGAGATGTCTGTAGCCTCAGTCACTTCACGCATTTTTATTCTTCGATCGTTCAATATCATTCCATGGGTTTTATCGATGATTTACGGTGTTATGACCTCTTTTTGACGACCTGAACTTTGGGAGTCACTTATGTAGAGTGCCTATAGTATTTATCGAGCCTTTCCATGGTTTTGGACATGGTATTTTTTCGCAAAAAATAATGCTTAATGAGCACACGAAACTCCCTTTTTTCCAATTTCATCGAAATTAAAAATTTGACAGAAGCCTATTAACGGGCGGTAGATGACAGGACGTCCAGATAACAATTTCATCTAAATATTTGAAGTGATTTCAGCTCAACTGAAATAAGTCTTGTATAAAAGTAATTATTCAAGTTTTGCTTGAAAGAGCACTGTAAAAGCCTTAGAAAATTAAATTTTTTGTATAATTTCTTATAAAAAGCTTTATTCAATTGTACGTTTTTTGGAAGTATTAAAAAAAAAAGGTTTTACTCAAGTTAACATCCTTGTATAAAGCGTTTTCCATGGACACATTTTTAGGAAGTACTCAGGAAGATTTTTAGTCAAGTATTAATTCTTATATAGAGCTTTATTCAAGGATTCATTTTTTACAAAGCATTCAAGGAGATATTTTTTTTTAGATAAAGCTATAACAACGTTTCAATTTTTGATAAAAAAATCATTAGAATAAGAAATAAAAACAACTCGATAAAAATAACATTAGATAATTCTGACTCAAACAAAGAAACTCTCTATTATTAAAAAAAAAAGTAAGCTTCTCATAACACGTTTTTTATGTCAATAATAGAAAAAAAAAATAACAAAAGCTTGTGTGAGTCCGGGGTCGAACCTCGGAACTATTGACTGAAAACCTTTTTGCTTTGACTGCAGCTCTATGGAAGCAATTTATTTGCCCGCAAATTTAGTGCTTATACATGGTTGGGCAAAAGTAATCACACTATTGGAACACTCTATAACTTTTGCAAATGGCGCCAAATGTCCATTCGGTTTTGACATTTGTGAAGTAAACGAAAGGAGAATACAAATTGACATGTACAGAATCGGTTTACGCAACAATTTGTCGGTTGTATTTGCGCAGCGTGAATTCCGTCGCAGATTTTCTGGCCGTCCGACACCAACTGCACAAACACTGCGGCGTTTGGCCCTCGCCTAGAAGAGACTGGGACAACACGAGATCTTCCCAATCGAGATATCGCTGCTGTTACCCAAGATGTCGAAGAATAGCTCGGAACATCGACCAGATGGCGTGCCACGCAATTTTGCATAAGCCGGCATCTCCCTACTCAAAATTTTGGTGAAAGATTTGAAGATGTTTCCGTACAAAGTGCAGACAGTGCATCAGCTGTTAGCTGTAGACCGCCAACCGCGTGTAACCTACGCTTAAGCCATCCTGAATCTCACCGAATAGGTGGACGATTTTTTTTCGAAAATTATCATGAGCGACGAGGCTCATTTCCATCATTGCGGTTATGTAAATAAACAAAATAATTGTTGCTGGAGCATCGAAAATCCGTGTATCACCCACGAAGAACCATTACACCCGCTGGAGGAGTCATCAGGACATTTTTTTTTTTTTGGAGAGCGCCGCAATTCTAACGACGATTATGGACGGCGCACGCTACATCGCCATGATTACAGAATTTTTTCTTCCTTAATTAGATGAATTGGAACTGGTGAACATGTGGTTCCAACAGGACGGTGCAACGTCGCACACTGCTCGAGCCACAACCGATATTCTGAAGGAAAAATTTTTGGATCATTTAATCTCGTTTTGGAGATTTACACTGGCCGGCCAGATCACCCGATTTTACCGCTTCAGACTTCCTTTTATGGGGAAGACTCTTCAAGCCCTTAAGGAAAATATTCGCCAAGAATGCGAGAACCTGTCGCCAGAAGTTCTGGCAAGAGTGATGGAAAATGCCATAAAACGAGCCCGTATGGTCATCAACTCTGGCGGCGGCCACATGGCCGATATCATTTTCTCAATTTGATGGAATAAATTCTAGTGAATTAAATAAACAAATTTCACAAGCACAACCAAAGTTTTTCATTAAAAAAAAAAAATTACAGCAAAAGAACATTGGGTGTTTACTTTTGCCCCACCTTGTATAAAATGATTTCAGTTCAGACTTTAATATGTTTGTGCTCGAGGAAAATCAAAGAAAATGGTAATTAATTTTCAATGTAATTGAAACAAATTCCTAAATAGGCGAGTGCATGGTCTCATAGTGCGGCTGCCGATACATAGGAAGTGACTTTAATTTATGCTGGGTGACCATGGCAAATATACAAAAGTTATTGAAATGCACAAAATTTATGTTCTTAAATACACTGTATGTGAAGAATTATATAAGTAACTAGCTCCGCGCTTATCTTCCGAAAAGTGGGCGAATAGTAAAGCCACGCCCTTATCAACTTATTTCAAACTCTTGTTGTGTGTCTGTTTGTTCAATGTTTGTATATACAGTGACTGCCGCTTGAATCAATAGACCAATAGACCCCACATACCAAGCGTGGTATATCACTATCAAAGCATAAGCAATTTTCATGATTTCTAAAAAAGTGGGTGTAGGTAACTCAAGTGCGACTATGTACTCCCATTTTTTGTGAACTTTCCATTTAATCAAAATTACCAAATTTTAGTCTTATACGATCAGAATCATCAGATATGCATATAGAAAATTTATTTTGTTTATTTTTTTTTTATTTATTCTTATTAAGCTACCCAGCGCACGTTGCTTCGCCTAAATCAAACCACTTTTATTTGACCGTTTGTTTGACTCTACGCTCATAGTCCATTTCCCGTCTCCAAGTAGCATGACCATCACCAAATAGTGATAAGCTCCATTCTGAGTTTTAGTGTTCTGTGATTTTTACTTCCAAAGCATTGAAACTCAGATTTGAATTTGGTATCAAAAATTTGGCTTATATGGGCGAAGCTACACCCCATTGTCGAATGCCCGTCCAAGTTTTTTATTACAAAGACATCACCAAGTGGTAACTCCATTCTGAGTTTCAATGTTCTGTAATTTTTACTTCCAAAGCTATTCAATATCAAAAATTTGGCTTAAATGGGCGGAACCACACCATCTTGTCCAATGTAAAAGTTTTCTATTATAAAAGTTTCACGAAGTGGTCACTCCATTCTGAGTTTCAATGTTCTGTGACTCTTACTTCCAAAGCTATTCGATATCAAAAATTTGGCTTATATGGGCGCAGCAACACCCTCTTGTTCAATGTTCGTTCAAGTGTTCTATTAAAAAGGCATCACCAATTGGTAACTCTATTCTGAGTTTCAATGTTATGTGATTTTTATTTCCAAAGCTATTCGATATCAAAAATTTGGCTTATATAAGCGGAGCCACACCCCCTTGTCCAATGCCCGTCTCAGTTTTCTATAAGAAAGACATCACCAAGTAGTAACTCTATTCTGAGTTTCCATGTCCTGTGACTTTTACTTCCAAAGCTATTTGATATCAAAAATTTCGCTTATATGGACGAAGCCACACCCCCTTGTACAATGTTTATCCAAGTTTTTCATAAAAAGGACATCACCAAGTGGTAACTCCATTCTGAATTTCAATGTTCTGCGACTTTTACTGCAGTAACTATTCTGTATCGAAAATGTGACTTGTATGGGCGACGCCACGCCCGTTTTGCATACGAGGTTAAAAAGTACTTTTCAACCTATCCTTAGACCTACCAAATATACAAAAAAGTTTCATTAAAATCGGTAGAGCCGTTTCGGAAGAGTTCGGCCACAAACATTGTGACACGAGCTTTTTATATATTAGATAATAATTCAATAAAAATCAGATTTTTTCTCACAGTTTCCGAGCTCTGGAATAAGCCTTAAATAAAAACCTTTTGTAAAACTATATTCATATGCTTGTATAAAACATATATGAATAAAACATAAGTTCTTGAACATGGACCTCAGGGAGGGACATAATTATTTCTTTCACGTGACTGATAAATAAATAAAAAATGAGTCAGCTTAAATTAAGTTAAATTAAGTTTTAACAAATATTAGTAAATTCTGTGCTTTTTAATTATTGGAAAAAATGTTTTGAATTTCTTAATTTAATACTAAACTCTTTATTTTTCAAATGTTCAGGGAGAAACTGCCCTTCCCTGCTCTACCCTCGCTACGCCCCTGTTTTTGAATAAAGGAATTAATTTCAAACGCATTTTTTCCTTACATAGACCTTGAATAAAACTTGTTTCAAGATTATTCAAAACGAAAAAAAAACGAAATGGCCATTTCAGCCCTTGAAAGGACTTTGACCGAGCTTCTTATGATCAATTGTGTTGTGTGTGTTGTACATTTTTAACACAAATGATCAAAAACTGGACCTACATGTTTTACGCCGACTCCGAACGGCTTATGTTCTCAAGAAGATTTTCATGGAAATTTTTACTCTCTGAGGATTGCCATTGTCTGCAGAGAGGTGACGGCCGAACAGAAAAATTAATTCAATTGAAAAAAATTTCTGTGTCAGATGGAGGATTCGAACCTGGGTTCTTTGGCGTATGAGAAACACACTCTACCCACTACGCCACGGCCGCCACATAAAATTATTCAAGGAAGTTTAAAATCTCCTCCCTACATAAATTCCTTATATAAAGCTTTACTCAAGGCTTATTTAGGTGAAATTGTTACCTGAGCCATTGCACGTACAGTTTCTTTTATGTGACTACGCGCGAAGTTCGAAAATTCACTAAATTCTAAAATTGCACTCGTATTTGCGTCAATTTTTCTACAATATATCAAAACTGATGTTGACAACTTCGCCTGTGTAATATTGTTTTTTTAAAAAGCGTGTTACTTATAATTTATTTCCATTTTTGTTCAAAAAAGTTGAATTTTCATTTTTTTTAGTGAATTATTATTATTATTTATTTGTATTATTATTATTTATTCAATAAAATAAAACAAAAACGCTACAAGATTAAAAAGAGTTCGACACAATATGTAATAATAACGAAAATCAAATTTAATAAGTTGTATGCCAAAGCTTAAAAATACAAACTAACAAAGATTATTCATTAAATTTAAGAATTAATATAGGAAGAGTTTTTTGCCTGAACTGTGCCGATGACCTAATTGTTTGCAACTCGCAAGGAAGGTCAATCCACAAACGAATTGCCGGGGCAGCGAAAGAGCGTTTTAGCACCACATTTCTGCATCTAGGTAATATTAATTTTAATCCCCTACATGATTTCATAAATTGTAACAACTCAAAAAGATAACTAGGACAATTATTATGAATAATATTATGCAATTTTATTACATTCCGTAGATTGTAGTATTGATCCAGGTCCATACCCAATATAGCTTTCTTTAAATGAGAAACACTATTGTATCTTGGCACATTAAAAACAAATCCAATGCAGTCATTGAAGGACACATCTAATTTTCTGTCTTTGTCTACAAGCAAAATCAAGACTAGGGTAAACTGAGCAGTTATAGGTGAAAAAATTCATTGATAATGTTTTTACCAAGCGCAATTTCATGTTGCAAGGTAACAAATAAGTTGAAATTCTGAGACTCCTAAGCCCTGTATAAACGCGCTTTATAGTTGCAGATGTAGCATCTGCATCTGAAACAGCTTAACTTAGAATTTATTTCATATCCAAGATTCTTAATATTAGTTCTGTAGGGTATAATTGAGGGCACATTGAGGGTAAGTGGAGGAAAATCCTCTATACTAACAGCTATTCTTAACCCTTCGTGGGACCCTAAGGTCTGTAGGGACTTTTTCGATTTTGAATCGCAAGTTACTCCTATTTTGGCCACTACGACCCCCTCCCAAAGTTACCATGTATTCCTGGAACATTTAGTTCTGCGTCTTTTACGGGTTCGATCATTAAAATCGGACCAGTGGTTACCGAGATCTAAGGATTTACTTTTACTGCCTACGAGAAAGGTCCCTAAAGTCCCCTGGGACATAGTATGAAAATTAAGCAAATTAACGGTATTACTTCGTGGAATTCATTGTTTTATGACTCAAAATTGCAGCTGCGTTTAGTTTCAAGGTAAAATAAATATTTTTGCTAATTGGGTTTTCCAAGAAATGAGCAGGGGGAGGTATAAGTTTGCTTATATTATTGCTTTGTTCATCCCTGATGCATTTGTCTTATACCTGCGTGCCTACCTGAATGTTGGGAAAAAAAAGGTATATAAACCAGTTGCTGCAAGAATATTCAACAGTTGTGTACTAACTTTTGAATTGAATTGAGCTAAAGAAAAATGTGCGAAGCAAATATCAATATAAATGAAATACTAAATGAACAAAGTTGTGATTTCGATGATGAAATAAGTGATCCATCGTTCCAAATAAATGAAGAAGCCTCTGATTGCGAAAGTGGAGCCACTATTGAATACTGGGGCGAAGATACAAGTGACGATGATGATGAAACGCCGCCAAATCAAGAAACAACTTCAGATGACTATTATGTTGGCAAAAATGGTATGAAATGGAAGAAAGCGCCGCCACCAACTTCACGTGTAAGATCGCACAATATCTTCACCATGAGAAGTAGAGGAATAGGACCAATAATGACTTCGGATGATCCATTGAGCATATTCAAAACAATTTTTACTGAGGAAATGTCACACATAATCGTAAGAGAAACTAACCGAAAAGCCAAACAAACTATTGAAGCGTGGAATGAAGCTAATCCAACACGACCCAAAGAATGGCAACCACTGACACCCAAGGAGTTTGATGCGTTCCTGGCAATGCTTATCGATTCTGGCCTATATAAGTCAAACAATGAACCAGCTTACTGCCTGTTTGATACAAATCATCCACCAATCTTCAGAGCTGTAATGTCATTCAAAAGATTCAAACTGCTATTGAGGTACATACGATTTGACAACGTGAACACACGCATGGAAAGGTCACAGAGCAGCAAAACGGCAGCAATTGATGATATTTGGGTCATGCTGCAAGCTAATTTGGCAAGTCGGTACGAACCACATGATGCTCTAACAGTAGATGAACAACTGTTTCCATATAGAGGACGGACATCATTTACACAGTACATTCCATCAAAGCCTGCAAAATATGGAATAAAGGTGTGGTGGATATGTGATGCAAAAACCAAATATCAGCTCAAAGGTATCATATACTCTGGAAAAGCACCAGGACAGGAGCGTGAAACCCAGCTGGGCTACAAAGTGACAATGAAGCTCGCGCAGAAATACTTATTTACTGGCCGCATTGTGTATGCAGACAACTTCTTTTCGTCTCTTGAATTGGCTGAAAACTTGATTACCCAAAGAACAGCATATGTTGGTACCTTACGCACACATAAAGCTTGTATTCCCAGTGAGTTTAGGAAGAATCGCAATCGCCCAATTGATAGTACATTGTTCGGCTACCATGACAACAACGTTGCGCTATGCTCATATGTGCCGAAGAAAAATAAAGCAGTGGTACTCATTTCAACAGCACATTATACAAACGCCGTCGAAGGAGCACTTAAAAAACCAATGGCCATTGTGGATTACAACAAAAATAAAGCTGGAGTGGACACGATGGACCAAATGCTAGGTACATACACGTGTAAAAGAGGTACTAAACGCTGGCCACTGGCCATGTTTTATAATATTGTGGACGTTGCTGCATTGGCGTCATTTATCGCCTATAATGACCTCAATCCGAGCCAGAAAAGCGACAGGAGGCGGTCGTTCTTATACAAATTAGTTCAGCAGTTGGCTACTCCCGAAATCGAAGAAAGGGCGCTCAATAATCGTATAACCCGCTACCCCTATATCAAGAGAGCTATGATGGACTACAACGTCATACCACTAAGAGAGCATTACAAGCGAAGCACCACCAATCCAACACAGGGATCAACGGAAAACTTGCTATTTATGTCAACAACACAACAACAGGCAACGTAAAACAAGATTTGCATGCTGCGATTGCAGGAAGTTTGTTTGTATGGAGTATTCAGAGCAGATGCACCGTTGCATGCCGTGCAAAACGTCCAGGATTCAGCGAGCAGAACAATAAAATAATATTAGATTAAGACTATATCTCAATAAAAATAATTAATATTTAATTTAAAACCAAAATTTGCCCGTGTTCAATCATTTTTAGTGCATTTTATAGGCAATTTTCATATTATGTCCCAGCGGACCTTAGGGACCTTTGACGTATAATTTACTTAGGGTCCCACGAAGGGTTAAACACATTATTCCCACACACATTTGAAGGATTAAGCACAATTTTGTTTCTCACCTCAGACCACCCCTGAATATTATGTAGGTCTTCATTTACCTTGAAGATGCAATCTTCAGACGGGCTTAACTGCCTTGAAAAATTTATTAAAACATCATCGGCATAAAGATGAATGTTGCAATTGATGATAACTTCGGGCAAGTCATTTATAAAAAGTGTAGGAAGCCTAACACCCAACCCTGTGGGACACCAAAACTGGCTAACAAAGGCTAACAAAGGCTAATCTGAGGTAAATGTAAGCATTCTATTCTTTAAACAGTTACACATAAATTGCAATGATACATTAGAGAAATTAAATTTATGTTTGAGTTTCATCAAAAGAGTAGAGTGATCTACAGAATCAAATGCTTTTGAGAAATCTAGCATAACTAAAACAAAAATTTTTTCACAATCTAATGCAAAACGGGCGTCCAGTAGATAATTTTATTACAGCTGACTCGCAGCTGTGTTTATTTCCGAAAGTTTGAATTTGCATGGCAAGAATTTTTTCGAGGACCTTAGATAAAAAGAAAGTATACTGATACGTCTATAATCTGATGGGCTAGAAGGAGTACTTTTTTTAGGAATAGGTAACACTTATAGATTTCCAGATATCGGGATATTGACTACTGAAAATGCAAACATTAAATATGTGAACCAGACAAGGCAGAATAAGTGGTAGTATCAGCTGTAGAAATTTTGGACAGATTTCATCCATTCCCCTTTGCCATCGATTTAACGGATTTACGAGCCACGAGAACCTCTGTTGGGCTAACACACGTGAAAGAAAAGCAATCTTCAATATCTGGTTCTACAAAAAGGCGTATAGAGTAATTATTGAAGCGAAGCTTTTTACTCCTCGTTCTGTGATTTGCTTAGAGTGAAATCTGAAAAATTTTCGACAGATTTTTTTTTAGAATTTTATAAGATTTTATTTGTTTCTGCGTTTTTTACAACAAGACAATTAATTTAATATATCAAATATAAAAAAACATTTCTCCGCCTGCCGTGGGGATTCGAACCCGTCAACCTCATACTAGAGTTCTATACCCTATCCACTGAGCCAATCACCCTCCCTATGTTAAAGCATTGATTCAGTATTAAGTGCAATTGAAGCTATGTTGCTGCACATCCAATAATATATTAATGTATTTGTGTGGTTTGGTTAGCTGCTAAGGCACTTGCTACAAGAATCATCAGTATTGCCACTTTTCCACAATTGTGTAAATCTACCACTTTTTTGGTTTCCACCACTATTTTAATTTTTTTAAAATCTATCACGTTTTAATATATTTATATAAAAATTACTGCATTATAATTAAAATTTTAGATATTTTATTTCATATCATATTTAATTTATTATTGCATATAATATTTTATATATTAGTGCTGTTTTAGGAACATTATAAGAAATTTATTTGCAGTAAAACCAATTCAGCGTGAAAAAAACTTGCTTTATGGTATACTTCTTATGATTTGTTTTGTTGTAGGATTTCAGTTGAATGTTTCCTTAAGAAGAAAAATATATTCCAACGTTTTTTAAAATTCACCACTCATTTTAGACTCATCCTACCACCATCTAAAATTTGTAAGTGACAACACTGGTCATCATCCTCAATTTGGTAACGCCATCTGTTAACAACTGTTAACATAGCTGCAGTTATATATTTAATATTAAATTAACATCAAAATCAACGAAGTTGCTTGGCTTGGTGGCAAGAGAGTATGTATTGTAATCAGAGGGTTGTGAGATCGATCCTCGCGAAGGGCGAAGTAGTAATTTTTTTTTTTTTTGTAAATGCGCTTGTGCTGTTGTTGGTACATGCTTTTGTTTTAACAATGACTGTAACATGTAATAAAATAAATAAAATAAAAAAAAATAATAATGAAATGCAATAAAATTTACTGGTGTGAATATTAAAGTGTGTTTTTTTAAGTGTTTTAATGTTGCTTTAAATTTTTGAATTTAAGTTCTTTAAAAAAAACATTAATCCAATCTACACACAGAAAAATACCTACGGCGTTTTGCCTAAAACGACTTGGTTAACTATTTTTGTATGAAGCCTAAGAAATTTGTGAAAATTTCATAAGTTTTTTGTCAACTTGGTCATGCCAACATTGTATTTAATGCCAAAAAGTAATAAATGGGCAAAAGCAAATTGGAGTTCTAACAATCTTTTCTCTCATTGCTGCTCTTTCTGTCATACGCGGTCATTATTTGCTTTCCTTTTCCTTATTTTATTATTCCTTGCACTGACGAAGCAAGTAAAACATAAAGCTGAATAGTGTACCACAGCGGGAACCACGCAAGACTAGTGATGAGTTGATATGAAGTAACAATTAAGTTGATTAAAAAATTAAAAATAAAAATCTGAAAAAGGTGTTAAACAAAGCTGAAAAGATGAAAAACCAAACAAATCCTAAGAGAACAACGCAAGCGCTTTTTGCAAAGGGCTTAGGAAATCTTCACTAGTAGTATAAGTATAACATACCCAAATTTCTTTTTTAATATTGCCTTAAATCTACAGCAACCCATTTTAGCAGAAGGCTTTCAAAAGAACACACAAGTTCTAGCATAAATTTCTTAATGGCAAAATAATGCGATTGCCTAAATTCCCTTTGTTGTATTAAAAAAATACTTAAATAACCCATTCTGGCCGAAGGTCTTAGGTAAATTATACCCGAAAATTTTATAATTTCAAATGTTTCCTCTGTGTTTTTGAAACTGTGAAAAAGCTTCGCTTCTCTCGTGTGTCCAACGACGCACCTGTATTTTTTTGTACAAGGGGAGGGCCGATACTTGCGCACATTTTTTCAGACTAGTAAAAGAAGTAAAAGGACATCCAATACAAGAATTGTTTTTTTACAATCCCCAATTGCTTTATATTCCTCCATAGTTTCTTGGAGTCAAGACTTGGACTTACTTTGAAGCACAGATATTTTTTTTTTGCAGCCCGAATAAGAGTATTGACTTTATTTCTCGACCTTATGTACTGATTTCTATTATAATCGCAAGGATTCCTTTTGAATACTTTAAAGAACCGTTTCCTCTCATTTATTTGGACTTTTAAGGAATTGTTAAGCTAGGGGCATGTTTTGCATTAAATTGCCTTGTTACAATCGGAGCATACATGTTAACACGCTGAAAAATAATAGGCCTTCTCTAACATAATTTGCAGGAAGAATAATATGTTTCTGCATGTTTCTTGGAAACAAGTAATCACAATTGGTTCCACACATAATATGATTAATTAATGCAATTTTTCTTTAAATATATATTTGCATCTTAACATTATTAAATTGTACCTTAGCACTTGTTGTTTGAATTTAAAGACAATATAATTTGTTTTAAAGAAAATATGTTTTCATATAAAAATATTGTAATTATAAATGGACTGAGAACACTTTTAGTCTACAGTGACACATATTCGTATAAACGCACTCTTAATTTTAAATTTGCTACCTTCTCTCTCTTTTATTAATGTATTACTCAAAATAAATTCCCACTCATATTGTTTACTAAACTAACGGAAATTTGTATTGAGTGCACAAACCTGTTTTCGTTGTTGTTTTATATAAATCATTTCAGTTTATATATTTTACTAAAAACAAGTACATATTCGTTTAAACGCACCTGTTTAAGGAGGTAGAAAACATATTAGTGGTTTAAAGAAATAAGTATTTGCTTGTATTAAATTGACAATTGGTAAGTTTTGTTTAATTTAAATGTAAAATTATTTTCTTAATAATATTTTTTTACTATTTTATCAAAATGCCAAAGGGAAAATACCTCAATGACACAGAAAAAGTCCAAATCAACCTGTACCATAAAGAGGGTTATTCAAATCGGGAAATTGGGCGGAGACTAGGAAGATCAGAAGCAGTCATGCGTTTTTTTTTAAAAAACTGTGTTAATTATGGAGTAAAAAAACCCACGGAAGGCAATCGAAAACTGAGTATTCGCCAAGTTAATCAGATTAGGAAGGAAGCCACCAAAAATTTTTTGAACTCAACTCAGATAAAAGAAAAATTAGATCTTCCAGTGACAACGAGGCATATTGCACACATTTTACGTAACTCAGATAACGTTAAATGGAAAAAACCGGTGAGCAAGACTGTGTTGAAGCAGCATCACAAAAAGGCGCGCTTAGACTTCGTCCGAAAACACATGCAATGGTCAACTGAGTGGGATAATGTAGTGTTTTCCGACGAAAAAAAATTCAACTTAGATGGCCCAGACTCTTACAGCTGTTATTGGCATGATTTGCATAACAATGACGTAAGTATGTCAAAAAGAAACTTTGGTGGTGGCTGCGTTATGGTGTTGGCGGCATTTTCATCGAGAGGTAAAGCAAATATTTGTTTTGTGCCGCCCAAAATGAATTCAAAAAAATACACGGAATTGTTAGATGATGCTCTCATTTCATTTTTGGATGATAAAATGGATGAAGACAGTATTTTTCAACAGGATAACGCTGCCATTCACGTTTCTAAAGAGTCATTAAAGTGGTTTGAAGAGCACAACATCCCACTTATGAAATGGCCTGCATGCAGTCCCGATTTGAATCCGGTAGAGAATCTTTGGGGATGCATATCACGCAAAATCTATGGTCAAAAAGCCCAAGGACACCTTTACAAAACTGTGCAAGAGCTCAAGTTGGCCATTAAGGAAGCTTGGGAAGATTTGGATCATCAGATGCTGCAAAATTTTGTGAAGTCGATGCCGAATCGTATGTTTGAAGTTATAAATAAAAATGGTGGACCAATTAATTATTGAAAATTTAATAAATATTCTTATTCTCATTCCTATTGAAAATAAAGTTTATGCGTTTAAACGAATATGTACTTGTTTTTAGTAAAATATTTAAACTGAAATGATTTATATAAAACAACAACAACGAAAACAGGTTTTTGCACTCAATACAAATTTCCGTTAGTTTAGTTAACAATATGAGTTGGAATTTGTTTTGAGTAATGCATTAATAACAGAGAGAGAAGGTAGCAAATTTAAAATTAAGAGTGCGTTTATACGAATATGTGTCACTGTATTACTATTTGTTTGCTTGGAAATATAGTTTAGTCAAGAATAACATTAAATATTCACGAACAAATATATATTGATTGGAGAATACATAATTTAATTGCAGTCAAGCAATTATTTTCAAAATGATAATTAAGAACAACATAATATATTTACCGATGATTACACTATATTTACTTGGAAAACATATTTTAGCAAAAGAAATGCCAAAAGTTTTTCACTGTGATTACAACATATTCGCTTAGAAGTAATTGTTGGTTTGAAGCAAACAAAATATGTTTAGAAAACAGTAAATAAGTTTTTCTCGGATTTAATTATGTTGAGAAGTAACCATATTATGTTTATCCGACATTACAATAATTTTTATAAGCACACATTTTCTAGTCGGAGAAAACTTAATATGGTTGGAGCACCCACTTTGCCAGCGAAGCACCCGCTTTATCTGCAAATTACTAACGGCGTGCCGCAAGGTTCTGTGTTAGGTCCTGTACTCTTTCTAATTTATGTAAACTCAATATTTACACAAAAATTGTATAGTAAAACAGTTGCCTTTGCTGACGATATGGCATACATCTATGAAAGTAACTCAGTGCTTGATCTTACAGCTATGATTAATCATGACCTTAGCGTACTTGGACATTGGTTTGCCATGCACAAGTTGGTTATGAGTGATAAGACAAAAATAATGTTTTTTAATATTTCAGGGAAGGTAATCAATTGTGACCAATTTATGTTTCATGGCTCAAGCTGTGAAAAATTTTTGTTCAATAATGTTATATGTAGCTCATCGAGACACTTAAATACGTTTGACCGTCTTGTATCATGTTCATCTAAATGTTTTAATGTTGAATGTGTAAAATCGTTTAAATATCTAGGTGTTATATTAGATTATAAATTTTCTTGGGCGGAGTACACACGTGCGCTAAAAAAATATGCAATGACTATTTTAAGACAGTTTTATTTATTAAAAGATTTTTGTTCTATAGATTTGTTAAAATGTATTTATTATGGTATATATCACTCAAAATTACAGTATGGACTAACATGTTGGGGTGGTACACATGCTGTTAAAACCAATCCGCTCCTTATTGTTCAAAAACACTTCATTCGTCTAATATGCAGAAAGAAGAGATTAGAAAATAGCTTTTTGCTCTTCAAAAATTTAAGAATTCTGCCATTTAAGCATTTGTATTTTTATAAAGTCTTAAAAGTCTTTTTTAATAGTGGTTATTTAACTAAAACAAATTACTTAAATTATAATCTAAGAATTAATACACTTCAAAAAGTATCAGTTCCACCGCATACCACTCAACACTACCTACAATCGTTTGCAAACGTAGCACCTAGGTTGTACAACAATTTGCCAATTAAATTACGTATCCTCCAAAACAAGAACACCTTTCTGAAAGAAGTGAAGCAATGGCTTTTTGAAATTAATTATGTTGAATTAGAAAAACTAGTTTTTATTTTAAAATAACAAACATTAAAAGAATTCATTTTAAAAAAATAAAACATAAATCAATTAATAAATGTTACCCTTACATCTGAATATCATTTCAATTTTAATTAATTTAATTACTTTTTTTCTTATATTATTGTACTTAAAAAATAAAAATAAATATCACTGTATTAATTGTATTAATGACCCCTTAACAACTGAGTTATTAAAATTAAGAAAACTGCATTCGCCTCTAGTTCATTGAACTATAGAATGCAGATTATTATTTTAACAATGTAACAAAGTTATATATCAAGTTAATCAAATTATGTAATTAATTTGTACTTTATATTGTTTAATAATAAAAAATATCTATCTATCTATCTATCTATATCTATCTATTTGCTTCAAAACTCACCTATTTCTACTGCTGAAACGCCTTATTTTTGTTTTATTTTGTTTTTTATTTTATTAATTTGAAAACACAAACACTTTTAATTTAAACAAACCTTTTCAGAAACACTTTTCACAATAGCTGAACTTTTCAACACGTTTGGCGCGGCTGCTTGAAACTTAAAATGACGCCAAGACTTGGCAACTGTTAAAAGCAAGCGCATAAAGCAACAAGGTTTCCGCTATTTTTCGTGCAAGTGCAAAAGAAACAGATATATGTATGTCCAGACGAAACAAATAAAAGAAAGGAGTTCTGTTTGTTTTAAATTTGCAGAGTTCTGTCCTTTTTGAGTTTAACAGTGATGCAAATATATTTTTATTGGGTAGAAACACACAATTCTATTTTGCCACAAGCATATTAAGGTAGACGTTAGTTTTTTAGCTAAGGCAATTATATTAATGTTGGACACAACTAATATCTTCTTATATCGAAAAATAATGCTATTGAAGGTAAGTTCTTAATCATTAGGTGGTTTCCTCTGAATATTTTGTTTTTGAAACCAAACATATATAAACATATTTTTTCTCTGTGTGTATAGTAGGTGAACAAAATTATTAAAAAACTAACTTTATCATTAACAGTAAATTAAATTCCAGTCTAAGTTTGCACAGCAATCGTATAAGCTGGGATAGCATGTATTATGTAGAGATCTAAATGTTATAGTTCTATCGATATTAAAAACTAATCAGACTCTGTTTTTATTTTGTAGTTCCAGAGCAATGCAAGGCCAAACCTTTTGGCCTTTTATGTTTGAGTTGTCTCATAAGCGCATGCTGCACCTTAATTTATAACGGCAAAACAAAACATATTTTTTTTTTTTTGTGAACTTTAAGAGTAACTTAATACTTTATGAAATGTTGTTTACAAAAATATAATAATGATTTCCTGTCAAAAAGCTACTAAATATCATTAATTATTGGCCAAAAACTAACAACTCCCAAGTCGTGTGAAGACAACATACATTGGGGAGAATCCATAAGAATAAAGAAAATATCCAAAAATTCAATACTCGATTTTTTTATAGACTCAAAACTTAAATTGCTATTATATCAGAAACAAATTTTTGTGAATAACCAACTTTTTTCTGTAAGACAACAATATATTGTTTTCCTACATAACGTACCACGATTTACTTTCAACATGCTGATATATGGATATTTCTACTTTTAATTAGTTCGAAAATCTATTATTAGAATTTTGATATTATTGCTTGATTTCACACAGCACAGTTCTTCAAAAGTCATAACTTCCGACTGTAGAGTATCAGGTTGTGTTGCAGAAAAACAAAAAAAAAAAAGTTATATCTGTCGATGTCTTGAAGAATTTTGTAAATAACACAAATTCAAGTATCTAGCATTCACAATATAAATGTTAGCGTTAAAAATGTTCAGCGTTCGAATCGAATTGAATTAAATCGTTACAAATCAGCAGACCAAATAAAGTACCATTTTATATATAAAAAAAAAAAAATCACGAAGTTCTGCGCTTGTGAACAAAGAATTAAAAATCAGTCAAGCAATCATTCCATCAAGCTATCAACTCGCATGCTAGCCATGAATTTGGAGACGAGTCGCCAGTCATATTTCTGCTTTTTTTTATTTCTTTTGACTTACGAAGACTGGACGCTGAATATTAAGACGATACTCTGCTTCGATAAACAAACGTTTGCATTGTTTCTCCCCCATAGCTGTTATCAAACAACTCTTACTTTCTTCGTATCTGACTGTGTATCTTTGTATCTCTTGCTATATCAAAAGCTGAAACTATGATATGCTTTATTTTTCTTCTTCATTTTAAGTGTTTTTATTAGCAGCTCCTATTCTTCTCCGACTCACATTTCAACTTTTTGTCAAACAATGATGTTGTAGCATCTTTTAAGAACAAACGTTAAACTTATAAAGTCTAAATAACTTCCGTCTCAAGGCTCGAATTTCTCAGCCAACGCATTAATGAGCTGTTAAGCAGCCTAACTGACTGTTGCTAAGACCAAATCGAATCGTGGCTAGGCAGTGTATCGTGCAGCATCGGAAATGTTTTATTGTTATAAAAATATTCTTTTAGTGCTTTGTTTATTTTTCTTTCTTTATTGTTTGTTATTATTTTGTGCTTCGATTTAACTTTGACTGCATTGAAATCGGATATTAAAACAACAACAACAACAACAAAAAAAACACAAAATCGACACACAATAATAAAAATATAACAGCCATG
The DNA here is from genome assembly GCA_914767935.1 of Coremacera marginata. Lineage (NCBI taxonomy): Eukaryota > Metazoa > Arthropoda > Insecta > Diptera > Sciomyzidae > Coremacera > Coremacera marginata. The sequence goes on from OU612043.1 coordinate 25,278,876, forward strand.
AATAATTCCGCAATGACCAGAAAATGTCGCCTGTTTTTTCATTATATAGCATGAAAGCCAAATTAGCGCGTTTCTTATTGCTTTTACTGCCTTTGGTTTTGCTCGCTGTTCATTTTATGCGCCTTAAATTATGCACCCCTATTGTAGGTTTTTCTCTACTCTACCATTTATTACTATGAATTTCACAATGGTCTGTATGAATTTATACCTATGTAGTTAGCTGTGTATATAAGTATTTTGAATTGCTTTACCATCTCGCACATCAGCACGTTTTTCAGCTTCAAACTCTTCTTTTTTTTAGACTGTAGTTCAATTTGAAATAATTATAAACTTCAGTACAAAAGAACGCATTGTTCGTTCCATTGGAAGGCACAAGCGAGTAACTGATAATGATTTAACTGTTTAAAGTGTATTTTAATTGTGCACGTTCTTATTCATTATCATGTTTTTTTGTTGCATTAATTTTATTTTTGACGATTACTCGTTGCAATACTTTAATTCGAACTTTGTTATATTTAGCATGAAAAGCTGTATTGAGAAGAGAGACTTACTCCTTCCTTTTGTATCACCAAAAAGTATACGGACGATAGCCGAGAAACGAGAAGCAGTAATACAGTTTGTTCAAAACAAAAATCTATTGCTTTTAAGTGTGGCTTTTCGTGATACATAATGATAAGTTGTTTGTTGCTTGTTAATTTTTTTATACTAGACTTCATTTCGTAAACTTTACGTAAATAGCATTTATTGTTTTTTTTTTTATTTTCAATTCAAAGAAAAATACATTAAATTAAATTCAAATTTTAAAAACCAAATTAAATGAAACTCAAGGAATCGCATTTGGTAAAAATAATATCAGATTCTGATAGTTATTAAAACATAATAATGAAATATTATGTTAATATCTACGAGTACATTAAGTTAATAATATATTATTGTATATTAGAGTCATAGAAGAGCATATTGCATTGAGTTATTAATGCATTAATAATATCATTACCACTACCTATATAGTTGTAATGTAAATTAAATAAAATTACATTGGCCTTACCATTATTATGTAAGATCCACTATTATTATGACTAATGCTCATCTCGTAAGATCCCAAATTGCGTGCTATAAGCTAGTAAAAAGAGATGCTCCAGTTCAGTCTTTAAAAAGAATCAACTTTAAATTAGGAATCTCATCATCTGAATATAGTAAAGTATTCAATGCATCGCTTTGGCCTTTAAATATTAAAGTGCGACCTTTTTTAAAAGATTTTTTTCAAAAGGAGGGAGATCCACAACCAATAGTTTAAATTTAAATAAAATTGGTAACGACGATACTGTACGTTTAAAAGTATTTTATCAAAACGCTTCTGGATTGTGAACTAAATCGTCAACTGTCTTTGCTGCATCGTCTCAGTGCGAATTTTACTTGATCGTTTTAACTGAAACTTGGCTTAATGAAGACTTCTATGATAACGAATTTTTTAATCCTAATCAATATCAGGTCTTTAGGAAAGATCGCGATGCAATTAAAACTGGAAGCCAGCATGGTGGTAGAGTCCGGATTGCTGCTAAACGTTCGTTGCAAATCTCAGTAATTCCTTTGGTTATCGCTGACTCACTTTTGGACCAGCTTTGCGTCAGAATTAATGGTACTTTGAATGCTCTATTTGTATGTGTTTCATATATTCCTCCTACTAGCTCATTTGATTTATACAAATCCCACATTGATAATATACGCTATCTGAAAACCAAGCATCTAGGTGATAATCAGCTTTGTGTTTTAGGGGATTTCAATTTAAGTAAAGTTACTTGGTCTTATTTTAATATTGATAAAGGTCTAATTCCATCAAATGTTAATTCTGACCTGGAGGTTTTTATCATTGATAGCTTTTTCGATTTAGGTCTAATACAAATCAATAGATGCTTTAATAAATTAAATAAAGTTCTTGATTTAGTTTTCATTAGTAAAAATATTAATTTTAATATATGCGAATCAGTTTTTCCCATATCTGTATCTAATATGCATCATACTCCACTTTCTATTGAGTTAGGTTTTTACTCATTTTTAAGTCAGCAATCTAATAATTTTGAATTTAACTTTAGAAGTTGTGAATTTAATCATGCAAATAGCATAATTTGTGACATAAATTGGGACCTCGAACTTTATGCCACTAATATTGTTGATGCTTTTAATTTATTTAAATCTAAATTGCAAAATATTTGCCTTGAGTGTATTTCTCGCACCGTAAGGAAATCATTCAAACTTCCCTGGCATACGCCGCACAGTACTTTGTCCAGTAGGAATAAATCAAGAGTTTCATGGTGACGAGCCCTAACAAAATAGATATTGTAAGTTAGGTAATACTTTCACTAAAAAGAGTTTAAATTTTCTTCGCAAAAGAAGTAGTTTTGTGGAAACTACACCTCTTCAAAGTCAACGCTTTTTATGCGTTTTTATTATTGTAGAATTTTCGACTTCGCGTTGTATTTAAAGAAAAACATGCTGTTAGCACAGTTTTTACGCTATTCAAGTGATTTTATTTTTGTATTTTTAAGGAAACAGTGAGAAAAAATTAATTTTAACTATATTAGCAAGAAAATTTAAAATAAGTAATAAAAATTGAATTTTAAATTATCAAAAAATTTTGAAAAAAATTGAAAAATTTTCTGTTTTCAACAGACATTTAAAAAAAATGTCCACAAGTGTCACATTCAATTTTTACATATGCATTTCTACGTGTCTTTACCTTTCGGAAACATTAAATATTTCGTCCAACTTCGAACCACTTTTTGAGTTATCGTGTTTTTAAAAATGGTCCAAAAATAATTTTGTGAATTTTTTGCTTATGTGCTTCATTCAAAGAAAAATTGCCGTAAGCACGTTTTTACACTATTCCATGGATTTTATTTTTTTTTTAAATAATAAAAAACAATACGTTATTTTATATTTATAAGAAAATGTAAAATAAGTATTAAAAAATTTATTTTAAATTTTAAAAAATTAAAAAAAAAATTTGTAAATTGTACTGTTTTCAGCAGTCATTTAAAAAAAATGTCCACAAGTGTCATATTTAATTTTTAAAATAAATTATTGTATGTTTATCTATCTTTCAGGAACATAAAATATTTTATCCAACTTCGAACTATTTTTTGAGTTACCGCTTTTTTAAAAATGGTCTAAAAATCATGTTTTGCAAAAATTAGCTAAATGTTGTTAGTGTATGTAACATTCAGTATGTTATACAAAAATAAAAAACGTAAACAAACATATTCTTCCTAACATTCTATACCTAACAGAAGGGCATATCAGCTTATGAAAATTAAGTTCTTACAGAGAATGATAACACTGTATTTTTTTACAGAAATGTAAGAACTTTTTCATAAATTATTATTAATAAATAAACTTATTCTTCAAAAGAATGTTTGAGCAATCGAATTGAATATTAATAACTGTTATTAATATTACTACAAATGAATTTATTAATTGTTAAATGTAGGGAACTCTCATATTCTCTCAATGCTACCCAATTTTTACCGTATTTTTTTAACAAAAACTGAGAACTTGCAAAAAAGCTGTGGAAGTTAAAGTCTATTTGCATGTGCATTAAGAAAAAACATAATATATTATTTTTTATCAAAGATGTCAATAATTTTAACTAATAAAGATTTATTTAATTGCTGGATTTCTGCTGGTCCAAGAGATCAATTTTTGATTTTAAAAAGTTTTGTTAAAAACAAAATTGGTGAAAGACTGTTTAATGAAGCAACAATAGAAAACATTCGGATTTTTCAGATTAAATTAGATAGAAAGTGGAAGGAGTGCCACTATAACAAAAATTTGTTTATAAAAAAGTATGAAAACTGGTTAAGTGTCCAAACTTTTATTATTCCTGATCCAGATGAAGTAAGTAAAAATAAAAAAAGTTTTTACAAAGTTTAAATAAATCTTCATATCTAAGCAACCTAGCACTAGTCGCGGAAGACCTAAAAAGGAGTTCCACTTGTTATCTGAACAAATGAAAAGAAGAAAAGTTGCTGAAATAGTATCTGACTATACTGAAGAAGAATTAGAATATGCATCAGATTTTGCGAGAAGAAAAGGCAGTATTAAAAAAGAAAGTGTCCTCTCAGTACAGGTGGCATTGACAATTTATTTAGACTTGGATCTCTCGGAAGTAAAGTATAATATTCTGCGCAAAACTGTCAATGAACATCATGAAAACTTCTTTCCAAGCCTATATGCAATGCAAAATTTTAAAAAGAATATAGTACCACCTGTCAAAGCTTCTGAAAACTCTGCAGAAGTGGAATTAAAACCACTCATGCGAAATACAGCTAAAAGTATATTTAAGCTTTGTGATGGCGAAGAGTCTTCAGATAAAGTAACACTGATATGCAAATGGGGTATGGATGGCAGCTCGGGTCACAGCCGATACAAGCAAAATTTTTCAACGGAAGATTTCAGCGATGAATTTATATTTTTCATTGCATTTGTCCCAATCAAGTGAGTAAAAGTTTAAAAATTTAACTATGTATATTTTAATGGAAAAACAATTATTTTTTGAATAAAAGGCTAATTGATTCGTCATCAAAGAACCCTCTTTGGATAAACAAAAGCCCTTCTTCTACTCTTTTCTGCAGACCCATAAAAATTGTAATGGCTAAGGAAAATAGGACCTTAGTTATACAAGAAAATAACGATATTAAAAATCAAATAACCGAATTAGAATGTAAAATATTGGAATTTAATGGGAAATCTGTAGAGGTTTCATATGAAATGAAATGTACAATGATCGATGGATCCATTGCAAACGTTCTTACGGAAACAAATTCAGCTAGCAGATGCTTCATTTGTAATGCAAGTCCAATTGAAATGAACAAAATAAATTTTACTAGATCTACAAACACAGATTGTTATAAGTATGGACTCTCAACTCTTCACTGCTGGATTCGGTTTTTTGAATGTTTAATCCACATATCATATCGTTTGCCATTTAAAGCTTGGCGAGTAAGGCAAGAGAATCAAGCTATTTTTTCTGAAAATAAAAGCCGAATACAAAGAGAATTCAGAGAGAGAATGGGCCTGCTTATAGATCACGTCAAACAAGGTTATGGCACAACTAATGACGGAAACACGGCTAGGAAATTCTTTGCCAATTTTGATGTTTCTGCTGAAATTACTGGCCTTAATAAAGATTTAATATATAACTTCTCATTAATTTTGCGAATTTTGTCATGTGGAAGAAAAATTAAAATTGAAGAGTTTAGTAAACTTCTTATGGATACCAGGAACTTATACTTATAGTGTTACAGTTGGTACTATATGCCCAGCTCTGTGCACAAAGTTTTAGTGCATGGATGCGAAGTAATGAAGTATTTCGATTTACCCATAGGTGAATTTTCTTTAGTTTTTCTAATTGAAATAAAATAATAAATAACGCAACCTTTTTCTTTTGAAGGAAGTTTATCGGAAGAAGCATTGGAGGCTTCCCACAAAAATATTAGATATGCTCGTCTAAACCACACGAGAAAAAGCTCTCGGGAGAATTCAAATAAGGATTTGATGACACACCTATTGATTTCAACAGATCCTGAGTTACCATCAAAAAGAAATATTAAATTTAAAAACAAGTTTAATGAGGAAGACCCTTATTTAACCTTCTATATTGAAAGTGAGACAAACTAAGATCTCTTATAAATTTCATAGTATTAAACATTTTAGTTGCATTTGTTAAAAAAAATTGTTGATAACAACATAAATAAGTATTTCTTTGCAAAAAAGTATTTTCTTAATATATGTTGGTAAAGATTTATATTTTGGAAAAATTGCATAAAAAACTATATGTATATCTTTTAAACGAAAAAACCTATTTCCAAACGGGGTCAATATTAAAAAGTTGAAGATTTAACAACTTAATATCTTTAATTTTTTTTTTTTAATAAGTGTTTTTACTTATTTTATTATTCCCTTTATATCACAGAAATTTATATATTTAAACTTTATTTCCAGCGAAAGTAATAGATCTACGTTAAATCTGATTTCATTTTTAAAATCAGCGGTCATAAATTAATCAGCATGCAAAATTTCATAAAAATCGAACGGCTCCTTGTATTTATTCCTCACTTTTGTATGGGCTCAAAGTACTGTGCGCCGGGGCTTATGAAGCTAAAAAATCGCAGAAATAAAATTTATAAGAAGTATCTTGCCATTAAAAACATTGTTTTTTTCATAAATATCGTCATCTTAGGAGAGAGTTAAATTTTTTTGATAATTATCTTTACAAGCAATATATTCTAAGAGTTGAGTCAAATATTATTTCCAATCCCAAAGCATTTTGGAGCTACATAAAATCTAAAAGGAAGACATCTAGTATTCCCAATTCAATATTTTATATGAATAAGAAGTCAAATTCCGGCCAAGAAACAGCAAATCTATTTGCCGAGTTTTTTCAAAATAACTTTGAATCAATCACTGACTACGCTGGGGAATATGATTGTGAAATTTTTCATTCTATTGATTTGGGATCTTTATATTTAACTTATTCCGACGTTATAGATGGTATTCGTTATCTTAAATACTCCGTGATGGCCGATATTGATGGTTTTTCCGCAATGCTTTTTAAAAAAATGTTGTCTTTCCCTTGCTAAGCCGCTTAAATTAATTTTCAATAAATCCCTTGATGAGGGTATATTTTTATTTGATTGGAAGATTTCATCAATTACACCTATTTTCAAATCTGGCAACAAAAATAACATTGCTAACTATAGACCAATTTCAAATCTATCTACATTTTCCAAGCTTTTTGAATATATTGTCAAACAAAAGTAGTTTTTTACAGTGAAATGTTTAATTTCACCGTTCCAACATGGCTTTGTTCCAGGTCGCTCGACGGTAACTAACCTTGCTATCAAGTTGATACAGCTTACACCGATTTTCCAAATTCCTCAAATGGTTAAGCTCCTATCTGGTTAATTGAAATTGTTTTGTGAAAATTGAAAACTTCAGCTCTCCTGCATTTATAGCGACTTCAGGTGTCCCGCAATGAAGTATTCTGGGTCCACTGTTATTTATATTATTTATAAATGATATAACAAATGTTGTCTTACATTCTAAATGCCTACTTTTTGCAGACGGTCTAAAAATTTTTCTAAAAATTAGCAATGTGTCGGATTCTTTATTACTGCAGTCTGACATAAATGCTGTTCATAATTGGAGTGTAAAAAATCGACTTTGTCTTAATATAGATAAATGTGTTTACGCGATTTTCTCGAAGTCAATTTCTTCTTCTCGATCTTCTTCTTACGCACTGTCTAACCTTCCGTTAATTTGTGTTAAGAAAATAAAGGATCTTGGTGTAATATTCGATGCTAAATTTTCATTTGTAGGCCACCTGGACTACATTATTCCCAAAGCCTATGCTTTATTAGCTTTTCTTCGGCGAAACAGCACAAACTTTTTAGATGCTTATACTTTAAAAGCAATTTATACTTCGATAGTGCGGTCAAAGTTGGAGTACGCTTCTTTCAGTTGGAGTCCTTTTTATGATACCCATATCTTACGTCTTGAACGCGTTCAAAAGAAATTCATTCGCTTTGCTCTTAGAACTCTTCATTTTGAGGATCGTTTACTCTCTTATAATGCACGATGATTATTGATTAATTTAAAATCTATCCAAAATAGACGAACAATTGCGTCACTTTCATTCATTTCTGATCTTATATCGGGGGCTGTTGATTGTCCTTCGTTGCTTGAATTAATTAATTTTAATGTCCCATCAAGAATTTTAAGAAAATCGAATATATTCTATTTAGATACATGCAGAACAAATTAAGCTATGAACTCTCCTGTATACAGAGCGTTATTAAATTTTAATCTTTTAGCATCTAAGTGTAATGTTGATTTCTCCGTATCAAAACGTGTAATGAAGCAATTATTGAATTGTAATTTTCAATGTATTACTATATACAAAATTGTTAGCTTTCATTAATTTTTTAAATATAATATTATGTTTTTCTTTTTTTTTTTACCTATTATATTAATTGCATAGTCTGTAAGAACATTGTTCATTGACTGAATTGAAATAAATAAATAAAATAAATTGTTATGGAAAAAGAAATTGCATTACCATTTGTAATGGTAATGGATGAAAAAAATTGTATTACCATTAAAATTAGTGGTAATAAACAATTTTTATGGTAATGGGAAAAATGTACATTACCACTAACTTTTTAATGGTAATGCAAAAAAATTTACATAACCATTAAAATTTTTCAGTATCACTAACTTTAAATGGTAATGCAATTTTTTTTTTCATTACCATTAAAAACTTAGTTAACATAAATTAGTATGTAATTGATTTTATTACATACTAATGGTAATAAAATTTATTCCCATTACCATTACATATTAATGATAGTGTAAATTTAATTGTAAGGGTAATGCAAATTTAATTTGCATTATCACTAGGTGGATAGTAGTAATGAAAATTTAATGGTAATGGAAACGAAACGTATGGAGCAAAAAAACTTCGCAGGCTTCATATTCTTTTGAGAAGTTCTCATCGAAAAAATATTTTCTGTATCTCTGATTTTCTCTGCGAAATAACTTTTGGATCTGCCCAAGAGTTTATGTATTTGATTGCCTGAATTATTTTGGTTTTTTTTTTCGAAGTGAAAACTTCTTTAGGCGCGTAAAGCACTTTTTGGTAGAGAGCAAAACTATAGATTGGTGATATCATCACGCTGTTAGCGTAAGAAAAATTATTGCTGTTCAGCATTCCTTTTTAGGAATTACCTTGCATCGCCCAAGCCGAAGACAAAAGCGATTACTCAACTGATTACCGATTACCAGGCCGATTACCGAAGCGATTACCAACCAATTACCGATCCAGTTACCGAGTACCAAAGCGATTACCAACCAATTACCGATCCAATTACCCATTACCGAAGCAATTACCAACCGATTATCGAACCAATTACCGAAGCGATTACCGATCCAATTACCAACCGATTACCGATTATCGGAAGCGATTACCAACCGATTACCAATTACCGAAGGGATTACAAACCGGTTACCGAAGCAATAACCAACCGATTACCGAAACGATTACCAACTCATTACCGATTAGCGTTGTGATTACCAACCGATTACCAATTACTGAAGCGGTTACCGATTACCGAAGCGATTACACACCCATTATCGTTTACCGAGGCGATTACCAACCGATTAGCGAAGTGATAACCAACCGATTACCGATTACAAACCGAATACCGAAGCAATTACCAAGCGATTGCCGATTACCGAAGTAATTACGAAGCGACTATGAATTACCGAAGCGATTACCAACCGTTTACCGAGCCAATTACAGAATACCCAACCAAAGGAACTGTGCTACACATATATTACATATAATCATTAAAAAATAGCAGTTTACACATTCAATAACGAATAAATTAATAAAAAGTATTAAAAAAGTAGAACCCATCTGATTTGCTGACTCTAGCTACTTCGAAAATTTATAACAGCTATGTTATTTCATAGCTTTAAATTTTCATTTCGGTCCCTCGCTGCCCACTTTTTTTTTTAATCTGAAAACGGATGAATTAAGTCCTCATTTTTTTGATGCATAACTTGTGGCGGCCTTGGCGCAGTGGATAAAGTGCTTTGCCCATATACCAGAGAACCCTTGTTTAGTTGCCACCTGACACCGAAAGTTTTTTTCAATTGAATTAATTTTTCCGTTCAGCCATCATCTCTCTGCAGACAATGGCAAACCTCAGAGAGCAAAAACTGCCATAAAAAGCTTCTTGAGAACATAAGCTGTTTTGAGTCGGCATAAAACTTGTAGGTTCAGTTATCGATCATTTGTGTTCAAACATTTTGAAACACGCACAACACAATTGATGCAAAGAAGCTCGGTCTAAGTCCTTTCAAGGACTGAAATGGCCATTTTCGTTACAACCTGTATGGCATAACTAACAACCTGTGAAGAGTTTCCTATAATACTGAGTTGAAGATATTCGGGTAAAAAGTTCACCGAAACCGATCCTCCTCCTCTCACTTCTTCACTCCTCTCTGTCGGATAGAAAATAGGTATTGAGAAAAATTGTTGATCAAATAGTTCTCTTTAAAAAAGCTCTTATCAGCTTTAACGTAAAAACAAAAGTTTCCACGCTATGAGATTAGATATGTCTGAAAAGCCGACGTATAATTAAAGTTTAAAAACATCAGTCTCATAGAGAAAAGAGCCCTAACAACAACCATTATAAGCAGCTAATAAAGCAATTTATGCATAATTTATCTCATACGAAAATGTGAATTTTTTTCTTTCTTAGATTTTGCTATTTTGTGACTTTATTAAAGAAGAGAAAAAATATAAAGTTAGATACTACTTTCATCCGGAATGTGGCTGAAATTTTGGCAAATATTTTATTTTTGTACGATGAATATTAAATGCTGTAGGTATACCCCAAAAAGTGACCAAAAACGTTGCATGTGCTTGAAAAAATTTGCGGAAAAGACCCCATACAAACCGCGCTATAAGACGAAAGTTTACGTCAACAAATTTACATTTCCAAGTCTTATATATTTTTTTTTTTTTTTTTTTAACCATTTTCTTCGCCGTTTTCCCAACTATCACTTCTTACTTGCTTTTTGCTACAATGTCAACTGATATTTTTTTGAAGTATAAAAGTAACAGAGTGGCTTGGCCGTTGGAAAAATATAGCTATCCATGTACTTTTTTTATTGCTAATACGTGATATGCATGGTGTTGAGACTGAAATACTGCAGATATAAGCATAAATTTGTTATCGTAAAGTCAACAATTATCATCTTACTGACATTTTCGCTGTCGCATTGTGTTCCATTCCATTTGTTCTTAATTAAGGCTTAAAAATTAGCCCAAAAAATTGATTATCTTCCAAGTTTTTGTTAAAATCGTCGCCATTAACTTATTTTAAAATATTTTCAGCCACATATTCTCAACTTAAAGATATTTTGCTCTTTCAGATCGAATGTTTCTGAGAGGCTGTAGCTAGTCCTATGGCCAAATGACCCCAATAATTATATAACAAATATTTTTCTGAAAGACAACAGTGTCAACAATATTTTACAAAAATGTTCATTCCTTTATATAAAGTTTTATTAGCAAGAAAAACGAAATTTCTGTGAAACCATTCTTACTACTCACAAACTGTAATAGTATCTTTAGCTTTGAAAAACAGGCAAACGCTTAAAAACTCATCATCATGCCGAGGATTTCGGCGGCATGCCAAAATAATGATGGCTCATAAGTTGACGTCAATGACTGCTGCAGTCTGCAGTAAGGGATAAACATGTGTTGCCAACTTAAATAGCAGCAAGCATGAACTAGAAGAAAAAACTAACAAATGATAAACAGTAACGCACACACAAAACAGACTTTTAAGCCAAAACAATGGCAGTGGTAATGACATTGTTGTTGTTGTTGTTCAACCCACAAATGAGTTTTAAAGTGAATCAGGCCGAGTTGTGGCTTATGCGCCGCCAAATAACAGAGCGACAAATAGACAACAAAACAGCAGCAGCGCATGACGAACAAAGAGAACCAAAACCATATAATTACGATTTTAAAATTAAAAATACAAAGTTATAAAAAGTGGTACAAAAAAACGTTACAATAAAACTACAACAGAGAAGAAGAAAAAAAAAAGAAGAACCATCTAACAACTTACTCGTTATGCTACGCTGCGCTGCGCTGCTCTTGAACTTCGAAATGAAAGTTTTTCTATTTATTTATTTAAAAAAAAAAAACCAACTTTTGAAACAGCTAATTGTTAGTTATAGGCACGCTATGACAACGCTTTTCTTTTACTACAATAGCGGTTGTCACCCACCCCATTACTCCTCCCCTATTTCTATGCCGCTTACATAGTCAAGCTGCTGTCTGACAAAAGCAAAGCATGTCAAATGCACGCAAATTGTAGATTTCACCTCAACATTTGTAGTCAACCTGCGGATATTGCAGCACATTTTAATACCATTAAAATTGCAATTGCTATGTTTCAATATTGAGTGGTTTTTATCGTTATTTATTTTGTCATTGCATGCAATGGGGCTCTGCTGCTTTTCCACTTGCACGGCAAATGCGTCCCACTGTGCGTTAACGAATTTGTATCTAGCAAGTACTGCTTGTTCGCCGAACTAATTGCTTGTTGTTGCTGGTTGGCCAGTTACCAGTGGTTATAAATTACTACCAGTATATGACGAATTTATCGGAACTTTGTGACAATTACAGATAAATGCTTAAATTGCAATTTATGTGTTTCGAAATGTGTCGTAACGAGCAGGTAGCTCGAAGCAGAAGCAGCTACATTGAGAATTGTACTCAATTGTTATCAATTTACAACTTACTTAACTAGAACATAGAGTTTTTTAGTGAGGTTTTAAACCAGTAATGGAAAAGAGAAGAGAGATTGCTATTTTTTTTTTTAACATATGAAGTAACTCAAAATCATGGATTCCATTTCGAAGTTAGTTAAAATATTTTGGTTAAATACTTTTAAGGACTATTTTTTAAAGTGAAACTCTTTAGCCACATATATAACAACACAGTGAATTAGATGGGAGTAAGACCCATGTAACGAAAGGTTCTTATGAATATAACTGCACCTCAATCTTCACACGGATATTCTATCTACTGAGCAATGTACCCATGTTAAGCAAAGCTGCTGATTAACAGGGCTCGGATTTTGGTAACCTTAAAAATATTCCAAAATTACCTAAAAAAATTGACTAAATGTCCTTAAAAAAGCATTAAAAATGCACTAAAAGATCCATGAAAATGTTTTTAAAGAAAAATTAATGAATATACTATTAATTTTTTTATTTTAATTAAAATGTTTGGAACTAAAACTAAATATGTTTTCAATTGTTTTTAATTCAAACGTTTGGAGTGCATAACGTTGCAATAAATTACAATGTACATTTAAAAATTATCAAAATAAAACAACCATCTACACCGAGAAAAAGCTTATGTTAAAGTGAAAAAAACCTAGTATAATTTATAAGATGGCTTTGGCAGTTTCCAGCCGCCCAAATACTTTATCAAAACGCCTAAGTTTTACATGATGACTTGCCAATTTTTATTTGGGTGACAAAATAAATTTTTTTTTAAAAAATTGAATTTCAATTATACAACTTTTTGAAGCGAAGCTTTTTACTCCTCGTTCTGTGATGTGCTTGGAATGAAATCTGAAAAAATTTCGACAGATTTTTTCTTGGAAATTTGATGTTTCTTGGTTGCTAGCGCTAATTAACACAAGAAAATTTAATACTTTTATATAAAATAATAAAAATATGATTTGGTTCCAGTAGGGATCGAGCGCGTGTCCTCTTAAATGATAGTCCAATTTCCACCAGGACACACCAGGCCACAAAGACTTGTGCAAATTTCTCAGAATATCGCGTCATAAATGAAATCTTTTTTAGGATTTTGTAATTTTGTAATTTATTCAATTTTCTTTTCAATGACACCAAAAACATAAACATATCTTAAAAAATAAAAAAGTTGGCTGTACTAAAAAAAATATACTTATTAGAAAATAATGATAAATAATGACTTTACAATTAGTTATGCAGTAGATAATATCATTGTTTTCTAATAAGTATAACTTTTTTAGTACAGTCATCTTTTTTATTTTTTAAGATATGTTTATGTTTTAGGTGTCATTAAAAAGAAAATTAAATAAATTATAAAACTGATCCTAAAAAATATTTCATTTCTTACGCGAAATTATGAGAAATTTGCACTCAAAATTGAAATTTGGTAGTTTCAATCGATAAATCTCATGTTCACTAACTAATTGTAATAACTGATTGTACTGTCATTATTTATCATTATTTTCTGATAAGTATAATTTATTTTAGTGCAACCAACTTTTTTATTTTCGAAGATATGTTTATGTTTTTGGTGTCGTTGAAAAGAAAATTGAATAAATAACAAAATTAATTTAAAAAAAAATTTCATTTATTACGCAAAATTCTGAGAAATTTGCACTCAAATTTGAAATTTAGTAGTTTCAACCGATTGATTTCATCTTCACATGATCACAGATCGGTAACGGTTAAGTTGGTGGGGTTTGTTGGTATACCGTTGGAAAGGTGATTTCATTGCCTTTATACTGAGCTAATTTTAGTTTTTCTAGTTTTTCTGCTAGAAACAATAACGTGAATCAAAGTCGTGAAATTTTAATTAACCCTGTAGCTCCTAAGCATGTGAAAATAGACCCTCCCTTCCCATACGATTTTTTTCTCAGCTCGACATAACCTTTCAGCTCCGGAAATAGTTGCACTCAATTGCTGGACACCCTGTATATTAAAATATTAATAATATATATATTAATATATATTTAATACATATTTTTATCCTCGTTCTGTGATTTGCTTGGAGTGAAATCTGAAAAATTTTCGACAGATGTTTTCGCTACGTAGTACGCTGTTGAAGAAAAAAAAATTGTTCAGTTCAGCCAAGTTCACAGCCATGTGTAAAGAGTTAAAATGGAGAGTCGCTGGCATTATATGCCCGTATATGTAATTGGCGTGGAAAATTGACATTCAACAATAAAAACATAAGCAGTAAATATGTTTTCTGTATATATGTAATTTATTTTATGTTATTTTAAATTTTTGTGTTTAAAAGTTAATTTCTTAAAGAAAAATTTTTTAGGCGTGTTAATCGTGTGTCCTACGACGCACCTGTGTTTTTTCGGGTTTTGGATTTTTTATTTTCCTTTTTTTTTTGAAGTTGCTGCCGCCGCCTCTTGTTCTGTGATTTGCTTGACTGAAATCGGCAACAACACAAATTTTTCTTTTTTCAGCACCGTTTTTTTCTTAGAAATTAATGACTTCTCGGGCTTTTCTTGCTGCTTGACTTCTATTATAACAAGAGCATTAATTATTAAATTAAATAAAAATTTTACTTATCTTCGCATGCCGTTGAGATTTGAACCCACAACAACCGATATCACTGTGTATGAAGTCACTACACTACTCACTGTACCAAACTCCTTCGTTACGCAGAGTGATTTATTCAATATTAATTACAACTGAAGCTGTGCTGCAGCATAACACAATAATCTATTAAAAGATTTTTGTTGTATATCTATCAACAAAATACTGTTACATACTGCATGTGTTAATAGAGCATCTGTTAACATAGCTGCAGTTATGTCAGCAATTACTAGCAAGGCTGCTTGGATCAGTGGGTAGAGCGATGGACTGGCACCAAAAGTTCTAGGTTCGATTCCGCGAGCGGGCAAAGAATTTTTTTTTCTTTTGTTTTTGTTGATAAAATGTAATAAAATTTACTGGTGTGGATATAAACGTGTGTTTTTTAATTTACTTTATGTTATTTTTGAATTTAAAAGTGGTTTTACTCCAAAAAAAAAAAAAAACCATTGAATTATCAAATCTATCCTTCTCTCGTGTGTCTAATGACGCAGCTGTGTTTTTTTTTGCAGAAAATAGCTCAAAACTATGCTTAAGCCATCCATGCTAGTTGTTTTTTAATTTTGTATTTTTGGATTTTGGGCTTAGGTGTATCAAATATATATATTTTTTTGGCAAGGTATCGAAGTATGTGCTTTCAAAGCAATGTATTAAACAATAAATTGCTTAGGTGAATAAGCATAAGTTTATAATTCCCATACATTTCTCTTTACCCAAGCTGACTAAGGTGATTTGCCTATTGCTTTTTTTCTCGGTGTATTGTCGGTGTAAACTGTCTTCTATATCGAAAAACATCTTTCCGCTTCAGCACAGACAAAAGCGTTTACATTATAAAATATTGTTTATATCCGAATTTTCTCTTAGTTGCATGTCTTCATTTCTTATAATTATTATTTCACCTTCACACCCGGAATTTTTGTTAAATACTTGATAAATCTTTCTAAATATGTACATTCTCACCAGCACTGGCAATTTTCTACGGCTCGTGGTATAAATGGAAAAAAATACAATTTTTTTTCTTATTTTTGAAAATTATACCCTTTATTTAATTGTTGGAAAACAATGTTTGAGCCTCTTTAACTGTTTTGGATTGACGGATTTCAAAAGTATCTGCGAAATATTTTACTGCCCCTATTAATTGCTTAAATCACTAGAAATGATAAAAAAATTTTGCAAATCGATAAAAATGACTTAAAAAATTACCTAAAACTATGGGGAAAGACCTTAAAAACAGATATGACTAAAAATGACAAAAAAAAAAAAAACAAAATGCCCTAAAAATATTTTGCATCGGTATCTGGAGAATATGAACGGTGTTTTTGCATAACCAGAAAATGTCTATGTTAGAGCAGAAAAAGTTGGCATATCAACTAAATCCAAGCCCTGCTGATTAACTATTAGGCGTTAGATCGTTTCTCTTCCTTATCTGATGGCATTGGATTGTGTTTAGGCTATGTTAAGGGGACATATCACCTAAAAATTTTCATTAAATCAATTTTATTGTTTTTATA
This sequence comes from Coremacera marginata, assembly GCA_914767935.1. Lineage (NCBI taxonomy): Eukaryota > Metazoa > Arthropoda > Insecta > Diptera > Sciomyzidae > Coremacera > Coremacera marginata. The sequence goes on from OU612043.1 coordinate 25,295,366, forward strand.
GATTATTTTACAATGAACCTTTAGCGACATGATTTTAACCCCTTTTAGCCTGCTGGTCGATTTTTCGACCACTAACTTTCAAATTAATTTCTGGAAAAATAAAAAAGATTTTTTCAAACTCTTTTCGAATATACACGGTTAGTTAAATTGAAATTAAAAAAAAAAAATACATTTTCTAAATTTCCTGTTTTTACCTATTCAGGAAGGCGGTTAGAAAATATAACTTTTTTTGACAATATTTGAAAAAATCAAAAAAAGAAATATATAAATGTAGGGTATAATAAAATTATTTCCGTAACCAGGCAGCCAAAAGACTAAAATATGACAATCAGTTGGATTTGGACAACACAGGTAAATTTAACTATGTGTTTCCTGTGTGATAAAATACAGATGGTAGATTTTTCGACAAATGGCCCCACATGTATACTTTTATTATAATATTTTGACATGTATCTTTTACATATTTTTCATTTAATAAAAATACCAATATTTTATTTAAAATTTTTGAATTTTTGTATATAGATTGGGCCATTTTTCGGTCTTTCGGCCACTTCGTAGCCGAACAATTTTAATTCGAAAAAATCTTAAACTTTGAAATTTTCTCAGTTTAGCTGGAATTTTCTTAATTGTAATGAAAATATTTTTGCCAATGATACATAAACATTTTATAGACAGCTAAAGACATCGATAGTACGGCCGTGGGTCGTCAAAGATCGTTCCTTACTAGTTTTTATATAGGTTTGTATCTTATTTTTTACAACTTCTTAAGGCGGTCTTCTCATTCAAAACCCGTTTTTTGGACCCTTTTTAAAAAAATTCTTATTTGAAAACGCAAAGAATAATTGAAAACTTTTTTATTGTATTACAAAAGGTTCAAAGTAAATAAAAAAATTTTTTTTGCCTCGATACGTGGGCTGTTCAAAAAGTAATGAGACTTCAAAATTGGTGGTGAAAAAAAAAGGTGTCGTCACGGCGGCCACGATTCCGGGTCTCCGGAGCGTCTGAAATGAAAAAAAAAACGGGGTTATAATCAGTATAGATGTAATTCTCGGGTGAACCTCAAGCTTAATTTTGTGATTTTTTTTGACAAAATGGCGGCCATTCAAAAAAAAAATTTCAATTTCGGGTTTTTTTTTTTAGTTTAGTGTAAAAAAAAAAAGGTAAAAAATTTTTTAAAATTATGGTCGAGGTTCACCCGAGAATGGTGACAATTCTGCGTCGATTCCATTTTGTTTCATGAAAATCGGTTCAGTTGAACTGGAGATATCATGGCCGCCAGTTCGAAAAACGTGGGTTCGAGATAAACGCGTTTAAAGTTTGAAGTAATTTTTTTGGGGAAAAAAAAAAAAAATCAAAATTGTTTAAATGCAGTTTTAAAGAGCTGACAATTTTTACTTACAAATATTTGTCGGCGATGCCAGCTCCATACAGGCCACCTTCCTCTTTTTCGTAGAAACTGCTTTCTGCTGCCCTCTCTGCTCTGCGAGCCGTTCTGCCAGCTTTTGATGATGCCGCAGCTCGAGTCTCTGATCGGTTCAATCTGTCTTCATTGCGAGATAGTGCATATTCGTATGCGTTTTTGCCAATCGCAACATCCATCAAACCCATAATTTTAAGTATGGTATAAAACCGTCGTTGAAGAGGCACGTTGCAATGAAATTGGCCACTTCGATGGTGCGTGCGCCTGAGTTGATGTGTTTGGGCGAAAGTGACCAAAGAACAGAATTGTAGGACTCATTGGAATTCTGAGTTTCAGATCCAAGGCATCTTTCAAGCAAATCATCTGCCGACAGCGCTTCGTAAGCTGGTTTTATTACCTCCATCACCAAATCAAATAGCTCATTTTGACGAAGACCTTGCTTCACATAAAAGGCTGTATCTTCTAAAGTATTTCGAATTTCTAAAAATCCTTTTAGGGGCATATTCACAACTACCCAAGCTATAAATAAATGCAATTTTGAAAAAAAAAGTTGCTCAATGAGAAGACCCCCTTAAGGGACGTTGATCACTTTTTGGTAGAGGTAAAAGTTATGAACTCGCGTCAGCACTGCTAACGTCAGCAATGTTAATCTCAGAAATGTTATAACATGAACAATGTTATAACGATCCTCATACTTATACGAGTATAAATCGGGAATAATGCACTTTTCTCTTTCCGTACTCGCATCGAACCGCGAACAATTCGACTGCAAGTTGAACATGCTACCATCTCACCATTGCCTACCTTGCATCAAAGTGAACAAAATACGAATAAACCTAGCAAGCATAGTACACATCTTCCAACTTCTTCCATAGGATTGATGCCAAAAAGAATTTATTGTTTATTCAAAAAAGTCAGTAATCGATTATATAATTTGGGCTTTATTTATATAATTTATTTTCAATTTTTATTAAAAAAAAAAAAACAAAAACTGCACAAAATTTCAACTGGGTTTATTTTATTGTGCCTACACTGTTAAAAATATTGATGCGTTTTTCGTTATAAGACTTGCATCGTATTTTATGTTGCATTTGCGACAATATTTAATGCTAAATGATGCAAACATCTATATATATCTATCTATCCATATATATATAAAATTGTAAAAAAAAAAAAATTTGTGTATAAAATATTTTTTCGAAATTCTTTTTGTTATGAACATTTTGAACGACGCTGAGTCCAAAAATCGCATTTTTGTCTGTCTATCTGTATGTCTGTATGTCTGTCTGTCTGTCTGTGTGTCTGTCTGTTAGAGCATCTAGGTTCCTTATACCCCCGGTCAATATATAGGCTACTTTTTATTCAGTAAAAAAGGCTGGACCCGGAAGGGGGCGCTGCGATCGGATTCCAGGCATTATTTTTTTTAGCTTAACTCCGAAACCGTTCATCCGATTTGCATGAAAATTTGTAAGTAAAGTTTTTCGGATACGGTGAGCTTTTATGACTTATTTACTCTGTTCTATCTTGAACACCAGAGGGCGCTGTAGTACAAAAATTTTAAAAAACTTCGAAAAACTCCTAAACCGTGCATCCTATTTGAATGAAAATTGGAAAATAGGTGTTTTTCGGGTACGGTGAGCTTTTATGACTTATATACTCTGTTCTATCTTGAACACCAGAGGGCGCTGTAGTACAGATATTTTAAAAAACGTCGAAAAAGTCCAAAACTGTTCATCCGATTTGCATGAAAATTTGTATGTAGAGGTTCTCAGACACGCTGAGGTTCTTTGACTTATCTATTCTGTTCTATCTCGAACACCAGAGGGCGCTGTAGCACAAATATTTTGAAAAACGTCGAAAAACTCCTAAACCATGCATCCAGTTTGCTTGAAAATTGTAAAATAGGGGTTTTCTGATACGGTGAGTGTTTTGGACTTATATTCTTTGTGCTATCTTAAACACCAGAGGGCGCTTTAGTACAAACCTTAGGAAATCGTGAAAAACTCCAAAACTGCTCATCCGATTTGGATGAAAATTTGTAAATAGCGATTTTCGAGTACGGCAAGGGTTCTGGTGCTACCTTTTTTGTTCTTTCTCGAAACTAGAGGGCGCTGTTGTACAATTTTTACGTGTGTATGTTATTAAACTGTTCCTTAATGGCTACACTGATTTTGATGAAATTTTTTGTGTATGTTTGAGTGGGTCCCTGAATGGTTCAGATTCACAATTGGACCCGGTAGAAGGCGCTGCGATCGTGTTTAAGGCATTTTGTTTTTAAAGTTTATCTCCGAATCCGTTCATCCGATTTGCATGAAAATTTGTATTTAAAAACTTCTGAACTGTTTGGTTCATAAATTGGTTTATAGGGGTTTTCTAATATGGTGACTGTTTTGGACTTATCTCTTTTGTACTATATCGAACACCAGAGGGCGCTGTAGTACAAATCTCTTAAGAAATAGTGAAAAAGTAGAAAGCCGCTCATCCGATTTGGATAAAAAATTTTATTAAAGGATATTCGTGTACGGCAACTGTTTTGTCGTTATCACTTTTGTTCTGTCTCGAAAAGTAGGGGGCGCTATTGTACAATTTATACGTGTGGGTGTTATTAAACTGTTCCTAAACGGCTGCACCGATTTTGATGAAAATTTTTGTGTGTGCTTAAGTGGATCACTGGATAGTTCAGATACGTACCCGGTAGGTGGCGCTGCGATCGGGTTCCACGAATTTTGTTATTATAGTTTGTCTCCGAAACCATTCATCCGATTTACATGAAATTTTGTATTTACAAATCAGCTGATAGTTGAGTACGCATCAACACATGCGCAAGTCAGATGTGTCGTAAGTTGGCGTTGTTTTGACATTTCAATTTTTGTTTTCAAAGCTTATTCAATTATTGTCCAGTTTCCTCGCGAATTGCCAAAAATTCGTTTTTATCGAATACAATAGTATCGAATACAATCGAATAAAACTTGAAAATATATTTTTGCAAGCGATCGGCGGCACGCACACACAAATCACGATTTCCCTAACTTTTTCTCATAATTTTCAGATGTTGAAGCTACATTTTGCTCAATTCGCTAAAGTGACCGGTTTGAAAGTTTGTGAAAACTTTAGTTAAGTTAAGTGAATACCCAAGTTAAGCCGGGTATTTAGCTAGTAATTTTAATATTATTTATTTTTGAAACTAAGTATTTAACTAGAAAATGTTAATTTTGTATTGTGAGACAATAATTTTAATAAACTTTTTATTCTTTCTAACTTCGAACATACAAAGCTAATAGATTAAAAAGAAAAGTTTTTTTGTGTTTTATTACAAATCAGTAATTCTTATGAGTATTACACTTTACTCCCCTTGAAAATTTAATTCTTATAAATTATTTTGTTCTGGTTCTAGTTCCATGCCCTTTATTATATAATATTAATATAATATAATATTAATAATATTATATATAAAAATAATATTATAATATATATAATATAATATATAAAATATTATATAATATTTTTTAATGCTTCATTGAAGCCGATTATTATAGAAAAAAAAAAATCGTGCTGTTCCCGTTCCCACCAACAATGCGATTAAGGTATGCATTAATAATTATCAGGTAATGTTTATGACATTGTCACCAAAAACCTGCAATAGCAGCAATGAAATCCCGAGGGAAATCGTTTCGTTTCCGCATTAATGGTTACGCATACCAATACAGATAGCCTCGCACCAACACACGCAGTCAAACACACATGCAAAACGAATAGTTTTCACGTTTGAATAACTGTTTCGTTGGCTGACTGTCTGACTGTATAGTGGACAATTATTGAGTCAGTCGGTTTGTCTATCTATGTGCCTGTTTGTTCTGCATACCCAGCAGCATATCGCCAACTCTCGACGGATTTCCATTAATTGTTCATGGTGATAAGTTTTCATGTGATATATTGTTGTTGTTATTGATGGTTGTTCTTGTTGTTTTTGTGTGTGTGTGTGTCTCTACATTGTTCTTAATTGCTATATGCGTGTTGCTTTCACACACACACACACACACACACACACACACACACACACACACACGCTCATGCATTGTTTATGCCCATTTCCGGTTCATTCGCAGCAGTCAAACCAACACCGAATGCAACGTAGCAGCAGCGATAAAATTCATAATAAATGCTTTTATATCAATTGTTTTGCTTGTTCTTGTTTTTTTTTATAGTATTTTCCTTTTTTTTTTTTCTTTATATGCTTTGTGCTTATTTTCTTGCTGTTGTTTATTAAAACTATATTTTTTGTTTTCACTTGCATTGGTATTGCATGCGGCTCGTTTGCAATTGTTAGTTGTTGTCACGGCTGTGAAGAGTGGGAGATACATATTTTTTTAATTGCTGCTGTTTTTGTTGTTGTAATCGCTTTCAAATTTACTGTTTATTTATATGTGTTGTAGTGTTGTCTGTTGTTTTTGTTTAACTGTTGCATAAATTAAGGCGCCTTATTTGTTGCTTGCTTATTTAATTTTATTATAATGCATGTAAAATTTATGAGCTGTGACATTGTTGGATTGACTTTTTTTTTAACCTTGTTTTTCTGTTCTTGATATTCGGTGCAGTTTGTTGTTGTAGGTAGGGGCAGAGCGAGTGGCTAGAATTTGTAGTATTGCACTTTGTTATTGTGGCACTTTGTTAAGATTTCAGACGAAATATATCAGGATTCAAACATTTTTAATAACAAAGATTTTAAGTAGTTTTTACAGAGTTATAAACAATATATGAACATGAAAATCAATATGGAAATCTTTTTATTGCTTTTGTGTTAGTTAAGATATACGTAGTAGAGAAAAATCTTACTAAAATTGAAAATTTCAAAATCATCATCAATAAAACTCATGCCAAGAAATTTATCATTCTGATGATCAGCTATGCTGATGATATTCAGTTATATTTTCCAATCGTATATGACTTGTTGATGATTTATGTTGTACATTAAATGAAGACCAAACTGCAATCTCGAAGTGGGCATCAGATAATAAACTAAGCCTTAATGCCAAAAAATCTTACGTTCTCCTATCTTCAGGTATAAACTTGACCACGAACAAATACCACCGATTTTCTTAAATAATAATTTTCTACTTTTTGAGTAAAAAAATATTGTCAACTAATTGATTAATAAAGTTAAAAGTATAGGTTTTTATATTAATAGTAGACTTTCATGCTCTGATCGTTCAACGAGTTTACAACGAGCTTCGATGTTTACGATTGTTTGCTAGATATACTCCAACTAAGACAAAAAAGAGGCTTGTTGTACTCTGATCTTACTCTGAACTGATATATAGCAATCATGACTCGCACTCTTCCCATAAAATTCTAGTAGCCTTTAATGATGCGGCAAGATACGTGATTGGCCTGAGACGCTTTGAGCATTACCTGAAGAAAGTTAAAGTATTTTGGGTTGTAGTATTATATACTATTTAAATGCGAGGAATTGTTTATATTTGCATAAACTAATAACTTATATATCGACTTCGCCGCGGCACGAAACATGGTAGTTAGTAGCACCAGATTTTAGCACCTCGACATCCAGAAGGCCACCTGGCTGTCCCCGGATCAAAAAACGCGAAACCAAATTGATCATGTTGTAATCGACGGAAGGCATGCCTCTAGTGTTCTAGATGTGCGTACATTTCGGGGGGTCAACATTGACTCCGACCATTATCTTGTTGCAGCCAAGATCCGCATGCGATTATGCAATGCGAAGAACATACGCACAGGAATGCAAAGAAAGCTAGATGTCGCTAAGCTGCAATTACAACGGACTGCCGGAGCCAACTCCGCTCAACTCTCGGTTAAGCTCAACCAACAAACCTCTGGACTCGACGACGCCGGCGGACTTTGGGCGCATATATCCCACTCCATGCGCGCTGCCGCTGAAGAAGTCATTGGTTTACGGCGCCCGCAACCTCGGAACCAATGGTACGATCAGGAGTGTCGCATCGCGACAGCTGTAAAAAACACCGCATACAGAAAAACGCAGTTAACAGCAACCCGAGCCGTGCGAGAAAACTACCGCGAAAAGAGGAAGGAAGAGAGGCGCCTTTTCAGACGCAAGAAAAGAGAGCAGGAAAAGCGTGAGCGTGAGGAACTAGAGGTATACCAGGGCAAGAAGGATGAACGAAAATTCTATCAACAGGTTAAGCGTCTAACCCAAGGTTTCAAGCCCGGAGTATCCACTTGTAGAGACTTGTAGAGACGAAAATGGAGATCTCAATACGGATACACAGTGTGTGCTCAGATTGTGAAGACAGCACTTCTCCAATTTACTTACTGGCGACGATTCCACCAATGCCGCCCATGGAGAGCGCAGTTAAGTGTCACCAATCGACGATGACGGAGTAGAAGTATCACCACCTAGCCATGAGGAGGTTCGAGTTGCTATCCAACGACTCAAATACAATAAAGCAGCGGGTGCTGACGGCCTGTCAGCTGAATTGTTTAAAACCGGCGGCGATAAATTGATAAGGCGCATGCATCAGCTCATCAGCAAAATATGGCTAGCAGAAAGCATGCCCGACGATTGGAACCTCAGCGTACTGTGCCCTATACTCCACCCTCACCAAGGGTTGCGAAGTGTCATCACAACATGGAGCTAATTTGGTACCTTTGAATCCTCAAAGGGACGCTGAACGACGCTTTGTATCTGTCACAATTGTTATGGAACAACGTTGAATTAAGTCTTCACGGCAGGTGTCAACGTTAAACACAACAAATCTATTGTGCCCTATACTTAAGAAAGGAGAACCAACAATCTGCGCCAGTTATAGAGGTATCAGTCTTATTTCCATCGCATATAAGGTTCTCTCAAGCGTACTGTGTGAAAGATTAAAGCCGATTACAAAAACACTGATTGGACCTTATCAGTGTGGCTTTCGACCTGGTAAGTCCACCATAGACCAGATTTTCACGCTACGACAAATCCTGGAGAAAACCCACGAAAATCAAATTGACACACACCATCTCCTTGTCGCTTTTAAAGCTGCGTTCGATAGCCCGAGAAGGGATTGCCTATACGCAACAATGTCTGAGTTCGGTATACCTGCAAAGTTGATTAGACTTTGCAGAATGACGTTGAGCAACACACGCAGCTCCGTCAAGGTAGGAAATGACCTCTCCGAAACCTTCAATACCGAAAGAGGTTTCAGGCAAGGCGATCCACTGTCTTTCGATCTCTTCAACATCATCATGGAGGGGATCGTACGAAAGGCCGGCGTACATCGTAATGGCACCATTTTCTATAAAGGTGGCCAGCTCATTGCGTACGCTGCTGATGTTGATATTGTCGGCAGAACCAAGAGAGATGCTACCGCTGCTTTCACCGCTATCGAAAAGGAATCAGCCGAAGTGGGTTTGACGATAAATGAGGGTAAAACAAAGTATATGCTGTCTACAAACAACGGAGCGCGGCGTTTAGACTTCCACGTTTCATCCGGCAGCTACAACTTAGTCAAGGGGTCAAGTAGTCAAGGAGTTTGTTTACCTTGGCATCGCCATTAATACCAACAACGAAATCAGCCTGGAGATAAAGCGAAGAACAATAATTGCTAATATACGTAGGTGCTACTACGGGCTCCGTAAGCAACTAAGTTCCAGAGCCCTCTCTCGATCGATAAAACTAACACTCTACAAGACGCTCGTTCTACCTGTGCTGCTTTATGGCGCTGAGGCATGGGTAGTTTCGCAAACTGACGCAGCCGCTCTGGGGGTGTTCGAGAGAAAAGTTCTTCGCAAAATCTTCGGTCCTGTTCGAGTCGGCGATGACTATCGCATCCGAATGAACCACGAGCTGTATGAGCTCTACGAAGACATTGACGTAGTTCGGCGTATAACTGTGCAGCGACTACGCTGGCTGGGTCATGTCCATCGTATGGACGACGAAGCTTCAACGAAAAAGGTGCTCGAGGCGAGGGTCGCTGGTCAACGACGACGAGGGAGACCATGCCTCCGATGGATAGACCAGGCTGAGGAAGCCCTAACCGCACTTGGTGTATCCGATTGGAGAAGGCGCGCTCAAAGCAGAGGCGCCTCGCGAGAGCTGATGAGGTCGGCCGAAACCCGGACACGGGATGTTACGGCCACCTAAGTAAGTAAGTAATAACTTATAAGACTCCTGCATACTGCCACTCGAACATGCAATCTTATACTGCCTAAATTCATCTCCTTAATTATTAAACGACTCTTTTTCATCAACGCCATCAAACTCTGGAATTCATTACCTTTAAGTTTAAAATCTACTGTCAGTACGAATAATTTTAAGTCATCTATTATGCTATACTACTCAAAAATCTGATAAACTATAACTCTTATTTTTTCTTACTATTCATTCTGTCATTTTTCTTACTGTTTTTCATCTTTTTTTATTTTTTTTTTTCTTTTGTTCTAGTTTTTAAATTAGTTATTAAACTCATAGTTAATTATATATTTAGTATTTTAAGATAACTTTTAAAATATCTACTTGTATCTTATTGCACTAATTAATATCAAATAAATATCAAACTATCAAATATCAAGTAATTATCTATTAAAACATGTTTTAACACAAATCATAAATTGTAAATCTATATTTGTCGATTGATTTTGAAATTGATATTTTTTGATATCGACCAGCTAGCTGTAGTGACATTAAAATTCTTGGCTTTGTTAATAAAGTTTACTTTGTATTTTTAAAAATTTGTAAAAATTTTAATTCCAAAAAAAACTATGACAAAAAGTTCTTCCATTCAAATTAGTATTATATACAAAACCGAGATACAAAAGCAAACACATCCTCAGCCTTATCATGACCAAACTATCCCTCAAATTGTTTTCCTATTAACGCAGTTCCATCGCAAATGTATTTCGAAAGAGGGAAAAATTTTCACCGGAAAAAATAGCTATCGCAAAGTAGATGTTCACACATCAGTCAAATGATTGAAGTATATCGCGATTATTTACTCTCTTTAACTCTCTTTAAAAATTTTGATTGACGCTTGCTCACACACGATTTTTTGATTGAAGCTCCGACGCAGGCATTTGTTAATTTTCTGCTACCTACTATTTTATGAATTCAAATCGTGCTGTGTGTATCACTTTATTTGGGTATTTCTTTTATTAATTTGATTTGTGTACATACAAATTTTATAAAATGGGAAAACAATAGCGAAAATATAGTTGATTTTTAAGGATTAAAATTAATCACATTAGAAAATCAATATGCCGGAAATTATACCTATTTGAATGACCATCGGATGCAAGTCATAAAAAAAAAACAATAGAATTAATAAAATTATGGCAGAAACTGAAGAAACTACACCTCTTTTTCTCTTCAAAAAACTACCTTTGTTTCCATTTAACTACTTTTCTTTATATAATTGCCTACTAAAAAGCAGACAAGTACAATAATGCAACCCTTTGACTGATTGATGCATGTGTGGAGCTCAATCAAAATTTTGACTGACGAGAGAAGATTTTGGTGTTCATTTTCGCTCTGAGATAAAGTTCATTTTTTTTTTTTTTTTACATAGGAAAGCAACAACAAATTTTGATTGATTCAATCATTTGACTGACGTATGAACACCTCCAAACAAATAAGTCGAATATCTGTTTAGAATTTCCCATGGGGTTTTTACGTCATATGCAGCTGGAGTTCTATAAATAAAGGAATTAAATTGAAATTTAACTAATTTTTAAAGACTAATAGTCAGTTGTTTTTTTTTTTTTTTTTGTGTTATCTAAATGCAATTAAGCAATGGTTCCAACTTGACTTCTCATAAATAACTCCATCCTTCAGTATCTTGAATAAAGGCACGCATGACAATGAAGAAACGGCCAGCAATTATTTCGTTCATATAAAAATAAATTGCTTCTTCTTTCTTGCTTATCGTTAGCGTTAATTTTCGTGACACAGAATGAATGAGTAAATAATAACAAATTTTTGGTAGGCTTTCCAAGCTGCCTGGGCATAAAGTCCGTGGTCATAGCGGACAAAATTTAATTTGATGTTATGACTGCCCTAAAACCGGACAAGGTACCACTTGAAGCACTGCCTTGTTGCGTTATACATTAGTAACTTAAATGGAAATAGAATATCCGCATTTTGACCGCCTTGAAAGTGCCCATAAAGCCCAACTTGCTTACAGTTGTAACCGTTGTCCAATTCAAAAACCAAATAAGGTAATCCGGGAGACTTTTTTAACCCAAAGTTTTTGTGGATAAATTTATCTTTACCTCATAAGCTGATGCTGCTTTTTGTTCAAGAAGTTAACTTAACAATATTTTACGAATTTTACGGTTGGGAAAAACGTATTTGGCGACTACAACGGCAATGTAACTGGTAATTTTTTTTAGAGGAGAAGGATAGCTGTCGAAGGAGTTGTCAAAGTAAGCACATGTTTTTGACATTTATGTTAAGTATACTTTGTCAATTTACCATGCAAAGACTTTCACTGGAACAACTTTTACAAATTGTGGTAATTTATTTCCAAAATTCAGATTCTGTGTGGGAATTAACAGAGAATTTCACACACATTACGGTGCGCATAATCGCCCATATCAGAGTTGTGAAAGAATTCTATAATTTTGTATGGCAATCAGTGACTTCACAGCTAATGACTTTAAGCTTAGATTGAAATATTTAAATCATTTTTGATTGCAACGACTTCAACACAAGAGGTGCTAAAATCATTTTGAGTTATTGAATGCATTACAAAAAAAAAAAAAATGAAGTCATTGCTGACTTTATTAAATTTTATATCGCAGTCATGACTGAAAAACTAAATTGATTGCATTAATTAATTCTTTGGAAATGATTGTAATCACTGCAATAAATATTGAAGTCAATTTGAAGTCACTGAAGTAATAGGTCTGTTTTCGTACGCACTTTAAGTAACTTGAAGTTTCTTCAAAGCGTTTATTTACACATTTTGCGAGCTTAGGAGAAGAAGAACAAGCAAAATGTTACTCTCTTGAGATCGAAATTAACTTGAACTATACTTGTAAAATTTCTTCGAGCTCGTTCAAAAAGCTTCGAACAGCTAATCGTGAAGTTTGTAGATCAAAAGCTTCTATTGATTTGTGAAAATAATTGAATTGAATTTCCGTTCCATTTCCTTTCAATTTTAAGCAAATAATCAATTGTTTTCTATTATAAAATTATGCAAACAGCTATTTTGCTTGAGACTTAATTGAAGTCGTTTCCGTACTTTTTGATTAATTCTCTCATTTTGACAGATAATTAAATAACTCCCGCAGCTTGAACTTTACTCAAACTAAACTTGAAATGCGATCTTTCAAAATAAATGAAATCATGACCGAGAAAAATCACTAAAGTGACGATATATATTTACTTATCTTTATGTCTCCCGCAAACAACTTCGATGTACCAAAAAACAATTTAATTCGAAAACAGAAATGTAAAGAACATATTTTGTTTGTTTTTTGTTTTAATGAAAAACTTTTGTTAATAATTATTTATTATTATTTTAGTAAAAATATAAGTCGTTTTATATAACTTGAATTTTAGAAATTTATTCATTTTTTCAAAATGACTTCAAAATTTTTTGAATAATATCAAAAGACTTCAATTGACTTCAATTTATTTTTAGATATCAGTGATTTAAAACATGATTTAAACTGACTTCAAAAGATTTTATTGACATAAAAAATTGATTTTAATTGAATGCAATCCATGAATCCAAGGACCGCGACTATAATTGTAGTGAATGATTTAACAGACTTCAACAAAAATTTTTACGAATTGTTTTCAAAGTCATGACTTCAAAACTAGATGTTATGAAATCAAAAAATGTTTGAATGACTTAAATAATTTTTTTTGGCATTCAGCGCTAATTTCTGATTGCATGAATGCATTCTTTTAAAACTTTGGTCCATCTGAGCAGATTAAACGCAAGGCAATGATGAATCGACTTATTTCTTTTTTTACATATATGGACAATATTCAGTCAATACGAGCTTATACCGTGCGTACCGAAGTAGCCTTAGCCGCTGTAGAGGGGAGTGTGACCGACAACCCAAATTTATCGACTCGACGCCTTTCTCAACAACCCGGCCCTTGCCCGTCCAGTACAAGAAAGATTTTGAAGAAATACCTTGGTTTTAAATCGAACTGGTGCAGAAATTAAAGCCATCGTTCGGTGAATGGGCTGAAAATCAATTGTTAGTAGTTGAACCGCATTTTTACCATGAAATCATCTTGAGCGATGAGTCACATTTTTGGCTTAACGGCTACATAAATAAGCAAAATTGCTGTATTTGGAGTGAGAACAATCCTAAAATAGACTCTTCAGACTCTCTTACATACATAAAAAGTTGGTGTGTGTTGTGGTTTGCACTGCGAAGTCATCATTAGTTCTTACTTTTTCAAAACTGAATATGGAGTCAAAGCTACCATCAATGGTGAGCGCTACAGGCAAATAATCCACTAATTTTTGGTTCCCCACGTCAATATCAATCGTCGTAGTGCTAAATTGCTTAGCACGATAAACCAACACTTTATTGGGACGAACTTTTGGTGACCGAATTATATCAAGAAATGTTCCTGTCAATTGACCAACTAAGTTATGTGATTTGACTCCGTTAGACTCTTTTGTGTACGTCAAGTCACTGGTCTATGCTGGTTAATCAGCTACAGCTGACCAGTTGAAAACCAACATTCAGTGCGTTATTGGCGAAATAAAGCTGGTTATGTTGCAAAAAGTGGTTCAAAATTGGACCGATAGGATGGTCTCCATAAGACGCATTCGCTGTGACCATATGCATGCAATTGTCTTCAAATGCTAAATGCGATAAAATTTGCGTACTAATAAACCAAATATTGAGCATTGCATCAATTTTTCTGTGTTTTATTTGAAAATAGTTTTATATATCGAGTTATGTAGTGTCCAACTGAATAAAACGATTTAAAAAGATTTAAAAAAAAAAAAAAATTATCAAATTCATATAATAACTCAGTTGCGGTTTCGGCCGAATATTACAAAAAGTTCCGAATTTCGGTCTTCTGTCAAAATTTTATTTAGTTTTGCTCGGACAATAATTGTATGGTGTAAGAAGCTGAATTCAAATAAACAGAAATAACAGGCGAACTTTTGTTAAATCTTTTAAATATGTCTGTTATCTTAGAGAATTATGGTATTCCTCTTCCGGCAGTTAAAGCAGGTATTTCTTAATCATACCTCCTTCAGTCACATGTATTTTTTTTTAGTGCATGTAACGCTAAAACGCGTGCATGTTTGGCACAGTTAGTTTACTTAAATTGTTCTTAATACTTGGCGGAAAATTTTTAATTACGTCTTAAAATTACTGATTCACTAATTCACATAAAGAAAAAAACATTTTTTTTGACTAAAGTATTTAAAATAGTTAATAGATCCAATGGTTAAGTCAATTTTGTAGAATAAACCAAAATTAATTTCTTATTACTTTTAAGTAATAATACCAAAATTAGATAGAATTTAAAAAAGAAAAACAAATTTAATAGAAACCCAAACTCTTGACTCTTCAATTGTCCGCGTAACTAGTGACTAAGCTCTGCCAAACGCAGCCCAGCAGCAATGCATGCAAAACAATTACTTAGCTAGTCTGACAGCCAAGTAGTTGCTTCGGCGGATGTCATTGAAGGACTTTGCAGAAACTTTTGCACTCATTGGCTCGAGGTAGAGATTGAAAATAATTAATTGTGCAACGAAGCATAAAAACTATTGACAGTGACAGCGAACGCGCAGAGACACAGCTACACTTACGTGAACACGTTAGCACAGTTTTGCGAACATTACGTTATGCTACGCTTCGATCGTAACGCGAAGTTATAAAACCGCTAAGTTCTTTGTACGCATTTAGCTTTAGTTTTATAAGAGATTTTGTTGTAGATTTTTTTTTTTTTTTTGAATTTGTTTCGCTGCTAAGGTAGCAATTTTCTAAAAGTCATTCACAGCAAACCTGCGTGCATCGTTGCGTGCGCAAAATGCACTTTAATGAAAACCTGCATCACAAGTGCACTTTTACACCAACACCATCAGCATCACCTCTCGACGTTGTGCGGAAAGCGGCTTTCTTACTTTTCAAATGCTCTTCTATTTAAGCTGTTTACAACTAGAAGTGGATTTCGCACTTTTTGCCAGCTACCACCACTAACTGGCTTTTTGTACTTTTTTTCAAGGACCTAGGTTTAAGTTAGTTTGTTTTAGTTTTGAAGTATTGTACCACTGGGTAAAAACTAATGAGAAATCGTTTTTTAATGAAACCAGGCACTCAGCGGAACAGTTTTGCTTAAGTTCAAATTTGAAATTGTCTTAAATTGAAAAAAATTGATTTTCGAAAAAATTTCGCGAACATTTATGAAATCTGTTTTCGAATGCAATAATTAAAGATAAAAGAAAAAAAAAAACGAAATGGCCATTTCAGCCCTTGAAACGACTTTGACCGAGCTTCTTATGATGAATTGTTTTGTGTGTGTTGTGAAATGTTTGAACACAAATGATCGAGAACTACACCTAAGCCGAGAAAAAAAGCAATAGGTAAATCACCTTAGTCAGCTTGGGTAAAGAGAATTTTGTGGGAATTATAAACTTATGCTTATTCACCTAAGCAATTTATTATTTAATACATTGCTATGAGAGCACATACTTCGATACCTTGCCAGAAAAAAAAAATATTTGATCCAAAAACCAAAAAAACAAAATTATAAAACAACTAGCATGGATGGCTTAAGCATAAATTTGAGCTATTTTCTGTAAAAAAAAACACAGCTGCGTCACAAGACATACGAGAGAAGGATAGATTTGATTATTTAATAGTTTTTTTTTTTTGTAATAAAACGACTTTTAAATGCAAAAATAACATAAAGTAAATTAAAAAACACTCGTTTATATTCACACCAGTAAATTTTATTACATTTCATCAACAAAGAGAAAGAAAAAAAGAAAACAAAATTTCTTTGCCCGCCGTGCGGAATCGAACCTGGAACTTGTGGTGCCAGTCTATCGCTCTACCCACTGATCCAAGCAGCCTCCAAGAGCCGGCAGCTGTGAGCTTTTAGAATGGCCTTTCAGTGCTTATTGAGCACGGTCAAGTATAAAAATGCACTCCTTCATAATTGCATGAGTACATTTTTGGTCTCTTTGCGGGGATGTTGTGGATCCTCATCGACGGGATCGAGTTGCCCAGATGAATGTTGTGGGCTGGCCCTTCGGGAGACTCGAACTGGTTGTGGTTGTGTGAATGCTACACAGGTCTAGATTGATCGGCGGGATCGCGCGGTGGTACGACCGGGCTGACATATCTGTCTTAATATGCAAGAGATTGGATATCGTCTTCACCAGTAGATGGATTGTAGGTACGTCACTACTGAAATCTAAACTGGTACTGCTATTACGGGTAGTATGTAATTTATTGCATAATTCTCCTAATCAGCAGGGCACTGGGTGGTGCTTTGTGTTTGTGAAACGGCTTCCATGTTCGTGTTGCCAGTTTTAGGCTGGGCCTTTTATTCTTTATATGTTGTACCAGCATGAGAGTGTATACTGTGATGCCTGCAGGCTGAACATCTAATTATAATTATTCTCTCCTCGGAGGATTAAGGGCTGTTGCTCAAACTATTTCCTTTGAAGTAAGACTTGCTTTAATCTTACTGGGAGTTATTATTGTAGTAGAGAGCTTTTGTCTAATTGATTTTTATCGCTTCCAGTAATTTTCCTGGTTTCTTTTTATATCTCTTCCTCTAAGCGTAGTATGGCTAAGAATTTGTTTGGCTGAAACAAATTGGACTCCGGAGGATAAAAAAACCAAAACCCGAAAAAAGTTATATTTTTGAAATTGAATTTTCTTTTAAAAAATATTGTATAAAAAATTACCAAATACTTGGTTAATTTATCACCCAAAAAAAATTGGCAAGTCAACATGCAAAACTTAGGCGTTTTGATGAAGTACTTGGGAGGCTGAAAACTGCCAAAGCCATCTTATAAATTATGCTAGGTTTTTTTTCAATTTAACATAAGCTTTTTTCTCGGTGTATTTTTTATAATGTGGTCATGCAGACTTAAAGAGAAATGTTTTATTATGAAGAATCGATTAAAGCTTTTCTTAAAATTTTATTTTTTTTTTAATAGAAAAAATTAATCAAAGTCAAAGGCGAATATAAGCAAAAAATTTATTTAAATTAATTTTCATGCAACTTAGCAGTATATTTGAGTAAACAAAAACTTGTTACTTGGAAATTATTATGACTTCTTATAAAAGTATACCTTATTGTCATTATTCTAACGAAAACAGTTTTGTAGATTATGTGAATATTTTAAAAGGTGAACATATATAATCTGCCAAATAGCAAGTAAGAATTATAATTTTCATATTTTGGGTAATGATATTTGTCACTAAAATTTTATTTTACAATAGGTTCCAAAATTATTTTCGAATAAATAGCGCAGCATACAAATATGTGCTTGAAAGAATTGAGACGAAAATGATAGCCAGCATTCGGTCAACATCATTCCGACTTTTTTAATTAAATTTTCTTCTTTACTTTAAATTTTAAATCTCTCCAGACCTACAGTAAAACAAATTAAAATTGTTTTATTAAATAAAACCATCGCTGTTCCTATGCGAAGGACCAAAAGCTTTTAATTATTTGCTTATTTCCTCTCATTTTTTTCTCTTAAATTGACTGGTGTCATTCCTCTTGTAAATCCTTTTGCTAAGCTTTGATTACTCTCCAGCTCTCGAACTAAATGTTTAAACTGTGTGACGTTTGAGATTTTTTATTTTTTCACATTTTTAACTAACCCCTTATAGCTCATGATCATAAATTTTAAAATAAATAACATTTATAACTTGTTTTTAAGTTTAATATAGAGACTGATCCATTGAGTTGCCCTTCGTTGGACATTAGTTGGAGAAGACTTCGTTCGGGAGAAATTCCGGATGAGATAATATTGGTACTCCGTTTTCGTGTTTTCACATATATTTTTCCATTATTTTTTCATTGACGCAGCGTTTTATACAAATTTATAAATGCGTTTTATAAACAATGGTCTGTATAAAAAGTACATGTTGTTTTTGCACACCATACAATGATAGGTGTGCAAAATTTCCTGGAGTAGAAATGTTCTACGATCCTGCTATTAGTATAAAATTTTCACTGAAAATATGATACTTAAGCATTTCTTTGCTATTTGTAACAATTTGCACTTTGATGATGAAAATGCTCTGAAAAAAGGATGCAAAAGATCGTCTGTTCAAAGTGTGACCAATTATTGATCTAGTCTGCAGCCATCTTTTAGAGTTACCATTGGAGGAAAACCTATATCGATAAGCAATCCATTCCATACAAAGGCAAATTAACTGCAAGGCAATACATAAAAGGTAAACCGTGTCCATGGGGTAAAGAGGTTTTTTCATTTGGCCATATGAATGCATTGTTTATCAAGGATCTACTACATCTATAAATGAGCACTGGGTTAAATCTCTTGGTTTCAGTTCAGCTGTCGTAGTGCACCTGACCCAACTCATACCTGAAATTATCCAACTTACCAGATGTTTGAAGTGGTAAATAATAGCAAAATATGTGCGGCTGGAACAATACGAGTTAACCTGTTAACACTGTTTGTCAGACGAACAAGAAATAAAAAAAGCAAGGTAGAGGATCATCTGCCGAATAGATTAGCTTCTATGGAAATTTTATATTAGTTCACTGTAATGGCAATAAAGTCATTAACAGTAGTCTAAATGTTTATACCCCAACGCGTACTGCGTAAGGGGTATATTATCTTTGTCATTCCGTTTGGAACGCCAATAAGGAGGCGTGGCAGGTATAGAAAAGTATATATATTTTTGATCAGCATCACCTCCTGAGTCGATTTCCATGTGTCCGTCGTTCGACACAATTACAGCCGTAATTTTTAAGCTATCGCATTGAAATTAAAAATATAAGCTTCTTTTTAGAAAAGGAAGATCAAGTTCGAGAATGAGCCAAATCGGTTGAAAACCACGCCTACCTCCCATACAAAGTGACTTTATTTTAACCGTAAAATCTCTTCAAAATATACAAATATTAAAGAAATGCCTTGAAATTTTGCATGTAAGGTTTGATCTTTAATACAAATCATAACAATGAAATTTGAAAAATCGGATAAAAACCACGCCTACCTCCCATACAAAGTGACTTTATTTTTACTGTAAAATCTCTTCAAAATCCACAAAAACTAATGAAATGCTTTGAAATTTTGCATGTAAGGTTTGATGTTCAATACAAATAATAGCAATGAAATTTTAAAAATTTGGATAAAAACCACGCCTACCTCCCATACAAAGAAGCTTTACATTAACCGTCAAATCCCTTAAAAATCTGCTCAAATTGCAGAAATGTCTTAGAATTTTGCACATAGTCTTTTATATTTAACATAGACTATCGCTATGATATTTGTCAAAATCGTATAAAAACCACGCCTACTTCCTATACAAAGTGGTTTTATTAAAAACGTTAAATCGCTTAAAAATCTGCAAAAATTACAGAAATGTTTTGAAATTTTGCATACACAAGCTTTGTTATTTAACATAAGCCACTCTTTGATATTTGGCAAAATCGGATGAAAACCACGCCTACCTTCAATACAAAGTGACGTCATCAAAATTGAAAACTTTCGTAAATATATAGAACTGAATGACATCGCGTCTCTATGTATTCAAGATCCGCCCACGTCGTTTATCCAACCCATGCATATATTCTTCGTTAAAATGTGGAGTCCTTATACTAGAAAAGTGGGTGTGGCATTTTACTTTGTTTACAAATGACTCTATGTGGCAGCTAAGGGTAAAATTAAATTAAGCGTATGACACAAATATTTTTGCAGATTATACATACAAATTTTATAGACGTCGAAAGACTTCGGATATACTTCAGTACGGCCACGGGGGCTATTTTAGCTGCGGTACCCTGCCGAAGCTCCATTCCTCCATTTGAATTGGCGTTGAAAACCAAGCTAAGCGTAGGGACAAGAATAGAGCTGCCTATGTTTTAATCAACAGGCCTCAAGTTGTTTGGATGCCAAATGAAATCAGGGGTGGTTTTGACTCTACTCGCTGTTCTGCAATATATATCTGCAAGTTCAACTAAACGCAAGCGAGGAAGACCGAGCAAAGCGGGTGCTAGAGGTGGCAAGCCCTCTAAAGTGTCTGGAGCACTTATTAGTGAAAGCGATTCTGCCAAGGACTAAAACAACTACGATCCAATCCCACAATTCTCAAGAAAGAAGGTGTACCAAAAACCACCACTACGAGAACTTTGACAGAATCAAAGAATGCACTTATCAAGTTTTTTAAATTCTAAAAAAGCAGGGCGATGCAAAATAGAGGGATGGAAAAAAAAGATATTTGTAATTTGTAAAACATGCTAGGAAGTAATTGTTTGGAGTAATTTTATACTAAGCCTTAATAAATGTATTCACAACTATGTCAATTTTTCTTATTTTTCTTCAAAAATCTTCGAGAATAAATCAAAAATTTTAATAAATCCACCTGTTGTTTCTTCACTTTATATGATAACAATACAAATTTTTACAACCTTCGAGATGCTCTGCTGAATATATTTGACAAATCGTAGCATCAAAGTGACAAATTTCCAATAAAAAAAAACATTTTTCCTAAAATCATAGACCTCAAATTAGCTTGTATATAAATTTTTATATAGTTTTAGCGCTTCATAAAATATTTTTTCAACGGAAAAGGGTAATGTTATTATTGGAGTCTCTACTTTGTATCATAGGTACTTCGTGAGATTTTTCAGTGTCTTTTTTTGAGTATTTAGAACCTTCTTTTGAATAAATCATCAATTTTTCGTCTTTTAAAAAATCCCTCTTGAATTTATCCCTAGATGGTCCTATTTTATTTCATCATTCATTTTTATTTATTCATTTTATTTTATCCTATATTATTTATTTATTTTTCAAATATAGGAGCTGGTTCTATTATTTTTGACTCTTGAGCATTACTTTTGGACACACCTAACCTAATGTCCGTTACAGCTCATATCTCTCCCTAATTGATCCCTAGAGTTGTAAAATATATGAGCCGGTCTTGTTATTTTTTGCTTTTGAACATTTGAACACACCTGCTTTCTATCTGGCACTCTTTTTAGGGTCCCCATACAAAAAAACACACAAAAACTTTCTATTATCTCTCCCGAATTGAGCACTACAGCGGGGAGTGGAGGGGAGGGGGTGGGGGGGTGATATATATGATGTAAGAATCGTGAAATTAACCAATCATACGATACATATCTAATGCATCAAATGGTCAGCTTGTGATTTGTAGCACTTTTCTCTTCATTTAAGCAATACTTAATTTTTGTCAACTTAAACCTGCTCCACGTCATCAAATGCCAACCCAGCATATTTTGGAGCATAAATTCGTAAATAACCCTCATAAAAGGACTCATAAAATGATTTTATCGAGAATTTTCCAGCAACTCAATAGAATATGTAGCCAAATTTTTAGGATCATAATAAATAAGGCGATGTTAAAAACGACCCTGAACAAAAACATAACTTAAAGGCAAAGTGTGTTTGGGTGTGTGTGTGTATGAGTGTGTGTATGATGTGCGTTCACAAAGTGCAGCCAAGCATAGTAAATCGTTATGAATACGCTACTGGCAGCTAGCTGAGCTGAGCTGATCTGTTCGCTGCTGGCTGTTCCTGGCTTACCTTTATTATTAAAATTTTTACGAGCATTGAACACTTAATGAACCTGAAAATTACGCAAATTTGTACGATTTACGTGATTTTTACCTGGCAGCCAGATGGTAGCCATATGAAAAGGAGTGTCGCTGCTGTTGCTTTTCCACTTGAGTGTCTGCTGATGCGGTAGGCGGCAGCCGGTTCAGCAGATCGCTTAACGTGTAGCGTGTGGAGCTAGCGAAGAACATTAGTATTGAAAAAAATAAAAGCAAAAAAAAGTTAGGCTCGACTTTTTTTTAGATTTATGTTAAATACAGTGCTGCGGAGCATGTATAGGTATAATACACGAATGCCTAGCAATGGCAACCCACACGCACTCAGTAGATGGTGCGGTTAATCCGCACGTAGTAATCCGATGTTCAGCGTATGCATGTAATACATTTGGCGTGCCTCCATATAGCGTTAAAAAAAAAAAATGCTCATCGTTGTCTTTGTTGTTGTTGTTGTTATGGTTGTTAAGAGCAAATCCTTTTTTAAACAAATACTTAGCAGCAGGCTTAATAAGTAAGTCGCTGCGTGAGTAGATTTGGATGGCACTGCGTCGTTAAATAACTATATTTAAAAAACGATTTTCACACACATACACGCATTTACAATACCAACCACACACAATCACACATATTCATAACTGTCAACTGCTACAGCTACGCAATACGCTGAGGTGCCGAAGTAGAAGGAAAAAAAAAAAAAAATATAAACATGTTTTAAAACATTTCATGTGGAAATGATTGATAAAAAAGTGTGTGCGTTGATACGCTACACAACACGCACACATGCACAGCTGACACATAAGCACACAAATATATATAATCAAATATATGCAAATCTCTATATATGCATATTTATAATCTTCCAAAAATGAAAGCATTAAAATATTTTAACACATACAAAAAAGGCAATAATATAAAAAGAGGTTACAACACAGGGAACACGCGTTATCCTTGGATATCCTCTTTGAAATTTCCCGCTTCCACTTCATATGCCTGTGAGCGTGTATGTGTGTTTGAGCTTAAATTCTGCGCTTGTAGCGACATAAGTAGATTTTTTTTAAAAATGTTTGCTTCCGTTTCCACTTAATCTCTTCAAGTAATACGCATGAGACACAGTGACAAGGATTTTTTTTTTTCCTTTTTTTTGCCATCTACTTTTCCATCATGATTATGTCTTCGGGTGCGATACTGATGATGAATGTTTATGTTAAGCACATGATTTTTACATATAAACCTTCAATGTCATCACAAAATTTACGTATACATTTCTTAAGAAATTCTGCCAGAAAGAAGGCCTAAACTTAGCGCATTTCCTTAATTTTTTTTTTTTTTTTTTGATTTGCTGCTTTCATATTGTAAAAGTCTTTTTGCGTTTACATTAAGATGTTGTTTTATTTTTTTTTTTTAAGGTTGATAAATCTATATTCTATAAATTATTTAACTCTTTATAATTTGTCTTAATGTGACTTGTCTTGGAGGAAATACTATTAGAGATAATATAAGGATAGAATTAAATAAAAATGTATACTTTAAGTCAACATCTTGAACTAATCAACAAAATTCAACTACT
Source organism: Coremacera marginata (assembly GCA_914767935.1). Lineage (NCBI taxonomy): Eukaryota > Metazoa > Arthropoda > Insecta > Diptera > Sciomyzidae > Coremacera > Coremacera marginata. The sequence continues at coordinate 25,319,102 of OU612043.1, forward strand.
TTGGTAAAACAGTTGAGAAAGTTTTGGGTTAGAATATCAGAAGGTTTGATGAAAAGTTTGCGAATGAAATTATTGGGAAGTTATCACTATAGGTATGTCACGATTTATTTAATGAATAACTTTTTTCTTTCTGATTTTATTTAAAATTGGCATTTATTAAAATTTAGATTATAGTTTGAATATATATGTCCATATTATTTTTTGAAGACAATAGATTTCAAATGGTGCCAATTGCTTGCTTCGACTGTAATCTGAAAAGACTGAAAAGACAAGGAAATTGTTAACGAAATTCGACAAACAGCAACGCGATCTAAATCTTATGAAGGCATCTAAAAGCTGATGATCAAGAGACTTGAGTCTATGCTCATCCTACCATGATTTAACATGGCATTTTATGTAAAATCCCAAAGCTATTTTTTATCCCATCACACTATTACATACAAACTCAATTTAATTTCCGTAATACGTATTCAAAGTTTATTGACTACATAGACAAGGTTTCTGGAATCCGTATAAAGTTTTATATTTATGATTTGAAACAATATTGTTATGAAATGCAAAACCTTTTATAATTAAAACCTAAATATAATTAACCGACTTCATTTTATTTTAAGTTTATATTTTTCATTAAATTTCAAAGTTTTGTTAAATATTATGTTAAAGTTGAAAGTAAGTGTAAAAGTTACATATTAAGAATGTTGTTTCATAAGGCTGCACTAAGGCGTTTTAATTCCTCTACAATTTACTTTTGACTACTGTTAACTACACTCTGTTAACATCTATGTTAGTGTAAAGTTAAATGTTATTTACTAACATAGTCATTGACAGTCAAGCGCTATAAGTTTTTTGTTGTTGCTGCTTAAAACAATATTAAATAGTTAACGTGTACAATGGGAGAGATACAATAAATAGTAAACGTATATAAACAATGGGAGAGCAGTAGAAGAGTTTTAGACAATGTGAATGTAAGGGCCAAGGTTCATTAATATAGGTTAAGTCACTTGAAAGAAAAGCACTCTTTTTCGCCTTTGCTCGAACTGTCAAAGTAGCTGTTAGCTAAAAATTGTATAGATTCGTGTTTTGTTTTTCTTGATTTCCTTTCATCCATTCTGACAGTTCGACCGAGCTTCTCTCAAGTGACTTAACCTATATTAATGAACCTTGGTAAGGGCAACAAAAACAAATGTGTTGAGTTTTCATTGTTACTATTGAAAACTTTGCTTTGACTGATCGCTGTAATACAGTGGTCCTAACAGCCTATGCCCTCGGGCATGGTATACTGATTTACAAGGTAGAAGAGACCATGGCAGAATTATAAGGTAGAGCCGAATCGGAGAGGAATGAAGTAGAAAGCAGAATAAAGCGGGCTAGATGTCAAAATCAGCTGTTCATCTCGAGTGTCTTTATGCTCACGTTTCGCAGTGGTTTTTAGGTTGAAACTGTTACAGTTTTTTAAGCAATTTTAAGACTTGCAGTTTTTACAATATTTTCACTCAAATTATCACAAATTTAACACCCGCGACCGCACTGTTTGCAACCTGGAAACATAAAATATTTTCTTCATTTGCAATTTCTACGAAATTCGTCGTTTTGACAACAAAACAACCTTTTTCATTATCCACTCTTCGTTGACGCGTAAGGACGCTTAGCGAATCGGCCCTACCTTATAATTCTGCCATGGGAGTGACAGTTCTGTTGGCGATTTTAAGTGGTCAAAAACACATTAAAAAAGATAAGCAGCACGAATAAGCAGCAAAACAGATGACAAGTTAAACTTTGTATTGATTTTGACAACTCCCGATCACCAGTAATCAAAATAAGTTCCACTTCAATTTACTTCCTTTGCATTCAACTGGAGCAAGGTTGATTTATAAGGTTGTCGCAGGGCTGATCGAACTCTCTTCTCAGTACCCATAATTGTCAAAACCAGCCAATTTTGCGAATGACTACGAAAGAAAAATGGATGATAAAAGAGAGCACTTGCAGATTTTCTATGAGCTGTCAACTTCGATTTGACAATTATGGGTACTCGCTCTCTCCCTTGCGACAACCTTATAAATCAACCTTGAACTGGAGTATTTTACTTGAGCATGTATAAATGTATGGATATTAAGTCACTGACGAGCAATGAACTACGTCAGTATCCATTCAAATTTCATGCAGAACGGGCCTGCGGCACGTGCATGCTTGTTATATTGTTGTCGTTGCTGCGCATATGCAACTTATGCTACACTCATAAAAATATAATCTTTTATTATTTCTATGCAAAATGTCTCTTCTTGAATGGGAGTTGCAATTCTTTTTTGCAGAAAATATTTGTTTTGAACCGCAATGTATGGTGTGCTACCGGACTGCTTCTTTTCGCAAAAAATATAATATTGAACGTCCTTATAACGCTTGACATAGTTTAATATACAAAAATTTGAGTGAAACTGAGCATAGAGAATTACTACTGGCTACTGGAATTATTACTGGCTACTGAGCAAATGCACATTTATCCAAAGTTTGTTCATTCAAATGTCCAAAAAGCTTCATACATATGTAGTAAGTTTAGATCTGGCAAAAAATTGCCGGCGTTACCAAGATGGCTTATTTTTTAAGGAATTGACGCATGCATTGATTTGTATTAAAGTCATGCATGCGCGACATTATGAGAATAATCAAACAAGCCTTGCATGAAAGCTGAACTGAGACTCAAGTTGTATTTTTTTTCCAGTGCAAAGCTTTCAATGAGCTTTTATACACAAACAAAGTATGCTTGTATAGAGTTTGGTGACCACTACTGTAATACTATCCACTTTGTAGGTGTTCATATATCAGTCAAATGATTGAAGTATATCGCGACTTTTTACTCTCTTTAACTCTCTCTGAAAATATTGATTGACGCTTGCTCACACACGATTTTTTGATTGAAGCTCCGACGCAGGCATTTGTTTCTTTTCTGCTACCTACTATTTTGTGAATTCATATCGTGCTGTGTGTATCACTTTATTTGGGTATTTCTTTTATTAATTTGATTTGTGTACATAAAAATTTTATAAAATGGGAAAACAATAGCGAAAATATAGTTGATTTTTAAGGATTAAAATTAATCACATTAGAAAATCAATATTCCGGAAATTATACCTATTTGAATGACCATCGCATGCAAGTCATAAAAAAACAAAAGAATTAATGAAATTATGGCAGGAACTAAAGAAACTGCACCTCTTTTTCACTTCAAAAAAACTACCTTTGTTTTCAGTTAACTACTTTTCTTGATATAATTGGCTACTAAAAAGCAGACAAGTAAAATAATGCAACCCTTTGACTGATTGATGCAGGTCTGGAGCTCAATCAAAATTTTGACTGACGAGAGAAGATTTTGGAGTTCATTTTCGCTCTGAGATAAAGTTCATTTTTTTTTTTACATAGGAAGCAACAACAAATTTTGATTGATTCAATCATTTGACTGACGTATGAACACCTCCTTTAAGAGAATAATTTTCTTCTCAGGTTTTACAATCTCTCCCTTACTTTTTAAATTTTTACACTTTTTGTTGAAAGTTAATTTCATTATTTTTACTTTAAGATTTTAAAATGAAAGCTTCAATGCCAACGTGTTGTCATTTCTTATTGACAGCAGATTATTATTCTTATTGACAGATTGACAGCAACTGACTATTGAAAATGACATAGTGAAAACTAGGCATAAGTCATAATTTGCTTCATTTGAATGTGAATTTGAGTTATTTGGGCATCTACTTAATTTTTTGATGATGAACATTTCTTCCAAGGCTTTTTGGATAGATTCTGCCTCCCTTATTAAAAAACAGGCGTTTAATAAGATCAGCATATCTCAAACTATTAAAAATATCATTAATAAGAGGTGATACAAGTTCACAATACTCAGTCAAATATCCCTCATAATTTAGTCTAAAATTGGTTTTCAATCTTGAAATTGTCAGTCGAATTTTTAGTTTTTTATTGGATCTTTCCCTCAAGACAACAATAATATAAACAAATCTTCGCATCTAAAAGAAGTTTTCCTTTTTATTGTTCACCTTTTATTCAAGGTCAGAAACTTTATTCAAAGACTATTCAAGAAAAAACACTGATTTAATACACAAATGTGCATTTCTTATTTATTTTGTATAAAAATGTAAAAACAAAAATTAAATTTATATGTGAAACGAAAATATTTTTACTTGAAGAAATATTGCCAAAATTGTTATTAAGACTTAACAGTTATTTTACACTTTTAAAAAATTTAGGTACTTCAAACATTTTAACCATTTCGTTTATTTCTATCTCTTTGCAGGTACGTAAAAAAGCACACTTTGAGCTTTAAGCTCTTTAAAGCCTAATCAAATAAGTAAGTAATTGCAAAGTGCTGACAGCTTTAAGGATGCTTTAAAAAAATATAGCACAGGCAAGCCACGTTAATCTAAAGCAAATCCTATCGAGCGAAATCCTTTCAGATATACTAAAAAAATACAAAAAACAAAAAATAAAATTAAATTAAAACAAAATCTGCAAGAAAAAAGAATTCATATATACGCTACATGCGCCACTTTCAGTTAAATTTTGCAAATCATGCTGCTGCTGCAGGGAGTTGTGGTAATTGAATGGTTGGGAGGGGGGGTTGGGCGCCTAAAATGCTGCTACATTTTTGCAGTTGTTTCAGTAGCCGTTACTCCTGATGATTATGATGTTGCTGATTATGATGATGATGTTGCTGATGATGATGATGCTGGTGACTAGCGGCATGACGATGATGTTGAAAACGAGTACCTGATGTGGCACAGAAACATCGGTTGACAACGTGCGCTGCATTTTACATGTAGCAGCCTGCAGCAGGAGTAACAAAATATATATAAAAAAATTTAACAAAAATTCGAGAAAAAGAAACCAGAAAAACACAAAAATTAAAAATACTGTCAAGCTGTATGCAAATAATATAGAAACGTTTTATTGCGCATAAACAATAAAACAAACTAAGAACTCATTTTAGTTGAAAATGTGCAAGTTAGTCAATTTTTTTTTTTGCAGTTTTACTGATGTGTGCATAATTTTGCGTGCAAAACTAATCTTGTAAAAAATCCAAAACTTGCTAGTTTTCAAATTAATTTAATTATTTACGTTAAATAAGTTCGAGCATTGTCAGAGTTGCCAACTTCATTGTGTGTGGAATTTAGCACTCACTTAAATGATTTTAAAGGTGAGTCACGTATTGTAAAGGTTTTCGATTTTCTCTTCATTATAGGCTGCTGCCTATGCTTGTGGTGCTTAACTCAATTGCTTGCTCATGTGCGAGCACTTGGAAGACCTATTTTTCTGTTTTTTTTTTTTTTTTTTAATTATTATTGTAATCCAATTTACCCAAATAATTTTCAGTTCAGCGACTAGCATTGGGTGAAGTTGCAGCTACCTACCATCGCTTTCGCCTTGCAATCGCTTACCAACCCCTTTTGAAGAGCATTAAAAATGCCAATTTTGTTCTTGCCCAATGAACGTTGAAATTTTCCAACAACATCGATTAGTTCCAATTTGAAAATGACGCATAACATCGAGCATTGGGCAGGAGGTGGTCGCCAAAAACAAAACCAACAAAAAATAGAATTCATACAAATAAAAGTGGCTAAAGTAATTAGAAGTTAAATGCTTAGGCGGAGAAACTTTAGTTCGAATAGCTGGGTGGAGATTTTCAAGCAGTATAATTTTTTTCTTAAATTTTCTTTGCATGCAATTGAACGAGTTATTAATGAAAGTTTTTTTTTTTTTTTAAAAGTTCAAGCATTCAAGCAGTGCTTGAGAAGGGTTTTAGCAGGGGAAAAGATTTTTGAAAAAATTTTCTAATAATAAAATACTGGAAAATAAATTTAAGAATTCAAAATTCTTAATTAGAAATGAAAAATTCAAAAGCCAGTATTTTAAATTCAAAATACAACATTCAAAATAATTACTTATTTATGTGGTGCTACAGCCCTAACTCGGTTTTGGCCTCGTCTAAAAATTTCTGATCTACGGTTGCTGGCACCAGCTGGAAACTCTAAATTTCGTCAAGTTGTTCTTCACTTGGTCATTCCAATGGAGATGCGGTCGTCCTGTGTTGCATTAACTGCCGCCGTGTCCATCATCTCAACATTAGATACCCAGCGAAACCGCTCGATTTTTATGTACTTGCTATATCGATCCATCATCTTCGGTACTCGTCATTCACGTAGATCGGTCAGTAGATCTTGCGAAGGATCTTTCTCTCGAATTCTCCCAAAGTTTTTTCATCAAAACTGCTCAGCATGCAGGTTTGTACTGTATATATCAGGACGTGGATGATAAATGACTTATGGAGCGTAACTTTTATTCGCCAAAAGAGGGCATTGAGAAGCAATGGCGTACTGAGCCCAAAGTAACACCTGTTGGCAAGAATTATCCTTCGTTTTATCTCATTACTGATATCTCAATACTGATTTTGCTTGCAAATTTTTTAAATGACATTTTTGTAGCATGTAAATTTACCTTTATTCATGCATATGCAGATAACATTCAGCTGTACCTGTCTCGACCACTTGGTCTCTTAGAAGACCTAAGCTTCAGACTTAACCCTGACTTACTATCTCTTAATAATAGGGCTGTTGCAAACTCACTTGTTATAAGCCCTTTAAAATCCAAAGTTATGGCGATTTCTTGAAATTGCACTATCTTTATATACATTCTACCATTATTTATTGGATATGGCCTATGAGACATTATTGGAAAAGCTAAAAATCTGCGTTACTCTAAGCTGACTTGTACTACTTACTTACTTACTTAGATGGCGCCTATAACCGTAAGTCGGTTTCCGCCTGTTGTAAGAAATTGCGCCAGCCATATCAGTTTCGTGCTTGCTGGCCCCAGTTGGAAGCTCTAAGTTTCGTCAGGTTGTCCTCCACTTGGTCCCTCCAATGGAGATGCGGTCGTCCTCTTATGCGTTGTCCGCCGCTGGGTACCGAATTAAATATTTCCTTCGCTGGAGCATCATCTTTCATCCACTCAACATGACCTAGCCAGCGAAGCCGCTCGGTTCTTATGCGCTTTACTATGTCTATGTCGGCGTTTAGCTCATACAGCTCATCGTTCCATTGTATTCGGTACTCGCCATTGACGCAGATTGGTCCGTAGATTTTTCGAAGGATCTTTCTCTCGAACGCTCCCAAAATCTTCATCAGAGCTGCTCAACTGCGAGGTTTGTGCTGAATATAACAGGATTAGTGCATGATTAGTGACTTAAAGAGCGTGACTTTTTTTCGTCGAGAGAGGGCTCTGCTTCTCAATTGCCTACTTAGCCCAAAGTAACACCTGTTGGCAAGAGTTATCCTTCGTTTTATCTCTTTACTGATATCGTTGATGGAGTTAATGCTGGAACCGAGGTAGACGAAGTCCTTCACAACCTCGAAGGGGTGTTGTCAACAGTGACGTGGGTGCTAATACGCTGGGACTGTTTGTTTGTTGACACCAGATATTTCGTCATATCTGCGTTTACTGCAAGACCCATGAGACTCGACTCTTTTTCTAATTTGGAGAATGCTGCACTGACTTCGCGTGTGTTATGGCCAATGATATCAATATCATCGGCATACGATAGCAGCATAACACTCTTATAGAATATTGTGCCGCTTTGTCTCAGATCAGCAGCTCGAATGATCTTCTCCATGAGTAGGTTAAAAAAGTCGCTTGATAAGGAATCACCTTGTCTAAAACCTCGTCTGGTAACAAATAGGGGGGGAGAGGTCCTTCCCGGTTTTAGCTGCGCTGCTAGTATTGCTCAGTGTCATCCTGCATAGACGGGTTAATTTTGCAGGTATACTAAATCCAGACATGGTGGAATATAGGTGATCCCTTATTGGACTGTTGAAAGCGGCTTTTTAGTCGACAAAAAAATGGTGAGTGTTGATTTGCTTCACTTTGGTCTTCTCCAAGAATTGTCGTAGCGTGAGTATCTGGTCGGTGGTAGATTTTCCAGTTCTGAAGCCACACTGATACGTAAACCAATCAGTTGGTTTACGATGGGCTTCAGTCTTTCACATAATACGCTCAACAGGACCTTATAGGCGATATTTAGGAGGCTTATCCCACGGTAGTTGGCCCAAATAGTGGGATCGCCTTTCTTGTGGATTCGGCAGAGTACATTGAGGTTCAAATCGCTTGGAACGCATTCTTCCGTCCATATTCTGCATAAAAGATCTTGAATGCATTTAAATAGAGTTTCGCCTCCGTTCTTAAACAGCTCAGAGGTAGACCATCGGCTCCCACTGCTTTGTTGTTCTTAAGCCGTGTTATTGCTGTCAAGACTTCATTATAGTCGGGCAGCGGAACTTCAACGCTGTCATCCATAATTGGGGTTTCCAGGATATCATCTCTATGGCGGGATTGTTGTCGTCCTCGCCATTCGGAAGACTAGAGAAGTGTTCCCTCCATAACGTCAGTATACTCTAGATATCTGTCACTAGATTCCCGTTTCCATCCTTGCAGAAAGAGGCCCTGGTTTTATCGGCCAGGCATCTTGTCTCTTCGAAAAACTTTTGGACCTCGTTCCTGTCCCCATACATCTCAATCTTCTCACACTCGCGCTTTTCTGCCTCTCTTTTTTTTCTCCTGAAAATACGTCTCTCGTCCCTCCTCTTCCCTCTGTATTTCACCTTAGCAGCACGCGTTACAACCGACTGCAGGGTTGCTTTGTAGGCGGCATTTTTTTCTGCAGTGGCGTCGCGACGCTCTTGGTCGTGCCACTGGTTTCGGCGTGGACGGTGGTAGCCAATAACCTCTTCGGCAGCCGTACGTATAGAGTAGAAGATGTGTGCCCACTGCGCGCATATATCGTCAATCGGAGGAGTGTAAATTTACAGCTTAAAAAAGTAATTCTAAATTCTAGATCCAAAAGTCTAAATTCAAAAATCTATGCATAAAATTAACAATTCAAAATTCATAGTTCTAAATTGTAAGATCTAAATTTAAGACTATGAATTTTAAATACTTAGTTTTAAATTTTAAATAATTAAATCTAAAGTCTGCATTTTAAATTCTAAATTTTATGTTCTAAATTTTTAAATCCTTAATTCTTAATTTTAAAACCAAAGTTCTTTATGTAAAATTATAAATTCATAATTTTAAATTCACAATGCAAAAATTAATAATTAAAAATTCTTTATTCTAAATTCACACCATAAAGCAAAAAACAAAAAATTTAATAGTAAATCCAAAATTCAATATTGAAAATCAAAAAGCAATGACCAGAACTTACAACTTATATAAAAATTGTAACAATTAATAATCGAAATGCAAATTGTAAATTAAAAATTTCCATACATACCAATTTTGTAATTGAAATTCTTATAAATCTAAGGTCATTCAATAAGTCCGTAGGATAAGTAAGAAAAAAACAAAATTTTGATAAAACTCGATTATATTATTCAACATAGTTGCCTGCGAGAGCGATACAACGAGTATAACGATTTTTCCAACTTTTATAGTACGATTTCTCTTTCTCGTCAAAATAGGCCTCAGTTTCAGCGATTTCTTCATCATTGGACTTGAATTTCTTTGCAGCAAGCACTCTCTTAAGATCTGAAAACAGAAAAAAGTCGCTGGGGCTAAATCTGGAAAATGCGGTGAGTGGGTAAGCAATTCGAAGCCCAATCCATTCAATCGATTTGTGACAAGGTGCATTTTCTTTGTGAAACAACACTTTTTTCTTTCGAAAATGTGGCCGTTTCTTGACGATTTCAGCCTTCAATCGATCCAAAAAAGCGCAGTAATAGTCGCTGTTGATGATGATTATCGTTTGAAGGTTGGTACTAAATAAAAATCATATTGAAAAAAGTAACGCCATCTATGTGTCATCCAATGGACTTTTTGAACGTACTTACCTTATCATATTCAAAATATTAAATTCTAAATACAAAAACCAAATTAATACTTTTAAAATCCAGATTCAATATAATATTACCTTTCAGTTTAATCGTCAGAACTTACCCAGGTCAGGTATCATCGAATTATTTCCACATTACATCAAAATTACTTCACGACTTCGTACCAATTATAATTTATTTTATTTCTAAATCTTCGTTAATATAGAATTTTTTTTTTTTTCTTAAAGATTTTCTCTTAAGCAGGCTATTTATGTGAAAGTTTTGGTATTTTCACTTTCGCTGTTAATTAAAACTAAACACTAAAGCTTAAAGTTGGAATAAACAGCAAGAAAACAATATTATTTCATGGCAGCAGCTTACGTTTTCGCATTCATATTGTTTTATTGTTTGCCAGTTACAAATTTAAAATAACAACTTCTTCCTGCCAATCTAGCTTAAGCAGCACTAGAAAAACACCAAAAAATGGTGCGCCCTATCACCATCGCCGCCAGAGTAACAGTGTCTATAAACAAAACCCAAATCAACCCCAAACCGATATCATTGTTCATAGAGTTGAAAATTATTTTGCTAACATTTACGCAAAATAACATTGAAGAAAATTTCAATTTGCACTCTATAAATTTATAAATTAAACAAGTCGAGTACAAAAGGGTTCTCCCTCGGTCATTCTTATAGAGGGATTGATGTTGGGGTTGCACCAAAAATACCATATATATCTTAAGGCTTGTATAAGAATCTTAAAATTCTGTAATGTAAATTTTGAAACTAAATAATGATGAATTGTATCTTTAAGCAATCTTTTTTAATTTAATATCAACAGCTATGCCAGGCGAACTGCTATTTAAGATAAGGTGAAAATAGCTGTTACGATTAATTGTAAAGCGAGAATTTATTTGCATGTTATTGTTGTTGTTGTTGCTGATGCCATTTGAAATATTTACACAAATTCATGGATAGCTAAATGAATGTTAAACATTATAATGAAATAAATAATATGTTATGCAAATTAATGCTGAGGTGAATCCGGCTTAGTTGTTAAAAGTGGGCGGAGCTGACAGCGTAAAACATTAATAAAATCAACTGGAAGTAGTTGTTTAAATTGTTTAATTGTTAAAATTGCACAGTGCAATGAACATTTAGTTGGGAGAGTTGATATTATTTTTGTAATCTACATGCTTTCCAAAGCAAAGTGCAACTTATGCACTCTACAAACTGATTGTTTGATTTTCATTTGTGAGAAAAAGAAGAAAAAAACTAGTAAGGAATGGAGCTTTGGCAGGGTACCCAAGCTAAAATACCCCCCCCCCCCCCCTTCCGTGACCGTACTGAAGTATACTCAAAGTCGTAAGCCGTCTATAAAATGTTTATATATAATCTGCAAAAATATTTGTGTCATACGCTTTTTAATTTTACACTTAGCTACCACATAGAGTAATTTAAAGACTGCTCATTATTATAAAGAATGTATGTGCAAAATTTGATCGATATGAGTAAATTAATGCCAACGGTGTAAAATAATTTGGTTTCAAATTAAAATACCCCGTTTAATTCCACAGAATTTTGAAAGCTGACTGCTCATTATTCCAAAGAATATGAAAAATATGGAAGAAGTCGGACAAACAGTGTAGAAAGAGTTCGATTTAAATTAAAGTGGCACGCCTCTGTCTAATTCAGCGCATTTTTTTAACTAATCACTGCTCATTATTCCAAAGAATACTTACTTACTTGGGTGGTCGTAACAACCCGTGTCCGGGTTTCAACCGACCTCATCAGCTCTCGCCAGGCGCCTCTGCTTTGCGCGCGCCTTCTCCAATCGGATACACCAAGTACGGTTAGGGCTTCCTCAGCCTGGTCCATCCATCGGAGGCATGGTCTCCCTCGTCGTCGTTGACCAGCGACCCTCGCCTCGAGCACCTTTTTCGCTGGAGCTTCGTCGTTCATACGATGGACATGACCCAGCCAGCGTAGTCGCTGCACAGTTATACGCCGAACTACGTCAATGTCATCGTAGAGCTCATACAGCTCGTGGTTCATTCGGATGCGATAGTCATCGCCGACTCGAACAGGACCGAAGATTTTGCGAAGAACTTTTCTCTCGAACACCCCCAGAGCGGCTGCGTCAGTTTGCGAAACTACCCATGCCTCAGCGCCATAAAGCAGCACAGGTAGAACGAGCGTCTTGTAGAGTGTTAGTTTTGTCAATCGAGAGAGGGCTCTGGAACTTAGTTGCTTACTGAGCCCGTAGTGGCACCTATTAGCAATTATTCTTCATCGCTTTATCTCCAGGCTGATTTCGTTTTTGCTATTAATGGCGGTGCCAAGGTAAACGAACTCCTTGACTACTCCAAAGAATATATTTGCAAAATTTGGCTGAAGTCGGGAAAATGGTGTAGAAGGACTTCGATTAGAATTAAATTGACACGCCCCTTGTTTAATCCCACCCACTTTTGTAGGCTTAAAACTTCTCATTATATTGGAGAAACGGTGTAAATTGAAATAGAATACAAATAAAGTGTCACGCCTCTTGTCTTGTACCTCACTCACTTTTATAAACTAGAGACTAATCCTTACACCAGTGCAAATATGTGTGCAAAATTTGTTTTAAGTCGTACAAAGGGTGTAGAGGAATTTCGATTAGAATTTAATTGGCACGCCCCTGGTCCAATTCCAAACACTTTTCAATGCTTAAAACTTCTCCTTATACTAAAAAATATATATATGAAATTTGGTTGAAATCAGACAAACGGTGTAGATGGAGCTAGTTTACAAATTAATTACCACGCCCCCTGTCTAGTACCACCCAATTTTATAAACTTAAGATTGCTTAAATTATCAGGGATTATGTGTGAATAATTTGGCTGAAATCAGACACATGGTGTAACAGAAGTTCGATTTAAAGTTAAATGCCACACCCACTTTTCTAGTCTAAAGACTCCACATTTTACAGAAGAATATATGTATGGGTTTGATAAACGATGTGGGCGGAATTTAGGTACATACAGATAATACGCCATTCACTTATACATATATATTTAAGAAAGTTTTTCTATTTTGATGACGTCACTTAAAATTGGAGGTAGGCGTGGTTTTCATCCGATTTTGCCAAATATCATAGAGATGGTTTATGTTAAATATCAAAGCTTATGTCGGTGATTCCATGTCAATTCGACTTTTTTCGAGCAAAACCTGACCTTTGTGTTTCTGATTTTTTTCAAACTTTGAATGTAGGTAGTGCTCGTAAAAATAACTTAAACTGTGTTTTTTGTTTTTGCCAAAAACTTTTTTTTTTGAAATTATACACTGTGAAAAATATCAAAATATCTTCAAAAATACAATTTGTGCATGTTTTCATTCAGCTCTAACTTCGATACCGTAAGTCGTATAGAAAAAGAACTAAGGTATATTTTAAAGACCTTGACTGTGTCTTTTTGGTGGTACATTTTTTTTTGCAGTGCTTTTATGAAAAAATTTTTTTTTTTTAATCTTAAATTTTTTAAACTTATTTTTCAAGGTCATCGCAACAAATTTTTTACCTTTTTTATATAGTGTCTTTTTAAGGAATCAATTCCAAGGGCTAGTTCAAAATTTTAGGATGGAATTTCAACGATTTCTATTTTTAAAGATTTTTTGAAAAAATGACTACAACAAATTTTCTGTTTTTATAACGAAAATTCAATATTTTCTTTTTAATATGTATTTTTCCGATGAGAGAGGTCATACTGTAATTGTAAACACCAGTCATCGTGATTAACTGCAAGAATCATTGCTCATAAAAACGTAATAGTGATAAAAAAAATTCCTTCTAATTGTTTAGAAGTTATAGCATTTCAAAGCATAGAAATTTCACCTTATGCTACTACCCACACGTAAGAATTTACATCTAAAAATTCAAATTTTTACACTTTTGAGTAGGCCATGAATTTTCGCGAATTCAAATATTCAATTGTTCAAGAATTTCCTTCGACTAAGCGAACTTCATCTCAATACATTTAAACGATTTTCAATTGCCACAAGTGTCGTGTCCCAAAAACTGAAGTCGAACAATATTTTATGAAAGTTAAAAACAAATTTGCTTTTTATAGTTGAGAACGTTGCTCTTGAAGTGTGAAATGTGACGGCTTGGGTGGCACAATTAAAAGACTTGCCTCGAGGGCTAGTCTGCAAAATGTCAACGAGCCTATAAATACCCCAAAAAGATTTTTTAATTGGGTTTCAAAGAACATAAAAAATATTGACACTGAATTTTTTTCTTCAGAACAGTACCGCCAAGAAGCTCAAGTTCTCCAAAAACGCTTTAATAAAGCAAAAATAATACATGGAACTTTGACCCACCACTCATTTATTCCTAAAGGAAAAGGAAGAATTGAAATGCGAGTAACATCCACAGCACCTACGTCAAATATTGTACAGGTTTATAAAAATTTAAAAAAAAAATAAAAAATGTTTGGTTTTGTAAACTATTGACTTTATTTAAGTGTTAAAAGATATCTTTTTGGATTTTCATTGGTATTGACATAAAAAAATGGAAAACTTTCGATATTAGAATAAGAAATATTTTAAAGACATTTAAAAAAAAAAACGTTAAAAATAGTAATCGTTGAAATTCCAACCTAAAATTTTGACTAAGCCGTGAGAGTTGATGCTCTAAAAAGACACTGTATAAAAAAGGTAAACAATTTGTAGCGATGACCTTGAAAAAAGAGATTAAAAAATTTCAGATTAAAAAAAAAAAAAATTTCATAAAACTGCTACAAAAAAGTGCACCACCATAAAGACCTTGTCAAGGTCTTTAAAATATATCCTTATTTTTTTCTGTGCGACTAACGGTTTCAAAGATACAGCGGTTTGAATACATGCACAGTTCGTATTTTTTAACATATTTTCATATTTTCCACAGTGTATATCTTAAAAAAAAAAATTAAAACCCAAAAACAAAGTACGCAGATATAATACTTTTTAGGAGAACTATCCAAGCAGTGAGTTTCAAAATTTTCAAAAATAGTGATGTCAGAAACGTGGTCGATTTGACATGGAATCACCGATGTACAAAATTTAGAAACATTTCTTTGAATTTTGTAGATTTTTATGAGATTTTACATTTTGAATAAAGCCAATTTGTATGGGAGGTAGGTATAGGAAGTAGGTATGGGAGATAGGCGTGGTTTTCATTCGATTTTGCCAAATATCATAGTGATGGTCTGTATTATATATCAAAGCCTTTGTATGTGCAAAATTCCAAGACATTTCTGTAATTTGAGCAGATTTTTAAGATATGTTACGGTTAATGTAAGACCACTTTGTATGGGAGGTAGGCGTGGTTTTTCATCCGATTCTGTCAAATTTCATAGTCAGGATTTATATTGAAGACCAAAGGTTACGTGTAAAATTTCATTTTTAAAAGATTGACGGTTAAAATAAAGTCACTTTGTATGGCAGGTAGGCGTGGGTTTTATCTGATTTGGCTCATTCTCGAACTTGATCTTCATGTTTTAGAAGGAAGCTTATATTTTTAATTTCATCACGATAATTTTAAAATTACGGCTGCAATCGTTATCACAGACGGGCATTCAGACAGTCAGATAGACGGACAGACTGACGGACACACGGAAATCGACTCAGGTGGTGATGCTGATCAAAAATATGTATACTTTTCCATACCTGCCACTCCTCCTTATTGGCGTTACAAACCTAGTTAACCCTCTAATGCCACATTTTTTGTTTGAGCTCCAAAAATCATATTATACTAAGTAATTTATTGGAGAGAAAAACGAATCTGAGTTTCGTTTTTCGTTTTGATACTTTGTTCGTTTGTTTAAGGTGAAAATGTCGAATCCGCCTAGAAGCGTACTTGGACATAAACACAAAAAATAAGCAGAGAAGTGTGATTTAGATTTTTAATAGTAAAACAGGTATGTATGGAGTGAACAATTTCCTACTCATCAGTACTTTTTTCACTTCGATATCACTTCGATTTGATGAAAATCAAAAATTTTTGAAAATTAATAAAATTCATTAAAATTAAAACGTAATATTAATATAGCTTTAAGTGATATACATGGGTCTATTGTAACCTTTTTATTTATTAACCTGGCAATGCTATCGGGTTGGTAACGCAGCATTCGAGCGAGTAACTCGTTTGAGCTGTCATTAATATGGACGAGTGTCTTGAATGCAGCCGTTAACTGGCTCGACCAATCGCATAGTCAGGCTTAGCTTGTAAGAAAGATAATCGACGATACTCGCTCGATTTCATAGAGTAGACATAAAATGTAACGAACAGAAAAGAGTTAGTTCAAATAAAGTATTGTTACAAAATATGGTGAAATTGAATTTCAAATTGAAATAATTGTCAAACGGAGCATGCCAGCGCCAAGCGGTAAAAACTGAAATGTGACTTGGATGTTCGTCTACACTACAAAGAACAAAGACATTTTAAAAATTTTTCCACAGATTACGGTTTTATATTGATTGGCGTAAGCCCCGCCTAAAGGCGGGCCTTGGCATTAGGGGGTTAATATACCCCTGACGCAGTACGCGTTGGGGTATAAAAATGTTTGTGTCCGGAGTCGAACCAGCGAACTTTTGACTGATAATCCCTCTGCGCTTATACGAAATGATTTCAGTTGAAGTAAGCAACATAGAACATTAATGCTGGTTGTCATTGACACTGCTGATAGATTTATAGAAATAATATTCTTTCAATGTTCCCGTCATTTATTGCTTAAGACAAACACTCTCTTTTCTGACCTGGGCTAAGAGCTATGGTACCTGAAAGACCCAATAGAAAACTAGTATTTTGACAATTCAAAGAAAATGGTTGATCTTACGATTTTGAGTACTGAGAAAGATTTTAGAAAAAAAAAAATAATGAAAAATATTTTCACCGAATACTGAGAACTTGTATCTCCTCCAAAAAAGTATGCTTTTGACAGTTTAAGATATATTTAAATGCCTGCTTTTGAATAAAGGAGTTGGAAACCTATAAAGAGGCTTAAACTATTGTGAAATTTATTAAATTCAAAGTTTATTTTTGTTGCAGTTGTTCTAATTCCCTGAATTCAGTTTGGTAAAAAACATAGGCTTAGTAAGAAAAATAAAAATAAACCTACTTTTAAATGTGGCAATAATAGGTTACTTATATGTTAAATTGTGCTAAATTAAATGGGGATGGAATTTTTTTGTCCAAAAGCATTTCATATTTATTTTATTAACACAAAAAAAATCAAATTTTTTTAAGAAAGCAAAAACGTAAATATTCACCGCATATTAACACATCTCTTTGGCAATACACTTTTCGGTATGATGAAAAAACCATTTCAGCAAATATTCTGACTCTTTTAGGACTCAAATTAAAGAGCCTGGGTGCTCATAATGAGTGTACTTAAGACACCGATGAGCCATTTTCCCTTCTTGTAAGTAAACACCTTTCTGAGACATCATTTTTGTTATTTATGAGTTATAAAAGAGTTCGAAATATGTGCATTTTAAGAGTCAAAATTATGACTGTTTTCAGAATCTTATAAAAGTCATATTTACGATTCTCTTTTGATTCATTAATTTCAAAAATATGATGTTTTTATAGCTCATATAAAACAAGTATCAATTTCAATTTCAGTGACTTGCAAGGCTCATATTTATGAGTGTGTTTCCCATCCTGCAAGGGCTCTTTGAGCCGAGCTAGAAATACGACTCCTCTTGGAGCCTAAATTATGTGCATTGGCATTGACTTATTATTATAAACCAAATATGTTTTCCAATTCAGAATGTGAGAACTAAAATGTAGAGTTTTACAAGTAGCTTTTAGCATGGCATTATTTCGCAAATCTCTCGATTCTTTTTCGAAAATTTTTTTGGTCCCTGCAACGGCTTATAGCACTTTTTGGGGTATATCTACAGCCTTTAATATTCATTTTACAAAGCTAAAGTATATGCCAAAATAACAGTTATGTGGTGGATGAAACGAATATCTATCTTCAGATTTTGTCACTTCTGTAATAAAATCACAAATTACAGAAGCAAACACATTTTCGTCATGCATAAAATACTTCAGCAGATGCTTATGTTGTTGTTATGGTTGTTGGTTTGGTTCGGCCCAAAATCACAAACGCAACATCGTGTCGTTTGTTGAAACGTTTCGTTTACGAATATAAATGATTATGAGCGCTCATAAAACCTTCATTAATAGGACTCTTTTCTGACTTCTAATTATGAGCGCTCATAATATCGTCAGAATTTTCACACTTTTTGAAGTCATAAATACGACCGCTCATAGTAAAGATTATTGGGATGTGAAACACTGCGCACTCACATCTATCCTTAAAAGTTGCTTTTTTAGCATTTTAAATAATTCTTAAATTGCTTTTGTTTTGATGAAAATATTTCATTTAAATTTAGGCTTAATTCATAATTTTCAATTAATAACTCATTTCTCTGGCTCATCTCCAAATTTAAACAAATTGTGCATAATTGAATACAAATAAGCTTTGATAGCTAAAAGCAGCACATGATTTTCAATAATTTCGACAAGTTGGAAGCTCGGTCTAAGCACAAAATAGCTGAGGTGGAGTAATTTATGACCACCGAGCACTTAAAATTCAAACAAATTGATAAAAACAAATTTTATGTATAGCACAAAGATATCAAAAATATGCATTATAATAAAATATGAAACTAACGACATAAACTGTCAGTCAAAATTATGTAAGATAAGCGAAAGTCTATCAGCCAGTCAGCCAGGAGTCAGCCCCAGCTATCTGCTCACTAACGGCGACCAAAAACTTTGCACTGAACTGAACTTTGTGTGCGCATCTTAAGGTTTGGCTATATATTTTTCTTTACATTTTATTGTTAATTTTGTTTAAACCTCTAAGTTGTAGCAACTTTTTATCAGTTATTACTTTGTTATCTCTTTTGCGGACTGTAAACATCTTTTGCCCAGCTCAATATCAATTACCAATGTCTTAAGCATGCCTTTAGGCGTTCGAGGGAAAAATAACCTTTTGTATTATTTTCCATGCTGATGACCCATGAAGTAAATATTTGCTGGCTAACATTAAAATATTAAAGAACAAAAAAAAAAAAAAAAAAAAAAAATCAAAAGATTTCTAGGCTCTTTGGTGTGTGTAGAAATTGTTAGTGTGTGTTTTTTTGGAATTTAAATTAAAATTTATGACGTAAGGATAGTGCTTTTGTATATTGCCGGAATTGGCAAAAAGTTTATCTTCTCACTTTTGAGTTTATAAAAATATTAAAAATGAAATATATTTTCTTCTTAGATACTTTTATAAGCTGAATTTTATGAGCAAACAACAGACAACACGCTGCTGCTGCTACTGACATTTTCTTGGTGAAATTAGCCAGCGGCCAATAATTGTGAATTTCTACAAAAAGGATATCGGTTTGAAAAAAATATACAATTTTAATAAATGAAGCGTCGATTGTTGGAATGGGGTATGTTTTGCCCAGGGCGAACATGCGTTGTTATGTTTTTTGTTCTTTGCTAATAAGAAATCCTATTACAAATTAGGTTAAAGTATAGCTTAAGAATCTGTTGAAATTATTCAATTGAGAATTCATTCTATTAAAAATAACCATGTTTAAATATTCGAAAAAGCTTTTTAGCCAAAAGCTAAAAAGAGATAATTTTACAAAGATGTGCAAATCAGAAATTTCGTGGGACTAAGTTCCAGATTTAAGATGAAAAATATATTATATACATTCCAATACATTTGGTAAGAGCGGGTTATAATATTGTTCTACCCATAAAAATATTACAGACAAAAAAATTACAGCTCAACGTATTTTACCAGAATAATCTACAATTATGAACTATGGACTAAAGGAAGAACTAATAAATTATTTATAAAAAATTTACTATATCACGCAAGTGAAATGACCTAAAACAAGATTTACCGGAAGAAACGTAGTACTTTGCGTTGCCATTTTTACACTTTGAAGTTGTTTAGCTCAAACATACTTTCATGCGAAATATTTGCGTATTAGTACGGGAGGTAGCGTTGCATTTTTGATGGTGATTTATGGACGATTGATTTTGAGTGCAATTGATAGTTTATATATGGTAAAAAAAAAGTCAGCAGATCTATTGATAGGGGTAATATCGTCAGCAGGTGGGTTATAAGTGCCGAGCAGGCATTTTATCCAAGTATGCAGTATATCATCCATATGTGCCTTTTTCTGATTTTCTCCGCTCCCCGTCCGTTTTCCGTTAAATTGAAGCTAAAAAATAAGATTTGCAAAAAAACTGGATGTCAGTTACATTAAGTACATGAGTAATTATTTACTCTATGACTCTTTAAATGACAGTTTTACGCTATTATATTACATAAACATTTTTATGCACAAGAAAAAGACAAATTTTTTTTTCCATACACAATTTTGACCTTGGAATGACCCTTAATGGTGTTTTAAGAGATCAAAGTCACAATTTGGAGGTAACTTATTTTTTAAACTACCCTGGCAAATATTTGGAGTGGCATATTTCTCGACAATTGAAACCTGTATCAGTTTCATTCGACCTGAAATGATATTATGAATATTATATTTGCTACAGGTGTATATAACCTGCTGACTTATAACCCACCATTGATTTTCCTGCTGACTTTTTCTATAATTATTATTATTGTTCAATATACTGCTGTGCAAATTTTCAAATGACCAGAAAACACTTTTGGATTTTTTTTTTTCTTTTGACATAATGGAAATTTTTTCTGCAACCGGTCCACCCCCACTAGGGCTGCTGACGTTCGGATTACTAAATGACTACCATAAGGAATAAGTTATGATAAGAATCAATCGACCAGGAAATGATTGTGTAAAATTCAACGCTACCTCCCCAGCAATATTGTTAAGTTTATGAAACACGGTCTATTTTAATTAAATAAAATAAGCCTCTTGCTTTTCCCAGCTAAAATAGCACATTTCCCAGCAAGACAAAAATCTGGATCCTCACCTTAATTAGGCGTAGCTTTAGTAGGTTCTGTTACTCACTTTGAGGCTGAAAATTAAAAGAAATTTTAAATGGAATTTTTTGGGAGATTTTATTCCAGGTAACAATTTCACCTAAATAAGCTTTGAGTAAAGCTTTGTATAAGGAATTTATGTAGGAATGAGAATTCAAACTTCTTTGTACAATTTGTACAATGTACAAGTTTTGTAAGAGGTCTATGCAAGGAAAAAAGGCGTATGAAATTATTTGCTTTGCGCACGAACTTATATAAAGTTTGATATAAGGTTTTTATTCAAGGATTATTTAGGAACTTGGAAACTAAAAAAAATAATTGTTTTTTAATATAATTGTAATCTCCTTCTATGTCTCAACATTAAATTTTATTTAGAACAGAAAACTTGAACATTTAGAAGTCTTTGTATATCTTTGTATATGTACTAAAGAGTAGCACGGGTATGTTTGCAAGACATTTGTTTGTGGTTCGCATGTGCACTGTATTCAACTCTCATCTTTAACAGCATTTAAATCGTGGTAGAATAAGAGAAGGTAGATGCATTTCGGAGAGACAGATATGCCATAACTGTCAAAACGAATTTGATAGCTCATAGAAAATCTGAAAGCGATGAGAAAGCTTTAATTGGAAAAATTTAAACAAAAATGTGATTTGTTTTGATTTTGACAATTTTGGCTACGAGAAAGAGAGCGCAGCTCAAAATGCATGTACCTTCTTTTATTGTACCATGATTTAAACATAAACAACATAGAGAGCAAGAACAAATGAGCATAAAGCATAACAAACACAAGAAAAACGAGGACTTCATCAAAGCAAGCATCCCACCGGGAAAATCAGAATTGATTCTAATAAAAATGTTGCTGGCATTTTAGAATGTATTCAAAAGAATATTTAAAGTTAAAGCAAAACGTGTGAATTGGAATCTATAAATTAATTAATTTACTGATTCCTTTTTATTGTTGCAGGAATCGATTATTAAGTATATAGAAATTTCTATTAAATTTTATGTTTTAAGATTACTTGCCCGCTTTTATAGTAAGTGAAAAATGAATTGATTCGAAAACAAATTCAGCTATAAGTGAGAAAAGAGTCAATCTGTTGTAATTTATATATCTTTTGTTTTTCTTTCTCGACTTTGTCCGCCATAAATTCTCGTTGAAAATTGTGTCAATCGAAAAAAATAACAATTCAAATGTAATTATTTGTTTAAAGGCCATTTACTTCTGGTTAGAATGATGCAAGCAGAAAATAATATTTTTTTAAAGAACATGGCACCAATGTAGCACCAAAAAAGAACTAAAGAGTTTCAATTCTTCCATACAAACCGCATTGATTTCTCCAAATCGTTCAAAAATATCTATGCCTAAATGACTTTTTAAAGATGAATATTTTTTCATTTACAAAAAATCAATACTTTCAGCATTTAAAAAAATTCATTTATTAAGCAAATAATAGAACCGATTTCAGAAGCGATTGTAGTAGAAGCGAAAAAAGACTACTATCACTACTTTTTGTAGGACATCTCCATGTTAAAAATAATCAATTATGGAGTCTATTAATGGGGAGAGAATAGATTCTTTTTTCATACATTATTGATTCTTTTTTCCCGGTTTGATATTGCATGGAACACATTGATGACGGCAACGGCTTTACTTCACGACATAATAAAGAAATGTAGTCATACCGATGGCTACTTGATTATTTTGAAAGCGACGCAGCAAAAAGCTTTCCCACACGCAAAGCCAAAATATTAAATGAACAAAGCTCTCTGTTCATTGGTATGGAGAAAAACGTTTTTGATTTAATTCACGTTTCCTTACTGCCAAAGAATGCATTCCTTAAATTAATTTACCATTTATTCATTTCAATGTATTTACATAAGTTTAATGAATCTGTTCTATAAAAGTAAGAACTACTTCGTTGATTTAGGGAACTGATTTTCGGTTGTAAGAAAAAGTTCTTAAGATTGACCAATTTATTAAAACAAACAAATTTTTCTACGATTTTATTTACGTTTTTATTTCAGTGTATATACGAGCAATTTTATAAAAACACAGGTGCGTCCTTGGACACACGAGAGAAGCAAAGCTTTTTCGCAGTTTCATAGATTTGATAACTTTTAAATTCAAAAATTTAGTATAACATAAAATAAATTGATTTATATATGTAGGAATGACAGACGGGTTTGACAGTGTGACAAACGGACAAAGGACAACAAGAAGTGGACAAACGTACTAACAAGCAACTATTTGGCATCACTGACAAACTTAAGAAAAAGAAAAGAGACAATTAAAGCGGACAAGAGAGAAAACGGACAGACAGAGGAGACAGTTTTTGTATGACGCGGACGCGAACGGATAAGTAAAACTCGATGTAATGTATTTAATAAATAATAAAAGACCTATTAATAATAATGTTAACAAAATAATAAATGAAAATAAAAGTTTTAATTAAATGTTGTAAAATCGAAGTTCGTGTTTCATTACTACAATAATTGGGGACTCAGACCGTGATTGAACAATTGAGCCAAAACCTAAAAGAACAAAGTGACTTTAAAAGGAAAATGTGCCTAATTAAACAGTTTTAAATAACTTAAAAGTGAAGAAAGTGAAAAAAGAATGTTAAAAACAAAACAGTGCAGTAGCAACTAAAACTTTAAAATTGCATTAAATTGTTACAACAACAACAAGCACGACAAAAGTAAAGTGGTACAGTTGAGTCATCTAGAACTTTCTCGAAATTTTACAAACTGCCAGTGATGACGTCATACAATATTTAAAATTCTAGAACGTGCAAGTGAAGCGTCGAAAGGAGAGAAGCAGAAAAAGTTTGCAGCATGCAAAAATACTTTGAAGGGGAAGGCGACAAAATAAGCAATGAGAAAACAGAGCTGCTGAGATCAGGAGAAAAGATGAAAGCTAAGGAGAAGAGTTAAGAAGAACCAGAGGACAGTCGTGAAGAGCGTTAAGTTGGTAAAGAAGAACATAACGTTGGAATACAAGAAAGTCAAACTGGTTGAATAGAACAGAGTAAGCTGTTTAAGAAGAGCATAAAGCTAGAAAAGACAAAAAAGTTTGAAGAAAATCGTGCAGCGTAGCAACAAAGCAGCGGAAAAATCATTGCAGAAGAAGGCAACATAAAGCGTGGGGAAGTAAGCAACAAGACAAAAATAAGCTAAGCAACGAAGGGGAAAGCAAGATTCAGCGAGCAGAGAGCAACGAGAGAGAGCAAAAAACCCACCCTTATTTCAAAAAGCAATTCGGTGAGCTGTTTATCGTTCATTTAAGATAATTTGTTTTGTATTGTTGATAATAATAGAAACTTAAGGGAAATTGAAAAAGTTTAAACAAAATGTTAATGAAGTTCTTTAAAACTTAAGCAATTTGTGAAACTAATGGAAAATTGAAATTAAAAATGTAATTAAATTTAATAACTTGAACAATTTATTTTGGATAGCTAAAAGAGAGAGAGAGAGAAATTGAAATTACACTAAAATCAAAAAGTATTGAAACGAAATATTTTATTGAAAAAAAATATTTAAATTAAACTAAATTCAAAAAGTATTGAAACGAAATATTTAATAAAATTGAAATTAAACTAAAATCAAAAAGTATTCAAACGAAATATTTAAGATTCTTTTAAACTTTAAAATAAATTTAACTTGAGATTATTATTTGTTTTGAAAACTAATTTTATTCTAATTACACAATTAAACTAAACTAAACTTAGGATATCATAATTATTACACACTTTTTACACTTACCTTAAAATATAACTTACTCTTATTCTAATCAATTTAATAAATATTTAAAATTTGTTTATTGAACTTTACGACAATGGATGCACAGACCATTTTAGACATGACAGTGTTAACACTCAAGGACAAGCTAAAGGCGGTTGGGTTAGGTACACAAGGACGAAAAGGTGACCTTAGAGACAGACTCCTACGGCATTATAACCTCCTTCATAGCGACGACGAAGAAAGCGAAGTTGAATCTGCGTATGAAGAGGCTACAAATCCTTCGCCAGAAATTGCAGTCATTAAACACAGTTTCACACTTAAAGACATCGAAGACAGTTTACCTTCTTTTAATGGAACAGATTCGCTGGACGTACAGCAGTGGATACAAGAATTTGAAGATAACGCTTTAACCTTAGGTTGGAGTGGACTCCAGAAGTTTGTTTACGCAAAGCAGCTCTTCAAAGGTGCAGCGAAACTATTTTTGCGGAGTCAGTCAGGCATCAAAGATTGGGTTTCCTTAAAGACAGCAATCGTTGAAGAGTTTGGCACTAAGTTGTCGTCGTTAGACGTGCATCGCATGTTGCAGAGTCGCCGTAAAAAAAATAACGAATCGTTTAGAGAATATTTATACACTCTTATGGAAATAGCAAAGCCAATTAATTTAGATGAAGTTAGTTTAGTAGGGTATTTTGTGGAAGGTATACCAGATTCAAAAGTAAATAAAACAGTTCTTTATCAAGCCAAAACTGTTGCAGAGTTAAAGGAGCAGTTGAAAGTTTACGAGAGAGTGCATGGTTTGCGTCAGTCATCAAACAAACCAAATCAGTGGCAAAGTTCTCCAGCAACAACAGCGCAAGTAAATGACATCAAGATTAAAAAATGTTTCAAATGTGGAGCTACATCGCATTTCGCTAAAGATTGCAATGCAGCTGAGAAACGATACAAATGTTTTAAGTGTGGACAACTGGGTCATCGTAGTTTTGAATGCAAGCAGAGTTCTGAGAATCAAATCAAGAAAGAGGGCGGTAAGGTTAATACAATGATAGATGCGCCTCTTCGACAGTATAGTGGGCTAATTTTTAAAACAATTAAGGTTGGCAATACATTTTTTGAAGCAATGGTAGACACAGGCTCTGACTTAAGTTTACTTCGTTTTGATACCTTTAAGAAAATAAAAAACTTGGAATTGAGTACAGAGAAGAGACGACTTGTTGGCATTAAAGAAAGTGAACTGGTTACGATTGGCAGTGTGTTCACTAGCATGCTTGTAGATGAACTTACTTTAGGCATTACTTTTCACGTTACCAAGAGTAATGACCTGCGTTATGAAGCTGTTATTGGAAATGACATTTTAAGTAGAGCTGACATATTGTTTTCCGAGGGCAGAGCCGAGTTTATGAAGAAAGTAAATAAGAATAAAGTCGATAGCATAGAGTCAAATGAAAAGATTAGCGCAACTTCACAAGTTTTTCCAAGTTTAAATGAAGATGGAAATAAACTTTTACTCTTAAGCGAATTTGAATCAATTTGCATGCTTATGCAAAACGATTCTGGAGAGGATAAAGACGTTGAGTTATTGAATTTATCTCATCTCACCAAAGATCAGACCATTGATATAGCAACGTTAGTGGAGCACTATTCTCCTGCAAAGAAGTCAAACTCTCCAGTGCAGATGAAGATTATTTTATCAGATGATACGCCTATCTATCATACACCACGCAGAACGTCGTATGCTGACCAGCTTGTGATAGATAAGCAAGTAAGCAAATGGTTAGAGGAGGGTATAATTCAGCCAAGCACGTCTGAGTATGCCTCACCGGTGGTTCTTGTCTCAAAGAAGGATGGAACAAAGAGATTATGCTGCGATTTCAGAAAGCTTAACGAGAAGATACTGCGCGATAATTTCCCGATGGTGCTGATGGACGACGTCTTGGAAAGGTTACAAGGAGCAAAAATATATACTACTCTTGATTTGGCTAATGGTTTTTTACACGTACCTGTGGAGCAAGGTTCAAAACGATATACATCTTTTGTAACGCACAGTGGCCAATACGAATTCAATTTCGTTCCGTTTGGAATATGCAATTCGCCTGCGGTTTTTTGTCGCTATATATCAGCTATTTTCCGCGATTTGGTTCAGCAAGGAGTTATCGTGATTTATATGGACGATATTATTATTCCAGCACAAGATATTAGCGAGGGTATCGAAAAGCTTAAGATGGTTTTGGATAGAGCAGCTGAGTTTGGATTGCAAATCAAATGGCAAAAATGTCAATTTTTAATGGAAAAGATACATTTTCTTGGTTATATTGTTGAGAACGGTGGCATAAAACCATCGGAAGAAAAAGTGGAAGCAGTCAGAAGGTTTCCAATCCCGCATGATAAGAAGTCTCTTCAAAGATTTTTGGGACTTACGTCTTATTTTCGGAGATTTATGGAAGGATATGCTGTTGTAGCGAAACCATTAAGTGATTTGCTAAGGAAAAATGTTACGTTCAAAATTCATGAAGAGCAGCTATTGGCATTTCAGCAACTTAAATCAGCCCTCATAAATGCACCAGTTTTAAAGCTATACGACGCTAATGCTCAAACTGAGATACACACGGATGCATCTATGCACGGCTATGGTGCCGTTCTTCTTCAAAAAGACGGAAACGATCAGCAATACCACCCAATACAGTACATGAGCCGCAAAACAAAGCCTCAAGAAGAGAAATACCATTCATATGAATTGGAGGTTCTGGCAATCATTCAAGCTTTAAAGAAGTGGCGCATATATGTTCTGGGCAGAAAAATCAAAATTGTCACGGACTGTAGCGCTTTTACACAAACTATGAAAAAACAAGATGTACCACTTAGAGTCACGCGCTGGGCTATGTACCTCCAAGATTTCGACTACGAGATTGAGCACAGATCTGCTACGAAAATGAAGCATGTGGATGCTTTAAGCCGAATGACGTCCATGCTTCTTGAAGATTCTCTCAGTTTTCGGCTTAAAGAAGCTCAGCAATGTGATGAGTGGACGAAAGCAATCGTCAAAGTATTAGAAAGTAATGATTACGAAGATTTTTATTTGAAAAATGGCGTGTTGTATAAAGATGCAGTAAAAGAACTGATAGTTGTACCACAAACTATGGAGGAAGAGATTATTCGTCTGGCACATCGACAAGGACACTTATCAGCTAAAAAGACACAGGACTACATCGATAAAACATTCTACATTCCGCAAATTGGTCCGAAAGTAGCAAAAATTGTGAAAAGCTGTATCGAGTGTATTGTTGTGGAAGCTAAGTTGTGCAAAAAAGAGGGTCTGCTTTACCCTATTAACAAAGAAGACACACCACTTGGGACGTTACACATAGACCACGTTGGTCCCATGGAACTGACTCATAAAAAGTATAATCATCTGCTAGTTGTTGTGGATGCTTTCAGCAAATTTGTT
Source organism: Coremacera marginata (assembly GCA_914767935.1). NCBI lineage: Eukaryota > Metazoa > Arthropoda > Insecta > Diptera > Sciomyzidae > Coremacera > Coremacera marginata. Next base: position 25,347,152 of record OU612043.1, read on the forward strand.
TGGTTATACCCTACACGAAGTACCGACGCTGCATCTGTAATCGACCGACTAGAAAAGCAATCGGCTATATTTGGTAATCCACGCAGAGTAATAACCGACCGAGGGACTGCTTTTACAGCGAAATCTTTTGAAGAATATTGCCAACGAGAAGGTATCCAGCATTTATTGATCGCGACGGGAGTACCACGCGGAAACGGCCAGGTAGAACGAATACATCGCATCATCGTGCCTATGCTCGCCAAGTTTTGCCAAAACAACCCAGCTAACTGGTATAAACATGTGGACAAAGTCCAGCGTATTATCAATAATACCCCGCCTAGGAGCACCAAGTTTACACCTTTTAAAATACTTACCGGAATGGAAATGCGTACTGCTGACGATATCGAACTGCGTAATTTACTAGAAAATTCTATTATAGAAGACTTAAACATTGAACGTGAAAACATTAGAAAGGAAGCTCAAGAAAATATTTCGAAGATACAGGAAGAAAATCGTCGAACATTTAACGCAAAGCGAAAACTGGAATTTAACTACAAACCAGGAGATTTAGTTGCTATTAAACGAACTCAATATGGCCCAGGCCTGAAGTTAAAAGCAAAATATTTGGGACCCTACAATGTTCTTAAGAGGCTTCCCCACGGAAGATATGAAATCTCCAAAGTTGGCGATCATGAAGGACCGTTTCAAACAACTACAGTCGCTGAATATATGAAGGCTTGGTGTCCATCGTTCGGGTCGAACGACCGTGCAGGACGGCCGAATGTAGGAATGACAGACGGGTTTGACAGTGTGACAAACGGACAAAGGACAACAAGAAGTGGACAAACGTACTAACAAGCAACTATTTGGCATCACTGACAAACTTAAGAAAAAGAAAAGAGACAATTAAAGCGGACAAGAGAGAAAACGGACAGACAGAGGAGACAGTTTTTGTATGACGCGGACGCGAACGGATAAGTAAAACTCGATGTAATGTATTTAATAAATAATAAAAGACCTATTAATAATAATGTTAACAAAATAATAAATGAAAATAAAAGTTTTAATTAAATGTTGTAAAATCGAAGTTCGTGTTTCATTACTACATATATTAAAGAATACACACGAAACCAAATTTAACAATCATTTTTAATACCATGCCGATGTCATGCATGCGTTAGTTAATTCAATATATATTGATATCATCTATTTTTTTTTTGACACGTAAAAAACGCATTTGTCAACGCACTTGTGGGCATTGCTTATAAATGCTTGTACCAACAACACCACAAACGCATTCACAACGCAAACAAACTGATGCTGGTGACATCTTGTGGCAAGTAGAAGCAAAGTTTTGTTTGTTTTAGTATAGCAAATACACAATCCTCTATCTATTGATAGATGGTGACAATCTACTGCGGCATAGCTTCTGTTATACATAACATTGAATTAACAACTCCTTTTACTAACAAGGCTTTGTGGCCTGGTGGATAGTGTATTGAACTCTCAATCAATAGATACGGGTTCAATGCCCACGGCGCACAGTGCGTCGACTCCATACAAGCAAGGGACATAAATAGAAGGAGTGCTTTTATGATAATGTAGTTTTGTATACTTCTTCAGTTTAAGCTAATTAAGAAAAATTTCAAAAATTGTTAAAGTTGGACAGTCTCTTGAGGTACCTCCCTTGGACCTATAGTAATTTTTACATGATTTTGTATACAGGGAGGTGCAGACAAAGCTTGGCCGAATTTAACAAAACTTGGTCAAAAAGTAAAACAAATAGACGCATAGATGTGTACTGAAAATGGTTGAAATTGGTTGGATCCTAGGGGTATCTCTCTTGGACCTATATTAATTTTTCCACATGATTTTGTATGGGAAGTACTTATAAAAATTGACCGATCTTAACAAAACTCGGCCAAAATACTAAAAAAATATAGTTATAGATGTGTACTAAAAACGGTTGAAATCGATAAGACTCTAAGGGCCTTCCCTGGGCCTATACCAATTTTTTACATGATTTTTATGGGAGGTACATAGAAAACTTAACCGATCTTAACAAAACTTGACCAAAACACAAAAAAAAAAATTATAGTTATAGATTTGTATAAAAAAGTGATAAGATAACAAAATGCCGAAAGTTCACATATTCAAAAATTATTGCTTCATGTTAGGCCTAATTTAATTCTGATGCGGAGAAGGAATGGCCTGATAGAGCATTTTCAAAAAGTCAATATATTAAAAAAGCGGAAAAAAGCAGAGTATATTTTACATGATTCGAAGAGTTAAAGGCATATATTTAATGGCCCTGTACTTACTTTTTCGGCAATTTAGGTCGATTTTTTTTTATTGATCATTAAAAATGGTAAAATTTTTATATAAAAAAAAAAAATTAAACGAAATGCCCATCTCAGCCCTTGAAAGGACTTTGACAGAGCTTCTTATGATCAATTGTGTTGTGTGTGATGTGAAATGTTTGCACACAAATGATCCAGCACTGGACCTACATGTTTTACGCCGACTCCGAACGGCTCATATTCTCAAGAAGCTTTTCATGGCAGTTTTTACTCTCTGAACTTTACCATTATCTGCAAAGAGGTGACGGCCGAACAGAAAAATTAATTCAATTGAAAAAACTTTCTGTGTCAGATGGAGGATTCGAACCTGGATTCTCTGGCGTAAGAATCACACTCTCTCTACCCACTACCCTCTACCCACTTTATAAAGTTTGCAGAAAAAAACTTCTCTTTTTATCGATATATAACATTTTTGTTTTTTATTTTTTCCCAATCAAATGTAAAACATATTTTTCATCTGTCTTTTACCTTTAAAAATATTTAAAATATTTAAAAAAATATTTTTAATATTTAATGCTAAATTTTCTTGTTGTTAAAGCGCTCGCAACAAAGAAATCATCAAATTTCCAAGACAAAATCTGTCGAAAATTTTTCAGATTTCACTCAAGCAAATCACAGAACAAGGCATAAAAAGCTTTGCTTCTAAAAAATTGCTGGTAGAACCAGAATATCTGTTTATATTTGGGATTTATATACCTATATTGGAATTGATTTCTTGTACATTTGTGAGCTTTAACCTGAACTTTTTTTTGTTTTGTAGATTCATGTTCAAGTCACCTCAAATTTATTCACTTGCAAAGTTTCAGGTTTGTGTATCAGCGCTACGATTTTTGTGACTGAAAGGGTGAAAGTCGCTACGTGGCAACGTGGTAAGCCAAGCATGTAGCTCGTGGCGTACTTAACTTAAAGTAGAAAATAACGGTATTAAAAACAAGAACACCAGCTTATAAACAAAAAACAATACAATTGATAAAAAACAAATTAAAATGAAGGCGAGGCCAAGAGTCGCTTGACATTCTTACAAGGCCAAAGAATAGAGCAAAAAAAAAAAAACTCAGAGGAGATGGATTGGAAGAAGGTTATCAGCAACAGCCAGCTGACCTCAGGCAAAGTTAACGCCCATGTGATTTTAATAGGTGGGGTAGATGTCGCTGTTGGCGCTGAGTGTGACACACCGTTGTTGATTATTTGAACGTCATTGCCATTTTTTTTCTATAGTGCCCTTATTTTGTTATTGTTATTGTTATTGTTTTTTGTTTTTCTGTTTTTGGCTTTCAGTTACATATAAATCAGCGGATGTTGACATTTTATGCGATACTGACACAGGAAGTTGATACCGTGTATTTTTTTTTTTTTTTGTTTTTTTTGTGTTTTTTTGTTTGTGGTCTTGATTTTTGTTTTAACTTCTAAATTAAGTTCTTTCGAACTCGATACAAACTCGAAATCTAATATCAAGTCAGCATTTGATTTAATAACTTTACTTTTACTTTTACAACCAAGTTTTTCTCAAAAGTAATTTGAAGAGGAAGTTTTCAAAATTCCTACCTCACCTTAGAGACAGAGCTAGAGCTAGTCAATGAGGCAAAGCAATGTAAAAGATTGCTTTTAATGGCTATAAAAAGTCAAGATATATTGACATAAAAAAAAAAAAAATAGTAGAAGGTCAAAACAATACAATAAAAAAAAATTCTTTACGGTGTACCTTATAAAAAATTTTATTAAAACTTTGAGCATTTTTTTTATTAGGAAAATCAGATAATATTGAGAATAATTTTTTTGTTTTTTTTTTCATAAGAAAACTTTTTAAAACAATGAATATCATATCAAAAATATGTGGCATATTTATTTTTAAAAATAATATCTTATCGATATAAAAGGATTTCTTTAAAAAATTTAATAAGTAATCTAATTGATTTAATTAGATTTCATTTTTTATTTGAATAAGAAAATTATTGATATTCAACAATGTTGACAATATTGAGATATATTGAGAACATTAAAAGAAAAAAAAAAAAATACAAAGTCAACACAATGTAAAAAAAAAAAAATAAAAGAAAAACCAGAAAATTTTCTGTGGTTTAATCAAAAAAGATTGTCTTATGCAAACCATCTAGACAATCTAATTTAAACTTTGAGCATTTTTATTAGAAAAACCACATAGTATGAAAAATAATTTTATTGCTTTTTATATAAGGAAGCTTTAAAATCCATGAATATCTTTCGAGGACCGTTTGATAAATCAGTTAAAAATTAAACACGGAATAATTTTTACGACAAAAAAACCGTTTTATTTTTTTCAATACAGTCTCCTTTTAGCTCGATCTACTTCGTTCAGCTTTTCTCCAATTTGTTGATCCCATCCGAAAAATACGTTTTCGGAAGGTACTCAAAATAGGCCTCTGTTTCGGAGATGAGCTCCTCTCTGGTGGTGAATCTCTTTCCGCCGAGCCATTCAGGTTTGGAAACAGAAAAAAGTCGCTGGGGGCAGGGCCGTAGCTAGCGAAATATTGGTCGCAGGACTAACAACCTTTTTTCAAAATTAGAAAACACTAAAATAATAATACAAATGGGAACTTAAAGGGGGGGTGGGGGGCTGGGGGGTTTTGAACGGAATTTTTGTTTTAAATTATATATGTGATCATTCAACAAAAATTATGTCTATTAAACTCATCGTAAAATCATAAAAAAAATTTTGTCGACGTTCGGAAAAGCCCATTTATCAATTATTTGTCTATTTGAAGCAAAACGTATCGTCGAAATTATTTATAAAAAAATTTTTGTTTTGATTACCAAAATTCACCTCTTGAAATAATTTTAGAAAAAAATTTAACTCAAAACCCGCCCTCCCCAACCTCCCACCCCTAACAATTTTTATTTTTATTATTTTTTTACCGTTTTCTAATATTGAAAAAATGTGTAAGTTCTAGAAGCCAAATTTCTCTAGCTACGGCCCTGGCTGGGGGCCAAATCTGGAGAGAATGCTGGATGAGGAAGCAATTCGTGCTAAAATTTATGGAATTTTGCCACGGTAACTGGGCACGTGTGAACGCGCGCATTGTCTTGATGGAAGAGTACTTTTATCCTCGCCAAATAGGGACGTTTCTTCTTTCAAAGCGTCGTTGAAGAGGTTCAATTCGGCTGCATGGTATTCGCCATTGATCATTCTTTTCGGTGGAAGGTAATCCGGCCGATAACACCGTCTTCGCCTTTTTCGGAGCACGTTCGGTCGGTGAAGTCCAATGTTTCGACTGTTCCTTTGTCTCTGGTGTGTAGTAACAGATCCATGTTTCGTCCACGGTTACTAATCGACGGAAAAAAAATCCTTATTATCTTTGTTCAACATCGCCAAACACGCCTTTGAATCAATCACACGATCGCGTTTATGGTTGAGAGTGAACAAACGCGACACCGATCTTGTGCATAATTTTTTCATATTCAAATGATTTCTCAAAATGTTCCACATCCGTGCGTCTGAGATGTTTACAGCCTCAACAATCTCGCGCACTTTAACTCTGCGATCGGCCAATACGATATCACGATAACACGATAGAAATGGTGAATTTTAGTGACCATTTCTGATGTGGTGACCTCATTTGGGCGTCCTGAACGTTCGGCGTCACTTGTACTTGTACGACCGCATCGGAATTCAGTAAACCACCTGTAAATCATTCCAATCGATAGTGCGGACCACCCCATAGTATTTATCAAGTCTTTCCTCGGTTCGGCTGCTGGTTTTTTTGCGCAAAAACTAATGCTTGATGGTCACACACAATTCACTTTTCTTCATTTTCGCCAAAATTCACAAGTTCGTCTGCTGTCAATGGCTGCCAAGCACATACTAAGCATCGCAGCGAGCTGAAATTTTGACAGTAGTCTATTAACAGATGGTAGTTGGCAGGATCAGTGTTGTATTTAATGTTACTAGGCGAAAAATTAAAAAAGTCACTAGCGTCGCGAAGTGCCATCGTATCAAAATTATATGATTTACTTATTGATTTTAAAAGTTGACTTATTGATTTTAAAAAGGGATATCTTATTGATTAAATAAGACTTTTTTGTGAAGTTCTATACGAATCTAATTTAATAAGATTTTTCTTTTAATTTATGTAAGGAAATTATTTTACATCAAAACCGGATCTTCATTACATCTTACGTGGAAATATAATTTTGCTAGCCTAGAGTTTTGACAATTTTATTACAATTTGATCTATACTATTATATATAAAAGGCTACTTATGTATGTTCGGGACCGCAAAGCTTAAGAACGGCAGGCGTTATTTCAATAATTATTTTTCTATTGGATAGCTATGCTGCCCAGTTCAGACATGGGCTATATGAAATTTGCCATTCCCACTTCAACGTCTTATACATGCGGAAAACATAAAATAGAAAGAAATTCCAAGAAATTTGGACGGAAAAAACACCAATCGATGTTATTTTTTTAAAAAACAGAAGTTTTACGAAAGTGGTCACGTCTATGAGCCACGTCCCCTACATTAAGAAAACATAATAACACGAGATTTGAGCAAAAAGTTTTCAAATTGTTCTGTATTAGATTTAGATAAGTAAAAAAAAAAAATATATAAAAAAAAATTTTTAAATAATAAGCTATAATTTAAAACCAAAACGTGAACTACATCATCACAATAAACATCATCATAATAAACGCGTAAGTAAATAGGTAAGTTCTAGGGAAGTATATAAATTTAGAAATTTTCAAAATGTAAAATACACAAGTTTACTACACAATATCAGTGGAATTGAATCTTTTAGTAGGCTTATCTGTATATAAACCGCGATCCATTATACAGATTTACTGCACAATATCAGTGCCTTAAGCTTTTAAAATTTAAATGTATTTTACATTTTGAAAATTTCTAATTTTATATACGTCCCTAGAACTTATCTATTTACGTACGCTTTTATTATGATGATGGGTAACCAAGAGAGAGGTTCTTCTGAATCTGGAATATACCTACTATATACATATATGACAAATGTCACTGAAATTTATTTTTTTCTTTTTAGTTCACGTTTTGGTTTTAAATAAAAGCTGATTTTTAAAAAATTTTATTTTTATATTTTTTATTTTATACTTTTTAGTCTTACAGTTTTATTATGCACATATTTTATTTGAAAGCCTTACATATAGCATTTTAAGTTTTTAGACCATTAACCTTAACAGTACATATTAACATGATTTAAACCATTTACAGTATTTATTGCATAATATAATTTATATGATATAGCATTTTTATTGATTTGTGGGCGGGAATAGGAGGTGTGGCCAAATTTAAACCCCTATCTTCTACTTGATGTTAATGTGCTGCCAAATTTTCAGCTGAATCGGCCCAGTATTTTTGTAGATATATCATTTTTATTGATGGGCGGTAAAAGAGGGTAAGGCAACATTTTTTTTCTAACCCATGCAATACTTGAAAGACATTTGCTGCCAAAATTTCAGCTGAAACAGTCCGGTTGTTTTAGAGATATATTAATTTGTGGGCGGTAAAAGAGGGGTGTGGTCAAATTTATTTTTAAACCCCATTTTCTACTTGAAGGAAATTTACTACCAACATTTCATCTGAATCGACTTAGTAGTTTTCGAGATACAGCATTTTTATTGATTTGTGGGCGGTAAAGGGGGTGTGGCAATAACATTTTCATAATATTGCATTGTCACCGGGCTTACACATGCATGCTAAATTTCAATTGCGGACTTACATACATACATACATACGAACGAAGCAACCCAATAAACATTGTGGCGAGGGGTGATTCGATAACGAATCGCTTGTGAATCGTTTTTTTTTTTCAATTTTTCAAATAGTTTCATACCGACTTCATCAGAGGTTGGCTTGATGATTAAAGAAAGAACCGATTAAAATCACGACTTTCCTAAGTTCCATTTAAGATGTTTTTAACCAAAAAAGACAATTTTTTACAACTTTTCAATATACAAATTTTTTTAAAAATAAATAATTTTTTACTAACTTTCTATTCTTAATACGTCATTTAAGCGAATATTTTTGTTTTTTAAATTTTATGTTTTTTTTTTTAATTTTAAGTGAAAAAAGACTTAAATATAAATTTTTATAAATTTTTATATGAAAAAATTTTGTGAAATATTTTTTCTTCTGTTATGTTATTTCGTGTTTATTCTTCATACTCGTATAAATAATTTTCACTTATAATTTGTTCAAGATTTTCATATAAATAAGTTCTCGTTAACAAATTGCTTTTTGTTGTTTTGGCGACTCGTTAACAAATTGCTTTTTATATTTTTATGTATTGCTTTTTATAGTTTTTGACGACTCGTTAACGAACTAGTTTTGGCGACTCGTTAACGAATTGCTTTTTCATAGTTTTGGTTACTCGTTTACGAATTGCTTTTTTCGGTTTTGACGAATGTATAACGAAGCCGAAAAAAAGTTGGTCAAAAAATGATAAAAAAAATAATTTCAAACTTTTGAAAAGCCAAATCTTTAAAAAAAAAAATTCCTAAATAACAGAAAAAAACCACAAAAAAATAAATTTTTTTTTTTACCAAGCTGGGGTTCGAACCCATGTCCGCGAATGCTGGCTTTTATTAAGAAGCAAATTAAGCTAGGTATACTCAGCATCTGAAATAGCTGAGTGGGTAAGGTGACGGACTAGCATTCAGTAGACGTGGTTTCGATTCTTAACGTGGTAAGCTTGAAATTAGTTTTTATTGTTTTTTTTTATATTTTATTTCTTTTTTTTTATATGATTTATATGATTCCTTATTGAATTGCTTCTTTTAGTTTTGGAAACTCGTTAAAGAATTGCTTTTTATAGTTTTGGCGTCTCGTTAACGAAATGGCGACTCGTTAACGAATTGTTTTTTTCGGTTTTGACGATTCATTAACGAAAGAGGAATTTCTCCCGCTCGCGATATTATAAATGAATCGCTACTAATAATTGCTAATGAGGGAAATGTACGAGAAAACGATTCGTAAACGATAACATTAGTGAATCATTTTGTTTATTGGGAAGTTAAATAAAAGCTTATAAAAAAAAAATGTTCAACGCCTGTCTGCCAAGCTAACTATATTGAAAAAACCAAATAAGAAGCGAACGACTGAATCGATTTGAACAAAATATAAATCAAACAATTCTTTTTGTATGAAGATGATTATATAACCCTTAGAAATTTGCCACGCCTATCTACAATGCTTACAATAAAGAAGTATTACTGTGAAGTTTGATGCAGATTGAACCAATCAGGCGGGCATTAGACAAGGGGCGTGCCACCTCTTATATAATCTCTATCATTATAATAATAGCTTCTGAATTTGGTATTCGACCTGATTTTATAAGTGCCGTGCTACTGGTAACATTTCATAGGCGCTGGACGAGGGGCGTGACACTTTTTTAGCAGCCCAAATTTTCAGTATAACTTTCGAACTCTATGTCATATATTAATGAACTCGAACTTGTGTCCTTCGACAGGAAAAATTGATATTTTTATTTTTCAATATTCACTTATTTAATATTGAATATATTCAGAATTAAATACATTCCACGTAGAATGTATTCAGAATTTAAAAATCAATATGTAATATTCGTTTTTTGAGAAAAACGTGGAATATTAATAGTCAAAATTAGCAATAATAAAAAGTTTTTCATAAAGTAAAAGTTTTGTATGTGTAGAAAATTACCCATAACTCTTATGTGAGTTCTTAATTCTAAGCATTTGCTTACAAAATAGATTAAACAGCATTTTGATCCTTAATGAGCTATAAATAGATAATCAATTATTTGCTAGTATAAAGAAGAAAAAGTAGCTGACCTTAAATTTAATTAAATACTAATAAGCTTTTGCAAACTCATTAGATATTCCCCCTCCCCCTTTATCAGTCACCATTTGAAGCCAAAATTACACAAATTATAACCTTACATTCAGAATTAATTTGAGCGTCTGAAAAGCTGGTACAATCTTAGCTGTAGCATGTTAAAATAATACAAAACAAAAAAAAAAAAGAGAGAAAACAAAAAAAAAAAACATAAAGAATCATTAAAAAAACGTGGAAAGAAGCAGAAGAGAAATAAAATGGAACTTGACATTGACAAATTAGTTTGAAAAGGACTCGCACCAAGCTACAGCCTGGTGTTCCTCAAATCTACTTGTATGGAAGTATGCATGTATGTATGTGTATGGATGTGTATATGGAGGTCAGTATTATTTATTTATTTATTTTTTCTTATAAAACTTTCGAGCAACTTAGGCTTAACGTAACATTATGTCTTCAGGCTGCTGTACAACATGTTCTAAATTACACGCCCACTCAAGATAGCCCAAAGCAGCAGCCAGTCAACAAGACAGACAAATAGACTGACAGACATGCGAGCAGTGTTGCTGCTCCACTCTCTTAATACATAAAAGTAAGTAAATACTTAAAAATACCAGCTTGTAGCAAAAAACAAGTTAGGCGCGCATAACTTCAGTGCCAGGTCTATAAAAGTTAAGGTTGCGTAGGGTAGAATATGCTCTACACACTCTGTGCAAAAAAGTTGTAGCTAGCAGAAAGCGCAGAAACAAAAATAGAAAAAAACGAAGAAACCAAGCCTGATTTTTATTTAACGTAGATTGGAAAAGTTTCGACAGTTGTTACACTCAACAGTCAAGTCGACAGAGGATGCTGCACTGAGTCGGTGTGTTTGCCTAACAAAAACGTAATACGCACACACACTTACTCTCGCACACATACAAAAATCCTGTGAGTCATTTGACTCACATGACCAAGAAGTGACAACTGGTGAGTTGGCACCAGCATTGCCATTTTGGACCAAAATTGGTAGTTTTATTTTTGTAAAATAGTATTTGGTAGTTTGGTTGGTTTTCGGCGATTTTTTCGAATTTTTGGTAGGAAAAAAATTATGAAACTAATCTTTAAATTTTTGATTTAAACTGCTCTAAAAACTTGTTGATCTTAGAAATATGATTAAAAGCAATCACAAAATACTGTTGAGTTAAAATTTTAGGTGTATTTTTTTTTTTTTTGTTTTTGGAAGCATGAGGACAGGAAGAGGAGCTCCTTTCAAGGGCTTATTTAACACATATTGATGTATGGACAATTTTTTGTATAGTTTTGATGCAAAATGGCGATGACAGAGCCAGACGGGAGGTAAGATTTTTTGTAGAGTATAAAACCTGAAACAAAAAAGAAATAGTTTTAAGATCTATATACTTTTCCCTCTGTGTCTACGTATGGTTCTACTTTTTAAATCAAATTCTATATAAATGGTGCATTTTTGAATAGATTAATCAAGTTTTGAACATAAATCAAAAAGTTCATTGTTTTAAAAAAAAAAACAACAGGGATATCATGAGTAAGTTTTTCACCCGGAATCGAAAAATGAAATTTCCGTTTCTAATATAGAGGGTAAATATTGACGCTTGTTGAACAAATTTGCATCAAATATATTCAAAAGTTCTTCAACTTTATCTAAATAAAACGAAAATTCCATGATAAGCCTGAAAACATAAAAACCTACGTGCTCCCACTGACAATTATGTTGTTATGTGCGGTCAAAATTTCAAATAATATCAATATCAATTAAGAAAACAGTATGTCTTCCCACTTAAAAAAAAAAAACTAGTTTGAAGTTTTACTGGCCAATGACATTTTTTTATTTTGCCTCTTGTCTGTGAAGTCTGCACCATACATTTGGCCATCCATATTGATGATCCTCCTCCTCTTCATTGTACAACGATGAAATAATATTTAAAAAAGTTATCAATCCTTTTTGAATTCTGGGTAGGTTGAGATAAGTTTTGGTAGGTTTTCTGGAAGAATTTTTGGTAGGATGAAATTTTCCTAAGTGGCAACACTGGTTGAAACTGTCTTCCCCGTAGCATGCCACAAAAATAAGTTCAGCAAATTTTTGGCTGATAAAATCTGTAGCTAATGTTAATATTATGATAGCTTACAACTTTTTTTTTTTTCTTCCTTTTTTAAGTTGCAACATTAACTATTAACCGGGTTTTTAATCAAGTGCATTAGAGCAAGCAGTTGCCGCATTTAGGACAACAACAAGCACTGAAAAAAAAAATCAAATAGAAACGCTGTGTTAGAAGCAGGAGTAGTTTTTCACATTTGTGTCATGTGCCAGTAGCAGACGTAAAACGACATTTGTTGCGAATTTTAGTGCAAGTAATTTTTTTTAGCTTAGCATATTTTCAGGCTTACTGCTTGTGGCAAAAAAAAAAAAGAAGAAAGAAGATCGCTTAAAGAATTCTTGTTTATGACATGTTTTAAATTTTTTTTTTAATATATTTTTTTTTGTGTTTCTTATTAAATCGTTTGAGTGACAGTATATTTTTAGTTGCTGTTGTAGGCACTACTTGATGAACCCTTTTAAGCATGTCTGTGGCCAAAACTATTTGCAGTTGCAGCAGAGCAACGATCTTTAGTGTGGACAACTTTTTTACATAGATTAAGAAATTTTTCAAATATTGGCCAAATCGAACAATGACCACGCCTACCTCCCATATAAGACAAAGTTAAAAATCGATGTATCTTTGAACTCCTTCAATACTTTTTTACAAAAATCACTTCAGAAAACATTCGTACCAAAAATTCGTACCAAATCAGATCATTATTCGGGGTACCCTTCATATAAACCGAATTTTAAACATCTCGTATCTCTAAAAATAAATACTTTATTTTATTATAATCACACGCAAATAATTTCAGTACTATAGCAATTATCTTTAATAAAAATGGGGCTGGGCCAGACCAGTTTTTGGGATGCCCCCCATAAAACTTAAATTCTTAACACCCGAGTTCTTTTATCATAATCACTTCATTTGATCAAAATAACATGGATAACTTTATTTTATTCCAACTAAGTCTTTGCTTAAAATAGCCTGAATTGATACATTCTTTGGGATACGCCCCATATAAACCACGTTTTTGAAACACTCACTTTAACATTTCATTAAGCTGAAAATTATTCAGAAAAAATAAGAAAAAAGTTTAGTAGATCGACGGGATTCACGTTGATTTTGAAACAACATTCAGGACTTTTAACAATTTTTTTAATAGTTTCGTTGAAAAAAATCTGCACTTAAAACTCAAAATATAAGAAATAGTTAAGAACTAAGAAATGAAATGCAAACACTTTTTTATATTTCAAATACTTAAAACAGCAATATTATAGACAACACTCTTGACATACTAATCTATACTTACCATAATCAGCTAATTAAATTTTAACAAACATTTTTAAATGTCACTTATTTAGTAAAACTGAAATCGATAAATCGTGTGTTTTCTTGCAGTTATACACGTGACGGTATATCAGTAACTAAAATAAAGATAACAGCAAATAAAGTAAAACATAACACTTCTGACACTATGCGGTGACAATACAAATTCTGCTAAAAAAAATGACTGTTTTGTACACCGAGAGAAAAAGCCATAGTAAGAACATACAAGTTGGCTTTTGTGAAAGAAAAATGTACTGAGTTGCAAAACTAATGTGCAATGACAAAAGTATTTGTGCAAGCTAAACATGGTTTCGAAATGAAAACTTCGATAATTCTACAAAAATTTTAATTGTTAAATTTGAAGTTTGTAAAATTAAGAAAATTCTTGTTGAAGTACACATAGGCTATGTATAACATTTGATTTAATCATCAATTTAACTTGTGTAAAATTATATAAAAAGAATTGAATAGAACGGATATATGTTGAATTGCACAAAATATCGACAATTTGTCATTCAACTAAAATTCGATAGATCAACAAATAACATTGGGTTGTTCTATCCAAGGTTTCGGAAGGCACAAAATTACCGAAGCCATTGAATAAATTTACATAAGTTTTTTATTAATTAGTCTTAAGATTTTTTTTTTTTTTTTTTGTGTAAACTTTAAAAATTAATAACACCAAAAATTTTCTTAGAATTTATACTGCAAATTGCAAATCAATGCATATTACTTTTATTTTTCTTTCCTTCTGTTTTCTTTTTCTATATTGAATAACTGTAGGTAAAAGATGGGACAAAAGCTTTCTATGAAGCAGGTAAGAGAGGGGAGAAAATAATCGCATGCAATTATTAAACTATGAAATTTTCCTGGACTCAAGAAATAAGGCATTTTCTCATATATTGTTTTTATTTTACAACAGCATCCTTTTTTAACGTATTTTTGTGCGTATTTTTTGAGAAAAAGGACTGGAAAAAGCAGGGACAGAAAGAAGCCATTTATTTTGAAATTCAGCCATGTATATGCATGATTGGTTGTTACATCTATGTTGTCCCTGAGCCCAACAAATTCTTTGATGTGTACATTTTTCTCACATTAATTTGAAGGCAGGTAACTAGGATACATAATATTGATATTTTTCAATGATTTCTGGGTCGGGGCTTCAAATGGGTTAATGTTAAGAAAGTGCGAAAAAGGTGTAGTGGCTGAACTCTTTTGTTATTGCATGCAAAAACATTCATCGTTGAAAAAATTATTTTATATACATTACAAAATAGAAAATGAATTACCTGAATGAAAGCACCTACATGAAATTGACTTAAAATTATGATTTCTTTTGACAATGAAAAACTTGGTGAATTTCACTGTTCATCCATGAAAATTGAGGACTTATCTAAGAATTTTTTGTGAAAATAGGCTCTTGATGCATTTCTTAAAATTGAAATAAAAACCATTTTGAACAATTTTAAATTTGAAGAAAATAAAAACTCACACGATCAAAAAAATTATTTACAGTAGCCGCTCGGTTATGTAGACACTCAAATATATGAACATCCAAAAGAGTGAGTGAAAAAACTTTTGCACACAAGATTCTAAAGAGTGAACAGCACTTATCTCTATTATGTGAACAGTTTTATTATATATATTTTTTGCATTTTTTGGCTTATTTTCTGCTAAACTTTTGTTTTGTTCACCTTGTATTTTTTGATGTAATAACGGGACACTGTATAAACAAATTTTCCACAATGTGAAAAGCCCTTGGCAAAATTTAGTTTTTAATTTATATTTTTCGCACTCTCTCAGTGAGTTAGTGAGTTAAAATTAAGCTTAATGTCTTAAATTCTAATCTAAAAATGAAATCATTGCTTTTACAAATTGGTAGGAGGGTCACAGCATTATCAAACAAGTTTAAAATTTATTAAATCCACAGTGTGCATAACAGATACAAATAAAAAAAAAATTCTAACTTCAACAAAAAATTTGTTATGAACTAATAAAAAAAAAAAAAATGGAAATTTGAAAAAACTGGAAAAAAGTGGCAAAGGTTTAAGGAAAATAATATGAGTTGAATGGTTTCATGTTCAAAAATAGAAAAAACTAACCGGTTATTACTGAGCTAATGAAATAAAAGAAGAGGATCGTTTGTTTTCCTTCCAGTGAAAAATAAAAAAAAAAAGTTTGAAATTGAGTTTTTGAAAATTTTACGTATCAGAGTGTAACAAATTTTCATCCAGCTCGCACCTTGTGTCTCCGCTTAAAAGCACATTTTCAGGATATGATTATGTAACGCAACCTATCACGCGCCTGCAGCTGAATTATTTAATCTTATCTGTCAGCTCGGCAGCGAGTTTGAACGTTTATGTTAATTAGGGATACACAGGATCGGAGTGATGGGCTTGTGTCCGAGAACAAGAAAGATGAAATCCAATTGGTTTCTAAAGCTACTATAATCAGCTCTAAGTTTTGGCTGCTTTTGACAAATTTATCATTCAGGCTGAAGGCAATTGTAATGTTGATGATATGTCGGTATTTCACAAATGCAAAGAGCAAGTACAAAAAATTTAACAGAATTCTTCAGTCGTTAGCAGTTTATTATACTTTTCATATATAATATTTTTTATTTTGTTTAGTCTTCAACTGAAAAAATCCGTAATTATTTTTAAAAATTAATTTACCCGATTTTATTTACTTTTTATTGGTCAGTACTTCATTGTTAGATATTAATATTTTGTTTTTATGTGTATCTGATAAAATATGAGTCAAGTTGTATATCTATAACTTCAACCTCCAGTATATGAAGAATTCACAAAAGTGAACACGGTCTGTTTGAATTAGTTCACATAAGCGAGCGGCTACTGTAATTTCACTTTGAAACCACTATGCGCCGCTCTAGTGTCCTAAAGTATGACACGCTGAGTAGGAAGGTTTCCCTTACAAAAAAAAAAAAAAAAAATTGAAACTGTTTCTTATGCAGTATATTTTAACTGTTTTCTTTTAAAAATTGTAAATTTTTCATATTTTTCATGATTCTCTTTTGAAAACTTTTTGAATTTTTACTGCACTTGATATGCGATGAAATGATATAAAAAGTAAATTGATATGTGAACCTGATATGCCATGAAAAGATATAAAAAGTGAAGTCATTTTCGACTTTGACAACTCAATAAACTAAGTTTCTTTTATGTCAAAAACTTACAGCTCATGCATTTTAAGCCGAAAAAAGTAAAAACTATGCTGATCGGTAGAACGAAAAGTAGCTAAAAAAATCTTGTAGATTCAATTTAACTTCATTTACGCGCTGACGAAAGGTGAGGCCAACATTTCAAGCTTCACTAAGGCAAAGCAAATAGCAACTGCAAAAACGTTCAAGAAAAAAGTTCAACAGATAAATACAGTGATAGAGAGAGAGGTCAGCAAGCATAAGGTAGTGGAAAACCAAAGAAAGTTAGTAAGATAAATGAAAGCAAATAAAGTAGTTTGGCAAAAAGCAGGCGAACGGGTGAGCCATGTAAAGAAATTGAAAACCACTCACAAGAAAATGCTGAAAGCCGGTCATGTACACGAGAGTGTAAGTGTGTATATGTATGTGTGTCTGTGAAGTTCTTTCCTTCCGTTAGAAGCGTATTGATTTGCAGCAACTTCCTTCCATCTAGGTTGCTTTGCGAAAAATAATGTCATCATTGACGCGCTTGATAAAGCAACTTAGTATTTATATCATGCTGCAGGAGTGTGTGTGTGTGTGTGTTTAAGTATTTAAGCAAGCGTTTAATGCTATTATCTATGTATTTCCTTTCGATACACAAATAAGATAATATATCCTAAGAGCAAACAACAAAGCACAGTGGAGTAAAAATATGCAATGGAAAGCAAAAAATTTAAGCTGCTCATTATTAAGACAAATAGATAATAAAACTGTAAATGAGGAGCGAGCTCTAGCTACCCACTGGTAAAAATAAATTAGTGATGATATTGCAATGCATACTGTAAGGGGGATGTAACAAGTTTCTGTGATAGTTTATTTTCATTGTAAAGGGTGGTTAAATTTTAAGGGCCGATGTTGAATGTGAACCACACCTAAGCGTCAAATTTTTTTCTGCATTTCATTTGACATTTCTCAATTTTAGACTAACTCAATTTGAACCATGGAAAGATACACAATCGAGCAACGCATTAAAGTTATTCAGTCTTATTATAAAAATGGGCGTTCAAATCAAAATGCATATCGTGATTTTTTCGGTAAATTTAATCGTTTAAATGTGTGTACAATCGTAAAAATCGTGCAAAAATTTGAGCAAACCGGGTCTGTAGGAGATGTGAAAACACCAGTGCATGCTCGTACAGCTCGTACTGCACAAAATATTGCTGCTGTTCGCGATAGTGTGGCTGAAGAGCCGTCCACCTTGACTCGTCGTCGTGCCCAAGAATTGCACCTCTCACGCTCGTCATTGATGAACATTATGCATAAAGACTTGCATTTACACGCTTACAAGGTGCAATTGACTCAAGAACTAAAGCCTCTTGACCATTTCAAGCGTCGTCAATGGTCAGAATAGTGGCAAGAAATGGCAACAGTGGATGATCAATTTTCGAAGATCTTCCTCATCATCTTCAGTGATGAGGCACATTTTCACCTCAGTGGATTCGTCAATAAGCAGAGTTGCCGCATTTGGGCGAATTATAATCCAAGAGTGATTGTCGAAAAACCAATGCACCCACAAAGGGTGACTGTTTGGTGCGGTTTATAGGCTGGCGGCATAATCGGGCCGTATTTTTTTCAAAATGAGGCCGACAGTTACTGTGAATGGTGTTCGCCATCGTGAGATGATAACGAACTTTTTATGGGCCGAATTGGAAGATATGAATGAGGACGATATGTGGTTTCAACAGGATGGTGCCACTTGCCACACAGCTAACGAAACAATGGCTCTTTTGCGCGACAAATTCAATGGCCGTGTTATCTCACGTGGTGGCGATGTCATTGACCGCCAAGATGATGTGATTTGACACCGTTGGACTTCTTTTTTTGGGGTTATTTGAAAGAATAGGTATACATTGATAAGCCAGCAATAATTCAAGAGCTAAAGGATGAGATAATTCGTCACATTAATGGCATAGAACCTCACTTATGCCTCAGCGTCATCGAAAATTTGGACCATCGGATGGAGGTGTGCCGCCGAGGTCGCGGCGGCCATTTGTCCGATATTTTGTTCGATACACAATTGAGCTATATCAATATTATCATAATAAAAAGAAATGGCAATAATTTCCTAAATAATTTTTGTTTTATTCAAAATCAAATTGATGAAACAAATTGATGTCTACACACAGAAATATAACTACTGCGTATTGCCTAAAATAACTTGGGTATCATTTTTTGTATTAAACCTAAGAAATTTGTGTAAATTTCATAAGTTTTTTGTCAACTTAGGCATGCCAAAATTGTAGAATATGCCAAAGTACTTGGGCAAAAGCAAATTGGAGTTTTTACAAACTTTTCACTCATTGCTACTCTTTCTGTCATACGCGGTCATTATTTGCTTTCCTTTTCTTATCATTTGTACTAACGTGCATGTATTTCACAGTAGTTTATTAGTTACATTGACGAAACAAATAGAACATAAAACAGCTTAGTGGATCACAGTGAGAATCACGCAAAACTACTAATGAGTTGACATTATTAAACAAAAGTTAAGTTAATTAAAAATAGAAAAACAAAAAAGTTAAGAAAGTGTCAAACATAACTGAAAAGACGAAAAAACACAAACAAATCATAAGAGAACAACACAAGCGCTTGTTGCAAAGACCTTAGGAATCCTCACTAGTATAAGTATAACTTACCTAAGGTTATTATACCCAAGTTCCTTTCTTATTATTGCCTAAAGTCTACGGCAACCAAAGCGTACAACAAAACACACAAGTTCTAGCATAAATTGCCTAGTGGCGAAATGATTCGATTGCCTAAATTTCCTTTGTTGTGTTATACAAATACTTAGATAACCCATTCTGGCCGAATGTCTTGGGCAAATTATACCCGAAAATTTTATAAATTTAGACTTTTTTTTTCTCTGTGTGTACGATACACTGCGTTAATGTACTGTTCTCTCAAATCTACGCTATAGTACCATTATATAGTGGTTTATAATATATTTCTTATGATCCATTGAACCTTTCCACTTCGAATTAACTTAAGTAGTGATATGCAATTAATGCAATTAAAAGCAACGCTTTGTCAGTGCTTTAAATATTCTTTGATTAATATTGTTTTTAAAGAAAAACTTGACAAAGCATTTTTTTAGCATTTTTTTAAATGAAAGAACGCCCTCAAATCTTTTAAGCCAATTATTCTGACATCAAAATTGTTCAAGTTTAAAAATAACTGTAATATTTTGTAAAGTTGTCTTATGTCAAACAAATTTTTTATTTATATATTTTAATACTCTTTTTCATTCTCTATTCATGCGAAAAAATTTCGCTACTTTTTTCGGTATCCTTTCACTTATCTTCATTTTATATAATTTTTTTTATGTTTGTATTTGAGGTATTTTTAGTATTTTGTTTTTTTTTTCCTCATCTGTCTTCCTCTCGTTAGTGTAAGTCGTGGCAGTCTTGTGTTCATTCCCTATGTTTACAACAGAATTTTCTCGTCATCTTGAGTGTGCGTTCATTCTTGTTGCACGATCCATATTAATTTGCATTTAATTCTGCTCATTAATTAACTAAATTAAACAGCTGCGTCTTTTTGTGGTAGTTACGCGCGCAACAGTTGTAGGAAGTGTGCATGTTAGTGGTGGTATGGGGGGAGGAGGGGATGGGTTTCAGGTTTGGTAGTGTTTAGTTTTTGGATGTCCTATTTGGTTGTGGCTGTGTAAACATTTCTCTGACTTGCTTTTGCTTGTCTTATTAAGGTATTTCAGCTGTAACTGTACAATTTTGAGCCTTGCTTACTCCTGATTACCTTTCTTTTGATAACTTGATTCAGTTTGATTTTACATGCAATGCTTTTAGTTTGCTTTATCCTTTGCTAAAAATAATTTCAAAATTTTTACATGCGTTTTCTTTTTCTTCTTTTTCGTTGTTATTTAAAATGCTTGCTCAGAAGCTGCTTTAAGTAGATGGTTAATTTGAGCATTATGAGAAAAATTATTTCTTAAACAAAGTTTAACCTTTTAAATATTCCCGAAAGAAAATGTAGTGGCTGTTCAGGCTAAAATTCAGGGCGGACGATTTCATACACTAAGGAAACTAACGAATATTGAAATTATCCGCGCCCGTGCATTAATTGTATTTATATACTTACTTGGATAAAGCAAATATTTTCCTTACAACACTTTTTTAGCGAATTTAAATTTCATTCAAATTTGATTTTAGCTAAACTTGCTGTTATTTGATATTAAAAACAAAATTTTTAAATTGAGTTGTGGCATACTGGTCGAGGTACTTGCTTTGTAAGCGAGAAAGCCCTGATTGGAGTCGACGACTGGCGGATTGTTTTTCCTTTTTTTTTGTTTTATTTTAAAAATTTTTAATATTTACGTATTTGTTTTATGCAAATGCGTTAATGATTAAAAAACGACGTTGTTTTTGGATAAATTAAAAACTTTTTTCGATAAATTTATAATTTTTCCCTTAATGTGAAAGTAGTCCTGTATTTTATACAAGTTTGCACTTTTTCGGCGGCCGTGGCATACTGGTTGAGCTGCGTGGTTTGTATACGATAGAACCCAGGCTCAAATGCCATCTGACACAGAATATTTTTGAATTGAATCAATTTTACTGTTCGGCCGTCACCTCTCTGCAGGCAATGACAAACCTTTAGAGAGCAAAAACTGCCTTGAAAAGCTTCTTGAGAACATAAGCTGTTCGCAGTCAGCATAAACGCTTGTAGATTCAGTTCTTGATCATTTGTGTTCAAACATTTCACAACACGCACAACACTATTGATCATAAGAAGCTCATTCAAAGTCCTTTCAAGCGCTTAAATGGTCATCTCGTTTTTTTTTTTGTTTGCACTTTTTTATACCTGAAATTTGGTATTACTTTTTGTAAATATTCAGCTATGATTCTAGCCTCAAAATCAGCTAAAAACAAAATTTAAAATTCAGAATTTATCCAGCCCTGAAATGAGCTCTGAATCTTACTATTATATAAAAATTAAACTTGAAAAATTGGCTTTCTTGCGTAGACTGCGGTAATTTCAAGAACTGCTGCACCGATTATAGTGAAATTTTTACTATTCTTACAAGAATTAATTGTAGTGTGTCCATGTAAGCTCAGAATTTTTATATTTTAAATAGATGAGAAGTTTTTGTCCAATAATCTGGCGTGAATGGAAATTTTTATCAAATTCAGGTCTTTTTTGGCATTTCCTGCCTAAACTATAAAAGATATGTCGATATGGTGTATGGAAAAATGAAAGATCTTCGCAATTCCAACAAAAATGTCATTGGTGGCATATATGTAGGATCAATAATTTTGTCGCAGAAGTTATATTTTAGTAAAAAATTTTATCAATTTCTTGCAAGCAGTCATTTGTTGATTGGCTTGACGCTGTTTATTGCTTGCAGCTAGCAGAAGGTGGCTTTGGTTTCATTGAAAAATGTTGCTCAGTGCTCAAAAAAGAGGATCTCTGCAAGGAAGAGCAGCGCTGGCCACCCCATAGTTCACTGAGCGTTCTCTGAGCGTAACTTTTCACATGTAAACAAAACTCACTATAATTCAGTCGTTCGCTGACGGTGATGCTGTGAAAATCTATGTCGCTTTGCACTGCAAATTCTATGAGCCTAGAGCGCGCGATTCGAGTGCGCACCAATACCAACAATACAAAATAAAATGTGACTGTGTTAAAATGCCCAGCTCAGTATTGCCACTTTATAAATTCCAAATTTCTCAAAAAAAATTTTTAACGATATTTGCTATATTAATACAAATCATTACGTCACCTTAAATGCAAAAAGGCGTAACAAAAATTTTTTATTTTTTTATAGGAGAAGTTTTCTAATACGTTTTACAATCGCACATATATAAGATATAAAAGTCATACTTTCTTCTTAATTTCGTTTATAAAAAAAATATTTTTGGATATATGTCCATAGAATGGCCTTAAAGTTTAAATATGTTACATTTTAAAATGTGTGGCTTCTTCTATAAAGAATAAAAAATGTTGTTACGCCTTTTTGCATTTTAGGTGACGATTTTCCGTTTGCGTGTTGGCTTGACTTTTATACAAATCTAAATAGCTAAGCGGATTTCGCTCAAATATAAAACGTGTATTACTTGCGTCCTAGGTTAGGTTGTTGCATACTTAGTTTTAACCCCGTCCCCTTTTACCGCCCACAAATCAGTAAAAATGCAATACTTCCAACTGTTTCGATTGAACGAGACTAAAATTTGGAAATTTAGTTTGTATGGTTACTTTCGGAAATTGTACAAAAAATGGGTTTTCACGCCCTCTTTTACCGCTCACAACTAAATGAAAATGGGTTTTAGACATTTTTGATCGTATAATACTAAAGTTTGGTAATTAAGTTTATATGCTTACCGTCAGCAACTGTACTAAAAACGGGCGTGGTGGCAGTATAATTACTCCCACTCTTAACAAATTATTAAGACTCCAAAACTTCTGGGCTGATTGCGCTGAAATTTCGACAGTAGGTTTTTTTTTCGAGTACGAGGAGATTAACGGGAAAAATTTTTTGCCACACCCCCTTTCACCTCCCACAAATAAAAAATATGTGCCACCACGCACGGTAGAATTGAAAATTCTACCGAAAAATGGAATTTCTGGGAAGATTGCTAATTTATTTTATTAACATTCCCTCCTTCAGTGCAATCAAATGGTTAAAAAGCAGCCTGCCTTTATACCAGTAGTAGTTCAAGAAATGCCTTTTTTCATAAAGCCAACTAGTATTTTCAACAAAGTGTTATCATGGGAAATATCAATTGTCCCTTTTGTTTATGGACAGTTATTGAAAAGTTCAATATTCACGTACAGAATTAGATCATAGTTTTTTTTTTACTTTCGTGACACAGTTGCTTATCAAGAGGATTTTTTTATTTTAATTTCATGACTTAAGTTCTGGGATGACTTCAATCCTGGGATGGCTCGATCCTCATAGCACATACGACAGATCTTGCTGTTATATTTTTTGCTAATTATATTTTTATTTATAAATATTAAAAAGAAAAAAATTACCGAAAAACCTTTGTCGGGAATAATGCACTTTTCCCTTTCCGTACTTGCATCGAACCGCGTACAATTCGACTGCAAGTTGAACGTGCTATCATCTCACCATTGCCTCCCTTGCATCAAAGCGAACAAAATACGAACAAACCTGAAAGCAAGCATAGCATAGATCTTCCAATGTAATCCATAGTATTGATGTCAAAAAGAATTTATTGTTTATCCAAAATAATCATCAATCGATTATATAATTTGGGCTTTATTTGTATAATTTATTTGAAATTTTTTTCTCAATTTATATTGTAAATATTTTTAATTTAAAAAAAGCACAAAATTTCAACAGCTCTTAGGACCACTAAACCTTTGCTTCGTGGTTTTGGTTTATTTTACAGTGCCTATACAGTTTGAAATGTTGATACGTTATTCGTTACAAGACTTGCATCGTATTTTATGTTGTATTTGCGACGATATTTAATGCTAAATGATGCTGATATGAATACCCTGTAGGAAAATCAACTAATTTAAAAGTAGTTGATAAAGTAGTTTTTTGTCAACCACAACTAGTTGAAATTCTGACTTTTTTCCATAGAACGAACTAACTTATTTTGTATGGTGATGTCCGCTAAATAAGTCAATTGACTTTCGTCTGCATATATTTTCAACTACTTGTTAAATTAGTTATATTTAAATTATTTTTTAATGACTTTAAAATAACCAATTGAAAACTATTACTGATGGCCTAAAGTTAATATTATTTGATGAAATAACATGGTTAAATATATATAAACTTGTAATCTAATAAAAATTTGCAATTAAAACATGTCAAAATCAGAGTAGTTGCCGTCTTAATATAATTCAAAGTAGTTCATATACTGGTTTATTTTAAATTAGTTTTGTAATTAGTTGTTTTTAAAAACAAGTTAGTTTGTTCCTATAGGGTATTTATAGAAGAAACACCAACATTATCACAAAAATTCTGCTATTTCCCACATGGCACAAAATCCGGCTTCGATATCGGAAATTAAAAAATTTACGAATAGTTCACGATGATAAAAATCAAATTCGATGTCGATTACGATTCGAAAAAGATACGTTTTGAGGACGTAATGGTTACTTCGTAAACGAAGGTTTTGCTTATGTTCCAAAAATTTTGGGAATTCTCTTTACCCAAGCCAACTTAGGTGATTTAACTATTGCTTTTTTTCTCGGTGTATGAGATCTCACCTTGTTCAAAACGAAAGGCTCATTTATTGAAAAAAATTAGAGTACAAGTTTATTCACCCAAATCAATATTGTCGCCTTCAAAGTAGTGCCCGTCGGCTGCAACGCACTTATGCCAGCGCTTGATCCAGTCACGGCCACCTTTCTGGAACACGGTTTTTTTATGGTCTTCAGAGCGTTCACCGATTTTTCTATTACCTCTTCTTTGTTGGTGAAACGCGTTCCTAAAAGCGGTTTTTTGACTCGATCGAACATTAAAAATCACACGGAGCCAGGTCAGGTGAATTTGCCGGCTGCTGGATGGTTTTCGTGTTGTTTTTGGACAAAAAGTCACAAATAAGATGAGCATTGTGCGATGGTGCATTATCGTGATGCAAAATCCATGATTTGTTTTGCCACAACTGAAATACTGAAAACAAATAATACTGTTTATTGACCGTTTGACCATCTGGCAAAAATGCATGGTGAACTACACCATTGTAGTCCTTGAAAACAGTGAGCATCGCCTTCTTTTTTGACTGAAAACGACGTGGTTTCTTCGGTCTCGGTTCGTCTGGCGACCGCCATTCACTCGCCTGATGCCTGGTTTGCGTGTCATACTCGTATACCCATGTCTCATCACCAGTAATCATGGATTCAATGAATGATTCATCGTTTTCGACCATTTCCAGCATGACTTTCGCGATATCAACTCGGTCTCTTTTTTCCATAAAATTGAGTTCTTTCGGTACCAACTTCGCAGCGACACGTCTCAAGCTCAATTCATTCTTGAAAATGTTTTGAACGGATCCAATTGAAATGCCGA
Source organism: Coremacera marginata (assembly GCA_914767935.1). Lineage (NCBI taxonomy): Eukaryota > Metazoa > Arthropoda > Insecta > Diptera > Sciomyzidae > Coremacera > Coremacera marginata. The sequence continues at coordinate 25,372,933 of OU612043.1, forward strand.
CGTCCTCTGCTATCTCTCTAATCGTCAATTTGCGATTTTTGACCAACATTTCTTTGATTTTTTCAACGTTTTCTCCGGTAGTCGAACACGATGGCCGCCCGGTATGAGGGTCGTCTTCTACTTCGTCTTGGCCACACACAAATCGGTTAAACCACTTCTTTGCCTTCTGATACGATAGAGCAGAGTCACCGTAATATATCACCAACATTTTACGTGTATCGGCGCAGTTAAAACCATTTTTCACACAAAATTTGATGCAAATTCGTTGCTCAATTTTTTCTTCCATCGTAAAAATCGAAGACACGAAAAAAGTTGTTGTAAACAAAACACTGTCACTTTACCAAATGTCAACGAGAGACACTGATATTTGGCAGCCTTGTCATAGACACATGTGACAACCTACTAAAAAAAAATTTTCGAATCGGACAGTTAAGTCCGGTTCACAGTGTGAATGAACCTTTATTTTTGAACAAGGTGGTATATCTACAACATGATACAATAATTTACAAGGTAGCCTTGACAACTACCTTTTTTCTCACGATCGGCGATCGGGAGTTGTCAAATCAATACAAAGTTTAACTTGTCATCTGTTTTGCTGCTTCTTCGTTTTCTCTTTTCAATGTGTTTTTGACAACTCCAAATCGCCAAAAGAACTGTCACTCATACCTTGTAAATCATTATACCATGATCTACATCACGACTTGCAGCCACTTCAAAAATCACGATATCTCTGATGTCTGTGGTAAAAAGAGTGATCACGGTCACCACTTAAAAGAACGGTGATTCAGAAATCACGTTCACTAAGGACTGCGTTCTTAAAAAATCACCGGATCTCTCATCTCTATCGAGCTCTCAAAGTCTTATTAGTTAGAGATGTAACTTTAATCGGTTGCAGTTATAAATAGAAACGGTAACAATGACTAAAAATATTACGATAAATAATACATTAAAAGTTGAAGACGAATAGAATAAATTCATAAAATCGTCTTTTTGGCACCCCTTACAATTTAGCGCTACAGGCGTAGGCCTGCTTCGCCTGTACCACAGGACGTCCCTGTATGTGATCCTGCTTCTATGTATACACTTTTTCATTTGTTAGTACATACAACATATATTAATAATGCTGATGTTATTAATGAAATAATGTTGAATATTTTTGTTAAAATCTAGCTTGAATGTAAACATTAAACATCTGTCCAAGCGTACTTAATTTAATTTGTATCTATTATTCTCTCATTATTAAGCCATTCATAATAGTTTTGTTATTAAAAAGATAATTTATTTTGTTTTAATTAGATATATAAATTTATAAACAAATTACTGGCAACAATTTTCAATTTGCCTTAAAATCTTTTAGCAAAAACAATGGCAGAAAAAAGAGAGAAAAATAGATAGAGAGAGAGAGAGAGAGAGACAAGCACTAACATGACCCAAAATAGAGACAACTATACTTAAATGTAACAATAAGGTTTACCATGGACATACCAACAGACACACACAAATGCACACACCAAATAACAAAACACAGAAAAAGCCACAGGTAAGCGTTTCCTAAGCATTTTCTACTTAAAATAATAACAACAAAAACTAAAACGAAATAATAGAATAACAGAACAGCATCAGGGTTGCATAAATTTACTCTGACATTTGACTCTATTGCTAACCTCACTGCAGTGACTGAATGTTTTGCATGCCTGTGTGAAAATGTTTGTGTTGGTATGCGCTGTGTTGCTTTTGCAGACTGTGCCACCCAGCGGGAAAATATAGAGCGCTTCTAGAAGTAATGCATTTGATGTGCAGTATTAGGATGCTTTGAGGATGCACTTCTCATATGAGTTAAAAAAATAGTGAAGAAAGAAGTATTTGAGAGACAATTTGCCGCACAATGGGCTAAATTTATAGTTACGTAATTCATTTGCTTCGCTTTACAATGAACTTTGGCATGCGTCTGAAGCTGTATTTAATAATGGCAAAGTAAAACATTTTTGAAAGATAAACATTACTAAACTTTTACTTAAATTAAATTACTAAAGTAAGTTACTTTCTAATAAATATTGAGAAAATGTTTATCCTCTGTAATATGTATCAATATAATTTCAATGTTAAATTCCGCTTTATTTATAATCATTTAAGCTTTTGTTAGTTGCGGCATAGAAATGCTTGCATAAATAACAAAAACAAACATGTGCTTAACTGTCATAAAACGCAACATGCACAAAGAGAAGATGTGAACAAATTTCTCAAGGACGAATAAATTTTCGCTGCGAACTGCATCCTTCATGCTTCCTGTGGATGCAGTATAGATGCTCCCACTAAAAAAAACAATGAAGCTTTTGCAAAATCATGCAATTGCAAGAACAGCGCATCAATATGAGTGTTATAGCTCAACTTTGCCGCGCTGGGCATTTACAACCTACGCTTGTGGTTGCGTTAGCGTATACAACGCCACTAGCAACAAAAGCGGCGCAAAATTAAATTATGAATAATTTTGCTGATTTTTTGATGAGCCTGGCGTTTGATGAAGCCAACTGCACCAGAGTGCACCATCGTTCCAACACACCTGACAACATGTCATCATTGTGCCACTTTCCAGCCCTCCACTCCCACCCACACACAAAAACTGGATGTGCCGCCCAAAATGCATCCATGCAGCAACTAATCGAGTTGACAAAATTCTCCTATTTTAGATATATGCATATAGAGAATTTTTAATTACCAGCTCTCGGTATGTCAACGCAAATGCAACACTGGTTCAATATTAATTCAATGAAATATTTAATGGATGTGCTGATGAGACCAAAAGGTACAGCGTTATTGGCTCGCTCGCATTGAACTAATGATTTCGACGTTGGTGCGGCAGAGAGCAGTTGGTACATAGTGTCTGCTGGGTAATCATTTGTTGTAATTTCCCTGGGCGGCCATAATTTAATATGTATGTCGGTCAAGTTGGTCAAGAATTTTGATGCATGATGTTGTGCATAAAATTTCATTCTGCACTTTGTTTTGTTAAATGGACAATATGTGAGCTGAATTGTTTTGCATATCGATTGGAATAATTTTGAATAGAGTAACAATCGCGATAGTATTCGTTATCAACCGAAATCGATAAAAAGCGGTACTCTAAAAGAAAACCATTGCTTCCTTAGCAAATTTATTTTAAGCATTTGTTTGAAGCCTATGAAACAAAAAACTTATTCAATATGAGAAAAGAAAACAAAGCTTAGGTGCAGGTATTACTTATGTTCTTGCGAAACAAAAGTCGTAAATGGTAAAATTACCTAAGTCAATTTAAGCATTTTAATTAATAAAAATCATAAAAACCATGGTGCAGTCGTCAGGACTGCCAACGAAAGCGTTAGCTTCTTAGCATTAATAGTAAAATTAAATATAAAATGATTTCAAAGAATAGATATGCACACACTTTTAAGATTACGAATTTCTTTTTTTCAAGCTTATTATTGAATTGAATTTTCAGAGCTTGTAGGCAATTCGACGCAAATCGGAAGCAATGAAGGGAAGAAAAAGTTGACGGTCTCGATTTCACTGTACCGTCAATTTTTTCGTGTTCTCTTTTGTTCTTTTCGCATTTTTCTCAGATTACTTCCAAGGTTCATTTATAAGGTTGTCGCAGGGCTGATCGCACTCTCTTCTCAGTACCCATAATTGTCAAAATCAGCCAATTTTGCGAATGACTACGAAAGAAAACGGAGCTGTCAACTTCGATTTGGCAATTATGGGTACTCGCTCTCTCCCTTGCGACAACCTTATAAATCAACCTTGATTATTTCATTTTTTTTTTTTTGTATATCGGCGTGCGTATCTCTCTCTCTCTCTCATTTATTTCTTGGCTTCAGTCGCTTTCATTTGCCTGCTTTAGATTTTAAGAAAACAAACAAAAAAGATATGAAATTGAATTCAACTCTTGACCAATGTAAAAGCTTCCGTCAAGTCCAAAAAACAACGTCAAAAAAAATTGCTTTCAATTCTTGACCAATGTGAAAAGGGACATAGCAAAATAATTTTGAATTTTGGTAACACTATGCACAGTGAAGGACAAAAGTCTACATACAGAATCGAATTTTTTATTTCCGCAAAACTTAAACTAGTATGCACTTTAATTAGAGACGACTTTTATGCAAAGAAAAAGAAAAGAGGACTTGATCTTTATCAACTCAACAACAAATTTACAATAAAACGAAACATTTAACGCCACCAAACGTCTGCGTTCAGGGCATTGTGCAAAATTTTTCAAAGCAAACTCGACAAAAAGAAGCGAAACATTTATATTTGCTTTGATCCTCATAAGAAAATGGATTATTACCTCTCATTAAGATGTGTTTTAAGATCTATTTTAATCAGCAGCACTAACATAGTTGGACCTCGAAACGAAAGCTTAACTCTCATGCGAAAATGTAAAAATTTCATAAAGAATCCTTCAGCAAAATTGCAAAATAAGTAAAGTTTCGTTGAACCGAATAAAAGACTATCCTACAAAATTAAATCGATTCAAAATCTATTATAATCTAGCCACGCTACGGAAGGCAAAAAAACTTCCTCCATGATATATGTACTCTTTCACGAAGAGAGTGAACCAAAATCGAGAAATTAATAGTTCAAAACCAGAGAATAATTAGCATATCTTCTCGTTGATTTAAAAAATGTGCAAAAAATTCTAAACATTATGGATTTTTGAAGCAAAGCTTTTTACGCCACGTTCTGTGATTTTCTTGAGTCTTAGAATTGATATTTTTAAAGTGAAACTTTTATAGACGCGTAAACAACAATACAGCGAGCTTGATGGGGGGAGGGGGGCGGGGGGGGTACAACTAATGTAACGAAATGGTTCTAATGAAAACAACAACACAGCAATTCTCCGCACTTGTTGTATAAAAACGATAAAGTTGCTATTTAATATTTTTAATTTTTCTGCTTCTACTGAGGATTGAACACAGTACGCTGTGATCCGTAGTTGGCTGTTCTACCTACCGGGCCACGAAAACATACTTAGTTGCGTAGCTCAAACTCATCTTAAATCAACAATCAGTTCTTTTTTTCTTTCCTTTATGATTGAATTGAGTCTTAACATGTATAGCTATTAATAAAATGCACAAAAAAAATTATTGCCAGCTCTTTGTCAACTCTCGCCTCGACTCATGGCACAATAAGAGCAGGTAGATCCATGACTTAGAGCCAAGTATCAGAACTGCCAAACAAAAAAACGCAAAACAACACTTAGTGGAGAATCAGTTTGCCAAGTGACGGAAAATCATTGCATTGGTTTTGACAATTCTCACACTGTGAAAGAAAGCATGATCGGTACAATTACTGCGTAGTCACGTTCAATTTTTGATGCTGTTGCTAATTCTTTTGCAGCAATTTAAACATTACTTACTAAAAATAACTTCTTCTAACGGGAGAAAAGCATACAAGCAGAGGTTGTTTGTGAATATGACAAAAAATATTCCTTGGCATTTGTAGACGAAATGATTACACTGTAGGTAACTTTCCAAGTTTTGAAAAGACACAAAAACGCCAAGACAACCTAACTTCATTTTTGGTCGTAGAATACGATGGCATACTCAGTTTTTTTTTTTGCAATTAAATAAAATTCTCGATATATTCGCGATTGATATTTTCTCACTTTCAAATCCTTGCTTGAGCAATATTATTTTTATTTTTGTAGAAAAAGACATTGATAATGTTTTGAAATTAAATTATTTATTCTTATTTAGTCGAAACATAACTCTTACAATGACAACGGACGGTTAATTTTCAGATGTATACAATTGATTTATATAAATTTTTATTAATTTTTTGAGCTATTTTTCATTAATTTTTTGAGCTATTTTTCAAATCGATGTGAAATCGATGTGAAATACTTCAGTTTATTTAAATACGGGAATTTTATTCTTGTGTAACGACTGACCAGCCGAAATCGGCAAGCATCGAATCGAATCTTTTACCAGAAAACCGGTCTTCAAAAGTAATGATTTTTTGATGGAATTGTTCACCAGCATCATTCGATTCTGTTGACAACTGCTTCTTATAAAAATCGAAATGGGCATGCAAAATATATATTTTCTAAAATCTAATATCTCAAATGCGTGCATCATATTGTCAATGATAACGCAATAATTTGGAGATCGATTTTTAGCAAAGCACCTTTTTAATGACAGCACGTCTTGAATCCCATGCATTTAATACAGCTCCGTGCAGTATTTCTTTGAAATTCGCATCTTTCAAAAGCTTCCGAATATCCGAGCCATTAATAGTTTCAAAAAATCACGTCCATGTTTAGTGCCCAACTGAGAATTAATGCTAGCAGATGGATATTGATGCTCCATACACACCTAACAAATTAAGTTTTCACTATTGTGAGGTGGGCGTAATTTTGGGCGTATACCAAAAAGAATCAATAGGTCTAGCCTTGGGTTCATATGAACGTATATACCAAAATGCATTCGATTTCGATGTCTTTTTCTGCATATATAAGAAAAATATAGCTCAAATAATTGTTTCAAAGTGAAAAAATATCAATCGCGAATGTCTCGAGAATTTGATCTAATTGGAAAAAACTAAGTATGCTACCGTATTCCACGACCAAAAATTAAGTTGGGGTGTCTTGGCGCTTTTGTGTGTCTTTTTTAGGTCCCCACAGTATTCTTGGAATGTTGATTAAATTGTTTTATTTGGTTGTCGTTTGCTTCAAAGTTTGCAAGCTAATACTATATCAATTTAACAAATATTTCTTTTTAAGGAAATTTTTTTTGCTTATTTAGCTGTGACGAAAGAAACAACAACAGTGCAGGGTTAGCTGCAAAAACTAACTAGTATTTTAATTAATTAAAATCGATAAGTTGAAATATTGTCAGAAAATATCTTATATATTCCTGTTGCCTTTTTTCTGCTTTGTTTAGTTTTATTTCGTTGATACACACCTTTCAATTTTTGTGATAAAAAAACAAAAAAAACGAAAAGGTCATTTCAGCCCTTGAAAGGACTTTGACCGAGCTTCTTATGATCAATTGTGTTGTGTGTGTTGTGAGGTGTTTGAACACAAATGATCGAGAACTGAACCTACCAGCTTTATGACGACTCCGAACGGCATATGTTCTCAAGAACCTAGTGGCAAATTTACGGAGTGCTACAATATTTCATATATGAAATGCAGTACACTTGTGTTATATTGTTCATATATGAAATTGTACGTGAAGTTGTATATGGGAGAAGGAAGCTCGACTACTTGTTTGCATACTTTGTAATCGAAAATGTAGCCTGTGTGCTTGACTAGCAAGCTTGAGTACTCGTTGGCATATTTTGTAATCGAAAATGTAGCCCGTCTGCCTACAAAGCGGCCATTGTCTTCTAAAAGTAAGTTAAAAGTGGCTACGAACATGTGTACATTACCGCCTACGAGTATATTGCCTTACAACGATGAAGTGTTTTGCCCATTTGCCGCTGGGAAGCTTTTTAAGGTAGTTTTTTACTCTCTGAGGTTTGCCATTGTCTGCAGAGAGGTGACGGCCGAACCGAAAAATTAATTCAGTTGAAAAAATTTTCTGTGTCAAATAGGGGACTTGAACCAGGGTCTCTGGCGTATGAGCCACACACTCTATCCACTACGCCACGGCCGCCAAGTGGTATTTGATATAAGATGCTATTTGTTGCGTATATGACTCCAGTGCAGTTTTTTATCGTTTTCCGAAGTAAGCCTTGCATTGATTGATTTGGACGGACGAATGCAACGTTGAATCTAAAATTTGTTTTATTCTTAGATCTGTGATTTTCCATATAAATACCAAATCTTCCATATAATTCAAATGCAGTTTGTAACTCACATTTATATTGAAACAAAAAAAAAAAAAACAAATATCGCAAGGTGCGGTATTTGAACATGTAACCTACTGCTTGCAAGTTCTTCCATTACCAACTGAGCTACCCAGACAACCTACACTACCTTAGTCAAAAGATAGACATCTGTAGGTTATGTTACTAAAATATTGTGCCGAAAATTAACTTGTTCACTAGCTGCTTTTTTTTCAAAACAAAATCCAGCTCTTCATATGTTCACGACGCCATCTAGGTGTGAAACTGATTTTTTGAACTCTAAATCGTAATCCAAATCGGATTTGGATGTTAAAAAAAAAAAACGCGGCTATTGATGGAAAAAACGCTTCAAATCAATTTTTGTGATATTTTTACTCACTGACAGATTTCGCTATTTTTTGCATACAGATGAACATCTGATGTTCTTTTTTAGCTGAAAAATAATCTAGTCATCATCAAACGGTCAAGTGTTGCCTACTTTTATAGCTGCGGCCACAACACTTAAAAACATAGAATTGGATCAATTGAATTGATCCGCTCACTTATTGGATCATGTGTTGTTTTTGCTAAGCTTGCAAATTCGATCTTAAGATCCTGATGTCTTATGAAAAAAACCTAGCTAATGCTGGTGTTTCTTCAATATATATCATAAATATATATATGTCTGCATCACTTAGCATTATATATCGTGGCAAATGCAAAATAAAATACGATGCAAGTCTTGTAACGAGAAACGCATCAACATTTTAAACTGGGTAGGCACGGTTAAATAAACCAAAACAAGTATGCGCGCGCGGTAGCATAAAGTCAGGTCTTCTAACCAATGTTGTCATTTGAAAGTTTTAAATAGTGGTAGATTGAGACTAAAAGTAGTGGTCGATTTTAAAAAATGGTGGGAGATTTTTTTTTTCTTTACAAAAATTCAATTCAAGTCCTAAATAAAATGTTTCATTGGGAGTAATTCTCATATTAAAACAATACTGCATCCAGTCTTTATATACCAAATGGATTGAAATGTTAATTGTAATAAAATTTCTTATATTGGAATTATTTTGCAGTATTTTTTTATATAAAAATCGTTAAATAAAGTCTGAAATAAAGTAGTGGTATAGTTTAGGAAAATTAAAATAGTGGGTGGTAAAAGTGGTAGAAGCCAAAAACGTCGAAAAAAGTGGTAAAGTGACAATACTGCATCTAAACACAAAGCGAAGCTATAATCGATTAATGAATATGATAATGATTTTGTCATCAATCCTATGGAATAAATTGGAAAATGTATACTATGCTTCCCTTCGGGCTTGTTCGTATTTTGTTCGCTTTGATGCAAGGAAGGCAATGGTGCGCTGGTAGCACGCTGAACTTGCAGCCGAATTGTACGCGGTTCGATGCGAGTACGGAAAGGGAATAGTGCATTATTTCCGACACAGGTTTTTCGATAAATATTTTCTTTTTTATATTTATAAATAAAAATATAATTCACAAAAAAATAAAACAGCAAGATCTGTTGGCTCTGCTGTGAAGATCGAGCCTGGGTACTACATAAGTCATCAAATTAAAATAATACATCTCTTGATAACCAACTGTGTCACGAAAGTAAGAAAAAAAAAACAACTGCGATCTAATTCTGTACGTGAATATTGAACTTTTCAGTAACTGTCCATAAACAAAAAGGACATTGGATATGTCACTTGATATGCTGAAATGCTGAAAATACTAGTTGGCTTTAAGGAAAAAACAGTTTTTGAACTACTACTGGTATGAAGGCAGACTGCTTTTTAACCATTTGGTTGCACTGAAGGAGGGCATGTTAATTAAATAAATTAGCAATCTTCCCAGAAATTCAATTTTTGGGTAAAATTTTCACTTCTACCGTGCGTGGTGGCAACACCCATATTGTTTTTTAGTATTTTGCCTATAACTCATAAGTGGTGAGAGTTTTTGATAAGAAGTGCTCAGAAAAGAAATTTATTGAACCTTTTAACTGCACGTTTTCGAAAGATAGTCATACGGTGTCACCAACCAATTTATCGAAAAATCCACACCAACTTTGTTTGAAAAAAAAAAACATGTTCCGCCCATAATGTTGTTAAGACCCCGCTATGGTTCTATTAGTATGAGGTAGTATTTTTAAACCTATATAGTGGTATGAACTTATTTTGTCTTCGCGTCTGTCTACCACCTCGTAATTATTTTTTTTTTTTTTAACTCAGCTTTTATATAAGCGTACAAGAATTAATTTTCGAAAACTTCGCATGTAGTTTTGGGCTGCAAATAATTATGCGTATTTTTATGTAAAAAACATTTGAAATTTTTGGCCAAATTGCTACTCGAATAAAACTGTTCTTAATTCCAACAGTGTTTAATTAAAAAATTACATGAAAGTGTGTTTTTAATGTTTCCTTGTGCTCTCGTTGCTCTGTGTTTCTACTTCCCAAGGATAACGCTAAACCAATTTAACATGAAAGCAAACAGGATACGGACAAAAAAGAAAAAACGACAAAATACGAAATCCAGAGAGCAGCAAGAAAAGAAATGCACATAAAAACAAAAATTTACGCAAAAGCATGCTTGTTGGCAGCTCTTAAAGATCGGATGCCAAAGAATGGTATAGCACAGAAAAAGACAAGGCAGGGCAAAAAGGACGACAGCAATAATTGTTGTACTGCTTTTAAGAGTCTTGAGTCTTGAGCTTTGTAAAAAAATAAAAATGTACGCTATTGCAATTTTGCGCGTTTTCGTCAACTTTGTTATTGTTGTCTTTACTGTTGCAGCTTTCGAACTGCACTGTTGCATTTTTGAGCTTCCGCTTTTTTTTTGCGCATTTCAACAGGATGAGCACAGAAATGCGCTCACTCACGTTTTTTCAAGATGCACTCAATTCAAATGCTTGTATTGTAGATATTTTAACTTTTTAACAGCTCTGTTTTTTTTCTTAAAAAAGAAAAAGGATTTTTGACAAAAAAGGAAAAGAAAATAAGAGTTTTTAAAGAAATTTGTTAACATCAAATAAAAAGCACACTGTGAACAAGACGCTAGAAATTCGACAAAATCTAAAATAAATACAATGAAAAAAGGTCGCCAAAAGGGCTAAATGTTGCCAAGTGAGCAGTTTAAGCATTAAAAACAGTTAAGAAGTCGGAAAATGCCACAACAACAACAACAATAAGCATGCAAATTATTTACATTTGTTAACTACTATTTTGACTACTTTTTGGTTATTTTTTGTGTGTTTTTTTGAAGCCCCTGCCTCTTTTTGACTTACTTTGAGCAAGTTTTTAATTACTGCGCTAACCTTTTTGATGACAATTTGTGCCATTTTTTTTTGTTTGGTTTTTTACCACGACCTTTTTTTTTGCCGTCTCGTGCTTATGCCAGTTTTAATGCCCACAAAGCATTGAAGTCAAAAAGTTTTCAGCCTGTCAGATAGGCACAATTTTGTTCATTTTTGCGTTGTACTTACAAAGTTCAACACGTTCTCTAAAACCCAAAAATGCAAAAACGAATTTTTCATTAAGTTGGCTGTGCAACACTATAAAGCCACGTTATGCCACGCCAAAGCCAGGACATGCTGCAATCAGTTAACAAAAGAAAAGCGTGCATTTAGCAATAAAATGAAAAGAAAAAAAATCGCTGCATTTTAGATATATAAAAAGAAAAAACTAGGGCAATTCACAAAAAACATGACTACATAACTTTATCTGCTTTCGTCTGTCCATCCGTGCCTACGTTTATCTGTCAAGTCGTCTTTTTTTTTTGTCTAACTGTCACGTAACTGTGCTGCCATCGCAATTGGAATCAAACAGTTTTTGTTGACTGTGTGTGTGAGTGTATTTTTATTTTTTTTTTTTTTTTTGCTGCACTAATATTTTTCCAAAAACTCTTCATGTTTTCTTTGGCGCGCAATTTTCTTTTTTAACCGCTTGCCTGTTACTGCCCATCTCTTTTTTTTCACTTACTCAACGCTTTATTTTCATTCTATTTGTCGGAGTGTTGATTTAAAATTCTTTTGTGTGGGCAATAATGCGTTCATTCGTTAGTTTAATACTACCTTTTTTTCCACTGCTCTTTATTTACTCCATTTTTTTTTTTTTCTTTTTATGCACTTTTAGTTTGCAGCGGTGTTCCACAAAAGTTATTGCCTGTTCTACAAAAGTTACCAAATTTCTTACATAACCGTTTCAGTTAAGGGATTTATTTTATAATTTTTGTAAGTATTTTGCTACGTTTAATAGCAATATTTATAGAGTTGTCAGTTAATTTGATTTGCAAAATTTTGTTATCTGTCTTATATGAGTCATTTTTTTATACAGTTTGTAAACAGTTTCATTTGGCAATTAGTGCAACTCATGCCAATTTTAAGCTTAACGTATGCGGAATGAATATGGACAAATTTAAAAACTGTAGTTAAAAAAAAACACAAACTGTAGTAACTGTAGTTGTGCTCTAAACAAGCACACTGTGATATCTACTACAGCTGCCATGCGGAGAAGCGCGAATTCTTATGTGGATTCGTCGTTAGCCGGAAACTACGCCACCTTGTTTCCCGGTTCACACCTGTGAATGAAAGATTGGCCACGATCCGCATCAAGGCAAAATTTTTATACATCAGCCTTATTTGCGCGCACGCCCCGACGGAGGAAAAGGACGAAGTCGTCAAGGATGCTTTCTACGCTAGTCTTGAGGACGTATATGACCACCTTCCGGTCCATGACGTGAAAATAGTCCTCGGCGATTTTAATGCGAAAGTCGGAAGGGAAGGCATCTTTGACCCCACTGTCGGTCAGTTCAGTCTTCACGAGACCTCCACGAACAATGGTCTAAGACTGATCGACTTCGCCGCGGCACGAAACATGGTAGTTAGTAGCACCAGATTTAAGCACCTCGACATCCACAAGGCCACCTGGCTGTCCCCGGATCAAAAAACGCGAAACCAAATTGATCATGTTGTAATCGACGGAAGGCATGCCTCTAGTGTTCTAGATGTGCGTACATTTCGGGGGGTCAACATTGACTCCGACCATTATCTTGTTGCAGCCAAGATCCGCATGCGATTATGCAATGCGAAGAACATACGCATAGGAATGCAAAGAAAGCTAGATGTCGCTAAGCTGCAATTACAACGGACTGCCGGAGCCAACTCCGCTCAACTCTCGGTTAAGCTCAACCAACAAACCTCTGGACTCGACGACGCCGGCGGACTTTGGGCGCATATATCCCACTCCATGCGCGCTGCCGCTGAAGAAGTCATTGGTTTACGGCGCCCGCAACCTCGGAACCAATGGTACGATCAGGAGTGTCGCATCGCGACAGCAGTAAAAAACGCCGCATACAGAAAAACGCTGCAGTCAGCTGCAACGCGAGCCGTGCGAGAAAACTACCGCGAAAAGAGGAAGGAAGAGAGGCGCCTTTTCAGACGCAAGAAAAGAGAGCAGGAAAAGCGTGAGCGTGAGGAACTAGAGGTATACCAGGGCAAGAAGGATGCACGAAAATTCTATCAACAGGTTAAGCGTCTAACCCAAGGCTTCAAGCCCGGAGCATCCACTTGCAGAGACGAAAATGGAGATCTGAATACGGATACACAGTGTGTGCTTAGATTGTGGAGACAGCACTTCTCCAATTTACTTACTGGCGACGATTCCACCAATGCCGCCCATCGAGAGCGCAGTTCAGTGCCACCAATCGACGATGACGGAGTGGAAGTATCACCACCTAGCCATGAAGAGGTTCGAGTTGCTATCCAACGACTCAAAAACAATAAAGCAGCGGGTGCTGACGGCCTGTCAGCTGAATTGTTTAAAACCGGCGGCGATGAATTGATAAGGCGCATGCATCAGCTCATAAGCAAAATATGGCTAGCAGAAAGCATGCCCGACGATTGGAACCTCAGTGTACTGTGCCCCATACTTAAGAAAGGAGACCCTACAATCTGCGCAAGTTACAGAGGTATCAGTCTTATTTCCATCGCATATAAGGTTCTCTCAAGCGTACTGTGTGAAAGATTAAAGCCGATTACAAAAACACTGATTGGACCTTATCAGTGTGGCTTTCGACCTGGTAAGTCCACCATAGACCAGATTTTCACGCTACGACAAATCCTGGAGAAAACCCACGAAAACCAAATTGACACACACCATCTCTTTGTCGATTTTTTAAAGCTGCGTTCGATAGCCCGAGAAGGGATTGCCTATACGCAACAATGTCTGAGTTCGGTATACCTGCAAAGTTGATTAGACTTTGCAGAATGACGTTGAGCAACACACGCAGCTCCTTCAAGGTAGGAAATGACCTCTCCGAAACCTTCAATACCGAAAGAGGTTTCAGGCAAGGCGATCCACTGTCTTGCGATCTCTTTAACATCATCATGGAGGGGATCGTACGAAAGGCCGGTGTGCATCGTAATGGCACCATTTTCTACAAAGGCGTCCAGCTCCTTGCGTACGCTGATGATATTGATATTGTCGGCAGAACCAAGAGAGATGTTACCGCTGCTTTCGCCGCTATCGAAAAGGAATCAGCAAAATTGGGTTTGACGATAAATGAGGGCAAAACAAAGTATATGCTGTCTACAAACAAGGGAGCGCGGCGTTTAGATTCCCACGTTTCATCCGGCAGCTATAACTTTGAAGTAGTCAAGGAGTTCGTTTACCTTGGCACCGCCATTAATAGCAAAAACGAAATCAGCCTGGAGATAAAGCGATGAAGAATAATTGCTAATAGGTGCCACTACGGGCTCAGTAAGCAACTAAGTTCCAGAGCCCTCTCTCGATCGACAAAATTAACACTCTACAAGACGCTCGTTCTACCTGTGCTGCTTTATGGCGCTGAGGCATGGGTAGTTTCGCAAACTGACGCAGCCGCTCTGGGGGTGTTCGAGCGAAAAGTTCTTCGCAAAATCTTCGGTCCTGTTCGAGTCGGCGATGACTATCGCATCCGAATGAACCACGAGCTGTATGAGCTCTACGATGACATAGACGTAGTTCGGCGTATAACTGTGCAGCGACTACGCTGGCTGGGTCATGTCCATCGTATGAACGACGAAGCTCCAGCGAAAAAGGTGCTCGAGGCGAGGGTCGCTGGTCAACGACGACGAGGGAGACCATGCCTCCGATGGATGGACCAGGCTGAGGAAGCCCTAACCGCACTTGGTGAATCCGATTGGAGAAGGCGCGCGCAAAGCAGAGGCGCCTGGCGAGAGCTGATGAGGTCGGCTGAAACCCGGACACGGGTTGTTACGACCACCTAAGTAAGTAAGTAAGTTAAAAAAAAAAACTAGAGTATATAATTTGGTAAATTTTATTTTAAATGAAACTTATAAATTTATAGTTAAGGGGTTACATGACATTGTCAGTTTTTTGAAATCTTTTTTTAATAATTTTGTATTTTAGTAAATATTATGAGGATTTAAAGAAAAAAATTTCATGGAAAAATTCTTACGGGTTCAAAAGTTACAGCCGGATTAGTGAGAGCGCATTACGGCAGCTTGTTATATACTTGTTTTACTTGCTACCTGACTTTTGGTGGTTGTTATTTATTTATTTATTTTTTTTTTTTTTTTTATTTATTTACTTATGTAGCCAAACAAGGCAATATACTTATTCTAACTTATTTTTCTAACAGGTTGTTGTTGTATTTACTTTTTTTATTTTTTGTTTTTCTCTCCTCTTTCCTTGTTTTAGGTGTAGAAGATATGCAATTCTCAGTGGGCGTAATCCGCCCACATGAATCGACACATTTTCAAAAACACGTCAAAAAGAAAAGACAAGAAGAAGAACGAAGGGGGAACTTATATACTAAGCTTACATACTTACAGTTTTTATACACATAGTAAAAATATGTACTAATTTTTAATACTATGCTAAAATATTATTAAGATGGAAAGCTAAGTGGGAGAACAACTAAATTTTGTTTAGGTATGGGTGGTAGATGGCAATGTAAAAAGAGGCATTTGGATATGGGAGGATAGAGTTAATATTACAATGCGGTGTTTTACTTATTTAACACTAAAATTTTTCATTTACAATTTTTCTACAAATGCTAGATCAAGGAAATAGAAGAGGGATGCGAAGGTTGAAAAGGAAATGGAGAAAATTTACTCATATGTACCATTGGGCATGGGACGTGAATTGGTGTTTAATAAGGGGATATTTATGTAAAGGAAAGTGATTTGGTAAGGGAACGCTTGAATCTGAATTTCGATATTGGCGGTGTATAATGCTCGCTGATATTATAAAATATTTTACAACTTCTATTCAAGGGCTCGTTCAATGCGTAAATAGTGTTGTGATGAGATTCTTTTAACAATTTTGTATACCTTGTTCGCCTTATTGGTTCATTAAACAAACTATAACGATTGCAAAAAACTATAAGAAACAGCACAACACAAGATAACGAAGGCACACAGTACGAAGCAGGCATGACAGATTGAAGGTAACCTTTTCTTACTTTGTTCAAAAACTTTGAACGCGTTTATCTCGAAACCATGTTTTTCGTAATGGTTGCGGCACTAGCGGGTTCATTTTTTGACGGAAATTTTTTTTTTTTTTTATTTTTTTAAACTTGATTCGCTATCGTATGACACGAGCTTTTTTTTAAAAAATTTTTTTCGATTTTTTATGAATTTTTAAAGTCAATATTTTCTTCGAAAAAACACACTTTCAAATTTGGAACATCACCAAAATTTAAAAAAACAAAGCTCGTGTCATACGCTAACCAATTTTGTTAAGATTTAAAAAAGTAATTTTTTTTCCAGATCGGCAACTCCCAGCGCTGCAACCACGAGGCCCCGTTTTTTTCTCTGCCGACAGTTTGAAGCTCTATAAAACCATGTTGGAGTGAAAAATATATTTTTTTGAATTTTTTTTCTTGAAATTTGTTCAATTCTCTGCAATTTTTTCTACTAAAAAAATTTTGGAAAAATGTTTGTTTTTGACTGAGTTATAAATTTAAAAAAAAAAGTCTGTTTTCTCTGCCGTGAATGTCATGTCCCACCTTAATGCAGAAAAAAATTGCGTCCAATGCGTGCGGCCTTGCGGCAATTTAGAGACACTTTTGCCATTGGATCTGTAAATACCGATGTTGGCACTTTGATAAGCTCCGTTTTTATTTTGGCTATCAAAGTTTTCATAGTTTACGGCCGAAATTTATTGGTATATATTCTCCAATTAAGATTAGCCCAAAAATCTTCGATTGGACGAAGTTGCGGCAAGTTGGGAGGGTTATTCTTCTTGTGTACACAAGGTATCGGAGTCTATCCATAGCTTCTAAGCTCTGTTGACAGTAATGGCTTGATGCATGGTCAAGCCAAAATACTGCATTTTTATTGTTGTGTTTGCTTCTTATAATGTCAGCTACTTATAGCAAACAGAAGTTAACATACCGTTCACCATTGACGGCTAAGCCTGACTCAAAAAAAAAAATTACTGGCTCAGACATACTCAAAGCACTTATTGCGAGTCACAATAAGACTTTTTTTGGTAACTTATAATGTTCCAAATATTTCCCATTGTCTTCTACTTACTTGTTGCGGTCAAAAAAGTGCTGTTCTTGCCACTCATAACCATCGAATGTGAAATATGACTCGTCATTAATACTTTTACAAACGTACTTTTTGCACACATTTTTGAATTTCCGACACCATTGGCTTAATTTTTCGTGAACTTTTTTGGATTCCCATGGATAGAAGATACTTCTTCACTGCTTTGCCATTACATTGGAATTTTTTCTCCAACTCTCTGTACGATTTTGCCACTCTTTCATCAGTTATTCGCCTTAGCTTAGACCTTGTCGCAAAATCATTTAATGTGAATCTTTTACCAGATCCAGTTTTTTTCCATGTGGTCTTTCTGAAAGCGTACGTTGCCAAGATGTTGTAGAGGGTTCGGCAATTAATTCTTTCTTCAACATTATGAGAAAAAAATATACGCTTTTGTCCAGTCAGAATAAGCCTTAAAAAAATTACAAATTCTCTCACGACGTTGCTTTTCCTTTTTTCGACATTTTGAATTCACCTAAGAAGTTACCAGCATAAAATTTTAACTGCTTGTCAATATCACATTGGTCTCTCATACAGTTATCGATAAATACGCATCATTTCAGTTAATGATGTTTTTACAAGGTTCAAAAAGTTGTCCAGATTTCATTCTGCATACGTTACCATAAAAAAAGAAAAATAAAAAAAAATTAATTCTGTATACCAAGCTCACAAAAGTGATAAGAATTTCAATACATTTCAGTACAAAACACAAATTCAACATTGTCCGGATTGGATGGTGATATAACCAGGGCTGCCGAGATATGGGATGAACGGGGTGTTTACAGGCCCGGTTCCATAGAGCCCCGTAGAGACTATTTTTACTTCTCATTTATGCACCGACCGCAAATCCGAGGAATGAAAAAAAAAAAAATTTAAAAATACCCCGCCTCCCCCTCCCCCCGAAATTAATAAAGAGCATTCGCGGCATTCAGAACTACACATAAATATTTTTTTTAATGAAAAAAAAAAATCCGTGGCGAAGCCGCGGCCCACTGTGGCCTGGTAGTCATTTTATACTATTTATTTTGTAATTTTTATTTATTTTGTAAATGTTTTAAGACTCTATCTGCTGAAGTTTTCTAAACCAGGCTCCAGGATAAACCCTCGATTTATTTATGTTTTGCGATAATTAGGTCACGGATTGGCTAAATGTAAAAAGTTTTGTTGCCTGATGCACATAGGGATTTTTTTTTTTGTGCTATACTTCATACGATTCAGTTCTAGCAAACAGTCGTACTTGTGTGAATACTGTGACAGAAAAGTATTTATAAAAAAAAAAAAAACATGAAAAGGCATCGAACTTACATGTTCTTGGAGATGGAACCTTGCAAAAAAAGAGGTTTTACTTCGTTATTTGGAGTAACGTCGCTAATAGGACTCTACACAGGGAAAGTCCTGGATTTATTTGTCAAAAGTGACTATTGCAAAAAATGTGATTATTGTGAATAAAATTTAAATTCAGCACAGTGAAGAGTGATTTCAAAAGCGTGAAAATGAATGTACTGCATAAATATTAAAGATCTTTCCGTCATCTTCAATGGTTGGCATTCCATCACTGAAATGTTCAAGAGCTCTTTGGAAAAATATAACTTGAGATATTTAAACTATAACGGAGATGTTGACTCGAAGACTTGCAGTAGTATAGAAAAAGCTATTTCTTTTGGTGAGAATGTAGTCCAGAAAATATAATGTATTGGCCACGTCTGAAAAAGAATGGGCACCCGATTATGAAATTTGTTAAACACAACTGTGGAAGTTATAAAAATGAATAAAGGAAAAATAACGAAGAAAAACGCTTTTGTCCGGATACAATAAAACAACAGACTGGCAAAAAGAACATATTAAACGCGTTTTTCTCAAAACTACTCTTTTTATGTAGGTGCGTAACATAACTCAAAAAGTAATGCACCGATCTTATTGAACTATTGCAGACACCTTTTATATGATGAATACTTGCGGATACTTGAATACTTGATGAATACAAAACTAGACTGGATTTTTATGTGAAAATGGTACCTCTTCAAAATCGAAAATCGCATATTTTTCAATATACTTTCACTCATCCGCACAAGAAGCTAATATATTAAATAAATCACTTCCACTTTTTTTTTTTATTTCAGATATCACCAGGATATACGCACCGCACGGCGCCTTTTTTTATGCGCCTTTGATCAACCACCTAAAAATTCCTACATACTTTCCAAGGATAGGTCTTCAATGTGTAAAAACAAATGAGTAATTTATGCAATCAGAAGCAAGAAAAAAATAGCAAAAATCTGTTTTTTTTTTTTGCCTCGAAAACCATCCTTCCATCGTATAACCTTAGTAATACGCGCAGTCAAAGATTGACGACAATACACCGAGAAAAAGCTTATGTTAAATTGAAAAAAAAACCTAGTATAATTTATAAGATGGCTTTGGCAGTTTTCAGCCACCCAAGTTCCTTATCAGAACGCCTATGTTTTACGTGTTGACTTGCCAATTTTTATTTGGGTGTTGAATTAACCAAGTATTTGGTAAATTTTTATACACTACGTTAAAAAAAAAAAAATTAATTTCAAAAATATCACTTTTTTCGGGTTTTGGTTTTTTTTATTTTCCTTTTGCTTTTTTTGAAGCTGCCGCCACCTCTCGTTCTGTGATTTGCTTGACTGAAATCGGCAATACAATACAAATTTTTCTTTTATCAACAACGTATTTTTCTTAGAAGTTAATGACTTCCCGGCTTTTATTGCTGCTTGACGACTATTTTAACAAGAACATTAAATTAAATTAAATTAAATTAAATAGCAAATACAAAAATTTTACCTTCGCACGCCGTTGAGATTTGAATCCACAACCAACCGATATTACTGCGTATGAAGACACTACACTACGCATTGAGCCAAACTCCTTCGTTACGCGGAGTGATTTATTCAATATTAATTACTACTGAAGCTATGCTGCAGCATAACACAATAATATATTAAAAGATTTTTGTTGTATGGCTATCAACAGTATACTGGACATACTACATCTGTTAATACAGCATCTGTTAACATAGCTGCGGCTATGTCAGCAACCAGTAGCAAGGCTTTTTGGATCAGTGGGTAAAGCGATGGACTGGCACCAAAAATTCCCAGTTCAATTCCGCAAGGCGGGAACAGAATTTTTTTTTTTTTCTTTTCTTTTTGTTGATGAAATATACGTATAATAAAATTTACTGGTGTGAATATAAACGAGTTTATAATTTACTTTATGTTATTTTTGAATTTAAAAGTGGTTTTATTACAAAAAAAAAACCATTAAATTATCAAATCTATCCTCCTCTCGTGTGTCTAACAACGCACCCGTGTTTTTTTTTTTTTTTTTGCAGAAAAAAGCTCATAACTATGCTTAAGCCATATTTGGATTTGGGCTTAGGTGAATCAAATATTTTTTTTTCTCACGGTATCGAAGTATGTGCTTTCAAAGCAATGTATTATACAATAAATTGCTGAGGTGAATAAGCATAAGCTTATAATTCCCATACAATTCTCTTTACCCAAGCCGACTTAGGTTATTTACCTATTGCTTTTTCCTTTGTGTAGGAGTTCCTTGAGCCGAAGCACTGAAATACATGAAATACTTGTTATTTGCAATTTTTTGTAAGTAATTGAAGCGGAGATAGCGAGGCGAGCGAAACTTCCATGGGGCAACTAATTTGAAGCATTTTTCAATGATCAGATCACAGTAATGGGTGCGTCGATTTGAAATTGTTTAAAATTTAACAGTTTTTTGCTTCGAATATTAAGCCGTAACGAGGTCAAAATTTACACAGGATCCAATATTTAAAAAAATGTTAGGGACCATTGAGAGCTAAAGTTTGAACGTACGCTCATGCAAAGCCACTGTGTTCGACATAGTATAACCACCACACAAGCGCCAATTTTGAGTCATCGATTTCTTCGAACTCTTTACGCTAACAAATAATAAGGGTATTCATGCAATGCCGAAAACGAGCCGAATATGCCGAAAATCGGAAAAACCGAAAACGTCGAATATGAACTGTCAAAATTTGTATGGAATCTGATATTCAGCATAGTTTCCAGTTTTCCGCACGATTTTGATGCGTAAATAGCGCCGAATATTTTCGGCAACCAGTTGCTGCCACCTTTCAAATATTTTACATATATTTAATACAAATATTAAACCAATGCTGCCACTTTTTCAATTGATATACGGCATTCGCCGATAACTAAAAAAAGGTACCTCATGCAAAAACAGCGAATATTTTCCGATATTCGGCATCGGAAAATGTTCGGCATTGCATGAATACCAGTAATCAATTTAAGTTTGCTTAGGAAAAAAAAAATGTTAAATCAAACTTTCAAGCAAACTTCAGTCTACTTTTATTAAGCTTAAATAAACTGTTACAAAAACTGCAGCTTTTGGCGCTTACCGCAAATCTGACTCTAGCCAGCACCTAATCCTGCTGAAATCCTTTTGTCACGATGACTTCATTTCAATGATATATATTGTTTTTTTTTTTTGTTTAGTTGCACGAAAATCTCTTTCAACTCAACAGCCAACCTTTAATAAAAAAAACGGTAAAAAAGCAGACTATAGAAAAGCGCTTAATAAGCATTAAGCTGCCGCTGCCGCTGCTGCACACTGGAGTTCATTTTTTATTAGTTGCTTCAGTGAAATTATTGAAAAATGCTTTTTAATGAATCGAAGCACAAAGCTTTGGCCGTTTAAGCGCGCCAAGTTATGCGGCTTGAGCCAAGGATTATACCAATATTAACAGCCACGTTCTGGCTAAAGTTTCCGTTTCCTGTTTTTTTTTTTATTTCTTTTCTACTCTCTTTCTAACGCTGTTTTACTCTCTTTTGACTTATTATTATTTTCTGATGCTTCATCCAAATGGATTTCAACAATCAATTGTCTGCATTTGAAAGGCGCACAAGCTATTGAGTCGCCAGCGGAGGTCCTTGTGCCTTAAACTAACGTTTGTAGATCTTGCTCCAGCGATTCTTTGAAGCAATACTAGACAGTTCGTAGAGTATATAGTGTGTGTATGTGTGTGTTTGTGTTGCCGTGTTCCTTGTTTCCCGCCTTGTTATGCTTGCAGCAAATCAAGTGGAATGACCTACATTTTTGCTCTTTTTTTCTGTTATTGCTTCTGTTTTTGTTTTGATCCTTTGTTTTTGTCACTTCCTTGCTATTGTCTGCTTGCTTTGAATTCCTTTTTACCGTTTCCGTTTGCACATAATCTGCAGCAAGAAAGGCAAAAACCAAAAAATAAAAATGAAATCACAAAAAAAAAAGACAAAATCTTAAAAGAATTGGAAATAAACATGAAAAAATAACAAACAGTGTCAAACAGAGACAAAAAAAAAACACACACAAAAACACTAAAAGAGCAACAACAATTAAAGTATTACTTCAAGGACCAAATGAGCAGCTAAGGAAGGTCCTTGTGCTTTGAAAATTACTTAATGAGCATAAACATCATAATCAACATAAATTGTGTAGAAAATTTGAGTTAAACGAGTGCTTCATTAACTGTGAATTCCGTTGCTTCACTCGAATAGAGGAGAAAAAAAAACCAGGCGTACAATAAGGATAGTAACTTAAAATGATTTGATGTTATTTTTATTGTTGTTATGCTTGTCTTCTTTCAGCTTGGCATGTATGATGCCAAACAAAGGCTGTTATTTTTAATGAACATAAAGCGGCTCGACTCAGATTTAAGATTTGGCCAGGTGGAAAGAAATATGGGCGGCACGTTAACCGTAACACATTTTAAAATTTTACTACCTGTTTTTGCCTATCTCTTTTCCACTACATCGCTGTCTATGAGTATGCAAGGTGTGTGGCTGAAAGGATTTTTCGTTTACTACTCAAGTTGCTCAGCATTGTGGACGCGTTTTGCGGTTAGTAGCACAGGTTTTTGTGATTCATGTTGTTGTAGCTTTTGTGTTACATTGCATTGCATTGCAATCATATCCTGGCATTTCTGTCATTCTTATTGGATGCGCCAGCACTACGATAGTTGCACAGTGGCTCAAATTGTTTAAAAATTTAATGAGCTTCAGCTGGAAATTAGTTTCTTACTATAGGGAAATAATTAACTTTTGTTTTTTTTTTCCGAAGACATAAGATGTTTTCGAGGTTGAGATCAGCAAGATGCCTGACTGAGAATATTGCATTGCTTATGTTACCTTTTCTCACTTGGAGCAGGGCTGGGCATTCAGTAAGAATATGTCAGGAAGATTCTTCATTCTCAAGGCAGAGTCGATATAGTGAATATTTTGACAGGTTTATTCTTAGTAGGTGAATTTTCAACTCGCAGTGCCAAGTTTGAGTTTTAACTTTTAGGGTGAGATTTCAAGGAATATGTGCTTGGTGCAGTTTATCTCTAGGATGTTTAACCAGAAACCATTTGATTTTGTTAAGGTGTCGGTCCTGTGAAGGGTGTGGTTGCTCCTAGCTTACCAAGGAAGTCCACTTTTTCGTTCCCGTCAAAGCCACTGTGGGCAGGGATGCAGTGTAGGATTATTCTATTTTTCTGAGCCAGAATGAAGAGAGCACTGATACTCTCTAGAAATAGCTAAGATTTAATGATAGGTGATTTTGGTATTTTAAGAGCACCTTGGATATTCGAGAATATAAAAATGCTTTTGTCTACAGAGTGATTTGAACGAAAGTATATTTTTAGACGATATTGTATAAGCATTATACACCGTTTCTCAACTCTCTCTCTCTCTCTCTCTCTTTCTATATTATTCTCGCAAGGTAAGAGAGTCGCAGGACAAATGAGTCAAAAGATACAAAAAGACCCAAAATGGAAAAAGTCGCAGGGTCACACTAAGTCGCGAGGCAAAAAGTTCACAAGGGCAGCAAGGTATGAAATGTATCGAGGTGAAAAGTTGCAAGTTACAAAATACAAAAAGTCGCAAGGAAAAAAAATTCGTTGGATAAAAAAAATCGCAAAGTAAGGAAAAAAAAGTTAAAAAAGTCGCAACGCACAAAAAGTAGGAAGGTACAAAAAATCGCAAGGTAAAAACCGTCACAGTATACAAAAATTCGCAAGGTATAAGAAGTCACAATGCAAAAAAAGTCCCACGGTACAAATAGTTGGAATGCATTAAAAGTCGCGAGGTTTTTAGGAAAATTGTCAGGGTAAAAATAGTGACATGGGATAAAAAGGCGCGAGGTAGCAAAATCACGAGCTAAAAATTTTGCTGGTTACAAAAAGTAAAAGGTTAAAACAGTCGTAAGGTACAAAAAGTCACAAGGTAGAAGACATTGCGAGGTACAAATGTAGCAAGGCACAAAACAAAAACGTCGAGTGGTTCAAACAGTCGCAAGGAATAAAAAGTCGCAAGCTCAAAAGTCGTATGGTTCAAAAAGTAACAGAATTTAAAAAATCACAAATTATAAAAGTAATAGGATAAAAAGCCGAGAGGAAAAAACAAACGATTAAAAGGTAAGAAAATAAATAATCCCTAAGAATCGTTAAGAAAAGCTTAAAGATATAAGGTCACAAGATTTAAAACGTAGGAAGGTAAAAGAGTCGAAAGGTACAAAATGCAGCAAGGTACAAAAATTCGTAAGGCACGAAAGTAGCAGGGTACAAAAGTTGCTAGGTACATACAACCGCAGGATACAAGAAGTGGCAAGGCATAAAAAGTTGCGTAGTACTAAAAGTAACAGAACACAAAAAAGTCGCATGGTACAAAAGTCGCAGGATAAGAAGTCGCAAGGTAAAAAAATCGCAAGTTCAAAACATAGGGTAGAAGAAAAGTAGGGTAGATAAAAACTAGTTAGGTAGAAGTTCGAAAGGTACAAAAAATTTACGAGGCACAATGGTTGGAAGGTACAAAAAGTCGAAGATTACAAAATGAAGCATGGTATAAAAAGTCACAAGATACAAAAGTTGCAAGGTACAAAAATTAATAGGGTTGAAAAGTTCAAAAAGTGAAAAAGTCGCAAGGAAAAATTGCTTAAGGGTAAGAAATCGAAGGGTAAAAAAATCACAAGAATACACAAAGTCGCAAATGATGTCCGATCCAAATTGAAATTTTTGCTGAAACCAAATACGAAATTCAGCATTTTAGTAGTGGGTGACCGAAGCCAAAACTGAAACTTAATATTTAATAAATACTAAATACTACTTATATACAAATTAAAATGTTCTCATACAATTTTTTTATATTAAAATTAAGCAGAAAACTCGCTCAGGGTCTCTTATAGTCAGACTGAAATTAAGGATTGAATTTCTTAACATAATCATGCCTCTATTATTCAATACCAATTTCAAGGCTGAAATTGAAATATAATTCAGGCTTTCTTTTTACACAACAAAAAATCAATCCTCTTTAATATCAGGCCAGATTTCATATTTGAATTTGAAATAAAAATTGATATTCAGACCAGAAATCACAAATGAACATTTAAAAAAAGTAGTACAAAATTTCAGGTCTAAAGAGGCATACACTTGTATGAAAAAATCAGGGCTGTTTTCAAGCAAAGCTCAGGCCTCGGATCAGACATGACATTTTCTTATGGGAAAATTAAAACTAATCGAAATTTTTTAAATAATTTTTTGTCGTGTGTCATACAAAATATGAAATTATGCAGAAAATTTTGAAGTTTCGATTTCGGAATAGATCATATTGAAGACGAACAAACGTGAACGACAAAAAGAGTTGAAACTATTCGAAACTGAAACCAATTATTCGGTCGGACACTAGTTGCTATGTACAAAATGTCCTTACAAGTATAAAAATTCGCTAGATAAAAAGTATCGAGGTAAAAAAAGTTGCACAGAACAAAAAGTCGCAATATCATATTTTTTTTTTTTTTTCAGATGTTATGACATACATATTTCATGACATATATTGTCCAATTCATTAGTTCAAAATAGATTCGGGCTTGGAAAAAATTGGCAGCAAATTGTGTCAGCACCAAAATGAGGGGAATTAAGCCCTGTATAATTCTGCATTGGTGACACGCCCACTATTAACTTGACGCATTTGAGGTTATGAGTCAAAACATTTACTTCATTCTAAAAGAGTTGATTGTGAAATTTTCCAATTGGCATAGCCATGAGTCAGTCTTGAGTCATGCAAGATCACGTTATTTGTAGATACTGATTCATGAAAGATATTGCCGTATAAGCGACTTACAGTCCTATTCTACCAGCTTAAGAAAGCTCACCACATTAACAACATAGTTGATATTAACAAGTTGTTCATGTTCCGTTTTCTTGCGAAAATTTAAAAGCTCTTTTCTTTACAATTTTGTTAATTTAACAAAGTATGTTAACAATGACAATATAATCTTAAAATTTATGTGCTTATCTAGAGAATTTTTATGCAAATAATAAATATAATATAAATTATAATATTACATTGAATTAAAATAAAAAAGACTGTGAAAAATGGAAGAACTTTTACATGTTTTAAGTTTGGATAATGAAGAAGATCGAAGAAAAGAACAAATTTAATGACGGCGCTATTTAAAACGTCTTCAAAATGAAAATGATTCATTCAATCTATATCTTTATCTATTTTTTTATTTCTATCCAACTATAAATACAATTAAATACCGAAATGAAAAATCCATATGTAATAATTTACATATGCCAGCCAAAAGTTGAGGGTGCTGCCGGCAAAAATTGTATATAAAATAGGAGCTGCTGCTATGTGGTTCACTCAAACTTTGTTTGGCTATTAAAAAAATGTAAATTTGTGTTTTGAATAAAATAAAAATCTTGAGATCTATGCATTATTCTATGCATTTTCCATTTTGCTTGCTGATATAATAAACAATTAAATTTCATCGAAAAACTGCTGGCGTTTGAGTGCTGTGAGTTTCACTTTCTCACCACACGTGGTGAACTTTTAAGCTTTTTGTAGCTTTCAAATTTTAAATGAATATGAATGAATATGAACATTTACATTACATAACAATAATATTAACAAGAGCTCCTTAACAATTCCTTGTTAAGTTAACAAGCAGAATAGAGCTGTTAGAGTCAATATTTCCACCATGAAAGAAGGCCCAGATTGCAGCATCTACCAAAAATTAGTAAACCTATATGCGGCCAAACTGTTCAGCAGACACATGCACAAGTTGGAAGTTTGAAATTGGATTCAACTATGCTTACGATTTTGCATTGTACACGTTCAAAGAGACAAGGAAAAAAATTGAACTATAAACAAATAATTTTACTGCGCTATTGCGTTAGTTATAATATGTTAAATGTATCAGCGCAATAACGCATTTAGGTGCTTCAACTCAATAACGCAACGCAGCGCTGCGTAACCCATATCTAGTAGGCGGAGCTAGTGCTTGTACACGGATGTAAATAGTAATACGCCAATATCCTTGCAATTAGAGTGGATTTGATGAATGGATTGCAATTATAATAATTAAAATTATTATATTAGCATAGACATGGAATAGTGCTGGTATTTTATACCTCTTTCATTAAACTAGTGTTATACTTCGGATAATACTACTGCTTTTCGTTGTTGAAAAGGTCATCTCAAATTAAAAGATAAGTTTTTCTGAATTCAGCCCACTGTAAACTGTCGCGTCATGACAGTCTGATGCTGCATTTCCGCATTCGAAGCTTGCGCATCACGTTATCTGCTGCATTGGTGTGGTTGGCAATACAAAACATCGCTTCTGTTATGGCAGATAAAAAAAGATATTGTCCTAAATATTTTATGGCACAGATTTTATTATTTTTTTTTTTTTTATATTGTTTCTACTATTTTTCGCTACTGCCAACATTAATGGAAATGATGTCAAAACTGCAGTCAGAAAATAAATAAAAGCAGTTGACATTTTCCCACAGCACAACTTGATGATATATTTTTAAATTTCAGTTAATTTCAAGTTGCATGCATTTTTTTTTTATCATTGCCAGTCTTACGTGTTTGTCTAGTGTTCAAAAAATGTTTTCAATTCATCGTCAAATCACAGTTAAAAAGTTTTGTCAGCTCGTCAAAAAAAAAAAAAAAAAAAAAATGTGCTTGTCATACCATGCAACATTCAAACACGCATACAAGTGACAAGTCACTCAGAAGCACACATACTAACATTCACTCACACCTACACACACAATTTGTAGCAACATACTTACATGCAACTTCACACGCATGACACAAGTTTTGCAATTCTTGCGCGATCCTGTCGTGACACAAGTTAAGCTTCTTTCATATAATAAAATAGCACAACAATAAATGGCAATATAAAATAACAACAACAACAACAACTACAATAAATAGCAAACGTTCCAAAAATAAACGCTCTTGAAGGGTTAAGAGCAGCGCAAACACCCGCAGCAATAGCAACAGCAACGGCGGCAATAACAACAACATCTTCAACATTCAGCCGCCGAAATTTAGTGCTGACACGCGAGGCAATTTAGAAAATGTAAACATTTTGTTAACTGCCACCAACCAAAACAACAGTAGCAACAACAAATACAACATTAAGTGCCTCCGTCACCCCTATCACAACAAGTACAAAAAAAAAAAAATAAAAAAACGCTCTTCACACACACAGCAAAAAGTTGGAACAATTTTTAAAATTCACACTTAATTAACTTTGTTGGAGGCAGAGCTGCCAGGTGACGGAATTTTCTTCCTTTTTCGCGACTTTTCGACTAAAACAAGATGGCGGGGAAAACAATGATAAAAACGAGCAATACACTAAGGGGAAAAAATTATAAATTTATCTAAAAACGTTTTTAATTTAACCAAAGACAAGTTTTATGCATTTGCATAAAACAAATACGTAAATATTTAATTTTTTTAAAAAAATAAGAAAACAATGCGCCAGACGCGTTCTTGAACCTGGCTTACAAGGCAAGCACTTTAAACAGTATGCCACGGTCATCACAATTTAGTTGTAAAATTTTGTTTATAATAGCAAGATAACTAATAACAGCAAATTTTTAAAACCAAACAAAAAAACGAAAAATAATGCACCAGCCGCGCGCTTGAACCTGGGCATCTCGATTACAAGACAAGCACCTTAACCAGTATGCCACAACTCAATTGAAAAATTTGGTTTTTAATAACTAATACCATTAAGTTAAGCTAAAATCAAATCAAATTTTCAATATGCAAATTTAAATACGTAAAAAAATGTGCTGTAAGGAAAAATTTGATTTATCCACGAAAATATTTAAATACAATATATGCACTGGCGAGGCTAACTTTAATATTCGTTATTTCACTTATAGTATGTAGAGCTATTTTTTTAATTTTTTTAGGCACCCTTGTCGAATAGAAATATATCATCTCCAACTTTGAAATCATTAAAATAGCTTTAACGTCCCAGACAATAGGAAATCCCTCCAACTTTTAAATTTTGTAGAATTAATCTTTTTGAAAAACATCATCATTGATATCGTTGAGCATATTTTTCTCATACTAAATAAAACGATTCTGATTTAGATATCTAGAAAATATTTTTGATTTTGCTGCTAGAAACCGTTAAGAAGTTAAAAGTTTTTTTTGCACCTTTCAATAACGGGAGTTTATATAAATAGTTATTGCTCTGGAGTTTATATAAATAATTTTTGAATTCATTCGTGGATTTGAAAAAACTTTTTACAAGCCTTAGAAGGAGTTTTGTGTCCATCTTTCAAACCGGTAACTTCGGCAAAATGAGCACAATGTAGCTTCAACATCTGAAAATTATCATGTTAGGGAAAATGAAAGAAAATGTTAGGGGAATCGTGATTGTGTGTGCTTGCGAAAGTATATTTTCAAATTTTATATTTTACTCCATTGATTGAACATTTTCGAAAACATCAATCAAAAACGATTTTTTGGCAATCATTTATGTAAATTTTCTCATACATAAATGCTCTCTTTCGACCTCGTGTCGTAATGTGTTCAAGCTACCTAACTTGTGGACAGTTCATGTGTTATTATTGTTGACGTAAGCTTTGTGTTTTGTTTTGAAAACTTCACAATATTTATAATTTAAAGATACTTTGTTAAAGGAATGAATACATAGTACATATTTAAAAAAACCAAGCATTCTAAGTATTTTTTAAGAATAAATCAAAATTTGTTTAAATCAAAGAAATAGTTAAATGAACGTATGGACACAAAGTCTTGCACAATAAGTAGAAGGAGGTAGGCGGGTGCTCGAACTAGGGTATTTTAAATAGGAAATGTGTTTTTTTAATTAAGATAGTAAAGTTAATTTTTTTTTTTAAACTGAAACAACTTTTGCTTATCAAGGAAATGTTCATTGAAAGGGAGTCAAAAATGCAATTTTGAATTTAAATTATTTTTCCAGCAAAGACTATTGCGCCATTTTCAAAAAATATAAATGCTAAACTATCTGCTATTATTATTTTTATAAAGTACTTTTATTGATGTTTCAGACAAAATAGAATTGAGTTTAATGTTTTTAAAAACAGCAGTAAAAACTTGCATCGAAAGTCAAAACTTTAAGCTCCTGATCTTTTTTTCTTGCTCCAGGTAACATTGATATGTTCACAAATTAATTTTACTAAGAATTTCTATTGTTTTGAAATTAATACTATGAGTGATTAACGGTAAATTTTTGAATTAATTAACCATAAGAAATTTTTAAAAGTAAGTACATGTTTACATATATTAAATAGAAAAATGCAAGTTGTAGGCTGTTCGTTAGAGATTGCCAATAGCAGCTCAGGTCATGTTTGCAGATATTTTTATGGTGAAGATTACTTTTATACGTTATTTTTATGTATCTTCAAGTTTTACCATGGCTTAGACATAGTTTCGTACTCAATCAATTTTACGAATAAGCCGTTATTTTGTACGAGTCCTTTTTTCTGGATAAAAAGGAAATAAGCACTGAAAATAGTCACTAATGGCCGTATTTTGTAAAACGCAGGCGATCACGTCACTTGGGACAGAGAGAAAGAGAGTTCGTTTTACTTCATATGAAAACGGAACTACCCGACAAAAAATCCCAAGTGACGTTTACGTTACGTTTTACAAAATGCAGCCATAAATATCAAAACAATACCAACGTGTGACGCAA
The DNA here is from genome assembly GCA_914767935.1 of Coremacera marginata. Taxonomy (NCBI): domain Eukaryota; kingdom Metazoa; phylum Arthropoda; class Insecta; order Diptera; family Sciomyzidae; genus Coremacera; species Coremacera marginata. Next base: position 25,404,326 of record OU612043.1, read on the forward strand.
CTGACTTGCGCGTGTGTTGATGTGTACTCAAATACCACAGAATTTGACATCAACTGTACTGATATGCGAAAAAAGAAAGTTGAATATAATTGCACATAATGCAGAAATGAAGATATTTATCAATCTTCGCGCTTTGCTACGCCTTACTATATTTTGTAGTACAGCGCCCTTGGGTGTTCAAGATGTAGCAAAATCCATAGCGCCATAAGGCTTACCGCACCCGAAAATCACTTATAAAAATCATACTTATCGGATGAGTTATTTTGAGTTTTTTGCAGTGTTTGTACAACAGCGCTCTTTGGTTTTCGAAATAGAACAAAGAAATAGCGCCAAAGCCCTTTGCATATTCGAAAATCCTTATGTTCAAATTTTCATCCAAATCAGATGAGCGGATTTGTAATACAGCGCCCTCTGGTGTTCAAGAAAGCATAGACAAAAAAATTCAAAACACTCACCTTATCCAAAAACCCTTATGTAAAAATTTTCATGCATATCGGATACACGGCTTAGGAGTTTTTTGAGTTTTTTTAAAATATATGTGCTACAGCGCCCTCTTGTGTTCAATATAGAACAAAATAGATAAGTCATAAGAGCTACCGTACCCGAAAACCTCTATATACAAATTTCCATGTAAATCACCGCAGCGATTTCGGAGACAATTTATAAAAAATTTCTAAGACCCGATCGCAGCGCCACCTACCGGGTCCTATTGTGTATCTAAACCCTCCAGGGATTCACTCAAACACACCCAAAAATTTCATCAAAATCGGTGCAGCCGTTTAGAAACAGTTTTATAACATACACACGTACAGAAAAATCTATTGTACAACAGCGCCCTCTAGTTTTCGAGACAGAGCAAAGTAATTAGCGCCAGAACCCTTGCCGTACACAAAAATCGTTTTATAAAAATGTTCATCCAAATCGAATGAGTAGTTATGGAGTTTTTCACAATTTCTTTAGAGATTTGTACTAGAGTGCCCTCTGGTGTTCACGATAGCACAAAAAAGATAAGTTCAAAATACTCACAGTATCAGAAAACCTCTATAGACCAATTATCATGCAAATCGGATAAACGGCTTAGGAGTTTTTCGAAGTTTTTAAAATATTTGTATTACAGTGCCCTCTGGTGTTCAAGAAAGAACAGAGTAGAAAAGCCATAATAAAAACCGTATCCGAAAACCTCTGCATACAAATTTTCATGCAAATCGGATGAACGGTTTCGGAGATAAACTATAAAATAAATGCCTGGAACCCCATCTCAGCGCCACTTACTGAGTCCAACCTTTTTTACTGGATAAAAAGTAGCCTATATGTTGATCAGGAATGTAAGGAACTAGATGTCAATTTTTTTTTTAAATCCATTAAGTAATTTTTGCGTCATGCTTTAACAGGCAGACTGACATACTGACAAAAATGTATGCAAATTTAAAAATGCGATTTTCGTACTCCTCTTCATTCAAAATGTCCAACGCAAAAAGAATTTCAAAAAATTTTTTATGTACAGATTTTTTTTTATAATTTTATATATATGTATATAGATAGATATAGATACAGACATAAGAAAATAATAACCAAAGTAACAACATACTAATTTGTATACATTTCTTAACTCTCTACGAGGAAATTCTTGTTTTTATACTTGCTGAATTGAATTTTCATAAAATTTCTATGATTTTTAGACCCATTGCAAGCATATTTTTATTTCTATGACAAATATTTGTTTATGGTTAGTAAAAATTGTACATAGCAATTGATTGGTAAGATAGAGCTGTTATTGGCAAAACATACATTTTTGATGATTTATTAAAATTGTTTGTTAGATTTGTTGTTTTTGTTAATTTTTATGTTGGTTAAAAATAAATAATAACGCCACGAAAATTGGGTGTACTTGCCTACTTCGCTTTGGAAACCACACTTTCTTATTGACTTTTTTGCGAATTCGTGTCTTAAGTGTTTTTGCCATTTTTTCAACTTCTACTTACCTACTAATTAATCTAATTTCTTCTTACCTACAGCTCAAGACCTTTCTAATGATATATGAAGTGTTGCTGTAGAGTTTGTAGATTTGCTGGAATAGGGGAACCCTTACAGGAACAAACATATAGATTCAATCTTTTGTTTAGTAAATGCAAATAAATATTTCGGAATAATATGAAATTATTATTTTTCCTAAAATTAAGAACTTAAATATATTCTAAATTTATTTGAAATTTAAAATTTCAACAAACAAAAAATATTTTTAATATGAAATATGTATATGAGCGATTCCACAAATTATCTGCCAACTATGGAGGTCAACATTTGGGATTCATTTTATAACTTTTCTAATTTGTAGACAATGGTGAAAAATATTAGAAAACATTTTATTTTTCGTTATTATGTCAGCTGCACTCCATTATGGTTTTCCCCTTATAAAATGTTTCAGTCATGAATTCTTTTATTTTTCATGATTTGTTGTTGAGCTAAAAAAAACATGACCTTTTCGAAAAAAGTAGTAAGCCTTTAAAAATTTTTGAGAAAGGCCCTTTAAAGAAAAGTTAAAAAAATAAAATCTAATTTTTATGCCGTTGCCCTCATATAAAATTTTAAATTTTAATATTTTTATTGAAAAGCTGAGAATATTCTATATAGATTGTGTTCATTTTCGAGATGAGTTCTCTATAAACACATTCACAATAAATAAAAGAAAAAATAAAACTTTTTCTTGTGTTGTGCTATGCTTTGGTTGTTATACTTGCTTTTACAGAAACATCAAATGTTGGCTTTATATTTCATGTAATTGTGCAAAATTTAAATAAGTTAGAGAGTTGAAGCATAAATTTTTCTCCCAGAGAGGATCAATACCAGTAACTTTGATGTAGTCAAGGAGTTTGTATACCTTGGCACCGCCATTAATAAAAACAACGAAGTCAGCCTGGAGATAAAGCGAAGAACAATAATTTCTAATAGGTGCTGCTAGCGGCTCAGTAAGCAACTAAGTTTCAGAGGTCTTTCTGGATCGACAAAACTAACACTCTACAAGATGCTCGTTCTACCTGTGCTTCTTTATGGCGCTGATGCATGGGTAGTTTCGCAAACTGACGCAACTGTTCTGGGGGTGTTCGAGAGAAAAGTTATTAGCAAAATCTTCGGTCCTGTTCGAATCGGCGCTGACTATCGTATCCGAATGAACTACGAGCTGTATGAGCTCTTCGAAGACATTGACGTATAATAGTGTAGCGTCTACGCTGGCTGGGTAATGTCCATCGTATGGACGACGCAGCTCCGGTGAGAAAGGTGCTCAAGGCAAGGGTCGTTGGTCAACGACGAGGAGGGAGACCATGCCTCCGATGGATGGACCAGGCCGAGGAAGCCCTAACCGAACTTGCTGTATCCGATTGGAGAAGGCACGCGCAAAGCAGAGTTGCCTGGCGAGAGCTGATGAGGTCGGTCGAAACCCGAACATGGGTTGTTATGGCTACCTAAGTACCTAAGTATTAGGTACCTAAGTAAGAGGATCAACAAGACTAACAAGTGCTTACATCAACATTGTACAATCTGTACTTTTAGCACACAAAAGGCTCAAAGTGTGACATAAAAACGATTTCTGATCGCAATCAACCACTCTACTAACCTCCAAGTATGAGGTCATTCTACGTCAAAATGCGCTTGAGTAATATGATAATAATATAGATTATACTATCAGTATAAATAAATAAAAATAATGAGTAAAGAATGACTCATTTTAGTGTATACTGATAGTATAATCTATATTATTATCATATTATACACTAAAATGTGTCATTATCTACAACATTCAAAATATGTTCTGATGAAATAAGGTTGAGAACGTGTCAACGCACATTGACAACATATCAGTTAAGTGCTTCTCAAAACTTTAAGAAACTTTACTAACTTAATTTTCTAAGTGTGGGCACTCAAAGTTACACTAACAAACACACACACGTTCCCAAGCTTAAAAGCACCCTATAGGAACAAACTAACTTGTTTCTTAAAACAACTAATTAAAAAACAAATTTAAAATAAACTAGTATATGAACTACTTTGAATTATATTAAGGCAGCATCCACTTCAATTCTAAATAGTTTTTATTGCATTATATATGAAGTAATTGAAATACTACTTAAAAATAAGTGATTGATATACTACTTTGAATTATATTAAGGCGGCAACTACTCTGACTTGGACATGTTTTAATTGCAAATTTTTATAAGATTATAAGTTTATATATGGTTACATGGTTAAAACATGTTATTTCATCAAATATTATTAACTTTAGGCCATCAGTAATAGTTTTCAATTGGTTATTTTAAAGTAATTAAAAAAATAATTTAAATATATTTATATTTAAATATATATATGCGGTTTTCAAGTGATTTATTTTAAAGTAGTTAAAAAATTATTTAAATTTAACTAGTTTAACAAGTAATTGAAAATATATGCAGACGAAAGTTAATTGACTTTTTGAAAAAAGTCAGAATTTCAACTAGTTGTGGTTGACAAAAAACTACTTTATCAACTGCTTTTAAATTAGTTGATTTTCCTACAGGGCTGTGAGATGAACATATAGTGGGCTACCGCAATAATATTTGAGGTTGTTTTTTTTTTTGTGCCTGTATGCCAGCGACAAATTTTGTTGACAAGCAAGTCGAGAGAGTTTTACTATTTTATTTCATTTTTATTTTTTTTTTTTTTTTTTTCATTTGTTACTATCATAAACTGAGATTTTGCTGTTATCTTCATTTCATACATTATGGATATTGTTGTGCTAAAATTATGTTTGTAGCATTGATATAGAATGGAAAAAGTTGGAAATGTGCTAAAATGTGCTTTACTAGAATTTTCAAAATATTCTAAATAGAGGGTGTCGCATAAGTCACAATCTGATTTGCTTGGCTTATAACTTTATATAAGACTAGCTTACACCCGCCGCTTCGCCGTGTTTTCAAAAAGTTTTCATTCAAAAATTGATAGTGGGTAGTAGGCTTGATTTTTCGCTACCAAAACGATTTTTTATTGTTTAAGTAATACTACAAATTATTAACCTTAAGGTTGTTATATCATCTGATAGGAAATCGAAAACCTAAATTTTGGATTTAATTTTTTTTACAACAAAAACAACTTTTATCCAATTTTTTGGCTTAAACTAAAAATTTTTGAACATTTTTTAAAAAAATTTTTAAAAATATTAATACTTTGGTTTAGTAAAAATTTCAACTTATGTTTGAAGGATATTTTAACAAACAACATTTTTCAAAAAAAATTATTGAAATCCATTGCAAACTGACTGAAATATTTGCCTTCAAAGCTAAAAGTGTGAATTTCAAGTCGTTTTTCTCTCATTCTCAGCTTACATATAATTAATACTAAAAAGATCTGGTACTAAAATTTTTCACAGTTTTCAAACTACATACATGATTTTGGTATCAAATTGAAGGTAATTTAAAAGCGTTTATTGATTTTTTTCTCGTTTAACCGAAGTGCAATTTAATCCATTAGGGCCGAAAGAAAACCATATTTTTAGACTTGAAGCAACATTTTGGTGAAAACTATGTATGCCATTGAGCAGAAATAAGTTATTATTGCATGCTAATTTTACTTTTTTTAAAAAACTGGCACTAAAACTTTTGAAATATTATGCAGTATTTAATGAAAATTCGAGACGCATATGTTTCCATATAGTAACATTGGTTGTTAATGGGTTAAAATAAAGTATCCTATTGCACTCTCTGCTGACCTATAAATATGTGTACAAAATTTTATAAAAATCTGAGTTGTCGTTTAAACGTGATGAGTGAACATAAAAAGTGGCTACAGATTTATTAATAGTATAGATTCACTAAAATACAAAGTATTAACAATAAATAAAAATGTGATTCTTATATTTTTTAACATTAAGTTTTCAAAATGATTCTAACAAATGAACACCATTAAAACGATGATAAATTTGGACTATATTATCGCATCCTTCATAGCTGAAGGCAGCAATTCCCGTGAACTCTTTGGTATTTCGGCCCAGATGTTTTGCTATAACTCATCTAAAGTTGCTGGCTTGTGCGTGTGTACTTTAGACTTTAAATAGCACTACCGTAAAAAGTTTGGTGCTGTAAGTCCGGTGAACTAGCAATTAAAATTACCATATTTGGAGATGATGCTGTCAAGAAAGTCTGTCGCAATGCAAACATTGCCGTATGGTGCAGATGGACTTCAATCGTTGAAGCCATATAGCCTGCAGTCTTAATTGATTTATTTCTGTAACTGTATTACCGCTGTCAACTTTAAAAAAATACGATTCAACTGATGAATTGGACCATTATTCCCCTCCATGCAATGACCTTAGGTAAATGTTTAAGCCTTGAATAGGTTCGCCTTTGCTTTTATATTCCCCATAACCCAGAATTTTCTTTACTTACTCTTCAATTCAGCTTATAGTGAGCTTCGTCTGACCTTAACAGCTTTGAAGCAGAGTCTGAAGTTTCATTATGCAGAGTAAGTACCACTTGGCAGATGTTTTTGATGGTCATTTAAAAGGAGTTCTTGAGCTCACTGCATCTTGTATGGAAATAGGTTTGATTTATTCATGCTTCTGTACCTTCTTGCTGACTTTCGGTTACACCCTCTACATTTTCTAATGAAATTCTTATCCATTGCCTTTCTGTTCATAAGTTATCGGACGTTGTACTTGCTTCTTCGAAATCACTGAATTGTTGCTGGTAAACGAGGGTTTCATCCTGCAAATTGTAGTCGAAATACACGTTGTCTTGCAATAATTATATGATTATTTCGTTCATGAATCAACACTATTGCAGTACATTATTGTGGAGTCTTCAATTATCTGAAAATTAAATGCATAAAAAGTGATTAGTCTAGACGTCATTAGCAGAAGAAATCAGATAGTGACTTTTGGGGCGCACTAATGTTTGGGTATTTTTAAGTCTCTTAATGCTGAAAAATATAGGTATTATATGCTTAGTACAACACTTCATAGTAACTTAGTGTTTCTTTCACAAAAAGTATTCGCTATTAAGAGGAATGGTGGCATATATTAACCCCAAGATATTGAAAAGGGGGAGCATGCATTACTTTTACTTACTTTTTACAAAGTTTGATACATAGTTGCGAGACATTTTTAGAAGCTATACTAATCCTCAAACTCTGACCAACAACTACTTATTAGATTTGAAATTTCCCAAAATTTTCATTTATTTGTAATATTTATTTTATTGGATTTCAAAACAGAACACCTCCCAATGAAAATTTAAATTTTCTTAACACTCTGTTTCTTCCAAATTTTTTCAATTGCCACCTATTCTTTAAGCCCTTGCTTAAAATTTTCACCCACAGTTACACCCTTACAAACTCAAAAAAGCATGTTACATCAGCATAAGTGACAAACTTCACCGTAACATTGAATGATGAAGAACATTCCTGAGTGGCACTGATTTTCAGCCTAAAGTGCTTTAATGAAGATGTTTAGTAGAAGGAAATCCTTGGCAGGTTGACATAAGCTATCTCTGAAATTGTGAAAGGCTTAGTGCTGAGTATCAGCAACGTTGAAGGTAGAGCAGCTGCTTTAAAGTTTCAAAATTAATTTGTCACATTAAAAATATATTTTTTTTTTGGTTCTTGTTCATAATATTTATACAAATCCTAAGTATCCTTTTTTAAAAAGTTTTTTTAACTTTTGACCCAACTCAGAACAAGACACAAAAACACTATGTTTAATAAAATAAAATAATTTTTTTCGTTTTTTGGGCATTTTTATCCTTAAACGCGTATATATAGAAAAATATAATAAATGGAACAATAAAATGACCGAAGTGGCAAAACGTGAACTGCTGATGCTGCGAGCGAAAACCTTATCAATACTGCAAAACTCCACTAGAGTAGGTCGAAGCAGGAAAGACAAGCCGCAAAAATATGGACAAGTAAAAAGGCTGCAACAGCAGATGACGGTCTGCTAAAGATGATTAACTTTAGAAATCGCTTCGCAACGGCTGCAGATATAGGAAAGGAGTTTCTCAAAGGTGGTTGGTTCGTAATTTCATGAATTCATAGTAGAAATTAACTAGATATTTTGAGGTAAGGCTACATGGCTTATGTTTAAACTGGCTCACAGCCTAAATTGTCTTCGGCCGATCCACGGCCGAAAGCCAGCCATTCCTTAATCACTTGAAGTTAGTAAACAATTTGTAGCTTTAAATAAAAAAATGTTTTTAAAAGAACTATATGAATAGCATGTAACTATTTCTTAGCATTGCTTATGATCTTCGGACGAGTTATATTATTGAAGGGAAACTTTTATAGCCGCGTATACAATAATACGACCAGCTAGATGGGGGGTAAGACCAATGTAACGAAATGGTTCTTCTGATAACAACAACACAGCAATTCGCCGCACTAGTTGTATAAAAACGAAACAATTGCTATTTAAAATTTTTTTATATGTTTTTGCAACCGCTGAGGATTGAGCACAGTATATTTGTATCTATAGCCGGCTGTTATAACTACTGGGTCACGTAGACATATTTGTTTGAGTAGCTCATATTTATGTTAAATTAACAATCAGTACTCTCTCTTTCTTTTATGATTGAATTGAGTCTTTCATTCAATACTCTGAAAGTACAGTACGGTCTAAAAATTTGAATCTAAACAATGCTTGTTTTCAGAACGTTAGCATACTTTTAGGAATTTCTCAAATTGAGTTTTGATAAATTCAGATTGATTGCATTGATTGATTTGGAAATAGCATATGCTGCAATATTAACGAATGCAACTTTGATTCTAAAATTTGTTTTATCACTCAGGTCTGGGAATTTCCATATAAATGTCGTATCTATCATATAATTCAATTGTAGTTTTTAACTCATGCTGCGGTATTTTAACACATGAAATACTGGTTACAAGTACTTCAATTACCAACTGAGCTATCAGATTACCTACGATATGTTGGTCGATACTACAACATAAGAAAGATAAGTTACTAAAATATTGTGCCGAAAATTAACACTTGTCAATGCATAAGTAACCCACCCACCTGACGAAAGTTCGATTGCAATGAACTTTTATCAAAGAAAAATTTCGTATTTTTCCCTAATTGGCGTTCAAAAATCGAAAGTTATTTCATATTATCGCGTCAGTCATAATAAAAGTAAGTCTGAAAGTGCCAAAAAAGGTATCCAAAAGTATATACCTTTCAGTAAAAAAGTAGAAAATATAATTATCTTCACATTTGTGTTGAAGAATTAATCGCTTTGGAATTGTAAACGAATACTTTTTCGGAACATAAGCGAACCTTTGTTTACGAAGTAAGCGTTACGCCCTCAAAACGTATCTTTTTCGAATCGTTATCGATAAAGAATTCCATTGTTATCATCGCGAACTATTCGTAAATTTTTAAATATCGATATCGAAGTCGGATTTTGTGCCGTGTGGGAATAGCAGAATTTTTGTGATAAGTTTGGAGTTTCTTCTATATATATAAAGGGTTTTTCAATAGGGACGCTACAAAAGTAAACTGATTGGGACAGCCAACGACGCCATATTTTTCCCCGCTTCTTGACATTTCTCTTCAGTAAGGTTTGCCATTTCATCATGGAATGATATACGAGCCAACAACGAGTCGAAATTATTAAAATTTACTCCCGAAATTCGGAGTCAGTGACCTCAACTTTAAGAGCGCTACAACCAATTTATGGTCGTCATAATCTTCCTACCAGATCAACAATTGAGCGTCTAGTGGAAAAATTTGGATCCACAGGCACAGTACAAAATGTTCCCGTGCCAGTGAGACAAAGAAGTGCCCGTAGTTTCAAGAATATTACTGCCGCTGAGGCTTCAGTTCAAGAAAGCCCAAATGTGTCACTCACACGTCGTTCTCAAGCGTTGGGCATCTCTGTGACGTCGTTGTGGCGAATTTTGCGAAAAGATCTTGGCCTACATCCTTACAAGAACTGAATCGTGCTTACAAGAATTGCGTCCAATCAAATTGACGCAAGAACTGAAGCCGCTTTACCACCAGAAGCGTCGTATGTTCGTGAATAGAGCTGAGCAACAACTTGAAAATGATTCAGCGATGAGGCTCATTTCTGGCTGAATGGCTTCGTCAATAAGCAAAATATGCGTTATTGGTCAGGCAACAATCCATACGTACTCCACGAGTCACCATTGCATCCCGAAAAAATTACGGTTTGGTGCGGTTTATGGGCCGACGGCGTCATTGGGCCGTACTTCATCCGTGATGATCAAGACCGGCCCGTTACTGTGAATGGGAATCGCTACCGTTCAATGATAACCGAATATTTTTGGCCCGAATTGGATAATATGGACTTTGACAATATGTGGTTTCAACAGGACGGCGCCACAAGCCACATACCGAATGTCACAATCAATTTATTGAAAACCAAGTTTGGTGAACGTGTTATCTCACGAAATGGCCAAGTCGATTGGCCGCCTCGGTCGTGCGATTTGACGCCGTTAGACTATTTACTGTGGGACTACGTCAAGTCTGTGGTCTATGCCAACAAGCCAGCGACGATTGATGAACTTCGTACGAATATCGAACGTGAAATTGCAGCAGTATCGGATGATTTATGCTTGAAAACCGTCGAAAACTGGGTTCAGCGTCTGCAAGCGTGCCCGTGGTGGCCATGCAAAAGAAATCGAGTTTCATACATAATGGCATCGAATGTACTTTCACAGGAATAAATAATTTCATTGATATCCAAAACCGTTTTTGTTTTATTTAAAAAAACTTTTGTAGCGCTCTTATTGAAAACCCCTTTACATGTCTGCATCAGAGATCTGCAGCAAGTCATTATAAACATAGTTGACTCGAGTATATACGCATTAATTTGGCTTCTACTTCATATTCAGACTTATCAAAAATGTTGAAGCATTCATAACACGCAACTTAAATCCAATGCTTCAAGAGTCATACTCTGACTCACAGTCGAACGTAGTCGGTATGATTTTAACTTCATTTCAATAAGTACAACATGTTGTGAACAACATGCACAAGCACTTCAAAGGAATGATGTGTTTTTCAGGGTTACCAGCTCTGGTATAAATTAAGAATTTTAGTTTGATAAATGCTATTATTGAATTGTTCTAATGCTATTGACTATATGGTAACACTTCCTATAACGGTACGAAATGAAGGTCAACGCTTCTGTTTTATTATAATTTGTTGAAGTGAATTGTGTCTCATTTTTTAAACGGAACAAAGCTAAATAAGTAAGTTAATAAATTATTATATAAATATTATGAACAGAAATGATATATAATTTTCAAAAGTATCATATTTAAATAATGTATTTTCTTTTTTTTATGTGAATATACGTGAAGTTACTTATATAATTATTTTGCTGAATTTAAATAAACAAACTTTATTAAATTGAAATTTATTTTTATTATTTCTTTTGGAGAAGTTCCCTTTATATACAAGGTGTGTTATTTTACTTTTACACCATTTCGTGAAACGCACAGCGAAATTCTATAAAAAAGTGTTTACTGCATCTTAAAATCCAATTAAATGTATTTCGTTATAAAAAATTCTATGGTAACCCTGCTTCTCTTCTAACAGCGAGCGTAAGTTCAAAAACAGCCACTGCGTTTGACTGGAAAAATTCGCACGCATTCCTAATGAACTATGGGACTTTAGCTTGAGCTATGAGTCCTTTGTTTGAGCTATGGGTTTTCGGTATGATTTATAACAAGTTCTTTGATGTTGCAGAGTATTTGGTAGACTTTGACGTTCGATTGACGAATCAAACATTGAACTATGATTTTCTTTCTGTAGCAAGAGTGCTTCGAGTAGTAGTGGTGGTTTTTGTTTGAAGTGCACGCACTACAACTCGGTTTTGCATGAATCACTATAAGTCGCAAAAACGTGACTCGTTGCAGATCTCTGGTCTGCATCATTAAGCATTAAATATCGTCGTAAATGCAACATAAAATACGATGCAAATCTTGTAACGAAAAACGCATCAGCATTTGTAACTGTGTAGGCACGGTAAAATAAACCCAAACAAGTATGCGCTGTAGATAAGGTCAGAGCTTCTGACCACGAAGCAAAGGTTAGGTTTTCCTAACTGCAGTTGAAATTTTGTGTTTTTTTAAATTAAAAATATTTACAATCATGCAATGCAGGCAGTTTTTGCTTTATTTCAAAATCAATTGAAAATAAATTATATAAATAAAGCTTAAATTATACCTGTAATCGTTTGATGATTATTTAGGATAAACAATCAATTCTTTTTGGCATCAATCCAATCTAATAAATTGGAAGATCTATGCTATGCTTGCTTTCAGGTTTGTTCGTATTTTGTTCGCTTCGATGCAATGGAGGCAATGGTGAGATAGTAGCATGTTCAACTTGCACTCGAATGTACGTGGTTCGATGCGAGTACGGAGAGGGAAAAGTGCATTATTCCCGACACAGATAACCCACTGTGTCACGAAAGTAAAAAAAAAAAAAAACTGTGATCTAATTCTGTACGTGAATATTGAACTTTGCAGTCACTGTCCATAAACAAAAGGAACAATTGATATATCCCATGATATCACATGTTGAATATACTATTTGGCTTTATGAAAAAATATAGTTCTTGAACTACTACTGGTATGAAGGCAGACTGCTTTTTAACCATTTGGTTGCACTGAAGAAGGGAATATTAATAAAATAAATAAGCAAACTTCCCAGAAATTCAATTTTTGTTTAAAAGTTTCACTTTTACCGTGCGTGGCGGCCACACATATATTTTTTTGTATGATAGTGAATGTTTTTTTTTAGTTAATTCAAAAATTTCTGATGCTATTGTTTTCACAAACTGAAACTTTGTTAATCTAAAAAATCTTCTTGAATACTTCCTTAAATGTTTCATTGAATAAAGCTTAATATTAAAAATGATACAAAAAAATTTAATTTTCGAGGCTTTTACAAGAGTCTTTGAAGAGAAGCATGAATAATTACTTTTATAGAAGGCCTTTTAAAGTTGAGCATGAATAACTTCAAATATTTTGGTGAAATTGTTATCTGGGTACTGCTCAATATTTTAATTAATTTCATAATTGTTTCTGTCTACAGACTTTGACCCAAGAAAACAAAAGTTCTTGTTCGCAAAATAAAATTCATATTTTTCACCCCTTTCAAAGGCAAGGGACATGCCAAAACACACACACTCACTGTAACACACACACACATTTTTTATATTAAAATTCTTGTTGCGTGCCCTTAACAAGTGGCTATAATTGTTTATTTATTTTGGTTATAATAAAAAAAAAAGCAACGCAAACGATAACAGTTAAGTTGACATTACGTGGCGTTAAAATGTGAATTACACTCACATACAAACACACACAGGACAGAGAAAGATACGCAAACAACTTAACAGAACCAGACATAGGGAGACAAACGCAAAAAAATAACAAAAATATTTGTACTTTGCCCTACGGGTTGCCGCAGGATGTTACCGCTAGCGCCGCTATTAGTGACAGTGCCTGCTGAGCTATTCAAGGCTCGCGGCTGAAATTGTCACCTGCGAAAATATTTTAACAAAAGTGGCTTAGGTTTATGAATTTTTGTGAAAAAAAAAATACAGCAAAACATGACATTAGCCATAAAAACATTCTATTACTTTGCTGTAACTGAGTTAGCAGGAGGTTGGTAACTCAACTGGTTGATTGTTGTGCGTATTGGGGAAGATTATGTAAATAAAGACATTTAAATGGAATTTGAAATATTTAAGTTTAGAATAACTTAATATAAGAATTAAAATAGAAATTCTGTGCTTGATAAAAAAAAAAAAAATTATGGAAATATGTTCATGGGTATGTATTTTTTCGGTTTGACTGATATTGGTGGAAATTTAGCTGACAATAGGCGAAGAAGAGATGGATTATTCTAACTTACTATTTTGATGTTCTCGCATATGCTGATGAATAAAATCATTAGAAGTCTTATATTATGCAGATCCTGCATTGGGGTATAGTTTCGAGTTAGGTACGAAGCATGCCGCTTGTAGAGCGTTTGTTACAAACTCAATCAATCACATAGGTTGTGTTCACCAGAGTTAACTGAAAGCGTGTATATAAGTTAAGGCAAGGCGTCTACGTAGAAAGTTCACGTATTTGGGAATTATTCTGGTATGCTCATTCAACACTATAACCGATGAAATTCTTTTTTATGAGATGTTTGGTGAGCATTTTGTAAACATCGTCGCAATTTACACCATTCTACTGTGTGAGGTTTGACCGAACTATCAGGCCAAAAATCTTAATTTTTGTAAGGCATTCTTAAAAAAATTATTTAGAAGTTTGAGTGTATCTGAAATATCCTTCTTTATCCTTTAGTGTGTTCATAAAATGGGTAGCTATACTGGAAAGTACAATCTTAAATATGTTCTAAAAATAATTTTTTAAATTTTCAACTTTGAAACACAAGACTGTAATTTTGTAAAACATCGTAGAATTTTTGAGAAATTAAGGACTGTTCATATAATGCAAATATTTTGAAAGTTGCGAGACTCAGACTTAATAAAAAATGACATCTAGGCCCAATAAAAAAAAAAACTCAGTTGCGTCGTTGAACCCACGAGAGGAGCGAAGCTTTTTCGCAGTTTCATGACGTTTCAATTAACATGAAGTTAATTGAAAAAAAAGACGTTTATATTCACACCAGTAAATTTTATTGTTTTTCATTATTATTTTATTTATTTTATTCCATATTACATTCACTGTTATTTCAACGCACTTGTGGGCAATTCTTAATTATTCCTTCGCGCTATGTTATAACAAAAAAAAAAGAACATGTACCAACAACATGTACCAATATATCTTAGACTGCCGTTAGAAACGCACTCATGCCCCATTTATTGATAGTTCTATACTCTACCCACCAATCCCAACACCTTTGTTACAAAGTGTTTTTGAGTCAATATTAAGTATAACTGAAACTATGTTGATTGGTTGCGAGGTGGATTACATCTCTTAACAAGTAGCTTAGCAGCTATTCAAACAACAAAAACTAACAAATATTATGATTCTACTTTCATTCTCAATCTATAAAGAGATTATTGTAATATGCTGCAACATAGCTTCAGTTATACTTAATATTAAATCAACAACTCTGCGGAACAAAGGTGTTTGGATTGGAGAGTAGTGTATGGAATTACAGTGGCTTCCAGCTTATTTCGTATAGTAAGAAATTTTTAGTTTTGGCTGGAATAACTCCAAATTAAGTAACAATAAAACAAAAGATTTGATGCCGTTTTGAAGAGGAAGTTTTGTCTTTTATTTAAGAAACGTCTTTTTTTTTTTATCAAAAACTTCGTGTTTAATACCTCAAAATACTAAAAACTAAAAAAATTTTAAATTCCATGTCGCAGCTTATTTCGTACAGTTTTAATGACAATTTACAGAATTAAGCTCTAATTCATTTTAATATGTAGTATGATTACCCTTAGCATTAAGAAGGGCCTGAAGCCTTCGGCATTGAGTTTACCAATTTTTGTGTAATATCTGGGTTTATTTTGCGCCATTCTTCAAGCAATACCTTCTTTAAATCTTCTTTATTTGAAATCTTGTCTTTTCTAATCTTGTTGTCCAAAATAGCACACAGATTCTCTATAATGTTCATATCAGGTGACTGTGCCGGTGGTGACATCATGTGCGGACAGTTCCAGAATAAGCCAGATTTGCACAATTCCGGACTTATGCTTAGGATTGTTATCTTGGTAGAACCGAAATTGTTCGTGCAAGCCTAGTTTGACCGCACTTTGGAACAAATTGGTTTTGAGTATATCGAGGTACTTTGTTTAATCCATTATTCCCTCAATGAATACCAAATTTTCCACTCCAGCTGCGGACATACAGGCCCAAACCATCATACTGCCACCGCCATGTTTCACAGTTGGTTTGAGGTTCTCCTTGTTTAGCTCGGTATTTGCCTTGCGCCAGACATATGACTTCCCGTCGTAGCCAAAAATATTAAACTTTAACTCGTCTGCACAAATAACAGTATTCCAAAAGTCGAAAGTCTTAGCAAAATGCTCCTCTTTGGCTAAAGCAAATCGACTTTGAATGTTTTTCTTGGAGATAAATGGCTTTTTTCGTGCTACTTTGCCGTTGAAACCATGACTACGAAGCGCACGTCGGACGGTTTCAGCACTGCAGGACTTTCCTTATTCACGATGAACCTCAGCAGCCAACTTTGGAGCGGATAACTTGGGATTTGCCTTGGTTTTTCTTACAATATAGCGCTCGTCTGATTCAAACCGATTCTCATGTCTGATTCAAACCGATTCTCATGTTTGAAGCGCTGAATTATCTAATGGACCGTAGAAGCGCTTAAGATGACCATTTCAGCAATTTTCCGAACACTTTGTCCTTTCGTAAAATGGTTAATTATTAGTTCACGCTGTTCTATGCTTGTACGAGCACTTTAACTTGTTTAATCACTTAAAAAGTTGCGTGATATAATAGATAAAAATAATTATAAACTCATAGAATAAAAAAAAACACAGGTGCGTCGTTGGACACAGGAGAGAAGCGAAGCTTTTTCGCAGTTACATAGATGTGATAGCTTAATAATTTTTTTCTTTTTAATAAATTAAATTTTAAATTCAAAACTTTAAAATAACATAAAATTTATTACATATATACAGAAAACAAATTTACTGCTTATTTTTTATTGTTGAATGTCAAATTTCCACGCCAATTACATATACGGGCATATAATGCCAGCTCTCCATTTCTCTCCATACATGGTTGTGAACTTGGTTGCACTGAACAAATTTTTTCCTTCAACAGCGTACTGCGTAGCGAAAAATCTGTCGAAAATTTTTCAGATTTCACTCCAAGCAAATCACAGAACGAGGAGTAAAAAACTTCACTTCAAAAATATATATTAAAGAACGCACACGAAACAAAATTTAACAAACATTTTAGACACATTGCCGATTTCATGCATGCGTTTGTTAATTCCATATTTATTGATATCATCTATTTTTTTGAAGCTTAAAACATAGAGTGTAAATTATTAACTAGAGATTGCATCAACTCTGCTAACAGTGTTAACAGAGTTATTTCACTTAAAAACATGAAGAAAAGAAACTCTGTTAACCTCTGTTAACACATGCCAGAGATTTAGCACAGTTGATACAATCTCTAGATAATAATTTATACTCTATGCCAACAACACCACAAACGCATTCACAATACAAACATACCGATGCTGAAGACACCTTGTGGCAAATAAAAGCAAATTTTTGTAGCATAGCAAATACACAATCCTCTATCTATTGATAGATGGTGACGATCTAATATTAAATTAACAACTTGTTCTGACAAGTCTTTGTGGCCTAGTGGGTAGCGTGCTGGGTTATCGTTTAAGAGGCACGGGTTCGATCCCCACGGGAACCACAACATATTTTTAGTATTTAATATTAAATATTAAATTTTCTTGTTGTAATAAGCGCTACCAACAAAGAAACCATCAAAATTCCAAGAAAAAATCTGTCGAAAATTTTTCAGAGTTCACTCTAAGCAAATCACAGAACGAGGAGTAAAAAGCTTCGCTTCAAAAAAAATATTAGCGTTATGACAAAATTGACTGTATTCCCAAAGAAGTGTCTGTATGAAATAAGCTGTGAGCTGAATTTCAGCTGGGTATCTCTTTTCACTTATGGCATTACATAACGGAACATTTTTTGGGAATGCTTTTTTTTATTACGTTTGCTGAAGATGAGCCTACAAATTTGCAATTCAAATTTATCGATAAGTTTCCCAGTTTCACGGTTGCAGACATTTTAATTTAAAAATATACAATGTACGAAATAAGCTGTGATCCACTGTATCAATCGAAGAGCAACAAGTTCGAGGTGGATCTTTCTCAATATCCTGGTGCGGCAGAGCTTTAACTCAGCCTTTGAATAAAACCACGTCACAAGTTATAAAATGCTAAAAACAAAAAAATTTTTTAATTTGCATGTATAAAAGCAATAGAAAAATTAAAAAAAAAGGCTAGAGGCAACTCTGGTAAAAAGATATACATCTCTTTGGCTCTTTTTTTTTAAAGCCACAAATTTATTTTTCATTATATTAAATGGCTATATTTATATTAAAAACATTAAACATAAGATCAAAAAACATTAAGAATAATAAGAACTTAATTTGCAAAAGGTGTACCAAGCAGCTTAAGTGAACCGCTATAAATATTATCAAAAAAAAAAGGAAAAAAAAAATTGTAAGAAAAAAATCACTATCTGACAACAAGAACGATGGCAATTTAAGTAATACACTTAAACGCCACGCTGATGGTTTCTTCCTGCCACAATTTTGTGATCATGCTCATCATCATGCTTCTTTCTACTAAATGGTAATTTTATGCTATTTGCCATTTTGTATTTTTTTTTTCATCTACTTTTTTCTATGCGCTGCTACTAATGTTCTAAAATGTTCTTTTAAAATTAACATTTATACGGACGTTGATGGCGGTCGCTATGTTTCCTTTGGTTCAGCTGAGTTGAGTCGAGTTGAGTTGAATTCCCAACATTATGATTTTAACGGCTATAATTTTACGTCGTCATGCTCGCTCGTCTACTTATTTTATATGCCAACCGATAGCAACGCCCAGCCACCATACAAACACACACACACACATATATATGCGAATACACATACGCATTAGTGGAGCCACGTTATACACGTAGCACATGATTTCTTGCATACTTAGAAATGTCATGCAAACGTTAAGTTTTTCGTCCTTAAAAAATTTCTCTTCAATACTTCGTTTTTATTATGTTATTTGTTGCTGTTTTTTTTTTTTTTTTTTTTTTTTTTTTTTGTGCTCTTATTTCTTAAACATTTTTCTTCAATTTTTATTTGGCACATTAAAGTGAGCACGAAACCAGCAGCAGCACTCATCCTGTCGCAAGGACAAAGCTGAACAAAAGCAAATAAGTTGCTGTATTTTTATATGTGTGTGTGTGTGTTAGTGTGGGTGGGTGGGTGTCTGAGCGAGGGGTATGGAAGTTGGTGTCCCAGGTAGCACGTTGAACTGTATTCAAGGGACATTCAGTCAGTCAGTCGCTGCTTAGAATTTCCCATCAAAATTCACTGCGCTGCTTTAAAGTACCCTGGCTCCACATCCTGTTTCCGTTTTTTCTAAACTTTTGGTTTCCTCCTTCATTTGTACGCTTCATGTGCTTCATGGGTTCGTTTCATTTAATACAATTTTTTTTATTTATACATTTTTCTAAGTGAAAAGTTTTCCTGAACTCATCTTCACAGCCAGTTTGCTTTCTTTATGTCGCCCGCTTTTGTCGCTGCATTCTCAACCTTAGCACCTTATAAAAGCCCGTCGAAACGCCTTTCACGTCGCAAAACCACTTTGATCAAATAATGTATTCAAATTTATTGTATTGGAATGAAAGCGTGCGTGTCGCAATGCTTGTTGCCAGTTTTAGTGAATATTTCCTGTTGTTGTAACATTGCACCCTGCTTAATTCGTCATTTAACTGCTAAAATCTTAAACACAAAAAAAAAAAAGCCCAACCACTGCCTTTTTAACACCGGCAGCTGTTATTAACGCTTTGTTGAAGAGCTTAAAAACTCATTTAATGCTGTGTTAATTGCTGCTCCTGCCTGCTATCTCGACCAACTCATCTGATTTTAACCCCCACATTTGTGTGTTGTTGTAATTAAGTGTTATACATTCGTGTGAAAATTTTTTTAATTTAATTTTTTAATTTGTCTTTGATGTTCCTGCGGCACTTGAGTGTATTTGAATGCTTTTTTTCCCCCTATAATTCTTCCTAAAAAGCGGCATAATATTGTATGAACCTGTGCAACTCATACGACTTATTCACGGCTTACATGTTGTAATTATACGTTTTATGTACTTTCACTTTTAATTTTTTTTTACGTATTCCTTTCGTAGTCCCTAAATTTTATTGCCTAACAACATATTTTCGTTTGGAATATAAAATGCTTTTTGTGCGTATGCTAATTAATAAAAAGTGTTAATTTCATATTAGAAGAAATGAAGTTTTATCAGGTCTCAGATTTTTAAATATTATATTTATATAAAAGAAATGGTAAATCGAGATGCCTTAAGTAGCGCAACCAAAGGTGATATTTTAGGGGTTAAACCCCCCTTCTCCCAAAATTATCGAATCAAAATAGGATACAATTAAAGTGACTCACACGAAAAGTAATCATAAGTTTTTATCAAAAGAATGAAAACACAAATAAAAATTTCAAATCTGTTTTGTTGAACTGTAATCTTTTTAACTATCAATGCTTTATTTGTTTAGAATACATGTGCTTAAATTTTTTTAGATGTAATTCTGACCCCTTGGCTTATTGTTGACAATTCTTCTTTTTATGCATGGTGTGAGAAACAAGGTGGTAGCGTATTTTCTCATTCTATTTGGAGTGTATCTCTCTCACCAAAAATGTGCCTAGATCTGTAAAAAATAGGTTATAATTACCTTGTTGGACATTTTTACGTGGAATCTCAAGTGAATTGCTATGCGCTTTGTTTGATAAATTATGACTATGGTGGGTAAAGTATCAAGCGCCTTATTGCGATAAGTTTGTGTGAAGAACTCTTAAGCTTCGCCGTTCAACTCCATGCTACCGATTTTATTCAATATTAAAAAACAAAGTTTGTGAAATCTGTGTTTACTTTTAATATATAATATTAAACGAGTATTTAATATAAAAGTGCATAAGCTATGGAAAACAACACTGCAATGGCGTCACACATTGCATGACTAACTACAGTGGTCGTCATAATTATTTTGACGAACAGAAAGTTCAAATATTTCGAGTTTTTGAAATAGTTTGAGAAATCCTGAATTAATATGTTTTTATTTGCTTAAAATGTAAAAATAAAATAAAAATATAACTATAAGGATAACATATTAAAAAAACTTAATTTCAAAGATGGCATAATTATTTTGATTGTTTAATTTTAAGCAAAACTTAACTTAAAGATTATAAAAATTAAGGGGGACTTGACATTGACAGTTTTTTGAAATCGACTTTTTTTTAATAATTTTGTATTTTAGTAAATATTCTTAAGATTCTAAGAAAAATTCATGGAAAAATTCGTACGGGTTCAAAAGTTACAGCCGGATTAGTGAGAGCGCATTTTTAATTTTTGCGCTACCTACGTACGGCAGCTGGTATACGTATATAAATACTTGTTTTACTTGCTACCTGACTTTTTGTGGTTGTTATTTCGTACCTATTTGAAGGGTGGGTTTTAGTTATTTGCAAATGTTTCAACTACTTGGTATCACCATAGGAGCTACAGCATTGAATTTTTCCAAAGGAAATGATGCAAATCGTTTGAAATGCGCCAGAGTGAATGCATATGAAGCTTCAAAAGAAGCCCGAATTGCTAAACGATTGCAAAAAACTATAAGAAACAACACAACACAAGATAACGAAGGCATACTGTACGAAGCAGACATGGCAGATTGAAGGTACCCTTTTTTTCCATTGTTCACAAACTTTGAACGCGATTATCTCGAAACCATGTTTTTCGTACTGGTTGCAGCACTAGCGGGTTAATTTTTTGACGAAATTTTTTTTTTTTCTTTATTTTTTTAAACTTGATTCGCTTTCGTATGACAGGAGCTTTTTTTTAAATTTTTTTTCGATTTTTTATGAATTTTTAAAGTCAATATTTTTTTCGAAAAAACACACTTTCAAATTTGGAACATCACCAAAAATTTAAAAAAAAAATTTAAAAATAAAAAGCTCATGTCATACGATAACCAATTTTGTTAAGATTTAAAAAAGTCATTTTTTTCCAGATCGGACAATTTTTGCAACTCCCAGCGCTGCAACCACGAGGCCCCGTTTTTTTCTCTGACGCCAGTTTGGAGCTCTATAAAACCATGTTGGAGTGAAATTTGTAATTTGTTTTGTAATTTGTTCAATTCTCTACAATAATAAAAAAAAATTTTGGAAAAATGTTTGTTTTTGACTGAGTTATGAATTTTTAAAAAAAGGTCTGTTTTCTCTGCCGCGAATGTCTTGTCCCACCTTAATACAAAAACATAGCAATTTAATAAAAAACATATCCGCTATTAGCTTTTATTACTTTTTGAAGGCGTTTAGTCGAATAGACGCTTCGCTTTCCTTAAATATAGACCCACACATTTTCTTAAACGTTTTAATAAAAAAACATTAATGCCAGTTCGATTTAAAAAAATTAATTATGAACTTACTCTTGTGACATGGTGCATTACTTTGTTGCAAAATAAATGACCCACCAATAAATTTCGCACCAGATGGACATGCTGGTTCATCGTTCCATCAATTGGAACCAAATCATCATGACCACAAGAGGAAATGCATCCCCAGAATGCCATGCTGGAATGCCTCTCTGCCATTCATCAGAGAGCCGTCTGTGTTTCTGTTATTCTTACTCTCTGCCTTCCGTCCATAGGCATATACGTCTCCCTGACATCTCTGTGTACAATGCCGTTGGGGCTATACCACGTAGCATTTCGCAACATCCTGAGGGCTGTTAGCGCCGCCGTTTTTTTATTTCTAAATCCAACGGCAGCATACCAAACAGAACCTCCATTGCGCTTGTTTGCACCTGTTATTCCAACACACGCCAGCCGTTCGACTCTGTCCAGTCGCTTCTTAAGGGAGTCCTCTGGTAATCTATGCCAAATTTTAGCCTTTTTTCAAAATATTGTGGAAAGAGAACGAGTAAAGATATTTTAGTTCAGTTTCTTGATTTGGGTAGCTTAATTTATTGAAAAAAATACAAAATTTTGAAAAAGTGAATTTATGGACCGTTCAGAAAGTTCTCGGCCTGGTAACGAGGTTCTCCGGAAAAAAGGTGGGTCCAAATTGCGCACGATTCCAAGTGTAAACATCGTCTGAAAAAAAAAATATTCAGTTACTTAGAATGAATGTCCCTATAGCCCCTACCTCGGAAACAAAAATCGAAATTTTTTTAGAGGGGGAGCCGCCACTTTGAAAATGAAAAATCGAATTTCGACCTTTTTTTTTGTAGTCTAGTGTAGAAAAAAAATAGTAAACATTATTTTTTCGGCAAGTTTGAGGTAGGGGCTATAGCGGCGTAAATTCTGCGTCGTTTCATGCCTCATATATCAAAATCGGTCAAAAACTGTTTGAGTTATCGTGCGCAAAGTTTTGAAAAACATGGTTTCGAGAAAAACGCGTTTAAAGTTTTGACTTCAATTTTGAGGCACACAAATGACATTAACACATATTTTTTTAATACAATACTTACGAATATTAATCGGCAATTCCAGCCCCATAAAGTGTGCCTTCCTCCATCTCATAAAACGAGTTTTCCATGGCTTTTTGGGCTCTACTTGGGAGTGCTGGTTTCCACGGAAATGCCTCTTTTTTGTTCGATACGCGTACTTACGCGGCGCGTTTGGGTGGCTTTTTTTATCCATAGCAAAAAAAAAACACAAAACGATTTTTCTTTTATTTTACAACAGCAGTTATCGCGCACGCGTAGCTTTCAGCGTTCGAAAATAAACTGAATCTCGTTCGTTTGCTTCTTTCATGTGAACACCTGGGCTCAAAATCATTTCAACCCCTAAATCAAAACATGCATGTATACATACTGCATGTATACATACTGTGTGTGTATATTTTGTAATATCAATACATATTTTGGAAGAATTCCACAAAATTTTCGACTAATGACTGCAGGCAAATAAACAACTTTGCTGATGCGTTATTTTGACGAAAACATACCTACACAAAAATGCCTGTATCTCCTAAACTATTTCGAATTTTGAAAAATCCTTTTGGGAAAATGTTTTTGAGTATCTGAGCAATAGAAATATGAAAAAAAAAAATCGAAAAAACTGACTTTTTTTCACCAAATCACCGAAGCATACGTGATGACAGGTCTAACCATCGTAGTGTAGACTCATTTCATAGCCTCTGGGCTTAGCCTCTGAAAAGCACTGAAGCAGAACCCTCTTGAATCCTATCTTTGACATGCTCGTTCCAGTTCAGTTTATTATCAAGGCTTACCCCTAAATATTTAACTTTCGTGGACATGTTGATATCAGCTCCAAAAAGTCTGAGTGGTTCTTTCCTCAGGAACGAGAAAAGGTGAAAATCCGTAACCAAGATTGCTCCTCCAAAATTCATCAGAAACAAAAATACGGAAAGATTATAAAACTAAATACTAAAAAGTAGTACTTGTAGTAGCCGATTTTGAAAATATTGATTTTTGACAAAAATGGCGGACTTAAGGTAGCGATAAGGCAGCGATTTTCGCTCAAAAATGCGTTATTATTTTGCCTTTAACTAACGAACGAAGGAAAAGGATAAGCGTGCGTGGTTCAACAACCTAACCAAGCAAGCAGAGTTTGCTGCGCGTAGACACGACACTAAAGTGCCGATGACCTGACAAGTCCCGACCCATTGACTGTCCCATTAAATCGAAAGAAGAGCCCTACTAACCCTATTGAACTCGCCAAAAACACCCAACAACAATACGGCTGCAGTGCCTACAACAACAGCGAGGTTAAACACCTCCCTACCATCATTATAGGAGATCGTTGCGGCTATTAAACAATTAAAAAGCAACAAGGCACCAGGCTTTGGCGATAACCCTCCAGAGGTCATAAAAGCCGATGCGACGGTGTCTGCTAAATTGTTTCTACCATTGCTTAATGCGATTTGGAGCGAGGTAAAGCTTTTATATGATTGGCTGCAGGGAGTCTTACTTAAACTTCCAAAGAAAAGTGACCTCTCACTATGTAACAACTACAGAAGAATTATGCTCTTGTCGTTTCCATCCAAAATATTTACAAGAATATTGCTGAATCGCATCTCCGAACACCTGGATGGAACAATAAGGAAGCAGCAAGCCGGTTTTCGCGCTCACCGCTCCTGCATAGAACAGATCAACACTCCAAGGATCATCATCGACCAGGTCAACGAATAGCAAACGTCACTTCACCTCGCATATATTGACGATACACCACAGCCTTCGACAGCGTCTCGTGACATTCTATCTGGCTAGCACTCGTGAAGAGAGGCGTGCCAAGTGAACTGATAGTGCTTATAAAATCCCAGTATGACGGCTTCAGATGCAGAGTGTTACATAATGGCATGTTGTCAGAACCTTTCGGTTTCACAAACTCCGGCGTACGGCAAGGCTGCCTGCTTTCTCCGCTTTTGTTGTTCAGAGGGGTCTTTTCTGGAACTTTGCAGAAACTCTTGAGAATCTTGACTATGCCGATGACATAGTATGTCTTCTCTCCGTGAAAAACTTAGACATGCAACAAAAGCTGAACGACCTCGTTGTCAATTCCGAGAAAGCAGTTCTACACATCAACATCAACAAGACAAAAGCACAAACATTAACTCAGGCCTTAACGTCGGCATGGAAGCAATTGAGTAGGTAGAAGACTTCCAATATCTCGGCAGCATTCTATCCCCTATCAACAGAGTGTTAAAAGACATACAAGCGAGGATAGGAAAAGGTAAAGGTGCTTTCGCCCAACTGGGAAGTATTTGGAACTCGTCTCTACTCTCTTCCATACCAAGCTCCGTATTTTTAAGTTCAAGTCAGTTCTTTTATATGGTTGCGAGACTTGGCTCACGACCGAGGCACTAAACAGCAAAATACAGAGCTTCGTCAACCGTTGTCTTCGCCGCATTGTAAAAATTTGGTGGCCCAACACTATAAGCAATGACAGATTGTTTAGAAAATGTGACATGCTTCCGATAAGGCAAACGATTAAACTGAGGAAATAGAGCTGGATAGGCCACACTTTGCGTAAACCAGCTATCGAAGTATGCCGCCAAGCTCTCGACTGGAACCCGCAAGGAAACCGAAGAAGGGGACGCACTAAACTGACATGGAGGCGATGCCTGGAAAAAGAGGTTACCGAGTCGGGATATTCCTGGGGCCAACTCAAACAGCTGGCTCAAAACATAACGAGATGGAAAGGGGTTGTTGAGGCCCTATGTTCCGCCTAGGATCAATAAATATTATGTATAGAATAGGCCTTCAAAATTTCAATAAGAAGTATCTTATTGAAAACTATAGACGAATTGTTAAACTTTCAGTCATACCGAAACTTTTAGATAAATTAGTTGCCGAAAAATTGTTTTCTGAAGTGCGGAATTATATCTCGACTGTTCAGCGTGGATTTTTCGCTGGTAGATCCACTAGCACAAATTTAGCTATTTTTTCAAATTTCTGCATGAGTGCCATAGAGAAAGGCTTCCAAGTTGTGATAGCTTAAGCCACAAATTATTGGTTTCCAAATTAGGTAAGCTAGGTTTTCACTCTAAC
This sequence comes from Coremacera marginata, assembly GCA_914767935.1. NCBI lineage: Eukaryota > Metazoa > Arthropoda > Insecta > Diptera > Sciomyzidae > Coremacera > Coremacera marginata. The sequence continues at coordinate 25,430,658 of OU612043.1, forward strand.
TTTTTAAAATGGATGAACTCGTACCTTACAAACAGAAAATTAATCATAAAAATTGAAAACAGTTACTTTTCTATGGTTCATGCTACCTCAGGTGCTCCCCAGGGATGCCATTTAGGGCCACTTTTGTTTATATTATATATAAACGATATACCAAATCAATTTAAATTCTGTCAATCTTTGATGTACGCTGACGACTTGAAAATGTTCTCAGTTATTAAAAATTCTTCTGTGTGCTTAAAATTTCAAGCAGATATTAACGCTATTCTGCTCTGGTGTGAGGTTAAGGGGGTCTTCTCATTGAGCAACTTTTGGTTTCACCTTTTTTTTTGCATTTATTTATAGCTTGGGTAGTTGTGAATATGCCCCTAAAAGGATTTTTAGAAATTCGAAATACTTTAGAAGATACAGCTTTTTTTGTGAAGCATGGTCTGATGGGCAAGAAGGTGATGGAGGTAATAAAACCAGCTTACGAAGCGCTGTCGGCAGATAATTTGCTTGAAAGATGCCTTGGATCTGAAACTCAGAATTCCAATGAGTCCTACAATTCTGTTCTTTGGTCACTTTCGCCCAAACACATCAACTCAGGCGCACGCACCATCGAAGTGGCCAATTTCATTGCAACGTGCCTCTTCAACGACGGTTTTATACCCATACTTAAAATTATGGGTTTGATGGGTATTGCGATTGGCAAAAACGCATACGAATACGCACTATCTCGCAATGAAGACAGATTGAACCGATCAGAGACTCGAGCTGCGGTATCATCAAAAGCTGGCAGAACGGCTCGCAGAGCAGAGAGGGCAGCAGAAAGCAGTTTCTACGAAAAAGAGGAAGGTAGCCTGTATGGAGCTGGCATCGCCGACTAATATTTGTAAGTAAAAATTGTCAGCTCTTTAAAACTGCATTTAAACATTTTTGATTTTTTTTTTTTTCCCCAAAAAAATTACTTCAAACTTTAAACGCGTTTATCTCGAACCCACGTTTTTCGAACTGGCGGCCATGATATCTCCAGTTCAACTGAACCGATTTTCATGAAACAAAATGGAATCGACGCAGAATTGTCACCATTCTCGGGTGAACCTCGACCATAATTTTAAAAAATTTTTTACTATTTTTTTTTTACACTAAACTACAAAAAAAAAAAACCCGAAATTGAAATTTTTTTTTTGAATGGCCGCCATTTTGTCAAAAAAAATCATAAAATTAAGTTTGAGGTTCACCCGAGAATTACATCTATACTGATTATAACCCCGTTTTTTTTTTCATTTCAGACGCTCCGGAGACCCGGAATCGTGGCCGCCGTGACGACACCTTTTTTTTTCACCACCAACTTTGAAGTCTCATTACTTTTTGAACAGCCCACGTATCAAGGCAAAAAAAATTTTTTTATTTACTTTGAACCTTTTGTAATACAATAAATAAAAAAAGTTTTCAATTATTCTTTGCGTTTTCAAATAAGAATTTTTTTAAAAGAGTCCAAAAAACGGGTATTGAATGAGAAGACCGCCTTAATGGCTTAGAATTAAATTTTTCCAAGTGCCATATCTTAACCTTTTATCGAAAAAATGTTTGCATTACACACCAATATTTACACAGCGCCAACAATTTTTTCAAAAGACCAACAACCGTTAAAGATCTTGGCATTTATTTTGATCCTTGTTTCTCTTTTAAAACTCATAGAGACTACGTTATTTCGAGGGCAAACTCTCAACTAGGTTTTGTTAAAAGAAACTCCAAGGAGTTCTCTGATCCACACACAGTGATCATTCTTATCCATTCTTATGAGCTTGGTCAGGTCTCTTTTAGAATATTCCAGTGTTATTTGGAGCCCTTCATATGCAGTTGATGTTAACAGAGTCGAAAAAGTCCAAAAAATGTTTTCTCGCTTTGCTCTGCGTAACGTATACACATATCAGGACATGCCTTCATATATTGTTCGTTGCAAACTTCTTGGAATTCAAACTCTGGAGCAAAGAAGAAAACATTTTTCAATATTTTTTATTAAGGATATTTTAGATGGCAAAATCCAATGTACAGAATTGCTGGAACTTATCTATTTGTATGCGCAAATAAGAGGCCTTAGGGAAAGACCGCTATTTTATATTTTTCCCCATAAAACTAACTTTGCTCAAAATGAGGTCATCTCTAAATGTTTAAGTCTATGTAATTCTGTTGCTAGCCATGTGGACATCAGTGTGAATAGAGAAATATTTAAGGAAATATTAGTTAAAATGTTTTCTCTAGTTTAAGATATTTAGGCTAAGTTGCTGTATTATATCTGTGAGGGCAGTTGACCAGTAGATGAAATAAATAAATAAAATTTCAAAACGTTAGGGTAATTGGGTACCGAAAAATTTTAGTGACCGTCTTTCAAAACATAGTTTCGAGAAACGGCTTTAATTTTTTTTTTTTTTTGAGATATCGTCTTGAAATTTTAACCACATATTCTTATATCTTGGTTCTTATTAAGTTTCTCCTTCTTGTATCCTTTAAGAAAAGAAGATAATTTCGAAAGTGTTACTTAAATACATTTCATTATTTGCACTCTATTTTCATACACAAAAATATACACGAAGTTTATAAAATATTTCGAACTTGTTGCAAACAACTATATCTGCGCACATTAAGTTCAACTTCTTTGTCAATATTTTTATATCCTCAAACTTGCTTGTCACAACCAACCGAAACTTTAATAAGAACTTCTTTTAAAATGTTCTTATTTTTATATCATTTTTTTATTTATTTCATACCCTTTATGCAGTGAACGTTTTGAAGTTTGAAATCATCAAAATAATGTTTATTTTTGCTCTAATAGAATTTTCTTGATAACCAGTTAGTTTTCTTTGCAATTTTCAATTTTCACAATATTTCGCAAATTTCATTCTGCGAACACAGGAAATCTTATCTCTGCAGCGCACCACTAGTTGGACCAAGCAAAAACTTTTTGGTTTTGATGCATTTTTATTCTGGGGGCGTTTTTTCCCCCTATTGTGTAGCATGAATCGAAAAAAAAGTCGGATGTGGAGTGTCACAGTTATTATTAAACTGCCATCAATTGCATGATTTTTTTTTTGTTTTTGTTACTGCAGCGTGTGCTTTGAAAACAAAAAAATGGAATAAAAGAAATCAAAATGTGAAAATATTAAAAGAAAATAGCACAAGCAAGTTGTGAAATCTGAACAGTCAGCTTCTTGCACTTTTTTCCACAAACAGACTAACTGCGTTTCCTCTTCATAACTTAGTCACATGGTATGCCGCGCCTCGCTTCTTCAGGCGTTTGGTCGTCTGTGCCCGTTGGTTTTGGTGCCCGACAGTCAATGGCTCGCTACGCCTGTGGCTCGTTTGGCCATTTGTGGCAATGTTTGTCTTATTTCTCTTCTCTTTTCTTGTCACGGTGCTTTTCAGAAACATTTTTCATAATGAAGCCAATGCGATCCAATGACACAGATTTCATTGAAATTCTTATCCTGACCACAAACAAAAGAGTGCAAGAAATGCATTTTTCCCAAAAAGTTGCCAACACTCTTCCTATTCATGTCTTCCGTCTTTTGAACTCGTTTCTTTTCATCATCCGCTGCTGCTGCTGCTGCAGCAACATCAGTTTTTCTTTATGGCCATAATCTATAAATAAGTCCTGTCTGTTTGTCCCACACAGCGTCGTGTCGTTGTACGTACTGTTGCCTTTGTTTGTGCGTGCGTATGTGTGTGTGTGTGTGTGTGTGTGTGTGTGTGTGTGCGTTTACCATAAATTATATTTGTGTCTTTGTGTCACAATAAGATTGAAATATGATGAAAATTATTATTGTGTGGAACTTTCAGTTATTGTAAATCGTAGCATTGTGTAGCAATTTGTGCTCAACAATCCTTTGAGTAAGTTTATTGTGCTAACGTTGTTTTCTCAGGAAGTTTATTTAAATTTATTTTTCAAAATAAAGATGTTTCTTTTACTTAGAGCGTTCTTAAGAGTTTGCAATGTTGTTTTACCATATCAAATTTTCTTTTATAAAAGTACTGTTCAAAATACAAGCGTCTATAGCTGGTTTTTTACAGAAACATTTGCTTTTTATAAAAATATTTTCGTATAACGTGTTTTTATCTATAAATTAAATCCTTTTTATATCCCTTACGTTTTATAACATAACAAGTTTTCATATTTTGTAAACACTTTTTTATAAAAATAAAATAATACAAATGTTACAAAAAATTTAATCGACATTTTATGAGTTTATGTTGTAAACAAATAAAGTTATACCCAAGCATAAAATATATGCACATTCAACACAAAAAACCTGGATAAATTTAATTAGAAAATATTTTATACTTGCTTATCCAAAATATTTATTGAAAATAAACTCAGCAATATCTATGTATCATCATAAATATCAATTTGAAATATATATCAATTTTTTATGATTTATATTTTGACATAAATTAATATTCATAAATACATCGAAAATAATTCGAAACTAATTATTTTTGCATATAGTTTGAAGTTCATTTTTAAAACATTTAAACAGTTGTCAGAAAAAAGTCTATCAGAATAAAGTGCAAACTAAAAAATGGATTTATTCAATTTTAGAATTGAACCGTAAAATAGTTTTTCATTCCTTACAGACACATGTACACTAGGCTGGGCCGATGCTATATGGAAATTTCTCTTATTTGTACTACCTTTGCATATAATAGCAGTGGTATACAGCAATTCTATTAAAGTTATGTCTGTTTTTTCTCAATACTTTTAAATCGCCTAGTGTAAAGATCATCATTAAAATTATCTTTGCTTAAAATTAAACACAATAAACAAAATAATCAAACAAAATAAACCACGATATGAAGAAAACACACATACGCCTCGAAAACAAATCACATCAAATCCTGAAAAAAACTGTGGTTTTTATGTTGATTATTAAATTTAGTGACTCAAATTAGTTAGTTGGCTGAAAATATGGGCGAAATTTTCGTTTAAAAATACTTGATAAAATTTTAAAAAAATTTCAGTCATAAAATCTAAGAGGGCTTTCTAAAAGGTAGAGGGCCAAAAGTTATACTCATTTCAAAAATGGTAAGCGTATTTTAAATTAGCGCAAAAATTCGCAACTTTTGATACCTATTGCGTATTAAAAATAAAAAAATTACGTATTTCTTTAATGATCACAGCTTTTTTAAAATTTAGTACATGTTTCAACTTCTTGCATTTCTAAGCGAACAAAAGAAGCAACAGCAGAGCAAATAAAAAATGTTTTTTTTTTAAATTTTTTTTTCATTAATTATTGGTAGGGGTAAAAGTTATGACTTCAAGTCAACACTGTTATAATCAGCAATGTTAACTTCAGCCATGTTTATGACAGCAATATTATATCATCACCACTGTTAATTTCATCACTGGTAACATTAGCACTGTTAATGTCTGCATTTCTGATTCAGCTACCAGACAAGCAGAAAACATAGAAACTTTGTGTGTTTTTTTTTATAGAGGAGGTAAGTAGGTGTATTCAGAAGAATGTTGAAGGTTAAAAAACAATAGGACCAGCTCATATATTTGACCCTTATTGGAGGTCAATGCGGTAGGGATAAAATATAATCGAGAATGTTTGTGATTTTTGTATTGGGACCGATAGGGGATAGGCAGATAGAGGATAAGTGTGTACAGAAGAATATGGAAGGTCAAAAAAAAAAAAAATAGTACCATCTCATATCTTTAACCCCTACAAGAGTCAATTCGGGAGATATATGAACTATAATCGCCATTTTTTGTGTTTTTTTGTATTGAGACCCCCAGAAGTGTGGCAGATAGGGTATAAAACGCGCTCATATATTGAACCCCTCCAATGATCAATTCGGGAGAGATATAAAGTATAATCGACAATTTTTGTGTTTTGGGATAGGTGTGTACAGTAGAATATGGCAGGCCAAAAATAGTAAGGCCAGCTTATAAACTTGACAATGCAAGGAGTCGATTCGGGAGAGATATGAACTATAATCGACAGTTCTTGTGCTTCTTGCATGGGGATCCCCACAAGAGCGGTAAACAGGTGCTAGGTGCGTTTGGAAGAAATGTCGAAGGGCAAAAAATGTGGTAGATAGGGGTAGGGATGTTCAGCAAAAATATTGTTAGGCCAAAAATAATAGAACCAGCTTATATATTTCACGCTTCTAGTGATGAATTCTGGAGAGATATGAACTATAATCGACATTTTTTGTATTTTTGTATGGGAACTCCCAGAAGGGTGGCAGATAGAGGGTAGGTGAAAAAATAATAAGGGAAAAAAATAGTGAGGGATAAAAACTAACAGAACAACCCCATCTATATGACCCATATAGAATTGAAGTGGGGAGAGATATAAACTATCATATAATCGACAGTTTTTTGCCATTTTTGAATGTAGAGCCCCAGAAGGGTGACCGATAGGAGTAAGATGTGTTCAGAAGCATTTTTGAAGGTTAAAATATTAAAGGACCAGCTCATACATTTAATCCCTGTTGATTCCAATTTGAAGATGCCTTTTTTTATTCTAGAATTTGATGATTGTTTCAAAATTCAGGTTCTAAAATTATGGAAAAAAGATTAAGTGAGATTATGATACTAACAAGGAAAGGTCCCCACGTGTCACTCACCGATTTGAATGATTTTCGGATATGGGCAGATCCATACATGTTCGACGTTTCATTCGTACGCTCTTTTTTAATATTTTCCATACGATTCCGAAAATATTTGGAATAAGTTGAGATTATCGAGCATTTTATTCCAACTTAAATTTATAACGAAATTTTTATTTTAAACATGTGTTCGGAAGTTTCACGAAACGTCGTTTTAGGACTAAGTCCATAAACTTTTCGGATCACATAATTATACACATGGAGAGTTCTAAAAAAAAAAATTTTTTTGACACCCATGAAGGGAAGAAAGTAAGTGCATTTTTAATAAATAAAATTTTCAATATAAGAAGCTAAAAATTTTAATAATAACCATAAAGTGGTAACCTTTAACAATTATCTTAAATTAAACATAAGTGAATACAAAAGCATTTCGGGCGCGTGCCCCTTATGATATCGACTGATATCGACTGTTAAAAATTTCAACAAAATAACAATAAATTTTTTTTCCAAAAATTAGATGCTATCATGTGTGCCTCTTAAAAGCCTTTCTTTTGATATCAATTATGTGTATGATTTAATGAAAATTAGTTAGGTTAGTGCATAAAGACGAAATTTTCGCTGATTTTGAAACGCCATTTAAAACCCGAAACCATCGATTGAGCACGTATAAAAAAAACAAGTCCACCTTAGATTTTTGACCTCTATCGCAAAACCATACAAATCGACGAGCGACGCACAGTAATGCGAAAGGTCGTGCTAGACGGAAAAAATTTTAAATCCAATTTCTTAACTCTGAGCATGTAGAACTCTTAAAAAATATCCACTGATGTCAGGAAAAAATTTTACTTACCTCCGCTCTTTCTAGAAAAAATACTAAAATTGTTGAATGCTGCCCCAAAAAGTGGTATTTGTTAAATTTTAGTTAATGAGTTTTCTAGTTATACTTTATAATATGTTTAAAATATTTCTCAACATCCAAAAGAGTTTAAAATTGGTAGGCTTCATTAATAAGAAGTATGACATTACGTATCATTAAGTATGACATAATAAATAATGACATTACAATTAGTTATGCAGTAGATAATATCATTGTTTCTAATAAGTATAATTTTTTTAGTACAGCTAACTTTTTTATTTTTTTTAGATATGTTTATGTTTTTGGTGTCATTGAAAAAAAAAGTGAATACGATACAAAATTGATTTAAAAAAAAAAAAAATATCATTTATTACGTAAAATTCTGAGTAATTTGCACTCAAAGTTGAAATTTGGTAGCTTCAACCGATTGATTTCTCTTCGCACGATCACAGATCGGTAACGGTGAAGTTGGTGGGGTTTGTTCATATACCGTTGGAAAGGTGATTTCATTGCCTTTATAATGAGTTATCAAAATAAGTTTAATGTAGGTTAGTTTTTCTGCTAGAAACAATAACGTGAATCAAAGTCGTGAACTATTAATTAACCCTGTAGCTCTTAAGAATGTGAAAATAGACCCCCCCTTCCCTTACGATTTTTTGCTTAGCTCGACATAACCTTTCAGCTCCGTAAATAGTTGCACTCAATTGCGGGACACCTTGTATAAGGATATATATGCGTAAAAACTGGACATTTGGTAAAACATTTTAAAAAATAAAAAAAAAAAAATGAGATACTTCAGATTTGCAAATTTTATTTTATGTAATAACTATTATATCTTCGTTAAGCCCTGGTAGTGCCAAGGTGCTCAAATTTTTTTTTTATTTTTTTTTTTTTTTGTAATCTATTTGATGGTCCTCAAAATGTCTGTAAGAACTAGGCATTTATCGTTTTGTATGAAAGGTGTCGCACTTGAGGTCAATGAGACTATATGAGGGGTTTAAATATCCTTAACACATCACAAAATAATTTTAAACTGAAAAAAAAATTTTAAATACAAAACAAGATAATAAAAAAAAAATTTTAATGATGGTTTTTTTTTGGTAAAAACAGAAAATTTGGTAAACCATTTTGGAAAATAAAAAAATGGGATACCTCACATTTGGAATTTTTTTTTTGTTTAATCACTATTATGTCTTCTTTAAGCTGTTAGAGTGCCAATGTGCGCAAACTTACGGTTGTCTAATTATTCAACCTGTTTGATGGTTGTAAAAATATTATTTTGACGAAAATTTGTGACGACAGATAGACAAAGAAACTTGGCTAAGTCTACTCAGGAGGTGATGCTGATCAAGAGTACATACACTTTTCTACACCTACCACGCCTCTTTTTTGAAGTTTCAAACGGAATAAAAAATGTATATTCCCCTTATGTAGTAAACGTGGTGGTATTTAAATATATATATATAGATTACGAAAATAATACACTGCTCAAACTTAAATGACAATCAATTAAAAATTATAAAGCAAATATGTTATACAATAATTACATCAGAGAGTGGGAGCAACATGCAATCTCTTAACATTATATTCTTTGCTGTTTCTTTTTCCTGTTTTCTCTTAAATGTATTTTTCTTACCCTATCATATTTTTTTGCAGTTCTTGTGAAAAAAAACGAAAATTAATTTGTAAATTTATTCGACCTCTTTTCATAAGTTTTTGTGTAATTATTATAACTCTAATAATTTTTCAATTATTAATTAAGAGTTATATATGTTCGAGCTCAAGGTCTATGTTGCTTTCTGAAGAAAACAACCAACAACAACAACAATACCCTTTATATAGAGTGGCAATCATACAGCAGACTAGACAGCTGTTTCGTTGTGTGAATCTGAAAATTCGAAGAACTTTAGCTGCTTTTCGTATCATTTGTGTGTACAATGTAATTCAGAGTAATTTTCTCTAACATTGAAGAAAACAAATAGACATGAACGGCTAAGTTTATCATCGCTATCATATAAAGGCTACTGATGAGTTGGTGTAGCGGCCAACGAAACAGCTGTCTAGTCTGCTGTATGATTGCCACTCTATATAAAGGGTATTGTTGTTGTTGTTGGTTGTTTTCTTCAGAAAGCAACATAGACCTTGAGCTCGAAAATATATAACTCTTAATTAATAATTGAAAAATTATTAGAGTTATAATAATTACAAAAAAACGAAAATGTTAACGCAAAAAGTAAACATAAATAAAAGTACGCATTGGGGCCAAGGTTGATTAGTATAGGTTAAGCAGCTTGAGAGAAGCTCGGTCGAACTGTCAGAATGGATGAAAGGAAATCAGGAAAAAAAAAGACCTAAATCACACAATTTTTAGTTAACAGCTACTTTGACAGTTCGAGAAAAGGCGAAAAAGAGTGTTTTTCTCTCAAGTGACTTAACCTATATTAATCCCCTGCAGCTGACGTGATAGTCTCACGGACACCGAAAATAAAAACTTCGTGCGCGCAAACGTTAAATTCGAAGCCAAATTTGAATCAATCCTTTTTTAAAAAAAATTTATTTTATTACAAATTTATTCTAATGTTAGCCTAAAATGTATTTGCTGTTATATGGAATAAGGTCAAGAAAGTTACAGTCAGAAATTTAATCATAGGAAATCAGTTGAAATCGACCTGGGTTGTGGTATAAAAATATGTTATACAATTATTATATCAGAGAGTGGGAGCAACATGCAATCTCTTTACATAATATTCTTTGCTGTTTGTTCTTGTTTTTTTTTTTCGAATGATTTTTTCTAACTCGCTCTTTTTTTATACAGTTTTTCGGCTTGTGAAAATAATTACCAAAACCAAGAAAGCACAAGAGCCTCGTAACATAGACTGTAGAAGTTTTCGTTTGACAAACACACGTAAAAGCTCAAGAGTTAATACAAATACGGATTTATTGAATATGCTTCTCATCAGCTCTGATTCTTTGGTTGATTACTACCGAGAAAAGCGTCTAACTAATGTTAGAAATTTGCATCCGGACATATTAGTTTTTCTTATTCCTGCTTTCCTCCTATTAATGATGATTCAACTAGTGATAAATGGTCCAATCCTGAGACCGATTCTTTGTCGCCGAATTTAAGTTAAAAATCCCTTTCTTAATAATGTTAAAATAAGGAAAAATAAATGAATTCTTAACTTAAGAATTTTCATTCTCGCAGCTTTTTTTATTTCTTAGTTATGGAACAAAATATATTTCATATGTATGGCAGCTGCCACGCCCTTTTTTAGAATCCCATTCTTAATAACTACGTTTGATTTTGTTATCGTAGCTTATCTCATTTCTAAGATTTTGCTCAAAATGTGCTTAAGTTTTATGGCAGCTGCCACGCCCACTTGTCCAATCGCACTGAAATTTTTTAAACTTTTTGGAAATCACATACTAGATGTCTGTGCCTAGCTTTGTTATCGAAGTTTTTCTTTTTTGTAAGATATAGCACAAAATGTGTTTAAGTTGTATGGCAACTGCCACGCCTACTAATCCAATCCATGTGAAATCTTTGATACTTTTTTTAAATCACATTTTAGACATGTATGTTTAATTTTGTTATCGTAGCTTATTCTATTCCTAAGATATAGCGCAAAATGTGCTTAAGTTGTATGACAGCTGCCACGCCCACTTGTCTAAAATTATTGAAATACTTTTTTTTTTTGTACTTTTCTATACCTTAAACATCGAAAACTAAAAAAAAAAAATTGGAAAAAATAATATTTTCCGTTTATATTGTATCATTGCATTACTGTGTGACACCTGGGGTCCTGTCCTTGTAAAGTGGAGAATTCAACATTAACCTAGCAGATGATAAAAATCTCAAACAAAAAAAAAAGGTGCAAATTGCCTGAATGCAAGCCAAAAAATCAAGCGTACTTTACAAAATTCTATTTGAACCTCTATAATTCGATTACAAAATCCAGTTTCTTACTTTTTGTATTCATAAATGGCTGTTTTTTTTTAATTTTTTAAAAAAACCTCTTTATTTCACTAAATGTGGCATATTTTTTTAGTACAAAGCAATGACTTAGGTTGTCAGTGACCAGTCCAGATCTGTTATGAGCTAAAACTAACAGTAGACGGGGTCTAGCGCTACGAAGTCTACGATTAAGGACTTTAAAACTTGTACCAGCGGTCCCTGGCTTATGCCAGACTGTCTGGAATGGTCTGGCCCTTCGGGGAGTCTTTTGTTGTGCATGTGGCTTACTATCCAGAGCGGGCAGAGCTATCCAGCTCGATGTGGTTTGTATTTTCAAACCGGTTGTTATACTCTTAGTATGGAAGAGGTTTTAGTAAGTTCCTCACTTCTATCAAGACTTGCGATGTGTCATCTAAACATGGAGCTAATTTAGTACCTTTGAATCCTCAAAGGGGCGCTAACCGACGCAATATTTTGGTCCCAATGTTATCGAACAACATGTAATAAAGCCTACAATATATTTTGACGACCCATGTCCGCCTACTGGTCAAATGTAGTTTATAAAATGCACAGACTGAAAAACATACCTTATCAAAGTTTTGAGACGACGGATATTTCATTTTTTAGGGTACTTGTTTGAATTTATGAATAATACTAGCAAATAGAGAGTAAGAGGCTGCCTCTGCTTTTAATAGAACTCTCAATGATTGTTTTCTATCATCAGTACGCCAGAGAAAAGCCAGTTTAGCATCTGGTCCTGTATGGTTTTCTGAAGAACTGAGAAAATTAAGAAACTTAAAATCCATGCATTATAAAAAATGTCAAACATTCAAAAAACTCATAGCATTACAGATTTTGGTTCTTATACCTCTATTAAGTACAAGTATCGTCAATTCTGCAAGCAATCTTACGCTATTTATTTAATAATAGTAAAATTAAACATCAAATCTGATGCTAAATCATTCTGGAACTTTGTCAACACAAAACGCAAGATTGATCCTTCCTATCCTTCTTATATGAAATATAAAACTGTTGAATCGGATAGTGAGAATAGCATTTGTAATTCTTCCGCTGACTTTTTCAAAGCGACCTATTCATCTTCATCCTATGATAATCTAAGCAATCTATTTAGTGTTCTGGGGATATTTGTCTCCCAATACTTGATACTAACTTAACGGTTTTATCATACTTAAAAGCTCTTAAAACATCATATAAAAGTGGTCCCGACAATATACCGTCATGTATACTAAAATATTGCTGTGATGAATTAGTAACTCCAACCACTTTGATTTTTTCTTCTTCATTAACATCTTGCTATTTTCCAGTTGCCTGGAAGTCGTCTTTTATTATTCCGTTGCACAAATCCGGTAACAGGTCTTTAATCGATAACTATCGTGGAATTGCAAAATTAAGCGCTTTGCCGAAGCTTTTTGAGGCAATCATTACTTCACAATTATCACATAGTGTTAAATCTTTATTGTCTCCACTCCAACATGGATTTGTTTCTGGAATATCTACGGTTACAAACCTACTTGAATTTACTTTCATAACCATAGAGAATTTTGGAAAAGGTTTACAGACTGATGTTATATACACAGATTTTAATAAAGCTTTTGATGTTGTTAATCATAAACTCTTAGTCTTAAAGCTATCTCTTGCTGGATTTCCCACAACACTTGTAAGATGGATTGAATCTTATTTATGCAATAGAACCATAACGTGTTCTTTTTAAACTTGTGAAATCTCATGAGGTTCCCGTCACTTCTGGTGTACCTCAAGGAAGCCACCTAGGGCCTCTTCTTTTTTTACTGTTTATAAATGATTTGCCTTCTGTCATAAGGCATTCGAGTATTTTAATGTACGCAAAGGACGTGAAACTATTTCTTCCTTTCAAAAATGCTAATGATGCCGTTCTCTTGCAAGCTGACATAGACCATCTTTATAGCTGGTGCAACGTGAATCGTATGAATCTTACCATGAAGAAATGCAAGCACATGGCCTTCACTCGAAAATCTCCTGTCACATGTATTATAAAATTTGTGACCATACATTAGAGTCTTTAGACGTCTTTCATGATCTTGGAGTAACTATGGATACTAAACTTCGCTTTCATATTCATATTAATAAAATTATAAATGGAGGAAATAGTACTTTAGGTTTTATCAAACGATGGGCAAAAGAGTTTAATAATCCCTATATAACAAAAACCTTATTCACCTCTCTAGTGTGACCTATATTAGAATATGCTTCAATTGTTTGGTGCTCTCGATATTGTTGTTACATTGACGACATAGAATCAGTTCAGAAAAAGTTTCTTTTGTTCTGCTTAACCCTTCTGTTACCTTAAGGTCATTTCGTGACCTTTTTTCCATTTAATCACTGATATCTTCTAAAAAACATGTTTCTTTCTAATTTCCTTTCATGATATCCTTCAAGATATTAATGCACATCTAAAAACAGCAAAAAAAAATTGTTTAGCATTTTCAACTAGGTGGCAATCCCAACACTTACGTGTATACACCATAAGGTCAGCTGATGACCATAGTATATTTCCCGCCTTCTTTTATGTAAACACATTAATTAAAAACAATTGCAAAATGCAAAATGAACGTCATTCGGTAAGTATTTGTTATTTTTTTTTAATTTCGCTAAGAAATCAACTTTTTGGAAGTGGTCGCAGCGGCTCACCGAAAGCCAAATTCAGGAAATCATTGAGAAAGATGAGGAATATGATGATTTTTCTGACGATGGGGATGATGACTACGTAGCAGAGGAGCTTTGGGACTACGAAAGCTCTGAAGGGTATATTGATAGCGATGCTGATATCGATAGCAGTATTGATGGAGCGCTTGATATGAATGAAGTCCCACTGTTAACTTATTGGGATAAAGATAGAGATGTTGTGTGGTCAACGGAACCAACAAACACCTCTAATTCAAGAGCAAGGACAGAAAATTTAATTCGCAACCGGTGTGGAATAACAACTTATGCTGTTCATCGTATTTCCAACATCAAGCACTCATTCAATATAAGTTTTACAACGCAAATAAAAAAAAAACAATCATGCAGTTCACTAACATAGAGGTAGTAAAAAAAATCGGTGAAAGCTTCAAACACTTAGACGAAATTGAATTGGATGGATATCTCGGAATTTTGATTTTAGCAGGTAATTTAATTTTTTGCATTCATAACAATACGTATTTTGTAATAATATCCATATGCTTAAATTACATCGATTGCAGGAGTATATCGTTCCCATGGAGAAAGTGTCCGCAGTCTTTGGGATGAGCTCATGGTCGACCAATATTTCGTGCTGTAATGTCGCTGCGAAGATTTTTGGAAATAAGTCGTGTTTTGAGATTTGATAACAGAGAAAATCGCAGAATTAGTAGAAGTAACGATAAACTTGCCCCAATTCGCGATTTGTACGACAAATGGGTTGCGAACCATCAACTGTTATTTAATCCTTATGAAAATATTACAGTTGATGAAAGGCTCATTCCATTTAGAGGTAGATGTCCATTTTTAGTGTACATGCCAAACAAGCCAAGCAAATACGGAATGAAGGCATGGGTCGCTGCAGATATGCGAACAAAATTTTGTCTCAATTTTCAAATTTATTTGGGGAAAGAATGCGCATCTGCTCCGCCGGAGCGTAATCAAGGCCAAAGAGTCGTGCTGGATCTTGTAGGCGAGTATAGTGGAAGGAATATTACAACGGATACTTTTTTTACTACAAGAGTTCTTGCATTAGAATTATTGAGGAAAAATATGACGTTGGTTGGAACCGCGAGAAGTAATAAGCGATTCCTTCCGGTTTGTGGAACTTAGCAAGAATTACGACGTTTGCCTGTGCTAACGAGCAGATTTTTTTTCAACGAAAATATTACCATTGTTCAATATGTTCCAAAAAAATACAAGATGGTTACAGTTTATCCAAAATTATCCAAAAAAGATGCCAGAGATTATAGACTATTATAATTCTACATAGTGGAAACGTACACGTGCAAGAGGCAGACCAATCGTTGGCCAGTAGCGCTATTTTCAAATATTATTGACATTTCTGCACTCCACGGCTACGTACTATGGACGGAAACAGCACCAAATTGGAATGCTTCAAAGACATTCAAACGCAGAATTTAGCTTGAACAGCTTGGAAGTGATCTTGTTCATGAATTAATTCGACGTAGAGAACGATTGCCAAGAACTCAAGCATCTGTAGCTATTGTTCAATCAGTGCGGACAGAAGCTGAACAACCTAATACCTCTACAGGTGCTGTAAAAAAAAAAAGGAAAGCCAGTCAACGAGCCACATGAGCCGTCAGTCCATCATCAATTTCTCGCAAAACATACGAACACTGCACCGTTTGCAAGAAGCCGGTATGCCCGCTACATCGTACTACAATTACAATCTCAACAACTTATTGTCATGAACATACCAAATAAATTCTATAAAAATATTGATAACTGTTTCAGAAAATAAATAAATAAAGTGCCTTATAACTTATATACCTTATAAAATTAAAATAAGATCTGAATTTCCATATAAACTTCAATAAAATATGTATCAGGTCATCTCATGACCTAAGAGTCCCATGTGTGAGTTTTTCTTAAGGTAACAGAGGGGTTACCTTACCCCTTACCTACCACCTATGAATATCGTCTGCAACTTTTTAATCTTCCTACTTTAAATAATCGGAGAATTATGCTAAATTTACTTGGATTTTTCAAACTTTTACATGGATATGTAGACAGTCAATATTTACTGAGCAAAATTCACTTTAATATTCCTCTCCGACCTAGAAGATCTTTTGAGTTACTTTACATGCACTTTTGTAGAACTAATTACTTGCAAAACGAACCACTCAGAAGCGCTCGTGGGGACTTTAATTTTGTTTCAGATGCAATTTTTTTAAATGAAGCCACATCGACACTAATCTGAATCATGCTTCCAAGAATACTTAATATTTTCCTGTGATGTTTGGTAACAACTTATAAAATCTAGCTGTGTAGTTTAATATGATTTTCCAGAGCGAGACCACGTCCGTCTCGCCTGGCATATGCCGGTTTGACGCCGTACGACTAGCTTTGCATGTGTGAGCTGTCCTCTAATCCATATTTATATACCCTGTAGGAAAATCAACTAATTTAAAAGTAGTTGAAAAAGTAGTTTCTTGTCAATCACAACTAGTTGAAATTCTGACTTTTTTCCATAAAACGAACTAACATATTTTGTATGGTGATGTCCGCTAAATAAGTCAATTAACTTTCGTCTGCATATATTTTCAACTACTTGTTAAATTAGTTAAATTTTAATTACTTTTTAATTACTTTAAATTAACTAATTGAAAATTATTTAATATTCCACTTACTGAAGATAAATTTAAAAGCATACAAATTTTAAATTTCTCTGGTCGACACAAATAAATTCTGATATATAAAATCTGAAAGCAAAATGTAAACAAAGTTAAAAGTGATCAGAGTTTTTTAATGGAAAATTGTGAAATGTCGTTCTTTGTGGTGTTTTAATTGATTTTAAAATTATTCAAAAGTGATTCATGCCAAACTTCATTGCCAGTTAATTCAACTAGTAATTACATTCAAGGAGCGCAACAGAAGTACGATCCGATGGTAGATATAATTTCATTATTCCTTCTTCATTGGACTATTTCTGCTTCCAACAGGTGATAGTTCCAGAAGCTGGAGGAACTCTGCGCTTATATGTGAGCATGCCTACCACGGAAGCAGTTTACAAAAACGGGCACGCCACCGCCTGGGTACATGAGCGAAGGTGCCGATCCAATTGATCGGAATTGTGTGGATACTGCGCCTGTTATTTAACACGAGCCAGCTTTTTGATGCTTCATTTCAAAATATGAGCTAAACAAGCGTGTCAGCGGGATTTTCCACGCTTTGCAACCATCAATCATGGTCGATGGACACACCGATATTTTGCTTAGTGCTTCTTTTAAGTGTCAATCGCAATGAAGTGATGGAGCAGACTCGACGCTACGTAGGGAAAAGCGTCCGTCTTTACTACTGAAGTGATGAGGTGTTTGTTGAATGGTTAAGAAATGCATCAATTTCCGTACAGAGTCTAAATTATGCAATGTTTGCTAAACACTACCAGTTTGTAATTTGAATATCTTAAATAATAAAGAATTTTTAATCGTACAGGGTTTTGAGGCAGTTTATCAGTTTTAAAGTGCACTTACCACGTCTGTCTGGCAGCTCAATGTCGTAAATAAAAAAATATGTCTCTTTGCAACAAAATGTTAGTGAATGTTATCAAAAATAACATGGTTAAATATATATAAACTTGTAATCTAATAAAATTTGCAATTAAAACATGTCAAAATCAGAGTAGTTGCCGCGTTAATATAATTCGAAGAAGTTCATATACTAGTTTATTTTAAATTAGTTTTTTAACTAGTTGTTTTTAAAAACAAGTTAGTTTGTTCCTATAGGGTATATATTGATTATCCAGAGCAAGACCTCATCTATCTTGCCTAGCACATGTATGAGTTCGACCTCGTCCGTCTAGCCTGGCATATGGGAGCACCGCTCTAATCAATCATTCTATTTACCACTAAGAAGCTAACCGGATTGCAACTGTATATACCTGAAATCCTGGCAACTTTACATTTTTATAAAAATTGAATTGTATATAAATAAATTGTATTTATTTTGTCTAATACTAATTGCTATACAGCCATATGAGCTTAGCATTCAAAAAAAAAAAAAAAAAAGAAGGGAGTTTAAAAGATTGAAGTTCATAAAATAAAACAGTGAAAGTAAGAACTAACTTAAAAACGTTGTCACAAATAAACGTTAAATGAGCTTAAGGTTCACATTAAAAATTTATAGTTTTGGATTGAAAAATTGTATAGAGTTTTGATGAAAATTGATTTCTTTAAAACATCTTAAACATTTCAAAAGTGTTGTTCAGTATGGGTGAAGCCATAGCTAAATAAATAAAAGCTATATTAAATTGTCTACTAGACGTTCCTAACCTAAAGCTTGCACCTTATGAAAGGAGCAACGATTTCTACAAACAAGCTTTCTTCAGAATTCACAACCTTTCAGTTTATTTTTTTATATCAAAAAAAGACAATTTTAACAATAATTTGCATACATATGTAAATAACATGTATTGCTTATAGTCTCGTAAAGCATATTCGTAATAATGCTCAAAGCAAATGTTTTTCAAACAGCTAAACAACATTTATTGACATTTATTGATGCTATTTCTTGATGCTATTTTTTTTTTCTAAATTGTTCACATAAATATTTGTAAAACATAAACATTCCCTCACACTTCATTCAACTCTATTACCATTTAATTCTGGCAAACTGCTCGTAGAGAGCAACCTACAACATTTAACCCTTAGCAACAGAAAAAGATCTAAATTTATCCAAGAAATCTAAAAAAAGAAAAAGATAGGAAGGTATAGTAAGATATGTAAGCTTAAAGCCAGCCAAACTTGTTGTTGGCTTTGAAGTTAGAAAAAAAAAAAAAAACAAAATAACAACATGAAAAATATTTTTCTGAAGTAATATAAGCGGCAACATATTCGATGGGGAGCACAAAAAAATTTGTCCAACAGCAACATTATGTAAAAATTATGCTGCTAGCTTTAAAAAAAAGTTACAGAAAAGATTATAAAAAAAACACCCAAAACACAGCAAAGGGTTCTTTTAGGGTCTCGCTTCAGCTCAAAGAAAACAAACCAAGACTCAATGGCAGACAAACATAGCGAATGGGAGAGGCAACCAGACGACAGCAGCAGCATGAGGCATAAATGTTTGTAAAGTGACATGTAAATCGTGCCTAAGGACATCCTCGAAAAAAAAAACAAGTTGACGCTCGAATAAAGACAAAAAACAAAGCAAAAGAAAAATTATGTTAAATCAGCCGAAAGGGTTGTTAAGGACAGGATGAGGCGGTAAGACAGGCAAAAGTTACTAAAGATACACATAGTAGCTACAACAGTAGTAGCTGGAACAGCAGCAGCAGCAACATAAGTTTAAAGGAGGCACGTCCAAAAAATAAAGGCGCACTCATAAGAACACAAAAAGTGGCATGTTAAGTAGTTGCAAAAGTCTTAAAAAAACGTCATACAGACGCTATAGAAGAAAATCACGTAAGCGGTACGAAAAACTTTGAAAATAGAGGGGGGCGGAAACATCGTGTTGTGTCAATGTTTATGAGCGTTAAGTGTTTCTAGCCAAAAGCAAAGCTTTCCGTGATTTAAATAAAAATGTTACAAATAAAAAGCATTATGCTGCGGGGGGCGGAGAGTGGAAACAGACAAGTGTCTAGAGCATTCTAAGCATCTTTGGAATGCTAGGTTAAACCAGAGTGGCAGGCGGCAAATGAAGTAGCCAAAAAAAAAAAAAGCAACAACTTGTTTACATAAAGCGCAACACTTGCCAAGTTATGAATGCGCCCTGGTTTGCCTTGTTCTGGTCTGCCTTGGGTGGATGTTGTTGCTTGCCACTAGGTGCTAGGCTGCACCTCTTTAACACCAACATTTTAGGTTTCTTTTGGAATGTCGACGCTGGTTTATTTCTTTTGCTATTTCTTAGCATCAGCTGCTGCCGTGGCCTAATGTTGTTGTTAACTTGGATATTTTTGTGGCTCTTATATGAATTTTGTTTTTTTTTTTATTTTTTTTTTTTTGTGCTACTCTTTTATTTATATTTTCTCTTGCTTACTGCCGCCACCTCCAGACATTTTTTGCTGTCCATTTTGTAGGCTTTCCATTGGCATGTTTAACATGTGTTTTGCTAGCGTGTTACACAAACAATTTTCATGCGCTTCAAAATCATGCAGCTTTTTGTTCAACATGCATCCTTTAATAAGTGTGGAAAAAAAAGCAACAAATATTTCAACGTCTAGCTTGGATTAAGTTAAAATAATGTAGGTACATTCTTTTGTTGGGCGTTTGTTGAAGTAGTAGGATGTTTTTTTTTAGTTTTTTTCTAGTCTCTCGTAAGCATGATGAAAGAATATTTCCGTTAAGCAATAAGAAAAAGGATATAATTTTTAATACAATTTGTTGTGGCTTGATTTCTTTTGAAGTACTAAAAAAAATCCTGAGCTGTTAAAGAATTTTTACATAAACATACACGAAGCGGCGCACAGTGTTTCGAATGGCCTAGTTAGACGGAGATAAGTATGTAACTCGGATTTGATGGCACGGAAACGTTCGAAATTTAGAATTCAGGCTACTGAGTGGCATATCTTCTTTCCTCTAAAATTTCATACCGATAGTTCATGTGGAACCGAAATTACAAAAATTTGTATGGGAAAATAAGCCTTTTCTCTTGTTTCTATCACGATTTTTCCACTTTCTTTAAAATGGCATAACTCCTGAACGAAAAGCTGCACAAACACCATAGACCACTTTTTGAAAGCGCTACAGTATGTATATTAGTTTCTTGCATCAAAAGTAAATAAGTAAGTAAGTAAGTAAGTACATCAAAAAATATTTATTTATTATTTGTGCCTTTTTTTTATATTTAAAACAAATTTTATATTTATAGCTAAACATTTTTTTATTTTTAAATATTTTCAAAAAAACCATCTTTGTCTCTGCCTTCAAGTTTTTATATTCATAAGGTTCTGATGTCTTTTTATAATTTTATCTTTTTCATGCGGTACTAAATTGCAACCTCCATGGAAATCGCACATTAATGGTTTGTTCTGCATGACAAGCGTATGTTATGCAATGTACCACTGTCAGTAAGATGTAGCATGAATTTTATTAATGAAATTTGTCATTACAAAAATATTTTGCATTGTTAACTAGAACCCTGCATGAATATATTCATCAAGTGAATATACCCTGATTCTCTGCTGTAGCAGTCACTGCAAGCAACGCTGCAAGCGAATAAATGTAAACAACAGGTCGTGTGGCGCAACAGAATAACTTTTTATTTGTTCTCTGCTCTCTTTTCATACACTCTTGCACTGAGGTGAGCTTGCGATCTACGCGTTGTTTCAGTTTTTTCTCTGAGCACTTAATAAACTACACGAGTACTCAGGTATCTGCTGCAGTGACCTGAATAAGAGTTAAGATGTTGGGTTTTTCCCGCAATAAGCTTTTTGTTATTCTTAATGCATATTTGTGTTATTTTTTGTTGCTATACAAAAAAACACAACCTCTGTCGAAAATAGCTTATATCGGCCGTAGCTGAACTTCTAGAGGGGTCAAATATATGAGTTGGTCCTATTATTTTTTGCCCCTCAACATTTCTCCCGAACACACCTACCCCCTATCTACCACCTTTCTTTGGGTTCCAATACAAAAAACATCTATTTTCTACGAACGAACGAATAAATATATATTCGCTAAATATTCAGGGTATGAACACTGGTATTTTTGATATTTTTTATTGCTTTATTTGCTACCTGTTGGTGTTAGAAAAGCATCGTGCACTTATTCCCTTCTTTTCTTATAAGTATCTGAATAAAACAAAGAGAGTGTATGAGCAGGTATGAGCAAAGCAGAAAATGGATAGAGGAATATCAAGAGAATATACGCAGGGAGGCGAAAAAGCATACTCCGAAAAGCATATACCGAATTTCTTAACGAAAATCTTCAAGAATAAATACTGATACAGACTTCATAAATATGTTGTTAAGTACTTCTGATCCTTTAATTAATTCTTATCGCGAATCACCTTTACAAAATTTTCGCAAAATATCTCCAGAAGTTTTGAAGTTCCTTATTGCGCCTGATATTATAAGTAACAGACAATAGGTATCACAGGAATTCGCAGAAGAAGACACACATTCTGATATCAGTGAATGCTCCAAATCGTTTAGCGATTATTATGACTAGTAATTGCAGCATTTTTATGGTGAATTTATAAAATTTTTACTTCTTGAAATAGTTTAACTATCGGACCCTAATAACTTGTAATTAAAAACCAAAATCATCTTGTAACGTTCAATAAATAAATTATAATAATAACTTTCGTTTTTTTCGAGTGTGGGGAAAGAAAAGGATAAGATTAAGTAAGAAATACTACTAAAACTGTTTAGTTGTCATATAATTGGAGTTTTTTTTTTTTATTTCGATGTTTTAGCTTTTTTCATTTCGAAGATATAGCACAAAATGTATTTAATTTGTATGGGGGCTGCCACGCCCACTTGTCTGATTGCGCCTAAGTTTTGGAAATTGTTGAGTAGTTATATAATTGGCGTCTGCCTTTGATTTCATTGTTTTAACTTTTTTCATTTCGAAAATATAGCGCAAAATGTGTTTAAAGTTGAGTGGGGGTTGCCGCGGCCACTTGTCCAAAATTTCTGAAATACTTTTTTTTTTTCACACGCTGAAAAATAATAGGCTCTCCCAAACATGTTAATTGCAGGAAGTATAATATGTTTCTGCATGTTTCTTGGAAACAAGTAATCATAATTGGCTCCACACATAATATGATTAATTAATGCAATTTTTCTTTATATATATATTTGCATCTTAACATTATTTAATTGTACCTTAGCACTTGTTGTTTGAATTTAAAAACAATATAATTTGTTTTAAAGAAAATATGTAATTATAAGTAATTATAAATAGACTGAGAACACTTTTTGTCTATTACTATTTGTTTGCTTGGAAATATAATTTAGTCAAGAATAACATTAAATATTCACGGACAAATATATATTAATTAGAGAATACATAATTTAATTGCAGTCAAGCTATTATTTTCAAAACGATAATTAAGAACAACATACTATATTTACCAATGATTACACTATATTTACTTGGAAACATATATTAGCAAAAGAAATGCCAAAAGTTTTTACTGTGATGACAAAATATTTGCTTAGAAGTAATTGTTGGTTTGAAGCAAACAAAATATGTTTAGACAACAGTAAATAAGTTTTTCTCGGATTTAATTATGTTGAGAAGTAACCATATTTTATTTATCCGACATTACGATTATTTTTATACTTTAACTCACCTATTTTTACTGCTGAGTCTCCTTATTTTTCTTTTATTTTGTTTTTTATTTTATTAATTTGCAAACACAAACACTTTTAATTTAAACAAACATTTTCAGAAACACTTTTCACAAGAGCTAAGCTTTTGTACACGTTTGACGCGGCTGCTTGAAACTTAAAATGACGCCAAGACTTGGCAACTGTTAAAAGCAAGCGCACAAAGCAACAAGGTTTTTCCACTATTTTTCGTGCAAGTGCAAAAGAAACAGATATATGTATGTCCAGGCGAAACACATAAAAGAAAGAAGTTCTGTTTGTTTAAAATTTGCAGAGTTCTGTTCATGTTGAGTTTAACAGTGACGCAAATATATTTTTATTGGGTAGAAACACGCAATTCTTTTTTGTCACAAGCATATTAATGTAGACGTTAGTTTTTTAGCTAAGGCAATTATATTAATATTGGACACAACTAATATCTTCTTATATCGAAAAATAATGCTATTGAGTGAAAGTTCTTAATCATTAGGTGATTCCCTCTGAATATTTTGTTTTTGAAACCAAACATATATAAACATATTTTTTCTCTGCGTGTACCTTTCCTATACCTTAAACATCATAAACTAAAAAAAAAAATCAGCAAATAGTTTCCTCTGTCTAACTTGTATGAAACGCAACACTGTGCGACGCTTTGGCTATAATATGAACAATTATTTTTTTTTTCTATTTTTGTGGAAAATTTTAAGAATTTTAAAGCAATTTTCTTAATACGTATAGTGAAGGAATTAAGAAAAGTTATTCTAGACCGAACGATTCTTGCCCATTAAGAATATATACTAAGCTAACAAAAAATGTTTCTTCTAGACCCACTTATACGTACGACTTCACCATAGAAAAGGAATTACTAATAAATTTCAAAATTGAAATGATTTAAAGTGTGTGCGTGTGTGTGACCGCTGTGCACGGGAAAAGTTAAGATTTAGCACAAAAAAGTGAAAATCTTTCGTGTATAGAGAATTTTATGACTATAAATTCTTTAGGAATAATTCAAGACTCAGACTCTAGAATATAGAGTTATCAGTTCAGTTTTAATCACAACCCAATCTCTTTTACAGCGGAATGAATAACAATTATGATCACAGTTTATAAATTATTCGAACCAACTATATAATTATCCATATCTACTATATAATAATTCAAAACCTACTAAATAATAACTAAAAAAAAAAAAAAAAAAAACGAAATGGCCATTTCAGCCCTTGAAAGGACTTTGACCGAGCTTCTTTTGATCAATTGTGTTGTGTGTGATGTGAAATGTTTGCACACAAATGATCGAGAACTGGACCTACATGTTTTACGCCGACTACGAACGGCTTATGTTCTCAAGAAGCGTTTCATGGCAGTTTTTTAATCTCTGAGGTTTGCCATTGTCTGCAGAGAGGTGACGTCCAAACAGAAAAATTAATTCAATTGAAAGAACTTTCTGTGTCGGATGGTGGATTCGAACCTGGGTTCTCTGGCGTAGGAGTCACACACTCTACCCACTACAACACGGCCGCCACACTCTATAATAACACTTGTCTAAAAATTCAGGATAATTTTTTTATCCAGAGACCTGAAATACTTTTTTAGAAGAGCTTTAAACGCTGATTTTACGTCTATACTCAGTTTTCCCCTAATAGGTCGAATTTTTGAGATCTGGTTGCTGGCATCTTTTGACAACTGATTGCTTTATATGAAACAATTTAGTTTCTAGAGTAAAAAACTGGATTAAAGTCTAAAAAATGCAAATCATCCTGTATGTCAAAAATTCGATCTATTAGGGGAAAACTGAGTATAGACGTAGGTTCAGCGTAAAAAGCTCTTTTAGAAAAGTATTTCAGGTCTCTGGATGAAAATCTTGTCATTCAAACCCATTGGCATTTAGCCACAAGAAGGCATTATTATATAAGTTTTACAAACTAAATAACACTTCAAAAATAATTAACTCTGAGGTTTTCTAACGAAAATTTCATTATAAAAAATACCCTTGAGAATTTATATTTATTTTTTTTTATTATTATTAATCAATAATTAATTAATAAATAAAAATAATATCAAATTATTAAAATTTAAGCCGCTGTACTTTAGAGCTATAACATCTTATCTGAGTAGATTGAATTTTGTCCAAACATAAAACAAAGGTTTATTTTTCAGTGATTAAAATTTTGTCCCATGGTACTTCAAAAGGTTAAACCTTAAAATAGCAAACTGTCTAATATAAGAAAAAATATTATATACCATACATATTATATATGTATATATTACTTCCAATAATAGGAAGTTAGTGAACAAATGACAATCAAATGTGAGTAAGAGAAATGAAAAGATAAAAATTAGACGTAGAAACAGAAACAGAGTTCATCAATAGAGTTATGATATTAAAATAAAGTATATAAATAACACAAATCAGCCTCTATGAGTACCAGGGAGTGTTTTAATATAAAAATAAGGTAACTGAGGTACGAAAAAGTCCATATCCAAAGGAATATTTCCATTAATTAAATCAATAGGAGAAAGATTATTGGAGTAATAAGACCAACTAAAAGATTTCTTGAAACTCGAAGATATAATTTTTAAGATAGTTATAATGAAAAGAAATATTTAAAATAAACTTCTTTTGTAAGGTTCAAGCATATGTATGATACCTACAGTAGGTTGTCCCAAAAAAAAAAAGTAATTTTTTTGCTCAAGCTTTTTTAAAAGCATATGGGTTAAAGTATTTTTGAGATTTTTTTGAGAGTTTTTGGAAAAGGTTTAGAGGTCGCACTAAACAGATTTTCCCTTAAAGTCAGGTTTCTTAGTCTGAGTCATGATTTTGAAAGACAGATATCCAGACTTTAGAAAAAAAATCAATAATTTAGTTCTTAAAATTAGTTAATTGAAAAATTCAATGAACCCTAGTGATCTCACAGACCAGATTTTCACGCTACGACAAATCCTGGAGAAAACCCACGAAAATCAAATTGACACACACCATCTCTTTGTCGATTTTAAAGCTGCGTTCGATAGCCCGAGAAGGGATTGCCTATACGCAACAATGTCTGAGTTCGGTATACCTGCAAAGTTGTTTAGACTTTGCAGAATGACGTTGGGCAACACACGCAGCTCCGTCAAGGTAGGAAATTACCTCTCCGAAACCTTCAATACCGAAAGAGGTTTCAGGCAAGGCTATCCACTGTCTTGCGATCTCTTTAACATCATCATGGAGGGGATCGTACGAAAGGCCGGTGTGCATCGAAATGGCACCATTTTCTACAAAGGCGTCCAGCTCCTTGCGTACGCTGATGATATTGATATTGTCGGCAGAACCAAGAGAGATGTTACCGCTGCTTTCGCCGCTATCGAAAAGTAATCAGCCAAAGTGGGTTTGACGATAAATGAGGGCAAAACAAAATATATGCTGTCTACAAACAAGGGAGCTCGGCGTTTAGACTCCCACGTTTCATCCGGCAGCTATACGTATAACTTTGAAGTAGTCAAGGAGTTTGTATACCTTGGTACCGCCATTAATAATAACAATGAAGTCAGCCTGGAGATAAAACGAAGAGCAATAATTGCTAATAGGTGCTACTACGGGCTCAGTAAGCAACTAAGTTCCAGAGCTCTCTCTCGATCGACAAAACTAACACTCTACAAGACGCTCGTTCTACCTGTGCTGCTTTATGGCGCTGAGGCATGGGTAGTTTCGCAAACTGACGCAGCCGCTCTGGGGGTGTTCGAGAGAAAAGTTCTTCGCAAAATCTTCGGTCCTGTTCGAGTCGGCGATGACTATCGCATCCGAATGAACCACGAGCTGTATGAGCTCTACGATGACATTGACATAGTTCGGCGTATAACTGTGCAGTGATTACGCTGGCTGGGTCATGTCCATCGTATGAACGACGAAGCTCCAGCGAAAAAGGTGCTCGAGGCGAGGGTCGCTGGTCAACGACGACGAGGGAGACCATGCCTCCGATTGATGGACCAGGCTGAGGAAGCCCTAACCGCACTTGGTGTATCCGATTGGAGAAAGCACGCGCAAAGCAGAGGCGCCTGGCGAGAGCTGATGAGGTCGGCTGAAACCCGGACACGGGTTGTTACAACCACCTAAGTAAGTAAGTAAATAAGTGATCTCACTTTCCACATCCATGTTTTTTTTTTTTTTATAAGTTCAGATTTTTTTCCATTTTTTTCAGATGGTTTCAGCCGATTGATTTCTTTAAAAGCTTCCTTGAAGATTATATTTTATATTCATATGCATTTAAGAACTAAGAAAAGCATAATTAATGAAAATTCAAAAATATAATTGCTTGAAATTATGAAGAAGGCTTGAAATTATGTAATAAGTAATACACGATTTTATTTAGCATTTTCTACAAAAGCATTTCTCAGCTCTTAACGTACTCTCTTTGCTTTTCTCATTATAGGAATTTTCCGCAGGATTCAATTTTAATAATGAAAAAATGATGCTGCAGGCAACCACCTCGATATCAGCCAGTGTTGCCAATCTATCAGATGACAAGCTGTTAACAATGTTGACGTATCGGTCGGTATTGTTGTTGTTGTTTTTATTGTTGTCGGCAAAAAAAGACTTATGATAAACATGATAAATAAAGTGAAACACTAAAAAATAGAAGCAGCAGAGGAAGTAGAAGCAACCAAGACTAAAACTAACAAGCATGAATGTATAACAGAAAAAACATAAAACTCAAAAGCTGGCAACTCTAGCGAACGCTTGAAAGTGAATGAAATAAATTTTTTTCTTAATGGAAAATAAAAGTGCAAAAATTCAAATACATACGGAAAAAACAACAAGAATAACAAACAAAAGAAAATAAAAGCAAAAAGCAAATCAAATCACAACGTAGAAAGAAAAAAATATATCAATTGATTGCAAAAATTAATTTTCTTTTTAACGACCTGTTAGTTGTTATCGCTTGTGTTGTTTTTGTAATTAAAAGAGAAGAGAAGAAAAGCACTTAATCGAATCTGCATTAAACAACAATTTTTTATTGGTTATTTAGCGTTTTTTTTTTCTATAGTTAATCAATGCAATTAAAACAAAAAGAATAAGCAGAAGAAGTGAGCAATAAAGTGAACTTAATAAATATTTTACTTGCCATCGAAACATAAAAGGAAATTTCATTTCAAGACTTTCTCATTAAAAGATTTTATTTTTTCAATTTTGTTTTCAAAATTAATTTGTCAAACTTATGACAAAGTGGTGCCCGAAATTTAATTATCAAAACAACAGAAAACAAAAAAAAAAAAAAATAAACAAAAAAAATTTGTAACT
The DNA here is from genome assembly GCA_914767935.1 of Coremacera marginata. Lineage (NCBI taxonomy): Eukaryota > Metazoa > Arthropoda > Insecta > Diptera > Sciomyzidae > Coremacera > Coremacera marginata. Next base: position 25,459,339 of record OU612043.1, read on the forward strand.
AACATAAAATACACATCAATAACTGCCAAAGAGTGGTAAAACTGCATAAATACACAGCAATCACCGTTAATGTTCAGCATTCGGACTGCTGTATAGCTGATAGTTATTTTGAAGCTTTCTTCTCCTTGAGTTGAGCTAAAATTCAATCGATTGAAGCTACAACTTGTTTGGCGATTACTACAAAATGTGCAAGAAATCGTATCGCAGCTTACACAAAATGCCAGAATATCAGCTGTTGGTGCTGATCCTGGTCATCTGTATAAATGGTAAGTAGAAGCAGAAAAGAATCTTAAGAACTTCAAAAATATTGATTATTTTTCAAAATTTGGTGCAATTTTGGCATTTGTAGCAGATATAGCCAACTTATGCTTGGACAGAAACCTATTTATAAGCATAAGTATAAGCTAATAGCCGATATATCCGGTCTCACCAGGGTTTGTTTTTTGATTGACAATTCACTTCTTTTAATTACAATAAAAATATTCCTTCCAAAGAAATAGCGAGTTAGTTTATGGAATTAACTGTATTATCAAAAGTTTCGGCTACGGCTTTGTTTTATTTAATAATTTTTTCTTTACACCTCATGCACCTTTTAACTTATAACATCAAATACATTCAATGTGCTGCTCATTGTATTCCTTCATTTAATTTTTTTAACTTCCTTACCTCTCAACAAAAATTAGCTTTCGCGGATATTTACTCTCTGGAGCTTTTGCCACCATATTATTTTTCTAAGATAAGCGCAATAGATATATATTTTTCTCAAAACTGACTTTTCTCCTGTTCCAGCATAAAATAAAATTTTGCACGGATTCCTTACAACCATCTATTTCGATTTTTTAAAAATTCTTTAGATCCGCAAACACATTCCCACTAAACGTGCTTTTTCTGCTGCAATCTCTGTTTCTATTTTTTACGAACTATCTAAAATTCTATATGGCTTTTAATTTCAAACAGACTAGCAGGCCACTGTGGTCCACGGCTTCGGTCCGGGGCTTCGCCACCGACATTTTCTCCCTATCAATAAAGAGCTCTTACACGTTTACACGAGAGATAGAGCGCAAAAACTTCATAAAAAAAAAAAACTAAGCACGCTGAAGGTGGTACTTGAATCGCTTTAAGATAATACTTGTCAATCCAAATAAAAAATTTCTTCTTTTGTTAGGTTTTGTTTTGCTGCAGAGCGCTGCATGTAAATTAGAGTGTCCCTTAAAAATTCTTTGTATGATGTTAAAATAAATGTAAATAAAATTTGGTGTGCCTAGGGACACGGGAACCCGTGCCGACATGCATCGGTACATGTCAGTAAATCGGTACATCGGTACATGTAAATTTTCCGAAAGCTATTTCGCAGTTTATTTTTTATTTAATATTTGTTTAAAATAAGCTATAAATAATGAAAATTCGACGAAAACCTCTTGAGTTGTGATTTTTAACTTTTCGAAAAAAAAAACTTATTTTATATTATACGAGGGGTGCCTTTTATATTTCGGGATTAGAGAACAAAAACAAATATTAATCATCGAAAATCACTTTATTGTTTTTCAAAATATTCTCCATTAAGATCTATACACTTTTGCATGCGTTTGAACCAATTGTCGAAGCGCTTTTGCCACTCTGATTGAGGTATCTCCAAAACATGCATTCTGAATACCGCAACCGCTTCTTCGGGCGTCGAAAATCGTTGTCCACGCAGTTTATTCTTCACGGTTGGGAATAAAAAGAATTCATTCGGTGCCAAGTCAGGACTATACGGCGGATGACCCATCAAATCGATGTTTTGGGTGCTCAAAAATGCAGTTGTTTGAGCCGATGTGTGAGAGCTCGCATTGTCGTGGTGAAGAGTGATCCGTCTTCGGCGGTTGGTTTTCCTGATTTCTTGGAAGACAACTGGCAAACAAATGGTTGTGTACCACTCAGAGTTGACTGGTCTGCGTTGTTCTAGTGGTACGGTTGCGACATGTCCATATTTTCCGAAAAAACAGGCGACCATTTGCTTGGAAGTGCTTCGTGCGCGAACAACTTTTGTTGGATTTGGCTCATCTTGAAACACCCATACAGTCGACTGCTGTTTACTTTCGGGCTCATACGCGTAAATCCACGATTCATCACCTGTCACGATGTCATAGACGTGTTTCGAAGCACCGCGATCGTATTTTTTGAGCATTTCCTTCCTTTTTGAGCGATTGACAAATTGTGTGGGATCCAACGCGAACAAATTTTTTTGACAGTCAAATGTTTATGCAATATTGAATGTATGCTGGTCCCACTTATGCCTAAGGTTGCCTCAATCTCACGATAGGTAACATGACGATCTTGCAATATCAGTTCGCGCACAGCATCAATGGTTTTCGGAACAACAGCTGATTTCGAACGACCTTCACGAAATTCGTCTTGGAGTGAACTACGACCACGATTGAATTCACCATACCATCGATAAACACTGGTCCTTGATGGAGCTTCATCGCCAAAAATTGAATTAAGTTCATCCATGCACTGTTGCTGTGTTAATTCACGTCGAAAATTGTAAAAAATAATCGCACGAAAATGTTCACGATTTAATTCCATTTTTAGACCGAGATGAATCTCTTAAGTTACTATAAACAACACAAATAGCGCTCGTATGTCAAAACGTTCTGAGTACGTATAAGCCAACAAATGTCAAACTTTGCGATAGAGCTTTCAGTTGACAGATTGCAACACCAGGGTTGCCAAATCCCGAAATATAAAAGGCACCCTACGTATTGTTGCTAGTTCATATTGTATATGAAATATTTGAAATGAAATCCTGAAGAAATATGAGTTATTCGTCACCTCGTACAATGAATATTAAAGGCTGTAGGTATACCCCTACACCGAGAAAAAAATCTATAGGTGAATCACCTAAGTCGGCTTGGGTGAAGAGAATTGTATGGGAATCATAAACTTTTGCTTATTGACCTAAGAATTTATGGTTTTATACAGCATGTACTTCGATACCTTGCCAAAAAAATAAATATTTGTTTCACCGAAGCCCAACATCCAAAAATACAAAATTAAAAAACAACTCGCATGGATGGCTAAAGCATAGTTTAGAGCTATTTTCTGCAAAAAAAAAAACACAGCTGCGTCATTAGACACACGAGACACACAAGGATAGATTTGATAATTTAATGGTTTTTTTTTGTTATAAAACCACTTTTTAATTCAAAGATAACATAAAGTAAACATAAAAGAAAAAATAAAATTTCTTTGCCCGCCGCGTGGAATCGAACCTGGAACTTTTGGTGCCAGTCCATCGCTATACCCATTGATCCAAGCAGCCTCGCTACTGTTTGCTGACATAACTGCAGCTACGTCAATTCACCTAAGCAATTTATTGTTTAATACATTGCTTTGAAAGCACATACTTATACACGCTGCCAAAAAAAAAATATGCTGCATTAACAAATACAGTATGTCGCAGTTTTCTGTAGATAGCTGCAGCATAGCTTCAGTTGTAATTAATATTGAATACCTCACTCAGCGTAACGAAGAAGTTTGGCTCAATACGTAGTGTAGTGACTTCATACACAGTGGTATCGGTTAGTGTGGGTTTGAATCTCAACGGCATGCGATGGTAAGATTTTTCTATTTGTTATTTAAATTAATTTAATTTAATGTTCTTGTTATAATAGACGTCAATCAGCAAGAAAAAGCGAGAAGTCATTAATTTCTTAGAAAAAAACGGTGCTTATAAAAGAAAAATTTGTGTTGTTGCCGATTTCAGTCAAACAAATCACAGAGCGAAAGGCGGCATCTTCAAAAAAAGTAAAATTAAAAACCAAAACCCGAAGAAAGTTATATTTTTGAAATTCAATTTATATTAAAAGTAGAGTATAAAAAAACATCAAATTCTTGGATAATTTATCACCCAATAAAACTTGGCAAGTCAACATGTAACACTTAGGCGTTTTGATAAAGTACTTGGATGGCTGAAAACTGCCAAAGCCATCTTATAAATTATACTACGCTTTTTTCAATTTAACATAAGCTTTTTTCTCGGTGTACAAGTGATCCGAAAAACTATCCGAACCGTTGCATGTGTTTGAACAATTTCCGAAAATACCCCCAAATAAACCGTGCTGTATGACGTAATTTATATCAAAAAACTCCAATGTGTTTAAGGCAGCGCTTGTGCCAGCTCATAAGTTCACGTATTTGAAGACATTAAGTACGGCGACTTAAATCAATAATTAAATACAGAGTTGTTTAATAATTAACCGTTAAGCCTAAAATTGAATTTAAGTAAATTCTTTGAGTTAATTAACATAAGGTTTTGTCACGACCTAATTTTTGAATGGAAGAAATGTTCAGTAAAGAAAATTTCAAAATCGGCCAACCCATTGCTGGTATATGATATACAACAAAATACCAACAACAAAACAACAAAAAAACAACAATAAAATACTAGCAACGCTGGCTGCGCTCGCTTTAGTTATTGATAACACTAAATTCGGCGAATTTAGTGGCGGCCGTGCCGCATTGGGTAGAGCGTGTGGCAGATACGCCAGAGAACCATGGTTCGAATCCCAACTGACACAGAAAGTTTATTCAATTGAATTAATTTTTCTGTTCGTCCGTCATCTCTCTGCAGAGAATGTCAAACCTCAGAGAGTAAAAACTGCCATGAAAAGCTTCTTGAGAACATGAGCCGTTCGGAGTTGGCATATAACATGCAGGTCTAGTTCTCGATCATTTGTGTTCAAACATTTCATAACACACACAACACACAATTGATCATAGAAGCTCGGTCAAAGTCCTTTCAAGGGCTGAAATGGCCATTTCGATTTTTTTTTTTTTTTAAATTCGGCGAATAACAGCTCATATACAATTTTTGAATCAAATTGAATTTGATTTTAGTAGTTCTTGATTTAATACAAATTGGGCTTCGTCACATTCCAGTCTTAGAAGCTAAGAACTGTTCAATGAAAAATATTTAAAATCGGCCAGCTCAATGCGAAGATCTGACCTTGATAACACTTTGAGAATAAGTTAACCCCAAACAAAGAAAGAGTCACTTGTTTAACCGAGTGTTCATTAAAATTGCTAACTTTAAGAAAAAGTTCTTACTCCAACGATCTGTACATCTCATTCTGGCCGTGCAAAATATTAACTGATTTATTATGATCTTTTTTTCTTACAGTCAAAGAATCGCTTTTTTTAATTAAGGATATGTTTCTTAGTTTCAAAGAACAAATTTTTTTAACTAATAGAAAGTGTTCATAAACTCAATGGACAGATAATTGATAGATACTAACGAACATTGTGTCTTGTCTCGAAGAACTCTTGCATTGAATTTATGTAAAAAATTCTTAAATTTAAAGAACTTATGTATTGAATGAAGGAATAAAATTTATTACTACAAAGAACGAATACATTGAATTAAAGGAAACATTTTTTACACAGCTGATTTTTTTAAGGATTGATTTTTTGTCAAAAAAAAATTTTACATTTTATTTATTTATTAAAGACATGCACAATAATGTTTTATTATATAAATACAAAAAAAAAGCATTAGCACTGAGGCTTTCGTCTTGATTGTAATTAAAAAAGAAAAATAATAATTTAAGAAAGTACTTAGTGGTTGAACTATTAAGTAATAATTCAATTGAGGGTAATTTGAGATTAATATAATGTCAGTAATGATGATGTATAATTTAAATATGTGTAAAGTATAACATAAATTTAAAAGCGCTTCTCCCAGAGCATTTCATGAATACGTGGAATTAGATTAGCTGAAGCAGATTGCATTTTTTAAGCAAATTGTAGATGACAGTTATGTAGTAACATAATGGCTGTCTTAGGTGGTCATACGGATTGGAGTTACGGAAGAAGGAGTGTCGTTGTGTTGAAAGTTGAGGACAGATGTTCATTAGGTGGTTTAGCAGGTGCTCATGGGTTATCTTTGTATGTCCCAACCGAAGTCGAGTGAAGGGTGTAATCGGAAAGATTGATGTATTTTGTGGGTATATCGGCCTTTTCCGTTTAGTATTGATATCAGTGTAGTGGTTAGGTAATAAAGTTGTTAAGTGAGCGCTGTTTGGCAATAAATCGAAAAATAACTCTGGCTTCGAAAGTTGGTATTGTTAAAGTAGATGTGTCGGGAATATCTTTAGCTGCGAAGTCTGCTGTATCATTTCCAAGGATGTCTGAGTGACTAGGTATCCACATAATTTTGATATTGTTTTGATACTATGTTAGTTTATATTTGATTTTGGATATAGTATGGCTGGAGTGAGTAGATGCTAGATCTGCGCTAACGCAGGACTGGCTATCTGTGCAGATCAGAAATTTACACTGACTTTTTTGAGCAAATATTGCTGCTTGTAGTATGGCAACAGCTTCTGCTGTAAGCACAGAGCAGCAGTCATGTGGAAGACCATAGCCGATGCGGTCACCACTCTCGTTGACGAAGGCAAGTGAAGTGTATTCTCTAGTTTTTGAGGATGATTTGGTCTTAACGGAATAAACCTGGCAATTGTAGACGATCTTTTAGGTGATCTGATGATAAAGCATCTTTTTCCAAAATGGGATTTTTTGAAGGAAATAGCTTAGGATGTAAGCGGTGTTGTGGCATCATTTGTTCTATACGAAATTGAAGGCAACCCAGCTTTAGACACTATATGTTTTATTGGTGTTGTTGGGAATGCACTGAGGCTTCTACGTATCGATTGGTGGTAAGGAGCAAATATCAGCCCAATGTTTCTTTTCATGCAGTGCCAGTAAATTGGGAGTCCGTAATCGATTTTTGACAATATGAGTGATCTGACGACGTTGATGAGTGTTGTAGGATGAATATGACCTTGAAGATAAATACTTAATTAAATTTAGTCTTGTTGTTGAAGCTTGTTGAATAATGAGGCAATTTAATTTTTTGCAAATGTGAAGGATGTTGGTTTTATCAGATGAGATAGATGCAACTGATATCAAAGACCAATTATTTATGTCAGTGAGAATATAAGAGAACATATTCATTACCTCATTTGTATTACTATTTTTGTAAAAAACTACCCGATCGTCCGTGTAAAGTTATATATAAGAGGGCTGGCTTGTTGGTCAAGAATATCTAAGCAAATTATTTTTAACATTTTTATTTTTGTATGAAGAGAAGATATCCTTAAAGCGGTATTTATTAGTCGCTACACAAACTCATCAGCAGTCCTCTGTGATTTCTGTAGTTCACTAGAAATAGAAGCTACTTAATACAACATTCATCAAAACCAATGCGGAAATATATGTGTTCTTTAAATCAATGAATATTTGTTTGATCTGATGAATACGTTCTTTGCATGTAAAAAAGAGCTTAATGCAATCAATGCATTGTACATAAATGCAAAGAATGGGTTCTTTGAATGATATAACAACTCAGCAAGCATTTTGAGTTCGCAATGCTTTCCTTTTTTTTATACTACTTTTGTGGTATTTTTAACACTTTCCAGACAAATAATACACAACTTTTTAGAGCATCATATGTATGCACCATGTTAAATGTATAAAATTTAATTTTTTTTTTTTTTGCACATTTTAAACACATTTAAACACAACACAACAGATAAATTATACACCTCAGTTTTGGAGTATTATATACAGTCTTTTAGTACATATAATGCACTACTTTATGATGTATAAAAATTTTTTAACTTTCTGTTTTCATGTTGGGAGATAGCGTGTTCTTTTTATAAACTTTTATTTAACTTGCTTCGTTCGTATACATGTATACGTATATATGTATGTATGTATGTTTGTCCGCAAATCCTGCAAACAATTTTTCGACAGCTTGTGGGTCTCCGAATAAGCTGAAATTTACCATACATGTGTTAGCCCGGTGACAATGCAATATTATGAAAATTTTTTGCCACACCACCTTTTACCGCCCACAAATCAATAAAAATGCTATATCTCGAAAACTACTAGGCTGATTCAGATGAAATTTTGGTAGTAAATTTCTTTCAAGTAGAAAATGGGGTTTAAGAAAAATGTTGACCAGTCCCCCTTTTACCGCCCACAAATTAATATATTTCCAAAACTACCGGGCTGTTTCAGCTAAAATTTTGTCAGTAAATGTCCTTCAAGTATCGCATGGGTTAGAAAAAAATGTTGCCACACCCACTTTTACCGTCCACAAATCAATAAAAATGCTATATCTTCAAAACTACTAGCCCGATTCAGGTGAAATTTTGGAAGTAAATTTCCTTCAAGTAGAAAATGGGGATTAAGAAACAAATTTCATCAGACCCCCTTTTGCCGACCACAAATTCATATATCTCCAAAACTACCGGCCTTTTTCAGCTAAAGTTTTGGCAGTAAATGTCCTTTAAGTATTGCGTGGGTTAGAAAAAAATTTTGCCACACCCTCTTTTACCGCCCGCAAATCAATAAAAATGCTATATCTCGAAAACTACTGGGCCAATTCAGCTGAAAATTTGGCAGCACATTTACATTAAGTAGGAGGTAGGGGTTTAAATATGGCCACACCTCCTTTTGCCGCCCACAAATCAATAAAAATGCTATATTTTAATAAAGTATATAATGCAATAAATAATGTAAATGGTATAAATAATGTTAATATGTACTTTTAAGGTTAATGGTCTAAAAAATTAAAATTCTATATGTAAGGCTTTCAAAATAGAAGATGTTCATAATGAACCTCTTAGACTAAAAAGTAAAAAATAAAAAAAAATAAAAATTTTTTTTTTAAATAAGCTTTTATTTAAAATCAACACGTGCACTAAAAAGAAAAGCATACATTTCAGTGACATTTGTCATATATGTATATAGTATATATAAATTTTCAAAATGTAAAATACATTTAAATTTTAAAAGCTTAAGGCACTGATATTGTGCAGTAAATCTGTGTAATCCCTATGGGAACAGACTAACTTGTTTTTAAAAACAACTAATTAAAAAACTAATTTAAAATAAACTAGGGTATGAACTACTACTTTGAATTATATTAAGGCGGCATCCACTTCAATTCTAAATAAATTTTATTAAATAATATTAAGGCGGCAACTTCTCTGATTTTGACATCTTTTAATTGCAAATTTGTATTAGATTACAAGTTTATATATATTTAGCCATGTTATTTCATCAAATATTATTATTGTGTTTCAAAAAGACATATTTTTTTATTTACGACAGTGAGCTGCAAGACAGACGTGGTAAACACACTAGAAAACTAATAAACTGCCTCTAAACCCTGTGAAACGATTAAAAATTCTTTAGTATTTAAGATATTCAAATTACAAACTGGTACTGTTTAGCAAACATTGCACAATTTGGACTCTGTACGGAAATTGATGCATTGCTTAACCATTCAGCAAACACCTCATCAATTCGGTAGTAAAGACGCACGCCTTTCCCTACTTAGCGTCGAGTCTGCTCCATCACTTCATTGCGATTGACACTTAAAAGAGGCACTAAGCAAAATATCGGTGTGTCCATCGACCAAGATTGATGGTTGCAAAGCATGGAAAATCCCGCGGACACGCTTGTTAAGCTCATATTTTGAAATGAAGCATCAAAAAGCTGGCTCGTGTTAAATAACAGGCGCAGTATCCACACAATTCCGATCAATTGGATCGGCACCTTCGCTCATGTACCCAGGCGGTGGCGTGCCCGTTTTAGTAAACTGCTTCCGTGGTAGGCATGCTCAAATATAATTGAGCTTGAATGTAATTACTAGTCCTTTTTGGAATTAACTGGCAATGAGGCTTGGCATGAATCACTTTCGAATCATTTTAAAATCAATTAAAACTCCACAAAGAACGACATTTCACAATTTTCCATTAAAAAACTCTGATCACTTTTAATTTTGTTTACATTTTGGTTTCAGATTTTATATTTCAAAATTTATTTGTGGCGACCAGGCATGATTTTTTTGGCATGATTTATGTATTTATATATTTTTCAAAACAGTCAAATAAATGATCTCTTTGATGTATACAAATTTAAAATGTTTATGCTTTTAAATTCATCTTCAGTAAATGGAATATTAAATAGTTTTCAATTGGTTATTTTAAAGTAATTAAAAAAATAATATAAATTTAACTAGTTTAACAAGTAGTTCAAAATATATGCAGACGAAAGTCAATTGACTTATTTAGCGGACATCACCATACAAAATATGTTAGTTCGTTCTATGGAAAAAAGTCAGAATTTCAACTAGTTGTGGTTGACAAGAAACTACTTTTTCAACTACTTTTAAAATAGTTGATTTTCTTACAGGGATGTATCGCGGCTTATATACAGATAAGCCTACTAAAAGATTCAATTCCACTGATATAGTGTGTAGTAAACTTGTATATTTTACATTTTAAAAACTCATAAATTTATATACGTCCCTAGAACTTACCTATTTACGTACGCTTTTATTATGAAGATGGGTAACCAAGAGAGAGGTTCCTCTGAATCTGGAAAATACCTACAATATACATATATGACAAATGTTACTGAAATTTATTTTTTTCTTTTTAGTTCACGTTTTGGTTTTAAATAAATGCTTTTTTTTAAATTTTTTTTATATAATGTTTTTTTTCTCTAAAAAAAATTAAATTTTAAATTTGTACATGCCATAAAATTCATAAATGAATGAACGTTACCAAGCATTTTCTACGTGTGTCACTCAATTTCACAGCAACTCGGTATCAACATCCGGTTGTCTACACATCTTGTCAGCACTTCCGGCACTTGTTAGATGTGATTTCCAATAAAAAAAAAAAAAATAAATAACAAAAAATTTCTCAAATTTCAGCAGATAAAATTAATAGCAAATTGGAGAGAGAAGAAGAACAAGAATGATAAGAGACATACAAGCAGATGATGATGTACAATCAATAACATCGGAGCGCTCAAGGCCAAAGTTATCAAAGAGAAAATTGTTCAATGTTTAAAGCACGCACGTGATATTTTCCAATAATTTAAAAACTATTTTTTAGCAATGGCGAAGGACATGTTTATTTATAATAATGGCAGCGTTGTCGGTTATGATTCCTTTTTTTTTAATTAAATCCAATTTTTATTGCATATAAATGCAAAATTTTTTCAACGTTACTTACATGAACAAATTATCGCTGACTCAATAAATCAAAAAAGCTAGAGAATCATTAAATTATTTATTGTCAATATGTCACAAAATTTGCTGTGCAGATAAAATATTGCCAAATAGCAGTTTGTACAAAAAAAAAGAAGGAAATAAAAAATACGAAAATCATTTTGCTTTTATTGAAAATAATGATAAACAGCGGGAATATAGTAGTGTTGGAGTAAATTTGTATTGTGAAGGAAAGGATTGTTAAAAAAAATTTAAAAAAAAAAAAAACAACCGACTACAAAATCACTACAAAGTAAAAAATAATTTTAAAAATACTTTTCCTTTTAATGTCTTGGTCATATTTGATAATTTATTTAAACATATTATTATATATGAAATCTTATTATCTTAATTTTTTTCTTATTTGTTTTATTATCATAAATATATTAATTTCTTGATGAATGCAAATGCTTTAAGGGTCGGCGCTAATATAATCAGACTTTTAATCAGAAGCGCCGACTTCAAAGCATATGTATTGATGAAGAACTTAGTAAATTTATTATAATAAAACAAATAAGAAAAAAATTCAAATAATAAGATTTCATATATAATAATATGTTTAAATAAATTATCAAATATGACCAAGAAATTAAAAGGAAAAGTATTTTTAAAATTATTTTGTACTTTGTAGTGATTTTGTTGTCGGTTGTTTTTTTTAAAAAAAATTTTATTTGTTCCTTTTTAGAGAATATTATAAATTTTCGAAAAAGGAGTATAAACAACGTTAGTACAATTGTTCCGAAAAAATTTGTTCTATTAAATTCTGAAAGTTTGTTGGTTATTTCAAATATCTGCCTCTTAAATTTAAATTAGATGTCACATGTTTTGAAATTATTATACCCATTCTTGTAACGAGTTTTATTTCCCTAGTGTCAATATTATTCGAGATATAGTGTTTTTCTAATATTTCCACGCCCCTTTGTTAAATAAGCGCCCACTTTCTGGAGCGTTATTTCCAATAATTGTGCCTATCCCTGTACTTTATTTCAGTACCCCAGCGTCAATATTAACTGCGATAGTTTTTATCTAGTATTGCCACGCCCATTTATTGAATAACGCATACTTTATTGACCATAATTTTTAATAATTCTGCCTACCCCTGTAGTACAATAAATTTCACTGCCCTAGTGTCAATATTATTCAAGATACACTGTTTTTCTAATATTGACACTCCCATTAGTCCAAAACCGCCCACTTTCTTTACCGTAATTTTTACTAATAATGCCTACCCCTATACCAAATTGCAGTACCATAGTATCAATATTATTCGAGATATACTCTTTTTCTAATATGGACACGCCCATTTGTCAAATAACGCCCATTTTCTTGATGGTAATTTGTATTAACTGTGTCTACCCCTACACCTAGTTTCAGTATCCTAGTGTCCATATTATTCGAGATACAGTGTTTTTATAATATTGCCACTCCCATTTGTCAAATAACGCCCACTTTATTGATCATAATTTGTAAAAGTAATGCCTACCCCTATACTAAATTGCAGTACTCTCGTCTCAAAATTATTCAATATACACTGTTGCCACGCCCATTTTGTCGAATTACGCCCATTTTCTTGCCCGTAATTTGTAATAATTGTGCCTACCCCTACACTAAATTGCAGTACCCTAGTGTCAATATTATTCGAGATACAGTAGTATTTAGTATTGCGAGATCTATTATTGCCACGCCCAGTTCTCGAATACCGCCCACTTTTTTACGGACACTTCCATGCTTATGATATCTATCTGTTCCCCAAAAATTATGGCAATCATGCATATGGTTTAGGAGTTATCGATGTACATACATTTAAAAAAAAAAAAAAAAAAAAAAAAACAGAAACTGACGAACTTAAGAACCTCCTCCTTTTTGAAGTCGGTTAAAAAAAAAAAAAGAAAATGGTTTTCGACTGAAGACAAGCAATATAAAGAAATCATTAAAGATAACAATAAATACTATCATTATTTAGAGTATTAACTGAATCAAATATTATAAATTGGCAGATTTAAAACTGATATCTGAAGACTTTCTTATTAAAACATAAATTCACTTAATTCAAATCTACTTTTCTAATAAATTGCACATAAAGCTTTGAGTTTTAAATTTTTCTATTTAGACTTTAAACTTTATGCAGTGCTTAATTAAACAAAGAATTAATCACTGGCTATGCTTTAAATCGCACCAAAATACTATTTATTTAGTCAGCTAAACTTGCACACATGCGGATGTGTTTTTAGGTTTTTTTTTTTTAATGCATGTTACACATCTATTTGTTACACAGTAAAACATGGTTAAGCTCGACATTTGAATTTTCACATATTTTGACAGATAATAACTAGTGACAGTTGATTGTGATGAATTCCGGCCTTGGATTTTAATTAATTTCAATGGAAAAAGCATTTTCATTTAAATTCATTGCTTCTATTTTGTTTATAACCAAAATTTTTGTCCACTGCTAGAATGTGTGTGTGTCTGTGTGTGTCTATAATAACCCTATAGGAACAAACTAACTTGTTTTTAAAAACAACTAATTAAAAAACTAGTTTAAAATAAACCAGTACATGAACTACTTTGAATTATATTAAGGCGGCATCCACTTCAATATATGAAGTAATTGAAATACTACTTAAAAATCAGTGATTGATAAACTACTTTGAATTATATTAAGGCGGCAACTACTCTGATGTTGGCATGTTTTAATTGAAAATTTTTATTAGACTACAAGCTTAAATATATTTAACCATGTTATTTCATCAAATATTATTAACTTTTGGCCATCAGTAATAGTTTTCAATTGGTTATTTTAAAGCAATTAAAAACATAATTTAAATGTAACTAATTTAACAAGTAGTTGAAAATATATGCAGACGACAGTCAATTGACTTATTTAGCGGACATCACCATACAAGATAAGTTAGTTTGTTCTATGGAAAAAAGTCAGAATTTCAACTAGTTGTGGTTGACAAAAAACTACTTTATCAACTACTTTTAAATTAGTTGCTTTTCCTACAGGGAACCCTATAGGAACAAACTAACTTGTTTTTAAAAACAACTAATTAAAAAACTAGTTTAAAATAAACCAGTATATGAACTACTTTGAATTATATTAAGGTGGCAACTACTCTGATTTTGACATGTTTTAATTGCAAATTTTTATTAGATTACAAGTTTATATATACTTAACCATGTTATTTCATCAAATATTAACTTTAGGCCATCAGTAATAGTTTTCAATTGGTTATTTTAAAGTAGTTAAAAACTAATTTAAATTGAACTAATTTAACAAGTAGTTAAAAATACATGCAGACGAAAGTCAATTGACTTATTTAGCGGACATCACCATACAAAATATGTTAGTTCGTTCTATGGCAAAAAGTCAGAATTTCAACTAGTTATGGTTGACAAAAAACTACTTTATCAACTACTTTTAAATTAGTTGATTTTCCTACAGGGAAACACTATACATACATATATTCGCTTGTGGTTGTGTTGCTGTGGTTTCGCGGTTTCGCCTGATTAGTTGTCATTTTTGCATTTTTACTCATTTTGTGTCGCCTAATGAAGTTCAATTGTTGTTGTTATTCTTGTCGTTGGCTAGTGATTTATGTCAACAATTTTTGTTGGTTTATTTTTTTTTTTCTATCTTTTGTCCGTGCCTAAATGAATTGAAATTTATTTTAATTCCTAATTTTCAATTTGGTTTTGAGTTTGGTTTTATTATAGTTGAGTATGTATGCATTTGGCCTATTCACAGCTATTTTTGGTTATTTGCATAGTTTCGTCAGTATTCTCTGTTGTTTTTTTTTTCACATTCACAGTCGGTTGTATTTAAATTTTAATTGAATTTGGTTGATCGATTGTGGTTTGAAAAATTAGGTTTTTTGTTTTTTGTTGTTGTCATTGCAATTATTTTGACAGTGGGTTATTTTGTTAATAATTGTATTGCTTTTAGAGGTCACCAGTCTACATAATTAATGTGAGAAAAAATGTTGATAAAAACTACATTCAATAGTTGTTCAATAAGCTCATTCAATCTACTTCCTTAATCTACTTAATAATAATAATCTATCTAATAATCTTTATTAGATTATTATATCTAATAATCTAATAATCTTAATCTACTTAATAATAAATCGGGGATTGGCCGAAGCGGACCACAGTGGGTCCCTGTTTGTCCCCATTAGACAAGGATGCTACCGCTCGGAGCCCTCATACGAGCGCATGCTCCTTACATATGCATCCTTTGTCACCTCAAGCATATCCTTGTAGGTCAATTGACCAATCTCGGCTTCGCGTATAAATGGACGTCCCAGAATGGTCAATCGTATGCTTGCCAACGCCGGGCACTGGCACAGAATGTGTGCTGCTGTTTCCTGCTCCTCTAGGCATAACCTACACGCATCGTCCTCGGTTAGAGTCATTTTCCTGAGATGGTACATATAGGGGCCGTGTCCTGTGACCAGTGCAGTAAGCCAGCTTAAAGTCCTTCGATTGTAGCGAATAAATTTTGCAGCCTCCCTACGAGACCACTTCACGGCCGCCTTCGATTGCCTACAACTAACAGCTTCTTCCCACCTTAAACGGTGTTCCGAGTCCGTCCATTGCTTAATAAGGCCTGCCATCACGTTGTTGCCTATGGTGATACGTGGCTCCGGTCCACAGAACTCTTCTGCTCATCCTTCTCTCGCTAAAGAACCAGCATTTTCATTCTGTTCTATGCCAGAACGCCCTCTCACCCACATAAGTGTGAGCTCATTTGTCTGAGCGCACCTTTTGAGTTTGGTAAGGCACTCTATGGCCAGCCTGTGAAGTGACGCCTGTGCGCTGTATGCACCGAATCACCGACTGATTATCAAGGGCAACGACAATTTTCATGCCATTGACCCGGTCATCTATCAGGTGGTCCAGTGCATGCACCACCACACCAAGTATTTCCGCCTGGTACACAGACACAAACCTCCCTAACCTCAGTGCACAGGACAGGCTCAACTCTTCTGAGCAAACGCCTGCCCCGGCTCTGCCATTCATCAGCGAGCCGTCTGTGAATATACTGATATCTTTACCAGTGATTTCTTCACAGACATCTCCATCTGTTATAAGAGTTTTATAACATTTTTCTGTTATCCTTATTCTCTGCCTTCCGTCCATAGGCATACACGTCTCCCTGACATCTCTCTGTACAACATCAAGGATGCGCATATGACCATGTTGGGCTGTTGATTCATGCCACGTAGCATTTCGCAACATCCTGAGGGCTGTTACCGCCGACGTTTTCTTTATTTCTAAATCCAAAGGCAGCATACCTAACAGAACCTCCATTGTGCTTGTTGGAGTGGTACGTAATCTCTTCTTAATAGTTTTCTGGCTGACTTTTGTCCACCAAATTACCGAAGCATACGTGATGACAGGTCTAACCATCATAGTGTAGACCCATTTCATAGATTCTGGGCTTAGCCCCCATTTGAGACCACAAACGCGTCTACACTGAAACAGAACCCTCTTGGCTCTTTAAATCCTATCTTCTACGTGCTCGTTCCAGTTCAGTTTGCTATCCGGGGTTACCCCTAAATACTTAACTTTCGTGGACATGTTGATTTCAGCTCCAAAAAGTCTGAGTGGTTCTCTCCTCAGACCTGTCCTCTTTCTAGTAAAGAGAATATTGTCTGATTTTCCTGCGCTTACGGTAAGGCCATGTTCTCGATACTACTCCTCCACCATTCGGAGTGCCCCGTTCATGATGTCTGAAACTGAAATTTCATTCACATTTTTCAAGGTCAGCATCACTTTTTTTTTTTTGTCTTTTGAAGCATTCATTCTTAATGCATTTCCAAAATTTTACTTTCCAGAATTAATGTTTACTATTTTAAACGAATTGTTTAAAAACTGCCTAAACATGTTTTACATACAAAACACTTTCATTTTTATTAAAAATGGAGTATTCAGCATTTTTTGTACTTCTTATAGTATTTTAAAATTTTTTAAGCTGGGAATATACCTACAACAGCTATTTCTGTACCGTATAGTATACAGATATAATAACGTAACAAGCCTATACAGGCTTAACTGTAATGCTCCCGAAAAGTACTCGATGTCTTAACTGAAATTTGCCCTATATTTTACTCACATTTCCTTGAAAATTTACCAAAAAGTGTCGAAAAAACGACCGACTATATTCCGACAAAATAAACCGACAAAGACCCGATTAAGTCTTCGTTCGCACACTGTGGCTGACCAAAGTGATACAGAACTAGCTTTTATTTCGGTACATATGTTGCATATTTACCGACACGGACACCGGGCACATATCTGCTCCTTTGGGAACACAAAATATGGAATTTTTTCTTGGGACATAAGTGTTTTACTGCAGGAAAATTTATAAATTTAGATTTTTCCGAAATATTTATAGCCATTTATTAAAAATAAAATTAAATTACATTTCTTTTTAACCAACATAAAAATGAACATGAACAACAAATTCATCACCAAATATATCAAGCAAAAAATTCGATGTTTACATTTATGATGCGATCGAAGCTGTGAATTTTTTTTCTTTGCTGGAGCTTTTTATCCAAATAATGGACATGGACAGCGTTCACCGTTGTTAGTAGCAGTAGAAACATCTCTCCTGGTTCGAACGATAATATCGCTATCATATGTGTATGCAAGGAGCTGAATATCTTTGTAAAAGATGGTACTATTGCGATGCACACCTGCCTTTCGTAAAATCCCCTCCATGATGCAGTTGCAGAAATCGTTAGATAGTGGGCCGCCTTATCTGAAACATCGATCAGTATTAAAGGCTTCGGAAAATTCAGTTCCTATCTCAACTGAGCTACAAGATTTGGCGCAAGATTTGGCGTTGTGTAAATATCTGGTCCATGTTGGATTTAAAAGGTAGAAAAAGCGTATCGCACTGATAAAATTCAATCAGTGCTTTTATATGCGACTTCAATCTTTTACACCAGGTTTCTAGACAGCCTTAACTTGGGCTAATAAAGTAGCTATTTTGAAATCATTTGTATAAGAACACCAAATTTTTATTTTAGATTTATTTTACGTTTCACAAAAACAATACATTTATGATACATTGATACATTTATTTTAATATCATGTTAGTCTTGAATTGTAAATTGCATTTCTGTAAAGTGAAAAATTGCCTATTTATAAAATTTTTACTAAAAGTTCGATTTTGAAATTTTTGTTTAACTGAACAAGTTCTTTGCTTCCAAAATTAAGTCGTGACGAAGCCCAATTTTAATTAATTAAAAAAAAAAATTATAAAAAGCAAATTTCAATAATTTCAATGCAAATAATTGCAACAACTTGTATATTTGAATGTGTAATACATATATACCCTTTAGGAAACGAAGCGTTTCGAAACTACTTTCGAAGCACTTTAAAAAATCACAATAGCGCTTTGTTCTCGTTTTTAATAGTGATTTTTTTTAACATTGGCATGTCATTGGGAAGAAGACCTCTGTTCTCGCTACGAAAAATGATTTAAAAAAGCGCCTAGTTCTCGCTACGAAAAGTGATTCAAAAAAGCTCTTAATTATTGTTTCGAAAAGTGATCCACACTCCACACGGAACTCCACAGCCTACCATCAACAAATATCATCAAAAGAACGAGGCTTTCTATTTAATTCTTTTGGAATGAATGACTTGTACTACATGCATCTTTTATTTATTTCTAATTTTTTATCAGACGTCAAGTTACATACGCACATTTTCCCATTCCAAATTAAACCCAAAATTTTTTCATTATACCTAAGTCAATGAGATGCATTGCATCTAGAGAGAACTGTGTACTCATTTGAATACCAATTTTTTCCAAAATATGTTCGGCATTGACAAAACGTTTGCAATGATATTTTTTATCTTTTCGCATTTGAAAGTCGGAATCTGTTCTTAATTCTGCAACTGCAGTACTATAGGTCAGCCGTTTGTTTTTTTTTTCTAGCTTCCTGGTAGCGTTTGGAGCATCCTGCCTAGGAAGTATGACCAACAGTTCTCGTAACAAATGCTCTCGCAGGAGCATCATAAACAAATGCGCGCAATTTAGTAAAAACCCTTC
This sequence comes from Coremacera marginata, assembly GCA_914767935.1. Taxonomy (NCBI): domain Eukaryota; kingdom Metazoa; phylum Arthropoda; class Insecta; order Diptera; family Sciomyzidae; genus Coremacera; species Coremacera marginata. The sequence goes on from OU612043.1 coordinate 25,478,520, forward strand.
TAACGTTGACGATAACACCTCTTTCATTTATACTCTACTTCTCCAAAGCGAAATTCAGCAGAAAATCATCAATAACTTCAGGTTTCCTGTTGCCAAGAAATGGTCGAATAAGAAAAGGTATGATATTGCCGCAGTTTGATATGGCCAAAATAGGCCACAAGGCTTTTGCAGAGCTTTTTTATAAGTGTAATCTGTCTATTCCAATATCTACTTCTAAAATTTCAATATCTTCTGCTAACGACAACTTCAAATCCTGACAAATACTTCTCTCTAGTCCATAGTGGAAGTAGTTTCCCGGACTGACTTCACGCGTGCAAATAGTGGTACTATTTTGCGCCCTTGAAAATAAAGTTTTTGTTGAAGAGGGCACTTTAAGCTCACTCTTTGTAAAACTCGCAAAATGCCATCAAAATGCCGAATTTCTTTTTGAGTGTCAATTTATGACGAAATTTTTTTTGTATATTTCCACAATTGGCACTTTGTTTGGAATCCACAACGCCATGGCTGAAATCTGGAAAAACTTGTGGTGTTTCATTTTCTACAGCACATTGTATATACATATTCTGCCCTGCTATGTCCACTTCAATTTTCTGCTGCTATTACGCCTTCTTCGTTTGCACCTGCAAGCGGAACTTCATTTTATATGGTGTGTATTTTTACCCGAACTAATCTTTTAAAATGGCGTTTTGAATAATCGCACCACTTCCAACTCATTTTATTACTTTTTTATAAATATATTGCTTTAAAACCGTTTATAAACGTTTTTTACCTTTCACTATTTTTCACTATTTTGCTGAAACACTTTCACGTATTCAACTTCCCGCGCATACTAGTGATGAGTAATGACAAATAATGAATGAAAAAAATAAATATATCGAACTAGTACGACAGCAACGACAAGATTTACGAACTACTAATAGTCAAATTAGGGAAAATCGTGAAAGCAAAGCGATTTTTTAAGTCTCAATGCGTAGCGAGAGCAAAGCACTTCTCAAAAGCACTATTCATAGGCAGACTGAAGCCCTTTTTACTTGCTTTTTAATAAAGCACTTTGAAATTTCCGATAGGTTAGTAATGCTTACGCTAATCCACTACGGCTACCTAGTATTTTTATTCTAGGTACTGTGTATATGGAGACGTTAATTTTTAACTTGAAACCAAGTGCTGTTTAGATTTTTAAAACATAATCGATTATTTTACATTTTTTGTCAAAGGCAGCATTACAAATAGTTCCTTTTCATGAAAATCTAAAACTTTTCGAAACTTAGATGAAGATAGTCTATTTATCTGACACTATTTGGCTTCCGGAAAAGTTACAAAAATACCTTATGCAATGAATAACAACTAAAGACCAGCGTCAGCAACGCCAACAAACTCAACCTTCCTTCTCGTAATCATCATCAAAATTTTACCCAGTGTTGCATTTATCATTATCGTTGTGAAGTTAATGCTAGACCAGTTAGGCAGGCCGCAAGCTCCAGCAGCAACGCCATGCTTTGAACCGCCTTAGATTTGCCGTTATGTCTGCCATTGTTTTGAGCAGCATAAATTTTGTGAAACGTACCTAAATTTTTATTGAAAACAATACGTAAAACTTTTCGCATTCAAAATAGAATTTATTTGATTTAAAAGGCAGACGATCAGAGTAGAGCAGAGTAATCTAGAACAAAGTAGAGGATTGCGCAAGGAGAACAGCAGGAAGTAGCGACAACGACAAGTTGTGCAGGGTGTGCTTCTATTTGCGTTAATGTGATTCAAAGTGTGAAGTTATATGTTGTCTATGCAAATACTGTGAGGTATATGTGTGTTAGTGCCAGTGCTAGCGCTTAAAAAGTGTCCCACTTTATTGTGGCACAAAAATGTATTTCTGTGACATCCTTTGAAAACTGTTTGTTCGCTGCTACCGTTACCCTTGCTCACGTCAAACAAGCACCACCCCAGTCAGAAAACTCCCACATCTGCTCTACTCTAATGGCAAAGATATTTGCTTCCTTTGAATTATTGAATAACATTTGAAATATTGTTTGTGTTAGTTGCTAACTTTGTGTGTATGCATTATGTGTGTGTGTGTGTGTGTTTGTGGCTATGTTTGTGTATTCAGTATACAAACAAAGTTTTGCTGCATTTGATTAGAATTTTTCTGTTGAAAAGTTATTCCTGCTTTTTTTTTTTTTTTTTTTTTATTTGCCTTCATCCATCGAATTATTTTTTATGTTTGCGCCAATTTGTTGCAAACTTTCAGTTCTCTTTGAAAGTTTTTTGTTTTTTTTTTTTTTTTTGTTTTTAATAAGTCATAAAAAAAAAACTTTGAACTCTATTTAAAATATAATTTAATTTGTGCCCAGCCACAAACTCTGAACAATCTTCTTCGCTGCTGCTTCTCTTAATACTAGGCTGTGAAATTGACAACTGCCAAGGATAACAATCACTCTGCCAAGTATAGCTAAAGTTTATGTTGATTTTATTGTTTCATTCTTCTGTTCTCTTTGTTTTTTTATGCCTTTATGTTTTGCCTGTGCTTGGAATATTTTTGTGCAAAATTAAATGTTATGGAAAAGCTTTATTTTATGTTGATAGATAATATATAAAATTTTATAAATTGTGGGCAATTTTTGTAAAATTATCCTTGTAAGGATATTTTTCAGTAAGAATACATTAAAATAAACCACTTTATTAAGTTTGAGTGCAATACTTGGACTATTTTGAGTTGCAGAGATATAATAAACTGTAGCAGTATTAACTGGACTTTACTGAAAAGAGTCGAAATTCCTTTGATATATAAGGCTATTAATTTTTTGTTATTGGATGCATAATGGCACACCGAAAAAATGTGAGTTTTTTATAATATTTTGTGTTTAAAAATTGATATATCTGTGGCCAGCAAGAAGCAATAATAGCTTAAGTTGACTCAGAATAGAACTAAAAAATATTGATGTAATTAATTAAGCGGCGCCCTTCTATCCAGTTTTTGGAATTTTAGATATTTTTTAGCTCACACATTATTCTGACATCCACGATTCATATTCTGCCCGTGCAGTGAGGTTCTGAAATACTTAAGTAAAATTAACCCATCTTATATACATATATTAGAGCGGATCAGTTTTTTCCCGCAGTGTCCCGCAATTGAGTGCAACTATTTATGGAGGTGAAAGGATATGTCGAGCTGAGCAAAAATCGTATGGGAGGGAGGGGGGTGGGGTCTATTTTCACATTCTTAGGATGTACAGAGTTAATTAATAATTCACGACTTTGGTTTACGTTATTGTTTCTAGCAGAAAAACTAACTTACATAAAACTTATTAGAATTTGGCAATTTCAACCGATTGATTTCTTCTTCACACGATCACAGCTCGGTAACGATTAAGTTGGTGGGGTTTGTTGTATACCGTTGGAAAGGTGATTTCATTGCGTTTAAAATGAGCTATCAAAATAAAATTTATGTAAGTTAGTTTTTCTGCTAGAAACAATAATGTGAATCAAAGTCGTGAAATATTAATTAACACTGTAGCTCCTAAGAACGTGAAAATAGACCCCCCCCCTCCCCTACAATTTTTTGCTCAGTTTGACATAACCTTCCACTTCCGTTAATAGTTGCACGCAATTGCGGGACACCCTGTATACTACGGTATCTATATATCATTTTAGTTTGTTTGAACGTATTTATATATGTTCCAATATAATACTCGACGAGAAAATACTCGTCGAACAAAAATACTATTAGACTAGAACTTGGTAGTTAACTTTGAATGCTGACTGTCGGCAACTGTACGAAAAGTGGATTGACTCCCACAAAAAAATAAAAATGACGGGTTTTCAGATGGTCTTGGTTGTGTTGGATTAAAATTTGGTAATTTTGCTGACTGTCAGCAAATATATTAAAATTGGCGTAGCTGTGAGGTGAGGTGAGCCTATTCATAAAAAATTATAAATCACTAGCAGAGTACCCGACCTTGTTCGGATGGAGCTAATTTGAGTAGAATTGAATTAATAGCAAAGAAGGATTAATTTATATTATTTTTGCTTGAAAAATAATTTATTAAAGCCTATGTAAACGGTCTTGGTGAGTCTGCATAACATATTAATTTTACCATAACTTTTCATGAACTCTATACTGCATTGATATACTTGGCAGCAGGCCCGTAGACAAGGGGGCTTTTAGGTGTTCAAACCCCCCCTCTCCACCCTTAGGGTCCAGATAGTATAAAGAATTAACACAATTGAGACTATTTAATTCAAAATGTAGTTTTTTTTTTTAGATAAACTTTGACAATGATGTTAATTTTCTTGAAAACTTCACTTAATTATTGAAAAATTTTTTTGGACAAGTGAAAGATTAATTTTGCTTATAAGAGTCATAATCATTATATTGGAATTCATCTCCAAGGAGTTGGTATATTAAAAATCAGTTTCAATGCTCGAAAAGTCCCTGATATCCAGTAAAATATATATATGAAAGTTATACCTAGAACGAATATAATTTTGTAAATTGAAGAAAATTAGCTTTACATTTTTCATGCCATATCTACCCAGCAAGCCATAGTTGACGACTGTGTTGAAATTCCGACTAATTCGTCACTATTTTGAGCGGTCTTAAAGAAATCATTACAATTTCGTTACGCAAATATCGGAACAGTGTCACTTTTTATACGAATTTATATAAAATTTTGTTATGTGACAGCTTGTACGACATATTAAGATGCTAACAGAGTAAAATTTCCTTTCTTTCGAACTGTCTGAACAAAATCGTAACTTTTTCGTAACATTTTCGTTAGGACTCGTTACGAAGTCGTGTCAAACCCTTCATACAATTTGCCTTACGATTTCGCAACGAAATCGGAAAGATTTCGAAATATTTTTAACGAAATCGTAACAAACATTTCACAATCTTTTCGATTTCGGAATCCGATTTTGTTACGAAATCGTAAAAAATATCGTATGAAGCGGTTGACACGACTTCGTAACGAGTCTTAACGAAAATGTTACGAAAAAGCTACGATTCCTTTCAGACAGTTCGAAAGAAAGGAAAGTTTACTCTGTTTGCATTTCAATATGTTTCACAAATAGTCGCATAACGAAACTCTTTATAAATTCGTATAAAAAGTGAAACTGTTCCGATATTTGCGTAACGAAATTGTAACGATTTCTTTATTTTCGACAAAGTCATCAACTATGGTTTGCTGGGTAAGCTTATTAGACTCAAAACTTTTGAAAAAGCTGTCATTTAATTATTTTTTTTTTTTCATTTTTAAAAGTGTAAAAAATATATGAACCACGAAATTTAACACATTATGGGGTATTCTACGTAAAGCGAATGACTAAAAATTTCGACATCTAAAATTTCCAACTTGGCACAAAAATTTAGCCCTGTGCGAAGCCTTTTCGAAATAACAGGTTTCGGAAAATCATCTGAAATCTAAATATGAAAAAATGTTTGTAACAGTCCAATTTAATAGAGATTTGATGATTTTTTAATCATGTTACCAATTTTTCATAAAAAAAAATCAACAATTACTGTTTTTTAAGCTTCAGCATTTTAAAAATGTTTATTTTTATTGTATTAAAAAATTAAAAAACAATTTAAAAGTTCAAAAAATTTTGTTTTTAGTGTTTTTAATATGCAAATAATTTAAATAAAAATCCACAACCGATTAAATTCTTAAATATTCAAAAAATATCAAAGTTACTGTTTCTTTTTATAAAAATTTATCTAGCCGAGTAATTATTTTAATATTAACATGAACTTGTTTTCATGCGATATCTTATATAATAAATTGGGTATAAGAGACTGATGCTGTGTAAAAACCAGTATTTGAATTACGGTTTTTGAAAAATAGTCTGAGAGTTAAATGTGACTTTATCGGAGTCGATTCCTCTAATCAAAAAATTTTAATAAAGAAAATATATATAGTAATTGTTATTGGAATTGAATCTTGAGAAAATGAAACTGTTAAATTTTTAAAGATCTTCAAATATTTTCTTTTGAATTTATTTAAATTGTCGAAATCATTTTCGATTTTTTATCAAAACCCCCCCCCCTCTCCCCCCTGCCCCTTAAGGTAAATCCTGGCTGCAAAAAACATACACAGAGTGATTCAAGAAATTCCTGAAATCACATTGATTGCGTTTTTAAACTATGTTCGACTGATGATTTCGCGAAGACCTTGCTCTGCAACCAAGTTTCTTCATATTATACATGAACACTAAACAACTATTTAGAATCAACGGAAACGAGCACAAAATGTTGAAAGATAGGTTGAAGTTAAATGGGATTCGGCTCTAGGTAGAGTTTACACGAATCATTGCAATTATTCTGAATACTTTTACCTTCGACTTCTGTTGGAACACATAAAGGGGCCTACAAGTTTCACTTATTTAAGAACTGTAGATGGTGTGTTGCATCCCACATACCGCGTGGCATGCGAAGCTTTAGGTCTTCTTGAAAGTGATAACCATTGGAGAAATGCACTGTCTGATGCCTCCATCTCTGAAAAAGCTTTCCGACTCAGAGAGGTGTTTGCAATAATGCTGATTCTTTGTCATATGTTCACAGCGTTTCAGTTATGGAACGATTTCAAAAATCAATTTTGCGATGATATTTTGCACAGACATCGCTCACAACAAAATAATCAGAAAATACCTTACAATGATACGTTACTTTTTTTAACCAGGGCTTGGCTTCGATTGAGAGTACGATTTACATGCTTGGAAAACGTTTAAAAGATTTCGGTTTGCCAGAACACCAAAGAGCTAATACTGAAGTAGATAAATCTGAGGTGGAACTTAAATTAACTCCAGAACAGATAAATGTATACCACAAAATATTATAATAATGAAGTGTAACAGCAAAAATTTTTTTTTTTTGATTTTCCTGGTAATATTGCTAAGACCTTCCTAACTAATATAATTCTTGCTAAAGTACGTCATGTAGGAAAAATTGCAATTGCAGTAGCATCGTCCGAAATTGCAGCAACACTTCTAAGTGACGGTCGAACTACTCACTCAACATTTAAGTTGCGGCTTTCAGTTTCACCATGCAAAACAACACATTCATGCTCAATTCGTAAAAGCAATGCTATTGCAAAAGTACTCAAAGAAGCATCATTAGTTGTTTGGGATGAATGCACCATGACACATAAGGCCCATGTCGATGCTGTTAATACCATGTAAGAAGATGTTAGGTCATCAGGTCATGTGATGGGTGGTATAACTTTTTTATTCTCTGACGACTTCCGTCAAACACTACCGGTTGTACTTAAAGCAACCCGAGCTGATACAGTAAGAGTTATCATGAAGAAATCAAATGTGTGTCAATATGTCAAGAAACTTCAATTGACAACAAATATGCGTGTCCATTTAAGAGGAGTTCACGATGCCGCTCTATTTGCAGCTCTTTTACTAAAAATAGGAATGGGAACATTGCTCTTGACAATGGATTGCTTCATGTTTCAGATACATTGGGTACATGCGCTTCGACTATAGACAATTTTGTTTCAAATGTTTACCCAGATATCGAAAATTTACGTCAAAAATCTGCCGTATGGTTACGTGGAGAGCTATTGTTTCCACCAAAAATTCAGATGTGGATGCACAAGTCAATCGATACGATTGTTAATGAAGATGATGTGATTCACTATCCAAGTGAATTTTTTAATTCATTGCATTCATGCGGCCTTCTCCCACATAAACTAAGACTTAAAATTAATCTGCCTATTATGTTATTGCGCAATTTAAAACCTCCACAACTTTGTAATGGTACCCAGCAAATAAAGCAACTTTTACCAAATATTTAAGATAATCTATATTAATAAAAATCATTATCTGCTTGTGTGTTTGTTTGTCTGTTTGTTTGAGTTATATACAAATCTTAACGGCTTAACGGAAATCGCTCAAGCTTAAAACGTGTATTACTTGCGCCCTATAAAAGGTAATTGCATACTTAGTTTTAACCACGCTCCCCTTGATCACCCACAAATCAATAAAGATGCAATATTCCAACTGTTTCGATTGCATGAGACTAAAATTTGGTACTTTCGTTTGTATGGTAACTTGTGGCAATTGTACCAAGAATGGTTTTTCCCTGCCCTCTTTTACCGCCCACAAGTCAATGAAAATGATATATTTCAGACGATTTTGTTCGTAAAGGGCTGAAATTTGGTAATTAAGTTTGTATACTTACTTCAAAATTGGCGTGCTGGCACTATAATTATGCTCACCTTTAAGAAATCATTAAGGCTGCAAAACTTCTGGGCCGATTGCACTGAAATAGGCGGCAGTATATTGTTTTCGAGCACGAGATGGTTTATGGAAAAAAAAGTTTGCCAGACCCCTTTTGCCGCCCACAAATTCAAAATATATGGTTGCTGCTAGTATTATAATAAAAATAAATGTCTTCAGTAGCATATGGATAGGGTGAATTTATTTTCAGCAAAGTTTCATTTAAAGAAATTCATTTTAAATGTAGGTGCATCCTGGCGTATGAGTGTTATATAATAAAATTAGCTGAATACCCGGCTTAACTCGGGAGTTGATATAAATAATTTTCGAATCCATTCGTCAATTTGAAAAAACTTTTCTCACCCCACCCGACTCACCGCACCCGAAAACCACTTATAAAAATCATACTTATCGGATGAGTTCTTTTGAGTTTTTTGCGGTATTTTGCGGTATTGCGGTATTGCGGTATATATCCGATATACAAATTTTTATCTAAATCGGATGAGCAGTTTTTGAGTGTTCTACGATTTCTTAAGTGATTTGTACTACAGCATTATCTGGTGTTTAAGATAGCGCAGAAAAAAAGTCCAAGATACCCACCGTATCCGAAAACTTCTATGCAAAAATTTGCACGCAAATAAGATGTACAGCTAGGAGTTTTTCGAGATTTTTAAAACATTTGTACTGCAGTGCCCTCTGGTGTTCAGACAATGATGTTGATGTTATAGAACAAAAAAGATAAGTCATAAAAACTCACCGTATCCGAAAACCTCTAAATACAAAAATTCATGCAAATCGAATGAACGGTTTCGGAGATAAGCTAAAAACAAAATGCCTTAAACATGATCGCGTGCCACCTACCTGGTCCAATTGTGAATCTGAACCATCCAGGGATCCACTCAAACACACACAAATGTGTGTTTCAACTCAATTTCATCAAAATCAGTGCAGCCGTTAAGGAACAATTTAATAACATACACACGTACAAATTGTACAACAGCGCCCTCGATAAAGAGCAAAAAAGATAACATCAGAACCCTTTCCGTACTCGAAAATCGATATTTACAAATTTTCATCCAAATTGGATGAGCAGTTTTGGAGTTTTTCACGTTTTCCTAAGATTTGTACTAAAGCGCCCTCTGGTGTTCAAGATAGCACAAAAAAGATAAGTCGAAAACACTCACCGTATCAGGAAATCCATATTTTCCAATTTTCATGCAAACCGGATGCACGGTTTAAGAGCTTTTCGAGTTTTTTCAAAATATTTCTACTACAGCGCCCTCTGGTGTTCAAGATAGAGCAGAGTAGATAAATCAAAAAAACTCAGCGTGTCAGAGAACCTCTACACACAAATTTTCATGCAAATCAGATGAACGGTTTTGGACTTATTCGACTTTTTTAAAATATTTGTACTACAACGCCCTCTGGTGTTCAAGATAGATCCTAGTTTATAAGTCATAAAAACTCACCGTTTCCGAAAACCTCTGTGTATCAACTTTCATGCAAATCGGATAAGCGACTAAGGAGTTTTTTGACGTTTTTTAAAATATTTGTACTACAGCGCCCTCTGGTGTTCAAGATAGAACACAGAAGATAAATCATAAAAACTCACCGTGTCCGAAAACCTCTACATACAAATTTTAATGCAAATCCGATGAACGGTTTCGGAGATAAGCTACGAAAAATATGCCTGAAACTCGATCGCAGCGCCCCCTACCGGGTCCAACCTTTTTTACTGAATAAAAAGTAGCCTTTATATTGACCGGGGGTATAAGGAGCCTAGATGTCAAGTTTCATTTAAATCCATTTAGTGGTTTTCGCGTGATGCTCTAACAGACAGACAGACAGACAGACAGACAGACAGACAAAAATTTTAAAAATGCGATTTTTGAACTCAAAAAGAATTTCCAAAAAATATTTCATGTACGGATTTTTTTTTTACAATTTTATTGGTATATATATAGATTTTATGTAAAGGCCTCTGACAACTTACGGCACCTAACGAAACTACAAAATATGAGGTTTGTTCGGAAATGCAACCAAATTTGGCAACAGTGCGCAGTTTATGCTAAGTTACACTGCTTATGCGAGATCAGCTGTTGCTATTGCTTGACTACTGCGAAAAACTCATTTGCAATTTTGACCGTGCACAATTTCGATCTCGCAACATGCCTGTCAAGTCTGGTGCGCACGAGCAACTTTAGTTTATTTAGAGTTAGATCCTCTCCTCTAGAAAGGAAAGTCGATTAAAATTTTATATTCGAATGTTCAATTACAAAAAAATATTGCTTACTCTGTTTCCATTATTTTCTCTTCTTGCAACATAAATTTCTTAACTGCGCGTTTTGCTTTGGTATTGCGCACCAGCTGTTTCATAGTTGCATTTTTGTACACTTGACTGAAACAGTCTTGCCATGAGTTGTATTTATTAATGTACTGCTGCACTTATTGCGGCAATACTTACGTATTATTGCATATCCGAACAAACCTATAACTACCCTGTGTTCTTATGTATTCATGCACACTAACCGGCGACGAAACGGCAACGACCGATGATAAAGCCAGTGGCTATGAAATAAAAGCATTCTGACCGGCTTGCCATTTCGTTTCGTTACGTGCCGTAAGTAGGTAGGGACCTTAATTCAATTTCAAACAACTCAAAAATGTTTCTTCTATTTTAGTGAAAGTAAATTTCAAGTTAAAATGACAAATTCTCAAAAACAGCTCATTTCTGATAATGGAAAAAATTGCTAAAATCGTTAATGTAAGAATTTCCCTGATGGTTTGCTTGTAAATATTATAGAAGCTTACTTCAAGGCTTACCTTTTCAACATCAGTTAATTCCTTTCAAACAAAAGCTTTAAGCTTTTTGCTAATAGCAGCATTTCACTTTTTGTGTGCAGCTCCTCTCCTTTATCTCTCTACCTATGCTACCATAAAACTGATTGATCAAAATGAAAAATAAAACACATTCTATTTAAAGCTAAAAATTTCTTAATGCGCTTAGTAGTGCTTTTAATGCATTATTTTGCTACAAACTTAGCTGCTACTTTCTTGCAATATTGCAAAATCTATGTTTGTGTGTAAAATATGTATGCAACATTCAAATAATCATACTAAAGTCAAAAAGATGCTGTATGCTTAAGACACTAAAACGAAATTTTTGATAGCTTAAGCCTTTTGCTGCTTGTTAACTGTTGCAGTATCATACAAACACTGACTCGAACTTACACACAGCCACACTGATGCACACATCTATAACAAGAGCATCACAGATTTGCTGCAGGCGGAGAACCACAAGTGACCACTCTTTAACAGTGTTTTAGTGCACAAACGTACCCTAAGTGTTGGCAATCACTTTGGAGAGCACAAACATACATACATGCATTGCATATGATGCGTAGATCTGGCAATGCTGTTAGTGCTGACAGTTTTGGTGTTTTTGTTGTTGTTGTTATTTTTGATGATATTATTTGTTGTTGTCGATGCAGATAACTTTTGCCGCTGCACTGAACATTGTTACGTAATGAAGGTCGATTGTGTGTTTTGAATGCTGTTTGCGTCACTAACTGGTTGACTGACTGACTGACTGACTGACTGACTGACTGACTTACTGAATTTGTTTGCTTTCTACATGTCCTTGCTGGCTCCTTGCTGATCCTTCTCTGTGTTTGTGTTTGTATTTAAAACACTTTCATCAGCATTGAAAAGTTTTCTATTAAATATTTAACAATCGAATCATAACAAAGCTTTTGCAAAAGCTTTCTCCCAGCAAACAAGTTGTGTGCAAGATTTTTTCTCAACCTTTTGGGTGGAGCCTTTAAAGTTGTGAGGAAAAACATTCAGTATAGAAGAATTATGTAAGGACTATGTAGTTCAGTACTGATCAGTATTGCCAAATGTAGAGATGTAACGGAGATCTGGCGACTGGCCAGTTTGCCGGACATCCCTTAGTCTGACTTTACTATTCGGCCGGATGCTGGATAGTAACTCAAAATCCGTTATCCGGCCGGCCGGATAGTTTCTTAAAATTATTTTATTTAATTAAATCTTTGTTAAGCAAATAACAAATAAGAAGGTACTAATTATGACGGCTTTTATTTAAAGTTAAAAAAAGTACTAAAAAATGTACAGGCTATCTTTCACAAAACTTAGATTCATATGTAAACTCAAAACTTAGAGAGACGTTCAATTAGTAAAATGATTAAAGTTAATAATCGAAATTAAGAATATGTAGATTTTGGTGAATAGAAACTACATTTTCGGCGTTCGAAGACCATAGGCGATTTTTTAATTGACAATATGACAAATATACAAATTAACAAATAATAAGTGTATTCATGCAAAGTGGCAAGCTTATATATTGGGCAATTAGTTATTTTTAGCAGGTAGGTTTCATGAATGTATCCTTAAATCGATTGTGCATTTGCACCGTATATGTCAGCTGTTAGGCAAAATTTTCACAAACATAAAAGAACTTTCAGCATGCCCAGACAAAGTGGAAAAATTAAATTTGTGAGATTATATCTGATTAGAAAAACCTTCACAAAATAAAATCAGCTGATTGCTGGTATAAGTTTGACAGATGCATTGCTCACCTAAATCGTAGAGCAAATATATTTGGTTTGTGCAAAAGCTTCTCCATACATTTTATTTATGAGGCTGATAAGCTTATACGATTTATACCATTTTTAAGGGTATTAGCCAATTGCATGAATACCCTTATTATAATCAAAACACCCAGCTGTTTTTATATGAAATTTTTCAGTATTGTCTGGCTGAAGTATTTAACTCTTTCAAAGTTTTGAACCATGACACAATCATGAGGTAGGCTCAGCTTGGAGAGGAATTAAAAAAAAGGAGCTAGATGTCAAAGTTACTATTGGCGTTAGCATATGACGTTTAAGGTCCTCACAGCGTTTGTTATTGTTGGAAATCTTGTCTTTTGAGCAGCTATTTGAAAATAAACCTACTTTATGATTGTGTCATGGTTTGAAAAATGTTTGAAGAGAAAAGAAGAGAAGAGCGAGTTGAACAAAAAGGAGCAAAACTTATTTAGATTTTATTTTAGCTACTATTATTCCCCAACGCGTACTGCGTAAGGGTTATATTAACTTTGTCATTCCGTTTGTAACGCCAAGAAGGAGGCGTGGCAGGTATAGAAAAATATATATATATTTGATCAGCATCATCTCCTGAGTCGATTTTCGTGTGTCCGTCTGTCTGTCCGTCTGTCGACACGATTACAGCCGCAATTTTAAAGCTATCGCGATTAAATTCAAAATATTAGTTTATTTTTAAAGAAGGAAGATCAAGTTTGAAAATGGGCAAAATCGGATGAAAACCACGCCTACCTCCCATACAAAGTGACTTTATATTAACAGTAAAATGTCTTTAAAATCCACAAAAATTTAAGAAATGCCTTGAAATTTGGCAAGTGAGCTTTGCTCTTCAGTTTTAATCCTGGCAATGACATTTGTAAAAATCGGATGAAAACCACGCGTACCTCCCATACAAAGTGGCATTATTTTAAGAGTAAAATCTCTTAAAAATCTGCTTCAATTAAAGAAATGTCTTGAAATTTTGCATATAGGCTTTGATATATAACAAAGACCACCACTATGATATTTGGCAAAATCGAATGAAAACCACGCCTAACTCCCATACAAATTATTTTTTTTTTAAACGTTAAATCTCTTAAAAATCCACAAAAATTAATGAAATGCCTTGAAATTTTGCACTTTAGCTTGGATATATAATATGAACCATCTCTATGATATATGGCAAAATCGTATCAAGACCACGCCTACTTTCCATACAAAGTGACGTCATCAAAATAGGAAAACTTTCATTAATATATAAAACTCAATGTCATCGTGTATGTCGTGGCTAAAGACTTCGAATATACTTCAATATGGCCGCAGGGGGGTATTTTAGCTTCGGTACCCTGCCGAAGCTCCACCCTTACTAGTTTTTATTATATAAAAGATGTTTTTAACTTAATTTGCCATAAACAAATGGCATGATTCAATCCGTATATTGAAGCCTGTCGAATTAGAAATATGTATATTTAATTTAGTGACAATGAGGCAATGGACCTACTATCCGGATGACGGATATTCGTCTTACAGCTCGCTGGATACCCGGTATCCGGCTTCATCACAATCCGTTGTATCTCTAGCCAAATGCTCCGACACATCAGGTTTGTTACAAGTCATTAGTGGATTACAAAGTACATGATTTTTTAAAAGAACTTAGTTCGCTACGTTACCAAAACTTATAATTTTGTAATAAATTTAGTGAAATTCGAAACATAGATTTAAAAAAAATACTGTTTCAATAGTATCGTCAGTATTTTTTGTTAGATATATTTGGTGATGAATTTGTTGTTCTAAAAAAACAAAATGGCCATTTCAGCCCTTGATACAATTTTTACCGAGCTTCTTATAACTGTTCACTGTTCACTGTTCAACTGGGCCTACAATTTTTATGCCGACTTCGAACGGCTTATGTTCTCAAGAAGCTTTTCATGGCAGTTCTTACTCTCTGAGGCTTGCCATTGTCTGCAGAGAGGTGACGGCAGAACAGAAAAATTAATTCAATTGAAAAAACTTTCTGTGCCAGGTGGAAATTTTAATCAGGGTTCTCTGGAGTATGGGACACATACTCTACCCACTACGCCACGGCCGCCACCGTGGTTCTTTGTTATTCTAGTTAATTTTTATCTTTGTTAAAAATAAATTTAGTTCAATGTCATAATTCAATAAATGTAAATAAATATTTCGGCAAAATATGAACTTATTATTTTTTTTGCAGTAAAAACGTATATATATTTTTAATGAAAATTAAGATTTTAACAAACAAAATATATTTTTAATATAAAAAAATATACTAAAAAAATAAAATATATTTCGAATTTATTACGATATTTACAAAAAAAAAAAAAAAAAAAAAATGGAGTTTTCATAGCTAAGAACTTAAGAAAAACCTTTGTATCCATTGCAAAATCCAGTGGTATTTACTATAGTGCAGTCCAAAAGCTTCTTAAAACTGTTAAACATCTGGCCCTAAGAATCGTCGTGGACGGCCAAAAAACCTAACGACCGCGACAGCACAGTGATTAAGCGCTTTTTGATTACTGGTGCAGCCAAATCGGGGACCGACATCCAGAAGAAACTGAAAAACAACCACAATAAAGAAGCTTTTGTATGACAGCAAACGGCTAAATTAAAATAATCGGTTTCCGAAAAGTCCAAAGTCCAATGACTGACTACTCGTCGCCATCAGATGAGTCTTTAATTTGCACAAGAGCATGCAAGTTGGACAAATGAGCAGTGGGTTAAGGTTGTTAAGACTAATTAGAGTAAGATTAACAAGCGCGGGTGGAATGGAATTCGATATGTGTGAAAAGGTCATCAGAAATCATTACTAACACAGACATTATTCCTACACTTAAGTTTAGCGGAGGGGAAACCCTCTCCTGTTGCTTCTTCAATATCTAGTGTTGGACTGTTGGCATTCATGGAATTATGAATCTAGCTATCGTCAGTCACTATTGAAATTCAATCTTAATGCCAGGAACTATATTCGAATGCAGGATAATGATGCGAAGCATTAGGCGAAAAACCATGAATAATTTAAAGAAAAAAGTTCAGATCTCAACTCGATTGGGAATTATCCTTAAAAAACGTGTGTGCGATTATTTGGAACCACCAAAAAACCAACATGAACTCATTTCTCGCAGTGCGTAGGTTTGGTCAAAAGTATGCCCCAAAAATGTAAGGCCGTTATAAACGCAAAGAGGGCGGCAACACAAATTATGATATTTAATATGGAAAAAAGTCTGGGCAAAGATCTTGTGTTATAATTCATCAAATGCCTTCTTTACTTTGCTACTTAATATTTTTATATGGACTAGTCTTTGTTTCAGATACACATAAAAATATTAGTATTCAAGCAAAAACCTTATAAAAGCCCTCTACATCTTTTTTATAAAATATCTAATAAATTTTGTTACATACCGTTAGTCCGAGAATACAAAAAAAACACTTGTTAGAATTCTAAAAGAGATATCTTAAAAGTTCAAGTCAACGCCGAGGATAGCGGCTGTATTAAAAGCTAATGGAGATTCTAATCTTAATTCTAACTTCAATAAATCTTAACGTGTTTTTAGAAAATATGATATCTTTGTATTTCAAGTTTACTTGTCTTAAAATAATATATAGAAATAAAATATAAAAACGTAAATTTTACATTCATATTTTTGATTGACTACAGATGAGAAGTTTTATTTCATTTGTCTTTATTATCTTTTATCTCAAAAAGCAGAAAATGGATTCGATAAAACGAAATCAATTTTTGGCTTTAATTACTAACTGATTTTTGTTAAAATGATATGTGGTGCGGCTTTGCCACCGCTATTGTATAAAAAAACTTGCAGCACTTTTTATAAATAAAACAGAAATCACTTTCAATGACAATTTTTTAATTTTTTTTTAATTTTTACTTGTATAACTTGCAAAAAAAAAAACATTTCCAAATGTTTTTCTGAAATGAAATGGACAAAAACGTTTGATATACATGTAATCACCGATAGATATTATATCTACATTTTAAAACTTACTTTTTTAGGATAGAAATTTGTGAAATCTGAAAGTTTTCAAAGTCGCTTAATTCATTACTATATCACATGTTTGCTGGGTTATGCTTAAGTTTCTATGTATGTGTACTGACATGCATGTGAGACTATAAATTTTAAATGTGCGTTTGTTTCCAAATGCATAATATTCGCCTTTTAACTTGTTATTATAATATTTCTTATATTTTAGGTTCTCTCCACATTTGCAAACATTTTAAATAATATTTGCAAAGTTTTCCCAGTTTAATCCACTCAACAAAGAGTATAAAAATACTTGTTTGTATGTGCGTGTGAGAGTGAGTGTGTGTGTTTAGATTTCAAAGCCAACTTTACATAACTTTTAAATGAAAGTTCGAATTGATTAAAAAAGAAAATGTATTTGGAAGTTCTTCAGTTTTTGCTCTGCAGGATTAAGTCGAACTTCCATTAGCAAAAGCTTTAAGATATGCAGACATATACATATGTTAGATTCTTCATGTATTTCTTATGAGTACACTGCATAATGACTTATTTTGCACCAATTACTCTGAGTGCTTAATTTTTATCAGTACAATATTGTTTAAAAAAAATCAAAAAGAAAAAGTAAAAAAAGTAATTTGAATGTCAAAATTTATAATAATAAGTTATATTTAAACTAGCTATTTAAAGCAATATATATATATAATAGCACATTAAAGAGTTACCTCTCACTGACACTTGTCTCAGTCCGCGTGGCAGAGCATTCCACAGTCTGGTGGCATTCATGAAAAACAAGCGCGATGAATTTAATGAAGCATGTCTTGAAATTATAAGAACATTACTTCTTCTAGATAAACTAAATTGCAGTTTATTATATAAGTAGGAAGGTGTTTTTGTATGAATCAGCTTATGTGGATAAATACAGTTTCTGGCATCAAGGTAAGATGGAAGATCGCACCCATGTATGGCATTTTTATAACTAGATAAGAGATCAAATTTGTGCAAACCAAATACATAGCGCGTAGCATGATTAAAAGCAACTTGTAGTGTTAACAGAGAAGAGGAGTCAAGCTTACTAAACACCAATTCTGCGTAAGTTATCACAGGTAGTACCAACTGTATTATCAATTTAAGTTTAATATTGACAGGAGTAACACAAGCGAACATTCTCAAATTTCGAAGGACATACACATACACTTTTTGAACTACACTATTAATGTGATCTGTACATGACGGAGACGAATTTATATAAAAACCCAGATTTCGAATTTTCGACACTAATTTCAGCTTGTTAGACCCAATACACAAGTCAGGGATATTATCAATACTAGGTCTATGTTTACATATAGGTAGAACATACGATTTGGCAGCATTCAATTGAAGACCATTGTCTTTGGACCACTCACTGATGTTATTGAGATCTTCATTCAATCTTTGTTGCAGATTCATCAGATCATCAAGTAGCCCAATGACGTCACAATAGACTTATATTTGTCAATATTCAAGAAAAACTTGGATATTATTTTCACAATTCTCTTTTTATTAAAACAATTCATGGACAGTTACGAATTAAGAAAAGACCTTCATTTTGTTAAATTTATCAAGAAATAGTAGGTAATATTAAGAATATATTAAAATTTTTTTAAGTCTTATATTCGACGAGCTCGGAATAAACAATTTTTTGAGGTGTTTTAAGCAATTAAAACACAGAAATTTACTCAGAAAATTTATAGAAATTTGCTCTTTCTAGTGTATAAAATTCAAAAGTTTTCTCTTTGTTTACTCTATAAAATTGTGGAAAACTCTAATAAACAAGTTTTAGAGAGATTAGAGAAGACTAATAAACAAGTTTAAGAGAAAAACCAAAAATCACTATATTTTATGTTATATATCAAATTTACAAAAGCCACTGATTAATTCTTATTATGACCTCTTTTATAAAGTTGAAGAAAAGACACATTGAAAAACAGTCTTGAAAGTACTAGACTTGGCGTGGAAAATGCCCCATATAGATGTTCCATATTTTATACCAATACCTGTATATTTTTGACGATCAAATCATCCACCCCTCCCCCCATAAGAAAAATTCTGGCTTCGGGTTACAGTAACACTAAAATAGTAAAAAGTTAAGATAAAAGATAAAAGATAAAAGATAAAAGATAAAAGATAAAAGATAAAAGATAAAAGATAAAAGATAAAAGATAAAAGATAAAAGATAAAAGATAAAAGATAAAAGATAAAAGATAAAAGATAAAAGATAAAAGATAAAAGATAAAAGATAAAAGATAAAAGATAAAAGATAAAAGATAAAAGATAAAAGATAAAAGATAAAAGATAAAAGATAAAAGATAAAAGATAAAAGATAAAAGATAAAAGATAAAAGATAAAAGATAAAAGATAAAAGATAAAAGATAAAAGATAAGAGATAAAAGATAAAAGATAAAAGATAAAAGATAAAAGATAAAAGATAAAAGATAAAAGATAAAAGATAAAAGATAAAAGATAAAAGATAAAAGATAAAAGATAAAAGATAAAAGATAAAAGATAAAAGATAAAAGATAAAAGATAAAAGATAAAAGATAAAAGATAAAAGATAAAAGATAAAAGATAAAAGATAAAAGATAAAAGATAAAAGATAAAAGATAAAAGATAAAAGATAAAAGATAAAAGATAAAAGATAAAAGATAAAAGATAAAAGATAAAAGATAAAAGATAAAAGATAAAAGATAAAAGATAAAAGATAAAAGATAAAAGATAAAAGATAAAAGATAAAAGATAAAAGATAAAAGATAAAAGATAAAAGATAAAAGATAAAAGATAAAAGATAAAAGATAAAAGATAAAAGATAAAAGATAAAAGATAAAAGATAAAAGATAAAAGATAAAAGATAAAAGATAAAAGATAAAAGATAAAAGATAAAAGATAAAAGATAAAAGATAAAAGATAAAAGATAAAAGATAAAAGATAAAAGATAAAAGATAAAAGATAAAAGATAAAAGATAAAAGATAAAAGATAAAAGATAAAAGATAAAAGATAAAAGATAAAAGATAAAAGATAAAAGATAAAAGATAAAAGATAAAAGATAAAAGATAAAAGATAAAAGATAAAAGATAAAAGATAAAAGATAAAAGATAAAAGATAAAAGATAAAAGATAAAAGATAAAAGATAAAAGATAAAAGATAAAAGATAAAAATTAAAAGATAAAAGATAAAAGATAAAAGATAAAAGATAAAAGATAAAAGATAAAAGATAAAAGATAAAAGATAAAAGATAAAAGATAAAAGATAAAAGATAAAAGATAAAAGATAAAAGATAAAAGATAAAAGATAAAAGATAAAAGATAAAAGATAAAAGATAAAAGATAAAAGATAAAAGATAAAAGATAAAAGAGATAAGAGATAAGAGATAAGAGATAAGAGATAAGAGATATGAGATAAGAGATAAGGGATAAGTGATAAGAGATAAGAGATAAGAGATAAGAGATAAGAGATAAGAGATAAGAGATAAGAGATAAGAGATAAGAGATAAAAGATAAGAGATAAGAGATAAGAGATAAGAGATAAGAGATAAGTGATAAGAGATAAGAGATAAGAGATAAGAGATAAGAGATAAGAGATAAGAGATAAGAGATAAGAGATAAGAGATAAGAGATAAGAGATAAGAGATAAGAGATAAGAGATAAGAGATAAGAGATAAGAGATAAGAGATAAGAGATAAGAGATAAGAGATAAGAGATAAGAGATAAGAGATAAGAGATAAGAGATAAGAGATAAGAGATAAGAGATAAGAGATAAGAGATAAGAGATAAGAGATAAGAGATAAGAGATAAGAGATAAGAGATAAGAGATAAGAGATAAGAGATAAGAGATAAGAGATAAGAGATAAGAGATAAGAGATAAGAGATAAGAGATAAGAGATAAGAGATAAGAGATAAGAGATAAGAGATAAGACATAAGAGATAAGACATAAGATTAAAGATAAAAAATTACAGAAATTAGATAAAAGAAATACGATATAAGATTATAAGATATTAGAATTAAGATGTAAGAGGTAAGAAGTAAAAAGCAAGAAGTAGGAAGGATGAAGTAACAAGTAAGGAATAAAAAGTAATAAGTAAAAAGTAAGAATTCAGAAGCTTAAAAAAGTAAAAATTAAAACAGAAAAAGGAAAAAGTACTAAATAAAAAGCGAAAAATAAGAATTTAAAACTAAAACGTTAAAAGTAAGAGAATGAAGTAAGAGTAATAAGTAAAATATATGAATTAATAAGTTAAAAGTGAGAAAAGAGCAAGTAAAAATAACTAAAAATATTCTCTTAAGCAATTCTTACAAGTTTCACGTGCAATTCGGATTGTGAATTTTGAATTTATTAAGCGTTAACAATAATTAAAAATTTAATAAGATATAAAAATATGCAAATTATAATCAACACAAAATTAACAAAGCACATTTCCTCCGTAGCTTTAGACGCTGCATAGAAGATAAGCACACCGTCATTACAAACATTTTTAGTGCCGATTTTCTTCAATTAATTTTATATGTATATATATATATATATATATTGGGAGTTGGAATTAGTTTTAAAGGTTTTCTAAGAGATGGCGTAACTATCAATAGATCGCATCGGGCACACCTGTGACTATATTCATTTCAAAGCACATTGTCTAAGCTTCATTTTTCAGTATGTGTCATTCCACTGGAGTGTAAACAACATATATTTTTTTCTCTGTGAACATGTCGACTTTCGTTCCAACAAAACGCAATTTGCGGGAAGGTTTACTTTTGTGCTTCCATTTGAAGAAAAAAGCGGTTGAAGCACAACGCACGCTTACTGAGGCTTACGGGGACTATGCTCCATCGATTTCTACTTGTGAGTACTGGCTGCGTCGGTTTAAAAGTGGTGATTTTGATACGGAAGACAAAGAGCGTCCGGGCCAGCCGAAAAAGTTTGAAGATGAGGAATTGGAGGCTTTGCTCGATGAAGACTCGTGTCAAACCCTTCAAGAATTGTCAGAATCATTGGGAGTCGACTTATCAACGGTCGGCAAATGCCTGAAGGCCATGGGAATGATTCAAAAGCAAGTAAATTGGGTGCCGTACGAGTTGAAGCCGAGAGACGTTGAACGGCGATTTTGCATGTGCGAACAACTGCTTCAACGGCATAAAAGGAAGAGTTTTTTGCATCGTATTGTCACTGGCGATGAAAAGTGGATCCATTACCATAATCCTTAGCGAAAAAAATCGTGGGGACCACCCGGCCATGCATCAACATCGACGGCCAACCCGAATATTCATGGCGCCAAGCTTATGCTGTGTATTTGGTGGGATCAGAAGGGTGTCGTGTACTATGAGCTGCTAAAACCTAACGAAACCATCACTGGGGAACGCTACCAACAACAATTGATGCAATTGAGCCGAGCATTAAAGGTTAAACGGCCGGAATATGGCAAAAGACACGACAAAGTGGTTTTTCAACATGACAACGCACGGCCACATGCTGCAAGAACCGTCAAGGAAACGTTGGAGGCGCTGAATTGGGATGTGCTACCCCACCCGCCTTATAGCCCAGACCTAGCCCCTTCCGACTACCACCTATTCAGATCGATGACGCATGGCTTGGCTGAGCAGCGCTTCACTTCTTACGAGGATACAAAAAAATGGGTCGATTCGTGGATTGCCTCAAAAGACGAGTCGTTCTTCCGGCGCGGAATCCATATGCTGCCAGAAAGATTGGAAAATGTTGTAGCTAACGATGGACAATACTTTGAATAATATACATTGTACCATTGTTTCTAAATAAATGCTCAAAAACCGAAAAAAAACCTTTAAAATTAATTCCAACCCCCAATATATCCGTTGTGCATGTAGTAAAAAACATCAGCATTAACACTGCCTATTGATTGTCTATGATAAAATCCATTATTGAATTACAAATTATTAACAAAATCCGTATATTTTTAACTTCGGTGGTTATCGCAGGCTGTAATGAAAAAAAAACATGCTACCTATGGAACCTCTAACAATAATAAACAACATGCATAAAACGTTATTACCCAAAGCACGAATTACATTGCAGCGAATTGAAGAGAGCAGTTATTAATCATTTGTACTTAATGTCAAATCGAATGTTAAACTTCGCAGATGGTTTTGCACAATGTTTTTTTTTTAATAAATACTTCTTTTCCACTTAGACCAACTCTTTTTGGTTTCATTTTAAATACGAGCAGCTGTATCACTAAACTTGTAAAAGAGAAACTTGGTGATGGCAGTATAATATGAAATATATATAAACGCATTGGCCTCTACAGCTCTTTGTTCTGACAAGTAGAACCTAGAGTAACTTAAAACAAAAAACAAAAATAATCTTGTTAAAATAAGTGTGGAGGTGTATTCAAGTCTTGGAATTTTCGATTTTTTTTCACAGCAATTTTTGCTAAAACAAAGCTAAAAACTTCTGAGTAGATGTCAGTTTTATCGAATCTGGCCTTTCAAGCGCATACTTAAAAAAAAAAAAAATAGACAAATCCGCGCTTCTTTTAGCTGAAGCTTACAAAAGTTTAACAGATATCATAATGGATTTAAAAGCTAATACAACAACAAAGAAACATGTACTAAGCTCTTAAGAATAACCAAAAAATGTACAAACGAGCAGCTCATCTAATCCCGACACATCCTTGCCATAACAATTTGTACTGTCGTCAAACCGAAATGCAAATGAAGTGCGAGCAGTAAAGGGGTGAGCCCAAAATGAAACACACACACACACACACAGCTAAGGCTGTAAAGACTCTAATCCCAGCTTATAAGAAGCACACATTCATACACTACACATACGCACACACACTTACACACATAGGCACTCACACTCTACACTACGAAACACACCACAACGAGCTGAACTTCAATTTTAATACAAATTGCAAACTTATCGATTACTCATGCGACACAACAGGAACCACGTAATGCGGTTACGTTACGTTATGTGAGTGAAACAGCGTTCGACGAAAAAAACAGGAAACGGAAGCCAGAAGACAAGCCAAAGTCAAAGCGTCGGCAAAAGCAGCGCAGCCTTTGTAGTGTGCAGAAAAGTGATGCGGTTGAGGTATGGATGAGACATGAGGAAAAAATGAAAGAAGCTAGCTTTGGGTGGCTTAAGTGGTGATATATAAACACAACAAAAGCAGCAACAAAGAAATGCATAGAACAAGCAAAACAACAGAAGTATGACTTCCTAACACAAACGCACAAACACACCTTTGGCAACTTCAAGTCACATGCACAAACAAGCACACGCACACACGGCCCTGCATGTATGGTAGCTGCTTCAGTCCTTAGCAAAAAAGTAGTTTTAATAACAACATTTACAATAACAGCAACAACAAGAAGAACAACAGCAATAGCAACAACCACAAAGCGACACAAGAATAAATTTAACTGCAAGGAGGAAAAAACAAACAAAAACAAACAAAAAAAAACAAAAAAAAAAAAAGGCCATCAGGGGTCATCCATATTGAAAGACTTCTACTGCCTGTAACTGAGTGAATGAATGAGTGAGAAAGACAGATGGAAGGAGAGTTAGTGAGCAGGTATCATCTGCATGCATATTTGTAGATATATGTTTATATATTTCTACATGTGTGTATGTATGTGCTTTTGTGCTTTCAAAACAAGCAAGCATTTCATTTGGTAAACACGCTGCTGCTACTCCTACTACTCGTGTGCCCCAGTGTTGCCACTTTATCTTGTTTAATTTTCTAAAATATGACACAGATTTTAAATCTGATATATTTTGTGTATGTCAAAAAAAAAAAAACAAAAAAAAAAACAAAACTGAGATCAACAACAACACAAAAAATATTCATGCCAAAACAAATCCCTTGTTGTAGTTATTTTAATTTGTTTTTTCCCCCAACCATTGCTACACACTGTTTAATATTCATGTAGAAAGCATTTATGTAAATAAGGTTATATATGCGAGCATTTAAATTAAATAAAAAAGAAGAGTGAAAAATAACAATTTAACAAAAAAAAACTCCTTTAATAACTGACTGAATATTTAAAAGCCCGAGGAGTACCTTCCTTGCCTTGGGTTTTAAAAAAATTGGTTGTTGTTGGTTTAGCTCTATTAACCTCAGGTTGAAGCTTTCTAAGACATTCGAACGGTTTTCGATTAAATATAGGATAACAATTAATATTATTTATTAAAAGAGCTACTGAAATAACAACTTTTATTTAAAAAAAAAGCAGACTACCATGGTCAGTGGTAGACCTTGGTCCTTTATCAATAAAGAGCGCTAACACAAATTTGTTACTCTGCGAATGAGTATGGAGACCCTATACGAACAAACTAACTTGTTTTTAAAAACAACGATTAAAAAACTAATTTAAAATAAACTAGTATATGAAGTACTTTGAATTATATTAAGGTGGGATCCACTTCAATTCTAAATAGTTTTTATTGCATTATATATGAAGTAATTGAAATACTACTTAAAAACAAATGGTTGATAAACTACTTTGAATTATATTAAGGCGGTAACTACTCTGATTTTGACATGTTTTAATTGCACATTTTTACTAGATTACAAGTTTATAAATATTTAACCACGTTATTTCATGAAATATTATTATCTTTAGGCTTTTAAATTCATCTTCAGTAAGTAGAATATTAAATAGTTTTCAATTGGTTATTTTAAAGTAATTAAAAAAATAGTGTAAATTTAACTAGTTTAACTAGTAGTTGAGAATATATGCAGATGAAAGTCAATTGACTTATTTAGCGGACATCACCATACAAAATATGTTAGTTCGTTCTATGGAAAAAAGTCAGAATTTCAATTAGTTGTGGTTGACAAAAAACTAATTTTTCAACTACTTTTAAATTAGTTGATTTTCCTACAGGGGAGAGACAGAGCGCGAAAACTTCATAAACATACGAAATAAAAAACATTTAAGTTAAACGAAAATGTTTTCAGTTTGATAATCTTTTTGTTAAACTATTTTTGTGTTGTAATAGAAAGAAACACAAATTTGACAAACTACATAGTAGGGGCATAAATACTCTTACACACGCTTTATGTGATGAAATCAAAACTCAAAAGTATTTTTTAAAAAATTATATTTTATTTACTGATATATTAGTATTAAATATAAAAAACGGGTTCATTCAAAACGCGTGCAATGCTTTAAGTCAAGTGCTGCCAAGCCTTAATGAAACGAGTTCTGCAGGATGGTGACCTTTTGGTGACCCGTGAAATTACTTCAGAGACTTATTTCCTTAGTCTTTTTGACATCTTGACAGACGATAAAGATATATTTTATCAGATAAAGATATATTTACTATCTTAATCTTTGATTTGGACTTTTTTCGGACGATATTTATTTAAAACTGTAGGTTTTTTAAACATAAAAAAAGTTCCAAGATGTATAACTAGATGTATAACACCATATTGCATACAATACACTACTACGCAGCAAATCGAAAAAAATTTATTTCATTAACACCGAAAACAAAAAATTAGTAAATCTTGTATCTAACTACATACAGATAACTTAAAAATTTTAGAGTGACAGCTTAAAAATCCGTTTCACATTTAATTAAATTCTTAAAACTAGTTTCATATGTTGTTAACTTTATACCCATTCATACCTTTCCGTGATGTAGAAACTTTCATGCAATCTACACACAATAAATGCATTGACGTTAGGCTGACATACTCACACACACATATGCACAAAAGTCATCAACAAAAATCTGACACCAACTTTTAATATTACGCAGCAGAAAACAGACACACACACAGTTATGCACATGCTTGCAACACACACCCGCACACACGTACACACACACACACAAACACACACACACACACACACACACACACACACACACACCTTTATATACCCTATAAGAACAAACTAACTTGTTTTTAAAAACAACTAATTAAAAAACTAATTTCAAATAAACCAGTTTATGAACTACTTTTAATTATATTAAGGCGGCAACTACTCTGATTTTGACATGTTTTAATTGCAAATTTTTATTAGATTACAAGTTTATATATATTTAACCATGTTATTTCATCAAATATTATTAACTTTAGGCCATCAGTAATAGTTTCCAATTGGTTATTTTAAAATAATTAAAAAAATTATTTAAATATAACTAATTTAACAAGTAGTTGAAAATATATGCAGACGAAGGTCAATTGACTTATTTAGCGGACATCACCATATAAAATATGTTAGTTCGTTCTATGGAAAAAAGTCAGAATTTCAACTAGTTGTGGTTGCCAAAAAACTACTTTATCAACTACTTTTAAATTAGTAGATTTTCCTACAGGGTATATACCTCATATGTGAACAACATCCTGCCAAGTTTCTGGGTGAACTTCGGAAAAGTAAAAATACATTCTATAGATTGAAGAAACTTTTTCGTTGTTGAGCTGGATGACACCTACGCACAAACACATATATAAACATAACTATATATGTATACATAGTAATATATATGTACATTTACAGAGCTATATAATTGGTTGTGGAAAACTTTTGATATCAGAAAAAAGCAAGAAATACAACAAGAATTTTAACAAAAACGCTCAAAACTGTATGCCTGCAATTTTCATTGAAATTTGATTAAAAATAATTTTGCTTGCTACATTATTTAAAACGCTGCAAGGACTTACGGACTTGACGTTTTGATTGAGCCATCAGATTTCTAATTAGTTTGTTTGTATTTAATATATTTATTTCACCAATATTTAATTCCTTTTTATAAATTTCTATTTTTTATTAAATTGTTAAATTTTAGTTTCAGAAGAAGAAAAAATTTGATTAAAAATTATCTTAAAATTTAAAATTTTTAAACTTAAAATTAAATTTTAAATTTAAATGAAAATTCTTATTAAAAAATTAGTGAAAAAATCCTTGACAGTTTTCCGTTAGTTTAAGACTATCGCATAAATAATTAAATGAGAAAAACTAAAGTGATAGAATTTTTAATAGAAAATATAAATAGAAAAGTGAACAATATATTGAACTTTCTACAACAAAATATATGTCAAATAAACAAAATTTATAAAACGGTGCTTTTAAACATGTCAGTATGATTTTAGTTTTGGCTTAAAATTCGGAAGATTTATTAAAGAAATGTGATTCTTCAAGTGCCAATGACTAGCAAATAAAGTAATTTTTAAAATAAACTATTTTTTAGATAATCTTTGTTTTAGTAAAAATTCTGACTTTGTAGAGAAATATGATGTTATCAATTGCAGCGGCGGATCTAGCAAAATGTTGCTTGCAGAACTAACCAATTTTTTTCAAAACTAGAAAACACTGAAATCATAATAAATATAAAAACTTTCATAGGCTTATAACTAAATTTTTTTTATAATTATTTTAAGGAGTGAAATTGTGTATTTTTAAAAATATCAAAAAGCTAGTAAGGAATGGAGCTTCGGCAGGCTACCGAAGCTAAAATACTTGCTTGGAAAAGCCTATTTATCGATAATTTGTCTATTTTAAGTAAAACGTGTCGTCGAAATTTTTTAAAAAAAAAATATTTTGACATTTTTTAAAATTACCTAATTTCACCCCTTAAAATAATTCTAGAAACAATTTAGTTCCAAGATCATCCCCCCTCCCCCCTCCTTAAATTTTTCATTTTTATAATCATTTAATGGTGGTCTTCTTAATTTGGTAAAAATTTGCTAGTTCTGCGGGTAATATTTCGCTATATCCGCCGCTAATCAAATGTAATAACACTTTCATATCAAAAATTTCTGATTTCCCTTAAAGAACTTTGCGAATAACAAAAAATTTTGTGAATTCAATAAATTGCCTTCAAACTAATTCACTGTTTTACTGAAAATCTGTTTAAAAAAAAAAAAAATAGAAAAATATTTATACCTAATTTTCTTAAACTATACATTTAGAAAAACGGTATTGAAATTTTTTATATTCGAACTATCGACGATAGTAAAAATCATTATCGAAGCACTATCGATAGTGTGGTATATACCGTGAGTAGTCGCAATAGTTGAAAACTATCGATAATGACGATAGTACTATCGATATTATTTTACCGCTTCGAAATTTAATGTTATAAAAATAAATGTGAAGGATTGAAGTGTGTTTTACCTGAAAAAGTATTTCCCTTTGAAAATTGGATACATAGCATACCAGGTAATCACTTTATATGACCATACCATACTATATGAACCCATCATATAATGGCATGATATTATCATGTCGTATGAACACATCATACAATCACATCATATAATCTTAGCATATGAACAGACCATATGATCACATCGTATGTACTCATCTCATCATATGCCCACATCATATGATAACATCATATGATCATATCACAAAAACATCACAAAATAAGATCAATGATTAAATTATATGATTAGATACAATCACATCAATCATATGATTACATCTCATGAAATCAGATCAAACTAACCTGCAGGCCCGGCGGTTCGGGTTCACCCCGTGTGGGTAGTACGTCTAACAAAAAAAGAAACCATCAGACCGTTTGGTTAAATAAACATGAACCTTTCTTATATACTTGTTTTATTATGTAATTATTTGGTCAGAGCAAAAACAGCACTTCTTTTAGAGCATTTTGAAATGAATTGATTTAGTAAAGCATTTAAATTAATTTTTTCACATTTTTCTGAATAAACATGTAAAATTGTTATGTGATTTAAACGATTTTGTAACATTGTTGCCCTCAGATACGTCTTAAGACGCCGAAGTACGGAGAAACTTCTTTCATTAGAACATGACGACCCTGGTATCGTCATTAGCAATCGCACAAAACGCACAAATTCTGGGATGAGGCCTGCACACCATGCATATTTTTTGAGGAAGTCAATAATCTCTTTCAACGAATTTACTTCTTCTTTTTGTCTCTTCAATAACTCCATGAACATTTGCTTATCGCTCATGAGTCTTTCTTTGTCGAAGTCTTTATAGAAGCTTATGATACTGTCGACATCGTCGCAATCACCCACAGCGAATCTCTCTAATGATCTAAAAAAAATCGCAGAGTCGTTTCCGAAGCGACTTTTAAGCGACACTATTAATTGGTCGAAAACTTCGAAAAACAGTTTTCTATAAAAATCTTCTGGTGTTTTGAATCGAGAACATTCACCACCTCCTTCATCAAGGCATTTCGGCGGCTTGCGCTGACGTGGAATTTGTGGCTCGTCAAGTTCCAATTCATCAACAGCTCGAACGCTTTTTTCCCATATAGCGTGAAACTTTGTATTGCGAGATCCACACAGAACGTCAGTTACTGCTTTAATCTTTTCATGTGATTCGATCACACAGAGATCAGAATTTTGTAAGTCTGTGTTTAATATTTCTATGCTATCAAATATGTCAATCATCGTACTTAGTAAAAAAATGCACTCAAACGACGTCATATAGTCGAGAAACCCTGATGCCTTGGCTGAGACCGAACTATCGATGTCTTTATCTACAGAACGATCATAAAAAAATTGTCTTAATTCAGTGTAATTAGCTCTGACAGCCCTCAAAGATTTTATTCTTACTATCCATCTGCAAAATATAAATGAAAATATATACACCTACCGAAAAAAAATTAAAAATTTCTTTATTTTACCTTGTCGGGCAATATGCTGAAAGAGATGGTAAATTAATGTCACTCTGCTTTTGCGCTTGGTTTTGAAATTCCTTAAATTGAGCAAATCGTTTGGGTGAGTCTCTGACAAAATTTATCAAATCTTTCATGGTCCCAATGAATTTACGTGCTAGAAAAACCTTTTCAAGGCAGTCTTGAACAACAAGATTCAGGCTGTGAGCATTGCAATGTACAAATATTGCTCGCGGTTCTTCCGCACATATTCGTTTCTGCAATCCTGAAATTTTGCCGGATACATTTGCTGCTCCATCATAGCACTGGCCCCTCAGTTTCGACAATGGCAAGTTGAACTTAACGAAAATTGTATTTACAAGGTCAAACAAAGTTTTCGATTTTGTGTCCGGCGTGGAAAAAAAACCAATAAAATATTCTTTTGCTGTTAAATCATTGGAAACAATTCTGAGACAAATTGATACTTGCTCAGTTCGTGCGATGTCTGAAGTCTCATCCAATAATATTGAAAAATATTCCGCTTGTCTGATTTTTTCCATTATGTCAGACAAAACATTAGTGGCCATTAGCTCTAAAATTTCATTTTGAATATCATGATGCAGCCATCTGTGGCCTTCTTTTTGCAACCATAATCTCAGTTCCGGAACGTCTTCTGCTCGAGCTTTTAAAATGGAAATAAAGTTAGAATTTACGTCATTGTTATCACCTCTCAAAGGCAATCCTTGTTTTGCAAGGGCTAAAAGCGTACTGAATATTTTCAATAAGGCTTCTCGGTTATCCATCATTTGTTTCAAATGAGCAGTCGATATTTGTTGAACAACGGTAACGCTTGACATGTTTTTTAACGCTTCGGCGCAATTAACATGCAAATTACTTGTTGAATGTGATTTAATTCGTTGTGCTCCGTGCTTCCAGTTTGAAAATCCGTCCTCTACCCAAGCTTGCTTAGAATGAACGGAACGCGCATCAAACTTTACTATTAATTTTCGATTGCAGGCCTCCGTGCAGATGGTACAAATTGCTTTGTTTTGATCATTCTGATTAAGCCATGGATATTGTTCTCTCCAATGCTCAAGAATTTTAGGCAACGGTGCAGGTTTTGTAGATTCCACTAAAGAAAAATTTGCACACTTTACCAACTCATTCATTTGCCTTTATTTACTATTTTAAGGGTGTCTTAGTCAATATTCAAATTACTTACAATTTTCATTACAGTCTTTTCCAAAAGAGACGCTTTTTGCCACTAAACTGTGCTGCCTTACATCATTGTCTACAGAAATGACATTTGCTTGTTTTTGCCTCACTACAAATTTATCCATTGCTTTTCGATGTTATTTCAACCCTCTTCAAAAGATTTTTTTAGCGGCAAACAGGTTTCGTATGTAATTTTGATTTTATTTTCGTTTTTCTGGTCGCAGTCAGTCAGCTGGCTCAGTGAAGTTAGCTACGATTAAAACCATGGAGTTGCCATATCCTAGCGAAAAATCTTTTAAGGTGTAAAAATGCCCAATTGGTCAATTAAATGAAGATCAGTCAATCGCTGAGTTAAACTGAAGTAATTAATGGTTGGTGAAAGAAAATTAAAAAATGTTTGCAACAAATATGATAAAATTTAATTTTATTGAAAGCATTTTCCGTGTGGGTAATTACCCACCCACAAAAGTCCCGTGTGGGTAGAACTACCCACTATACCCATATTATCCGCCGGGCCTGCTAACCTGATATATATGATCATATCATATAACCACATCATAAGATCACATCGTATGATCACAACACGTGCTTATATATCATATGGGCAGATCATAAGATCACACCAAATGATCGTATCACATGATTACACCATATAATCTCAATATATGATCACAACACATGATCACATCTTATGATATAATGAGAACGCAACATACGATCATCATGTAATCATATCATCTAATCAAATCTCTCATCTAATCATTATAAGATCATTCTTTCTAATCATCGTACCATTATTAAATCTTAAGGCCGACAATACATTTAGAGGAGAGTAAAAATGAGTGATATTGAGGTGATGGTTTTTATTATCGGAAAGTAGTCGTAATCGCAAAATTGCCGGCTCTGAATAAACCCATCACATTATTTGTCATCATATTATTATAAGACAATAATATCATTGTACCAAGGTGCAAGATTAAACTGTAATCGGTGTGTTTTGGGAGTTTGTTTTTTTTTTTTTTTTTTGTGAGCGACTCTTTATGCCCGATTTTTTTTTCTTTTTTCCGCGGTGTATGCAATAACACATATTTTGGTGCATAAAATAAATTGTATACTGCTTGAAGAAATATTTCCATGGCTTGCGTGGTTTCAATAAAAATTTTTTATATGTTGCAAACGATATATTTGGTTTTAAGATATTTTTTACGTGATTTTTTACATTGTCTCTATTCCCTGCGCAAAAACATGATAGAGTGTATAACGCAAGTCTATCACTTTATCATATTATCTACACCGAGAGAAAAGCGTATGTTAAATTGAAAAAAACCCAGTATAATTTATAAGATGGCTTTGGTAGTTTTCAGCCACCCAAGTACTCTATCAAAAGTTTTACCTGTTGACTTGCCAATTTTTATTGAATGATAAATTAACCAAGTATTTGGTAATTTTTTATACACTACTTTAAAAAAAAATTAAATTTAATAAATTTAACAATTTTTTCGGGTTTTTTTTCCTTTTTTTTCCTTTTTTTTTTTAAAAGCTGCCGCTGCCTCTCTTTCTGTGATTTGCCTGACTGAAATCGATAACAACACTAATTTTTTCTTTAACCAAACCGTTTCTTTCTTAGAAATTAATGACTTCTCGGCTTTTCTTGTTGCTTGATTATAACAAGAACATTACATTAAATTAAATAAAATATCAAATACAAAAATTTCACCTTCGCATGCCGTTGAGATTCGAACCCACAACCAACCGATACCACTGTGTATGAAGTCACTACACTATTCATTGAGCCAAACTCCTTCGTTACCCTGAGTGATTTATTTAATATTAATTACAACTCAAGCTGTGCTGCAGCTATCAACAGAATACTGCGAGCATATACTTCGATACAAAGCACATACATACTTCGATACGATGCCAAAAAAAAAAAATATTTGATTCACAGATGCTAACAGATGCTGTATTAACAGATTCAGACTTTTAAGTTCCAAAATAACATAAAGTAAATTAAAAAACACACTTTAATATTCATACCAGTAAATTTAATCACATTTCAACAAAAAGAAAAAAAAAATTTCTTTGCCCGCCGTGCGGAATCGAACCTGGGACTTTTGGTGCCAGTCCATCGTTCTACCAACTTATCTAAGCAGCATTGCTTCTGTTTGCTGACATAACTGCAGCTATGTTAACAGATGCTGTATTAACAGATGCAGTATGTCGCAGTATTCTGTTGAAAGCCATACAACAAAGACCATTTAATAGATTATTGTGTTATGCTGCTTTGGAAGGAAGGAGTTTGACTCAATGCTAGCGTTGTGACTTCACACACAGTGGTATCGGTTAGTGTGGGTTCGAATCTCAACGGCAGACAAAGGTAAAATTTTTGTATTTGATTTTTAATTTAATTTAATTTAATGTTCTTGTTATAATAGACGTCAAGCAGCAAGAAAAGCCGAGAAGTCATTAAATTCTAAGAAAACAACGGTGTTGATAAAAGAAAAATTTGTGTTATTGCCGATTTCAGTCAAGCAAATCACAGAATGAGAGGGGCGGCAGCTTAAAAAAAAAAGGAAAATAAAAAACCAAAACCCGGAAATAAGATATATTTTTGAAATTCAATTTTTTTTTTAAAAGTAGTGTGTAAAAAATTACCAAATATTTGGCTAATTTATCACCCAAATTAAAATTGGCAGTTCAACATGTAAAACTTAGGCGTTTTGATGAAGTACTTGGGAGGAGGAAAACTGCCAAAGCCATCTTACAAATTATACTAGGTTTTTTTTCAATTTAACATAAGCTTTTTTCTCGGTGTACCCAAAATATTATGTGTATGAAATTGAACACACTGGTAAAGTCGACATCTAAGTATGTGGTCTCTGCTAGCTCATTCATTTTCACTTTGGGGTCGTTTAACATTTCATGGATTTTAAAGATGTTTTGTAAAATATCATCATAACAGTAGTTTGTCATCAAAAACGCTACTCATACTAATTTCACTGGCATTTTCTTTTTCGGCATTCTAACCAACCGGATTCTAACCACCTGTAAGCGGATATTTTGCTGAAAAATCACTTTATAGCTTAAATTTAAATAAGCCTATAATATATCTCCCTCTATTATTAAATTCTAGGCTATATTTACACAAAATTGGGCGGATTGGCTGCAAAGACTGTTGTTTGTTTTTTTTTTTTTGCTTTGATGTTTTAAACACGATACTCGACTCTGCTACGCCAAAAATCCGCTACTTAATTCGATATAATTAGTTTAAAGCTATCTTCTTCAAACAAAATGTTAACAAACAAAATACGTCAAAAGGAAAAAAAAAACACTGTCCGTCTCTTAACCACAGAGCAAGCAAAGCGTTCAGCTATTTGCCTTCAAAATGCCTTCGAATGTCAACGTTTTTGGTTGCTTTCTGATGAAATATTATTATTATTATTATTATTATTATGATTACTTTTATTATTATGCGAACAAAGAATCCTTTTGAACCCCATGTGTAGCAGTGAGCTTAAAGGATTTCTCGTAGCAGGATTATGTTTCAAAGTTTTCTGACCCAAAAGGATTTTGAAGTGTACGCTTTATGCTAACAGTTTGGTCGTCTGCGACACACTTGTTGGGCGCAACTTGACTGCTCGACGGCCTGGCTTTTTGTTGTCCTGACTTTTTTCAGCCTCGACTCAGGCAGGTTTGTGCTTAAATATTTGGACATATCAAGTAATCTTATATGTTGCAAAAAGCCATTTGAAAATGTTTGCTTAGGTTTTTTATTTAAACCATTTCTTTTTTTTTTATCTTTTAACTTTGTAATAACTTAAGTCTGACAATATTTGTGTGTATTTTTGGCACTTTAAGCCCGAAAATAATTTGTTTGTGTTCGAAATGATTGAAGGCCAGATTATTGCGTGGAGGTGGACATGCAACTTGATAGACGGATGTCCTAGTCATGCGATCGATGTCAATTCTTTTTATCGCCAGCACGTGCGTTCCATGAATACAATAAATCGAAAATTTCTACGCATTGTTTGCCAAAATTGTTCGTTTTCAGCTACAAAAGCCAAAAAGTGGCTCACACTGTCATTAAATGACCGCCGGGCGAATACTTTATTCAGCACAATCAGTTATGTTTTCACTGTTCAATTTACTGAACGTGGCAGCGGAAGGGATGGAGGGTGAGTGGTGGTTGGGGAGAGAGCGTGTGGACTAAACAATTTATGATTTTTTTCTTTGGACAAACTGTCTGTTAAGTCTGTCACGCAATGCCTTTATTTATGTCCTTGGAGAATAAAAGTTGTTATATTATTCTACTCAAATTTGCTTTGCTAATCTTCTGCTTGGTTTATCGTTAAGGCATTAGGCATGAATTTCGATTCAGAAGGAAAGAACGAACCTATTTTGCTCAGCTACAGTGTTCATTTTGGCTCACTTGACGCTGCAGTTGAAGTGTTAAGTTTTATTCGAGGTCAAGCTGTCAAGCATTGTTGTTGTTGTTGTTGTTTGTTGCTTGTTGTGCCAAATTGAGTCGCCATTTTGATATCCGCCCACCACTAGCCCGAGGCACTTGATTATGTGCTCGTAACTGTGTGGTATTTGAGTGTGTGTGCGTGTGTGTGTGTGTGTGTCTTTCTGTTTTTCTGTGTTATAAATCATTTACAACTTTTACCACTGTTCCACAATTCATGATTTATTTGATTGTTGACGTGATGTGGTTATTGATTTTTCTTCGTTTTTGGTTTGGCTGTTTATTGTAGTTGCTATTTTTGTTGTTATTTCTGTATTTCCTTTGTTGCTGAATCGTTTATGAGTTAATTTAAGTTTTCGAACTTGATAAGAAAAATAAAAGCAAAAATAAAAAAGAAACCATTTCAGTTAAGAATCACAACTTTGTGGCTCAAACCAATTCATTGAAAGTGGACTAAATGTTGGTAACTTAGTTTTGTGAATATTTAAGTTATTTAAAAGACATACCACCGTAGTTGCCTTGGGTTCTACAAAAACATGAAATTCTTAGAAATATTTTGGAAATATTTAAGATACTGGAACTGTGCCTGGAACGAGTGCTGCCGCTTTCACTCATCGCTCATAAGAATGCCTCTCAATGATTCCAATGATTCTAGAGTCATTAAGGGCAATCGCATGCAGTGTTACCTCTGACATATTTTATTATGCATATAAGATATAAATTTATTATTATATACATGTAATTATAGCGGACTCGGCAAGTGCATGAAAATAAATCTTAAAATAGTATTAAAAAAAATATTTAAATGCATACACTTAATAAAAAAAATATTAAAAAATTATTGATAGAAATTAGTGAAAAATTGTGAAAATATTATTGAAAAAATATATTATAAATTTTTAGAAAATTTTTTAAGAATTATTAAAATATTAAATAAAATTGTTTCAAAATTAATGAAAAACTATACAAATCATTTTTAATATTATTAAAAAAAAAATAATTAAAAAATTCCTTCAAAAGTCCTTAAAATATAAATACATACATAAAACATGATTGCTTTACATCTTAGCGTATTTTCAACAAAAACAACTAGGCTTAAAGGGTAGGCTTAATTAACATTTATATAACATTTATAATTAACATGCTATTAAAATAAATGGAAGTAATATACACTATTACAGCTTTTAAAAGCGGCAATCTTGTTTATTTTGGATTGCCGCTTTCCTTATTAAGCATAAAGGTTCTCAGCAATTCATCATTGCAAGTGTGAAAGTGAGTTGAAAAATTGATTAAAAACAGTACAATAACAACAAGGAACAAATAATAGAAAACATACAAGTATAAAGTAAGTTTGCTACAATTTAATTCTTTGAACTAGCGATCGCCAACTTAGAAGCTGGCTATTTATCTTAATTCACGCGTAAAACACAAAACAAAAGTAAAACAAGGAAAACGCACGCCAATACTGAAGTGCACGCAAATCGTTCAATGACTCTAGAGTCATTGAGGGTGCTTAGAATCATATGCTTAGAATTCAGCAGTCTTTCTAATGAGCGATGAGTGAAAGCAGCGGCACTCGTCGCTCATCGCTGTTATGAGAATGCTTCGCGTGGAAGTGGTTGTTGTTGTGCGCAACCGCACGCACTCGCACTCGGTTTTTGACGAGAATCATAAAAAACGATTCGCTGCAGGTCTCTGTTTTGTACCTTACAGTTTTGTTATGATCACTTGTGAAATATGATATCATGTGCTTATTTTCATCATTTTTCATAGTGTTTCGGGATAAAAAACGGCCATATCTAGTGGAATATTATTTTTTAAGGCCTCAAAGGTCCATGGCTTCTTGACATGTATTTCGGACTTCAAATTAACCCACAAAAGAAACCTGAAAGTGGTTTCAAATCCCCCCAATCATAATCAAAAATCACCAATTTTTTCAAATTAGTCGACCGTGGAGTAAAGAACGCCATAAATCACATATTTCTAGTAAAACAATTTGTAAAAACCTATTTCTCTATTTTGTGCAACATTTCTGTATTTTTATTTAGTTATTTTTTTTTTACTACACAAACAAAACTTCATTTCGTTACCTGTTGCAGTTACGTCAAAAGCCAAAGAGCTATTTATTCTATGCACGCAAAGAAAAGTTTTGCTGTTTTTTTTTTTTTTTAATTAGTTCTCAAAAAATGCCCAACTCTCCCCAAGAGTTGTAAAAAATGCCGTAAGTTACACGTAGTAACTTACATAGGTAAAATGCCCTCTAGGGGTGGACCAAAAAAAAAAAAGAAACAAAAAACAAATTCACCAGAAATTTGTAAAACTTTTGGGGCGCAATAAAGCTGTGTTGCCTATTTTCCTACAATTTCCAATACTACATTTCGCCACCTTGACGTCTCAGTTCCCAGCATAATATCTGGTAAAAGTTGTGCTAATGCAGTTCTATTCTATGTAAATAAATCTCAATCCAGGCTCATCTCCCAGACAGACTTGCGTCCTGAAGCAATTTTTGTTCCCCTTTAGGTAGGTATAAATTAATTTTAACTTTTGCCTTTACGTCAACATCCAGGACTTAAGGCATTAGATGGATGTACAAGCAACCTGTGCATGTAAGCTCTTGTTCTCCAGCGTCGTGTCCTTTCGACTTTCGTGTCATTTCGAACTCTTGCATAAAAACAACAATAAGTGTGCATTGTTGTTGTTGTTGTTGTTGTTGTTATTGTTATTGGTGTTTTTGTAACCATACTTCATTACGTAATCTTCCTGCTTTGGGGCTATTTGCGTTACGCTTTATTCCGTGTTACTTTTGTATTACTTTCGAGTCCTTTTTGCACCGCACAAACTTGGACTACGCAGTGTTTTGCATAATTAAAGCGTTAAAATTAAATGAAACTTTTTTTTAAACTCTATCATACCACGCGCAGCACCAAGCAGTCGGTTGGTGTACCACATCATAAATAAAAAACGAAGTGTTGCGGTAATAATATTGCTATGCGGCTGTTTATGTTCAGGTGTTTGTGAATGTGAATTTGTGTGTGTGTGTCTCTATGGATTTATAAGTCATTTTTTACAAAACACGGAAGAGGAAATTAAGTTGCAAGCAGTTTGCCTCTAAACGGGCACGTTCAGACAGTGTAACTAGCTTGCACACTTTATGCAACGGCTATTTAACTAATTGTTATACAAGCGTGTTCGTGTGTGTGTGTGTGTGTGTGTGCGTGTGTTTGTGTGGGCGGCTACTTGCTTCACTTTTTGTGTTCGTGCTAGTGTTGTTGCTAATTTATTTATATACAACAATATAAAAACAACACATGCATTCAGCACCTGCCTTCCAGCAGCACTCAACTAAATACAGTTATAAATAAGTTAACCCCTTTAAACTTTCGTGCCAGCATTGGAACATGATGATCAAGTATTAAATACTTGTTGCCCCTTTTAAGTGGAGGTCAAATAATGTCAGGATATGTGTTAGAAGGATACGGCATACGTGCCAACAGACTTTGAGTTGCTTCTTTATAGTGTGAAGAAAATTAAATGATGTTTATTACGCCAAAAATTATGGTGCTGGTATTAATTATTTTAAAATATAAGTTTTTTTATAGAAACAAAAGATAATGTGATGAAAAAGTTTCAGGCGGAAAACCTGAATGGAAAACAGAACAGTAACAGTAACAGTAACAGTAACAGTAACAGTAACAGTAACAGTAACAGTAACAGTAACAGTAACAGTAACAGTAACAGTAACAGTAACAGTAACAGTAACAGTAACAGTAACAGTAACAGTAACAGTAACAGTAACAGTAACAGTAACAGTAACAGTAACAGTAACAGTAACAGTAACAGTAACAGTAACAGTAACAGTAACAGTAACAGTAACAGTAACAGTAACAGTAACAGTAACAGTAACAGTAACAGTAACAGTAACAGTAACAGTAACAGTAACAGTAACAGTAACAGTAACTGTAACTGTAACTGTAACTGTAACGGTAACTGTAACTGTAACTGTAACTGTAACTGTAACTGTAACTGTAACTGTAGCAGTAACAGTAGCAGTAACTACTTAATGGTTTTTATCATAACTCGGTTATTAATGGGGGGCAAATACTTGACACATATTTCACGTAGAATTGTGTGATCTGTAATTTAAATTGCAGGAATTTAACTCAAAA
This sequence comes from Coremacera marginata, assembly GCA_914767935.1. Lineage (NCBI taxonomy): Eukaryota > Metazoa > Arthropoda > Insecta > Diptera > Sciomyzidae > Coremacera > Coremacera marginata. Next base: position 25,518,789 of record OU612043.1, read on the forward strand.
TCCGAAAAACCGTAAAAATTAAATATAAAAATTAAGGTAGAATAGGGCGGACTTCAAATCCCTTCAGTTTAAACCCAATGAAGCTGTAAAAATGATTTCCTGCTTTCCACCAACTTTTTCAGAGCTAAACCCTTTTTTGTCGTAACTTTTATGTCCCTTAAAAAATTAGTCGTCTGTTGATTTTATGTCTTTTTACCTCTATAGCTCTCAAACTTGTGTACAAAATATTAGTCCTATGCGAATTCATGTTTTGTAAACTTACCTAAAACTTAAACATGACTTTTTCGAAAACCATTCTTCAACTGAAATAATTTTCAAAAAAAAATTGCACAGTGATTCCTCTGAAGAATCGTTTATTTTTATACCCAACGCGTACTGCGTAAGAGGTACTATATTAACTTTGTCATTCCGTTTGTAACGCCAATAATAAGGCTTGGCAGGTATAGAAAAGTATATATATTTTTGATCAGCATCACCACCTGGGTCGATTTCCGTGTGTCCGTCTGTCTGTCCGTCTATCCGTCTGTATGTCTGTCCACACAATTACAGCCGTAATTTTCAAGCTTCCACGATGAAATTCAAAATGATGAAATGAGCCAAATCGAATGAAAATCACGCCTACCTCCTACACAAAGTGACTTTATATTAACCGTAAAATCTCTTCAAAATCTGCTCAAATTAAAGAAACGTTTGAAATTTTCCACTTAGATTTTGATATTTAATGCAGACAATCACTATGATATTTGACAAAATCGGATGAAAACCACGCCTACCTCCTATACAAATAGCCTTTTTTTAACGTAATATCTCTTAAAAATCCACAAAAATTAAGGAAATGTCTTGAAATTTCGCATATATGCTTTGATATATAATACATACAATTGCCTATGCTATTTGGCAAAATCGGATGAAAACCACGCCTACTTCCCATATAAAGGGTCTTTATTCTAAACTAAAATCTTTTAAAAATCCACAAAAATTAAAGGAATGCCTTGAAATTTTACACTTGATTTTAAATATATAATACGAACCATCTCTATGATATTTTGGAAGAAAACCACGCTTACCTCTCATACAAAGTGACGTTATCAAAATAGAAAAACTTTCGTAAATATATAAAACTGAATCTTATTGTGTCTATTGTGGCTAAAGATTTCATATATACTTCCATACAGCCGCGGTGGCCAGGGGGGGGGGGGGGGGTATATTAGCTTCGGCACCCTGCCGAACCTTCATTCCTTACTAGTTTTAAGGCAATTTTTTGAACTTTGACATTTTTAAAATTATTTTTGATAATCTTGGAAGATTTAAAAAAATTTCGGTGTTTAAAAAAATTAATTTTTTAATTAGTGGAGAATTATTCCATTTGAATAATTTGAATCGACATATTAGTTTTCGAGAAAAGTTATATTTTTGCATCTTTGATACTTTACGATCTTACGAAGCCCGCACAAGGCTTCGCACAGTGCCAAAATCTTGTACACAAGCTAGGGAACAATAGAGATGTAAGATCAAAATCTCTCATGGACACCAAAACTAAAAAAAAAATTAGAAGAAGAAAAGAAACAAAATCTAATGGCTCTCTGGCTCCAATGGCTCTAATGGCCTCATCTTGTGAATTGTCCCATATATGCACAAGTATATTTTTGATTCATAATTTCAAACGGTGAACCGAATCAAAAAATTTTTTTTTTTTTTCGTGGTTAATTTTAATATTGATTCAAATGAGCTGCAAGAAACCGTTTAAAGGTTATATTATATTTTTTTTTTTGTTATTATTAGCTTAAAATACTTTAATATTTATCTAGAAATAAATAAATTAGAAAAAAAAAATATAAAGAAATAAATAAATTTTGTATCTGCATTTTCTCTGTAAGGATTTTTTTTAACTTAAATTTATATTTTAGTGAAATTTTGAGAGAAAAATTTTTACTTTTGTGTTAATTTTTTGCATTAACATTTTTGAAAAGACAATTAAAAATGCTCCATTTGCACTATTCTCAAAATCAATTCGGTAAAAAAAACTATTAAGCCTGGTCATCTCTCTTTTGGATATTTCAACTAAAAGGAACTTTCAAGAATAATTTTAAAAGTAAAGGATTTTGCTTGAAAAAAATTCCCAAAATTCTGTTTTAATTTTTTACTGGTACTTACAATTTTTTTATGGAAAATCCTGGCTACTGAATCCGATAAAATTTGTTTATTAAATTTCACAAACATCGAAAAAGTCACAAAAAAAACGGCAAGGAAATGTTTTTTTGGCGTGAATGCGAAATATATAACTTATACCATATAGCTATTTATACAAATAAAAAATAAATAAATAGGCCTTCTAGCAATAAAATATTTCAAGATAATCTATTGTAGTTCAATTAATCTCCATAGACTTAAGTATTTTGTTTTTTTTTTCAGCAAAATGTCCATCATATCTCTCCCATTAGATGCTAGCCTCCCTTTAAGAACTGATCTTGATTGATGCCAAGGTGCTTTTGACATAAAGCTCGAAGGAGATTTAATCGAATTTGCTAATCTGCATCAGAATCATAGACTATCTTCATTATACTCGTATATACATACGTATATAGAGTGTGCAGAGAAAAACGCCATCGAAGCGGAAGTTACAACAAATTAATATCTAGAGAACCTGTGTTTGTTTTTTTGATTACAGCTGGTGCCTTAACTTTAATGTACTTCATATAAACTCATGTATGCACGTCTTGTTATCAGCCGCAAGGTTGTAGATAGCTTTTTGCAGTGAAGGGGCCGGTTGAAATGGTATTTTTTTGTTATAAACATTAGGGTGTCCCAAAAAAGTTGAAGTTGTTTTTTTTCTTATGTGGTACCCTCTAAATTTGTTTGTCTGATGTTAAAATAAATATAAATCAAATTTGGTGTATCTAGGGTCACGGGAACGCGTGCCGATTTGCATCGATACATGTCAGTACTTGGTGATATGTGAAAAAGTGCTACATTTTCAAAAAGCTGGTTCACAACTCGTGTTTTATTTTGTATTTCTTTAAAATAAGCTATCAAACATAAAAATTGTACGAAAACTATTCGAGTTGTAATTTTTTACATTTGGAAAAAAATATTTTTTGTTTTTTTATTAAAAAAAAAATAAAAAAAAAAATGGGGAAAATCCAAATTTAATAAAATGTAAATGAAATCTTGTGTAAAAATTTTTTAAACTATACCTAATGCGGATGCAATAAATTGTTTAATTATGTTGAATAACCTGGTCGTTGTGCATTTTTTTGGCTAGAAATGTACCTATTTATAAATATCGAGTTTGAGTAGTTTTATAAAAAATCCCAAAAATCCAAAATTTAAAAAACGTTGGCATAGATGGTTTAAGCATATTTTGGAGCAATTTTCGGCAAAAAAAAAAATAAAAAAATCGAAATTCAGAAGAAAGTTATAAATGTTGTTCACTTGATTTTTTTTTCAAAAATATTTAAAATGCCCTTTTCGAGTATTGCGATAAAAAAAAAATTATAAGAAATCGAAAAACATAAAAACACACTCAGAGTAACTTTTATATTTCAAGCAAAATATTTCTGATTTTCATTTGAAAAACTTTTAAATTCCAGGTTTGCCAACATACCGTTTTTATCATTCCGTTTTTTTTTTTTTTTTTTTTGTTGGATTTAGGTTTTTTAACAAAAAAGCCTTTATTAACTTTTAAACACTTACGCCCTTTTTTCATTCGAATCTCAGAAATTCCTTCTTCTAGTATAAGTATCACTTCAAGCGTGCGTTGTGGCCACACACATTCTTTTTTTTTTAATAAAATCGGTTGGCATGAGCCTTCTTCGAATTTTGAACATGTTGTTTGCTTAATTATGTAATATTATTATGAGTATAAATTTGATCACATGCGATGAACAATTGATGAAAAAGGATTATATTTTTCTATTTGATAGTAGCTGGTTGAAACTTGAACTCTTTTTAACTTTTTTATATATATGAGGCATCACATTGTGACTACTGGGACATTTGGCTCCAGAATTTTATCAGCTATGAGTTATAATGATGTCATCATAACTTATACATCAGTGAAATATATTTTAAAACAGAGATAAATAACTATAGTAAAATATACCTTAAAAAAGAGTTTCTATGTTTTGTGTAACTATTATTTTAATGAATGTGACTACTGGGACACTGAAAAATCTCACTCATCTACTCTTCAACACCCAAAGAAGAATTTTAGCCAAACCTTTTAAATACTTAAGTCAGCTTCTTCTGTGTTGTACAACGTATACTAAACATAACCATTTTAATTAAATATTAGTATGCTTACCTTTGTAAAAATATTACAATTTGTGACTACTGGGACAGGTGGGTCCTTGCGCGGCAAGTAAGAATATGTGGAAATAATAAATTATTTTAATCAGATTTATTATTGTTTTCAACCCAATTAATGTAGTTATTTACATTTTTTTTCTGTCAAACATGAAAAAGAAACCAGAAGCTAAGAAAAAAAATCAGCTCTTAATCCATTATTCAAAGATTATGTTGACTTTTTCTCCAAATTGGTAAAATTTGGCCTCTATAGAGGTTTATAATAGGACATAAGACACATCTATTTCTTATGTGGCAAAACAGACTACTTCATTGCACCAAGTCGATTTTAAACTCATAACTTTTATTATTTCGTCTTCCTCTTTTTTCATTTTGATATTTATTTTACATAAAACACCTTGAAAAGAACTTGCTCTACCTAAATGGGCTTTTGTGTTTCTACTTGGCCCAACCATTCTCATTTTGCTCACAATCATGATAAAATCACTACAAGGTAGCCTTGACAACTACCTTTTTTCTCAAGGTCGTCGATCGCTGTATGTCAAAATCAGCTGTGTATGCGACGAGAGAACAAAAAGTGAAAACGAAGTAAAGCAGTGAAACATCAAGATGCATCATCTGACATAAAGTGTCTGTAAAACATGCTGCCGCTACGGGCCTTGCGTATATTGATGGCGCCAGTTTCCTCAGAAAATACTCCAGTGGTCTGTATGAACGCTGTGTTGTTAGTAGCTGCACCATCTCACTATTGCACAGCAACCAAGTTCCCATTTGCCACGACCGCCGCGTACATGTACTGTGGTGTGCCCTTGCAAGTTTCCACATTGCTATAATCACAACAATAAAGGAAATATTATCAAGTGTCTCAAGATCGCAGCATTAAAAATGATGCAACCACATTTTTCTTTAAAACTTACGCGTTTTTGTTTTGCAGCACATTCTGACTAGCTGATCATGATTGTATTACAGATTTTTTTTTTACTAGCTGATCATTATTGTATTACAGATTTTTTTTCTGTTTTTTTATTCTTTTTATTCATTGCTGTTTTTGACAGATGGCGGTCAACTATCACTCCTATCTTGTAATGAGTGTATCATGGCTCACAATCATGTCTCTTTTGTTCTCTCTCTGTTTTTAATCTCTCTCTATGGCGGCCGTGGCGTAGTGGGTAGAGTGTGAGGCCTATACGCCAGAGAACCCTGGTTCGAGTCCCACTTGACACAGAAGTTTTTTTTTAACAGAATTGATTTTTCTTCAGCTCTCTGCAGACAATGGCAAGCCTCAGAGAGTAAAAACTGCCATGAAAAGCTTCTTGAGAACATAAGCCGTTCGAAGTCGGCATAATACTTGTAGGCCCAGTTCTCGATCATTTGTGTTGAAAAATTTCACAACACACACAAAACAATAGATCATAAGAAGCTCGATCAAAGTCCTTTCAAGGATTGAAATTGGCTATTTCGTTTTTTTTTTCGTTTTTAATTCCACTCTTTGTTTTTCCTTGAGCTATCTTCCATATCTTATCTTTCTTAATTTTTATTAGATTTTCTCTTTCTTTCCGCGGCATGCATCTCAACTAATCAATACATTCAGTCATTTAACACTCAAGTGAGACATAAAGAAGCTACAAGCAACGGCATTGAAATAAAATCGGGATTTTCCGGGACTACTGGGTCATATTTTAAAACAGTCTCGAAAGCATAATATGATCGCCTAAGCCATTAAAACATGTTTAAATAGTGCACCACATGCCTATTATTATTCTAGGAAGTATTGAAATATAAAGCCATGTTTCAGGTTAGGAAAACAACTTCTTTAAATTTTTGTGTGACTACTGGGACATGCAGCTTGCAACTGTTCAAAGAGGAAATACATAAAAACTTCCATACCTATTCGCATTATTTCTATATCAGAAATAAGTTCTTTCCAAGCTATCTATAAAACACACGCGCATTTTACTTTTTAGCAACTTTGTATGAAACAATATTTATAATATCCAAAAAAGGATTTATTTTGTGTTATTTTTCACATTTTTTTTTTCACAGAATGTATAGACATTTGGCTATAGCTTCTTATCAAATTAAATTTAGTTTATCTCATTTTCCTCCTTTATGTGGAATGTCCCATATAATTTCTACCCTTCTACATCAATGAAAATAAATTATTCATTTGAAGAGGGGATATATATATCCCCAAATCATCCCTCTATATACGCCAATGATGGATGTGTCAGCCTTAATATTGAGCAATTCTTGTACAGAGATTGATACGATGGAACTGCATAATAAAAACAAGAAACTAACGGTAATTCATTATCCTTACAGCTTTAATTACAATGCCATAAAATAATAAAACATCACAGGCAAAAGGAGCATCAGGCAGAAACGGTCACTTATTCATACATATGTAGTATGAGTACAACATGTAACACACACACACAATGCTAGTTTGTATACCCTATAGGAACAAACTAACTTGTTTTAAAAACAACTAATTAAAAAACTAGTTTAAAATAAACCATAATAAACTTTTTAAAAATAAACTTTGAATTATATTAAGGCGGCAACTACTCTGATTTTGACATGTTTTAATTGCCAATTTTTATTAGATTACAAGTTTATATATATTTAACCATGTTATTTCATCAAATATTATTAACTTTAGGCCATCAGTAATAGTTTTCAATTGGTTATTTTAAAGTCATTAAAAAATAATTTAAATATAACTAATTTAACAAGTAGTTGAAAATATATGCAGACGAAAGTCAATTGACTTATTTAGCGGACATCACCATACAAAATATGTTAGTTCGTTCAATGGAAAATAGGCAGAATTTCAACTAGTTGTGGTTGACAAAAAGTATACTTTTAAATTAGTTGATTTTCCTACTGGGTAGTTTTTGACCAGTTTCTTTGCTGCCGTTCCAATCAACTTATATGACGTAGCATTTTATATATTATCTAATAAATATGTATGTATGTTTAATTTATAAGTTTGTATGTCTTGCACACGGTCTCCGGAAGTTTTTAGTGTTGTTCACATTTTGAACAAATGTGTCTCTGGACTGTGTGTGTGTGTATGTGTATGTGTGTGCTTGAAGGAGAACACGTATCAGTTTCCTTCCGGTGACGCTTCTGTAGAGCACCGGTTAATGTCAAAAAATATGTCACAACAGCATTTTATGACAGCGACGATGACAAAAACACAAACACACACACACACACACACCACTTAAATTAATAGCATTTACCTAGATTTTAGCCCTTGGCTGCTTTTGTGTAGCCTATTTTTAGGCTGAATATAGCTTTTTGATAAGACGAGGATTTTTGATATTGTTAATGTTGTTGTATTTGCTTTTTCTACTTTTTAAGAAAAAGCTGGCACTGTGTAACTGTGTATGTTTGTTATATTTAGGATTGTCAATTTTGTGAGACTCTTATGTATGGCTCTGTGTGTGTGTGAGACTATATAAATTTTGTAATTTACAGCATTTTGATAAAACCGATTAAACGGAATTTCTTTGGGCGTATTTAGCACAAAAACTCCTAAGACGTGTATATATATTTTTGTGTATCTGTTTACAGGTTACTGCACACATTCACTTAAGCCTTCAGAGAAGACAGATAGTTATATGTGGTTAACGCTCGAAGGAATTCAGCTTTAAAATGAAACACTTGAAAGTGACACTGGTTTGAAATTGATTTTCTAAATTTTTCAGGCGTGCGACATACTGCAGTGTTGTGACGGTAAAGTCTGCGACAATTTGAGTCGCTAGAAATTACTATTGATTTTGGGGTTTCTTTTTATTGGTTCAAGTATTTTGCTCAAAGTATAAAATAAATGGTTTTTCGAGTAGCTTAGGGGAGTTCTTTGTCACAATAAAGAGCATTTAAGCTCTGTGACAAGCTGTGTTACTTCAGCGAAGCATTGATTTTATTTTTTATTGTTGTTGTTGTTGTTTTTGCTTAAATTTAATGCAAATGAATTAATTCTCTCAATTTCTGATTATACGTCTTATTATAGTAATTGATTTTGTTTCTAGTAATAGTCTCATAACTTTTGGTAATGAAAATACTGTTTTATTTATTAATTAATTTTTTTTTTTTTTTTTTTGTTATGCAACTACTTGCTTGCGACATTTTTTAGTGTCTAAAATTTTAGTTCGTATTGTTGCTCTGTATGACCATTTAGTGACTGAACACTTTTATGCGAAACTTTTTAGTGGCTGAAGTTTGAAGTTTTTAGTGGCCATTTTAAATAGTTCAAAATTTTTGACGCATGTGAATTGTCACAACACTGGTAAAATTCGCAATTTAAAAATTATTGCATTTCTGTATACTGTAGTTCATAAAAATTTTATTTTCTTAAGTTTTTGAGTCAAGCAACTTGTCGTTAAAGAGAGCTCGTAACATTTGGAACACGTTTGATTGTTTCAACTTGCAGCTGAATTTACTTTTTATTACTGTTTAAGAATATGATGTGAATGCTTTAGGTATGCTACTCGTTTTAATACTAAAGAAAATGACTTAAACTCAAAACTGATTTATTGTTCTTCTTTTATACTTTTTTTGCTTGGTCTAAAACAAAACTTTATTGAGATATTAGGTAGAGACTGTATGGAGTGCGGAGACACCAGTTTGAGCTGAGTAGGAGTAAGAGCTTGTCTTCAAGATTAATTTAGCTATGTAAAAAAAATTTATAACACCGTGAAAATGACTTCTCAAAGAATTTTAATCTATATAATATAAAAATAAGTTGCATTTGTTGTGTTAGTAATTGATGTTATCTGTAATGCGTGAACCGATTTTGATCTGGAAACTTTCCATTAAAGGTGACACCAGTACCAAGGTTTTTGTGCATACACGGTCTTCGTATGTGTATTGGCTCATGAGCAGGTATGGGCACCACTATATTTAAAGATTCGTGTTGTTTTGTGCTCTTTGCACTGAGAAAAATTTTTGAATTCTTTTTGAAAACTGAATTCTTTTTGGTTTAATTGATAAAAATTTACCACAGTTTGTCCCACAAAATTGCGGTAAATTATAAACATATGTTTAGTTAGTTGCAAGATAGAAAAAAAAAGTAGAATATGACAGAAGAAAAGATTGACCAATTGATGTATATATATTGAGTTGAGAGAAAGAAATTAATGGAAAAGTGAACTGGAGTTAAAGTTCTTCATTTTTGAAATAAAACTGCAAATAAAATCAGGCTATTTTAATTATGCTTCTAAAATTTCGCATAATATCAACAAAATAAGTTTAAATATTTATTTTTAATTTAATGCAAAATATGCGCCCTTTGAAGAACACATTAGAAATCTTTTTAAATTTTATTCATAACAACATGCAGAGCATGTAGGCGTTAAGATTTGTTCGCTTGTTTGTTTTTAGAGTGTAGCTTTTTAATTTTTTTTCGCTGTTCTCTTTTGCCTTCGTCCGACATAGGCCTTACCAGCTTGCAGTCTTTTTCGACACTGAACTGATTTTCGTTTATTTTCTTTGTTGTTGCTTCTTGTGTTGTTACGTAAGCGTTTACTCTCAATACGTAAGCGTTTATTCTCAATACTCCGTAGCTTGCTCCGTGCCCATAGCTGCTCATGAGCAAAGATAACAAGATAGGAAACTTCTGTGGGGAATCCTTGTTCACCTGAAGTAAAACACACGTACACGAAAAATTCGTTCACCACGAATATCTTAACACTCATCTGACTTTGATTTTGCTCAACTGTCAATTTGCAAAAATAGTGAGGTGAATATGTCAGTTGCTAATTATGCTACTTAAGAGTTATCTGTAAAGTGCATTAGTTATTATCAAATAGGCTAAATATATTTATTGTTGTACTGTAGCTTCATGTTAAATGTACTTTTATACATAAAGAACACATTATTTTCTTCCAAAAAGTAAACCACTTTTACATGAAATGTTCGGGTTAAAAATATCAGCTGTTCAAATTTATGAATGAAATAAATTTTTTTCCATTTCATTGTCAGTAGTAGAGTTGCCAATTTCACTTTTTTCAGGCTAGCTTTTAATATGAAAAAAAAACAACTTAAGATATCGATAAGGTGTTATAGCGGTCTGTTTAGCCACTAAATTATAATTTTGGATATCTTTTATTAATCCTCAACGATGATCATAGAAGATCAATTGGGTCTACGGGACGTCAAAAAACATGCTGATAATTATAAAATCACGTAGAAAAAAATATTTTGTTATTACTTGCCCAAGTATATATTCATTATTGCTCATATGTTCTTATTCTCTATGAGGCAAAATAGTGTTCGAAATATATTTATATATGTAACAGTTATTCCCGTAAAATTCAGAAATGAAGTACGTAATGTTGGAAATTGCAGTTAAAAGGTTTACTGACTAACCGTATTATATTTCACCTGAAAATTATACAATAAAATACTTAGGGCCAGTTTTTAAGTTCGAGTTTAAACTTTAGTCAAATTAAACAGAGCTTATCTCACCAAAATTGGACGTTTAAGCTCGGTTTAACTAGATATTTTAGCATTCGTATAAGTTAAGTTTACATAAACTATTATGGATGTGTTTCTTTTTTGCCTAAATTGAGTTTAAACTATGTCGCTAATATTTCCATTTTTATTTTTAATAGTTTCTTAACATTTTTTTCTCACATTATAATTTAAAAAATTTTATATTTTTCAGATGAGCTTTACTATTTTTTATTTTGAAGCAGTTTCTATGAAACATTATGTGAAAAAAATTAATTTAAAATTCTTATGTTGTTTTTCAAGTGGTACCTTGACACCACTACACAATTAACTATATTTAACTAATCATATAAAAACTATGCTTGCGCTTTGCAAAAATTAAAAAAAATTGCCTTAAAATTTTTTTTAAGAAATTTAAAAGTCTCTTGATTTTGTACTTCTAAAAACCAAGCAGAAATGTAAAATCTATATAAAAAAAATTTAAAATAATGATAAAACTGTATTTTTTACGAAAAATATACCCTTTTTCCAATAGCACATTCCTAAACTAAAAATTGATGCTTTTGAAGTGGCTTAATTTTTGCACTGCATAAAAATAGACTTCAAATATCCAAAAAGGGGTAAGTTGCAACCACTGTATTTACTAAACGCAAAATCTGATCCGTTTAGTAATATCCTCTTTATTACAAATACACCAAAATTTTTTTTAAATATCCTTTTTTTTTTTAAAATCAATTTGGCGAAGCCTCCCACACAAACGGCCCTATGTGCGATGTGCTGGATTTATTATCGCTCGTGAATTTTTAAATCACTTGTTTTTATTTGATGCAAAATTTAAGTTGACCTATAAGCACATAATGGGTGGCAGATAGGGGGTAGGTATGTTCAAAAGAAATATTGTGGACCAAAAAATAATAGGACCAGCTAAAACATTTGACCAGTCTAGGGGTTCAGTTACGGACGATATACGCCATTTTCGACATTTATCTCTTTTGTGTTTTTGTAGGAGGACCCCCAAGAAGGTGACAGAGAAAGGTGAGGACGTTGAGAAGATATATTGGTGGTGAAAATATAATAGGACCTGGTCATACATTTTACCCCTCTATGGTGCACCCCGGGGAGCTATAAATCTTTTTCGTTAATTTTTTTCCTATTTAGGACCTTTTTTGAGGTAGTGCAAAAATTGTAATAAATTGAATTTGGAATTGCCAAAACTTGCGAACGAGAAACATTAAATGAATGAAATGCAGAGAGCGCTCTTCAAGGCAGTTTTTTTGAGGAGCGCAATTTCTGAACTAAGACTGTTAAAGAGAAATGAATCAACATATAACGAAAGAGCGTTCATGTTTTTTGTTCTTCACGAATAAAGAAAGCATAGTGAGCCGTTCGTGAATTGAATAATATTGATGAAGAGGAGTGTAATCATGCTCTTCACTTGAGAGTTTTTCCTAACCCTCACTTCAAGGCATCGAAATGTCTTAAATTTTTTGTGTGTATGTATGTTAAGCAGCGGGGCAATAAAAATACAATACCAAAGCATTCTATGATTATGCAGTTACTTCTACAGTTCATGAACAAAATAATGTAGTCAGCTCTTCACGAAAATGAATATGAGCAGGTTTTTTTTTAACAAAAAATTGCCTCATATTCATGAAACTTCATGAGAGCCAATACGAACCCTGCTTCTACTTCCTCTAAATATGCATTTTAAAGAAGAAATAATATTTACAGTTTTAAGTAGTTTCTTTAAATCCAACTTAATATTTTACGCAAATACATGATCAATGCAATTTTATAAAGGTTAGAGATAAACATATGCCATTTCGTACCAGCGCAATATTTATGCTATCCAAGAGAATTCTTAAGAAAACAATCAGAGTTGGCAACTCTGATGGCATGAAACCTTCACAAATCGGTAGTGGTGAAAATAAAAATCAATTTATTATGTGAAAATATGCAAACTTTGTTTGGCGATAAAAAGTAAAATAAGAGATTCCTGTAACACAACTTAAAGACTAAAACATTAATGTACTCAATCCATGCACTATTTTTCTTATTTGAAAACGAAGTTTCAGCAGAAAAATGCAGAAAAAGAAGAAGAGCGTTCCTTTTTCTTAACTCACCTCGAATAGCGGGGGTTTGTGTAAACTAACGGGGGCTTGTGAAAACTTAAATTTTTCAAAAATATTGACAAATACAACCCTATAGGAACAAACTAACTTGTTTTTAAAAACAACTAATTAAAAAACTAATTTAAAATAAACCAGTATATGAACTACTTTTAATCATATTAAGGCGGCAACTACTCTGATGTTGACATGTTTTAATTGCAAATTTTTATTTGACTTCAAGTTTATATATATTTAACCATGTTATTTCATCAAATATTATTAACTTTAGGCCATCAGTAATAGTTTTCAATTGGTTATTTTAAAGTAATTAACAAAATAACTTAAATATAACTAATTTAACAAGTAGTTGAAAATATATGCAAACGAAAGTCAATTGACTTATTTAGCGGACATCACCATACAAAATAAGTTAGTTCGTTCTATGGAAAAAAGTCAGAATTTCAACTAGTTGTGGTTGACAAAAAACTACTTTATCAACTACTTTTAAATTAGTTGATTTTTCTACAGGGCAGTTTAGGTTGCAAACAGGTACTTGCAACCCAACTTAAATATTTATGCAATAAAAAATAGATGATATGCATTATTTTAAAGGGTTGCAAAGTGATTTCTTTTAGAGTTTGCGGCCGATGAAGAGCAAGAGTGACGTTCAGGGTTGCATTTTTCGGTTCACAAATACATGCAAACCTTCTTTGAGGTTATGTTTTTTAAGTTTCCTATCTTGTTATCTTTGCTCATGAGCTATAAGCATTTCCGTGAGACTCTGTAATCTTTCAGGTTGGCAACTAAGTAATTGCGGATTTTTTTAGAAAATAAGAGACAATTTTTTCAAGGAACGAAATAGCTTTATTCTGTTATGTTTGGCCCATTTTGAACAATGATCTTTTGCCATCTTTCAGGCAGCATCATAATTCCACGTTCATAAAACTTCTGGTTCTTATCAGCAAAAAACTGAACCAGGTACGATTTGACATCATCATTATTATTGAAATTTATACCATTCAAGGAGTTTTGCAAAGATCGAAATAAAAAGTAATCAGATGGTGCAAGGGCAGGACTATATGGTAGATGTGGCAAAACATCCCAACCAAGCTCCAATAATTTTTGCCGAATGACCAAAAATGTGTGTGGCCTTGCATTGTCATGGTGGAATACAACACCTTTTCGATTTGTCAATTCGGCCGCTTTTCTTCACATTCACCGCATTGTTCAATTTTGTTAGTTGTTCAATGTAGACATCTGAATTGATCGTTCGGTTAGGTGGTAAAAGTTCAAAGTAAACAATTCCTTTGGAATCTCACCAAACTGATAACATAACTTTCTTTTCTGGCTTGCTCCACGATCTTTTCCGATTGACATTGTTGTAAACAACCCATTTTTCATCACCAGTTATCAATCGTTTTAAAAGTGGATCATGAAAACATTATGAAAACATAACGTTTCTTTAACAAATCGCAGATGGTTATGCTGCGTTGTGTTAAATGATTTTCTTACAGTTAATGAGGAACCCATATATCAAGTTTTCGTACATAGCAAAGTTGTTCTAAGCGATTTTCAATGCATGTATGTGATACATGAAGCTTCTCTGCAATCTCACGTGTTGTACTGTGACGATCCGAATCGATTATTGCTTTGATTTGGTCGTCATCAACTTCAACTGGACGACCAGAGCGTTTTTCATGTTGAAGTGAAAAATCACCAGAACGAAATTTGACAAACCAATTTTGACACTGCCGTTCTTTTAAAGCTTCGTCACCATAAACAGCACATAACTTTTTGTGAGCTTGCAATGCGTTTTTTCCTTTCCGGAAATAAAAAAGCAAAATATGACGAAAATTATCGTTTTGATTTTCCATTTTTCAACAGATGCCAAACAAAAACTACACAATCGATCAAACAAATTTTTATACTGATTGACAGTTGAAAAACCAATTATCAAATAACAAAATGTGTTTGACATTTCGATTACGTCAGCAAACCTAAAAATTCAACTAAAGCCATCTATGAGTGAAATCCGCAATTACTTAGTTACCAACCCAATATTTCCGTATATGTATATCTATATATTAATACGCAACCAAAAAAGTTTGTGATCCCTTTTTACCTGTGTTAACTTGAACATATTCGCATAAAACTTATATCGATGGAAAGGTATTTTCGAGTAGATGTGCACAATATAATTTTTATTCGAATATATTGTCAGTGAGATAGGTAAAATTAAGCAAATGTAAAAAGCCATTTTCCCAATGGGACAATCAGAAAGAAACAAGAAAATACATAGCGACACGAGCAAGAGTAGAATGCGAGAGAGCCAGAGAAACTTGAAAAGAGCTGTGCATCTTTATTGTTGTTGGTGCTTTCTCTTAATTTCTCTCTCCACAAAATAAATTTGCCACCGCGTCAGCGTCAAAAAAAAAACCGTTAAACTCCTGCTTACTTCATATAACACATGCAAAGACATTTATAATTGTTTATTTTGTTCAATACTTCACTTCAGACTATGGGTTGATACGTTTAGCAAAAATACAAAAGAAACCCCGATTTTGATATGGCCGAATTTCGGCCACATGCGATACTAGTAAAAATTAATTGCTGTGCGTTTGTCTTGCTAAGACACGAAAACGACTGGGTCGATTGAGCTCAAATTTTTGCACTATATATGTTTCGTGTGCGAGTTGTTTTGCGAGAAATAATGAAAAGTAGTATTAGATAAAGGGGAGTGTCATCTCCCATACAAATCAAACACCTCAAACGTGATATCTTGGCCGATATCTGGCCAATTAAAAATTTTGTGCATAGGGGATTTAAGATATGGTATGTATTTAGGAGATATATCTTTTGCTCTATCTCGAACACCAAATTAGGGCAAGGCGATTATTATGGCACTTAATCTTTTATTTTATCTTGAACATCAAAAGGGGCGCTGTAGTACAAATCTTATAAGTACGTAAAAAACTACTAAAGCGTATGTATGTAAGGATTTTTAGGAAGGCCGAGTACTTCGTACATGTTAAGCTTTATTTCAATGCGTTTTACAACGCCTGCACTCCAAGAGCTGCCAATCGAAGCACGAACTAACATGGCAAACGAAAACAAAAAACTGCGCGAAGTGTCATTGAAAAAAAAAAAAAAAATTATTTTTAGTTAGCCGAAAAAAAAACAATTTTAGGAACAAACACCAATTGGAAACGTGATAATAGGCTACTCAAACAGAAAATAAATAGTGGCAGATAAAAGTAGTGGATTTTCCATATTAGAGTGTGAAATCTGTTCATTTTGATAGACCCGTTAGGTGGCGCTGCGACCGAGTTACAGGAAAATTCTTTCAAAATCGCTCATCCGATTTCTGTATAGATGCTTTCGGGTACGGTGAGTGTTGATGACTTATCTATTCTGTTCTATTTTGAAAACCAGAAAACCTCGAAAGGAGTGTCAATTTAATTCTAATCGAACTCCTACGCCAATTTTCCGACTTCAACTAAATTTTGCAGATATATTCTTTGGTATTATGAGCAGTCTTTGTCTACAAAAATTGGTGGGATTAGACAAGGGGGCGTGTCAATTTATTTCTAATTTAACTCCTTTCACGCCATTTGTAAGACTTCAAATAAATATTGCACATAAATTGTTTGGTATAGTGGGCAGTGCGTAGTCCAGAAAAGTGGGCGGTATTATACAGGGGGCATGACACTTTAATTGTAATCGAACTTCTTTTATACCGAACTGTTGTCCGACATTAACAAAATTTTTCTGATATATTCTTTGGTATAATGAGCAGCCCGTAGGTATTTTACTGAGAGGCGTATCACTTTGATTCGAACTCCTTTAGTACCGTTTGTCCGGCTTCAACCAAATATGGCGCATTTTTGTATATTTTGGACAGTTCGCAGAATAAGAAGTATGTGGGATTAGACTAGGGGTGGTATGCCACTTTAATTTTAATCAAACTCCTACAACGTTTGGTGTAATGAGCAGACCGTAGTTTAGAACATTTTTCGTTATTACAAAGAAGAGCGACCCAATTTAATTTTAAAACTTTATTTCACTAAATATCTAATATGTAGTATCAGATTTGAGCTAGATTTGAGTCTATGTATATGGCTTCAAATGGCATCATATATTTTTTTTTTTTAATTTGACACAAGATGCCAAAGGGGAATTTTTTTAAAAATTGCTTAATTTTCTTGCACACGTTTTTAAACAATGAATTTATGTTTATATCAGAGAACTGCAAAACTCACGTAAAAATATTCATACGCAATCAACACTGTAAAAATCATACCCTTGCGTTCAATAGATCAGACTTGCTCGAATACACATGCCCGCTGTTGAGTTAACTTCAATCAAATTATGTGCTTCGTGTTGGCTCTGAGATTTTAATCAACGGTCGTCTTCGGATACATATTTCATGCTTGTTCGTTGGGCTCAACAATGATTATTTTCATCAAGAATGAAACACGTAAAAAGCAAAAATCAACACGTATGAGTTATTTCATCTGCAGACAGAGAGAGAGAGAGAGAGAGAAAGAGAGAACAAGAAGAAGAAGGGTGAAGTTTTTATTACGATTGGCTGCAAACAACTAAATTTAACTATTTCTTTGATTTCTCATTTACGAAACACATATCCGTGTACACTTCAACGCCAATACTCAAACATGTGAATTCAACCCGTGAATCAGCTCACACAAACGACGTCTTCAGCAGCATCATTTAATTTTATTCAACGTCAACACTCGTTCACTCAAACATGTGAGTTCGATCAGACGAACTCAAACTCAAACTGACACAAAAGACGCGTTCTCCAGTATTGTGCCGATTTTTTTCAACGCTGAACTTTGTTGAATGAGTTGAGTTGAGTAAGAATTCCAGTGAATCATTTAATCAAGCAAAAAGTGAGTTTTGCAGTTCTCCGGTTTATATACATTTTTGTGCAAAGCTTAGCTTTTACTACTTTTTGGGCAACCGAAAATAGTTTAGCTTTGACAGTTAAAACAACTGGTTTATTTTATTTCGTTATTGTAGTTTTATTTTTGCAGCGTGGTTCTTATATTTTTGAACTAAAAATGAACACACAATATTTGCATCGGTACCGTGCTGACTTGGAAACAAAAGGTATATTAAAATCGCCTCTTTATTTGTCACTTTCTGCTACTATTTTATTCCCAATATGGCACATCGTACCCAATAAAAGTTGGCAGCCCTGTGTGGTATTGATATATCGCACACTAAATACAAAACAGTCACAACTCGAAATTTACAAATTTTTACTTTTTTATGTATAAATCAACTTACTTTTTTTATGCAATAAGAAAAAAAAGTACATTAGGGTGTCCCAAGTAATTTCCTAAGTTATACCAAATGCAGATGCCAAAAATTGTGTAATTATTTTGAATTACTTAGTCTTTTTGAATTTTTTGTTAGAAGTGTACCTATTTGAAAATTTCGAGTTTGAGTATTTTAACGAAAAAAATACCCGAAAATCCAAAAATACAAAATTTTTTAAAACAATGAAATGGAATCTTGAGCTTCCTTAAAGTGAGGTACAGAAAATAACTTTGTATGCGAGGTAAGCGTACTTCTGGTTCGATCACGCCAATTTTATACACATCATACAACTTCTGCAAACAAAACATTCATCCAAAATTTCAAAAACAATCGCTTTACTAATAAGGGAGAAAATGAGAAAATCTTTCACTTAAAACAATATAACATACAACTTTACAACACCTTGCGAATTGCCTTATTGATCCCTTAGTTTTAGCATTTCCTTAACTTGAAATTTACAAACTCAAAACCAGCCGAGTTTTTATTATGATTATATAACCAGTGATAATATTTATGATCGCTGTCAACACACAACAAAAATTTGGCACAGTAAAAACAACCGCAACAACGAAAAACATGACAAAGCAAATTAAAGATAAGAGCCTTTGTGTTTGTAAGAGTGACTATTACCACGTTTTATGTAAAAAAAAAGATTCGCGCAAAATTGCGCAACTTTTTATTGCTGAATATTGAAGCTTAGAAATTCAAGTTTAATGCAAAATTTTCATTTCAACTTGAAGTTATGGTATTCCTATTTAAAACTGCACATATATTTCGAAAATAGCGCAAATTTCGACATATTTTAGAAATTTTTTTAAAATATTTCTACACAATTATTTTTAACAATTTTTTTTTTAAATCACGCTTAAATTTCTGAAGTTGAAGGTTCAATAATAAAAATATAACTTTTGAAGTACAAAAAAAAAAAAAGTATTTATGTTTGAACAATGCCAAATTTCAAGGCTTAAATTTGACAGCTGGTAGCGCGACCTCTAAATCGTGTAAAAAAATTAAAACAAAAAAATCTCTTTCATATTTAGACGTATATAATCGAATAATAACATGCCGCGATGATAATTCAAAAGTCGAAAAATGAGGACCACCCTAATATATATGTATGTAAACTTTACATGCATATTAATGACAACAACAACAACACAAGCAGTTACTGTGAAATATTCGTAAAACAATTCGTTTTTACAAACGAAATGATGTTTCGTTCGTGATTTTGGCACGAACTAAACCAGCAATCCTAACACCAACGTAAGCAGCTCCACTGCAGCATTTTATGCATGATTTTTCTCAAACGAAAATGTGAATTTTTCTTCATATATTTTGCTATTTTGTGACTTTCTTAAAGAAATGACAAAATCCAAATTTAAGTATTCGTTTCATTCGGCATATAACTAATATTTTGGCTTATATTTTATCTTTGTAAAATAAAAACTAAAGGCTGTTGGTATACTGCAAAAAGTGATCTGAAATGTTGCATGTGCTTGAACATAATTTGCGAAAAATGCCTTCATACAAACCGCATTGTAAGACGTAATTCTACGACAAAAACTCTTGTCAAAATCCATTTTAACCCTATAATACACTTAATATGTTTCTGGTTTTGTCCTTTTTTGCTTAAAATATTTTAAAATAGTACCCTTAAATACAGTCGTAGTTGGTTTAAATATTCCATGTGAAAGTTCCTTGTGAACTTCATACCCCGGAATATCAACTGGGAACCATTAAAATTTTTAATCAACCTACCGAACGTTTTTATCCTTCCTGTAATACTTTATTTTAAATTCACTAAATACATAAATCCCTAAATAAATAGCAACCGTTGATCTTAATATAACTCTTGAAAATTCCCACATAAAATACTGAAAATCCTTCTGTTTATTAATATAAAGAAATAATCAAAATATGACTGCACTGGGCTAAGGATTCCTCTGACGCTATGCTTTTAATATTTCAGCGGTGCAGTTGGATTCGTGCCTTATCCATGCTAGTGTTTGTATTTGTATTGTAAGATTTTATAAGGCAAAAATAAAACATACACAAAACAAAACAAAATAAAACGAGAAAAAAAATTATTTATTTGAAATGCAAGCCAAGAGCTTAACTCAGTTCAAATGCCGACCATTGCAAACGCTTTCATTTAAACTAAAACCGAATCCTTCAATGCAGCAGCATGGCTTTGTTCGTAGCTTTTTGTTGTTGTTGTTGTTTATGCAGCCTGTAGCTACAATATTTTCGATTTCTTCAACCGTTAGTCTTTTATTACTTGTGTGTATTTTTTTTATTTTTTAAATTTTTTTTTTTTCATATTGTTTGCTATCGATATCGTATCCAATCGAAGCCTGGCTAGCATTTGGCTACGATGCAAGGTTGCTGCTGCTCTTGGTTTCATGTTGATATGGTTTATCGGCCTCTGCTGCCATGAGTAGAAGAAAAAAGAACATAAATAAAGGATTCATGGATGAAGCCAAAGATTCATTGCACACGAATAAATTTCGAAATAGCATCTCGAGTGGAATGAAACGTTGAATTGTTATTTTTATAGTGAAATCTATAAAATTTAATCTAAAAGAAAACTTTACAAAAAAAAAAAAGAATATCTGCAACAAAACGATTTAATTTTTTAATTGTTTGGCCAGAGGAAGGATCAGCAATATCGACAGGAACAGAATAAAGTTTAGTGTATATAAATGCAGAAGATTGTAGTGGTTGTTAACATCGATAAAAGTACTGTGAATTATTTATATAAATTTGATTTTTTTTTTCGTTATTGTTATGCGAGCGTCAGAATGTGCTGCATGTTCAGAGTTGAAGGCAGAAAGGCTAAGCATCTTGAGTTTTCTATGGAAGTAAGCAAACGGAGTAAAATGTGAAATCTAAAATCAAACACAAGCACATGTACATCAAATACACGCAAAAGAACAAGCATGCTAAGCTATAATCCTTTTCTATTTTTTTTATTTGTCAGCTTTTAAAATCAAAAACAAATGGAAAGTCAGGTTCGATTCAAAGTCTTTACCTAATACTTTTGTTATTTTTTTTTTTTTTTTGTGTTTTTAATGGAAAACATATGTATTTACTCGTATATAACATATGTATTTTTGAAAAAATATTGATTATAATCAAGTTCTGTCGGAGTGCATACTTAAAAGATCCTTAAAGGTTTATGGAATATCTATCCCTCCGACTCCTCCTTAGGGGGTCTCCCATACAATGTACTCTAATGTTAATGAAATCATTATATTCCCTCTTGGGATGGGTAGGAGAGGGTTAATATGTACGACCGAGCTCCAGTACTTTTTGAAGTGTAATATTTTTCCCTTGGGACCTATCCCCTCCGACCCCTCCTACTGTTAGTTCATTAACAGTAGGGCGCATTGTGTGGGAGCCCTCCACCCCTTAGGAGGGGTCAGAGGGGACACTTCAAAAAATAATGGAGGTCGGTCGTACATATTAACCCTCTCCTACACTCGAAAAAAAAATTAAGATAAAAATACGAATAAAATCTTTGTAGAAATACGAATATAGACTATTTGTAGAATGTACAAATGTTTCGTACATAGTACAAACATTTTTAGTGTTTTCACAAAAACAAAAATTTTTGAATTCGTACACTTTGTACATTCAACGAATGCACGTTTGTAAAATCTCTAATATATAACAGGTCATTTAATAATACCGTGGGATAAGTAAGAAAAAAACAAAGTTTTGATAAAACTCAATGATATTATTAAACGTAGTTGCCTTCGAGAGCGATACAACGAATATTGCGATTTTCCAACTTTTCGATACCACTTTTATAGTACGATAACTGTTTCTCGTCAAAATAGGACTCAGTTTCAGCGGTTTCAGCCTTCAACCGATCCAAAAGTGCACAGTAATAGTCGCTGTTGATTGTGGTTCCTTTTTGGAGATAGTCGATGAATATTATTCCTTTCGTATCCCAAGATACAGACGCTATCACCTTACAAGCCGACTGTTGGGTCTTTGCTCGCTTTGGATTCGGTTCGTCGACTGCTGTCCACTCAGATGACTGTCTTTTGGATTCTGGTGTGTAATAGTGAAACCATGTTTCATCTATTGTCACATATCGATGATAGAATTCGATTTTATGGCCTTTGAAGCATCAATTCGTTGTTGTTTTCGGTCGAATGTGAGCTCACGCGGCACCCACTTTGCACAGAGCTTTCTCATACCCAAATGTTCGTGTAAAATGGTAAAAACACTACTATCTGACATCTTTACAATGTCTTCTAGCTTGTGCACTTTCAATTTGCGATCCTTCATAACCAATTTGATGATTTTTTTGATGTTTTGTGGTATAACGTCTGATTTGGGCGTCCACTGCGCTCTGCATCATTTGTGCTGCTACGACCACGTTTAAATGCAGCAATCCACTTTCTACCACTTGTCTCGATGGAGCAGAGTTCGGATAATGTTTGGTTTCCACTGTATTTTTTTTTTTCATCAAAAAGCAATGCTTTATCAGTTCTCGAAATTCACTTTTTTCCATTTTTTTTTTTTTTCAATAACAATAGTTGCACATAAAATGCTATAACTCATGAATCAATTCTTAGATTGTTGTCATATTTTTATACGTATCCTTTAAAGGTTGGTACTAAATAATAATCATATGGAAAAAATCTAGTAACGCCATCTATGTGCCATCCTATGGACTTTTTAAACGTAGTGTGAAATACTTAAATATGTGAAATATACGAATGTTGTTTGAACATTTTTAAAGTTTCATTAAAAGAGCTTGTTGCATTCGTTCAATATACTTCAATATATTTTTTCCATATACCTATTTAAATATATTCAATATATTTTTTTTCGTAAGATATACAATTTTTTCTTTTGTGCAATGTACAAAGGCTGATATGTAGTATGTACAAAATTCTTTGTAGGCTGAAAAGAACAAACAATTTTTGAAATAGAATAAGTATTTCGTGCAAAATATGGGGTTTTTTTTTTTTGAGTGTACCCTTCCCAAGAGGTGAAATATTGATTCCATTAACATTAGGGTGCATTGTATGGGAGACCTCTTAAGAACGGGTCGAAGGGGATAGGTCTCCAAGGGAAAAATTAAAAAATAATGGAAATCGGTCCTACATATTAACCCTCTCTTGCCCTCCCAAAAGAGATAAATATCGATTTCATTAACTGTAGGGGATTAGGGTGAATTTTATGGGAGTCCCCCTCAGGAGGAGTCCAAGGGTATAGGTCCTAGGGAAAAAATGTTCCACTTGGAGAAATAATGGAGGCTGGTCATACCCTCTCCGGCCCCTCCCCAAAAGGGGAAATATTGATTTCATTAATTGTAGGGGTTTAAGGTTTACCGTGTACCCGCCTCCAGGGAGAACCTTACGTGACCCGAAAAAACTGAATTCATACTCGGTTTCAGCGACTTCGAAAACATAAAAAAAGCTCATGAAACCCCACGGGTTTTTTTTCGTGTGGTACAGTAAATTGCTATATAGAAGCACTTTTAAGGCCTGCATGCAAAACTGTACCACATAATGTGAATGAAATAAACTTGATGCCGACACATAAAAGCAGCTACTCAATCATAAACAACGAGTACCTTTTTATTAATATGACTATATCTCTTCCACTCTCTCGCTCTTTCTCTCTCTCTCTCTCTTGCTATCTTCTTTGACATGCATATTTGAAGCAATGCATTTGGTATACAAGGGATATCCTGTTGATAGCTATTCAACAAGTTAATGATGCACCGCAAAACGCTATACATAATGGTTTTCATGACGAGAAGGTGGTTAAAATGTTGTTGGAATTTGTGTTTGTTGTTTCTGTTCTTGTTATCGTAAACGCATGCGGCTTTTAAAAATAAGAGTTGCCGACAACCGGTGGCTCGATATATGGTTTTATTCTAAATTTTGCTGAGTTTTAGTTGATTTTTAATGATTTGTTGTCTTTATTTTATTAAAAGTATTAAAGTGAGAGTTTTTTTATAGACGCTTAGCAATAAAGTTTTTATTTTATAACTGGGCGGGTTATAAAATATACTTTTAAGATTTTAAAGCAAACAAAAACAAAAAAACGGAAATAAGGGTGTGGAGGCTATTTTTGATAATGCTTTTGTGTTGTTTGAATTTGATGTGTTTTTAGAGTAATGGCTAAGAAGGAACGCCCAAAGGAGATATCTTTGTTGAAAGTGCCTTTTGTTAAGGGTAAAATGATCTAAGCTCGAATGATAACGGAAATGGAAAATGCAATAAAATTGAGTGTAAAAGATTTATAGTTATTTAAAAAAATGTGTGCATTTAAAGAACTCCGAAAAATTTTTGATGTAAGTCCTAGATTTTCACCTAGTTCAAGGACAATTGCTAAAAATTTACTAAAAAAATATTGGCAATAAAAAATGTTGATACAATTGTGTTAGAGATTAAGACAAAAGCAATATTTATAGTTCATTAGAATTTCTTTCAGCATGAAAACATAAAAAAGCTGATTGATTATAATATACTAGCAGGCCACAGTGGTTGTTTTTCCATAAAGAGCGTAACACCTTTGTGTTAATCTTTAAATGAGTGTGGAGTTGAATGTGTGTGGAGAGGGCGGAGTGAAATAATGTTGAATGCAATAAAGCCGAATCGATTAACCATTTAAAAATGAATTTTCATTTAAGGAATAGAACTGAAAGTTGTTAAAAGAAAAATAAAAATTCCTTAAACATGTTTCGTTCTTTTATTATTTTTTTTTTTTTTTTCATATTTAGTTTTATTTGAAATTTTTAGTCAAATTTATTTGAAATAAAAAAAAATAAACAAAAAAAAAAAATAAAAAAATTATTTATTTTTAGATAAGCTTTTATATAATACTTATTTTTTTTAATATATATTTATTTACTATATTATTCATCTTATATGTATTTGTTCGTTGTTGTTGTTGATATGAAAAATTTTCACAAACTGAATTTTCATTACAAAATTTTTGATATATGGTATAATTTTTTGTTAATTTATATCTAGAAATTATTTTCAAAGTAGTTATAACAAAGTTAAAAAAATAATTTTCGATTTTATTACCAAAAATCGTAGCTTTCTTTTTTCAAGTTTAAATAAAACCGAATTTTTTTTTTTTGCCTTATATCCACTTGAATGCGATCAACTAAGCCTCAAACCTAAATTTTGCCACGAATATCAAGAAAAGTTTTTTTCCTGACTTAGCTTAATAATATTTACATAACACAGATTTTTTTTTTTTCCAACACAATGGTAAACAACAACAGTTAGCAAAAAATAACAAAACGTGTCGCACTTTACAACTAAAAAAAGAAACAAACTCTAACACACACAGACCCACCCTATACGAACAAACTAACTTGCTTGTAAAAACAACTAACTAACCAGTATATAACCAGTATATAAACTACTTTGAATTATATTAAGGCGGCATCCACTTCAATTCTAAATAGTTTTTATTGCATTATATATGAAGTTATTGAAATACAACTTAAAAACAAGTGATTGATAAACTACTTTGAATTATATAAAGGTGGCAACTACTCTGATTTTGACATGCTTTAATTGCAAATTTTTATTAGATTACAAGTTTATATATATTTAACCATGTTATTTCATCAAATATTATTAACTTTAGGCCATCAGTAATAGTTTTCAATTGGTTATTTTTAAGTAATTAAAAAAATAATTTAAATATAACTAATTTAACAAGTAGTTGAAAATATATGCAGACGAAAGTCAATTGACTTATTTAGCGGACATCACCATACAAAATATGTTAGTTCGTTCTATGGAAAAAAGTCAGAATTTCAACTCGTTGTGGTTGACAAAAAACTACTTTATCAACTACTTTTAAATTAGTTGATTTTCCTACAGGGATTATATATGAAGTTATTGAAATACAACTTAAAAACAAGTGATTGATAAACTACTTTGAATTATATAAAGGCGGCAACTACTCTGATTTTGACATGTTTTAATTGCAAATTTTTATTAGATTACAAGTTTATATATATTTAACCATTTTATTTTATCAAATATTATTAACTTTAGGCCATCAGTAATAGTTTTCAATTGGTTATTTTAAAGTAATTAAAAAAATAGTGTAAATTTAACTAGTTTAACTAGTAGTTGAGAATATATGTAGATGAAAGTCAATTGACTTATTTAGCGGACATCACCATACAAAATATGTTAGTTCGTTATATGGGAAAAAGTCAGAATTTCAACCAGTTGTGGTTGACAAAAAACTACTCTATCAACTACTTTTTAATTACTTGATTTTCCTACAGGGCAAGCATACAAACAAATATAAATATAGTGCTAGTAAAACATAACTAACGGCAGCATAAGAAGTATTAAGCCTCTACATAACTCAACAGCGGCTGTATTTTATAGTGTTGGCATCTTTGATGGCTGCTTTAACATGCATAACACACACACACACACACACACACACACACATTCAAACAATCACATGTATGCAAAAAAAAGCACACATACAAACATATTTATATGCCAGCAATATGAGTGCTTGACTGTTTGTGCATGAGTGTGTGTCCGTGTGAGTATTCGTGTTTGTGTGACTGTGTGTGTGTGTGTGCATTTTTATTCCGTTATACGCTATCAGCAAAAAGTAATTAAGCAAAGTAGGATTCCGTTCCATTAAGTAATTTTGTTGTTGTTATTGTTGCTGCAGCTGTTAATTTATCGTTTACTAAATGGACTTTGTGATGTCCACATACAAAAAAACAAAAACACACACATGTATCTATAATAACAGCGCAATGAATTAAGCTCCACAGGAGTCACTTGCTAGAGAGAGAGTGAGAGTGAGAGAGAGAAAGAACGAAATTAATAGCAAGTTATTGCCATCCACACAATCTACCTAGTCAGCTTATAATGCGATTGTTTTTGTTTTCTTTTTTGTCGCTACTCCTGCTGACATTTTACTTACTTATAATATTAAATGAAAATTACTACTTTTCTTATATTGAGTATATCCTTTGTCAGGACTTTGTTTTATATTTATCAGTTTTTATGCCGCATTGTATGCAATCATCATAGCGCTCCTTTCAAACGATCAACTTTTTTCTATATTAGAGTATTTGTGGTAATTGTAATGCGATTTACTAAGTTTTTCCTCACCTCATTAAAAGTAACGCCTAGTTTTACTCAGCCTTTTTTGTGGTTGTTGTTGACGTCAATTTTGTTGTCAGCCTTGCCATAGCTGTGGCCAATGTTTTAAATGAGCTAGCCACAAAGCTATATAATATTGTGCAAATTTATTGTCGGATATTTGTATATATATATTTTTTATACGAGTATATTAGGAGGTATAAAAGCGTCGAAAGCTTTAGTGCGAAACTTTAATCCTCTAATAAACATTTCACCCTCAGGTCCGTTTAGCCCCCCAAGACAACCATCAAATAACTTTTTAGGTGGCGGACTGAACAACAGAACGCATGGTTTTTAATAAAATGGAAGGTTTTTAATAAATTGTCATGCTTCTGATTTTTATTCGATTGTTAATGGCCCATTTTAAATTTTGCACATCTTGTAGCTTCTCTGCAGCTCCATGGCTAATACGTTACCAGGAATAAGACCAACTATTACAATTGTGACCTTGTGAGATGCAATAAGAAAGGCAGACTCTATGCGCTATTACCAGCATAGGGCCCCAGGTGACACTCGATTTGAATGATTTTCGGATATGTGATAAAGGACAACTATCTAAGAATTATCATTAAAAAAGTTAGCTTGATAAAAGCCTTATTCTCAAGATTGTTTCACGGTAAATCATTAAGTGAAAAAACAAAGATACTTATATACAAAGTGAGTATCCACTCTGCCATTTTATACGCATTCCCAATCTGGTTCCCAATCTCGGTTTACGAAAGAAAGGTACTTAGACTTTGTATCAACAAAAATTTTGAATCAAGAACGAAACGATTCTCTAATAATTATGTTTACAGAAAAGCCCTCATAACTCCACTTTGCCAATATGCCTTACAGCTCCAAAGAAGAATGGTTAACAGTTTAGAATATCACAAAAATATTCTCATGAATGATATCTATAGGCGGGAATCAGCATTCAACTGGTCCGACTCACGTTACTTGTCATCTGTGGGCATTATCCATCTGGACAATTTAGCAGAGACCCGACCTCTGCCCAATTTTTATGCTAATACTTCTTCTAATACCCATAGGTGTTAAGATTATTCCTCATTCTTATTATGTAATTCCATTACATTAGTTCAAAATTTTAATCAATATTAAAAATATTCAAATTAAGGTGCCTTACATATAATTAAGTATCTCCTTATCAATAATTGTAACAAATACCTCAAATTGTATTTTTTCTATTTTTAGTTAATTACTTTTAAGATAAGAATTGTATCTATCTACTTTTAAGTCATTGAGATTTCCTCTAAAGCCAATAATGAGTACTGAGCAGAACTCATCAATCTACTCAAATAAATGTAATATTTAAAAAGCATATTCTCATTCACACTTCATTTTATAGCATGATGCTTTGTATCTCTTTATAATCAATTCGTTTTAGATAAAACATTATAGTCTAAAACACAAAACATATGTCTAACATAATAGATTGTACCTTATTACAATTATGTCATAAAATTTTAATTAGATTTGATTTGATTTGATTTTGACAAATATCTAAGGTTGATGTATACACAGAGAAAAATAGTGCCAATAGAATCAAAAAGATTTCTGCTAAAGATGTACTTAGATCAAGGGGTTTGAAAGAATTGAGGTATTTTTAAAAAGAAATCTTCTTGTTGCTGCACAAAAATTCTTCTTAATTTTATTTAAAAAGATGTCTTAATAATTTCTCATAAAATATACAGTCTTGGGACTTTTACGTGTTTATAAGATATTTCTTCTTAAAAAATTTAAGAAGGTAATCTTGTAGAGTATATTACTTTCCGTTCCTAATACATCTTCTTAAAATTATTTAAGATGTCGACCTTATAGCAATAAGGAGATATTCGAATACTATTGGCACATCTTCTTAATTTTATTAAATTGTCTTCTTAAAAAATTTAAGAAGAACGCATCCTACTTCTAGTATCTTTTTTTTCTAAAGAGAATTTAAGAAGACATAGCCAATAACTTTAAGAAGGAAAACTTCTTGGGTAAAAACCATAGAGAAACCTTCTTAAGTTTTATATACGTTATTAGGGTTTTATGTGACGATTTTTTTCTGTGTAAAAGAGAAAATCATACTGCAAAAAAAAATCTTACCATACAAATTTTTTTTGTAAAACCGAATTTTTATTTTTTATATAATGAAATATTTAACTTTTGTTTCCAAAATCTGGCAAAAAATATTTTTTTTTATTATCTCAACTGTAATATTCCAACATGTACCTATTTGACCACTGCGGGAAATACCGTATTTATTCCATCAAATATTGAATAAAAGATCATGAAAATTGAACACTGAATTGAAACAGTGTTTTTTTTAAGAGGTCTTGAATTTCATGTAAATTTAACACATGTGTATACCATTTATGTTTAGAATATTTTGCTTATTTACCATCGAAAGCATACCGTAGAAATTTATTTCCAACCAAAATTCGCATTATGTGCGGAATATTTACATTGAGAGCACATTGCATACATTACGGTGCGCATAATCGTCGAAATGGTCACATTATAATCAAAACGATGAATCGATTTATGTCTACGCTTACTCTTATGGACAATATTCATCACATACGAGCCAATACTGTGAGCACCGAAAAAGCCATTGCCGCTGTAGAGGTGAGTGTGACCAGGGACCCAAATTTATCAATGCGACGCTGTTCTCAACAAATCGGCCTTTGCTTGTCCACTACGTAGAAGATTTTCAGGAATAAACTTGGCCAACACCTGTATAAAATCCAACTGTTGCAGGACTGGAAGCCATCAGACCTTCGTTTGCGTAGTATGCTAGTTGAATGGGCTGAAAATCAATTGGAAGTTGAACCGCATTTTTATCGGGACATCATTTTCAGCAAAAGGGTACATTTCTGGCTTAACGGGTGCATAAATAAGCCAAATTGCCGTATTTGGATTGAGAACAATCCAGAATATCAAGAAAATGTTTCTGTCTGGTGTGATTTGCATGCACATACTTTCTGTCATTGGTCCATACGTTTTCAAAACTGAAGAAAGAGCCAACTTGATTGTCAATGGTGAGCGGTACAGGCAAGAAAATCGCGATTTCTTGGCTACCCACATCAAAACCAATCGTCTGTGTGCTTAATGGGTCCATCAAGATGATGTTCGTGAAACCATCACTTAGTGGGACGAACTGTTGGCGAACGAATCAAATCACATTCGGTGCGTTACTGGCGAGATTAGGACGGCTATGGTGATGCAAAATTAGATCGACAGGATGGTCTTAATAAGGCGTAAGGTGGCCTTACGCCCGAAATTGGGTTCAAACATTAAATGTCAGAAAATTTGGGGACTAATAAAGCCAAAATATTGGTCATTTCATAAAAAAAATTCTATACTTCTAAAAAGACCACCCTTTACAAAAACTTGAATTGAATTATACGAAATAGTTTGTCAACAAAACAAAAACAATATAAAAATAACACTTTAAAGGGCGGTATATTGCCCTTTTCGAAGGAAGGGAAAAAGAAAGAATGAAAACAACTGAAAAATACAAACTACACAACAAAAGCCACAATAACAATAACAATAACAATAACAATAACAATAACAATAACAATAACAATAACAATAACAATAACAATAACAATAACAATAACAATAACAATAACAATAACAATAACAATAACAATAACAATAACAATAACAATAACAATAACAATAACAATAACAATAACAATAACAATAACAATAACAATAACAATAACAATAACAATAACAATAACAATAACAATAACAATAACAATAACAATAACAATAACAATAACAATAACAATAACAATAACAATAACAATAACAATAACAATAACAATAACAATAACAATAACAATAACAATAACAATAACAATAACAATAACAATAACAATAACAATAACAATAACAATAACAATAACAATAACAATAACAATAACAATAACAATAACAATAACAATAACAATAACAATAACAATAACAATAACAATAACAATAACAATAACAATAACAATAACAATAACAATAACAATAACAATAACAATAACAATAACAATAACAATAACAATAACGATAACAATAACAATAACAATAACAATAACAATAACAATAACAATAACAATAACAATAACAATAACAATAACAATAACAATAACAATAACAATAACAATAACAATAACAATAACAATAACAATAACAATAACAATAACAATAACAATAACAATAACAATAACAATAACAATAACAATAACAATAACAATAACAATAACAATAACAATAACAATAACAATAACAATAACAATAACAATAACAATAACAATAACAATAACAATAACAATAACAATAACAATAACAATAACAATAACAATAACAATAACAATAACAATAACAATAACAATAACAATAACAATAACAATAACAATAACAATAACAATAACAATAACAATAACAATAACAATAACAATAACAATAACAATAACAATAACAATAACAATAACAATAACAATAACAATAACAATAACAATAACAATAACAATAACAATAACAATAACAATAACAATAACAATAACAATAACAATAACAATAACAATAA
The DNA here is from genome assembly GCA_914767935.1 of Coremacera marginata. Taxonomy (NCBI): domain Eukaryota; kingdom Metazoa; phylum Arthropoda; class Insecta; order Diptera; family Sciomyzidae; genus Coremacera; species Coremacera marginata. The sequence goes on from OU612043.1 coordinate 25,550,762, forward strand.
CAATAACAATAACAATAACAATAACAATAACAATAACAATAACAATAACAATAACAATAACAATAACAATAACAATAACAATAACAATAACAATAACAATAACAATAACAATAACAATAACAATAACAATAACAATAACAATAACAATAACAATAACAACAATAGCTTCTTTTTTTTATTTTACGTTCATATTTTCATACCCCAACGCGTACTGCGTAAATGGTATATTAACTTTGTCATTCCGTTTGTAACTCCAAGAAGGAGGCGTGGTAAATATAGAAAGGTACGTATATTTTTGATCAGCATCACCACCTGAGTCGATTTGCTTGTGTCCGTCTGTCGACACAATTACAGCCTTCATTTTAAAGCTATCGCAATGAAATTAAAAATATAAGTTTCTCTTCAAAAAGTTAAGATAAGGTTTGAAAATGGGCCAAACCGGATGAAAACCACGCCGCCGACCTCCCATACAAAGTGAGTGGCTTTATTTAAACCGTAAAATCTCTTTAAAATCCACAAAAATTGAAGAGATGCCACTTAAGCTCTGATATTCAATTTAAATATAACATAAACCACCACTATGAAATATGGAAAAATCGAATGAAAACCACGCCTACCTCCCATTCAAAGTGGCTCTATTCGAACCGTAAAATCTCTTTAAAATCTGCTCAAACTAAAGAAATGTCTTGAAATTTTGCACATAATCTCTGCTAATATAGATCACTATGATATTTAGAAAAATCTGATAGAAACCACGCCCACTTCCCATACAAAGTGACGCTTTTTAAAACGTAAAATCTCTTAAAAAGCCACAAAAATTAAAGATATGCCGTGAATTTGTCGCAAATCAACTTTGATATATAATATGAGCCATCTCTATGATTTTTGGCAAGATCGGATCAAAACCACGCCTGCCTCACATACAAAGCGACGGCATCAAAATTTTTTCAATTGGTTTCTTCGAAATTTTGTTAATTTTTACTTCGTGTCAAAATTGTTAATATACCTAAATTTTTTTTTTTAATTAATGTCCAAAAACGAGGCCCCAAAGAACAAGGCCATGTTAACTTAAAATTAAAGCTTAACACTTAACAAAATGTTTATATAAACGCGTACAGCTAAAATAAAACTGATGTCAGAAATGAAATTCTCGAACCCAATTCAACCTAAGACCAGTCTCACATTTATACGTTTTTATACAAAGATTGATCGTAAAAATTCATAATGAAAAAAATTCACAAAGTTCAAGGTATAATCTTAACGGCTGAACCACTGAAATTGGTTCAGCTGAAAAAAACCACCACCAAAATTTGTTTGTGTTTTTAGATCCCCTAGGTGGCACTATGGACGATTTAATAAAAAAATATATTTGTAAACCGATTTGGGCTAAATTCACACCATCAGAATATCTTTTGCAAAATTTGAACCCAAAAAAAATAATAAGATTAAATTCGGATTATCAATATCAAAAATATTAATTAATATCACGAATTCTACAAAATATTATACCTTAAATTGGTTGAATTTTTTTCTTTAGGAATTTTCTACTATAAATTTATGTATAAAAACGTATAAATGTGAAACCAGTTTTAGGTTGAATGGTTTTGCTCTACCTGTGCAGATTTATATACAAAAAATGTTTTTAAAAAATTCCTAAAAAAAGAATTCAGAAAATTGAAGATGTGATTGGGTAAAGTGCACCTCTATCGTCCCTTTTTTTTTGTTTTTTTAAAATTTATAAAACTTTTCATGCCCGATCCGAAAATTGCCCAGGCAACAAAAGTTTGCCTGCCTACTTCTACCCAGGCTACTTCTTATATATAAAAACTAAATTCAGTTCCAATTTCCAAATATTTATTTACATCTCTGATGGAATTTTCGGTGACGAAATAGAAATCGTCAATGTTCATGACAAAAAATATTACCTTGCAGCTCATGTCAAAGGGATGTAAAAGAAAAATAATATGTTCAGTCACTTGCCAACCCACTCTTACCCCTCCCCCCATTCCCACCCCTCTCCCACGTACTCTGCACATCCAATGCCTAATCGAAAAGTTGAAATATTTCAAGAATGTACAAGTGAGCAGATTGAGCACAAAAACTGCACAGTAGGCGAAGATGTTTAGGTGGGAGCAGTAGGTGACATTAGCCTTGCCTGCACTCAATCAATTATTTTAAAAAGAATGCAAGAATTCAGCATTTTAACGCCTGCAGTCGCGCAACAGACAGACACCAAGAAATGCGACTAATCTGTGGTTAAGCAAGCGAGCGAAAAAGTTTTGTGTGTAACGAGATACAAAACATTTTTTAGCGTAGCAAATTCTTTAGTGTACTTAAGTACAAAAATCACATTGAACTGAAGAAAACAGTGAATGAAAGCAGAACAAAGAAAATTAAAAAAAAAAGTGGAAAAAAGTTGTCGTAAACTTTTAAAAAGATGTGTCAGAAAAGACGATAAGTTTGAAAATTTTATGTGTGCATATGCGTGTGTGTGTGTGTGTGTATGTGTATGTAGGTGTAGGTTGCTCGTTTAACAATACATAGGCAAGCAAACACACACGCACATACTTACACAACATATGAACAACTGATGTGCTTTGAAGGCGAGTGCGGATCATCCACTTAAAGTTTCTCGAACCGGAAACGAAGTAGCATTGTTGTGATAAATTAACCCTCGAGAAAACAATTGAATCTAACACTAAACAAACACATGCACACCCACACGCACACTCTAACGCACACTTACTTCCACACATACACTCAAGTATATCATGTCCGAAAACAAGCTAGAGAGCTCACATCTTCTGTGTTGCCTGAGTGGCTGGCATTTCAGTTCAACAACAACAATAATACACACACATAGTAAAAAGACAACAACAATAGCTGTGCGTACTAAAAGTCCTTTCGTTGTCTGCAAAACTTTCTACTGCAATTTATAATTTCACTTCCCAAACTTTATTTGCTCTGCTTGCATTTTTGTGCTTGTTCTTTATTCTTTCTCTTTCCTGTTTTGTTTTTTTTTTATTTAATTTTTGTTGTTGCTCTAACTCTTACTTTGCTGCTTTGAAAACATCTACTACTTGTTTACATTTTCTCAGAATTTCTTAACAACAAAACTTAGTTGATATTGTGTGTCCAAGTGGATGGCTGTCTTGCATCTCTTGGTTTCACTCTTCCACTCAACAACAGTCACAATTCAGCACCCAGTCATCGTATTCTCCACCACTACTAAAACTATCACCAGCACCATCACTAACACCCTCACTATAGCTTGTTTATTGAGCAATAATTTCTGTTGCATATTTTAAGGCTTCAACCGACCGTTGCTGCCCTTCAGCTCTATTGCTGATATGTTCTTTGCATTTGCTAGTATTTTCTACAAATATTATTTGTACAAAATAATTTTCACAAAACAACAAATTTTCAATTAAAATTTATAATGAATTGAGAATTTTAATTGAATTACTTGTGTTGTTGTGTGGTATTGTTTTAAATTTAAACGAAATACAAATACAGGAAAACCTTTATTGTTTGAAGGAAGTTGTCCTAGTTGGTTCGACATGATGCGTTGCTGGTCGTACATTCAGTCATTTCTTCCTTTATTTTCTATAGCTCGCAGTAGGAGTTTAAATATGTATATTCTTGATTAATCTACTTTAAACAACAAATTTTTAGAATTTCTCAACGAATTTCAACTATTTTTTTCCCCCCTGTTTTTATCAACTTAAGAAAATTTCGAGAGCTATGCTTTTAACTGAAATGAAGAGAAGAATAAGAGATTTAAGTAGAATTCAAATATTTCTTATCCTTAATAGACAGAGATGAGGTTTTAAATAAATAAACTCAGATCACAAGTTCCTGAAATGCATCAAAATGTGTTTAAATTAATTTTACTCTAATTCCATTCAAATTTTTAAAGACATAAACTTTTATTAGTGTTTAACATTGATAAGTGTGCTTGCAGATTGCAAGGTTGACAATACACACACATATATGATTCAGCTGAAGATATGAAATACAATCCCCAATTTTAAGTCATTGTTGGAGTAAAGCGAGCTAATAGTGTAGCTCATTCAAATAATGTTTCAATGATCAGATCTTAGCAATGGATTGTCCGATTAAAGTTCATTTTGCACTGAACAATACCTCACCTCTAAAATTAGGTCGTGACGAAGCCTAATTTTAATTAGTTCAAAAATGTCTTCAAAATAAAGTTCTCTTAAAAAAGCTTTGGTTCGTGCTGTGGCTAATTTTCTAATGAACGAGGTGCGTGCGGCTAATGATGATTAGCCAGTCCAACTTAAGGCTAGTATTCTAGTCTAGAGGGATACATTTTTGGCATTTTTTAGAATTCAATAAAAAAAGAAATAAAAATATTTTAGCTATGCTTTTTTTTATTATACTGGGTTGGCAGCTAAGTAATTGCGGATTTCACTCATAGATGGCTTTAGTTGAATTTTTAGGTTTGCTGAAGTAATCGAAATGTCAAACACATTTTGTTATTTGATAGTTGGTACTTCAACTGTCAATCAGAAAAAAAAATTTTTTTGATCGGTTGTGTAGTTTTTGTTTGGCGTCTGTTGAAAAATGGAACGTTCAAAACGAAAATTTTCGTCATATTTGCTTTTTTATTTCCGGAAAGGTAAAAATGCATCGCAAGCTCACAAAAAGTTATGTGCTGTTTATGGTGACGAAGCTTCAAAAGAACGGCGGTGTCAAAATTGGTTTGCCAAATTTCGTTCTGGTGATTTTTCACTCAAAGATGAAAAACGCTCTGGGAGTCCAGTTGAAGTTGATTACGATCAAATCAAAGCAATAAACGATTCGGATCGTCACAGTACAACACGTGAGATTGCAGAGAAGCTTCATGTATCACATACATGCATTGAAAATCGCTTAGAACAACTTTGCTATGTACGAAAACTTGATATATGGGTTCCTCATTAACTGAAAGAAAATCATTTAACACAACGCATTAACATCTGCGATTTGTTAAAGAAATGTAATGAAAATGATCCATTTTTAAAACGATTAATAACTGGTGATGAAAAATGGGTTGTTTACAACAATGTCAATCGGAAAAGATCGTGGAGCAAGCCAGGTGAATCAGCTCAAACAACATCAAAAGCTGATATTCATCAAAAGAAAGTTATGTTATCAGTTTGGTGAGATTCCAAAAGAATTGTCTACTTTGAACTTTTACAACCTAACCGAACGATCATTTCAGATATCTACATTGAACAACTAACAAAATTGAACAATGCAGTTGAAGAAAAGCGGCCCGAGTTGACAAATCGAAAAGGTGTTGTATTCACAAAAATTATTGGAGCTTGGTTGGGATGTTTTGCCACATCCATCATATAGTCCTGACCTTGCACCATCTGATTACCTTTTATTTCGATCTTTGCAAAACTCCTTGAATGGTAAAATTTCAATAATAATGATGATGTCAAATCGTACCTGGTTCAGTTTTTTGCTGATAAAAACCAGAAGTTTTATGAACGTAGAATTATGATGCTGCCTGAAAGATGGCAAAACGTCATTGATCAAAATGGGCAATACATTTTAAAATTGTAAAAAGTTATTTCGTTCCATGAAAAAATTGTCTCTTATTTTCTAAAAAAAAATCCGCAATTACTTAGTTGACAACCTGATATGTTTATTTATAATTCAATAATACACACATAATTGAAAAAAAAAAAAATTAAAAATTGGAAAAATTACAGGCTGGAGGTGTGCTACGAACAAGGGCGCCTTCATCTTAACATGATTTCAACTCTTCTAGTCATCTGGAAAAAAAAATTCTTATTTCGTAAGAATATAAGAGTATCCCGGACTGCCGATGGAAAAATAATTTTTAGTTTTTAAATTTTGATTTATATAAAAATATTAAATAACAAAATTTGTATATAATTCTAGTCATAGAGGGATATATAAAAAAGGTCCATACCAAATTTTAAGTTAATCATTATGTTGAAGGACAATATGTTGAAGGAACCAGTGAAGGAACCAACTTTTTTTTCCACGAAGTCATATTCATAGCCATAACATCTTAGACCTCTTTCTGACTTCACATTGTGACGAACCTTTTTCTTGCCGAGGTATCACTCGCCGGTGTCCAGGGTTCGTTCACAAACAATTTAGTACACGAGGTTAAGTCTAGTTTATCGATTCTTGATGTTTATTATAAAATAGTTAATTTTTAAATAAAAATATAATATATACTATAAATTTGAGTTCTCGAGTTAATGATAAATTTGATAAATGATAAATTTGTATTTTATTTACTTAGTGTCAATTTTTCTCAATATTCGTGGGTAGGACTTAGAATGGAAACGTCGTCCTAAATGGCACAACGCGTAGGTAGAAGGTTTATTAGGAGGAAGGTTTATCAGCAGTTAATTATTTGTAGATGACTTACCCGTGTGGCTGCTGCTGCAAGACTCAATTTTAATTTGCCACCCGTTGTGTAAGTCACCCCAGCTTGACTGCACAGTCATGGTGCGTTGAGTTTATGTTTCAGCTGTTTCGTTGTTCTTGACATATCGCTTTTCACCTCGGGCTAGTGTTGCCATCCGGGTGAAATTAATTAAGGTGTATGTTACATGTTGATTATTGAACACAGTGCTGCTTTTGTATTTAACTACCCACGTTATAGTTGTTTTATTTACTGGTAATGTATTAAGAGGTATTCCGATAGTGCGTATACGTAAATGAAATAAATGTGATCAAGGTATTTTAATAAATTTCGACAGAAAGAAAAGAGGTCACGACTGGTACTGAGTGTGCGTCTAGTGTGTGTGGAAACGAGTTCCGACTTCCAACTTCACAACATCATGACAAATGTGATGTGAGTCTCAACGCACCTCTTAGTAATTCAGACCATTGCACCATCTCCGCTGTTTTTCTATACTCTAACCTTCGCACCTCCACGCCTGAGGACCCGAAAAGAACTGCATGGTTTTATGAAAGAGCAAATTGGACTGCAAATTGGACTGGTTTTATGGGAGAGCAAACAATTGGATGTTTCGCTGACAGAAATGTGAATGCCGCGGCTGCTATGGTACCAGAAATTATCTTATTGGCTATGCGGTTTTTAATTCCCAATAATTTGAGAAACATTAAGCCAAAAGACCACACATGGTTTAATGAGACTTGTAGGATTGCAGTCAGTTCCAAGGAGAAAGCTTTTCAGAATTGTCGCTCTGATAAGAATGCCGATACGAAAAGACTTCGCATTGACGCTAGAAATCGCTGTAATGCAATTTTAAAACGCGAAAAGTTTCTCCATGAAACTCGCATCAGCGAACTTCAGCGTTCTTCTCTGCTTCAAAGGGAGCAAAAACTTTTGGTCATTTGCTAAAAGACAAAAGAATCAAACGTCATCGACTATTCCAACTCTTTTAAAAGATGATCAAATCTTCACGGACTCTGCTGATAAAGCGAACCTGTTGGCCGGATTGTTTGCACATAACTCCACAATCCCAGTAAGCAATCAGCCACTACCTTTCGTTGAAAGAACGTCTACTATAATGCAGGAGATATATTTTCGTACGAGAGCAGTTAAAAAAGTCCTTACAAACCTCAACATAAATAAAGCCTCTGGTCCAGATGGCATACCACCACTTGTGCTTAAAGCGTGTGCTTCTAGTCTGGTTCGGCCTTTGCGTAACCTGGTTTACATCTCCTACAGGACAGGAGAGGTCGCAAGGGTCCATCCGGTACAAAAAAAAGGGCAATGCCACGAACCCTGCAAACTATCGACCTATAGCGTTATGTTCTACGTTTGCCAGAGTTATGGAGAGCTTAATTAACTTCAACCTTATGAACTATCTGGAGCACAATGAGATTCTGAGCGACCGTCAGAATGGTTTTCGTAGGGCCCGCTCTACTGGTGACCTTATGGCGTTCCTTACCAAAAAATGGAACCAATGCGTTCACTTATTCGGTGAGAGCAGGGTTGTTGCTCCAGATATTTCAAAGGCGTTTGACCGAGTGTGGCATAAAGCACTCGTGTCAAAACTAATTGCAATTGGTGTCTGTGGTAACTTTGCTCGATGGATCACGTGCTTCCTTAAGAACCGAACGATTCGTGTCGTAGTTGACGGCATATCGTCCAGAGAGTATGCCATCAACGCAGGAGTACCACAGGGCTCAGTTCTATCGCCAACTTTGTGTCTGGTTTTTATCAACGACCTTATGTCATTGACTCATAACCCAATTCTTTCGTTTGCGGATGACAGCAGCATTTTCCATTCATATTCGTTCAAAAAACGCCCAAGCTCTTTGGAGATTGAGAGAAAAAGGCAACATATGAATGACACACTTAATAATGACTTGAAAAAGATCTCCGAAAGGTATCTTGCTAATAGAGTAAAATTTAATGCCAGCAAGACACAGTGTTGTCTGTTAACCAACAAGCAAATCAATTGCCCCTTAGCTCCCCTCAACATGAACGGTGTAGATCTTTTGGAGTCAGTTGCTCTCGACGTTCTGGGCATAACAATACAATCAGATCTCCGGTGGAATGATCATATTTTTGATGTGTCAAAAGAAGCAGCCAAGTGCCTTGGTATTTTAAAACGGTGTAAGAAATACTTAACTCCATCTGAACTTCCTTTAATCTATGCCTCATATATAAGGGCGAATATGGAGTACAATTCGCACATTTGGGCAGAGGCTTCAAGATCATATTTGGTTATTGAAAGTATTTTACGCATTTGGAGCTTGCGATATATTTGATAGGAAATGAAAATATTTCATCTTCTCTTAACTCTCTTGGGTATCGACGCAATGTTGGTTGCCTAAGCCTTCTGCACGGGTACTACCATGGGAAGTATTCCTGGGAGATACATGGCCTGATGCCACCAGTTCGTGTGATTCCTAGGTCCACTCGGACAGCTCTCCAAGCCCATCCCTTTATCATTGCCTCTTTGCCCAATATAACATCGCATTACCGAGATAATTCGTTCTTCAGTCGCTCAGTAAAATTGTGGAACAATCTCCCTGCGAACGTATTTCCCGGCAGTTTCAATCTGTGTAAATTTAAATCAAATCTTCAACGACACTACTTCATCTTTCCACCCTTCAACTAACTATCACCAGTCTTCCGAACCAACACAATGCTTTCACATTTATGGGGGGCATCCCCTGAGCGTTGGTTTAGTATAAAAAAAACAGAATCTATTTTTCTCAAAGAAAGCTTAAGAATAGGGAAGCGATGGAGCACCATATCCACATTTGTAAAATGACATCTGTCATATCCGTAATTAAAAGTTACTTAGAAATTCTCCTAGGTATGTCTCTTTATATAAAAATCGTTTGTTTATTCCTTATTTTATGAACAATGCATTCAATTTGTAGCAACATTGTACATTGTAGCAACAAAGACAAAAGTGCCTGCACTTTTCAAGTGACATAGTATAGGTTGGTGGTCTGGTTGAATAAAACATAGAACGTGTACAAAAATTTTTAAACGCCCTCAAAATTTTAATTTACCGTTCAAAACCCGGTTTTGCGTTCTTTCACGCACTAATAATTTACCTATTTCCGATTTCGTAACAGTTTTGTAAAGATAAAATATAAGCATTTTGAACGATGTGTAAAATTTTGCAAGAATCTTGCAGTTAAGATCTGCAATGTTAAGATCTGCCTCTTTTCTGGTTTTTTCAAATTTAAAGATGTGTTTAAGAAAAAGTTTCGTCAAAGACCATAACTTTTGTATACATATATAAGAAAAAGTTCACTTGCAAGTAAAATGAGTGTTCATACTTGTAAATCGATTGATAATTTATGAAGTTATGAAAGTTTTTCGAAAAACAAAATTTTCATGCCGCAACTCGGGCGCTTCCAAAAAAAATCGAAAGTAGCTAAAGCAAAACAAAAACAACGTGCTGTTGTTGTTGTCATAAATAAATTTAAAAATAGTTTGCCAAGCTAGCACTACATTTCGGGCATTATATCGGATATTATATCGGATATTGCATTTTATACAATGTGTGCGGGTTATTTGTTGACAAGCAACATCGTTTTGAATTAAAAAAATATTAAGCCGTCATAGAGTCACACAACATTTTTTTCGAACTCACCTAAGCCGAAAGTCGTTGGTATGAATGCTTGCAGTATGCTTGCTCGGTTCGCTGCGCAGCTTTTAAAAATTATGGAGAAATTATGGAAAATACGACAAACCATTTTCAATACCCATGATTTGGCCAAGCCAGATGATCCATAAGGCGGAGAATTGCTACTTCTGCTAAACACGTGGGTCACCACTATAAAACTCGCGAGCACATACATACATACAATAAAACGAGTTTTTAGAAGCCTGTAGAGAAATGGGATGACGAATACCGATTAAGATTCATTTTCTACATGCTCGTTTGGAATCCTTCCCAGAAAATCTCGGTCAATTCAGCGATAAGCAGGGTGAACGATTCCACCAAGAAACATCGAAAATTGAAAGCCGTTTCGAAGGAAAAAGTCAAATCAAAATGATAGCCAATTATTGCTGGCCGCTTCAAAGTAAAACTCAGGACTCATCTTACAAACGCATGCGATCAAGCAAGCACTTTTAGTCCGGATCTAATTCATTTTTCGACATAAGAAACTTTTGTTTTCTTAAAAAATGTTTATTTCTTCGACGATTTCTTCAATCGATTTGTAAAAGCGAACACTCATTTTACTTGCAACGGAACGTTTTTTCAAATATGTGTAATGAGCTGATAAACAATGATGAGAATGATAACAATAATACATAGCGCTGTTTTGACTTATTTTTCTCTTCTGATAGTTATTCTATTTCTCTTCTTTCCTATTGATTTCTTTTTTACTCCTACTTTTATATTGCTTTATTTTTATATGAATTTATCTGTATCTTTATTCAACAACTTTATTAACAATTTTTGTAAAGTAATCTGGTTATTAGTTTTAAGGATCAGTAATGAGTTTTATGTTCCTAAATTTCACTCATTGATTTTTTGCGGTATGTCTAAAGGTTCTGCGCTCTATTTATACTCTAATGATTGGTCCTAACAATTTATCTAATGGTACTAACGAAACTAGTAAGGTTCTTGTGAATGTTTTGTGTAGGCAATTCTCCGGTCTTAAAATTGCTCATTTTAATGCTCGAAGTCTTAACTCAAGTAAACTTGATTATTTAAAGTATGTGTTTGAAGACTCTTCTATTGATGTGATTTGTGTATCCGAAACGTGGTTTTGTCCAGAGGTCAACGACTCTGCGTATGTGTTAAATAATTTTAACTTATGTAGGAATGATAGATTAGACAGAAGAGGGGGTGGAGTAGCGATTTACTGCCACAAAAGCTTGAGTGCAAAAGTCATAAAAAAATCTACTAAAAGTCCTGTTGAATATTTAAATCTTTGTGTAACTGATAATAATGTTAAAATTTGTATATCTTGTGTTTACAACCCTTGTAAATTTAATAATCTGAACTCTTATTTTTCTGAACTTTCTGATTTATCAATTGATTTTAGTTACTTTGTTATTTGTGGTGACTTTAATGTTAATTAATTGTGTCATGACAATTCAACTAAATCTATCTATGCTAATGTTTCGTCTGTCGGTCTGTCAATTGTTAATGAAACTATGCCCACACGATTTTCTAATAATGATACTCCAAGCCTTCTGGATTATTTTATTGTCTCTGATGTCTCGTCTGTTCTATTGTTTGATCAAATATATTTTCTTTCCGATCATGATTTAATTTTTTGTACACTTGATATATCGCTATCTCGCACCACTACGTCCAATACCATTACCTACAAAGACTTTAAGTGTATTGATCTTCCGGCTTTAAATAATGATGCATGTTGTACTCCATGGAATGGCATCTGGCTTTTTTCAAATGTAAGTAAAAAAGTAGATGCCTTAACTCAAAATATTAGCCATATTTTTGAAACCCATGTTCCTACGCGTACAATTGTTATTAAAAAATGTATCTTGTCCTTGGTACACGTCCAGTGTGCAGAATGCAATAAAAAACCGAAATAAAATGCACAAGCGGTGGAAAAGAAATCCAACGTTGGAACATTGGGAAGAGTATAGAGTGGCAAGGAGTGCTTCAATTCTTATTTGCAGGCAGTCCAAGTTAAGATTTTATTCGAATAAGCTGAAAACGTCGCCTCCTTCTAAAGAGCTATGGAAAAATCTAAGAAACATTGGAGTTGGCAGCAAGCCTACAGTTAGTTGCTGTGTTAACCCAGATATCATGAATGATTTTTTCATAAATAATAATGTAAGCCCTTGTAATCATGAAGAGTTGATAGATGTCCTTGTTGAATTCAACTTTCAGTTTGAAAATTAAATATAATGATTTACATATAATGAAAATTAAATCGAATGCGTTTGGTGAGGATGGAATTGCGATCAAATTTATAAAACTCATATTGCCTCTCATAGTAAGCCCACTAACGCATATAATCAATCATTGCTTCACTTCCTCTTCTTTTCCTAATTCCTGGAAAATTGCAAAGGTCATACCGGTAGCCAAAAATCCCAAGCAAGCGAGCCCAGTGATTTCAGGCCTATTAGCATTTTGTCCTGCTTGTCAAAGGTATGTGAAGCTATTATGGCTGATTAAATGTTGAATTTTCTCACACGAAGCAATTTTTTGTCCCCATTTCAATCTGGATTTAGTAGTAGCCACAGCTGTGCAACTGCTACTCTCAAAGTACTGGACGATCACCTTATGATGAAGGCCTTCTTACACTACTCTGCTTGATTGATTTCTCTAAGGCATTTGACACAGTAAATCATTCCCTACTTTGTCAAAAACTAAAAAATTATTATGGGTTTTGTACTAGTACTGTTAATCTTGTAAGAAGCTACTTATCGAACAGGATTCGGAGAGTAAATGTTGACGAAAAGTGCTCTCAATACAAGTATGTTTGCAGTGGAGTTCCTCAAGGATCTGTTCTCGGGCCGCTTCTATTTTCAGTATTTATAAATGACATTTTTTCCGTATGTAAACTTCATCTTTCCCGCCGAACGTGTCTTCTTGAAGATTTAAGCTACAGGTTGAATGAAGATCTCGATAGTGTCCATAAATGGGCTGTTAGGAATGGTCTTCAACTGAATGCGCTGAAAACATATGTGCTACCTATTGCGAAAAACAAAATCTGATTAGATGACATTCCGCACCTGTACATAGGAGACAGGAAGCTGAAAATAGTAAGCAACGTAAAGAGTCTTGGTTTCCACATCAATTCTTCGCTAAGTTGTACCGATCATATCAATAGTGTAGTCCGAAACATTTCCGAAACAGTCCGCCCAGTTTACACCTGTTGATACCAGGCGAAAATTAGTGTTGCAAATGATAATCACCGCAATAACTTACTCTGAAATTATTTATAGTAAACTAGATTCACGTTCTGAGCACAAACTGCGAATTGCGTTTAATCATGCGACGCGATACGTCTACAATATACAAAGGTTTGATCACATATCCCAGTTCAAGAATAGTATACTTGGTTGTGATATAATAAGCTATCTAAATGCTCGTAATTGCATATTTCTTTATAAATTGATTCACTTTAAAATGCTAAATGAAAAATTACAATTTTGTCAGTCAAACAGAAGTTATATGATGATAATACCTAACTTTAATTCCCTAAACTCTACCAGACTATTTTTCGTTAGTGCCATCAGATTATGGAACGCATTACCCAGTCACCTTAAATCTATTGGAAATGAGAGAAGCTTTATGCCGCGTTTCCATGTGATCTTTCTGTATCTTATCTTATCCCATATCACAAAACACTTGCTATAAAGAGCGAGACGCATATATGTACTTTTTGCTATACAAATTTGACATTTGCGAAATTTGTAAACAAATCATAAATTTATCAAATTCTGCGGCAGTTAATAAATAAATAAATAATAAATAAATAAAGCAATTTAACAACTGCAGCAGAATAATTTCAATACACACAGTTCACAGGTTCACAGCGGAGGGTGTTTTGGGGAATCTACCGAAAAAATCACTGATGCTTTCCATAAATGCGTTTAGGAACTCTCTGGCCAACTTTACATTGCATGTTCCCGAGTCAGGAAACCATCTGCATTAATTGCTTAGACCAAGAATGTTTATTTAAAAACATACCTTTTGAGCTGATGGTGATATTGAATGCTATGGGTTTTTTGTTTATTTTCCAATTTGTATTTACTTGTAACTTTTTAATATTTTGTAATATTGCCAAACAATTGTTGATATTGGCACAAAAAACTTGACAGCTTGACTAAACACAACCTACAACTATAAAAATGAATGTCTTATTTATAGCATGTGATCAACTTTTATAGCAAAAGTTCAAGAAGTTGAACTTTTTCGATCTTCTATCATCACAGGGGATATCACATGCTATAAAAATTAAAAAGGTGTACCTGTTTCTCACTCACATTCATCAACGCCATTAAGTAGGGCTCACATGCTATTTCTTTCTTACAAAAAATGTGATACTAGAAGACAATAGAAGATCACATGGAAACGCGGCATTAGGCAAGCCGTTTTAAAATATTTTGCCTGATTGCAAATATCTTTATATAAAATAAAATAATCAGATTTCTATTTCTATTTTTTTAGCTCCCTATTAACATTTGGTCTTGCTCTCTTTCTTATTACAAAAATTATAAGAAAAAATTTTTTATGTATTTTTATTTTTTATTTTACATTTCTAAAATATTTTTACTTTCTTTTCCTTTTTATAATTCATTTTTATTTTCATCAATGTCAGCTATCTCTAAAATGTATATTTTAATTTTAAATTATACCATTGTATCTAGTTTTTAAGTTATGTTAAATTTTTAATCTCAGAGCACCTGTTATCCAAATGCTTTGTTTATTAAGAGATCTTTGTTCTTATTATACTGATATTATTTTATTTTATTTATTTATTTATTTTGTAATTTATTGATACATGGTATAAGTACATTAAGAACTATGTTCTTTTTAAGTACAAAGGCTTAATAACAGAGCAATTACATTATATAAATAAATAAGAAACAATATATATGTATATTCAAAAATTGTAAATCAAAAATAATTGTAAGTTAAATCACATGAAAAATTGACATTTGAAATTAAAGAAAAGGAAAATCAAAGGATTTATTATTATAAGTAAAAATTTTGGAGAATTAAATTAGAAAGAATAAGTTTTGCAAAAAGGAAAAAAATTAAGAAGACAAAATTAAGAGAGAATTGAAGAAAGGTATTATTAAAGAGATAGATATAGAGGCAAATAAACTGATAATTTACAATATGCTCTGTGAGAAATGTGCAATTGTGGCATTCTTAAAGCGTTCATATCCGACAATTGATTTCAAGTTTGTTGGTAACGCATTCCATAGCCTGACAGCGTTAATAAAAAAAAGCCTTGTAGAGTTTAAGAAGTTAAAATTCGGCAAATTGAGCATATGACTTCTGCGCGACTGACTAAACTGTAATTTATCATATAGGTATGATGGTTTTTTTAATTTGATTAATTTGTGAAGAAAGATGCAATTTCTGGCATTAAGATAACTTATATCACTTAATTATATCACAACCAAGTATACTATTCCTGAATTGAGCCAAGTGATCGAATTTCCGTAGTCCATAAACATAACGGGTAGCATGATTAAATGCAATTTCTAATTTAAGCCGGGACCGTGAGTCCAGCTTGCTATATACATGTTCAGAGTACGTGATCACGGGAAGAACTAGTTGAATAACCAGTTTTCTCCTTGTATCAACAGGTGTATACTCAGCCGACATCCTTAGATTACGCAAGATATAATATACTTTACGAACAACGCTGTTTATGTGGTCAGTACATGTGAGAGTACAATTAATGTTAAAACCTAGGTTACACACACTTCTAACTAGTTTTACGTTCATGTCACCTATAAATAGTTTAGGGATATCCTCAAAGCAAATTTCATTTTTGCAAATGGGCAAAACATAAGATTTTAGTGCATTTAACTGGAGACCATTTCTCTGAGCCCATTGGTTTATACAAAGCAAATCCTCATTCATTCTGCATACCAAGTCTTCTAAAAGACTAGTCCTACTAGATAAGTAAAGTTGTACATCATCAGCATATGCGTGCATTCTGGAATACTTGCAATTAAGAAAAATGTCATTTATGAACACAGAAAATAGAAGAGGGCCAAGAACAGACCCCTGGGGGACCCCACTGCCAATACACTTATACTGTGAGAATCTATTGTTCACCTTAACCCTTTGAGATCTGTTGGTCAAGTAACTTTTTAACAAATTAACAGCACTTTCACAAAATCCATAAATATGTTTAAGTTTACGACAAAGAAGTGCGTGATTCACCGTATCAAACGCTTTCGAGAAGTCAAGCAAACATAACAATGTGACTAAACTATTATCATAGGAGCACCGTATATCATCAAGTACTTTTACTGTAGCTGTTGAACAGCTGTGGCCAGCACGAAATCCAGATTGAAGTGGAGAGAGAAGATTATTATTCGTCAGGAAAACTGACATTTGTTCAGCCATAAGAGCTTCACAGACCTTAGATAGTGACGACAGAATACTTATGGGCCGGAAGTCCTTAGGCTCGGAAGCAGTGTTATGTTTTGCCACAGGCGTGACAGTAGCGATTTTCCAAGAATCAGGAAATGACGAAGTAGTGAGGCAATGGTTAAAAATATGTGTAAGAGGGCTAAGAATTTGACCAGCAATAAGTTTTATAAATTTTATATTAATTCCATCGTCACCAACCGCATTCGATTTAACATTCATAATGGACCTTGCTACGTCAGCTTCACTTACACAAGTAAATTCAAAGATTTGTTCAGCAGCGGGACTAGAAATTATTAAATAAATAAATAAATAAATAAATAAATAAATAAATAAAACAAAAAAGTTATAGTATTTGACAAAACTTTTTCTAAAAACCATCGTAAAAGTTGAAAAAACCGGAAAAAGTCAATCACGTTATATTTGCCTAATAAACAAAGATAGTAACTGCAAAATTCTTGCAAAATTTTATACATCATCAAATGGCCTATATTTTACCTTTGCAAAACTTTTGCAAAATTGGAAATAGGTTGATAACTGTAGACTTACTGACCTATAAACACTTGAAGGTACGCAAAACCGGTTTTTTACCGGTAAATCCCGATTTTGATGGTGTTAGAAAGTTTTTGTACACCGTTTCGTGTCGTACTCAACCAGACCTACAACCTAGACTAGTTCTCTTGAAAAGTGCCGGATGACTGTCACACCGTGTTATTTTAGAAAACAATACCTTTTTCAACGTTTATTCTTTTGTCGCAAAGAATATTTTAAGAATTTATGTACATAAATTAATAATTATATATATTTTTTTTAATAATATAAGAATTGTTTCCTTTGCTTAAGTCTAGGGTAGCAACTGCCCCCTTCCACTCGAACGAACACCTCTATGTCTAGCCAAACCGAGGAACAAAAGCAATTTTTTTTCGGGGTTTACTTAAACCGTCACTGCTCAGTCCTTTTTTTATAAATCGAAATATTGCAAACACGTTAAAAAAAGTTTCACGGCAATTCGACAAACAGTTTAGAAGTTTACTGGGAAGACAACAAGCAAAAAAAAAATGCAAGCAAACTTTCAGTCTATATTATATTAGTAAGATAAATTCCATAGAAAATCATGAAATTTCAGTTAAAAAAAAAACAATTGAGCTATTTTTATATCAAATAGCAGCCAAAATCAATACAAAGCCGATTTGGTAAACTGATTCACAAAAAATAGAGTTTGCTCGTTGATGCAGACTGTAAATAAAAGTTCACCTTTGCCAGAGATTTTTGTTTTTTCTTTTTTTGAAAAAAAGATAAATCACATCTAAGCAAACACAAGCAAGCAGCGTAAAATGCTATTAAAGGACATTTATGAGATAAGTGTTCCAGCTGTAGTAGGACAGCGATACACAGCCAGCGACATAGCTCAGTTCATTGTCAGTGTAATGTTGGTGGTGGGTAGACTGGCAACCGCGTAAATGTCCTTGCTGACAATTTGAAATCGCTGCTGAAATTCGCCAAAGTTGTAACGGATTGCTTGGCCGGATGCGACTCATAGGAATTTGAGCGTTAAAAAAAACACGTGTGTGTTTGTGTAACAATACCACTTTAACTGCTTGCTTCGTGTGCTATATACGTAGTTCCAATAAAAACACCAAACATTTCTTATGTGCTCCTCGTTGCTGCTTCTGTAATTGTTGTTGTTGTTGTTGTGACTGTTTGATTTGTTGTTGCTTGCGTTACAGCAAAAATATATCGCATTCTCATAAAAAATTATTTTATTGCCGCAAAAGGAAATCGTCGTTTGTCCTCGTTATTTTGTTTTATGAGATCCTCGCTTGTTTACCACCGGCTGTATTTTTGTTTTTCTTTTTACTCTTTAATTTTTATATCTTTTATTTTTATACCGTATTTTGTTTCTGTTTTTTCGTTATTTTTCTGTATGTAGCTATTTGTTTTTTTATATGCTGCGACATGTTTTCATTTTTCGCTGCATTTAAGCTCAACTCAGCAAAAAAAAAAAAAAAAAAAAAAAAAATAAAAATAAAACGGATTTCTTTGGTTATCATAAAAATGTGAATGTTTTTTTTACGCTTTGCCTTTAACCCATTTATATTAAAAGATGCTACAGTTGGCGCATATTTTCGAGCCTGTGTTTTTGACTCAAAACTCATATTAATGGAATAACTTTAAATTTAACCACTACCTACGCCTATTTCTTGTCTGTTTTTAAAGCTATACGAAAAAATGTTAACTTTATTTATTTAAATCTTACTAATGATGATGTTTTTTCTATTTTCAGGTGGGTATAAATTAGTGTGCAAATACTTTAACAGCGCATTTGGTAAGCTTAGGGATATAAGTTTATTTTTAAAATAATTTAGAATAAAAAAAAAAACTTTTGCATCGATATTGATTTTCAAAATTTGAGGCAAAAAATGCGGATTCAAGAATAAGAAAACTTTTCTCACAATAATTGACCATTATTAATTAATATTGTTCTTAATAATTAACCTTGTTTAAATAATTAATTTCCAAATTTTTTTTCGAATTTCATTAATGTTATAAGGCATTTGAAGAATCAAGTATTGAAGCTTAATATTTGAGTATCTTGACATCACATAAGAAAACTTAAATCTAAATATTTTTATATATCTTATTTGAACAAGCAAGAACAGATTTTTATATAAAGTATTATTCCTAACATATGCATAAAGTAATTCCTGCTCTTAACATAACTTTAATCTCAAAAACTGAGATCGTTTTAAATAGTTCATTGATTATTTCTACTTTGTTAATTTTTTGCGTGAACTCTTTGTTAAATTCTCATTAAACATTTTTTTTTTTTTTTTTTTTGGCTATATTGCTTTTTTATTTCCAAAACAATATTATAAATCGACGTATATGCATAACTCTGATAGAATCGCTATATTTACTTTCATTTAAACAACTGAAATACACCAAATAGCGCAGATTTTCAAATTTAACTTAATTGTCATGTCTTCACAGACATTGTCTGTCAGACAATAGCGCAAAAAAATTACAATGAAACTACAATTTATGTCGAAACTGTCACCAAAGCAGAACTATTGCAATAACTCTGAAGTTTTTTTTTTAAACATAAAGGTAACTGACATAGTAATACTGCTGTTTTTAATAGCAGTAACTCTTTGCTCCAATTAATTCTTAATCCTTTTTTAAAATTGGGCACCAATTCCATTTTGTGTATAAAAGCACCACTGTAGCAGAAACAGCACAAGAGGAAGCTTACAAAATGGCTATAAAAGTGGCACCACTTGGTAAATGCGCCGCACTCTTAACATGAAATTGCAGTTGTTGTTGTTGTTGTTTGATTTTTTTGCTTAGTACCTTTCAAAATGTAGCATATTGTAGCGTAATGTTTCGTAGTACTGCCGCTTTGTTGAAATTGGCTAAAAGCTTGAGCAAATAAAAATTTGTATAAAATTTGTTTTTGGATAGTCAGATAAAAGAGATTATAAGGAAAAAGAAAAAGAAAAAAGAACTATTCAGTATACAGTAGAAGTGCAGCAAAAAGTTGCAAAAACATAAAAAAGCCATTCATCGCCACTTTTATGATAGAAAAAATAGAGAAAATTTACAAAATTTGCGTAAATCTCATGCGATGTTTAAGGTTTTTAAAAGTGTAAGTAAAGTAAAAAGTGCAAAAACAATAAAGACTTAAAATATCGCAGCTTCTAGAAGATCTGCAAAAATCACTTGAAATTAAATAATCTAAAATTGTAGTTGCCACAATGGTGTATGATATTTTTAAAGCATCCCAGGCAACAATTTCACTTAAATAAGCATTGAGTAACATTTTGGGTCGACACTTTTTTTTTAATTTTTATACGCAATTGGTATCAAAATTTGCGTACTTTTGCGCTGATTTAAAATACGCTTGCAATTTTTTAAATAAATATAACATTTGGCCCTCTACAAGAGCTTTTCTGACTGAAATTTTAAGCTGGGCCGATATTTTTTTTTTTTATTTTGCTACGCAATAGTTATCAAAAGCTGCGTGTTTTTGCGCTGATTTAAAATATGCTTACAATTTTTGAAATGAATATAGCTTTTGGCCCTATACCAGAGCTTTTTCTACTGAAATTTTTTCAATTTTTATCAGGTATAAAAAAAGTACAGTTTTTTCAGAATTTGTATGTTTTATTTTCAAAGTATATGAGCGATTTTTTCATATCATGGCTTATCATGTGTAATTATTTTGTTTATTATATTTTATTTTAAGCAAAAATAATTTTAATGACGATTTTTGGACAAAGCGCTCTAAAAGTATTAAGAAAAAGTTCATAATCAGACAGAACTTTAATAGAATTGCTGTATACCTCTGTTATGTGGAGTACAAATAAAAGAAGTTTGAGTCATAAAAGCTCTGATAGAGAGGCAAAAGTTATATGGAATTAAAAGATGGTTAGCTTATTTTGAAACTACGTAAAAATACTCAACTTTTAGTTCCTTTTGTGTTTCAAAATAACAAAAAAAAATTTCCATATAGCATCGGCCCAGCCTATTGAGTAAAGCTATAAAACTTGAAAGCTATGTTAAGCTATAAAGATATAATAAATATAACATTTGGCCATACAAAAGAGTTTTTCTGACTGAAATTTTAGGCTAGGCCGATATTTTGTTTTTTTTTTAATTTTAATACGTAATACTTATCAAAAGATGCGTCTTTTTGCAATGATTTAAAATACGCTTACCGTTTTCTGACTGATATTTTTTTCCAATTTTTATCAGGTATTTTGTTAAGAAAATCTCGGCCATATTTGCAGCCAACTTACTAATTTGAGTCACTAATATAGGTTTTATTTCGTATGTTTTATTTTTGCATATCGTGGTTAATATTGTTTATTTTATTTATTGTATTTAATTTTATGCAAAGATAATTTTAATAACGATTTTCGGACTAAGCGGAAACTTAAAAGCTTTGTAAAGCTATAAATATTAATAAGAAATTTTCTAGCTTTTAGTTAATAAGTTCAGTAATAGTTAATAAGTAATTAATAAGTTCAATTCAAGGTCTATGCAAGGAGAAAAGGCGTATGAAATTAGTTACTTTATTCAAGAACTTATATAAAGACTTCATATATGTTTTATAAGCACATGAATAAATTTCAACATAAGATTTTATTCAAGGTCTATTCAGAAACTCGGAAAATCCGCCCAACACATCTTATTTCATTTATTGTTTTTTTTTTTTATTTTATAAGAGAAAATGCATTTTTTTATGTATACCATGGTCACCACCCAGAGTAGATTGAACTCGCAACTTTTGTATTGGCAACTGCACACACGGTCCACAAGATTACGCAGGAAAATATTTTTAAATAGCGTTCAAATTTAATAGAAACTATTTTCTTTGAATTTCATTGAGTATAACTTTATAAAAGCCTCAACTAAAACCATTTTATATAAGAACTTAATTTGGCGGCCATTAATTGCTTTGATAGCCCTGCGGTTTAAGAAAACAGGATATCAGTAAAAAGTTCCGTGGCTCGACGCTGGACACAGACAAGGTTTTTTTTTCTTTTTTTTTTTCTATTAAAGAAATAAAACTAGTAAGGATGGAGCTTCGGCCGGGTACCGAAGCTAAAAGAACCCCCCGCGGCCATATTGAAGTATATTCGAAGTCTTTAGACACGACATACACGATGAAATTAAGTTTTATACATTAACGGAAGTTTTCCTATTTTGATGACGTCATTTTGTATGCGAGGTAGGCGTGGTTTTGATCCGATCTTGCCATATATCATAGAGATAGTTTAAATTATATATCAAAGCTTATGTGCAAAATTTTAAAACATTTCTTTAATTTTTCAGATTTCTAAAAGATTTTACGTTTAAAATAAAGCCAATTTGTATGGGAGGTAGGCGTGCTTTTCATCCGATTTCTCCAAATATCATAGCGATGATTTATATTAAATATCAAAGCCTATGTGTAAAATTTCAAGACATTTCTTTAATTTGAGCAGATTTTTAAGAGATTTTACTGTTAAAATAAAGCCACTTTGTATGGGAGGTAGGCGTGGTTTTCATTTCATTTTTCCAAATTTCATAGACAGAATTGAAGCCACATTGTATGGGAGGTAGGCGTGGTTTTCATCCGATTGCTGCCAATGTTTGTAATACATATCGTCGCTGCGCTGACAAAAACAGTGATGTGTTTTTTAGCAACTCTTCAGGAGAGCAAAAAAATTATTCCTGGTGTCCATAGGCAGTATTTTGCAAATGTCATATTTAAATTAAATTAAATTAAAAATATGGTATTCATTTGTGGAAACATAAACCATTTCTTTTTTGCCCATTACGACGTGATGAACATTTGGGGCGGTTTTAAGCACAGAGCTGTTTTTATACATGACTTTAATTAGTTTTCTTCATTTACTTTATGACCTTCCTTGCCCTCCAATGTGTCAAAAATTGCAGTTTTTATTTTGTTCTCACTGATGACAAGTGTTTTTTTTTATTTAATTATACTTAAGTAAAAATCTTCTTGAGTACTTCCTAAAATATATAATTGAATAAAGCCTTGTATAAAAAATTTAACAAAAAAATTAAATTTATTTTACGTTAACAATTAAACTTTTAGAGGCTCTTTCAAGTAAAGCTTGAGTGATTTACTTGAGTTGGAATAAGTTTTAATATTCAGGTGAAAATGGTATCTGGGAATATTTCACTCTAACCAACTAATTCATATCGAGATATGAGTGTTGTTTTTGATTTCTTATTTCTTATTCCTAAAGCATATTCTCTGTTTGTTTTCATTCGAAGAAATAACTTAGATATTTCGGGCTTCTGTAACTTGAAAATAAGTTTGTAAGGTCGAGTATGCTTCCTTTATCTAGATACTTTATCTGGAGTCCAAAAAACATTAAAAAAATATTTTCAAAATTAGCTCTGCGCTCATAAAGTTTGAAAGGACAACTATCACTCTATAATTCTCATTTAATACTTTTGGATCTCAAATCTCTTGAGTCAAGGCGTAAGATTGTATTTATATGAGCAAATTTCAAAACAAACGGCTTTTCTTTGTCCCTGCTTTTTCCAGTTTTTTTTTCTCTCAAAAGAATAAGCACAAAAATAAACTAATTATATAGTGTTGTAAAATAAAATTCATAAGCGTACTGTGTGAAAGATTAAACCGGTTACAAAAACACTGATTGGACCTTATCAGTGTGGCTTTCGACCTGGTAAGTCCACCATAGACGAGATTTTCACGCTACGGCAAATCCTGGAGAAAACCCACGAAAATCAAATTGACACACACCATCTCTTTGTCGATTTTAAAGCTGCGTTCGATAGCCCGAGAAGGGATTGCCTATACGCAACAATGTCTGAGTTCGGTATACCTGCAAAGTTGATTAGACTTTGCAGAATGACACACGCAGCTCCGTCAAGGTAGGAAATGACCTCTCCGAAACCTTCAATACCGAAAGAGGTTTCAGGAAAGGCGATCCACTGTCTTGCGATCTCTTTAACATCATCTTGGAGGGGATCGTACGAAAGGCCGGTTTGCATCGTAATGGCACCATTTTCTGCAAAGGCGTTCAGCTCCTTGCGTACGCTGATGATATTGATATTGTCGGCAGAACCAACAGAGACGTTACCGCTGCTTTCGCCGCTATCGAAAAGGAATCAGCCAAAGTGGGTTTGACGATAAATTAGGGTAAAACAAAGTATATGCTGTTTACAAACAAGGGAGCGCGGCGTTTAGACTCCCACGTTTCATCCGGCAGCTATAACTTTGAAGTAGTCAAGGAGTTCGTTTACCTTGGCACCGCCATTAATACCAAAAACGAAATCAGCCTGGAGATAAAGCGCAGAACAATAATTGCTAATAGGTGCTACTACGGGCTCAGTAAGCAACTAAGTTCCAGAGCCCTCTCTCGATCGACAAAACTAACACTCTACAAGACGCTCATTCTACCTGTGCTGCTTTATGGCGCTGAGGCATGGGTAGTTTCGCAAACTGACGCAGCCGCTCTGGGGGTGTTCGAGAGAAAAGTTCTTCGCAAAATTTTCGGTCCTGTTCGAGTCGGCGATGACTATAGCATCCGAATGAACCACGAGCTGTATGAGCTCTACGATGACATCGACGTAGTTCGGCGTATAACTGTGCAGCGACAACGCTGGATGGGTCATGTCCATCGTATGGACGACGAAGCTCCAGTGAAAAAGGTGCTCGAGGCAAGGGTCGCTGGTCAACGACGACGAGGGAGACCATGCCTCCGATGGATGGACCAGGCTGAGGAAGCCCTAACCGCACTTGGTGTATCCGATTGGAGAAGGCGCGCGCAAAGCAGAGGCGCCTGGCGAGAACTGATGAGGTCGGCCGAAGCCCGGATACGGGTTGTTACGACCACCTAAGTAAGTAAGTAAAATAAAAATCATACATCTGTGGTCACAAAGCAAAACAGCCTAACTCAAAATATCGTAAATACGGGTTGTTTTATTTTCCTTACATCGTCTGTTTCCCGAAAGTTAACGGAAGGATAGAATATGGAACTACGATTCTTATCTAATATAAATAAACAATAAAAATAAAAAGAAAATACATCAATTTGCATTCTAAGTTCTTAGAAAGTGTTTTAAGTTTTGGTTTTTTTAATTTTTAAAGTTTATATAACAGTAACTTTTTTGCAAAATTTGTTTTATCACCGCTTTGTGTCAGGAGTGTTATGTTTCACTTTATTTGCTCTAATCTTTATTTTAGTTAATGATATGCCGTCAAATGTATAACTGCAAGTAAACACATTTATTAAAACAATTCCATAAAAATATTAATTTTTTTATTCAAACTTAATATGCAACTCATGATTAGTATAGATTAATATGTCAAGAGTGTTGTCAATGATTTTGCGATTAAAAGTATTGAAAATAAAAAAATAACTTTTGTATTTGATTGCTTAATTTTTAGCTGTTTCTTGTATTTTGAGTTTTTGGTGCAGAACTGTTTTCAACAAAAAAAATTAAAAAATCGTTAAAAGTCTTGAGTTTTGTATCAATACTAACGTCTATGCCGCCGAATTACAAATCTGTTTTTTGTACTAAACCTTTTTTAGCTTTTAAGACAGCCAAATTATCAAATACTAAAATCCAGAAATTTTTAACAGACTTTTATAGTATAACACTCAAGACCAAAATCGGCAAAAACTTAAAAAAATAAATTTACGCAATTTTTTTAAGAGCGTAACAGTAATTTTGGATTCTACATTAGTTTTTACAACAGCAGCCATGTTTACAACTTCAAATATATTAAAGTTGAACAACGTAAATATTTCTTTTCATATCCATATTTTTTTAAAATTATCCATATATGATTTCTTGTCTGGAAATATTGATTGTCAATCACTCTTAAAACGTGTACTGCTAAATTTTCCATCCAAGAAGTTTAGATTTTATAAACTGTTTTTTACTTAACGTTGTAAGGTTAACTAGGCTCTAAATGAGCCTTTGACAAAAGATTTGAGTTTTCTTCTCATCACGATGTGGATTTCTCTAAGTCAAAAAATGTTTTTAAAAACACTGTACATGATATATTTTTAGTCAAGTTCCAAGTATGCTGGCATTAAATAATTAAACTTTTTGTTATTATGTTGTCCGTAAGGATTTTGTATTTCCATTAGACTTAAAAATATGAAATGAAAACCATGAAATGTGATTTGCAGTAATATCAATCCAATGTTTTCCCCTTTACAGGTTTAACAATACTGATATACGTATATAAGCTTTACTACGCGTGTATTTTTTGTTTTCACCAAAATAAACTACTTTAAACAACAATAGAGAAAACAAGTTTGCACTTCTAACTGATTTTGTTTTTTTTTTATTTTTTTCATACCCATTCTACCCGTCCTGTCATGATTGCTTTTTGACATTTATGAATTTCCAATTTTATTATTTTTCCTTGTTTTCTTTCGTTGTGTTTGTCTGTGCCAGAGCTTCTAACGGAGTGGGTGGTTTCGAAAAACATATGCTGCTGATACATATGTGTGTGTTACACAAAAGAGTGATTCACCAGCTGTCATGTTTTCACAGTCAGTGAACTAGTTTTTCCACATTTTCCGTTATCTATTTTAGTCGAACTTTTTATGTCATTTACTGCTTTTTTTTCTTATTTTTAATATTTTTAGCCAGCTGACTGTATTGGTCACTCAGGCGAATGACTAAAAATCCGATTTTGATGATCAGCTCGTTATTTTTCAATTCTTCATATTCCTTGTTTTTTTTTTTTTTGTTTTCTTTTATAAACTCTTTGTAGCAAATATTGAATTTGAGCTATTTAAACTAAAGTTTAATTTTAAGTGTTCAAGAACTTGAATTTTAACTTTTTTAAAGACTCTTCACTTAAAAGTTCATTCATTTGTTGTTGTTGTTGTTGTTATCTGTTTTTGTTTATTAAAATATTTTAAGTTTATCTCAGCCAAACATATGTTTTCCTGCATACAAATCCGCAACTGCAGAAGAATTCATGCAACTAGCTGTAACTTTCAAAGACTGCGCAGATGATAAGCTATGTAAAAGTTTTCAAATTCCACGAAACAAAGTTTTGCAACACTGTTTTTAAGTGTTTCAATTGCATTTATATAGTTTTAAATATTTGGAATTTTTCTTGGTAAGCTTTTTCTGTAGTTGTTTGTTGCTTGTTTGTTTTTTTTTTTTTTTTTGCATTTTTATTTTTTAACATTTTATCGAATGTGAGCTTTTGTTGTTATCGCAATAAAAGTTTCCGCTCTAACTCCGCCCTCTTTTTGCCCAGTATATACAAGTAACGCCCAAAGAAATAAAACCATGGAAGTTCAAAAAGAATCTTCTTTTCAACGATTGTAAACAAAAATGCTCACAAGGCAGCAACAATAAAACAGGCAGGCAGCAGCGTTTCTTACTACTCCACTGTGGCGGAATATCAAGTGCGCTTGTATAAGTGCGATTGTATGTTTGTATTGATGTTGTGCCACCAGCTCTTGATGGCTTGATTGTCGACGGAATGGAATTTTGTGCCACGGGCAGTTTTTGGTGAATTTATTCTGTATCGCTAACAGTTGCCATGGAAGTGGTGTGGTACACACACACACAAATAAAAGAGATGAGATTTATGTCACTTCAAAGAACTTAAGGTTCAGGGCATGAAATTCAATGCACTCTGTAAATAAAAGTATAGAAATTTATATTTATCGATTTGATTATTTTGGTGAATTCGACTTTATACAAAATTCTGGAGCAATTTATCTATATTAATTGCTGTTTCGTCTTAAGCTTATACTATTTAAATGAAATTAAAAGAAAGTGTCTTAAAACTGCTTTTAACTTTAAGCTTTTTAATTATATAAAAAAATATTCATGAATAAAAGAGTTGCAAAAATGGGCATAGATTTTCTTAAGTGTTTTGTCATAACATTGATTTTAAATTTATGAACTGACTTCATGCCAACTTTGCCACATAATTTGTTAATTGAATTTAATTGATATAACTACGCCTCGAGCAATGATTTAAAGTGAGTGTGTCTGTATTTGAATCTACGTGTTATCATAAATTATATAAACAATTTGGAAACAATAGCAAATTGTTTTTCTATTTGCGTGAGTGAGTGAATCAACTGCAAGTAATTGTTCTAATTCAAGTCACTTCCAAAATATTGAGCCAAATTAATAATCATACACTTATACGCCAATCACAGGAAAAACCTATTGTATTCAACAAAATATATAATAGTTTAACAATAACAATAAAAACAAATTCTAATATAAACTACACATAGCTCTTTAGCTGAAGTATTGTAATTGGAGCGAAGCTCCCATGGTGCAACTCATTTGAAGAATGTTTCAATGATCAGATCTCAGCAATGGGTTGGTTGCTTCCAAAATTTGGTTGCGACGATGCCAAATTTTAATTATGGTATTTAAAAAAAAAACCACCTCCAATCGAAGGTTTCAATGCAAATAATTCTAACTTATATATTTTAATGTGCGTTGTACTGGGTCTGCCAGAATGTGCATTTTTTTTTTAAGTGAAAACTTCTTTAGGCGCGTTGACCACTTTTAGGTAGAAAGCAAAACTATAGATACGCGATATCATCACGCTGCTAGCGATATCAGCACGCTGTTAGCGTAACAGAAATTATTACTGTACAGAATTCCTTTTTAGGGATAACCTAGCATCGACCAATCACAAGATCGAAGCGATTACCAACCCGATCACTGATTACCAGGCCGATTACAAAAGCGATTACCAACCGATTACCGAACCAATTACCGATTACCGAGCGATTACCAACCAATTACCGAACCAATTACCGATTACCGAAGCGATTTCCAACTGATTACCGAACCAATTACCGATTATCAACCGATTACCGAAGTGATTACCAGCCGATTGCCGAACCAATTACCGATTATCGAAGCGATTACCAACCGATTACCAATAACAATAGCGATTACCAACCAATTACCAATTACCGATGCGATTACCAACCGATTGCCGAACCAATTTCCGATTATCGAAGCGATTATCAACCGATTCCCAATTACCGAAGCGATTACCAACCGATTGCCGAACCAATTACCGATTATCGAAGCGATTACCAACCGATTACCAATAACAGATGCGATTACCAACCGATTACCAATTACCGATGCGATTACCAACCGATTGCCGAACCAATTTCCGATTATCGAAGCGATTATCAACCCATTACCAATTACCGAAGCGATTACCAACCGATTGCCTAACCAATTACCGATTATCGAAGCGATTACCAAACGATTACCAATAATAGAAGCGATTACCAACCGATTATCAATAACAGAAGCAATTACCAACCGATTACCAATTACCGAAGCGATTACCAACCGATTACCAATTACTGAAGCGATTTCCAAACGATGCCTAACCGATTACCGGTAACCGAAGCAATTACCAACCGATTACCGAACTAATAACCGATTACCGAAGCGATTACCATCCAACTACCAACCCATTACCGATTACCGAAGCGATTACTAATCCATTAGCGATTACCGAATCGATAACCAACCGATTACCGACGCGATTAACAATCGATTACCAACTACCGAAGCAATTACCAACCAATTACTGAGCTTAATTACCGATTACCCAACCAAAGTAATTGTGTTACAAACATATTATACATAAATATTAAAAAATACCAGTTTATACATTCAATAATGCATAAATTGATAAAAAAAAAATAAAAAAGTAGAACGCGTCTGATTTGCCGACTCTAGCTACTTCGGTAATTCATAACAGCTTTATTTTTTCATAGCTTTAAGTTTTCCCTTTGGACGGAAGTTCCCCCCCGCCCCCCACTGCCTACATTTATTTTATATATACTATTATATATTGTGCCATGGGGCAACTCATTTGAAGAATGTTTCAGTGATCACATCTCACCAATGGGTTGGCTGATTTAAAATTTTGTTTCACTTAACAGTTCTTCGCTTCTAACATTAGGTTATGACGAGGTCAAATTTTAATTAATTCAAAAATTTAACTCAAATTAAAAGTTTCAATGCGCACAAACACAACGTATATATTTTGATGTGTGTTCTACTGTATTGTTGACGATTGGTTTTTGAAAGATAGTGTCTTGCAAATCCTTTATAAATCTAATATACGTATAATCTAAATTAATGCCTAACATGAGAAAGAATTGAATACTCCTTAGTAAAAATGAGTGTTTTTATAACAGTGCAACAATGTATATCGTATAGATGATAGTTTGAAAATGTTTTGATAGTAAAAATTTAAATTTACAAATATGCCACACTCAATGAAAGAATTAATAGAAGCATGCAAATTCGACACTTTAATACATTTTCGATAATCTAACAGGTCATTCAATAAGTCCGTAGGATAAGTAAGAAAAAAACAAAATTTTGATAAAACTCGATTATATTATTCAACATAGTTGCCTTCGAGAGCGTAATACAACGAGTATAGCGATTTTCCAACTTTTCGATATCACTTTTATAGTACGATAACTCTTTCTCGTCAAAATAGTCCTCAGTTTCAGCGATTACTTCATCATTGGACTGGAATATCTTTCCAGCAAGCATTCTCTTGAGATCTGAAAACAGGTATAAGTCGCTGGGGGCTAAATCTGGAGAATACGGTGGGTGCGTAAGCAATTCGAAGCCCATTTCATTCAATTTTGTCATCGTCTTGGTGAAACAACACTTTTTCTTTTGCAAATGTGGCCGTTTCTTGGCGATCGGTTTCAGCCTTCAATCGATCCAACAGTGCACAGTAATAGTCGTTGTTGATGGTGGTTCCATTTTGGAGATAGTCGATGAATGTTATTCCTTTCGCATCCCAAAATACAGACGCCATCACCTTAGAAGCCGACTGTTGGTTCTTTGCTCGCTTTGGATTCGGTTCTTTGACTACTGTCCACTCAGCTGACTGTCTTTTGGATTCTGGTGTGTAATAGTGAAGCCATGTTTCATCCATTGTCACATATTGACGATAGAATTCGATTTTATTGCGGTATAACAGCGCCAAGCACTCCTCTGAAGCATCAATTCGTTGTTGTTTTTGGTCGACTGTGAGCTCACGCGGCACCCACTTTGCACAGCGCTTTCGCATACCCAAATGTTCGTGTAAAATGGTAAAAACACTACCATCTGATATCTTTACAATGTCAGCTAGCTCGTGCACCTTCAATTTGCTATCGTTCATAACCAATTTGTGGATTTTTTGAATGTTTTGTGGAATAACAGTCTGATTTGGGCGTCCACTGCGCTCTGCATCATTTGTGCTGGTACGGCCACGTTTAAATTCAGCAATCCACTTTGTTACCATTCTACCAGAGTCCGAATAATGTTAATGAAGCCATTGTTCGGCTTCCACTGTATTTTTTTTTTTCATCAAAAAGCAATGCTTTATCAAAAATCGAAATTCACTTTTTTCCATTCTTTTTTTTTCAATAAAAATAGTTGCACACAAAATGGTATAACTCGCTAATCGATTGTCAAATTGTTGTCAAATTTGTATACGTATCATTTAAAGGTTGGTACTAAATAAAAATCATATTGAAAAAACTTAGTAACGCCATCTATGTGTCATCCTATGGACTTTTTGAACGAACTGTTATATGAAAATTCACAGATCTAAGAATAAAACAAATTTTATATTCAAAGTTACATTCGTAAATATTGCAGCATGTGCTGTTTCAATCAATGCAAGGCCTACTTCGAAAATTGCTTTCTAAATTTTTCAAAACTCAATTTGGGGAATGCCTAAAAGTATGCTAATTTTCTGAAAAAATGCTACGTTAAGATCCAAAGTCTTAGACTGCACTGCTCGTTCAGAGTATTGAACGAAAGACTCAATTCAATCATAAAAGACAGTAAAGAGCTACTGAATGTAAAATTTAACATAAGTATGAGTTTCTCAAGTAGATATGTCTCCGTGGCTCAGTTGGTAGAACAGCCGACTATGGATCCAAGCGTAGTGTGTTCAATCCTCGGTGAAAGCAAATATATGAAAAATTATGAAATAGCCATTTTCTTCGTTTTTGTACAATCAGTGCAGCGAAGTGCTGTGTTGTTGTTTTCATAAGAACGATATCGTTTCATTGGTTTTACCCCCCATCTCGCTCGCCGTATTGTTGCATATGTTGTATACGCGGCTATAAAAGTTTCACTTAAAAATCCTCTTGATAACCAACTGTGTCACGAAAGTAAAAAAAAACTGCGATCTAATTCTGTACGTGAATATTGAATTTTTCAGTAAATGTTCATAAACAAAAGGGACAACTGATATTTCCCATGATATCGCCATTTTGAAAATACTAGTTGGCTTTATGGAAAAAGACAGTTCTTGAACTACAATTGATATGAAGGCAAACTGCTTTTTAACCAGTTGATTGCACTGAAGGAGGGAATGTTAATAAAATAAATTAGCAATCTTCCCAGGAATTTCATTTTTGGGTAAAAATTTCACTTCTACCGTGCGTGGCGGCCACACACATATTTTTTTTTGCATTATAAAGCTTTGCAAAATTAAAAAAGAAAAACTAATCTAACGAATGCTTTCTGAAAGGTTTTGGACTCCAATAAGCTAAGAAATTGCATAAAAAATTTCAACGTAATTTTCTACATTTAATAAAATTATATTCGTTTGAGTTATAATTTCAAAAATATATATTTTTATATATCAGGGACTTTTTGAGCATCAAAATCTATAATTCAAAATGGTTCTTTAATATACAAAATTTTTGAAGTTAAATTCAACTATAATGATTATGACTTTCACTAATTCTTTTCTTTCATTTTGCAAAAAAAAAAAGGGACATTGATTAAGCGGAGGTTCTTAAATGTGTGTTGTAAATATTGAAACTTTCACATTTTCAAGTAAGTTGACATCATTATCTCAGTTTTTCTTAAAAAAAAAATCACGTTTTGTTTTTTATAATATATTTTGTTTTATTTTTCCATACTTTCTGGACCCTATGAGGGGATGGAATCCTTAAAATCCCCCCTTGGCTACGGGCTTATATTACACTCAACATTTAGGAAAAATAATAAAACTGATCCCTTCAATAACCACTTAATTATCTCAGCTTGCACACGAACTTCGAAAATTACGTAATTGATGCTTTTGAGATGAATTTATTTGGGCAAAATTAAAGAATGCATTCGAAACACATTTCGATATTTCGATATAAAGTTTCAACATATACGAAAGAATACCACAAAAAAAAGAAACAATTTATGTGAGGTGCGAGAAAAGATTTATGCGCGACATTTTGAATTATTATACTTCATCTCTAGAGAAGACGGACGATGGACATAAGAAAATATATGCAATTAAGAGAAATGTCCAAATGAGATAAAAGTTTTTGCAAACATGCAAACACAATACAACAAAAAAGAAAAAATTCTATAGAATTAGAAATGACAGCTGGTAGGAGTGCGTTGGGTGCACAATCACATAAGCACAGACTAAATAATACATCACTTCCTATGCATGTATGTGAATTTTGGTGGCATGCGGAAAATGAGAAAGGAAGTCTTTATTACGCATAAATTTCATAAGGAATCCATAGATTAACATATAACAGGCAGTTCAGCGAAGAATTCTGGATGTCCAAGTTAGGCTTTACATACAATTGATCGAGGAGGAGAAGGGGAACATATAGAGTTAGAATGGTTTGTACACAAAGTGAAAACATTTAATATTTATTTATGTTGGTTTGATTTATGCGTATTTAGTGCTTTACACATACACACACGCGAATAATCACAACTTAAGCTCACGCTACCTAGATTTGTTTGAGTGTGTTGAATGAAATCCAATAGAGTGCAGCGCTCTAGTATACCAGCTACATCATCATGATGAGGATGATGATGATGATGACGCTAGGCTTTACGTACGAAAATGAAAAATGTTTGAAAAGTTTACGCTACGCAGCATTGCAACTTTAAGTAAGAAATCATCATCGGTTAACATTATGAATTCAAGGATATTTTTGCTACTTCAGTGATTTTTATAGGTGAATAAACAGCATTGAGGAGACATCGACGACGACGACAACGACAGGAACAAATGTTCTTCCAGATAAACTCGATGTTTTTCTGCAGTTAATGCTGGTTGTTGTTGTTGTTGTTGTTGTTGTAGTTGTTAGTTGTGCTGTTTGTATTGCTATTGCTGTTGATTGTGATCTCATTGCTGGAGCAACAACTCATAGATGCAGAAATAAACTTCATGCTGCACTTGGAAACATTGCATTATGCAAGTTCATCGCAATGAAAGCGAAGATAAAAATTAAGTTCTCTCAAAAAAAAAAAAAAAGAAAAGAGACTTTCGCTTACTTTTACTCGTAGCTCAATACCAAGAAAATTTGAAAAATACCTCAACAATTTCTTTCGAATTATTTATCTGCGGTTGTTTTTGGTGTCAGTGGGTTGACAAAAAATTTTGCTCAAGAAATTTAATGACTTTTTGCCCTGATTTACAGCCGCTCTTTGTGAACAGTTATCAGCTTTAAAGCAGTTGCTGCTTATAGCTTTTTACTTAAAGCCACATTGCAAGCATATTTTTTTTTTTCGCTATTTGATTTTGAGTTGATAATTTCTTTGCACAAACATATTTTTTATATTTTTTGAAATACCCGGTGTTACTCGGGAGCTTGTATCAGGCCCGTAGCCAGGATTTACCTTAGGGGGGGGGGGGGTTTTGATAAAAAATCTATAAGTAGATACCAGTAATAATTGAAAGAAAGGATATGAAAATATTTAAGCAAATCCGTTTTCTTTTAAGACTATTTGTGAATATGCCTGCTTTTAAATGACCATAAGAGAGAAGAGAAGTGTTAATTTAATTTTTTTTTACAAAACAATTTTGAGTTCGTTGAGTCAGTTTTTTGATTTTTGCCTATGGTTTGCTGAAAAATGGTCCAAATTGAGAATTTTTGATTTCTTTTAAAAAGTATTATTCCGAAAATTAGCACAAACAGTAAAAATGTCTGTGGCAAAATTTTACTAATTCAACAATATTAATGTGAACGGTAAAAATAGGTCAGATTCCTTGCAGTTTATTAAAATCAAAATTAAAATCAGCTATGAAAAATGCAAACATTTTTTAATAAGTTCAGCTGGTGAAGCTGTATTCACAACTTTTATGGACATTCCATATAAACGGGAGAAAACAAAATTTTAGTCTTTAGATTTGGTTTCTTTTTTGCTATCTTACGCTTTTGTTGATCCCCAGCTTGTGTACAACTATTTGAACCTGTGTGAAGCCTAGTTCGAGTTATCGTTAAGGGCTAAAATATTACTGTTCTTGAAAATGATTTCGACAATTTAAATAAATTCAAAAGAAAATATTTGAAGATCTTTAAAAATTTAACAGTTTCATTTTCTCATAATTCACTTACAATAACAATTACTATATATATTTTTTTTATTAAAATTTTTTGATTAGAGGAATCGACTCCGACAAAGTCACATTTAAATTTCAGACTATTTTTCAAAAACCGTAATTCAAATACTGGTTTTTGCACAGCATCAGTATCTTATACCCAATTTATTATATAAGATATCACATGAAAATAAGTTTATGTTAATATTAAAATAATTACTCTGCTAGATAAACTTTTATAAAAAGAAACAGTAACTTTTTTTAATATTTAAGAATTTAATCGGTTGTGGATTTATATTTAAATTATTTGCATATTAAAAACACTAAAAACAAAATTTTTTTGAACTTCTAAATTGTTTCTTAATTTTTTAATATAATAAAAATAAACATTTTAAAAATGCTGTTGTTAATTTTTTTATGAATATTTGGTATCATGATTAAAAAATCATCAAATCGCTATAAAATTGGACTGTATAAAATTTTTTACAAAAATTTTTCCATATTTAGATTTAAGGTGATTTTCCGAAACCTGTTATTTGGAAATGGCTTCGCACAGGGCTAAAGTTTTGTTCCAAGTTAGAAATTTTAGATGTTAAAATTTTTAGTCATTCGATTTACGTGGAATACCCCATAATGTGTCAATTTTCGTGCTTCATATATTTTTTACACTTTTAAAAATGAAAAAAAACCCACTCAAATGAATGCTTTTTCAAAAGTCTTGGCTCTAATAAGCTTACCCAGCAAGCCATAGTTGACGACTTTGTCGAAATTCCTACGAATTCATAACTATTTCGAGCTGTCTTAAAGAAATCGTTACAATTTCGTTACGCAAATATCGGAACAGTTTCACTTTTTATACGAATTTATAAAGAGTTTCGTTATGCGACTATTTGTGAAACACATTGAAATGCAAACAGAGTAAACTTTCCTTTCTTTCGAACTGTCTGAAAGGAATCGTAGCTTTTTCGTAACATTTCGTTACGAAGTCGTGTCAACCGCTACATACGATATTCTTTACGATTTCGTAATGAAATCGGATTCCGAAATCGGAAAGATTGCGAAATGTTTGTTACGATTTCGTTAAGAATATTTCGAAATCTTTCTTTTTTAAGAATAGTTTGTTGCGAAATCGTATGAAGAGGTTGACATGACTTCGCAACGAAATATCGTAACGATTTCGTAACGAATCCTAACGAAAATGTTACGAAAAGGTGATGATTTCGTTCAGAATGTTCGAAAGAAAGAAAATTTTACTCTGTTAGCATTTTAATATGTCGTACAAGCCGTCACATAACAAAATTTTATATAAATTCGTATAAAAAGTGATACTGTTCCGATATTTGCGTAACGAAATTGTAATGATTTCTTTAAGACATTTCAAGATAGTGACGAATTAGTCGGAATTTCGACATAGTCGTCAACTATGGTTTGCTAGGTAGATATGGCATAAAAAATGTCAAGCTAATTTTCTTCAATTTACAAAATTATTATCGTTCTTTCTTTCATATATATATTTTACTGAATATCAGGGACTTTTTGAGCATTGAAACTGATTTTTAATATATCAACTCCTTGGAGATGAATTCCAATATAATGATTGTGACTCTTATAAGCAAAATTAATCTTTCACTTGGCCAACAAAATTTTTCAATAATTAAGTGAAGTTTTCAAGAAAATTAACATCATTATCACAGTTTATCTAAACAAAAAATTACATTTAGAATTAAATAGTCTCATTTGTGTTAATTCTTTATACTTTCTGGACCCTAAGGGGGGGGGAGGGGGTGGGGGTTGAACACCTGAAACACGCCCCCTTGTCTACGGCCCTGGCTTGTATAAATAAATTGTGTCATTGAGTTCTCGTTTTCCTGTATTTATTGAACCAAAATAATTTGTATTTTGTATTTTGTATTTATTGAGCAAATATAAAAGCATATAAGAACAGATTTCTTTTGCATGCCGCAGATTGAAGTAAATAACAACTTATAAGTTTAAAACTTAAAATTTAAAATTATAATCAAAATGAAAACTAATAATAAAATATAAAAATCGGAACTTAGACAGAAAAATTAATTCACAAATTTTTGTAGGTAATAATCAACAATTTTGATAAAGTTAACAAGAATGGACAAGCTCATAGTTTAAAGATAATGGTCAATTAAAGGCAACTTCGAAAGATCTTAAAAGAGAGAAGGAAGAAAAAAAAACGAGTATAGATAAAAGTTAAGAAAAGTAGTTAAAAATCAAATGCTTGAAGGCTCTATAATTCGAAACCACACACTAATGTGATTAGACAAAGAATTCCACAATCTGATTGCACTTACGAAAAACAGTCTGCTAGCGTTTTTGTAAAAGAAGCTCGGGATCAAGAAATTCATACCTCTGCTAGACCTACAGAACTTAAGTTTTTCAAAGAG
Organism: Coremacera marginata; assembly: GCA_914767935.1. Classification (NCBI taxonomy): domain Eukaryota; kingdom Metazoa; phylum Arthropoda; class Insecta; order Diptera; family Sciomyzidae; genus Coremacera; species Coremacera marginata. The sequence goes on from OU612043.1 coordinate 25,588,627, forward strand.
GTCAAGTGGGCAAGGCGAGTATATGATCTTATGCAGGAAAACTTTTTAAAAAAAAAAACAACCGACTGCAAAATCACTACAATGTAAAAAATAATTTAAAAATACTTTTCCTTTTAATTTCTTTGTCATATTTGATAATTTGTTTTTTCAAATTTTTTCTTATTTGTTTTATTATCATAAATATATTAATTTCTTGATGAATACAAAAGCTTTTAAGGTCGACGCTAATATAATCAGACTTTTTATCAGAAGCGCCAACTTCAAAGCATTTGTATTCATCAAGAAATTAATATATTTATGATAATAAAACAAATACGAAAAAATTCAAATAATAAGATTTCATATATAATAATATGTTTAAATAAATTATCAAATATGACCAAGAAATTAAGAGGAAAAGTATTTTTAAAATTATTTTTTACTTTGTAGTAATTTTGTAGTCGGTTGTTTTTTTTTTTAAAAAAAGTTTTTATTTCTTCCTTTTTAGAGAATATGATAAATTTTCGAAAAAAGTGTATAAACAACATAAATACAATTGTTCTGAAAAAATTTGTTCTATTGAATTCTGAAAGTTTGTTGGTTATTTCAAATATCTGTCTCTTAAATTTTAATTAGATGTCAAGTGTTTTGAAATTATTATACCCATTCTTGTAACGAGTTTTAATATCCTGGTGTCAATATAATTCGAGATATAGTGTTTTTCTTATATTGCCACGCCGCACTTTTAAATAAGCGCCCACTTTCTTGAGCGTTATTCCCAATAATTGTGCCTACCCCTGTACTTTATTTCAGTACCCCAGCGTCAATATTAACTGAGATAGTGTTTATCTAGTATTACCACGCCCATTACTGGAATAACGCCTACTTTATTGACCGTAATTTTTAATAATTCTGCCAACCCCTGTACTTCAATAAATTTCAGTGCCCTAGTGTCAATATTATTCGAGATACACTGTTTTTCTAATATTTCCACGCCCAGTAGTCGAATTTTGCCCACTTTCTTGACCGTAATTTATACTAATGATGCCTACCGTATACCAAATGGCAGTACCATAGTATCAATATTATTCGAGATATACTCTTTTTCTAATATTGCCACGGCCATTTGTCGAATAACGCCCATTTTATTGATGGTAATTTGTAATAATTGTGTCTACTACACTAAATTTCAGTGCCCTGGTGTCCATATTATTCGAGATACAGTAGTATCTAGTATTGCAAGATCTAGTATTGCCACGCCCATTTGTCAAATAACGCTAACTTTATTGACCCTAATTTTTAATGATTCTGCCTACCCCTGTACTACAATAAATTTCAGTGCCCTTGTGTCAATATTATTCGAGATACACTGTTTTTCTAATATTGCCACGCCCAGTAGTCGAATACCGCCCACTTTATCGACCGTAATTTGTACTAATAATGCCTACCCCTATTAGGCCGTAACGACTGAACCGATTTAAGTTTAATAGCGAAAAAAACTTGCGAATAGATGAAAAAACAATTTTGGACAACTTTTTTTTTTTTTTTAACCCATACCGACCCACCCCCGTGACCTTTTGTAAACGCAAAATCACGATTTTTTTGCGTTTTTTCACCATAGCGTCCATACTATTGCAGATGCGTTGGTATAATATACTGGAAGTTAATGGACAATTTGAATACAAACATTTTGATACATCATTTAATTATCTGGGATATCCGGTTATCGAGATATATAATTTTGAAGAAAAAATCAAAAAAGTTCAAAAATTCAATTTTTTTTTTTACTTTTTCAATTTTTATAAAAAATCTATTTGAGATAAGTAATTAAATGCATAATATTATTTTTTTTTAATATATTACACGTCTTTTGACACCCAATTTCTTACTCTCCAACTTTTTTTTAACCCATACCGGCCCAATGAATAAATTATATGTTTTCGAAAAAATATACATTTGGAGCATAACTTCCTCCGTAATAGTCGAACTATAATAATGACGTAATTTTTCTAAGGAAAAAATCTGTCTATTTTTTCAATACTAATATTTTAATATATTGATTGTTTTTCTGCGATTTCTGGTCAGAGAGACATAAAAAAAACAGCATCTTTTTCAATTATAAAATCTTCGCATTGCTGAGTCAAGAATATTCAATATTTGAATTTCTACATAGCCTGCTTAGACAGAAGTGCTAAACTACTTCCGTTTTCTTTTTAAATTTTATAGTTTTTTCCGGGTTGCTGAGTTAAATTGTTGGTGTTTCACTAACTGTTATTTTCAGTTGTTTTTTTTTTAGTTTCGTACAAAAGATTCATTGTTAGTTTTTCATTCGATTTATAATTTCTGTTGTGAAAGGACAATAGTTTTAATTTATTCCAATTAAGAAGTGAAAGTGAAATAAATATAGACAACCAAAATGTCCCGTCGAAAAATACAAATTCTTAACAGTGATCCTCGCGAATTGCCGACAAGTTCTTTACCGACAGGTGCAGACGTGCTTCTAGCACTTCAGTACGTGAAGCATCACGAAAACCTTGATTGGAAAGAAGCCGAAAAAATCGTAGCATTGAAAGTTATTGATGTATGGAAAAAAGCAACAATTCCTTCAACTAGTCCTCAGAGAGTGTATGCAAAACTGCAAGCCTTCAATAAAGCATTTCTGAAACTTTTAAATACGGATATATTGAGACAAAACAGTGAGAAGTTTTTACAAAAAAGCTCAGCATTTCGCGTGAGTTGTTTTCACTTTGTGGAACTATGTTCTGTGGAAAATATATTCAATATTTGTGTTTTTTTTTTTAAGTCAACTGCATGCAAACTTTTCGACATTTGTAGTTGCAAGTGTAAAGACATTGTAAAATGCACATGCAATCGAAGTAACAAGGTAGATTCGATAGAACATAATTTTCTTATCGACCAGCGTAATGAGAGAAAAATGGTTATTGGTTCTGTCGACGTACGTGTTTCGGCGATCTTAGGAAAAAGGTTGGTTCGCCAAAATAGAGACCAAACTGGAGCATCTGGATCCACGAGCCAGCCAATCGCCTCTTCTTCTTCTGTGGAAGCTGAATATCTTCCGCCAAAGCGTGCGCGTCCAGACGCCAATACTTTATCACCATCGTCATCATCACCATCGTTCATCATTCATCATTCAGCTGAAGTATCGGAACTAGCCACTGAATTGGATAGAGATGACCAAATCAATTGGTTGGCCATTCCTAATGTGGCCAAAGTAGCTGACCGATATGATGTGTCAAATACAGCAACAGCAGCGATTGTATCAGCAGCATACTTGGATGCCGGCTTAATCACCTCGCAAGATAAACAATATGTCGTTGATCGAATGAAGGTTTATCGAGCTAGACGTGCACTTCGCACGACGGCTGTAGAGGGCGCCATTCAAGCAGCTACCTTCCATGCTTTGGTTTTCGATGGAAGGAAAGATCTTACTCTAAGACACGAGAACGGTTGCCTAAAAAAGAAAAAAGAAGAGCACATTTCTATTCTGCAGGAGCCCGGTTCTATGTTTTTCTCGCATATTACCGTAGATGAAGGCACATCGGCATCTATTATGAATTCAATAAGGGACCGATTGATTGAGAAAAATTTTGATCTTTCAACAATCAAAGCGATTGGATGCGATGGCACAAATGTCAATGTTGGCAGAGAACGTGGTGTCATCCGTTTAATTGAAATTACAATGGGCATGTCTGTGCAATGGCTTGTGTGCTTACTACACATGAACGAATTGCCATTCAGGGTATTGATGCGTGAGTATATTGGGGAAACGAAAGACCCAAATAATTTCTCCGGGCCAATTGGTGGAAAACTCAAAATTTGCACAGGATTGCCAATTGCAGACTTCGAGAAGATTGCTTTTGAAGAAGATTTTACCGACTTTGATACATCTTTATTAAACACGGACAACAAATATTTGATCGACATTTGTCGAGTCATTTCATCTGGCGTTGTACCGCAAAATTTTGAGCATCGTGAACCAGGTATAACAATTCATGAAATGACACGTCGTTTGCCAGATTAAAATTGATATAATTTTATTGATAATTATTGTAGGAAAGCTGTCTCACTCACGCTGGACCACGACAGCAAACTGCATTTGTCGACTATACATCGCGACCGCAAAACCTTCTGCTGCCTTAAAAATTTTAGTGACTTACATTTTAAAAGTCTACGCTTCAATGAGCATAGGAATCAAGCGTCACCCAGGTTGCGTCAGTGGTGCATTGCATGTTTACACGCTTATCAAGTTGTCGCGGTTTATGGTACCTCTGATGCCATTGAATACATTGCAAGCATTCCAAAAATGCATTCATCGCAATGGGTTTTTTGCACACCCAGAAAATATTCTTTTGGCGATGTGCAACGATGATCGAGAGCCGATTCGTTTGTTGGCATATCGTCGCATTTTTGATGCACGCAACGCACTTTCTGAAGCTCGAGATCCCGCAGTACGTGAGTTCAAGGTGCCAATGCTTAATTTTTCATGCACAGACTACGTAGATATGATCCGCTGAAAAAAAGTATTACCCCAACAACAAACACCGCCAATTTTGCGCGATCTTCTGATTACAGAAGACAACATTGGACAACTGGCGCAGTACAAAATAACTGATTCAGAGTTCAAGGGCAAAGTCAAGAAAGCTGCAAGAGCGGACATGAAGTTCGACATTGACTTACAAAGCGTACCTTGCCAATCGCAGGCAGTGGAAAGGTGCATCAAAGTGGTGACAGAAGCCTCGAAACACGTCTCTGGCGAGTCACAACGCGAGGGCTATATCATCGCTAAGCTGCGGCATCGAAGCATGATGCCATCTTTCACTACAAAGAAACAGTTTGCTACTAACAGTACCGACAGTGTTTGCCAACCAAGACTGTAAACCAGCATGGACAGCGCCAATGGATAAGTCAACCTCAATTTCTACGTTCTGGACTCGCGTTATAACTTATGACTTCTGAGCGATTTTTTACTTCTTCTTATTGTTAAGTCCTGTTGCTCCTTGTGGGCAAATGGACGATTTTCATAGATTCGTTAAATTAAATAAAAATCAATTCAACAAATTAATTAATTAATTAATAATTTAAATTCTATTATTTGAACTTGGACACACAAAATCTAAGAGGAATTTCCAAGAAACATTTTTAGATATGATCTTGAGAAAAAATGACAACAAAGTATGTATACAACAGTTTGATTAGTATTTCGTATGTTTTTTGTAACTTCATATCTACATCAAATTTAAAAAGTTTTTGTTTACTATTTTTTATGTCTCTCTGACCAAAAATCGCAGAAAAACAATCAATATATTAAAATATTAGTATTGAAAAAATCGACAGATTTTTTTCTTAGAAAAATTACGTCATTATTATAGTTCGACTATTACGGAGGAAGTTATGCTCCAAATGTATATTTTTTCGAAAACATATAATTTATTCATTGGGCCGGTATGGGTTAAAAAAAAGTTGGAGAATAAGAAATTGGGTGTCAAAAGACGTGTAGTATATTAAAAAAAATAATATTATGCATTTAATTACTTATCTCAAATAGATTTTTTATAAAAATTGAAAAAGTAAAAAAAAATTGAATTTTTGAACTTTTTTGATTTTTTCTTCAAAATTATATATCTCGATAACCGGATATCCCAGATAATTAAATGATGTATCAAAATGTTTGTATTCAAATTGTCCATTAACTTCTAGTATATTATACCAACGCATCTGCAATAGTATGGACGCTATGGTGAAAAAACGCAAAAAAATCGTGATTTTGCGTTTACAAAAGGTCACGGGGGTGGGTCGGTATGGGTTAAAAAAAAAAAAAAAGTTGTCCAAAATTGTTTTTTCATCTATTCGCAAGTTTTTTTCGCTATTAAACTTAAAACAGAAACAAAAAGTTCGAGATCGTTATGCCCTAACCCCTATACCAAATTTCAGTACTATAGTATCAATATTATTCGAGATATACTCTTTTTTTTTAATATTGCCACGCCCATTTGTCAAATAACGCCCATTTTCTTGACAGTAATTTGTATTAACTGTGTCTACCCCTACACTAAATTTTAGTACCCTAGTGTGCATATTATTCGAGATACAGTGTTTTTATAATACTGCCACGCCTATTTGTCGAATAACGCCCACTTTATTGACGATAATTTGTAATAATAATGCCTACCCCTTATACTAAATTGCAGTACTCTAGCCCCAAAATTATTCAAGATACACAGTTTTTCTAATATTGCCACGCCCATTTGTCGAATTACGCCCATTTTCTTGCCCGTAATTTGTACTAATTGTGCCTACCTCTACACTAAATTGCAGTACCCTAGTGTCAATATTATCCGAGATAGAGTAGTATCTAGTATTGCGAGATCTATTATTGCCACGCCCAGTTCTCGAGTACCGCCCACTTTTGTACGGGCACCTTTATGCTTATGATATCTATCTGTTCCCCAAAAATTATGGCAATCAGGGATATGGTTTAGGAGTAATCGATGTACATACATTTAAAAAAAAAAAAAAAAAAAAAACAGAAACCGACGACCTTGAGAACCTCCTCCTTTTTGAAGTCGGTTAAAAAGACAATTTCGCGCTTGAAGATAGCGAAATAGGCAAGGACCAAGTAATTTTGTGCGGAAGAATGATACATAGTCAAACTTTTTTAGACCATAGACATAACGGGCAGCATTATTCAGAGCAACTTGCTACTTGTGAGATGACCGTGAATCCAGACTGCTATAGACGACTTCAGAGTACGTGACACCACGAAAAAAAAACAATTGGTAAATCACCTAAGTCGGATTGGGTAAAGAGAATTGTATGGGAATTATAAACGTATGCTTATTCACCTAAGAAATTGATTGTTTAATACATTACTTTGAAAGCACATACTTCGATACCTTGCCAAAAAAATATATTCGATTCACCTAAGCCCAAAATCCAAAAATACAAAATTAAAAAACAACTAGCATAGCACTAGCAATGAACCAAAAAAAACACAGCTGCGTCATTAGACACACGAGAGAAGTATAGATTTCATAATTTATTGGTTTTTTTTTTTTTTTGTAATAAAACCATTTTTAAATTCGAAAGTAGCATAAAGTAAATTAAAAAAACACATGTTAATATTCACACCAGTAAATTTTTATTGCATTTCATAAACAACAAGAAAAGAAAAAAAAATATCTTTGCTCACCATGCGGAATCGAACCCCGGAACTTTTGGTGGCAGTCCATCGCTATACCAACTGATCCAAGCAGTATTGCTGCTGATTGCTGACATAACTGCAGCTACGTTAATTCACCTAAGCAATTTATTGTTTGATACATTGCTTTGAAAGCACATACCTCGATACCCTGCCAAAAAAAAAACTATTTGATTCACAGATGTTAACAGATGCTGTATTAACAGATGCAGTATGTCGCAGTATTCTGTTGATAGCTGCAGCATAGCTTCAGTTGTAATTAATATTAAATAAATCACTCAGCGTAACGAAGGAGTTTGGCTCAATGCGTAGCGTAGTGTCTCCATACACAGTGGTGTCGGTTGGTGTGGGTTCGAATCTCAACGGCATGCGAAGTTAACATTTTTGCATGTGATATTTATTTTAATTTCATGTTCTTGTTATAATAGACGTCAATCAGCAAGAGAAGTCATTAATTTCTAAGATAAAAACGGTGTTAATAAAAGAAAAATTTGTGTTGTTGTCGATTTCAGTCAAGCAAATCACAGAACGAGAGGCGGCAGTTTAAAAAAAGAGGAAAATAAAAATAACCAAAACCCAAAAAAAAAAAGTTATATATTTGAAATTACATTTTTTTTAAAAGTAGTGTATAAAAAATTACCAAAGACTTGGTTAATTTATCACCCAATAAAAATTGGCAAGTCAACATGTAAAACTTAGGCGTTTTGATAAAGTACTTAGGTGGCTGAAGACTACCAAAGCCATCTTATATATTATACTAGTACGAAGGACAAATTTTAGTTTTTTTTTTTTTTTTGTAATTTTTCACCCTTAAAAAAAATAAATAAAAAAATAAAATATTCAAATATTTCTACTTATTTAAGTACAACCGACGTGCAAAATTAAAAAACAAAAATCGAAATCATCAAAATCAATTTTTGGACCAAGCGTTCTATTTGACATGGAGTCCCCGAGTTCCTGCTTGTGAAAGCAAAAAAATCCTTGTGACTTGATTTTTCGTTTCGAGGCTATCTAATCAGAATAAATTTGCCGAGAAATCAAAAAACTTTTTGCCTGCAATTCAAGAAATCTCAATACGCACACACGCACACACGCACACTAATTCACTAATTGGTTAAGGCGCAAAAAAAAAAAAAGTCAATGCATACAATTTGGTGCGATAAACTAAACAAGCCACAAGGGAATAAAAAAAAGTAAATACTGTGGTTCAAGTCATGAACCATAAAAGCCGCAAGCAAAATAAACGGTGAGGAACTTGATGTGTGGGCGCCAAATTAATTTCTTAGAATAAGAAGCAGGAAAAACTTAAACACACTCTCACTTAGGCAGTTTGACACGCACTTACGAGCACTTACATTTACACAGACTATCAGGCTAACACATAAAAGTAGCAAAGGCAACATAAGCAGATTTGCAACGTTTAGTGCGTGCGATCAAATATTTGCTACTACCCTGTAGGAAAATCAACTAATTTAAAAGTAGTTGATAAAGTAGTTTTTTGTCAACCACAACTAGTTGAAATTCTGACTTTTTTCCATAGAACGAACTAACTTATTTTGTATGGTGATGTCCGCTAAATAAGTCAATTGACTGACGTCTGCATATATTTTCAACTACTTGTTAAATTAGTTACATTTAAATTATTTTTTTAATTGCTTTAAAATAACCAATTGAAAACTATTACTGATGGCCAAAAGTTAATAATATTTGATGAAATAACATGGTTAAATATATATATAAGCTTGTAATCTAATAAAAATTTTCAATTAAAACATGCCAACATCAGAGTAGTTGCCGCCTTAATATAATTCAAAGTAGTTTATGAATCACTGGTTTTTAAGTAGTATTTCAATTACTTCATATATTGAAGTGGATGCCGCCTTAATATAATTCAAAGTAGTTCATATACTGGTTTATTTTAAACTAGTTTTTTAATTAGTTGCTTTTAAAAACAAGTTAGTTTGTTCCTATAGGGTAGCTACCGAGCTACGGTGACGGCTTATCACAAATAAACACATACAAGGCAGTAATCTAACTTTATAGGCACACACATGCACACGCACACGTACATAGACTGAAACAATCCCACAAATGAACATCGACTGCATCGTCAAATATACACAATCAAAAGTAATCAAAGTAGAATATCTGCCACTCAAAAAACTTTCGGTAGATACCGTTTATGTGTGTGGCCTATGGTGTATGTGTGTGTGTGTGTGTGTATTTTTTTTTATCATCGTCCTGTCTTGTTTTTGTTTTTGCTAAGCTTTAACATGCTGAATTTTTCGGGTTGATCATCTTCATCATCAACTGCGAAGAGCATCAAATGGAAATTGCTTTTGAGAATCAACCATATTTTACTCATGCCATGCCACCAATCTTGTACCGCCCTTGGCTTGGTATTTTTTTTTTTTTTTTTTTGTTTTCTTGTGTTGTTTTTAGATACTTTTATTTTATTTTGCATTTCATTTACTTTGATGAAAATTCAAGATTTTATTTTATATGCTGGCTGTTCCGTTTCATCATGTCAACGTCTTTTTGTTGTTTGTAGTGCTGCGTCTTCGCTTTTCTCCTTTCATCTGTTGTCTTACCGCTCATTTATTTGCTTAGTTGTAACAGACTCGGAAAAGGATTTCTTTTACTTTTTCCTATGTGAAAATTCCCAATCAAGATGATTTCTTGAATATTTTCTTCATTTTTATTTCTTCTCTCTTTCTTTACAAGTTAATGAAATGCCAAATCTTTGATTACTTTGCTATACTTCTAGTATTTATTTTTATTTTCTTGATTTTTTTTGTATTTCTTCTGGTTTTTAATGTGCTTTTAATTATTTATTTTCTTAAGTGGTACCATCAACAAAAAGTAGTGAAAATAAAAGCAAAGAAAAACAGCTCATTTTCCTTTTAAGTTACCATTATTTATACAAAGTTATTAAGTGAGCAGTAAATGAAGCATAAAATAATAAATTAGACATTTTTATTTTACTTGTTTCTTTTTTAACCACTTTGCTAATTGTATTTTTCTTTTCATTTAAAGTGGTTTTTCACTATTTTAACCAAGTTGAAAATTTATCTATAAATTAGCTCAAGTAAAAAAATCTTGTTATTATATTATAAGTTATAAATATTTTTTTTTTATTTTTTGTTTTTAATACATTTATCACCATTTCGCCAATTGTGTAGAATAGTTTCTGATGTTTTTTCATTTTATTCGAAAACTTACCTGTACCAGCACAAAAACTTTGAAATTTTGTGTTCTTTTAATAAAATAATTAAATTGCATTGCAAATGGGTCAGCTTAAGTAAGAAAGACGAGCAACTTGAAGTTTAAGGGAGTATTCCTGGTTGGAAGGCTGTTTTTGGACCCTTTTTGAAAAACTTCTCATTTGAAAACGCAAACAGTTATTTATATTCTGTTTTTTTTTTTATTGTATTAGGAACATATTAAATTAAATAAAAGTTTTTTTTCCTTTGTACGAGGGCTGTTCAAAAAGTTGTCGGCCTTCAAAGTTGGGCGTCGAAAAAAAAGGTATGCTGCTTGCCGCCCGGATAACTCGACTTCGGATCATCTGAAATGAAAAAGATTCAGTACCGATGTCATTCTGATCTCTATCGCAATCATAATTTTGCGATTATTTTTGACAAAATGGAGGTCATTGAAAAATGAAAAACTGATTTTGGGTCTATTTTTTGTAGTTTAGTGTAAAAAAAAAATAGTAAAAAATTGTTTAAGATTGAGATTGCGATAGGAACTAGAATGGTGACAATTCTGCGTCGATTGCTTTTTGCTTCATTGAAATGGGCTTAAAACTACGGGCGCAATCTGGGCCGCAAGCTCGAAAAATGTGGTTTCGAGATAAACGCGTTTAAGTTTGAAGTTAAGTTATTTTTTTGCATAAAAAAAAAAATTGAAATAAAAAATTTGAAAATTGAATTTATTTGACAATTCTGCGTCGATTGCACTTGGTTTCATCAAAATCGGTTCAGTAGAACCGGAGAAAAGTGAGTTCGAAGTTCAAAAACGTGATTTTGAAAAAGCTCAAAGAAAATTTTAGGCAATGAAACTCTGCAATGCCAGACCCATAAAGAACGCCTTCCTCTTCTTCAAAAAATGAGGGCTCAGCGGCTCTTTGTGCTCTTCGGGCCTTTCTAACTTCTTTTGACGCGGCTAGAGCTCTGGCTTCGAACCTTTTCAAACGTTCTTCGTTCCGAGACATGGCGAAATCATATGTGGCGTTGCCAATCGCGATGTCCATTAGGTTCATTATTTGAAGTATTGGCAAAAGACCTTCTTTAAATATGACAGTTCCAATATAATTGGCAATCTCAATAGTGCGTGTCCTCATCTCTTTCGTGTTGGTTACCACGAAACTGGCGTTTTAAGGGACGAGTTCTTCGACTGCTACCAGTGTTTCTGTTATTTTTATTTCTACTACTTTTTCTATCCATTGTCTTTAGCACAAACAAACATTTTTATCAAAACTATTCTTTTCAAAACTGTATGCGCGCGCGCGTCCGGCTTATAACTCAATTCAAAGTGAACTAAACGCTGCCAACATTCGAATACCTAAGCTCTAAAATGTGTATTCATTTATTTTTAAATTGCGTATACAAACAAGTTATGACCTACTAATTAATGCGTTGAACGACGATTAATACGTCGGTGGTTGCTTCAAACCGTTTATTCAAAAGCAGGAATAAGCAGAGGTAATATCTACACATACGGAAAGTTCTTGAAAAACAAAATTTTTGATACCCATAATGTTGTCGTTATCTATAACAAAATATTTTATATTTAAGAAAATTAGTGCATTTTCTAATAAAGAAAATTTTTATATAAAGAAGTAAAAGTTATAAAAAAAAAAACAAAAAGGTAAGTTTTAAAATTCGCTGAAATTAAACATAGGTGAAAAAGAAAAAAAAAGAAAAAAAAAAACTTTTGTCGCGAATCTAGGAGAATTTTGCAAAAAGCACGCAACTCTAAACTAAGTTGTAGTCAACTTGTTGTTACAATCACAACAAAAATTTCTAAATCGACGGTATGGAGACTTCTTAATAATGCACCGAACATCTGTCGGCGAAAAATTAAAATAGCACCCAGATTACTGCAACGTCATAAAATTGCCCGGCTTAATATTCCTAAGTGAAATATGCAAACAAATTGGTCTCAGGTATTCAAGGTGCAGATATTGCTATCTATCCTTTTCTGAATATTTTTGAAGCGAAGCTTTTTACTCCTCGTTCTGTGATTTGCTTAGAGTGAAATCAGAAAAATTTTCAACAGATTTTTTGTTGGTAATTTGATGGTTTCTTTGTTGCTAATGCTTATACAACAACAAAATTTAATACTTTAATATACCTAAATACTAAAAATATTTCTTCGCCCGCCCTTGGGGATCGAACCCAAGTCCTCTTAAATGAGAGTCAAATACACTATCCACCAGGCAACAAAGGCTTGTTTTAAATGGTAGTTAATTCAATATTAATTATAACAGAAGCTATGCTGCAATAGATCGGCACTGTCTATCAACAGATAGACAGGATTGAGGATTGTGCATTTGCTATGCTACACAACTTGCTTTTATTTGTCTCCAACATCGGTGTGTTTGTATTGTGAATGCGTTTGTGGTGTTGTTGGTACGAAGAAAATTATCAATGCCCACAAGTGCGTTTTTAAGTGTCAAAAAAATAGATGATATCAATAAATATGGAATTAACAAACGCACGCAAGACATCGGCAAGGTATCTTAACTGTTTGTTAAATTTTGTTTCGTGTGCGTTCTTTAATATATATTTTTTGAGCGAAACTTTTTACTCCTCGTTCTGTGATTTGCTTGGAGTGAAATCTGAAAAATTTTAGAGAGATTTTTTCGCTAGGCAGTACGCTGTTGAAGGAAAAAATTTGTTTAGTGCAGCCAAGTTCACAACTATGTGTGGAGAGTTAAAATGGAGAGTTGCTGGCATTATATGCCCGTATATGTAATTGGCGTAGAAATTTGGCATTCAACAATATAAAAATAAGCAGTAAGCGCTTCTCTCGTGTGTCCAACGACGCACCTGTGTTTTATTCTATAGATCATTTTTTTTGATGAGGAGAAAGGGAATTTAGATGACCCTGATGGACACAGACAATATTGGCGTGATTTACGGAAGGAACCACAATATTTTTCACAGAGAAATTTCGGTAGTGGTTCATTGATGGTATTGGGTGCAAGTTGTTTTATCTAAAATGAAGAACAATGATTACACCAAGGTGCTCCAGTGTACTCTACTTTCATTTTTGAGTCAGAATGTTGACAAAATAATCCTATTTCAACAAGATAACGCTTCTATATACTCAAGCAGAGCAACAAAGCAATGGCTTCAAGCTAATAATATCTCGGTTCTGGAATGGCCAGCCTCATCTGATCTTAACCCGATCGAAAATATCTAGGGTATGTTAACAAGAAGAGTTTTTGTAGAATACCGCCAGAACAACTCAGTTCCTGAAATAAAAACTGCAATTTTTGATGGCGGAAAAGGTATTGGAGAAAACATTTTAAAAAATCTAGCTAATTCTATGGAAAAACCAGCATAATGGATGTTTTGTGTGTGTGTAATGAGTACATTACTTAATTTTTTCTGAAATAAAATTAAACATGAAAATCTTTTTTTTTGAGAGTGTAAGAAAGTTTTCTATGAATTTCTGTATAGTAGAATTAGGAAGATATTAAGAAATTTTGCACTTTCATGGTAGCCATATTGGATCCGCCATTTCGAGTTTTAAAACTGACTGTAGATCCTGTGACCCCAAAATCCTTTAGGTACCAAATTTCATGTAGATACTAAGTCGTCTTCTAATTTAGGTCAATTTTTCCTACCATATGAACCAATGTGCACTGTCTGATAGTTGAAAATTATTTATTCATATTTCATTCCACATACGTTATTTCCTACGTAAAAATAAACAATTTCGTTACTTTATAAAACCTATTACTTATACACCATTTCGTTATTTTTTTTTTCTTTTCATTTCAGGTACGTATTAAGATGGCGTTGAACCTTAACATTTTGGCTACTGAAATATAATTGCTGCATGTTATGTTATTTTAAGACTAACGCCATAAAAACCAGTCAAAGCGCGAAAATTTGAAAACTCTACAAAATCATAAAAGCATCACTTTCGCAAGCATACAAAAAAGTAAAGCTTTTGTTGCTAAGCTTAAACTGTAATGAATGCTTTACGGCTTTGCGCTGACTGGCTGTTATATTTAGACGAGTCTAAGCAATTCATTCATCAAAAAGCCGTCTGGCTCTGTTTTTGTGCGATTGTCTAACATTTTCACGCTCTAATATTTAAATAACACCTTTACATGTTAAACGCTGCAAATGGTAGAAAAAAGAAAAAAAAAATAATTAAAAAGAAATGTAAATAATTCACTACATATGATAACTAACAATATATGGCGAAATAAGAGCGTGCTTTGAACCTACACACGCGCTTTCAAACCACTCGTTGAATACTCTGAATGAAGCGTACAAAGGCTGTAAAAAAGCTCCAGTTAACAAAAGCAGTCGAATGCAAATAAACAAAAATAGAAATTAAAAACAAAAAAAAAGACAAACATAACTTTTTGGTTGTTGCAAATAAACTGCATACTGCAATATAAATTGCAAAAAAACATATAAAAAAATATAAAATAAAGAAAACAAGCAAGCAACAACAAAGGCGAAACAAACACTAGAAAAAATGTAATGAATAGTTTATGTAAAGTTTTCGTTGCATACATTTTGGTGCGCAGTCAGACTGTTTGTCTGTCAGTTTATAAATAAAACATTTCTATGCGTTGCTTGAATTGCTTTTTTTTTTATTTATATTTTGTTTTTTGTCAAAAAGTCAGACAGTGTAGAAAATATTTATTTTGTATGAAATGCATACAGAAGTGTAAAAATATTTTCTGATTTACCTTTGCTATTCAGGAATTTTTTTCCGATCGGCTTAAGTTGTAGTTTTAAATCTGAAATTTTTAGCAAACGTTTCTTCTTTGACTGCTGATAGTGAAAATCAGGCACCAGCTCGATCCAAATACAAAATGATCTTTGAAATCGAACTCTTATCTTCAATCGAAAGAAATGAATGTTTAACTTTGTATTTTGGCACTACTTTAAAAAAGTCACAAAAAAGCAAAATATAAGATGAAAATATTCACATAATCGTGAATCATTGTGAAGAAAAACCATGCATAAAATGATTCAGTAGCTGCTAATGTTGTTGTTACGATTATTGGTTTGGTTCGTGTCAAAGTCACGAACGCAACATCCTGCCGTTTGTTGAAACGAATCGTCTTACGAATATTTCCTAGTAACTGCTTACGTTGTTGTTGTTGCTATAAGATGCTAAAAGATTTGAGAACATGAATATTATGTATTAAAAAAAAATTCTTCATTAAAAAAATGTCATAAATTTCAATCATATAAAACTTAACGTAGTAAAAGATATTTGCAACTTTTTGGAATGTAAATTTTTATTATTTTATATATTATACTATTTTTAATTATTTTACATATTTTAAAAACTACATTTGGCAGTATCCTTATCAATTTTATCAGCTTTCAATTTTATATAGGGATTGAATAGTTTCATTCTTGAACAAATAAATAGCGCTGGCTTCTTATTAAAACTAAGTTAATGGCATCTCATTTTGCCCTCTATTCCAGCATCTCCTTTATTTTGGAAAAAAAAAATGTATACGTAACTTTTGAAAAAATAGTGTACCGAGTAACACAGTGGTTATTAGCTAGTATTTTTATTAAAATGATTTAAATTTGCCATGAGATTTGTCAGTATCTTTATATCAATAAGCGTAGGCGAAACAGTAAGGAACCATTTTCTCCTGTGTTTCTAAACCGATTTTGATAATGGTTTTTTAATGAATAAGAGTAGGAAAAAAGTTTTCAACAGAAGCACTGATATATGATGTATACAAATACAACCCTTTGTGAGTACATACGGACGTAGAAGATCTACATAAGGTTCATTAATATAGGTTAAGTCACTTGAGAGAAAAACACTGTTTTTCCGCCTTTGCTCGAACTGTCAAAGTAGCTGTTAGCTAAAAATTGTACAGATTCAGGTTTTTTTTTCTTGATTTCCTTTTATCCATTCTGACAGTTCGACCGAGCTTCTCTCAAGTGACTTAACCTAAATTAATGGACCTTGGATCTACACAAAAACAAGAGAAAGAAAAAAAAGTTCGGCATTGTTTCGTTCGAAACAATTTTATTTTCCTTAACACTGCGGTATGAGTTCGGTTACGTTTGCACATAAGCGAAGAAAGAGAGAAAATTAAGAATATGAACAGGGGCGAACGATTTTCCAAATAAACGTTGAAGATCCCAAGGTTGATTTATAACGTTGTCGCAGGGCTGATCGCACTCTCTTTTCAGTACCCATAATTGTCAAAACCAGCCAATTTTACGAATGACTACGAAAGAAAAACAGATGATAAAAGAAAGCTCTTGCAGATTTTCTATGAGCTGTCAACTTCGATTTGACAAATATGGGTACTCGCTCTCTCCCTTGCGACAACCTTATAAATCAACCTTGGAAGATCCGCACAAATTAAAGAGTAAAAAAGCTTTCCAATTGACTCCAAAATAGACTCTTTTACTATTTTAAGTTTTCCGCTCACATTCTGCTCCCTTCTGAGCCAGAGAACTGATGGCGAATTGATTAGGAAAATAAAAGTGATGTCAAATTTTTATGCAAGCACATACAGTGAATCAAAAAAGTTTAGGCACAGAGGTATTCTCAACTTTTTCCACCTAACGAAAAAAAAATATTTTGACATCATTTCAAAATTGAAAGTTTTTTATTTTTCACTGCAAAAATATTTAATTTTTCAGTTTTGTTTTAATATAAAAAAAGTTTAAGCACATTTGTAAAAATATAATTAGTTTTGTAATATAATTTAATTTTGGTTTTCATACACTTAATATTTTGTTAGGCCTCCTTTGGCATGAATAACTGTCTGTCAGGGCCTTTGCATACTCCCAACTAGGTTTGATGTCTGTTCGGGTGTTATATTTTCCCATTCTTGGCGAAGGGTCTTCTTTAGTCCTTTAATCTTTTGATGATATGCGAGGACTCCGAATTTTTTTCTCCAATAATTGCCAAATATGTTCAATAGCATTCATTTCTGGCGACTGTGCAGGTGTTTTGAGCTGTTGACAATGGTAAATAAGCCATTCCTGCACAAGGTACGACGCATATTTGGGGTCGTTTTCTTGCTGGAACAAAAATGGCTTCCCATACATGCCCAACTTTTCAATACTTGGAAACAAAATGTCTTTCAAAATATTCAAATTAGAGCACTTATTCATTTTTTCATCTATAAAGACAAGATTTCGCATTCCAGAAGACGCCATATACCCCCACACCATGACATTACCACCGCCGTGTTTGACTGTTTTAATTACGTTTTTTTCTTGTAGCTCATTGTTTTGTTTCCGCCAAACTTTTTGTGCACCATCTGATTCAAAAAGGTTTAACTTTGATTCATCACTTTATATTACACTGTTCCAGAATGATTCCGATTGATGTACATGAAGTTTTGCAAGCTTCAGCTTCTTTTTCTTATTAATAGCTGAAATAAATGGTTTGCGTCGACGAATTCTTCCATGAAAACCAGCTCTATTAAGAGCATTGCGTATTGTTTGGGGATCGAAGTTTTTATTGAAACTTTGCTGCATTTCATTGCATAATTTTGCAGCCGAAATCTTAAGATTTTGGGCCACTGCAGCTACTACAGTGCGCTCCTGGCGTGGTGTTAATATTTTTGGGCGTCCAGATCTGCTTTCACGCTCTAATTTTCCCGTATTTTTGTAATGTTTTATAATGTTTCACACACTTGTGTACACACTTGGGCCTCTGCACTATATCACCAAATTCATGATAAGATTTTTGCTGCACATGAAGGTTCATAATAACTTTTCGAACATCTACCGAAATTTCTGTACGACTGCTCATTTTGCTCATTCAATTACGACATCAAGATCAACACTAACTTAAATCAATTGAAAATTGGATGGCTGCGCAATAATTATGTGCAGAAAACGGAATAGATCAAAGAGAACTTATAGATTACCGTTATATTTGCAAAAACAAGGTACACACAGGGTCTTTCAGAGCCCATAAGGGGCCCGGGGCACGAACTATTTGGGGGCCCCCCTCCTCCGTTAAAAAAAATTAAAAGATCAACATTTTTTTCATACTTTTTATTATTATTTAAATTTTAATATTATATAAATTAAAATTTATTATTATATTAATTTAAATTATTATTTATTTTATATAATAAAAACCAATATTAATATTATATAAAACATTATTGAAGTACCGCCTTCCTAGCCTTTTGTTGTGAAAAGGCATCAATTATTTCTGAATAGTTCAATTTTTTTGCTATGTCTGAATTAATGTTCAGCATGGAAAGGCCATTTAAACGATTTTGTCCCATGGTCGACCGGTGATAATTTTTGACCCTTTTAAGGACGCTAAAAGATCGTTCAGCTAAGGCGACTGATACTGGCAAGCTGAGAAAAATTCGCAACGCAATGGTCACATTTGGGAACACCCCAGAAAGCTCAAGATGGTATATTTCTTGAAATAGATTCTTCGGCTTACAATCCATCTTAAAGTTGGCTGAATATATACGTTTAAGAAATAACATTTCCTCACACAGATCACACGATATTTCTTTTGAGTAAGTTTTCTGAAATGTTTGTGCTGCTGACTGCAGGTCTTCGCAGCTCAGTTCAGTAAACTGCCAAAGAAATGAAAACAAATTACATATCAAGTGAATTGATTCAAATCGCCGTCTTAGACCAGATAAAATCGAATCAATAATAACGAAAAACACGTTGATTCTGTAATGTTTTTCTATGTCAGACTCAGTTTTCATCCATCGGTTACAAGTAAATTGTAATGTTATTCCAATACTCTCCGCAACTAACTTAGTTTCATTTAAAATTTCATCCCACTGATCACGAACTTTTTGAATGTCTTTTACAAGTGTTTCAATGTTTATAATTTCGATATCTAGTGTCGCATCACGAGCTTCAATCAAGAGATTTGTTTGATGCAACATTGTTAACAACTTTATCCATAAAGATGACATTAAAAGACATTCAATTTTTGATGTATATTTCTGAATAAAGCTTAGTTCAGCTCGAGCAAGTGCAGTAAGATTGAGCAATTTCAATTCAATTAGAGCTTTTCTTATCTGACCTAGATGATTTGCAATAGGCCGAACACTATTTATTCGTGCTGACCATCTGGTTTTGGACATGGCTTGCAGGGATATTGGTAAATATTTTTTTAATATTTCCCATCTTTGCGGGCTTCCACTGAATAAGTTGTACATTTGCTCTATAGTTCCAAAAAAAGTTATTGCTTCCTTACATGACTCGGCACAGTCAACACCCACAAGGTTTAATGTGTGGTTTCCGCAGCTTGAGAAAATGCAATTAGAATTAATGTCTAGCAGAACGGATTGCACGCCATTATATTTACCAGACATATTAGCACCATTATCATAGGCTTGGCCAATACAAAGGTCAAAATCTAATCCAAAGTCGTCTAAGACTTTTAAAACTCTACCAGCAATTTCTTTTCCAGTTTTATTGGTGAAATTATCGAAACACGTTATTACCGTTAGATGGCGCCACATGTATGCTATTTGGCAAGCTTTTTAGATTTGTTATCCCTGTAGGAATTTTTAGATCTGAACACTTTTGTTCACTTTTTTCGAACATGGTATTTTGAATTTGGGGGCCCCTTTCCGATGCGGGGCCCGGGTCTCGAGACCCCCCTGTCCCCCCCTCTGATAGGGCCTGGGTACACATACAGCCTGTGCCTAAAATTTTTTCATATGCATTTTTTCTTCTTGCGCTTATATTTCGAGTAGTGTATAAAGTAAAGGAATTTTTTGTGTATTTCAATTAAAATTCATCTAATAATACTAACTGCATCAAAAAGCTAGCCAAATTAGTAGCTTTTAAATATTAAAGCAAAATTCATATCAGAAAAATTGACTGTGCCTTAACTTTTTTGATTCACTGTATGTTTTTGAAAATATTCAAATAAATAAAAAAATGACAAATAAACAAAGTAGGTGTTCATACATCAGTCAAATGATTGAAGTATCGCGATTTTTTACTCTCTTTAACTCTCTCTGAAAATATTGATTGACGCTTGCTCACACACGATTTTTTGATTGAAGCTCCGACGCAGGCATTTGTTACTTTTCTGCTACCTACTATTTTGTGAATTCATATCATGCTGTGTGCATAACTTTTTTTTGGTGTTTCTTTTATTAAGTTGTTTTGTGTGCATAAAAATTTTACAAAATGTAAAACAATAGCGGAAATATAGTTGATCTTTTAGGATTAAAACTGATCACATTAGGAAATCAATATGCCGGAAATTATACTTATTGGAATGACCATCGCTTGCAAGTCATAAAAAAACAAAAGAATTAATGAAATTATGGCAGGAACTAAAGAAACTACACCTCTTTTTCACTTCAAAAAACTACCTTTGTTTTCAGTTAACTACTTTTCTTGATATAATTGCCTACTAAAAAGTAGACAAGTAAACTAATGCAACCCTTTACTGATTGTCTGGACAAGTCTGGAGCTCAATCAAAATGTTGACTGACGAGAGTAGATTTTGGAGTTCATTTTCGCTCTGAGACAACAAATTTTGATTGATTCAATAATTTGACTGACGTATGAACACCTCCAAAGAGTAAAGTCAAATTCTTCTGGAAATTTATTGTTGCCAATCCAGAAGACTATGAAACCTCAACATAAAAATTGTTCACCATGCATGCATGCCAATTAATTATATTCAATACAATCTTTACGAAATAAATCAAATCATTCTTATTCATTTTATTCATTGTATTACCCAAGAGAATAACTCAATTTAATGTTTTTTTAACTTTTCCAAACGTTTATCAATAAAAACAAATAAACAATCTTTCGACCATAGGCGAAACTAGTGGGTAACAATAGCTTTCCTAATTTTTTACCAAAAATAATTTTTGATGATATCGACTTCTTTTGATCATCTAAAGTCATTTTATGTGTTCTGTATGCTTACAATACATTCCTTGAAGAATTTACGAGCTATCTTACACTCCGTAGAGTTATGAGCAAATACGGAGGGACAATTCTGCATGGCGTACATGCGCACACAAACCGTTATTTGAAGAGCATGTGGACTACAAGTATGATCGATTAAATCTATGTCGGGAAATTGTATATCTAGCTTAGATTTATGCGATTTTTCTGAAAGAGAGAAATTGATGTTAAGAGAGCCAGATTCATATAACACATTTACAAAAATTAAAAAAAACCTACGGAATATTTCACACGTATTATAAGCTTTAAGCAAAAAGTCCGAAGCTAGCCTTTTATACTTTGGCATAAGCTCGTTAATTTTTTCTGCTATATTATTCATATCTAATATGTAGGGCGGTTCTGGATCCATGTAACCGTTACCAATATAGTTGCACTCCTCGATGCACTTTGTTGGAATGAATTTAAAGTTGGTAGAGTGTTAAAAGAAGCTTTTAGCTTTCGTACTTACTATATTTATAGCAATTTTTTCGCTCATTGTAAGCTTTCTGGATATTGTTGACATACCGGTTTTCAACTCCTCAGCACAGTCTTTGAGGCCTGCATCTAGACTGGGATTGGTTGGAAAACAGCAGCTGCTTGCCAAAGCCTTTGCTTATAAATAATTAAATTATGTTGAATTTTTTTTTTTTTTTTTTTTTTGTGTAAAAAATTGGGTTATACCGCAGCTTTTGTACGCTGAGCCTTGCAAATATCATTCGGATCAGGCAGCAGTTGCAATGATCTAAAAAAAAGCTAAAATTTTTGATGTTATTTTTGTGATTTCTTCAAATTTGCCTTACTTACAACTTGCAAAAAGGTGAGCAGAAAAACTTGACTAGCACGATTAACAAACATGCTGCAAAAATTGATTTAACACTAATTTCACAAAAATATGAATGGATTTTTTTTTCACAAAATTTTTAAAATGAAATTTCGTCAACTGTGAAATTTTTTAAACTGCATATTAAATGATAGAGCTTGATTGAGCTTCATTTTATGCGTGACTTAATTGTAAATTTTAGGGCTCATTTACTAGAGCATTTTTTTTTTTTTTGAGAGTTTTAAAATTTTGCCTTTGCCTAAAAACTTTTATTACACCGAGAAAAAACTAAAGAAAAATTAACAATATACTTATTGTTAAACAACAAAGTTTTAACTAGTTACTTATCAGGTTCGCAAATAAGTAATTGAGGATTTTTTTTAGAAAATAAAAGACAATATTTTCATGGAAAAAAAGAACTTTATTCTGTAATGTATTGCCCATTTTGAGCAATGACCTTTTGCCATCTTTCAGGCAGCATCATAATTCCACGTTCATCAAGCTTCTGGTTTTTATCAGTAAAAAACTGAACCAGGTACGATTTGACATCATCATTATTATTGAAATCTTTACCATTCAAAGAGTTTTGCAAAGATTGAAATAAAAAGCAATCAGATGGTGCAAGTTCAGGACTATATGATGGATGTGGCAAAACATCCCAACCATGCTCCAATAATTTTTGCCGAGTGACCAAAGATGTGTGTGGCCTTGCAACACCTTTTCGATTTGTGAATTCGGGCAGCTTTTCTTCAACTGCATTGTTCAATTTTGTTAGTTGTTCAATGTAGACATCTGAATTGATCGTTCGGTTGGGTGGTAAAAGTTCAAAGTAAACAATTCATTTGGAATCTCACAAAACTGATAACATAACTTTCTTTTGATGCATATCAGCTTTTGATATTGTTTGAGCTGGTTCACCTGGCTTGCTCCACCATCTTCTCCGATTGACATTGTTGTAAACAACCCATTTTTCATCACCAGTTATCAATCGTCTTAAAAATGGATCATTTTCATTACGTTTCTTTAACAAAGCAAGGATGGTAATGCTGCGTTGTGTTAAATGATTTTCTTTCAGTTCATGAGGAACCCATATATATCGAGTTTCGTAAATAGCAAAGTTGTTTAAGTGATTTTCAATGCATGTATGTGATACATGAAGCTTCTCTGCAATCTCACGTGTTGTACTGTGACGATCCGAATCGTTTATTGCTTTGATTTGATCGTCATCAACTTCAACTGGACTCCCAGAGCGTTTTTCATCTTTGAGTGAAAAATCACCAGAACGAAATTTTGCAAACCAATTTTGACACTGCCGTTCTTTTAAAGCTTCGTAACCATAAACAGCACATAACATTTTGTGAGCTTGCGATGCGTTTTTTCCTTGCCGGAAATAAAAAAGGAAAATGTGACGAAAATGTTTGTTTTGATTTTCCGTTTTTCAACAGATGCCAAACAAAAACTACACAACCGATCAAAACAATTTTTTTACTGATTGACAGTTGAAGTACCAACTATCAAATAACAAAATGTGTTTGACATATCGATTACGTCAGCAGACCTAAAAATTCAACTAAAGCCATCTATGAGTGAAATCCGCCATTACTTAGTTGCCCACCCAATAGTTACAATTAACTTGTATAATTTTTTCACATCAAATTAAATTAAATTAAATTAAACAAATAATTTTTTTTTCTTAAATCAGCAAAAATTTTATATTATTATTGGCTGTTTTTTATTAAACTAAAAAATTTTATTAATTATATAATTTTTCACATTTTTACTTATCAATAATGATGATTTACAAAATTTGCTTGTCCCATATTCGAACTCACATCCTCGCGATTTCAAGCAGGATGTACTATCCAGTGTACCACAGTAGCTGCTTAGATTACTTTTCTTTGTTTGCTTGATAATAAAACCATGCAGATGGAGCGTTTAAGCCAGCAATCAAAAAGAAAAGGCCTAAAATAGATTTTGTTACATTAACTTTTGTATGCTTTATACAATAACACTGTTCTACAAAAAAAATTTTTCTAATGTACAAGCGTTACCACCAATATTTTGCATTTTGCCGATCCATAAGATTACTTTCTGCGTTTTCAAAATGTTCTCATCACTTCAATTTTTTCGCCAATGGCCATTTTAAGAATTCACTTCGAATTTTTGTACCTTGCCTTACTTAGTATATTATAACTTTGCTTCTGTTCACCAAAATTTTATTATTTATTAAGGATAATAAAAAGGATAATGTTGTGTTCCATTTTTCCCTAAATGGTTTAAATCCTTTAATTTTGTACAATGTTATAGGCTCTTACATGTACAAAAAAAAAATATTTTTTTTTTTATACTTTGAGCTTTTAAAAATATTCCAAAGAATTCTTCTGACATGATTTTTTTAACAAATTGTCTATAAAGGCCAGGGTATTCGATTTTAAATGCTTGTAAAAAACCGAAATCGATAATAAAATAATTCAGTTATGAACGATAATAACAATAAACATATTATTATATAGGTATAACCAAGTCTCAGAGAAATACAAGATCTGCCGCTACTTTAAGCGGCTGAAATTAAAACGCTTCTAATTTGAAGCGGTAAGCGGTAGCACTAATATGTGTATTTACAAAAAAGCAGCTGAATGCGGTCATCACAGCTTAGATACTAAAGTTGCTGAGTTTCTAGCCTCAGAACATTAGCGCAATTTGATAGCCTCTTTCTATAGTGGAACTTTCTACATAATGATGCTATCATTACATTTGGAAGAACTAAACAAACGAATGCGTTTCAGTCATTCACTGGGGATGCAGAGTGCAGTTTTTTAGTTTATTGCAACGATGTGAATGCAATACTTGCAAAATTTTGTCTGGAGTATGAAATTTAATAAAAATATATTTTATAAGAACCAAATAATGTCAATGAATGAAAACTTTTTATTGATGGTTCCACCAAAAGTAAAAATGAGATTTCTTTTAATATACTCGCATACTTGAATATATCACAAAATGTTTTTTAGGCTTAAAAGCAGTCATTTTGCACCATAAAAAATATATCCAAGTAACATATTCCAATAGCTTATGCAACTAATTTTTTTGTTGCTGTTTATGAAATTTTTAGAAATTGTGAAGAAATTGGTAATCGCATTTTAGGATACGGGATGCAATATGTCCACAAAAGTATATTATTTACATTCACATTTGGATTTTTTCTCAATCATAAAACTTAGATAAATTCAGTCACGAGCATGGTGAAAGATTCCACCAGGAAATTTCAAAAATGAAAACAAGTTTTGTAGAAAAAAGCAAAAATCCCGTATTGCTGGAATATTGTTAGTCTCTTCAACGGGAAACCAGCGATTATTGATATAAGAAGAAAAGGCCGTCGAAGAGTTTGTGCACAAGAAACAAGTAAATTAAAATTAAAATATATTGTAAAACTATATTCATATTATATAACAAAAAAAAAACAATATTGTCAATATTAACTCTAATATACCCAAATCGATATTTTTAAATAAACAAAATTTGAAAATTTGTTAAATCGTGCTTTCATCAATAACTTCAATATTATTTAACTGATTTAGTTTTTTTCTAATGAGTTCAAAAATTAAAACCTTTGTCTTCTGAAGAAAAAAATAAACAAAATTTTGTTAGTAGATTTTTTTTTTTTTTGTTTTCTTACCATTAGAAAATGTAAAAATAAAAATATATGATGAATGTTTTAGCGTTTCCATTACGAAATGGATTGACATATATTTATTTTTTTAAATTAGAGTACAAAACTGCAAGCCATACCTTAATTATAATATAAAGGTTTTTAAAAACAGTTAAGCAGAAGCAAAGTTATGATGAGCCAAATAAGGCAAAGTACGCGATATTTTAAGTGACTCATTTATGAGGTACTTGACGAAAAATTCGAAGTGATATAAAAATTCTGTAAATGTAGAAAGTCATCATATATAACCACCTAATGAAATTTCTATGTAGAGGTCTTGTACAGTTTTCGTGTAGAGCAGTGTAATTTGTCAAATATTAAAATTTTTTTTTTTTTGTATCAATTACCGAAATTTTGTTTTTAAAACTATGTTTAGATGGCACAAAAATTTTTATGATTACACATAAGATCTTCAATTTAATACATTGTTTCATTTTGCTACTATTTTTGTTGTTTTTTCTCAGTGTACAATCCTCCCTGTATATTCACTGTACAATAAAATTTCTGAAAACCACACGTTTTTAACAAATTTTTGATATACATTTTTATTTTCATTTAATTAAATCGCTCTTTAAGCCACAATTTATAAATTGTTTAATTAATTTTGTTATTAGCGTAAATTGAGCCCATATCCAAAAAGGGTGCTTTAAAAAAAAAAAAAAAAAAAAAAAAACAATGCAAATGATTATAAATACTCATTCGAATTAATAATAAATTGCATAACTCTGGCTAAAACTGACTGATATAATTAAATAGCAACGCAATTGCGTTTTAATTTACCATATTCAATTTTTGGCTGAAATGTTCTTCATTGTAGCGCTTGGTAGCCACAGCATGCATTTTCGCCCGCGGCCACCAACACAATAACTCCAAGTTAAGCAAATTTCATCAGAATGTTTATCAGCATTTCAGCTGTGTGAGAGTGAAGTTGAGTGTGAATAAAAAATAGTGGTTGAAATACGATTAAGCTGTTTTGTGCTGTATTCTCCGCTGTATCACTCGCACAGTGTAATCAAATATTTATTCAATTCTTTTTTATTGATACTTAATTAATTTTATTGTAAATTTAATGCAACGACAACATATAAGTTTTCATAACAACATCGAAAACAAAAGCTACGACAACATTTTGATGGATATGCTACAACGACTGTATTTCTGATAATATTGTTGAGTGATGATATTTATCAATATGCAAGCCATCGAAGAACAACAGCTTAATGATTCACAAGAGTCGAAGTTACAAAAGTCTTATTATTTTCAGCAAAAGCGTTGCAATAATTTACTTTAAGTGTTAATACATATTTTTAAAGAACTTAATGCAATTGGTGGATATGAAGGCTCATGTCAAGATATAAATATATTTGATATTTATCATAAGTGTAAATATCCCATATTTTCTTTGTTCTTTATTATTGATTAAAATTTAAATGTAGTTTTTAAAGTTTAGTTGCAATTTTTATTGGTATCGTGAAGTCAACTAAAATAGAACGACTAAGTTAAACGACTTTTAAATAACATTGCCGTATAATAGCCGAAGCTACCATTAGGGAAATGAATATCTGGACACTGGCCAGTGTCACCCAGTGAAAGGTTTTGGAGCTAAACCACCCCCCCCCCCTTTCTCCGAAAGATTCCAAAACTTGAAAAATATTCATAACAAATTATTAAAAAAAGCTTTCAAGTGTTTTAAAATGAAATTTCAGAGTTCATATTGGCTTGTATCGTAGCAGCTACAGAAATGATACTTTCCAGGGTCCGAACTGAGGGATCTCAATGACAAGATCTTTTTGCTTTTTATTTGTTAGAAGGAGTACCGCCAAATGTACGCTTATATTCTCTTTCAACGAAAACTACGATCTACAAAGCCTGAAGGCGAGGCACAATCCGGATTCTGGTCTCATTGTCCGAATACTACATATGCGTTAAATTACAGCAAAAAAATAACGGATTCATTACAAAGAAAAAAGTTACGTTTGTTTTTTTAGTAGCACCTTTCATTAACTGCCAAAAAAAAATGCACCAAATCTGGTGGAAAAAGCATCAAGTCGGCAACAGTACGCAAAGAGTTATTTAAATTCAGTTGTTTTAATTGTATTAAGAACATATTAAATTAAATAAAAAAATTTTTATCCTTTGTACGAGGTCTGTTCAAAAAGTTGTCGGCCTTCAAAGTTGGGTGTCGAAAAAAAAGTATGCTGCTTGCGGCCCCGACAACTCGACTTCGGATCATCTGAAATGGAAAAAGTAAATGCCGTTAGATTCACTACAGATGTACTTCTGATCCCTACCTCAATCATAATTTTGCGATTATTTTTTACAAAATGGCGGTCATTGAAAAATTAAAAACCGATTTTGGGTCTTTTTATTTAGTAGCTTAGTGTAAAAAAAAATAGTAAAAAAATTGTTTATTTTGTGATTGAGATAGAGCCCAGAATGATGACAATTCTGCGTCAATTGCACTTTGTTTCATTAAAATCGGTTCAGAACTACGGGCGCAATCTGGGCTGCTGCAAGCTCGAAAAACGTGGTTACGAGATAAACGCGTTTCAGTTTGAAGATATTTTTTTGCATCAAAAAAACATTGGAATGAAAAATTTGAGCATGCAGTTTTAGAAATTTGACAATTCTGCGTCAATTGCACTTAATTTCATCAAAATCGGTTCAGTAGAACCGGAGAAAAGTGACTTCAAAAACGTGATTTGGAAAAAACTCAAATAAAATTTTAGGTAATAAAACTTTTTTTTTTTTTGTGAAATACTTACATATATCAATCTGCAATGCCAGCCCCATAAAGAACTCCTTCCTTTTCTTCAAAAAAAAGGACTCAGTGGCTCTTTGTGCTCTCCGGGCAGTTCTACCTTCTTTTGATGCGGCAGAGCTCTGGCTTCGGACCTTTTCAAACGTTCTTCCTTCCGAGACATGGTGAAATCATATGTGACTTTGCCAATCGGGATCCTCATTAGGTTCATTATTTGAAGTATTGGCAAAAAACCTTCGTTAAATATGACAATTGCAATATAATTGGCCTCATCTAATATAATTGGCCTCGTCTCCTCATCTCTTTCGTGTTGGTTACCACGAGACTGGCGTTTCAAGGGACGAGTTTTTCGATTGCTACCTATGTTTCTTTTATTTTTATTCTATTACTTTTTCTATCCATTGCCTTTAGCACAAACAGAAATTGTAACTCAATTCAAAGTGAACTAAACGCTGCCAACATTCGAATACCTAAGCTCTAAAATGTGTATTCATTTATTTTTAAAATGCATATACAAACAATTTATTACCTACTAAAGAACGCGTTGGACGCGGTGGTTGCTTCAAACCGTTGCATTCAAAAAGTAGCCAAATTAAGCAATTCGCATTTTGGCGAAAACATTGCTAGACAAAAAAGGCCATATCTCCTAAAGTATTTTGAATTTCAAAAAACTCTTTAAGGACGATATTCTCACATATCCAAGCTATAAAAATATGAAAAAAGAAAATTTAAAATAAATGTTTGTCAACCAGGAATACCTCCTTAAAATAGAAAATCTTGGAAAACAACATTGCATAAATGTATGTACACATTTAATTACACATTAAAAATATGAAGTTGATATGGCAAAATGTGTCATATTTTACTTTAAGGCTATGCATACAAGTAAGAGTAGTATAGAAAAATTTGAATTTTATTAGATTCAAATATAAAATCCTTTTCACTACTCCCTGCCCCTCCCCCTCGCTCATCCCCCTTACGACATTAATGCTTAAACTCCCTCAGGAATTTTTGACTGATTGAGCAGCCTAAAAATGTGTACAAATTCTCTATAGACTCATTTATTATTTCTTTATTGTTTGTGTCTAATGCAGCCAATTTTATAATTTTATAAATGTTTTATTTTTTCTTTTTGAAATTAGTTTAATTTTGCATTTATTTTTGTGTTTCTTTTTTCAACATTCTAAAGTGTCCCCCTCAATCGATTAAGAAATAATATAATTCCTAATTACTGCATATCAATGAAAGAACAAAAAAGAACAACGCCATCATATATCTAGAACTATAAGCAACTTCACCGCCCCACAGTGGGGCAAAGACCTATTGTGCCACCCAAACGTATATTCTGGTCGCCAAATTTGAGCAAACGTTTTGTTTTTTCTTTGAAAATCAACGTTCTGTAATTGACTATCAATCCGTCTGGCCAGATTTCAATTTCCCATATTTCACAGTTTTTATTGAAAAAGTCAATTTTACTAAAAACCAAGTTTTTTATATTAAAATTGAACCTGAAAGTTAAAAAAAAAAACGACATATTATAACTGGTTTGTTTTTAAATGTTCATTTTTAAACTCTCAATATTTGTAACCTCATTTTCAATTTTTTGTTTTAACTTTTAAAAATGTTTGTAAAGAAAAGTTAATTTTAACTAAAAACTGCTTCAAATACTCGAAAAGGATTAACATGAAAATTAAAAAAAAAAATTATAATATAAAAAGTTCTTAAAATAAGTGAAAGAATATGTATGTATTTTTAAGAATGTGTAAAGACTTTTTTCGAATTTAGTAACTTTTTTTATGTATATTGATATAAAAAAATCTAAAAAAATTTTAAAAAATGTAATACGTATTCTTTGGCTTATTATCAAGCATTTTTGTTCAATCAAACTTTTTGTAAAGCTTATCATTTTCGAATACTTGAAACTTTATTTTTTTAGCAAAACTTACTTTTTCAATACAAAAATTTTTAATGAAATTTGGAAATCCGTACACACAGATTCGTTGAGAACTCAAAAACGAACAATACAAAAAAAATCAATATCAGGATTTTTTTTCTTTTACTTTAAGGTTAATTTTAAGTTGGAAAAACCGGGTTTGTAGTCAAAAATCTACAAAAATCTACTAAAAATTTAATTTTTTACAATAATTGCGCAAAATAGGAAATGAAATATATAATTTGAATACGTGGGTGCCTTTTATATTTCGGGATTTGGCAACCCTGGTGTTGCAATCTGTCAACTGAAAGCTCTATCGCAAAGTTTGACATTTGTTGGCTTATACGTACTCAGAACGTTTTGACATACGAGCGCTATTTGTGTTGTTTATAGTAACTTAAAAGATTCATCTCGGTCTTAAAATGGAATTAAATCCTGAACATTTTCGTGCGATTATTTTTACAACTTTCGACGTAAATTAGCACAGCAACAGTGCATGGATGAACTTAATTCAATTTTTGGCGATGAAGCTCCATCAAGGACCAGTGTTTATCGATGGTATGGTGAATTCAATCGTGGTCGTAGTTCACTCCAAGACGAATTTCGTGAAGGTCGTCCGAAATCAGCTGTTGTTCCGAAAACCATTGATGCAGTGCGCGAACTGATATTGCAAGATCGTCATGTTACCTATCGTGAGATTGAGGCAACCTTAGGCATAAGTGGGACCAGCATACATTCAATATTGCATAAGCATTTGACTGTCAAAAAAATTTGTTCGCGTTGGATCCCACACAATTTGTCAATCGCTCAAAAAAAGGCTCGTGTCGATTGGTCGAAGGAAATGCTCAAAAAA
Organism: Coremacera marginata; assembly: GCA_914767935.1. NCBI lineage: Eukaryota > Metazoa > Arthropoda > Insecta > Diptera > Sciomyzidae > Coremacera > Coremacera marginata. The sequence continues at coordinate 25,620,063 of OU612043.1, forward strand.
TACGATCGCGGTGCTTCGAAACACGTCTATGACATCGTGACAGGTGATGAATCGTGGATTTACGCGTATGAGCCCGAAAGTAAACAGCAGTCGACTGTATGGGTGTTTCAAGATGAGCCAAATCCAACAAAAGTTGTTCGCGCACGAAGCACTTCCAAGCAAATGGTCGCCTGTTTTTTCGGAAAATATGGACATGTCGCAACCGTACCACTAGAACAACGCAGAACAGTCAACTCTGAGTGGTACACAACCATTTGTTTGCCAGTTGTCTTCCAAGAAATCAGGAAAACCAACCGCCGAAGACGGATCACTCTTCACCACGACAATGCGAGCTCTCACACATCGGCTCAAACAACTGCATTTTTGAGCACCCAAAACATCGATTTGATGGGTCATCCGCCGTATAGTCCTGACTTGGCACCGAATGACTTCTTTTTATTCCCAACCGTGAAGAATAAACTGCGTGGACAACGATTTTCGACGCCCGAAGAAGCGGTTGCGGCATTCAGAATGCATGTTTTGGAGATACCTCAATCAGAGTGGCAAAAGTGCTTCGACAATTTGATAAAGTTGATCATTCAATTCTGCTGCTGAAATTAAAAAAGTTCGGCCTGTCTGATCCTTTAATTGATTTTTTTAAAAGTTATTTAAATGGTAGAAAACTGTATGTTAAAATTGGCTCAACTATATCTGATGTTGCTATTGATGCTTCGTCAGGTATTCCACAAGGTAGCCATTGCGGTCCTCTTTTATTTCTGATATTTATAAATGATTTACCCAAATACTTACAAAATGCCAGATGTCTTATGTATGCCGATGATTTTAAACTCTATTATAGAATATCAAACACATCTGTCTGTATCAGTCTTCAAAATGATCTCGCAGTATTGTACAATTGGTGTCTGTCAAATAATTTATCTTTGAACATCAACAAATGTTGCATTGTTTCATACAATAAATGTGCTAACAGCATATTATTCAATTATAAATTGAATAATTGTGTTCTTAATCGTAAAAACGAAATTAAAGATTTGGGGGTTATTTTTGACACTAAATTAAATTTCAAATGTCATTATGATTATATTATTGCTAAATCATATTCCATGCTGGGATTTATAAAAAGGCATACGCAGATTTTTAAAGATCCTTTAACGATAAAATCATTATATACTTCTTTGGTTCGAAGTATAATTGAATATTGCTCTATTGTCTGGAACCCGTACTATATTGAAAATTCAGACCGAATCGAAAGAGTTCAAAAGCATATGAGTAAATATCTCAAAAAGCTTTATTGGCCTGATGGTCTTCCAACATATGAAGCTCGTCGTAAATTACTTGGCTTGCAATCCTTAAAAGACAGACGATCGTTAAGTTCTCTACTTTTCGTCTACAACGTGTTTTCAGGTAAAGTTAGTTGTATGGAACTGTCAAATCTCTTCCAAATTTATGATGCGCCAAGGGATTTGAGACGAGCCCGTTTGTTCGAGGAAAATCTTCACAGGACCAATTATGCTAATAATGAGCCAATAGCAAGATGCATACGCTTATGCAACAGTCTCTCACACATTTTAAAATTTAATGTGTCAGAACATCAATTTAGACTAATATTGTTCATTGTTTATAATTAGCCTCTAGCGTAGTTTTAAGATATAAATATATGTATAGTCTGTAAGATTTTAATAAATCAGTAGACTGAAATGAATAAATAAATAAATAAATAAATAAATAAATAAATAACAATTGGTTCAAACGCATGCAAAAGTGTATAGATCTTAATGGAGAATATTTTGAAAAACAATAAAGTGATTTTCGATGATTAATATTTGTTTTTGTTCTCTAATCCCGAAATATAAAAGGCACCCCTCGTATATAAATCAAAAACAAACTTTTTTAAACAAAAATTCCCGCTAGCTCAAATTTTACGATCAGAAAATCAATTCGGGTGGAATATTATGTCTTTGTCCCACTGTGCGTTCGCTTACCAACTCATTAGCGCACTCTCAGGATCTACCAATTTGCATGTTAATACAGCACAAATTGTTAAATTTAACAATTAATTGATTATTTGATACAACCATGTAGTCACTTGTTGGTGAGATGGTGTCAGTGATGGAGAGAGAGGGTGTGAGGAAATATCGAAGGCAGTTGGTTTATTCCTTTTACTTGCTAGCATGCCTCCAATTATTGCATGTCAATGTAAATTAATCAACGCTAAACTGTCGAAGTAATTGAAACAATGAATTCATTATTTATGTAAAACACGATAGTGAAATCAATAATTTTTACGCAAGAGTCACTAGTATTGGTAAAAAGATACCAGATCACAGCAACACATACACCCACCCACACTCATGATGACAAATGACTAACGCTTAAGGACCTGCTCACACATTTTATACGCAGTACAAATAAATAAAAACAAAGCAATCAACAACTTCCGGCGGAAAATGTCAGCCATGACAGAATAAATATCAATTGTTGTATACATTTGTACTAGTTGCTGTGTTTGTGTAGAATATAGTTATTCAACAGCAATGCAATGGCGCGCACATAACAATAACGACAACAGCAACAACAACAATGAGTGTGAACACTACATGAATAACAAGGTATATAGAACAAAAAAAAAAAAACAAATCCAGCTCAATTTACAAACACCCGCACAATTTTTTGTTTCCTTTTTTTCCATACCTTTTCTACGCTCTTGCTAGTTCACCCATATAAATGTTCTTTTTTATACTTTTTTGCATAATCAAACAAAAAACAAAGCGTTGGTGTCGCTGGAAATTTCCTAATAAAATATTATGTATATTTAATCAAAAAAGTAACCAACCCAATAGCGGTCGGTCATAGTGGCAACACAGAGTGCTGCAATAAAAAAAAAAAAAAAACATCATCGCATTGTCGCAGGACACGCAAAGCAATCATGAACAATCAAGCGGGGAAGCCCTTAGCTGTAAATTTTTGGGCATTATTTAGTATTCTCATCAAAAAAAAAAAAAAAAATAAACACAACAGAAATTAAATTTCAAAAAGAAAAATCAACCTATAAAATATAGCCCAACACCAGAGTGTTTAAATTAATGTTTCAAGGTTATCCTGCCGACCCATGCCGTGCCTTTTCGTTAGTTGGACCAACCAAGCTATTGGAAACATCCAATTAATAGACGAAGACTTCTCGTAAACGTGACTTATTCCTTGCAATAACAATTAATTTCCGCAAAACAGCCGGCAGTGAGAAGCTAAACCTATCGAACGAAAGCGGATTTACAGGCTAAGCAAAGCACACAGCTGTAGCTGCGTAAATAATTAAAAGCTTAAAGATATGTGCATACGTAAGCATTTCTATGTGGTTAAGATTAAACTCAGAGATGAACGAACAAACCAACATTGAATTTTAGCTTGCTTAAAACAAACAGTGAGAGTCAAAAGTTAGTATACAAAGCATAATTTCAAGTTCAATTGAGCGTTGTGCATATATTTTAAGCATTACAAAAAACGTTTTAAGTGCACAAATCAGGATAATAACATAGCGATTTATTATTCACAAAGTAAAAATAAAAACTAGACTTCGGCAGGGTACCGAAGCTAAAATACCCTCCCGCGTCTATATTGGAGTATATTCGAAGTCTTTAGCCACAACATACACGATGACATTCAGTTTCATATATTGACGAAAGTTTTCCTATTTTGATGACGTCATTTTGTATGGGAGGTAGGCGTGGTTTTAATCCAATTTTGCCAAATGTCATATAGATGGTTCATATTATATATCGAAGTTAATGTGCAAAATTTCAAGACATATCCTTAATTTTTGTGGATTTTTAAGAGATTTTACGTTTAAAATAATGCCACTTTGTATGGGAAGTGGGCGTGATTTTCATTCGATTTTGCCAAGTATCATACAGATGGTTTATATTAAATATCAAAGCTTATGTGCAAAATTTTAAAACATTTCTGTAATGTTTGCAGATTTCTAAGAGATTTTACGTTTAAAATAAAGCCACTTTGTATGGGAGGTAGGTGTGGCTTTCATCCGATTTTTCCAAATTTCATAGCGAGCATTAAAATTTAAGAGCAAAGCTAACGTGCCAAATTTCAAGGCATTTCTTTAATTTTTATGGATTTTAAAAACATTTTTCGGTTAATATAAAGTCACTTTCTATGGGAGGTAGGCGTGGTTTTCATCCGACTTAGTCCATTTTCGAACTTGATCTTCTTTATTTAAAAATATAATATAACTTATATTTTGAAGTTCATCGCGATAGCTTTAAAATTGCGGCTGTAATTTTAGACGGGCAGACAGACGGACACACGGAAATTGACACAGAAAGTGATGCTGATCAAGAATATATATATTTTTCTATACCTGCCACGCCTCCTTCTTGGCGTTACAAACTGAATGACAAAGTTAATATACCCCTTACGCAGTACGCGTTGGGTATAAATACGTATTTTCGTTCTCCATTCTCAGATGAACCAATCTCCAGATATCTTGCTTACCTAAAATTTTAATGTCTTTCGCAGCGTTGCACTTTTCTAACTTATCGACGAATATTTCTCCACCAAAATGTGAGGGATAAATCTTAAATACTATACTTTAATAATGTAAAAAAAATTTTTGAAAAAGTGTTTTTTTTTTCTTCGAAAAACTCCCTGAGGCCCTTAAGATATGCCACAATAATGAAGAAAAAAATGAAAAGTTGGTATCTATACAATTGACTACACAGCTTCCCATTTTGTGAAATATTGTGAGTTCTGGAATGTTTTTGTTTTTGTGACGAAAGTTGCACACTCATTTACCAAATTTTTTATTAGCATTAGCTTTAAGGCAGTATTCTAGTCTAGAGGGAAAAGTTTAAAGCGTTTGTTAAAATACAATACAAAAAATCTTAAAATATTTTTACAATCCATTCTTTTGGTATATGTTTATGAATATATTTAATAATACACTAAAAAATTAAAAAAAAAAAAATTAAAAATTAAAAAAAATTTCTGGTTGTTAGAGGGGGGCGTGCTAAAAAAGGGGAGCCTCCATCTTGAAACTATTTCAACCCTTCTAGTCATCTGAAAAAAAAAATATTCTTAATTAGTGAGATTTCGCTTTTTCCTAGACTAGGGAATAAAACCGAATATTTTGAAGTGAAACTTTTATAGCCGCATATACAACAATACGGCGATCTTGATGGGGGAGTATAACCAATGTAACGAAATGGTTCTCATTAAAACAACAACACAGCAATTCGCCGCACTAGTTGTATAAAAACGAAAAACTTACAATCTTAATTAAATTTTTTGATATTTTTGCTTCCACTGAGGATTGAACACAGCACGCTTGTATCCATAGCCGGCTGTTCTAACCGGCTGTTCTAACGTTTGTATCCATAGCCGGCTGTTCACGTAGATATATTTATTTGAGTAGCTCACACTTATGTTAAATCAACATTAGCTTTTGGGTATTTCTCAAATTAAGTTTTGGTAAATTCAGATTAATTGCATTGATGAATTTAGAAACAGCACATGCTGCAATATTAACGAATGCAACTTTGAATCTAAAATTTGTTTTATTCTTAGATCTGTGAATTTTCATATAAATATCGTATCTTTCATATAATTCAAATAAAGTTCTTAGCTCACATTTATATCGAAATAAAAAAATAGTCGCATGGTGCGGTATTTTAACACACAAGAAACTGGTTACAAGTTCTTCCATTACCAACTGAGCTGTCAGATTACCTACGATATGTTGGTCGAAACTCAAACATAAGAAGGATATGTTACTAAAATATTGTGCCAAAAATGAACACATGTCAATGCATATGTAACCCACCCGGCGAAAGTTCGCTTGCAATGAACTTTTATCAAAGAAAAATTTCGTATTTTTTCCTAATTGGCGATCAAAAATCGAAAGTTATTTTATACCAGTGTTATAGCGTCAGTAATTATAAAAGTCTGAAAGTGCCAAAAAAGTAGAAAATATAATTATCTTCGCATCTGTGTTGAAGAATTAATCGCTTTGGAATTGTAAACGAATAATTTTTCAATTATTTTTCAAGAATCGCGCACCAATTGCTATTGCGATTTAAAAGCGATCCATCTTTCAACTATCACCGGAATGAACGAAAGAAAGTTTTTAAATTTTTTCTTGAATCGTGCATTCGTCGCTTAAACGATCGAAAAGCAATCCATCTTCTAAGGAACCCTTGAGCGAACCACGAGTGCATCGCAAGACCAGCTTCTCTTCCCATCGTTTGCAGGGATGAAGGTAGCTTGAGCAATAAGTGACTTTTTGAATATTTTTTTTTTGCGTTTTATTTCTCAAGTACAGCGTCTTTCCAATTTGTATTCCTTCCAAATAATATTTTTTTTTGCATATAACAGGACCTTAACTCCTCAAAATAGGAGTTTTTTCAGGTGATGACCCCTTCATTCAACTCAAATCTCTTACCGCCTAGACGTTTCTACAGGTTTGGAAATAGGAAATAGTCACAGGGGGTACATATGAAAAATATGGTAGATGGGGTTGCAGTTAGTAGCCTAATTTATTATGGTGGAAGAGTACTTTTTCTTCATCAAATATAGTCTCTTGTGCTTCAAAATCAATATCAAATCTATCCAACAGCTTTAAATAATAAGCGCCGGTGATCTTTTTACTTTTATCAAAAAAATCGGTGTGAATAACTACGCATGCATTCCAAAAAACTGGCGCGATGTCCCTGCTGGCATTGGCCTTTTTTGGAGCACGTTCACCCAAAGAAGTCTGCTCCGTTGATTTTCCCTTGGGCTCTGTTATGTATCCATGTTTCGTTCACGGTTATGAAACGGCGCAAAAACTTCTTCGAATGTCTGTTGAACATCGCTGAGTACTCCTACGAAATAGTCAAACGTCTGCGCTTAAGTTCGAGTGTGAGTGCCGCGGTTACCCATCAATATTTGTATACCCACGTTTTCCTTCACGAAAAACAAAGGAACTCTTAGTTCACTCAAGTACAGGAGAAGTATACGCAAAAAAAAAATATTCGGTCTTATAACCATTTTCAGCAAGCTCACGATTGCTCCTAAGGAAACTACCAGTACAGCGTTTCGTGTTTTGTAATAGAAGGATAACGGGGCAACTACTGTCAGGCAGTACCAAAGTCGTAATGTGGTAAAAGGATATGCAACACTTCATCTATCTTTTCCCATCCAAAACACTCAACTCGCCCGTAAGTCAAATGTGTTTGTACCCAATCTTGAAAAGAGAGTATTCATAAGTGAATCTGGATATAGAATGCAAGAACGTTTCGTTAGGTACATATTTACACAGAGTTTTTAACGGGAATACCGAAATTTACCGAAGGCAGAGCAGTGTAGCATATTTCCAAGCTTCGTATCAAGCGTATCCCGTTGATTCGGACTGAAAAGATCGACACTGCTACACGGTTAAAAATCTTGGAGTTCTTTTTAAACGAATGGTTGGAATAATGTATTTTTTAAGCCATTTTTTGTTAGAATTAATTCTTTTCAAAATACTAGAAATTTTTTTAGTCAAAGCTGTACCTTAACCCTTTGAGGACCATAAGCTTCTGGGAAATTTTCTTTTGGAATTTTGGCGTTAACAAAGCTAATTGAGATCCAACTAAGGCAAAAATACAAAAAGAAAGCAAAAAGTATTTTCCGTTATATAGTTTTTTAAAAATTTTATTTTTATTTTACATTGGTTGTTAGTGTTTTTTTCAAATATATTTAAATTTTTATTTTAAAATTTTACTTTTAATAATTATTTATGTCTGACTATGGTAGTCTGCAAAACAATTACGATTACTTGTGCAACAAAGATGCACTTTACATGCATTGCAATAGTTGTTGGTGCGATTTTCAACCTTTTTTTGGAGCAATGGACACATCTCTTTCTTATGTCGCCTTTGAGTATAGTATGCGATATATCCAACCTCTCGTCAGCAGCAGTTTTGGATTTCTGAAATGTTCGATTTCCTCTCGTTCGCATAGAATAGTCACCGATCAAATTGTTTGCAACCAATCGTCTGCAGTCAAGAGAACTTAGCTGCGACCCTTCCATAAGATTTTTTGCATTACATTCTGTATAAATTACAAAGGCATTGTTCACACTTATATCGAATAAATCAAAAAACAACCGAAGATAGTATTTAATTATAGATTTACGGTCTAGTTCATAGAAACTCTTGCGTTGATCCATTTAATCTACTCCTACCATATTTTTGTTGTAGTGAGAAATGGCTTTCGAGCATGTTACGCTTATTTTCTCAGCACTACCGGTGATGCGACGTTTTACAATATCTGTTTCCGAAGGTGAAAGGAAATTTGTAAGGAGAGTTACTCCCCTGTTGTCCATCCACTTTATGAAAGATATGCCTTGAAAACTTTGTGTGTAAATATCACCTCTCTTCATATTCTTATCCACTGGCACACATTTTAGAATTTGTTTTCGGTTGCTTCAAACTGTTCCGCAATACTTAATTTGACGTATTTTCAATTCGTACTACAGCAATGGTGAGTTGAAAAAGTTGTCAATATATATTTCGGAGCCCAAGCCTTTGATCTTTTGGGTCAACTGGAGCACAATTGATTCTCCTAGACCATATTGAGTTCCAGACTCTTTTTTACCAGTATACAGATCAAATTCAAATAAATAACCATTAGCTGAGTCACATCTACACCACATCTTAAATCCCCATTTATTTGGTTTATTTTTGATGTACTGTTTCATAGCATTATGACCTTTAAATTTAATCATATGTTCATCAATTGATTGTTTGTATGTGTTCTTCATTGCGCATTGAAATGCTTTATTGAAATGTTCTATGATAGGTCTGAATTCATAGGCACGATCAGTCGTATTTGTTTGATCCTCATTATTGCTGAAGTGCAATTTACGGCGTATTTCTTCAAATCTTTTTCTGGTCATGACATTTTTTACAAACGGTATACCCATATCAGGATCTTCTGACCAGTAATCACGAATTGACGGTAAAACATGATATGTCATTATTAGATTTATGCCAAGAAATACCTGCAAATCGTCAGTAGTAAGATCAAAAACCCTACCATTTTGCTCAGCATATCTTCGTGATTCTAAAACTATTAATTTAAGCAAAACATCAAAGTAACTACTCAATTCAAAGATTTGAAATGGTGACGGCTTAGTATTGAGATCGTCAATATCGCAAATTTGCACTTTTCCAAATTCGTAATCATTATCAGTAAACATGTTTGGAACGTATGACTTTCTCCATTTGAACTCAACTGCACGTTCACCGATCGATATTCTAGGAAGCGCGTGGTCTGCTTGTTCTACAGCGTTATCATCGATTTCACAGAATGTTGCACCTGCATTTAAATCTTCTTCAAGAAAAATTTGGTCTTCTTCATCCAGCTGCAAACCATCTTCATCTTCGATTCTCTACAATTCATCTGCAATTCTCTACGACGCGTTGAAGCCATGTTTCTAAAATTTGAATTGCTATGAACATATTTCAGCCTTTGCATTTATCATACATACCGAAATAGATCAATTAGTAAATTAAATTCCACGAATTTATCTTGTATTATTACTTGTATTATTTATTTATTTATCTTGTATTATCATAAAAACACAAAAAAACACGACTGCTTCTTATAATTCGCCAGATAAACTAAAAATGCAGACAGCTACGCCAGTAATTGTCGTTTAAAATCTTAATGGGGAAGCCCCATTTTATAGCATCTACACTGTTGCTACGTAAGTAGAGTGTCCAGTTATGAAGCAGTTATATCCAAATTGTTCAAACGTAAAATTACCGTTGACGACCATAGGGACACCCGCGTCACTTTTCGTTTTTTTCAAAGCTCGAACATGTTTGTTACAAAATCATACACAAAGTTAATATGAATCGATAGAATATTGTATATTTTAACTAAATTTATGGATTTTTATTAAAAAAATTTCTTTGGACAACTAAATAAAACAGTTTAAAAATGCCACTTATACCAGCTGTGAAACTTGATTTTAAAACCGCACAAATACCGTTAGAATACATTTTTTTTACAAAACATTGTTTTCGATCTTAACTAACTAACATTTTAGTTTATAATGGTTGAAACAAAAAAAAAAATTACTTTTGTTCTTCGCTTTTGATTTAGGCGGATTTAATCTCTTGGGACACATATGTCCCTTGGTCCTCAAAGGGTGTTAATTTAATAAAGTTGGAATAAAAAGTTAACTTCAGTCCCTACGGCTTAAAATATAATACAAAACAACTAAAAAGTAATAAAATCGGTTTCAAAAACTAGTAAAATTGGAATAGATAGCCTGACTAAGATAGACATTAGATTTAATACAACATGTATTACATTATAAGCCATGCTGTATTATATTTCAATACTTTCCGTCTTCATTTTCAGATTTTTAAGATTCAAAAGTCTTATGATTCAGAGTTACTTTTTCGGTTAACAAAGCTTTATAATACAATTTTTGTGCAACATGTTTTGATTATAGCGCACGAGCAACGTTTACTACTTTCATTTCAATGATGAGTTCGAGACCTACAATAGGAGTTAGCTTAAAAGATAGTATAAAAGATAAAAAAAAGAAATAAATTGTGTAAACAAACCCAGTTTTGTTTTTAGTACGCTATGGTTTAAATTTTAATACAACTTGAAATAAGGTTTTTAGTTCACATCGGGTATTGCAATTTAAGCCCATGCGGGAATAAAACTTAGTTTTAGTATTTGGCTTAGTTAAGGTTAATCCTATTGCTTAACTGTAACAGCTTTTGTCCCAGCCAATCTTGATTAGAAGACAGGATAGAGAGAAATTCCCCCGCAGCTCGATTTTCCAACGAAATATTATATATTTCATTCAAATAAAATTATTTTTTTTTTTTTTTTGTGTTCTGTCAAAAATACTTTCTTACTACTTTTTTCATTCAAGAAATATATAGAACGTTTGACTTGACTCCTTAAGAGCTGGAAAGAGGCCTTAATCTAAAAAAAATTATACAAGTTACTTGTGTAAGTCTGTAAATATATCGCCAATTCATTATCTACGAAAAATACTATAGAGAAACTATTAAAACTTTGTTTCCTTGACCAAGAGTTTAATGGGCTAAAGTTGAACAAAACCAATGGACAGGTTTGCATAAGTTAATTTTCCTTAAGTTTTTTTCTCGAGGAAGAGTTCATACTTTGACAAAACTAAAATATATCCGCTCTTAATAGAATGAAACAATTAATAAAATTACATTGTTAAAAAACCGCAACAATCAGTGATAATATTCAAGATAAAAATATAATTTTTTAATTTTTAGCAGAAAAAATTATACAAGTTACTTGTGTAAATCTGTAAAACTATCGCTTATTCAACACGGACTTAATATACTTTAGATTACCTGTTAAAATTTTGTTTCCGACCAAGAACTTAACAGGCTCAAAATGATCAAAGCCAGTGGATAGGTTTTCATAAGGTTTTTGTTAATTTTCCTTTAATTTTTTCTCGGCTTTACAACAAACTAATGTAAACTAATGTAAACTAATTAGTGGTATTCGCTCTTTTGTGTATTTATGAATACACTAGTGTACTTCTGTCAAAAAATTACACTAAATACACATGCAGCAACAAATACCATAGCTTTTGAAGTTACACTTTATGTGTTTCTTTACAACATCAAAAGATGATTGTAATGTAGTTGTATGTGTTAATTGTATCATTTTGACATTACTTGGTAGCATTCTTGGCACCATTTCTTGTCCTTTGTTCGCCATAATTTTTCGCGCTAGCTCGTCACATCATATCGTTTTCTAATTAGAACTGTTTAAAATCTATCTGTAATGGAATCTGTAATGGAAAATGTTAAAATAAGGAAAAAACGTTCAATTGCCACCAGTGTAGCCAATAGTAGAAACACTGCTGTGGAAGAAGTCACTCACTCTTTCCCTTGTATATATCGGTACAATTACAATCAGTACATCTAATACACGAAAGAGCGAATACCACTATTATGTTAACTAATTTTATAATTCGCTAATTTTGTAATGTCATATAAGAATTTTCAATACAATTTTGTCTATATTCATTTGAGAATCTTTTCAAAACTTTAAAGTGTACAATTTCTTATGTTTCATCTCTTAATTATTTACTTTTTCATAAGAACGGGAACTTTTTCGTTTCATGAAAAAAAGAACACTTTTAATGCTCATAATAAATACATAAGACTCAAACAATATTGTAAAATTCGTTACAATTTTACAACAGCACGATTTCCATTTAATATATTTTTTCAGGATCACTGCGCTTCACTACTCTTTTCTATCGTTATGCAAAACATCAGCTCCGATTGTTTGTATATTTTTCTTTTTTTTTTTTAATTTTGATTTAAAATAAAAGCTATAAAATGGCTGTTATAATCCTTTATTTTTACCCTTAAGCTGTACATCGACGTTTGATGTTTCCTGTGCGTCATCTAGCAGCAACAGCAGCAGCAGCCAGTCAGAACTTCAAGTGGCCGCTTGCAACGTCAAGTGTGGGCGGCAGGGTGAACGTTCAAATGCCCTGCTTCTACGTGCCTCGGCATCGTTGGCAAGGATAACAATTACTTAGTAGCTTTGAGCGCATCTTATCACGATTGCTATGAAGTGCGTGATGTTGGTATGCCAAGTGCTTCTGATGTTATTATTGTTGTTGCCGTTGCTGTTGCTGTCGTTGTTTTTGGTTCTTTGTTTTGTTTTATTATTATTACGGCTGTTGTTGGACTTTTTGCAGCTAGTATGGATGGTTTCGTATCTCATTGTTGTTGTTATTCGAAATGCTGTTGTTGATGATTGCGCATGCATTTGTTGAACGCTTAGGCACTTTTTTCCAGCCACTTCATATTCCGCAATGACGCCTTAAAGAGCATGCAATGAAGTAGGGATCAAAACCTGTGTTGAACATTAATGGATTGTTTAAAAAAAAAAAAATAGAAAAACTGCCGGGGCTCCGAAAACATTTGTGATTTATCATTCAACATTAAACATCTAAACACAAATTCTATACACAAAAGCTTACATTTATTTAACTACTTACTGGTATTTAACAACTTCACTGGTATTCTGCGCTTTTCAAAGTCCTTTTAAGGGCTGAAATGACCAATGGTTTTTTTATATTTATATAAAATGATTTAACATTTCATATTTTACTTTGAACATATAACATTTCTCGCTGCAACTCGTTTGGGAAACGCTGCTCGAGCTCCACAAACGTCACTTTCAGCCATGACTTCTTTTGATGCATAACGGTAATAATTTCACGTACACGTCCGCAACATCGTTTTAAAGTGCGCCCGGCTATTCATTAATTCTTCGTCAAGTACGCTCACGGCACTCTGGCACTGCCTGTTTGTGTATGTGTGTGTGAGAGTGAACATGTAGCTGTGCGGCTGCATTGTAAACGCATCGTCTGCGGCATGAAAAGCAAATGAGTGTAAAAATAAATGCATACAAAAAAAAAAAAAAAATGTATAATCAAGAGCAAAATTCTTAAAACGGAAGTGATGCAGGGCTGCAGGGCATAAAAATGTGTTGCAGAACCTCATTACAATATTACGACACAGAATCGTTGTTGTTTTGTGGATGTGTTTCTGAGAAATTTCAAGTCTTACTTATTACGAAATGAGATGTTATGAATAAATTCCGACTATATTTATGAAATAATAATTATCAAAATACGAAAATTTTACGAAAATTTCGGATCATAAATTAAACAGTGCTTCAGAAACACTCTTTTTCCTATAAATCGACCCGGAGAATCCTGCCGGCAGTCAACCGGCTTACAGTGATATTAAGATAACCGATTTATTGAAAATACAGGGAGATTTTTTTAAATCAATGCTGGATCCCTATCTATCCGCCCTGACCCCCTTCAAACTTCAGTCCTGGGTTATATTGGTCAAGAATTGATGATCAAGTCTTGCATTTGTGGAAGAGAGATGCGGGCATCATCGCGTGGAAGGGAAAGTTTAAAAGGGAAAAGCATTAAATTCACGTCAAGTCTTGATCAGTGTAAATCAGGCCTAAGTCATGTTTACTCAACATGCTTAGCAGCATAAAAACGTCTTTTTACTGGCCCAAGAATTATGTGAAACAAAGCCTGCTCTACAAAAACAACCAACAACTACTGAAATAAATATCAAAAAGCATTCAAAATCACAAAACAACAATGGGAGTCAGTCCAAATCAACTGATCCAACACTGGTTGCTCGACCTTTTTAAAAACGTAGATATTTTTATTGAATGTTGTCCAATGTTATGCATACACTGAGAGAAAAAAAGCAATAGTAAAATCACCTAAGTCGGCCAAAAAAATAAATTTTATTCACCTAAGCGTAAAATCCAAAAATATAAAATAAAAAAAAAAAAAAACTGCCATGGTTGGCTTAGGCATAGTCTTGAGCAATTTTCTGCAAACAAAAAAAAAAAACACGTGCGTCGTTAGACAAACGAGAGAAACGAAACTTTTTCGCAGTTTAATAGATTTGATAATTTAATGGTTTTTCTTTTTTTTTTGTAATAAAATTACTTTTAAATTCAACAATTTAAAATAACATAAAGCAAATTAAAAACCAGACGTTAATATTCACACCAGTAAATTTTATTACATTTCATCAATAAAAAGAAAAGAACAAAATATGTGTGTGGCCGCCACGCACAGTAGAAGTGAACATTTATCAAAAAAATAGAATTTCTGGGAAGATTGCTAATTTTTTTTATTAACATTCCCTTCTTCAGTGCAACCAAATGGTCAAAAAGCAGTCTACCTTCACACCAGAAGTAGTTCAAAAACGTTTTTTTTTTTTCATAAAGCCAACTAGTATTTTCAACATGGCGATATCAGGTGAAATATCATTTGTCATATTTGTTTATGGACAGTTACTGAAAAGTTCAATATTCACGTACAGAATTAGATTGCAGTTTTTTTTTTTTACTTTCGTGACAGAGTTCGTTATCAAGAGGATTTTTTTATTTCAATTTGATGACTTAGGTACCCAGTGCACCAAAACTACCGTTTTTTAATTCATTTATGAACCTTTTCTTGTAGAAACATTCATTTTCGGCACTCATAAATGAATCCTTTTTGTATCATTCATCGGACTAAAATGCCTCTCAAAAACGAACCTTATTTTGTTCGCAAATGAGTTAAAAAAAGAACCATACAAATTTCTTTTTCGGCACTCGGAAATGAACCCTTTTTGAATCAATCGCAGAACGAAAATGCTTCTCAGAAACAAACTGTTTTTTCTTCTTAAATGAGTTCAAAAATAAACCATACAAAAGTTATTTTTCCGCACTCGAAAATGAACCTTTTTTGTATCAATCTTTGGATTGAATTGCCTCTCAAAAACAAACCTTTTTTTTGTTCAGTAATGAGTTAAAAAAAAGAACCTTTTTGAATTATAAATTTTATTATTGCATAATATTATTTATAAATACATATCGATATTTTGTTAAAGAAGAAATGATTATTACTAAAATTAGAGATCATATTAATCATTGTGTTAATAAATAGGATTAATATACCTGGGCTGGAATTCACGCATTGTGTTTTTCATGATATTGATGTTTCAAAGGGGAAAAGGCGTGATTGTTTTCCAATTTGACAAACTTCCAAATTAAATATGAAATATCAAAATAGTTAAGTTATTAATTGGGGAATTTATTTTATTACTTTTTTGCATGGAATGTTTTCGTGGTTTTCATTCTATTTGGGCTTGATTTCAATTTTTGATAGAAATATTGAAATGTTGAAAATGTTCATACGTGTAGCAGTATATCCATCTCGCACTGGTAAAAAAGTTCATATGACGTTTGTACGAAGGTCAACATTTTCATTTTAAGTTCCCTTATTTAACTGATTTTAGAATATAAAAAGTAACATTTATGATTCATTTGTGAACTCATTTATAAACAAAAATAGTTCGTTTATGAGAAATTGTTTCCTACAGATATGATAAAAAAATTATTCTTTATTGAACTCATTTCAGAATGCAAAAAAGAAACATAAATGCATCATTTCCGAACTCATTTATGAACAAAAAATGGTTCATTTAAAAGGAAGTCTTACCTACTGAAATGATACAAAAATGATTCATTTTCACCTCAAAATAAGTTTTTAATGAATTTCGCAAAATATGTACAATTTTTCTTTATTGGAAAAGCTTTCACGAATTTAATCTTTTATAGCAGGCACTTTTTAGCGACAAAATAAAAAAGAAAAAATTAAAAAAAAAAAAAATTCTAACCAAAAACGTTCGCAAAACTCTCACCTTACTCAAAACCTTCGCTTATGGTTCAGTGGGTAGTACCCAAGCTCGATCCTCATAGCACAGACGATAGATTTTGCTGTTTTAATTTTTTGTTAATTATATTTTTATTTATAAATATTTAAGAGAAAAAATTTTTCCAAAAACCTGTGTCGGGAATAATGCACTCTTCCCTTTCCGTACTCGCATTGAACCGCGTACAATTCGACTGCAAGTTGAACGTGCTACCATCGCACCAATTCCTCACTTGCATCAAAGCGAACAAAATACGAACAAACCTGAAAGCAAGCATAGTATTCATCTTCCAATTTATTCCATAGGATTGATGCCAAAAAGAATTTATTGTTTATCCAGAATAATCATCAATCGATTATATAATTTGGGCTTTTTTTATATAATTTATTTTCAATTTTTCTTAAAAAATACAAAAACTGACTGTATGATTGTAAATATTTTTAATTTAAAAAGCACCTAATTTCAACTGCAGTTAGGACCACTAAACCTTCGCTATATATATATATAGATATAAAGACGTGTATATATATATAGCAGAAACTCCAACATTATCACAAAAATTGTGCTGTTTCCCACACAGCACAAAATCCGACTTCGATATCGAAAACCTAAATATTTACGAATAGTTCGCGATGATAACAAACGAATTTAATATCAATTACGATTCGAAAAAGATACGTTTGGCAGACGTAACGATTGCTTCGTAAACGAAGGTTCGCTTATGTTTCGAAAATTTATTCGTTTAAAATTCCAAAGCGATTAATTCGTCAACACACATGTGAAGATAATTATATTTTCTACTTTTTTGCTGTAAGGTCGATACCTTCGGATAACTTTTGTGGCAATTTCAGAGAACCCTCCATTCTACATGTACAAACAGATAAAACAAGTAGGAATTTTATATTATTGATACAAATACAACAACGAGTAGAGCTTAACTTATGCTTACATGTTTTGGATTGAGCAGATAACGTATCATCTCTTTCTCTGGCTCTCATTGTTGTGTAAGCTTTTTTTCTCTTTATCGTCTGCACTAAGCAGAGTAACTGTTTGAACTTTTTTTTAAAATGGATATATCCATTCAAAATGCATATTCCAGATAGTTTTCTTTGTGTTAATCTTGTGCTTTTACTTTTTCTATGCTACTAAAAATAAAAGTAATGGTGTAATGGATATGGATTCTGTGAATCAATAGCTTTATATAAGGTACTTGTGCCACATTTATTAATTATTAATTAATTAATTTTTAACTTCATTCAGTTTTTGACAAAAATACCTATTTTATGTTTATTTTTTTATGAAATAAATTTAAAACTTGAATGCATTGCAATTATGTAAAGTGTTTCATTTATTATTTTATTGAAATTATTCGCTCTATATTCTTTAAGTTTTTGACGGCACATATTTAGATGTTCCAAGTAGAGATAACAATATTACCGATATATCGCACACTAAATACAAACAAGTCACAACTCAAAAAAAAAAATGAATTTTCAGGAGAAGCAAAAAACTGTTTAAGCTAAAATGATTGTAATATTTTAAACAAATTTGGTTCCACAATAAAGAAAGCTCATTTTAAAGAAAGTTTTGGTATAGTTTATTTAACTTCATATCATAGTTGTAAAAATAAAGAATACTTAATTTGGATTAATAACCCTTTAGCTGAAATTTGTTCGTATGATTAGAGATATTATCTCAAATTGTGCCTATTTACTATTTTATGTAAGAAAATTACCAAAAACACAAAATGTATTTTTTGTTTAATTGAAAATAAAGCTTTAGTCTTATTAGAAAACAGTTTTACTAAAGTTTATGTAGTTTTTTATCATGAGTATGCAAATAAAAAAAATGCTGGACTTAAGACCCTTTAACTGAAATTTTTCATTAAAAATTTAAATTGTGCCCCTTTAACTGATAAAAATCGTTTTAATTTTCAACAGCTCTTCATTTTTAAGCAATAAAGTAAGAAAATTATCAAAAAACACAACTTTTTGCTTAATTAAAAATAAAGCTATATTCTTATTAGAAGACATTTTTTCTAAAGATTTTGCAGTTTTATATCATGATTGTATAAATAAAAAGGATTTTGGACTTATGACCCTTTAACTGAAATTTTTCGTTTAAAATTCAAGTTGTGCTTGTTTGACTGATAAAAATAGCTTGAATTTTTAAAAATACCCATTCGTCAACTGATTAACAAGCAATCATATAAAAAAATACACAATAAACATTACTTAATATGTTTTTTATTAAAATGTATTTTAAAATAAATTAATTTTTTATTTTTAGCACAGTACAAAAATTGCTCAGTACATTAAAAAAATATAATGTATTCGTTTCAAAATTTTTAGTATTTAGTTTTTAAAAATTTAGTTTTTGTAGAAAGACTCATATGGTTTTTATTTTCTTTGATGCCCTTTTGATATACTTCTAATAGCGGTAGCCTTTCGGAATATACCGAGCATAAATTTAAATTTTTAAGGATATTATTGATAAGTAGAAAAAAGTAGAAGTTGAATAGTAACTCAAAAATAAACTTTTGATTAGTTTCTTCGTGCAATTTCAAGGTTTAAAAGGCTTCAAGTTGCTATGTCTTAAGCATACTCTTTGATATGATTTGATAATGATACCAACTATCATTATCTCTTTAAGTTTCGAGTTCAAATCACTGCTGCAATAATATTTGAATAAAAATTAATATATAGCAATGAAAATTAACATATTGTAAGCTAATTATCTTGAGAACTGAACTAAAATTTCATTTTATAGATCGAAAAACCATGTCCAAATATATGCGAAAACATCAACATTTTTATTTGGTCAAAATAGTCACTAGGACAAAAAAGTTATCACGTGACTTAAAATTTTGTTTGTTTTTTTCTTTCTTTTTTGATTAAACTAATGCTAATCACAGTTATTTCAACAAAAAAGACACATATCAAAATAAAACACTCAATTTAAATCACTTTTTTCAGCTATAGGATCACAATTCAAAATAATACACTTTGAAATTTCTCAGTTGTTACAAATAAAGTGTCACAACTCAAAATAAAACTCTTTGTGTGTAACAAAACATATCAGTGGATCTAAGACACCTTGACACAACTAAAAATAAAACTCTTTGGTTGAAAGTGCAGAAGCAACGCAATTAACATTAAGACAGACATAACTACATTTTTCCGGTTCAAGAATAAAGTTATGAGAAAGACATTTTAAGGGGGGACATGACATTCGCGGCAGAGAAAACTGACCTTTTCTTAAAAATTCATAACTCAGTCAAAAACAAACAACTTGACTTCAATTGTAGAGAATTGAACAAATTACAAGAAAAAAATTCAAAAAAATATATTTTTCACTCCAACATGGTTTTATAGAGCTCCAAACTGGCGGCAGAGAAAAAAACGAGACCTCGTGGTTGCAGCGCTGGAAGTTGCAAATTTGTCCGATCTGGAAAACAAACTACTTTTTTAAATCTTAACAAAATTGGTTATCGTATGACATGAGATTTTTTTTTTTAATTTTTTTTCAATTTTTGGTGATGTTCCAAATATGAAAGTGTGTATAAGAGTAATAATAATAGTAATAGTTTGAAATATTGACTTTAAAAATTCATAAAAAATCGAAAAAAAAAATTTAAAAAAAGCTCGTGTCATACGATAGCGAATCAAGTTTGAAAAACTACAAAAAAAAAAAAAAAATTTTCGTCAAAAAATGTACCCGCTAGTGCCGCAACCAGTACGAAAAACATGGTTTCGAGATAAACGCGTTCAAAGTTTGTGAACAAAGAAAAAAAAGGTTACCTTCAATCTGCCATGCCTGCATCGTACTGTATGCCTTCGTTATCTTGTGTTGTGCTGTTTCTTATAGTTTTTTGCAATCGTTTAGCAATTCGGGCTTCTTTTGAAGCTTCATATGCCTTCACTCTGGCGCATTTCAAACGATTTGCATCATTTCCTTTGGAAAAATTCAATGCTGTAGCTGCTATGGTGATAGCAAGTAGTTGAAACATTTGCAAATAACTATAAGCGCCGTCATTGTAAGTAGACACTGCCATGCAGCTTGCAATATTAACAATTCTGTTGCTGCCTGGCAAACACTTAGGTGCAATGAGCCAAATTTTTGCATTCCAAATGCCAAATAACTGAGCATATATTTACTATATAATATTTACTAAAATACAAAATTATTAAAAAAAATATTTCAAAAAACTGCCAATGTCATGTCCCCCCTTAACAACAGTTAGGATGTGTATTGTGAATTGATTTATGGCTAAAAGTCGATTTTGGAAAATTTTGAGTTGTGATTTAGTTTTGTATTTAGTGTGCGATATTATTACATATGAAATCGTATTATTTTAATTTTTTTCTTATTTGTTTTATTATCATAAATATATTAATTTCTTCATGAATACAAAGTGGGCGCTTCTGATTTAAAGTCTGATTATATTAGCGCCGACCTTAAAAGCTTTTGTATTCATGAAGAAATTAATATATTAATGATAATAAAACAAATAAGAAAAATGTTAAAATAATAAGATTTCATATGTAATAATATGTTTAACTAAATTATCAAATATGACCATGAAATTAAGAGAAAAAGAAATTTTAAAATTATTTTTTACTTTGTAGTGATTTGTGATTTTTTTTTTTTAAAAAAAGTTTTTTCATATAGTATACTGGTGTGATCAGGTTTTTTTTTTTATGTGGGCAGTCAAAAATATATATAATTTTTTTCCTTTTGCTCAAATCTACGGAATATATCTTTTTTTGAAGGTATTTTTTCCTCAAGTACTTAATTGACCACAATGAGCTCCACCAACTTTATCTTCATCACCAGCCCTGTAAGCAGCTCTTTAAAAATTTTGACGCCTGCTTTTTGTGGTCCTTAGTTTTACACGCCTCGACATTTTTTGCTTCATTATTTTTTAGCTGCATCTACTCGTTTTCTCGTTTCACTTATATTCTTCACATTGTCTATTATTTTTTTTCCCTTGTTTTTGTTTTTTGTTTTATTACGCATACCTCTTCATCATTGTTCAACGCCTCCAAAAGAAATGTAAAACAAGAGAGTGTAAAAAAAAAATAACAAAACAAAAAAGAAGTAAACAGAGACAAAGATAGACAAAACATTGCGGCATAAAAAGCTCATCGCATTGAGCACGGAAGCGGAAGTCATTGTTGTGCACAATGGTGAACGCGTTGCAATTATAATAATTTTGATTACATCCTTGCTGAGGAAAACAACTACGTAGCCAACTACGTAAGAGCGAAGCGTACTTCTTTACACTTGCCTTGGATTTGAAGTGTTGTGCATTTGGTGCACAGTTTGCTGGGTTTTTTAGCAGATAATGTGTACAAGCCAAGCCAAGTGTTGGTGTCTTGCTTAGCCTTCATAAGCAGCACCATTTGCGAATGCATCCTGGTATTGCGCATATTTTAATGTTAATTCCAGCATGATTAGCACATGATTTGGCTGGAAAAAGTGAAGGTTTATTAATACCCTACAAGCGGCTTCCTTTTGTTTTGAGTTTTGTTTGAAATTTAATTTAAAATTTCTTACATTCCGCAGAGATAGTTAAATTCGCAAAAAATCTTTATTATCACAAACTTATTTGAACAAAAATTTTAAAATCAATGCGGCACTTAAAGTAACTTCTACTTTATTTTGACAACTGTCTGCACTTATGTATCGCACTGTTATGTCTCATCAAAGTCTCTGGCACAATGATGGATTTGAGACTTTTTTGCCCCTTATTTAGGCTTGTGCTTGGTCATTAAGCATTTGTGGTTTATAACTACGACATCATCCAGGGTTGGACTGGCCCACCGGGACACCGGGAATTTTCCCGGTGGGCCGGTCGCATTGTGGGCCGGTCGCATTGCAGGCCGCTCGTATTGCGGGCTAGTGAACAATCAACCTTTCAAACTAATTTACAATTGAAAATTTTTTTAAAACAAAGTTCACTTTTGAAAATATATTTAAAAAATTAAAAAATTTAAAAAATTAAAATAGTTTACAATCAAAACAAATTTAAAAACAAAGTTCACTTTGGAAACGGATGGATACGAAAATAAATATTTGAAAAATGCAATTTCATATTAAAACGATGTGCTCGTTGCTTACAATAACAAAATTTATGGTAGCCATCAGTAGCCATTGTAGACGTTTCTGTAATGAAAGCACAAAATCACATTCTCTTGAAAGCTATCTGAGTGTGAGATTCAAAGTGTAATAAAAAATCAATTTTTAAAAGTATTAATTGTCTTATATGTAAAATAATTAGTTATTTCCAAAACATACATTGTATAAAAATAACCGAATTTTAACAGGTAAATAATTTTTTATTTTTTATTAATTGTTTAAATTGTAACGTAGTGGCACCGAAGTTTTGCCGTCTCCTTAACCGGCCACTTTTTTTACTCGGTGTTATAGTTAAATAATGTGTACAAAACAAAATTGAATTTTTAGTACCAGCATATCTTCGAAACTCACGTTTTCTCATATTCAGGATTCTGTTATGTATTGTCATGTCCTCAGAAAATATTATTTATCAAATATCATTCCATTACACTTAAAACAAAACAAAAATTTTATCGTATGTATCTACAAATTTGAAGCTTTTTTCAATTTCTGAACCCTTTCTTAAATGCTAGATACGATGTTTTGCCCTTTGTTTTGTTTTTGGGATATACCCTAAACTTTCGTTCGGACCGACTGATCCCTTTTTTTTAAAGCTTTCAGCAACCTTTTTTGAGGTTTTAATATTAATTTAAACCAGAGTTAAATATTTTTCAAAGGGTCACAGCTCCGGTAATCAAGGTTAATTTTCACATCTGAGAAATATAACATTTTTCCTTGCATATCATTTAAATTTAGATTAAATGTAATGGCACAAAGCTCAAACCGGGCATAAAAAGCAGAGACCTCATGTTTCCTTATGGATGGTAAAATTCGTTTTTGCAAGCACCCTATACGCAGCTTAAGATCCATGTGCTGTAAAATTTTTTATAGGAAACTTGAACTATTTTGGGTTTAAGTCTCATCGTCCAAAACGCAACATTAAAAGTGCTTAATGAAATCTTATAATGAAATAAAGTAATTTCTACAAAGATTTTCTGATGAAACCCTTTAGCAAGGCCGAAATTGCAATAAAAATCAGCTAGTGATAAAATTTTCTAGTTTTCTCTCTTTCTCGGTAAAAAGTTGTTGTCATTATTCCGTCTTTGAAAAACTATAGATATTAGAATAAGTAATTATTTTAACATCTTGACCATAAAGCTCATATGATTTGAACTATCAAACCCTTAGAATTTGTATTCAAAAAATCATTCTTCTATAAGAAATTTGACTTAATTTTTCGCCTCTATATTCTTTTTTGGATTTTAGGCCGGAAATTTCAAGACTTCATATGGCTTAAGCCCTTCCTCATTTTGAAATTACCTGACAAAAGTCTCAGACTTTTTTTTCTCAGCAATTTTTATACCCGATATCTTAAAATTATTCTTAAAAAGAGTTTCTACCTTCTGAACAGCCCTTATATGGTGCATTTCACATGAAGCGGACCACAAAAAAAGTGATGGGTGTCGGATTATTTTCAAATTTTGCTGTGGTGTTCTACTAGAAAAGCTACATTAATTAATAAAGTTGTTCAAAAGAACGTGTGCTTAAAACATTTTTTTTTTTGAGAAAAAATATTTAAAAAATATATAATTTTTTAGACTTATATAGAAAATTGACTGTATTTTTGAATTCCTGGATCAAATCCGAAATTCCAATTTTTTTTTTTCTTTTTCGAAACCGGAAGTTTGAATTTCAAACCAAAATTTGGAGAGTTTCCATGTCTTTAAAATTTTTTTTTTTTTACATTTTTAAATTACAGCCTGAACTTTGTAGATAATATAATAATTTCGTTTTTTTTTTAGTGTTAATAAAGAAATATGCACGAGGCTACGGCTAGCTTGTGCGTTTGCAAAAAAGCAAAACAAAGCATTGCGCAAAAAACAACGATGGGCGCGCGCTAAAGTGCGAGTGCTAAAAAATTCATAACTTTTAAACAATTGCAGATCCCACTCTAATTTTTTTGGTGAATTATCAACAAAGTTCAGGCTGCAATTTAAAAATGTAAAAAAAAATTTAAAGACATGGAAACTCTCCAAATATTGGTTTGAAATTCAAACTTCCGGTTTCGAAATAGAAAAAAAAAATTGGAATTTCAGATTTGATCCCGGAATTCAAAAATACAGTCAATTTTCTGTGTGGCCTGTATTCGGTTCCATTGCGTTAGTGAATTTTTTTATTCTACCACGAAATAGCAAGAGTAAAATGCATTTTTTTCCACCCATTCTCTTAAAGAACAATGAACTCGAAACCAAAAAGAAAAGGTGGAGCAGAAAAACTTAGAATTAAAAAGCAAAAGATTTTAATGGAACAAGCTTTTCAGTCCCAAAATTTAAAGAACTATTTCCAAAAACCTTCCACCATTACTAAAGTTCCTTCCGACAAAACAATTATATCATCGTCTGAATCTGACACCACATCTTCTGAACACGAAGACCTACGTCAAAACAATGATCAAGATATGAAAAATGTCGATGTTTCTGTTATTAATGTAGAAGCAGAAAATATTGAACTAGAATTAGAAACTAATAGCAGTGAAACGGAAGCTGATACAAGGGATTTAGAAACTGAGAATAGTGAAACGGAAGCTGATACAAGGGATTTAGAAACTGAGAATAGTGAAACGGAAGCTGATACATGTGATGAAGAAGATAAAACTAAAATTGATTTGTTTGCAAAACCAGGAGATAAACATGTCGGAGAGTTTTTACTTCATCATCCAATTCAACCTAAAACCAAGTTTTTTGATTCTTCGAAGGTTTACTTTAGAACAGATGGTACGAATCGCAAATGGGTTTCGTATTCACATAACCAAAAATCACTTTTCTGTACATTATGCTTGTGTTTTGCTCCATTGCCTGGAAATAGTGCCTTCGAAAATACAGGAATGAGTGACTGGAAACATACATATCAGAGAGTTTCTGAACATGAAAATAGTAAAAGACATAGCAATTTTACGCTCAGTGGCTCAAAAAATTTGGATGTATTACTGTCTGAAAAACAAGAAAGCATAAAAAAACAAAAAATTAAAAATAACATAGAAATTGTTAATATCGTTATTAACATCGTTAAAATGATTGGAAAAAGAGGTCTTAGCTTTCGAGGAAAACATGAAAACATCTTGTCTGTGCAAAATATAAATTTGGATCATGGAAATTTTTTAGAAATTTTGTTATTATTGAAACAACATAATTCCACATTAGAGCTTCATATTGATAATTTGATTAAAAAGCAAAAAAGCTTTAAAGATCCAAAATGTCAAGGTCGTGGATCTAAAATTACTTTTTTTTCAAAAACAACAGTAAACCAAATTGTTGAAACAATAAATATCCTTCTTAAACAAAAAATTGCTGATCAAATTAAAAGCGCTGGAATGTTCTCTATTCAAATTGATACATCGCAGAATGTATCTATTAAAGAGCAGTGTTCTGTCATGGTGAGATATGTTTATGAAGGTCACATACATGAACGAATATTCGGTATGAAAACCTGCAATGATACAACTGGAAAAGGACTTTGCAATTTTATTGAAAATATATTCAAAACATATGACATTGATATGACTAAATGTGTAAGTTCCTCTACTGATGGGGCTTCAAACATGCGAGGAGAATATAATGGCTTACGGTTCTGGTTGGAAAAAATCACGAAATTTCAAATTTATGTTTGGTGCTATTCACATAAATTAAATCTAATTTTGAAAGACATAACTTCTGAAACCATTAAATCAATTTCTTTATTTGGACTCATAGCAGAAATTATAAATTTTTTACGAGAAGGATATAAAAGAATGACTGTGCTTCGGCAATATACAAAAACTATTATTTCTGCAATCGGAAATACGAGATGGTGGTCTACTGATGCCGCCTTACGGAAAATATTTGGTAATTACGGCGACCCAGATACGTCAATATTTTATGAACTATCTCTGACATTAAATCACATTAAAAATGATTCTTCTTTTCCTGCACATGCTCGTTTTAAAGCTTCAAATTTATTAGATAATTTGTTCAAATACGAAACCGTATTGATGGCTTATATATATTTAAAGTTATTTGGGAGTACAACTGCTTTATCAAAATATTTACAGACAGGAAATCTAATATTATCACAAGCAGTAGCTATGATTCATGCTACGGTCGATATTATATCAACTCATGTAAATAATTTTAAAATGATAAAAAGAGATTGTTATACATTTATTCATTTCGTTAATAATAAGTTTGAAAATTATTCAAATAATGGTGAAACTGAAATAAATAATATTCAATTAAATCTACCTGTAATCAGAAAAAAAAGTAATGAAAATAAAAGCAAAGAGACAATTGATGCAGAAAATATGGATAAATTTGAAAAAAACATTTTTAAAAAAATATATCAACGAGTCATAGATGATTTTAAGGAACGATTTATAAATAACGAAGGCTTCTTTGCCGAAATTCAATATCTACAACCAACTTTTTTTCTGAAATATGCTCGTTCAGAACATTTTAAAACTTTAGGAGCAGTTATGGAAAAGCTGGACTTAAAATTCGTTATGTCAGATTTTTTGGAAGAATATAAAGACTTCGTGGAAAAATGGGAGTATTTAAAGAAAAATGTATCCGAAAAATATGTTGCTGCAAAGTTTGATTTCGATACTGATGGTGCGGATGCAGATGCGGAAGAAATGAATGAATGCAAGCGATGCAAGAAGTGCTTAGTTTGTTGCTTTAAGGTTTTGCATGAGTATAATTTGTATAGCCAGGCATACAAAAACGTTTATTATATGATGAAAATTGTGCTGACTTTGTCAGTGACTCAAGTACAATGCGAACGCACATTTAATATTCTCAAATATATAAAAAACCAATTAAGAAACAGACTTAGTTTCTTAGCATGTAGATGCATTAAATG
This sequence comes from Coremacera marginata, assembly GCA_914767935.1. Classification (NCBI taxonomy): domain Eukaryota; kingdom Metazoa; phylum Arthropoda; class Insecta; order Diptera; family Sciomyzidae; genus Coremacera; species Coremacera marginata. The sequence goes on from OU612043.1 coordinate 25,647,383, forward strand.
TTATGAATGGGAATAAAGATTTTTTGATGAGTATCGAAAATGAAGTAATAATAAAAGAAATATGTAAGGAAAGTGCGGAATTTTCTAAAAATTTAATATTTTAAATAATTTTCTTAATAAAGACGTTATTTTATACATAAAATTTTTGTATTTTTTGAATTTTTTTTTTTAGAAAGTGGGCCGGTTTTCAAAACACTCCCGGTAAGAATTTCATAGCCAGTCCAACCCTGACATCATCATTGCACATATTTACATAGGTAGATTTTGAGCACAGATTCACTCCACTTCAGTCTACATCACATCAATTGCATAACTTTTCATTATCCTCATTATTCTTTTGAATCCTGCTACGCTCTACAGCACTCGGCATTCAGCTTCTTTTTTTATTTATTTTTTTTTTTTTTGTGGCATCAGGTGTACTCCGTGTGACAGGATAATTGCAATTACTTTGTGGTACAAGTGCGCGACAAATGGAAGCGACTGATTTTCGTGTGTTTAAATTAAGTACATTGCGTTTTTCCCCCCAGCTCACTCTCTCTTTTTTAATATTTTAATAGAGTGCTTTTAGTGTTTGGTTCAAAACTGACATAATTACAGACATTTGCGAAATTGGAAAAATGTCCTTAACAGATGTCGTTTCAGCGGAATTTTATGCAATTTGAAATGATTGCAGGAGATAAACATGGGGTGGGACATGTTTATAAACATTCGGTGGGAAAGTTTAAAGTGACAAATGGGCATTTTTTTGGGAATTACTTAAAAGCGTATAATGCGAAAAGTGACCATTGTTTAAAAAAAAAAAAAACAACTAGAATAAAAAAGTGAATAAACAGAAAAAAAACGTATACATTCAACTTGCCACGCCTATTTATGGGCATTACAAACGTAGTGACAAAGTTGCTATAATTCTTACGCAGCACGCGAGGGGCGGGTATAAAAATAGTTTCCACAATTGTAAATATACATGTGCATGTGAGTGTGTGTTTATGTCAAACTCACACTGAGCTAACTAAGTAATCCTTCTAGTCAGCTAGACTTCCACCATTAGACTACAAAAAAAAGTATCTTTTATACAACAACCTAACATCCGGGCTTGACGCCCCCTTTCGCCCCTTGCCAAATATTTATTATCACTCTGCTCATTCCGCCTGCGCTAAAGCGCATACATCGATGTGTTGTTATTCTTGTAAAGTGATTGTTATTTGATATTCAACAGATTTTCTGATAAATATTCGCAATTTGAATGTGAGCAAATTCAGTGTCGTCGACACGCTGTCTGCTTGGGTGGCTGATGCAGGCAGAGCACTCCATGCTATCTGCTACAAATGTTAGTGTTTGTGTGTGTGTGTGTGTGTGTGTACATGTAGACGAGTCGTTTATTTGGACCCATAAAGTATGGGGAGGCAATGTATTTGCTGTCAAGCGCCAGCAAGTCAGCAACACGGTAGTTCAGCATTTGTTATAGTTGTTGTTGTTGTTGTTGTTGTTGTAAGCACATTTACACAAACACACATACCCATGTACAAATTCGCATGCATGTATATTAAAGACTCATCTTCTTTTTATGATTATTTCCGCTTTTAGTATTGTTGCCATCATTTATGTATGTTTTTTTTTTTGGTTTTTTTTTTTTCTTTATTGCCACATTTTTTATGTTCAGCAAGAAAACCTTTTTTAACATCGTCGACATCATCAACATCGTCAATATCGACAAATGTGAGAAAAAAATAAATCTAAATTTAAATTCATATTTTCATAGCTCATTGAGAAGCGAAATGGAATGGAACGCTAAGCAGATAAATATCTATATACACTTAATTCAACACACCCAAGCACACACACACACTTTTCAGAGCATTACACAGAAAGGTACTCAAGACCCATACAGGCGCACTTAAACACATTTATATGCATCATACTTTTCGTAACCTAACAAATAGATCTCATTCATTCATTCATTCATTCATTCGTTCGTTTATTTATTCATTCATTTATTGAGTCTGGCAAGCAGTTAGTCAAACATTCAGTAAGCTCTTCCATTAATTTTTATCTGCTTACCAGAGGCTCTAAAGGATTTCTTTTTGAAGGCGTTTGACAACAAGAGCGTTTGTGTTGTTGTTATTGTGGCATAGTAAAAATATTCAAATATAAATGCTTACATACATATATACCTTTTGTAGTCCCATACTTTTTGATTGAGGTACTATTCCTTAATACGTATTTATTGCATCACTTCATTCGATTCATTGAAGCCTACGAGTATCTGTTCAATTTTGATTGCCTTTCAATTTGTTAACCAAAGGATGCTTCAGCTAATTGGGAGTGTGAAATGGATGATTGTGAACTGGTTTGCAATGTAAGATATTTCTCTTTGTTGTAGTAATATTTTAGAATTTGTGCTAAGTCGACAATTTTCGAGACAATTGAAATTGAATAAATTCTATGCCTGGGTAGATATGAAACATAGAAACATTTGACATAATAGAAACCTCTTAAAAATTTTGATTTTCAATTTAAAATTCAATTTTTTCTTGGCCTTTTCTAGGCCTTACCAAAATTAAGAAGAGGCGTTAAATTTCACTTCGTGCACGTCTACGAGTTTTTACATCCCGCAATAACATTGGAGTTCAGCTTCTACAGCTTTTTCGCACTTTCTCAGTATTAACACATTTGAAGCCATCATACAAAAATTATTAAAAAATATCAATGATATGGATACCACTGATAATAAGTTAAAAATAAGTTAAAAAAGTTACCACTGCAAATAAGTTAAAAAAAAAAAAAAACGAAATGGCCATTTCAGTCCTTGAAAGGACTTTGACCGAGCTTCTTATGCTCAGTTGTGTTGTTCGCGTTGTGAAATATTTGAACACAAATGACCGAGAACTGGACCTACAAGTTTTACGCCGACTCCGAACGGCTTATGTTCCATGGCTTACTCTCTGAGTTTACACTAAGTTTTTACTCTCTAAGGCTTGCCATTATCTGCAGAGAGGTGATAACCGAACAGAAAAATTAATTCAATTGAAAATTAATTCAATTAAAAAAATTTCCCAAAAAATCCCAAAAAATTTTAAGTTGTTTTTTTTTTTATGTGGTACCCTCTTATGATCCCTCGTATGATGTTAAAATAAATGTAAATGAAATTTGGTGTACCTTCGAACACGGGAACCCATGCCGACTAGCATTGATTCGTTTCAGCACTTGGTGATATGCGAAAAAAGTGCTAATTATTTTTAAAAAACCCAAATAACTTTTGTTTTAATGTAAATTTTAAAAAAGTTGGTTCACAGGTTGTTTATCATTTCATATTTCTTTAAAAAAAAGCTATCAAACATGAACATTGGACGGAAACTATCAGAGTTGTGATTTTTTCCAAAAAAAAAATCCAAAAAATCCAATTTTGAAAAAATTTTAATGAAATCTTGTGAAAATATTTTTGTAAACTTTACCTAATGCAGTGGCAAAAAATTGTGTTATTATGTAAAGAAACCTGGTCGTCTAGCAATAACTGTTGAAATTTTTTTTTCAAATATATATTCATAAAAAATGATATAAAATCGAAAAACATATACATATTTCTCACTCGGAGTAACTTTATTCTAGAAAAATATTTCAAATTTTCATTTGAAAAGTTTTTCTGTTAGTTTTCTAGGTTGGATTTAGGTATTTTAACGAAAATTTCCCCAAAAGTCGAAAAAAGCTCTTATTTTTAAATCGGTTATGAGACGTTTCGCTTACTTAAAAAAATTATTTTTAATAGTTTCAAACGATCCTCATATGATGCTCTAAGAGCAAACTTAACAAAACGTTTTTGGACTCTTTCTATTTGATCAACATGCACATTGTAACTTGGGGAGCAAACTTGACTTGAATACTCCAAGTGCAGACGCACAAATGCAATAGATACATTAATACAATGTAATAGTTGTAATAATGCTATTAACTGCTTTGGCCCAGCGTTTTATAAATCCAAGCATTGGAGATGCTATTTTAAAAATAAAATCAATATGCATGCCAACCGACAGCTTAGAACTTATGCATATCTCGAAAAATTTTTGTTGTAGCCAGAATTTTTCATGTGAGTTGTGATAAAAAAATATGTATGTATAATAAATGTATAATAATGTATATAATGTATTAAAATTTATAATAAATTGCTTGACAAGTATCAAGAGCAAATCAAGAGAAGAAACAAAACCCAACAATTTACAGAGTATGTAAAATCTCTGGTGACAATTTTTTACATTGGAACATGTAAATGCGATTTGAAGGCAGCTCCATGTGCATGCGGCTGGGTTCCCGAACGCCTCAAAGAGTTCATGCACGATCAACATAATCAGAGAAGACTAACAATGGATGCAGTTGTGATGGAAACTGAAGAGCAAGGAGCAACGTCTATGTCATCAATGCCAACATACCAAGATCCCGATGATTCAACATACGCACCGCCACCGGTTCAAGAAGATATGGATAGAAGCACAAGTTCACAATACACAGAGAGATACGATTGTTTTAACTTTGCCTTGGTATGTGACAGATTTGGTGTGCCTGATAGAGTAGCATCGGCATTGGGAACCGCTCTTTTCCAAGATTTTAAAATGAAAGATAAGCATGGCAAACCTCTCATCATGGATAAATCGAAAGTTCGCAGAGAAAAAGAGAAATGCAGACAAGAAGTGGTTCGCAAATGGTTAGATCATACCAATTTGTTAGCGTTTTCATTCGATGGCAGAAAAGATGATACTTTAACGACAGCTAAAGTTGATGAGAAGTATCATACTAGGATGGTAAAAGAACCTCATCTTGTTATTTTGAGAGAACCCAATTCTGAATTGATTGGTTACGTAAGACTGGAACATGAAACCGCTGAATACAAAACAACCAAATTAAATGATTTTTTCAACGATAAAAATATATCACTGGATGCATTAATTGGAATATGCACTGACGGTGAGCCAACAAACACTGGCCCACACGGTGGAATTATACGACGATTCGAATTGCTGTTAAAAAGACCATTGCATTGGTTCGTTTGCCTTCTACACTTCAACGAACTTCCATTTCGGCATTTGTTTGAGGCTTTGGATAAATCAACCAGCACTGGACCAAGATCGGCAACCGGTAAACTGAGCCGTCAAATCGAAACTTGTAAAACTCTTCCGGCAAGTTATTGCTATCACTCATTTATTATAATTGTCAACCATTTTTAATTATTTTATTATTATATATTTTTGTAGGTGGTGGACGGCTTCCAGAAAATTGAGTTGCAAAATATGCCCCCGCTCCAGAAAAAAATTGAATTTTCCACCGATTCGAAGTACTTATACGACATGGCCCATGCAATTTCTAGCGGCGTAGTTTCGGTGGATCTGGCTAACATCAAGCCAGGGAAAATTGTACATTCTCGGTGGCTCGCCAAGGCCGCTAGATTATTACGATTATATGTGACAACGGAAAATCCAGATGCAAATTTAAGAATTCTGGTTGAATTTATAATTAAATGTTATGTGCCAATGTACTTCAATATCAAGTATTACAGCTCTGTCGTGTACGGCAGTGCATTATTTTTCAACTTCATTAGTTGGTCCCGATTTCTAGAACCTCGTTTAAGCAAAATTGTCAATCAAGTAATTACAGATAATTCATATTATGCGCATTCGGAAAATATCTTGTTATCAATGTTGTTTGATGATAGCAAAGAAAATCGCGATCAACATAATTCTACGCTATCGAACAGATGTTGACGACCCAACGCAACTTATAGCTTATAAAAAACCAGATATAAAGTTTTATTGCACAAGTTACACGGAAATGATCAATATGAATGACATAAATAACGTATTTGAACCACCATTCACGCGAAGCATTCCGTACAATACATTGAAAGAATATTTAAATCAAGATGATCCACCGTTTAATGATCCAAAAATTGCATCACACATACAAGGAACGGAACGACATGTTCAATTGCTAGCTAGCGTTTCCAAACGGGTTATACCGGAAAATATAGAGGCTGTTATGGCGACGACATTAGAGAGCCGTGCGAAATTGCCCAGACTTGAAAGTAAAAAAGACTTCAAACAATAATTTTTTAGTTTCTTTTCTAAAGGGTGTTTTTTTTTAGAGGTATAGAACTTCGAATTGAAATAAAACACAAGAAAATCGTTTTAATGTCCATCAATTTGGCTTTATTGGAAGGATAATTTTATGCCATTAATGTTTAAATATGATTTCGGGCATGTGGCCTCCGCGGCTGGCTCGAATAAATCTAATTCTACAGGTCCAATTTTCAACCACTTTTTCGAGCATATGGGGCCGTATGTCGGCAATAACGCTACGAATGTTGGCTTCCAAGTCCCCTAACGTTTCTAGTTTGCTGGCGTAGACGAGCGACTTCACATATCCCCAAAGAAAATAATCCAATGGTGTCAAATCACACGATCTTGGTGGCCAATTGACAGGTCCATTCTGCGAAATTATGCGCTCATCGAATGTTTCCTTCAATAAATCGATTGTGACGTGCGCTGTGTGGCATGTAGCGCCGTCTTGTTGAAACCACAACTCATCCACATTCATGCCATCCAATTCGGGAACAAAATAGTCGGTTATCATGGCACTATACCGGTCTCCATTAACGGTAACTGACTCTCCAGCATTATTTCGGAAGAAGAATGGCCCAATGACTCCACCAGCCCATAGAGCACACCAAACAGTCAGTTTTTGTGGATGTAATGGTGTCTCAAGGGTCTCATGTGGATTCTCTTCACTCCAAATGCGGCAATTTTGCTTGTTGACGTAGCCATTCAACCAAAAATGAGCCTCATCACTGAACAAAATTTTGCGATGAAAATTAGCATCGAGATCAATCTCATTTTCGGCCCATACACCAAAATCACGACGCATTGCATGGTCTCGCGGCTTTAATTCTTGCACAAGCTGGATCTTGTAAGGTCGCAAGCCAAGATCTTTGCGCAAAATCTTCCATAAAGTTGATGGACAAAGCTCCAATTGCTGTGCACGGTGGCGAATCGATTCATTCGGGTCCTATTCAACATTTTGCTCTACAGCGGCAATTGTTTCTTCGGTGCGCACTGTTCGACGTCTCTGCGGATGCGTATTATCACATAGAGTAAACGTAGTGCGAAAACGATCCATGGTTAACCGAATTAATTGCTCTGATGGACGATTATGTCGACCATAAAATGGACGGAGCTTGCGGTAAACTTCGCGAACTGAACCATTATTTTCGAAATAAATTTGCACGATTTGCAAGCGTTGTTCTTTTGTCAACCTGTTCATGATGAAATGGCAAACCAAACTGAACATAAATGGCATTAGAGTTGCCAGATTTGACCACAAAATGCCAGTTTTATCTCTATTCGAAAAACAAACCTCTAAAAAAACACCCTTTATAACTAACTTAAATTAATTTTTTCATTTACATATGTTCTGACTAAATAAATTTCAAAAGAGATATATGGATATTATTATAAGTAAATAAATAAAAATAAAGAAAAAACATAGCCATTTCGCTGATTTTTTCATGTAAACTGCCAAAACTGGTGATTTTTTGAAATGTTTGTATGGGGAACCCCACAGGGGGGTTCCAGGGGGTGTGCCACTGGCATGGGTGGGTCAAACCTCCAAAGTTAGTGGGGGTCGGTCATACATTTAGACTCGATTGGAGCACTCTAAATGGGTCAAAGTCGGATTTTTCAAAATTTGCCCCAACCCAAAAGTTCGACCCAAATTGGGGGACATCAGAATTCGTTTTAGAGGTATGGTTCCTTCGGCAAAGTTTCTTATTTTGATCCCTATAATACGATTTTCACAGAGCATTGAGCGATTTTTAAATCGACCCGTCCTAATGTATATGGATATGGAAACTTTTCTAAACAAAATCATTTATTTTTGATAATATTCTTGAAAATGACATTTTGTAAATAACTTTTGAGTTTTTCATTGACTAGAAAAGTATAAATTGGCAAAATTAACACAAAAAGCAAAAATTTCTCTCTCAAAATTTCACATTTCAAATAAAAAAGAAAAACAAAATTTATTTCCAAATGAATAAAAAAAAATATGTATTAAAGTTTTTAACAATTTAAAAAAAAAAAATAATCAAAACGTTGTTACGGTTTATAGAGATTTTGGCTCTGTGCAATGCCTAGTTCGGATTTCGTCAAATCGTTAAGAGTCAAAATATGACTTTTCTCAAAAATTACTTCGTAACGAAATTTTTTAATTTATTAAATTTTTCTGGATAGCTTAACATTTAAAGAAATGTGGAATTTAAAAATGATTTAATTGTACAATTTTCTTATGCCACTATAACTGAAAATAATAATCCACCTCTCCAAATTTTTTTAGATATATTTGACACCAAAGTGCCTTTACAAGACTAGTAATTTGGCAACTAGTCGTTGCACAGGTCCAATATTTTATACACAAATATGAAGTTATAGAGGTACAATCGCCTTAAATTATTATCGGTGATTCCATATCAAATCGGACGGTTTTCGATACTTACATATTTGTAAAAATTTGGGACTTACATGTCGATAGTTCTTATAAAACAAGAAATATTTTTATATAATTTGTTTGTAATATGTTTTTTTTTTTAAATATTATCGCATTGAAGCATTTTTTTTTTTAATGCATTCTCAAAATTTTACATTGGAGTATTACTATTTAAAACGAATTTTTGAAAAGTTGCCTATACAATTTTTAGATACAAATACTTTACTTTTTAATTAAAAATGGTATTTTTAATTATTTTTTTACCAGGTCGATTACCGAAGCGATTACCAAACGATTACGGAACCAATTACAGATAACCGAGCCGATTACCAACCGACAACCAAACCTATTACCGATTACCGAAGCGATAACAAACCAATTACCGTACCAATTACCGAAGCGATTACGTACCGATTACCGAACCAATTACCGATTACCGAAGTGATAACCAACCGATTACCGAAGCAAGTACCAACCGATTACAGAAGCTATTGCCAACCCATTATCGATAACCGAAGTGATTACCAACCGATTACCAATTACCGAAGTGATTACCAACCGATTACCGATAACCTAAGCGATTACCAACCGATGACCGAACCAATTACAGATTACCGAGGCGATTACCAACCGATTACCAACCGATTACCGAACCTATTGCCGATTACCGAAGCAATAACTAACCGATTACCAAAGGGATTACGAACCGATTACCGAAGCAATTACCCTCGAAGTACCGAACCAATAACCGATTACCGAAACGATTACCAAAACGACTAAAAACCGATTACCGATTAAGCAAGCGATTTCCAACCGATTGCCGACGCTATAACCAAAGCGATTACCAATTACCAAAGCGAGTACCGACCGATTACCGAAGCGAATACCAACCCTTTACCGATTACCGAACCAATTACCGATGCGTTTACCAACCGACTGCCGAAGCGATTACCAACCCAATTATCGAAGCGATTATCAAAGCGATTACCAATTACCGAAGCTATTACCAACCGATTATCATTTGCCGAAGCGATTACCAACCGACTACCAATTACCAACGCAATTACCAACCGATTACCGAAGCGATAACTAACCGATTACAGAAGCGATAACCAACCGAAGTGATTATCAACCGATTACCGAGCCATTTACCGATTACCCAACCAAAATAATTGTGTTACAAATACATTATTTATAAACATTAAAAAATAGCAGTTTATACATTCAATAACGCATAAATTGATAAAAAGTGTTAAAAAAGTAGAACGCGTCTGATTTGCCTACTCTAGCTACTTCGGAAAATCTAATAGCTATGTTATTTCATAGCTTTAAGTTTTCATTTCCGTCGGCAGTCTCCTCACTGCTTTTTTTATTTGTTTTTTATTTATATTTTTTTATAGCTGTTTTTTAATAGTAGTATGTCTGAGGTTACTACTAGCTGAAAATTTAAAAACCCGTAAGAAGTAAAAAGAAAATTAAGTATAATAATCACATAATTATTTCAATTTTTCTTAAAAAGGTAAATATTATGTTGCCATACTTTCGAGTGGCCCAAAAATTCCCCTTGGCTACGTGCCTGTACTGGAGTTGATCTCAAATGTCTTTTGAATTTACCGTTCTTTCTGTATGGTTACCAGAATCAATCAAATTTTAACTCCATCATACACAATCCGCTCAAAAAGTTTTGCTTTCTAAAAAGTAGTTATTGACTTATAAATGATAAATGAAAATAAATTTCTTTGATTATAAATTTATAAGAAATAATTTATAACAATAATTTAAAAGAAATTAAAAACTGTTTGATTCGAAACCGAACTGCATTGTGTTAAGACTGCGACAGGAACTACTTTAGATCTAGCGCCAAAGTCATTATCTATCGATCCAATATACTTTGAAATATCCACTGAAGTGAAGGATATGGATTCTAAAGAAACTCTGGGTGCGGAGTTCATATATTCAAAGTAATCTCCATCAGGCTTAAAAAAATCTGAGCAGAATGATTCTTAAAAAAGATTGGAGTCTTTCAATCCATTTCAATACCCATGTTGGGTATGGAGAATTTTTCACATATTTTAGGCTATATACTACATACTGAGCAGACATTCCAATAAAAAAATTGAATATAAAAAAAATTAATCGAATCATCCAGACTATTTTCGTTAAATATTCTAAAAGTAAGCATAATTTTATGAATTAAGTAAATGGTTCAACTTCAAAAAGTTAGCTTTTTAAAAAATTGAATACATAAACTTTGTGAGTGTGTTCCGCAGTAAGAACTTGAAATCGAACTCATCATGCGACATGAACCACTAGCAGCAGCTCTTATTTTTTAACTCCCTTAGCGACTTCTTGACGTCATTTAGCAACGTTGTAGTTTAACATAAAAATTGTAACTTCAGCCGCGACTTGATTGAGTAGGTGAGCCGATGTCAAGAGGGAAGTAGTCGTCGTCAATGTTGAAGTTGCCGGCACCATTAAGCACTTGACATGTTTTCGCTTAAACTGTCCTGCCACTCACTTCCGGTATTCAATATGTCGAAGACGCTGCTGTGACACAGTTCAAACTACATCAGTCAAGCCTTACATGTTTGTCGCTAGTTGCATTTTGCAAACATAGTAAAGCACGTAAAGTTGTAACGCTTGACACACACACACAGACAAAATATATAGCGGCAAAGTATGGCAGATAGATAGACAGACAGATAGAGAGACAGACATGCATGCCAAGTGAATTTAATATTCAGAGAATATGCAACGCTATGCATTGAATACTTAAAGAGCGCAGTTCTGACAAGTTGCAGTTATTGAATACTTCGTTGAATGGCAACAACAGGAAAATTGACTGAAGCAAGCAGCGCTATTTAAAGCGGAAGTAGTAAAAACAAATATGGCGGCAGCATTTCTACGCACTTTCTTTCAATTGTTCACAGTTGCCAATAAAAATTGCAGCTAACAACATATTGTTCGGAATAATGGCAACTTAGTTTTGCTGTTGTTGTTGCTTTTGTGATAGCACCCTATAGGAACAAACTAACTTGTTTTTACAAACAACTAATTAAAAAACTAATTTAAAATAAACCAGTATATGAACTACTTTGAATTATATTAAGGCGGCATCCACTTCAATTCTAAATAGTTTTTATTGCATTATATATGAAGTAATTGAAATACTACTTAAAAACAAGTGATTGATAAACTACTTTAAATTATATTCAGGCGGGAACTACTCTGATTTTGACATGTTTTAATTGCAAATTTTTATTAGATTACAAGTTTATATATATTTAACCATGTTATTTCATCAAATATTATTAACTTTAGGCCACCAGTACTAGTTTTTAATTGGTTATTTTAAAGTATTAAAAAAAATAATTTAAATATAACTAATTTAACAAGTAGTTGAAAATATATGCAGACGAAAGTCAATTGACTTATTTAGCGGACATCGCCATACAAATTAAGTTAGTTCGTTCTATGGAAAAAAGTCAGAATTTCAACTATTTGTGGTTGACAAAAAACGACTTTATCAACTACTTTTAAATTAGTTGACTTTCCTACAGGGCAGTTTTCTATTCTTACGCATACATACTTAAGACAGCATATAATGCGTTGTTTTTATTACAGTCAAATATTTAGCAACACTTATTAAATTGTTTGTTTAACTAAAAATTTCTGTCTGTTCATGTCGAACAAGGCTATGCGTGTATGTGTATGTAAATATGTTGTAATTACATTATCAAACTTTTACGCACACACACAAACATACACAGGACATTACGTAAAATTTAAGTAACATCGTGTAAATGCGGCAAAATAATGCGTTGCACAGCAACAACAAAAGCAGCAAAACAAAAGCTGCGTGAACTAGAAATGCCTGCAATAATAAAGCTGATAACAGTGCAGCGCTTCAGTCAATCTTTCTCTAGGCAACCCTTTACTAAGCTCTTTTTTAACCCCTTTTACCTACTTGCTACGCTTTGGAAAAATTATTTTACTGCAACATCAAGCGCCTGATTTATTGCATTGAATTGCTGCACAATACATCGAACTGCAAAATTAATCTCTGTGTATGTGTGTGTGTGTGTGTTTGTATGTTTGTTTATGTGAGTGTGTGCTCACAAATAAGCTTCATCCAATACCACCAATTAAAACAATAACAATTTATAATGCATTATAAACTTTTTGTTGTTATTGTTTCCGTTGTTGCTGTTGTTCTGCTTATTGCTATCGTTTGTTGTTTTTGTTCCAGTTATTCCTGCTTTTATTGTATTGCATTTTGATTTATTTTGCGTTTATTTTGACACAATATAATTGTTTGATCTTTCGTTGTTGCATATTTTAAGGCGCTTTTGTTCAATTTGCTTGCTCTGGGTTAGCCATGAAAATGCCACAAATAAATTCATACAAATATATTTTTGATATCTATATGTATATAAACACATAAATGTGAGCATTCAATTTTAGTGTGCAAATTCAAAATCATATCAATACAATTAAAATATGATTTTACTTAGCAATGGGAGGATGCATTGAAAAATACTTGATATAAAATTAAAGAGGATTCCTTTTTTTTTGCGAAAATTACTCTCTCGTTTTTAATCAACATCACTGACCCAATTTTGTTTCAAAATCCAATTTCAACGTTATTTTAGCTGCATTATATGTGCCGACTACATTTAAGCCTTAATTAAAATACTATTTTCTATCATTATTTGAGTTACAAACTCAAAAATGTACCAACATTTTATGCTTGGGCCACAAAATAAAAAAAAATGTATAACAATCGAGAACTAAGCTGGACAAATATTTTAATTAAGTGTCTTGTCTAATGAGGATGATTTCAGCTGATTATTGTTATGTACTTTTTTAAAAAAGCAAAAATTAGTGGAGCTGTCTGTTGTATCTTTTCTGCGTTAGAATTTTTCATTCACATTCTGTCAAAATTTCATTTTTGAATTGACATTTGAATATTATAAGTTGCCAGTCTGAAGATGAACATCGAACAAATAGCGAATATAAATTTTTGTTTTAAGCTTGGTAAAAATGTTACCGACCAGGGGACGAACCTTCACTTGGCAACGTGTCGGGCGAGGCCAGCATTGTCCATGTCGAAATCGAAATCTCAAGTCGACTCAAAAGCTCCTCGTGGTGTTCCCTGGGCAACGGCTGACTTGCATCTGTCATTTTGACCTCAAAATTTGAGTGTCCGGGCACCTAGGGTCACATAGGTTGCGCATTAAATTTGAGGTCCACTACGTAAAAAAATGTCAACAATACGAAAAAGAATACAAATTATCCCCAAATTTGATGACAACTATCGGCAACGAAAAATTGATAACAATTTACGGATGTGCACCTAAAATGTTTGAACTCCTAATTGGGAAGATGCCTAAAAATTCAACTGATTGATATTTTGGAAAGATACAAAGCTAATATCAATGTAATCCAAGAAATGCGATGGAAGGAACAGAGTTTTTTACGGCAAGCATGCTGTGATATCTACTACAGCGGCCATGTGGAAAAGCACGAGTTTGGATGTGGATTTGTAATTGCATGCGACTACAGTGTCACGTCCTGAGATTCACACTTGTGAACGAACGACTTGCTTCAATTCGTATCAAGGCCAAAATTATCCATATAAGTCGAATATTTGCGTATGCTCCGACTGCGGACAAGGACGATGGAACCAAAGAAACTTTCTACGTGCACCTTGAAGACGCTTACGAGCCTACCTTCGTCACGACATAAAAATCGTGTTTGGAGAGTTTGAGGAGAACGGCTTATGTTGTCAAGAAGCTTTTCATGGCAGTTTTTTACTCTCTGAGGTTTGCCATTGTCTGCAACTTTCTGTGTCAGATGGGGGATTCGAACCTGGGTTCTCTGGCGTATGAGCCACACACTCTAACCACTACGCCACGGCCGCCGCTATATCTTTATCTTTATCTTTACCATTATGTAAAATTGAATTGGAAATTTTTGTTTCCAGGTAAACTCCAAAAGTACTGGGTCGATTTTAATGAACTAAATTTTAAAATGTCATATTTGTGCTACAGCACAACATAGAGCTACGTTTATTTCGAAATTTTAATAAAAAGTATGTTTAATTAAAGTGTTAAGTTTTTAAAGAAATCCTCCCCGATGCCACGAATTGCTGGATCGTTTTCGTTCCACGTGTTTGTTGTTCTCTACTCTTTTCTTTTTCCGCTCAGCTAGCACAGCACAACACAACATAAAAAACAGATGAGCCGCTCGCAAGGCGAAAAGAGAGATACATATAAATAAGTAAATACAGTGCTGAGCTGCAAAACAAAACAAACCAAAACAAAAGCAAAAACTGTTTCTTATTTCGTTTGACATGCATGGTCTTAAAGGCTGATGTCACACGGTGATCGTTTGAACGGCGTTAAAAATGTTTTTGTTAGAGGAAAAAAAAACGTGTTAACGCTCTTTATTGATAAAAAAAATGTTCGAGCCGAAGCCTCGAAGCTCGGCGTAGCCAAAACAGTTAAGAACCATTTTTTCCTGTGTTTCTCAACCGATTTTGAGGATTTTTTTTTTTTTAAATGAATTAGAGTACGGAAAAGGAGTGCACCGAATAGTTTTTAAATGAAAATGCTAGCTGGATACCCTGCGTCACTAGGGGGTGGTATGGCGAAAAGCTAGAATTTCGACCACTGGCGTACTTTAGTTTTAATAAATAGCCAGAACGCGTTTTCTGCCACAACGCATTTTCTACCTCAACGTGTGATAAGATTCCATTCAATTTTTTTCTACAATACTTTTGAAAGCAAAAGCAAAGTGTACTGTTCCATAATGAAAGCCTTTTGCACTTTATCAGAGCTACTTCGAACTTAGCTAGAAATGAACTAGTTAACTTTTTCAATTGACTTCAAAATAACTGCTGGGAAGTTTTAAGCTTACCATGTCAAGAATCAAGTCATCTAAAGGCTAGTCCAGTACCTTACCCATTCGGCTATTGCATTTGTTAAACATATGTGACTTAATTTGCGTCATAATGAAATCAAGCATTCGCGGACGTGGGTTCGAACCCTGACTCAGAAAAAAAAAAAATTTTTTTTGTTTTTATTTTGTAATTTCGGGTTTTTTTAAGATTTGACTTTATAAACAATCAAAATTTATTTTATATTTATTATTATTTGACCAGCGTTCTTTTCTATATAAAGCTTAAAAAACCAATATTAACTTAAAACACGTATAATTAACTGCGAACTAAAAAGTATTCCTTTTTTTAAAAAAAAAAAAATTCTTTTAAAAAACAAATTTTCATATATAAAAAACGTTTTCGGTATACATTCGAAACGAATACAAGATCTCGGATTCGCCATCGCAGATTCGAAACGAATTTTGATTTCGAAACGAATCCGGCTACGATGTAGTGTTTATTGGGTAACTTAAATTTTTGGAATATACTTTTTGCAATTATGCAATAAAAAAAAAACTTCAAATAAAAAAAGCCATAAAAACGATATAATACATATTTCAAAATCCTTTCTAAACAAATTTAATATAATTTTTTAACCATTATAAGAATAAACTACTTTTTGTATTAAATTCCCTTTGAATAAGAGCACAAAATTTATCCCAGTTTTGACAAACTGAAATTTACCCAAAAATACTGTACATATCGCTCAAATCCTTATCTTTTTGGTACCTTTTTTTAATTAAACACTCTATGAAGTCATTTTACCAAACATTTCAAGACACTGACTACTTAAGTAACAACACTTTGGCACCAAATTATTATGGGTAAAACTATTTTCTAGTGCTTGAAGTTAATTTAATAGCATTAAACGACGTAAATTCAGCCGTTTCAACTTTGGCGCCGAGCAATACTTAACTTAAACACATTTATACGAGACTTCAAATGAATCCCTAGTGCATAGTTTTAAGCAAAACAAGGTAATTGAGAAAAAAAAAAAGAAATGAAAAAGAAAATATATTTAACACAACGACGATTAACCAAAATTCCAAGCAATTTATTTTTATTTGTATATATAAAATGAAAAAACCCAAAAAAAAAAAAAAAAGTACGCGTAACAAAGTATGCGCTAGCATGACTTCCGTTACGCGCACTGTTTCCGGTAGGTCAGAAACTTTGCTTGACAGCTTGTGGAAAAACAAATTAACTGCTAAAGGAATGTTGCATAAATTGTGTAAAAACAGCAAGAATTACATACGAATGAGTAGGGCCCAGTTTTAATTTACAATTTTTTTCCGCTCAATTTCGTTAAGCAAAAATAGCAAAAAAACAAAGAAAAAAAAAAAACATAAAAAGGTGTAAATTTACGACCACATTAATGAGTGCCACGTTGTTTTTTCTTAACACCAGCTAAATTGTTGCTCATTTTATTTATAATGGATGAAAGGATGGCAGTGGGATATACAGACAATTGTTCGTGGATGTGTTCTGAGTCTGAGTTAAAATTGGTTGGGTTTGATTGGGCTTAAAGGTATGCAAGTGGCTATTAAGTGAGTTGTTTTTTGATAAATAGATCTGGAGTCAAGTTAATTGTTCTGGAGTCAAACAATCAATATCAAAATCAATATAAGCATTTGCAATAAATTTTTGTAATTTAAATATAAAAAATATGCTCATTTCTTGTTTTTATATTTTTATAGCCATTAGGTTAATTCTTATTGACTGCTTAATCGACTGCTTCTACATTCATATCTCTGATTATTTCCTAGAAATTCTTGTTGCCTACAATAACTTTCTTGTTCTTTGCATTTTAAATCATTGTCTCATTTTGCTTTTCTTCTTCTCTTTTCTTTTACATATACGACCAATTCTAGGAATAAATTGCTTTCAAAGATTCTCAGAACAGCCGAAGTATACCGAAGTGAATCCGGGTCAGGACGCACTATTAACATGCAAAGTAATCGATAAGCGAGGAACGTGTTCATGGCAAAAGGATAACAAGGTAATTATACGAAAAAGCCAACGAGCAATAAAGTACACACAAACACACGCATACACATATAAACAGACATACAAATAAACACAACAAACTGACCTCAGTTACGTATTTGCAAAGAAAGTCAGTATGTACTCGTATGTAGCAGCATATGAGCCAAAATAAACTCATAGTTCTAAGCATACAAATAGAAATACAAATAAACCCACACACACACACACACATATATGCACAAACACAATCATTTGTATGCATAAAGTATCCTTTATGCTATATAAAAACACAAACACACACACACACTTATCCATGCATTGCAAAACAAATACATACATAGCTCTCGATGGCATTTGAATATTTAAGTAGCCAACTTCATTTAATACAGGGTCAGAAGTTTACTCAATATGTGACACCCAAAAATTCATTAAATGAAAATACTAAATTTCCTCAGGAAGCAGAAGTTAATGACGCTCTATTTATAGACGTGACTTAAATATTTTCGTTAGAGAAAGCAAACAAAATGTATTTAGAGATTTCTACTAATTATAGTGTGTGTGACAAAATTCACGTAGCAGTTGGGACAAATTTTTTTCTCATTGTACGGGTTAAGAAAAAAAAGTAGCAATTAAGAACGTACCCAATACTTATTTTGGAGTCAATTGGAAAAACCAACTAGTTTATTTCTAGTGCAATTAGAATAAAGTTTGAACTAGTTCAAAAGATATTCAGCGTAGAACAGTTTTATTACGTTTTAATTTTCTACGTTTTCTTCGCAAAATAATAGAATTACACTGTGGAACAAATTCAGGTTAGCAAAAGTTAGGCCGATTCTGAGAGTGAGGGGTGAAAATAGAGGCTAAATTAGAAGACCCGTATCGCGGCGTTTGTTTATGTTAGTTCGAATTTTTTTTTTAATCGACCTTCGAACTTTGCAGTCAAATGCCGATATCAATTTCAGTCGACTAATTGATATTTTTTCAATCTGTAAAATCCAAATTATTGCTAGAGACCTGTGCAACAATTAAAATTTTTTAAAAAATTGATTTAGAAAATTTTTGTGGTGCTTATGAAGCAAAATGTTTGAAAAATTATTTTTTTTTTCATGCTTTTTGAAAATATTTTCCACAAAACTAAGTCTTTTTTGCTTTCTGTTTGATCTATAATATGCTTCTCAGTTTCTTCAACAAATTTCATTTGAAAAGAACACAATCATAATACAAAACTTGCGTTTTCCAGCTTAATATTAATTTACTTATCATTTTTTATGTACCAATTTTGTTCAGTGTTCGTTTTGAAGAAGCATTGAAAAAGAAATTATAAAAATATGGAAAAAAAATATAATTTTGATATGTTAGTTATGAAAAGTTTTAAGTAAAAAAGTTAAATAAATTAAATTAATGATTTGGCCAGTTGCCGTTTAGCAGGCGGCTGTGGATCAACATCACTGCACTCTCTTATATCTTGGTCATCGTCATCATCATCAGAAAGGTGGATAATTTCGTCCAACAGATATTGTGGAATTCATCTTTGTCTTCCCCTGCTTCCTCTTTCTCCTCATCTTCCTCTTCTTCAAAGGTGTTTTTATACCACCAACAAACTTCAGCGAATATTGTATCTGGAGATTTCTTTTCTCTGTACCTGAAACGAAAATAGTTTTCAATCGTTAACATGTTTAAATTGTACACTCTGACAAAGATATTAGAAAAATCCAGGAATTCAAAATATGCACACTCTATAGTTACCTTATTTCAAACGGAAGCGCAGTTTGGCGATAACGTTCGCCTTGCTCATCAGATTCAGTTGGCAACTGTTGAGCGAGTTCATCAAGATACTGATGCTAGAGATGAATTTTGTACGACATATTAACCCCAATTTCATCGAAAGCTGCCAACATGTTTGCAACAGATTGCCTGTAGTTGTCTTTGCATTCCTTACCCAAAAATCCTTTAATGACTCCTTTCAATGCGAGCCATGCATTTAATCCTCGGTCTGTCAGAACTTGGTCAAAATCTTGACGACTCATTAGTTTCCATATGTCGGGACCATTAACAACCTGTTTCCTGAATTTTGGCGTTACTTAGTCTGTGTGGGAAAATGTCTTTTAAGCGGTTGAATACTGCTGGTCTTTTTGCGATACATTTCAAAAAATTTTTAGCAATGCCAAGTTTAATGTGGAGCAACGGCAACAAAATTTTCATTTCAGGAACAAGACTTTCGTGTAGCCTATTGTCTTTAGGCCATTTCCGTCCAATGCTACTATTCCAGTTATGCTGTTTGAACTGGTTTCTTCCTTTAATACCTTCTCCGTATCGTGAATCCCAGTCGCACATAAAACACGGATATTTTGGACGGCCAGATGCTGTTAAGCCTGTAATCAATGAAACTATTTTGAGGTCGCAGCAAATGCACCACTGGTGTTCGTTATATTTGACTACTTCCAGAATGTGTTTCAAATTATCAAAATTTTCACTAGTGTCAGTGCTATACGCAATCGGAACATAAGGCATTCTATTTGTCTTGTGCAAAAGCACAACTTTTAAGCTGATTAGTGAACTATCGATGAATAAACACCAATCATCTTTTTTATAGGTTAACCCTAGTTCTGATTTTTTTTCTGAGACAAACACTAATTTGCAACAAATCCATCCAATTGGTTTCACCAGGGTCGTATTCTGAGAAGAAATCCATGGATGTAGCAGCGGCGGTTGTAGTACCGATATCTGTTTGAAGATCAATACTTCGGTATGTTGGTACTTTAACATACATAAGTTTTATTCTTTGCTTTTCTTCTATTCAAAGTTTTATGGTAGTTGATACAGCCATAGCAATTTTCTTCATAATGCGAGCTGTTGTCTAACCACATCATTGGTATACTTGCTAAGAAACGTCCACAAACATTGCATAAATGGTCCATTTTACATTTTGGTTCCTACATTTTTGATACAATATATATTATACAATGTTTCTTTGTTATTTTTATGAAACCGATGCACTTAACTTAAATCACTCACAAAATGAAATAAGTTCTAAAAAAAAATTAATAGCGAATTTTATCACGACCGAGCCAAAATTAAAAGGCATCAGCTTCGGCTGAGTTTCGAGTCTTAACTGAATCTTTATTTTTGAAATTAGTTCGCTTGTACGAAATAAAAAAAATCGCTACCTGTGCGGTGGTTGAAAACGAAAAAGTTGTTTTACTAATTCCTAGTTCTTGGAACTTCCCTTTTTAATTACTTCTACCTAAATCGCTATTTATTTAATGGTTTTGGGATTTTTAAGGCAAATTATCGACTAAGACCATTTTCTTTTCAAATGAAATTTATTGAAGAAACTGAGAAGCATATTATAGATCAAACAGAAAGCAAAAAAGACTTAGTTTTGTGGAATATATTTTCAAAAAGCATGAAAAAAAAATAATTTTTCCAACATTTTGCTTCATAAGCACCACAAAAATTTTCTAAATCAATTTTTTGAAAAATTTTAATTGTTGCACAGGTCTCTAGCAATAATTTGGATTTTACAGATTGAAAAAATATCAATTAGTCGACGAGTTATAGCCAAAAACCATATAAACAATATGCTGAAAATCGGCATTTGACTGCAAAGTTCGAAGGTCGATTAAAAAAAAAAAATTCGAACTAACATAAGCAAACGCCGCGATACGGGTCTTCTAATTTAGCCTCTATTTTCACCCCTCTCTCTCAGAATCGACCTTACTTTTGCTAACCTGAATTTGTTCCACAGTGTTATTCAATTGACTTATTAAGCGGACGTCGCCACACAAAATATGTGAGATCCTTCTAAGAAAAAAATGCAGAATTTCAACCAGTTGTGGTTGACAATAAACTACTTGTAAATTAGTTGATTTTCCTATAGGGTTTTTAGCTTCCGCATACGATCATCTTAAGGCCTGACTATAATGGACACACGCTGGCATAAGCTACTGTCAAAACTGAACGAAAAGCCGGCAGCCTGATATCAAAATCAAAAATGCCCATAACTGGCATGTGCTGACCTTAGGAAGTGTCATAGTATAGTCTATTTTTACTACATATATCAGATTTACTTAAAATAAATATGGAAAATAATATATAACAAATTAAAGAAGCGAAGTCTTTGACCATTGGATTGAGTGCTCTAAGCAATTTATTGGATTTAGTGAATTTAGTGGGTGTAAGAAAGCGATCCTGTTGCGTCCGCGAATCTAATCGTGCTCGAAATAGAAACGGGTTTTTAAAGTTAAGTTTTTCAAGCTGAAAGAAATTGACCACCAGCAATTCTTTATTAATATCCGAATGACTACCAGAACTTACAACCTGCTACTGGATTTAAGGGAGTATTCCTGGTTGGAAGGCTGTTTTTGGACCCTTTTTGAAAAACTTCTCCGTTGAAAACGCAAAGAGTTATTTAAATTCTGTGTTTTTTTTTTTATTGTATTAAGAACATATTAAATTAATTAAAATTAATTTTTTCCTTTGTACGAGGGCTGTTCAAAAAGTTGTCGGCCTTCAAAGTTAGGCGTCGAAAAAAAGGTATGCTGCTTGCGGCCCGGATAACTCGACTTCGGATTATCTGAAATGGAAAAAAACCGCGTTAGATTAAGTACAGATGTAATTCTGGTCCCTACCTCAATCATAATTTTGCGATTATTTTTTACAAATTGGCGGTCATTGAAAAATGAAAAACCGATGTTGGGTCTTTTTTTTTGTAGTTTAGTGTAAAAGACAAAATAGTAAAAAATTATGATTCAGGTACGAACCAGAATGGTGACAATTCTGCGTAGATTGCACTTTGTTTCATCAAAATCGGTTCAGAACTACGGGCGCAATCTAGGCCGCAAGCTCGAATAACGTGGTTTCGAGATAAACGCGTTTAAGTTTAAAGTTATTTTTTTGCATAAGAAAAAATTAAATAAAAAATTTGAGCATGCAGTTTTAGAAATTCGATAATTCTGCGTCGATTGCATTTGCTTTCATCAAAATCGGTTTAGTACAACCGGAGAAAAGTGACTTCGAAGTTCAAAAACGTGATTTTGATAAAACTCAAAGAAAATTTTAGACAATAAAACATTTTTTTTTTTTTGTGAAATACTTACATATATCAATCTGCAATGCCAGCCTCAAAAATAACTCCTTCCTATTCATCAAAAATGAGGACTCGCGGCTCTTTATGCTCTTCGGGCAGTTCTACCTTCTTTTGATGCGGCCAGAGCTCTGGCTTCGGACCTTTTCAAACGTTTTTCGTTCCGAGACATGGCGAAATCATATGTGACGTTGCCAATCGGGATGCCCATTAGGTTCATTATTTGAACTATTGGCAAAAGACCTTCGTTAAATATGACAGTTGCAATATAATTGGTAATCTCAATAGTGTGTGTCCTCATCTCTTTCGTGTTGGTTACCACGAAACGGGCGTTTCAAGGGACGAGTTTTTCGATTGCTACCAGTGTTTCTTTAATTTTTATTTCTATTACTTTTTCTATCCAATGCCTTTAGCACAAACAAAAATTTTTATCAAAACTGTACTTTTCAAAACTGTCACTGCCAACATTCGAATACCTAAGCTCTAAAATGTGTATTCATTTATTTTTAAAATGGGTATACAAACAAGTTATTACCTACTAAAGAACGCTTTGAACGAAATTCGGTGGTTGCTTCAAACCGTTGCATTCAAAAAGTAGCCAAATTAAACAAATTGCATTTTGACGAAAACATTGCTGTACAAAAAAGTCCATATCTCCTAAAGAATTTCGAATTTGAAAAAAGCCTTTTAGGATGATATACTCAAATATCCAAGCTATAAAATTAGGCAAAAAAAAAATCGAAAAAAATGTTGGCAACCATATAGGAATACTCCCTTAATATCATCATATCCAGAAAAGTGCTCTATAAGAATTCCTTTGTGTGTAAGAAACCAGAGTGTCGTCTAGCTGCGTTTCTAATGTAAGTACAGTGATATGGTAAAAATTGTCATCAAATAATATTCTTACGTCTTCTTAAAATATTTAGCTCAGGGATCATCCATTCAATTCATTTCTTGGTCGTTTAAGGCCGGCAATACATTTAGAGGAGAGTACAAAGGAGTGATATTGAGGTGATGGTATTTATTAGAAGAAATTTGTTTAGAGTTTTAAAATTTTCAAATTTGGTAAAATATTCATTTATGTTTAAAAAAAAATGTTTTTTTTTTCAAAAAACAAAGATGGCGCTGGCAAATATACCGTCTTGAGTATATAAAATAAATCGATATCCATATACATTTTAAATTGTAAAAAAAAAAATTTGTACATTAAATATATTTTTTAAATTCCTTTTGCAATGGACATTTTGAACGACGCTGAGTGCAAAAATCACATTTTTAAAATTTTTGTCTGTATGTCTGTCTGTCTGTCTGTCTGTATGTCTGTCTGTCTGTCTGTCTGTCTGTCTGTCTGTCTGTCTGTCTGTTAGAGCATCACGCGATATTAAATGAAACTTAACATCTACTTTCCTTAGACCCCCAGTCAATATATAGGCTACTTTTTATTCAGTAAAAAAGGTTGAACCCGGCAGGGGGCTCTGCGATCGGGCATTCTTTTTCTTTTAGCTAATCTCCGTAACCATTTCTCCGATTTGCATGAAAATTTAAATAAAGAGGTTCTCGGATACGGCGAGTTTTTCTGACTTATATACTCTGTTCTATCTTGAACACCAAAGGGCGCTGTAGTACAAATATTTTGAAAAACCTGGAAAAACTCCTACACCGTGCATCCGATTTGCATGAAAATTGGAATATAGGAGTTTTCTGATACGGTGAGTGTCTTGGACTTATCATTTTGTGCTAATTTGAACACCAGAGGGCGCTTCAGTACAAATATTTTAAAAAAGTGGAAAAACTCCTAAGCCGTTTATCCGATTTACATGAAAATTGGTATACAGAGGTTTTCGGAAACGATGAGTTTTTATGTCTTATCTAGTCGGTTCTATATTGAACACCAGAGGGCGCTGTATTACAAATATTTTAAAAAATGTCGAAAAACTCCTAAGCTGTTTATCAGAATACACGTATATATTATACACATGTCTATACAAATATAAACATATATATACATGGGCGTAGCGAGGGTAGGGCAGGGGAGGGCAGTCTCCCCCCTGATATGTATATGTATATGCATTTATATATTATGCATATATACCTATATAGATAAACTTATATACATACACATGGCCGTAGTAAGGAGGTAGGGCAGAGGAGGGGAGTCGCCCCATGATATGAATATGTATATACATGTGTATATTATACACATATATATGAACATATATACATATGCATGGGCATAGGGAAGGTAGGACAGGGGAGGGCAGTTGTTCCCCCTTATATGTATATGTTTAAACACGCATATATTATACATATAAAAACATATGTACATAAACATGGGCGTATCGAGGGTAGGGCAGAGAAGGGCAGTTTCCCCGTGTTATGTATGTATTAAAGATGTACATGTATGAATTAGGCATATATAAACATATATACATATATGCATAGGCATAGAGATGGTAGGGCAGTTGCCCCCTGATATGTATATGTGTATAGATGTATATATTAAACATGCATTTCCAAACTGGAGTTCGTACGATTTGCACGAAAAAAATAATAAAAAAATGAATGAAAAAGTGAAATTTTTAAAACGATTTTTTATGTTTGCGTTGTAATTAAGTATCACTTTATTAAGTAAAATAATTACAACATTTGATCCGTAGGATTAAGAGATATAAGCAAAAATATGCTCTGGCGTGACATTACAAAAAAGCACAAGTAGTTTTAGACATCGATTACAAAATTTGCAAGACTCTGCGAATTGGGCAAGACTTTTTGTATAAAACCTTTTTTAGAAGGTTTTGAAATAATATAAGTTTATTATTATATGAAGAAATCTTCAACAAGCAGCTTTCACGTGCTCATCGAACAATTGAAAACGTATTCGGTATTCTGGGTGCACATTGGCGTGTGTTACTTATAACAGTGCATATGTATCCTGAAAACGCTGAGAAAATAGTTCTTACGTACATTATGCTCCATAATTTCATCATGCCTCAAAGTGTTCGTGTTGATAGCTACAACTATTCCTTGGACGGAGAGCCTCAACGGCGGTTGCATTCATCGTCCTCTATGTTTTTAAGGTGGTCATTTTCGTTCTGAAAACTTCCTTCTGCAGATTCTTTGTTACAGCATGTTCTAAAGCTTATCGATAAATAAATAGGCGAAATCTCCATCGAATTGGTCCATCAGCTACTAATCAACAGTAAGGGGAAGTAGCAGTAACAAATAATAGGAACGAACTTGCTGAAAAATGTTTTGATTCACAGTTAAAATTGAATATTAAAGCTTCCTATAAACTACACTTTAGCCAACAGCAGCAACATTATGAGCAACAACAATGTCTTTAACTACACTAGCAACACTTCCAAATAAACTTCTGCCACCTGTGTCAATGGCCTTCTGTGGTCAATTTCTTGTGTCTTAAAGTATATATCTTTATAAATGTATTTTTATTTCAAAGAAACAAATAAATTCAAAAACCCAACACACAAACAGAGAAATATGCAAAACACAATAATTTTATAATTTTTTTATATTTTCTGATAATAAACAAAAACTTATAAAATATTCAGTTTTCATTCATAAATTATTCTGCGCCTCTCTGGCAATTTCCCCCCCTGTGCCTCTAGCCACAATAATTTGACTCTTGTAATTTTCCTTTACTGCATTTGGAAGATCTTTCATCATAGACTGAATCGTTTTTAAAAACAATTCGTCCTCATCGTTTTGGGCTTCTTTGTTGGTTGTAGCAAAGCTTTCTTCCCATTTTTTGAGTGTGTTCGCAAATTGCGCTATTTTAGAAGCGATTCAAGCTTTTAGACGATTTGGAACTGTAGCTGAGGTACTGACGAACTGTTGCATTCATCCTCCTCTATGTTTTTAAGGTGGTCATTTTCGTTCTGAAAACTTCCTTCTGCAGATTCTTTGTTACAGCATGTTCTAAAGCTTATCGATAAATAAATAGGCGAAGGTAAAACAGTTCAGTAACATTTTCTTCTGTGGTTCTCAACCGATTTTGATGATTTTTTTTTGTAAATGAATCAGAGTAGGGAGAAGCACGAACGAATTTTTAAAGAAAAATACTAGCTAGAATACCCGGTGTTGCTCAGTGTGGTATGGCATTCAGGGTGTTTCTAAACCGATTTTGATGATTTTTTTTTTTTAATGAATCAGAGTAGGGACAAGGAGTGCACCGAATAGTTTTTAAGGAAAAATGCTAGCTGCATACTAAGCGTCTCTTGTCGGGGGTGGTATAGAAAAGGTCGAATTTCGACCTCTGGCGTTCTCTAGGAAATAAAAATGCATCAATTAAATTGGGAACATACGATACATACAATATAATGCTGTTATATATATAGGTTCTTACTGACGTGCTTCGATGGATGATGGAAAAACATTAGTGACTCCATATACTTCCAAGCAACACGCTCAACTTGCACCGCCTCAGAAGGCTGCTCCATTTTTCGCAGCTCCTTGCTAAACTTTTCACGTAGCAGCGTTCATCGCTGCTTGCATTTCAGTTCTTTAAAATTTGCAATAACATTTATTAAATTTCCAAATAACATCTATTGTACACTACCAGTTCTTGCATAGCACAGCTCCACTTCCTCCCATGCCTTCTCCTTGCACAATTTGTTGTGGTAAAAAGGTTCTCTCTTATCCCACAAGCATTTTCTATCACCAACACTGAATACAAGGCTTGCAACAAATCCTTCTAAGTCCATCGCACGAATTCTGATTTGATTTTTGTATTTTTCAACAACTTTGAATAAATATTTGAATAAACGTTTTTGGTATTTGCCTATGCCATGAGCGATTTGAATCGCTCTACAAAAAAGCCAATGAAAGTCAACGAAAACTTAACGAAACAGTGGCAATTACAATTATGGGTATGTGCATACATTTACATGGACTCGCTTAAAGTGTGACAGATCCTTGTGTCAGTATGTGCGCATTTTAGTCATGTATTTAGCCGTCAAAGAAAATTATTGAATTACAATTAAAAACAGTAATTGAAAATTACAGTTTAACAAGGTATAAATAAAATAGTACCACTAGCCAAGATATTTTTGTTTAAAATAACTTGGAAAATTTGCTGAAAAAATACCTTGTACGAAAAGATACCAGTTTAGAGCTATACATTACGGAAATAATTCGGTTATAGTGAAAAAGGAATGCCTACGGGGACAATTATTCCTCGCGATTATCGCGAAAACCGCTTAACTTGCGATTTGTGCTCAAAAAATGTTTTTTTTTTTTTTTTTGAAACATCACTATTTTCCCGGTACCGTGAAATAACTCCCAAATGAAATAACTCCCAATGAAATAACTCCCAATGAAATAAGTCCCAATAAAAATGAAACAACTCCCAACCTTAAAAAATGAAATAACTCCAAAAGGCAAAAACGAAATAAATCCTAACATTTTGGAGTTAATTCGCAATTATTTTTTCCCCCTAAATAAAATAAATAACTCCCAATGAAATTAGTTCCAACAAAAAAGAAATAACTCCCAATTCAAAACAATCAAATAAATCTAAATGAAATAAACCCCAACCAAAATGAAGAAACTTCCAATCAAAAATGGTGAACGCTACTTATTTATAATATTTCTAAGTATATCATAAATATGTACATTTCATTATTTATATAGAGAAGAAAAACTCGGCGGAAGCGCGGAACGCGGCGCGCGATTCCGCGGCCGGTGTCCGCGCCGCCACCGCCACCGCCCCGACCCCCCTCGCGGTCATCATACCTTTTCATAATATTCAATGTGAACCAAAATTAGTTGGATAAAACATCCAAGTGGCACAATTGAGAATGTGCCATCAATTAAAATTCGTTTATTGTTGGAAATGTTTTCGTTAATGAGTTTGACAATTTTGTCAGACCCAAAAATGCAGTATGCGAAATCTTTACAATCGTGACAAACTTTAAAAAATTTATCTTTTTCTGGATCCTCATGCAAAGTAAGACCAAAATTTTTAAAAACATCTTGGTTTTAAAGCAACTTCGGTTGGAGTCTTCGGAGATGCTGCAAACACTTTTGCTGTCAAATATTGCAGACCACGTTTGACTTTATTAAAACCAATATTTTTCGTTGATTCCTGATTTCTGTATAACAACAAAAAAAAAACCATTCTTAATTTCTTAGTGGGAATTTTATATAATAGATTATTATTTACATACCTTACGCAAATTAAATAACTCCCAACAAAAATGAAATAACTCCCAACGATAATTTTACTTTTTACAATGAAATAAGTTCCAACAGGAATGAAATAACTTCCAATTTCGCAAAAAATTTGAATAAAACCCAACATAATTTTGTTGGAATTTATTTCATTTGGAACTTATTTCATAATGAAATAACTCCTAATCGAAAATTTCGAAATAAGGGCCAACGCATTGGGGGTTATTTCATAATGAAATAATTCCCAATTTGTATGGAAATTTTTGAAATTTTTGTTGGGAGTTATTTCATTTTTTTGTTGGAGGTTATTTCATTTGGGAGTTATTTCACGGTATCTATTTTCCCATATAGATCAGATTTTCAATATAGAGGTCACTTGAGGCGCGTTTAAATATCAATATTTTTTCGTAATTCATTACTTTTCAAAAAAAAAAAAAAAAAAAAAAAAAACAAAATAACGACTTTTCTTATATAAAAGTATATCGAGGTTCCATATCAATTCGACTATTTTTGAGCATAATCTGAACTTTGTGATTCCGATTTTTTTTAAACTTCGTAGGTTAGTAGTGCTCGGGAAAATAACTTAAACTGGGTTTTTTGTTTTTGCGAAAACAGTTTCTTTTTTAAGTGATACACTGTAAAAAATTGGAAAATATCTTCAAAAGTACAATTAGTGCATGTATTAAAACGGCTGTAACTTCGAAACCGTAAGTCGTACAGAAAAAAACTTTTATATATTTTAGAGACCTTGAATGGGTCCTTCTTGTGGTGTTCTTTTTTTTAATTCTTTTTATGAATTTTTTTGAAATTTTTTGAGGCTGACGTTATTTGACACGTTTTCTGTAATGTTTGCAGTAAATTTTTCACCTTTTGAACATAGCATCGTTATAATACATTTATTCTTAAGGATCACACAAAAATTTTAGCTTGGGATACCAACGATTGCTATTTTTAACGAATTTTTTAAAAAATGCCTATAAAAGATTTCCTACTTTTATACCGATAATTCCATATCTTTATATATAAAATTCATTTGTACATCGGCTGGACCGATTTAAATCAAATTTGGTGTGTGTGTGTGCGGCTGGATCTGCAGATGTTCTAGATCTAAATTTTGACCTGGTAGGTGGCGCTGTTGTTGCTGTGGCAGTGTTTAAAGGGATATTTGAAAGTATAACTCACAAACGAATTGAAAAATTGTCATGATTTTTTCACTACACCATTACTTTTTATGTTAACAAAATTATAAAAACACAAAATGAATAAAAATAAACAAAAAAAAAAAACTTGAATTTTTGTGATAGACTTGATTTTTCGATTTATAAAACGTTTTTACATTTTTACGATAGAAACTTTAAACAAACCCTACATTTATGCATACCATATGAAAGAATATTCAAAAAGCCATTTTTTTTTTAATATTTTTCCAACAACAAATATTTTAACCAAACTTTTCTGCGAAATAAAACAATTCTTTAAGGTTTATTTTTGGAAAATTATAAAAATTAGAAGAGAAATGAAAATAGAAAAGATTGATTGTATGAGTTTATATCATTTTGTATTTTTGTAATTTTGTTTACATAAAAAGTAATGGTGTAGTGAAAAAATCATGACAATTTTTCAATACGTTTGTGAGTTATACTTTCAAATACCCCTTTAAACACTGCCACAGCAATAACAGCGCCACCTACCAGGTCAAAATTTAAACCTAAAACATCTACAGACCCAGCCGCACAAACACACCAAATTTCATCAAAATCGGTTCAGCCATTCAGGTGCAGTTCAGTGACAAAACAATGTACAGAAGAATTTTATATATAAAGATAAGGAATTTTCAGTATAAAAGTAGGAAATCTTTAGTAGGTATTTTTTAAAAAAATCGTTTAAAATAGCAATCGTTGGTGTCCCAAGCTAAAATTTTGTGTGAGTCTTAAAAATTAATGTATTATATTGATACTATGTTCAAAAAGTGAAAAATTTACTGCGAACATTACAAGAAACGTGACAAATAACTTCAGCCTCACAAAAATTAAAAAAAAATTTCATAAAAAGAGTCCAAAAAAAGGACACCACAAAAAGACCCATTCAAGGTCTCTAAAATATATAAAAATTTTTTTCTGTACGACTTACGGTTTCGAAGTTACAGCAGTTGGAATACATGCACTCATTGTATTTTTGGAGATATTTTCCAATTTTTTTACTGTGTAAATCTTTTAAAAAGAAATAAAAAAAAAAAGAAGTATGCAGATATAATACGTTTTAGAAGAACTATCAGCCAAGAGAGTTTTAAATTTTCAAAAATAGTGATGTCAGAACGTGGGCGTTTCGATATGGAATCACCGATATGAGAGTTACATCTCTTACAATACCTATGTGAGATACTTGCAATGTATTCCAAGAAGAACTGAAAGCCTTGTTAGAGAAACAATAGCAGTATCCTAGATCAATTATCCTCATCTAAATTTGTTGTGTATAGCTAAGAAAATGACTAGTAAAAACTAAGCACACACACACACTCATGCAGTCTTAAGCCCACCCAAACACATCCTTTCATTATGGTTTTCACACCAATTTTCAACTTATTTTATTCCGTTTATAAGACACACGCACTCAAACTCTCTCACATGAACACATTCATACGAGCATGCAAGCACTTCTTGGCTGATATCCTGTTACTGCTGCAGATGCTCAGACAGACTAAAGTTGATTTTGTTTGGCAATCGTTTTAATTTACATATGTAAGTCAAGTATGCATGCGAGTGTATTGCTGTGCAAAAGTTTCGGTATGTGTGCGTGTGTGTAGCATAACTGCATGTGTTTGTGTATTCTAAGCAACCCTGTAGGAAAATCAACTAATTTAAAAGTAGTTGATTAAGTAGTTTTTTGTCAACCACAACTAGTTGAAATTCTGACTTTTTTCCATAGAACGAACTAACTTATTTTGTATGGTGATGTCCGCTAAATAAGTCAATTGACTGTCGTCTGCATATATTTTCAACTACTTGTTAAATTAGTTACATTTAAATTATTTTTTTAATTGCTTTAAAATAACCAATTGAAAACTATTACTGATGGCCAAAAGTTAATAACATTTAATGAAATAACATGGTTAATATATATAAGCTTGTAATTTAATAAAAATTTTCAATTAAAACATGCCAACATCAGAGTAGTTGCCGCCTTAATATAATTCAAAGTAGTTCATATACTGGTTTATTTTAAACTAGTTTTTTAATTAGTTGTTTTTAAAAACAAGTTAGTTTGTTCCTATAGGGAAATAACTAAAATATTTATGGAACACACATAGCTTTAATTTCTGGTAGATACATTTTTTTTGTTTGTTTTCTTAAGCACAGTAATTTTGTGCCCCCTTATTCTTATGTGTTTTAATTAAGGGATGGCAATCCCGGAAAATTTTTGCGATCCCATGATTATCGAAACTGAAAATCAAAATTCCGGGATTTCGGGATTATTTCGAGGCTAAAAAAGTAGATGTTAATAATTCCAAATTTATCTTAAAAAATGTTTTGTCATAATCTATAAATTGATTTAAAAGAATTGAATATAGTTTTATTCATTTATAAAAAAAAAATAAGCAAAACATATAATAAATAAAAAAATATATATATGGTATAAGGGTTATATATTTTTTTCTAACAAAAACAGAACATTACTTCTAAATCTTTAAAAATAAACAGTACATCAATTCAGGCCCATAGCCAGGATTTTCTTTAGGGGGGAGGTTTTGATAAAAAATCTATAAGTAGATACCAGTAATAACTGAAGGAAAATTTATGAACATTTTTAAGCAAATCCGTTTTCTTTTAAGACTGAATATGCCTGTTTTTAAATGACCATAAGAGAGATTAGAAGAGTTTATTTAATTTTTTTTCTACAAATCAATTTTGAGTACTAAGTGTTTTGATTTTTGCCTATAGTTTGTTGAAAAATGGTCCAAATTGAGAATTTTTAATTTCTTTTAAAAGTATTATTCCGAAAATTAGCACAAACAGTAAAAATGTCTGTGACAAAATTTAACTAATTCAACAATATTAGTGTGAACTGTAAAAATAGGTTAGATTTCTTGCAGTTTATTAAAATCAAAAATAAAATCAGCTTTGAAAAATGCAAACATTTTCTAATTAGTTCACCTGTTTTACGATGTATCTTTACGATTTCGTTACGAAATCGAATTCCGAAATTGAAAAGATTGCGAAATGGTTGTTACGATTTCGTTAAGAATATTTTGAAATTTTCCGATTTTGAAATCCGATTTCGTTGCGAAATCGTAACGAAAACCGTATGAAGGAGTTGACACGACTTTGTAACGAAATATCGTAACGATTTCGTAACGAGTCTTAACGAAAATGTTACGAAAAAGTTGCGATTTCGTTCAGACAGTTCGTAAGAAAGAAAATTTTACTCTGTTAGCATTTTAATATGTCGTACAAACAGTGTCATAACAAAATTTTATATAAATTTGTATCAAAAATTAAAACTGTTCCGATATTTGCGTAACAAAATTGTAACGACTTCTTTAAGACAGCTCGAAATAGTTACGAATTAGTCGGAATTTCGACATAGTCGTCAACTATGGTTTGCTGGGTAGATATGGCATAAAAAATGACAAGCTATTTTTCTTCAATTTACAAAATTATATTCGTTCTAGGTATAATTTCATATATATATATATTTTACTGGATATCAGGGACTTTTTGAGCATTGAAACTGATTTTTAATTTACTAACTCCTTGGAGATGAATTCCAATATAATACTCGTATAAGCAAAGTTATCTTTTACTTGGCCAAAAAAAAATGTTCTCAATAATTAAGTGAAGTTTTCAAGAAAATTAACATCATTATTTAAAGTCTCATTTGTGTTATTTCTTTATACTATCTGGACCCAGAGGGGGGGGGGGGTTGAGTGTGGCCTGCATCAATTAAAAAAAAAAACAGTACATTTCGCAGTGCAGGGTTCAGATTTCACCTTTTTCAACTCTCTTTTTTATGCAAAACTCACGAATACCCATGAGTTTGGATATCCCATTATTGAGGGGAGTTTCTATGGCTTATCAACAGTGTTGTTACTTTTCCCCAAATGTGGTAAATCTATCACTTTTTTGGTTTCTTTCACTTTTACCACACACAATTTTAATTTTACAAAATCTACCACTTTTTTATATATTTATATACAAATTACTGCATAATAATTTCAAAATTAGAAATTTTATTACGATTAATATTTTATTTCTTTTGGTATATAAAGAGTGGATGCAGTACTGTTTTAAGAACATTATATGAAAATTTTTTGCAATAAAACTAATTAAGCGTGAAAAAATTACTTTATGGTATACTTCTTCTTCTATAATTATTTATTTTTTTTTTTTTTTGTGTTGTACGACTTGAGTTGGATTTTTTTCGTAAGAAAAAAATATTCCAACATTTTTTAAAATCTAGTACTCTAGGAAGTTGTCTAGCAAGTGACAACACTGTTTATTAACCTTTTACACATTTATGGTGAGTTTGGATATAAGCTTCTTTTTAAAAAATGAAGATCAAGTTCGAAAAGAGCCAAATCGAATGAAAACCACGCCTACCTCCCATACAGAGTGACTTCATTTTTATATTAAAATCTCTTAAAAATCCACAAAAATTTAGAAATGTCTTCAAATTTTGCACGTAAGCTTTGATCTTCAATATAAATCCTGACTATGAAATTTGGAGAAATCAGATGAAAACCACGCCTACGTCCCATACCAAGTGGCATTGCATTAACCGTAAAATCTCTTAAAAATCTGCCGAAATTACAGAAATGTCTGGGGATTTTGCACATAGACCTTGATATATAATATAGACCATCACTATGATATTTGGCAAAATCGGATGAAAACCACGCCTACTTCCCATACAATGTGCCTTTATTTTAAACGTAAAATCTCTTAAAAAGCTGCTCAAATTGAAGAAAGCTCTTGAAATTTTCCACATAGGCCCAAGTATGTCATCTGCCCAAATTACAGAAATGTCTTGGAATTTTACACATGAGCTTTGATATATAGTATGAAATTTATCATACCGAAACCCATTTTTGAGGGGAGTTTCTGTGGTTTTTGTGCTTGTATTCAACATTTTGTGTTAGTATTTGACACAATCAGGACATAAGGCTATCATTTTCCCACACTTCAAAATCTAAGTTTCCTATCTCTTTGTCTCTACTGTCCACAATACGTGAGTTTCAACAAAACTGCATACAAGTTGAGCTAAAAATAAGCCATTTGGCTGAAAGCTGTGTGATCTCTAGTAAAAGTCGAAGTTTTCTGCCTCTCTGCCTCTGATATTTACTTTCAATCAAACTTCAGGAAGACATATTGTGATCTAATTAGTTTTAGTTTTCCATATCTCAAAAACATATATTATTTAATTTTCCAACTAAAATAATTCGTAAGACAGGCTTGAAATTCTTTGAATTGTTAAAATAAACCCTCAAATTACATGAAGAAATTGCTAAAAAAAATAATACAGCTTCAAAACTTTTTCATTAAATGTGAATTTGTCAATCGTTGGAAATGATTTTCCTGTTTGATATTTACTCGAACATTGCTTCATTCTTTTAAACTATGTTAAAATTACAAATTTTGTCAAATTAACGAATTGTATATTATTCCTTGTATATTATTCCGAAATTTCGATCCATATTCCTGAATCTATTCCAAAATTTCACCAAAAGTTGTTGGTCACATCATATATTAGGCTAGGTAGATTTGCAAACCTTTGTTGCCTGGGCGATTTTCGGATCGGGCATGAAAAGTTATTAAAAAAAAAGAAAAACGGGGAACGATAGGGGTGCACCTTATTCTATCACATCTTCAATTTTCTGAATTCTTTCTTTTGGAAATTTTTTAAAAAAATTTTTTCTATATAAACGTGCACAGGTAGACCAAAGCTGATGCCAAAAATGAAATTCTCGTACCCGATTCAACCTAAAACTGGTTTCACATTTGTACGTTTTTATACAAAAAATTATCGTAGAAAATTCCTAAAGAAAAACATTCAATAATTCAAAGTTTTTAGAATTCGTGATATTAATTTTTTGATATTGATAATCCGAATTTAATCTTATTTTTTGGGTTCAAATTTTGTTAAAGGTACGCTTTTTATTCAAATATGATATGGTGTGAATTTGGAAAAAATATATTTTTTAAAAATCGACCTAGGGGGATCTAAAAGCACAAAAACATTTTGGAGGACCACACGAACACATGCTGTAAATATATGGTGGATAGCTTCAGTGGTTCAGCCGTGATTGTCAAAAAGACATACACACCAACGTTAAGATTATACCTTGAATTTTGTGAATTTTTCTTTTTTATGAATTTTTTACGATCAATCTTTGTATAAAAACGTATTAATGTGAGACTGGTTTTAGGTTGAATTGGGTTCGAGAATTTCATTTCTGGCATCAGTTTTGCTGTACGCGTTTATATACAAAAATGTTTTGAAAAAAAATCCTAAGGAAAAAATTCACAAAATTGAAGATGTAATAGGGTAAAGTGCACCCCTATTGTCCCCCTTTTTTTTGTTTTTTTAATAACTTTTCATGCCCAATCCGAAAATGATAGGAGCAACGTCTATTTTTTTACTCTATACAAATCGAAAAAGCCTATTATATAATGGTAATTTTCTGTTAACTGTAGAACTCCCCCTGACCATTTCAGTTTTTGAGTAAAAATACTGTGTAAGGGCTTAAAACTTTCGATGGAGAGTCTACTTTTGGAAGCCATATGGCCCTCTTTTCAATTCAAGATGACTGACCAGACTACCCAAAAATCATATATTCTGATAGTCTTGCATACAAATGATCTATAAGAGCTAAATAAAAGCGTACCTTTTTTGTTAGTTTTGGAACATAATGGAACAACTCTCAAATTTCAGAAATTAAATAACTTCCAACGATTCATTTTTAATAGCTTCATTTTGTATTCCTACCCGATCAATCGTTTCGTTCAAGACAGTGTTCGTTCGTGTTTTTGAAATTTGTTATTCGAACATAATCAAACAACGATAACAGCTGATCAGCCAGTAAACGATGTCGTAGTACAATTACATATTTGCAATATGTATTTCTAACGATCACTAAAACCACGAATCCGAACGTCAAAATCAAGCAACAACAC
This sequence comes from Coremacera marginata, assembly GCA_914767935.1. Lineage (NCBI taxonomy): Eukaryota > Metazoa > Arthropoda > Insecta > Diptera > Sciomyzidae > Coremacera > Coremacera marginata. Next base: position 25,684,281 of record OU612043.1, read on the forward strand.
TTTTATGCTATCGTTGTGGTTGCAGTTGTTAATAGAATGGTTAAAAAATGGAATATTCTGAACATAAAGGTACATAAATTATGAAATTCATAAGTTAAAACATAATTCATAATACTTAAAATAGAAATAAAAACTGCAATAGCTGCATACATTTTATTTTGATATGTCAAAAGCAATCACTAGAATTTTTTATCTGGCAATTTTTAATTTGACAACTGCTTCTGTATAACAGTTTGAATGACGTAGCAAACGTAAGCTTAACGTAAGGGTTGCCGATCAGACTCGTTCGAGATACAGATTTCGATTAGTTTACAACTTCGTTCGTATATTCATCGTTCGTTGAATAGTTCGTTAGGTATACTAAATGAGGCTATTAATCACTAAAAACAACAATAATGAAAAACAAATCCGCAAACCACTTAATAGCTCAAAGTTTATTTATTGAATACACAAACCGAACAAAATCAAAAAGCACTGCCACCATATAAGAAACAAAGCAACATATTTAAAAAATCTTTGAAGTAAGTAGACAAAATACAGAAAACTTCCCTAGTGTTTGATATGGCAGTGCCACATTTGGCAACTGCTTGTATATAACAGTTTGAGTGCACATATCAAACAAAAGCTTGTCGAATGAGCTAACGATAAGCTTCGTTCGAAATACATATTTCAGTTTGAATTCAACATCGTTCGCATGGCCATCGTTCGTTGAATGCTTCGTTAGGAATACAAAATGAGGCTATAAGAGTTATTTCATCTTCGTTTGTTAATTGTGGGTTATTGCATTCTTTTGAGAGTTACTGCATTTTCGAATAAATAATTATTTGCAGTTGCCGCATTCTTGCAATGATCTCTTATTATTATACTCTTAACAAAATAAACTGAAATGAAGAGCAGTTTAAAGTATTGTAGTTTATAGATAATCGTGAACAAACTGTAAGTTTCGATCACGTTTTCCTACACCACACTACAAATTAATTTCTTGTGTCAAAATATCTGACAATTTAGAACTACTTACTTTAAATAAGAATTAAAAAAATTTTTATATGCAAATTCCTGGATCCTGGTATGAAAAACCCGGTAGTCAAAAAAGCCATAACTATTTGGGATCCCGTAGATTTGCTGCCCTACATTGTATGTACATATGTTTATTTCCGTTTTTCTTATTAATATTTTCTTTTATTTTTTAAGTATTTTTATTACTTTTATTGCTGTTATTATTGTTATTGTTATTATTGTTGCTGTTACTTTGCTGAACTTTAACCCACTTGCTATTTAATATTTGGCAAACTTTCCTTTTATGTTCAGTATTGAAACCACAACACAGCACTAAAAAAAATATTAATAAAGACGAAAATCAGAAGCAACCAGAACAACAACAAAAACAACAATCAGCAACATCCATAGCAAGAAACATAATAATAAAAGAAAAAACAAAAGCAACCCAACAGAAACATCATGTTTCTACAACGTACGTCGAGCCAAACCAACAATATTTGCAATTCAAAAAGCCAAGCCAAGCCAAGTAAATCACGGTTGTCTGTGTTTTTGTTGTAGTTTTATGTTTGCGTTCTTTTTTTTATTTTTTTTTTACTCTCTGTCACCAGAATGCAGCAGTCACTTGAAAACAATTACAGTGTTGCACAGCTGAAATAAAACTGAAATAATGAGCAAATAGACAGTTGCACAAAATTTATTTTTATGTAAACCATTTAATAAAGGGTGGTTAAATTTTAAGGGCCGATGTTGATTTTGAATAAAACACAAATTATTTAAGAAACTATTGCCATTTCTTTTTATTATGATAACATTGGTATGGTTCAATTATGTATGGAACAAAATATCGGCCAAATGGACGCCGCGACCTCGGCGGCACACCTCTATCCGATGGTCCAAATTTTCGATAACACTGAGGCATAAGTGAGGTTCTATGCCGTTAATGTGCCGAATTATCTCATCCTTTAGCTCTTGAATTGTTGCTGGCTTATCGACGTAAACCATTTTTTCAAATAACCCCAAAGAAAGAAGTTCAACGGTGTCAAATCACATGATCTTGGCGGCCAATTGATATCGCCACCACGTGAGATAACCCGGCCATTGAATTTGTCGCGCAAAAGAGCCATTGTTTCGTTAGCTGTTTGGCAAGTGGCACCGTCCTGTTGAAACCACATATCGTCCACATTCATATCTTCCAACTCGGGCCATAAGAAGTTCGTTATCATCTCACGATAGCGTACACCATTCACAGTAACTGCCTGACCGGCCTCATTTTGGAAAAAATACGGCCCGATGATGCCGCCAGCCCATAAACCGCACCAAACAGTCACTCTTTGTGGGTGCATTGGTTTTTCGACAATCACTCTTGGATTATCATTCGCCCAAATGCGGCAATTCTGCTTATTGACGAATCCACTGAGGTGAAAATGTGCCTCATCACTGAAGATGATTTTCTTCGAAAATTGATCATCCACTGTTGCCATTTCTTGCCACCATTCTGAATATTGGCAACGCTTGAAATGGTCAAGAGGCTTTAGTTCTTGAGTCAATTGCACCTTGTAAGCGTGTAAATGTAAGTCTTTATGCATAATGTTCATCAACGACGAGCGTGAGAGGTGCAATTGTTGGGCACGACGACGAGTTGAGGTGGACGGCTCTTCAGCCACACTATCGCGAACAGCAGCAATATTTTCTGCAGTACGAGCTGTACGAGCATGCACTGGTTTTTTCAAATCTCATACAAACCTGGGTTGCTCAAATTTTTGAACGATATTTCCGATTGTACGCACATTTGAACGATTAAATTGACCGAAAAAATCACGAAGTGCACGATATGCAGTTTGATTTGAAGGCCCATTTTCATAATAAACCTGAATAACTTTAACGCGTTGCTCGATTGTGTATCTTTCCATGGTTCAAATTGAGTTAGTCTGAAATTGAGAAATGTCAAATGAAATGCAGAAAAAAACTTGACTCAAACTTAACCACCCTTTACTTTATTACGATTTTATTCGTATGAAAAGAATTCCCAGCAGAAAATGTCCTGCCTGATCAGGCAAGAATTTAGGCCTGACAGGCATGATCGAGGCCTGATCTTTCTTTGAAAACAGCCCTGATTTTTTCATACAAGTGTCCGTTCCTTCAGAAATTTGGTATTACATAAACTTTTTTAATCAGCTAAGAATGTTGCAAATGTTCGGCAAAAAGCAACTGAAAAGAAAGTGAAAGAACAAAAAAAAAAAAAAGCAAAAAAAGATGTTGCAACTGATACGTATAAGCAGCCAGTAAAACACACTCGCCCGACCAAATACGTTTTTGCCAAAGTGATCTCTTCGTCCGACGATGAAGAAAATGAAGATCTCGACTTTTGCAAGAAACACTGCAATTAATGTGATCGAGATGTGCATCTCAAGATGCAAACATTCAAACCGGATATTTCAACTGTGTTCACTGTGAATCAGACGCCTAATTCAGCAACCAATCATTTTTATGCATCAAGTTTTTTGACAATGTTTTACTTAAATTTTCTAAATTTTAATTTTTTTTTTTTTTCTTCAATAAAGATTTGTCCACAAAATATGTTGTTTTGTGTCATTTTTTCCAGTGCCTCACAAAAAAAAAATTGCATATTTTTGAGATTAGTTAATGGCCTGAGAAAACTCATGAAAAACCCGGTTTGAAGAAAATGCTTTTGCAGTTAGTTAGGCTACAAATAGAAGCTACAAATAGAAAGTTTAGGATAAAAAAAAAAATCAATTTTTAAGAAAGTTATGATCCGAAAACTAAGTCCGTCTCAAAACTTTTACTTAATTTTTTGAAAATTTAACAATATGCTAAGTGAATTTAAACTTTATATTATTTTGAAATTTTTTGAAGTTTAACTTTTTTTAACATCATTAAAAATTATTCTAAAAATGCCAGGGTTTGAAAAAAATGTACTCTTAGTTTCTTATGAAAATTCGATACCCTGACAAAAAAATCATCCAATTACTCAAAGAACTCACTCTAACTTTTTCAAAAATTTTCTTAACTGAACTCAAAATTTTTTTAACTGAGAAATCTTTCTTCGGTAAACGTCACATTTAGATTTTGTGTGATTTTATGAAGCCTGTAATTTGAAAACTAAACTTCGCACAGTACCAAATTTGTACCAAAATTAGAAGAAACTTACCCAAAAAATATCATCGGATGGATAAAATCTTTAGTTGTCCGCTTCACGTAAGATACTCCATACTTTTTCTAAATTTTTTAGTATTTGTATTCTCCGGATTATTAAATTTTTCAGAATATACAAAAAAACACCATATACATTTTAATAGGATATCAGAAACTTTTTGAGTCTTGAGAGTAAAAGACAAAAATGGTGCTTTAATTAAAAATTTCTTATAGTTAAGTCAAATATAATAATTAATGATTAACAATAAAGTTAAACTTATCTTTGGCCAAACAATTTTTCATTCCACAGGCGAATTTTTTTATTTTGTATTGAAAATAATAGCATTTGCTTATTCAAGGACATTTACAACATTTTCTTAATTTGGCATAATTGAAGGAAAACAACAATTTGAATTTAAAATTGTTTTCATAGATTTTATTTACTAAGACCTACTAATAAGCCAAATTCTGAAAAAAATTCATGCCGTTCTCAAGTGGTTTTGAAGTTATAGGAGTACAAAATTGGGAAAATATGCCTGAAAAACTTGTAGTTTTTTAAATTTTCCTATAAAATTATTAACTATTTTAATAATGGGTATTAAAAGAAAAGTTGTTCTACTATCTATTCAGTGAGCTATTAGCCATCAAAATTTATCCATAACTTTTGAGTACATTACAAATAATATTTGCAGGTATTTCGACTGCAAAGCTTACTTTCTTAATCACAACGTTATATATACACCCACCTTAAAAAATCGCTGAATTTTTTATAACAATTATTCGCCTGCGGAGCTAATTTGCTTAATCAGTCAACCTCTACAAAAACAGTTTTTTTTTGCTCAAAATTTCAAAAACAAAAATGCTAAAAGGACCAAAAGAATTATTATACATAAAATGTTATGAGTACAAAAGGAGAAAATGGATAGATTTTTATAGTTAATCCCTCATTAAATAGGTGATGGCGTACATTTTTTTTTTTTTTTTGATAATGCTTAATTTCGTTAGAAAATTTAAGATAAATCACAATTTTCATGCCTATTGTGACAACTTTCCCTCCATATAACTTATAAGTCACTTTAGAGCGGACAGAAAATTTTTTAGCTCCAAATACGCATTTTAAAAAAACAAGAGGCCATTGTCGGCCTTAGTAAATTGTGCTCCCAAGTTTTCATTAAGAGTAAAATATCAAGTCTTTATTTTAAAACTCTCATTTGTATTATTTTTTTTTCAAACGTTCTGGACTTTAAGGAAGGTTTGAACCACGAAAACCTTACAATGGCTACGGGCTTATGGTATAATAATTATGGTAGCATAGTCACTGATAGTTCTCTGCTTCTACAAGCTAGGATTGTCAAAATCCAATATAAAAAGTTGGAAACTAGATTTGTCATCAGAAGCTTTAAATAATGTTGTAGGTATTTTATTCCTTAAATTAAATTTGCAAGTTCTAGATACACTGATACACTGGAAACATCTACGAAGCTCGTGACATTTTTTTTTTTTTTCTTGAATGTATTTTTGACCCGTCTTCATTGGTTACTTCGCATTTTCCAATCTGATTTTAAGTCAAAGTATAAATTAAAATAATAAAAATATTAAGTTTTTAGTATGTTTATCTACTTTGCAAATTGCAAGGGCATTTACAAAAATTCTAATAAATAACCCGTGTGGAAATTGTTCTAAGGATATAGTCAGAAAATGATCAGAAAATCTTTTTTTTGGTAGAGAACTGATTTCAAATGTGACGCACTTTTTAATATTCATCCTGGCCAGGTCACCTGATCCTGGTAATAACCGGATCAGAATTTGATAGGGACTGCTTAAGTAAAGATAGCCTGAGGAAAATCTTATATCCACCTTAATAGATATTAATAAGGTTTCTCTAAAAAGGCTATCCACATCATATTCGAATCATATATCAGTACATAAATAAGATTTTTCTTAAATGATTTTCATTCAGGCAACTTTTCATATAATCTTAACATTTAAATTTAACCTTTTAAAATTTATAAAAATGCATTCAAATTAATTTGTTCAGTTTTCGCTGTGCAACACTGTATCTTCAGTCACAGCAGCTCCTCATTGTTGAGTGCAAAGATAAAACAACGAGGTGCTTCAACAAAAATGACGTTTATTTCATGTGTTCATGACTTTTCGACAATGTTAAAAATTAAAATTGTATGAGCACAACCGCAACAACGACAATAACACCAACAACAACAAATAATGTAAACAACTTTATATGATGAAGAATCAGAATAAAAATTAAAAGAGAACATGACACAAGGATAGCCACATTTGCAATATCCTTCGAGAATGAATGTGGTTAAGGCAGGTGGATCACTCCATCACAAAGACACACACACACACTCACATACACTTCCCTCCCCTCCCCCCCCCTTCCCCCCACCATGATGATGAGTGCAAAGCAAGTTAATATGAAGGAAGTTAAAGTCAGTCTGAAAACCAAAAACAAAATATTATGCCTGCTAAGTATGCACAAAAGCTAACCAGGACACAATGAACAGCATCAAGCTCTCCCACACACTCATACATTTACTCGATTATGGCATTTTCAGAGTCAATATAAAACAGTTCACAGTGCGGCAGAGCAGCCCATTGCTATACGCTTGAGACTGTCAAAATTGAAATTCAGTTGATATTTTTGTTGTCCTGCTGCATGTTGTTGTTGCTCTGATATTTTTCAATATGTTCCCTTGTCATCTGCGAAGCTCAACACTGACAATGAGACAACTTTTCTGATATATGAATGACAGGAGAATAACTCAAGCATTGGTTGAGAAAACAAATTAAAATTTGTGCGCCCTACTTTGACAGACAATCAGTCAACATACTGAAAACCGGCATTAAAAAAAAACAAAAAAAGATAAAGGACACAAAAAACACATCAACTAATTTTTACTGATTTTGCAAGAAGGAAGCAATAAAAACGTAAAATCACAAAAAAAAAGCACGAAACACTATGACATGTACAGCAGAGAAAAACACTCTGACATGTGCTGCTGCTTCTTTTAGTTTTATACTACTTTACCTGCTAACCAGTGTCCAGTCGGGACAGTCAGGGCACCTGTCAGACCTGAACTGGTCAATGGTACAAGCTGTGCAAACCAAACTCTGCCTGATGGCACGTTAAGACCATAAAAGTAGGGAATGCTAACAAGTGTCACATTCTACATGTCTGACATTCAAAAATGACAGCATGTTTTGTTCGAAAGTACATTTATTTTTCAAAAATTTATTAAAATGTCATATTGTGGTGTGACAATGAAGTCTGAAGTCTGGCAACAAACAAGTGCTGTGCTAGTGATGAAGTCCGGTTGGCAGCATACATTTTTAATAAAATGACACAACGGAGCAGCAAGTAAATTATTTGAATTACTGTTACAATTCCACAAAATTCTGTGCCTTGTTCAGGAATCAATTTTCAAATTATATTTAGTGCAATTTGACATGCAATTTCAATTCTGCATTCTCTTCATTGAAATGATTCAGCATTGAAATGAAGAGTGCAGTTTGACAAGAAATTTGATTTTAATAAAGAAGAATAAATATTAATACGCTCTTTTTTAATACATTTCGTAGTAGTTCTTAGTACTCTATTTTTAAATATAAAAAATGTGTTGAGCGACATTATTCAAATTAAAGTTCTGTGGAATTGCGTCTTATGTGTGATGAATAAGAAGAAATACTAAAATACAGTGTCCACCTTATTTTTGAATACTTTTTACTTTATTGCAATATTTTAACCCTCATCTGTCCCTCGTATCAATTTGATACAATTTTTGTCTTTCAAGTTGAATAAAAAAAAAAAAACTGACCCATGGAAAGAACCGGTTTTTGGGAAAATAGCATGATTTTGCCTGTAGAATCGGACCAATGAGTTTTTAATGTTCGGGCATTTCTGGTTTTACCTTAGACGAAATAGTTCTCGATCGGTCCTTCGTATCAACTTGATACAATACATCTGCCGTTGGTTACTGCAGTTGTTTTTTGGGTTAGGCTCATTTTATTTCATTTTTTTGTTTTCAGTATGTTCTTGAACACACACGAGTGAAGATTGAATTGATTTTGTTTGAAGTGATAAGTGAATTTTGAAGTGAGTTTTATCTGCCGCATACTTTCATTGCGTTATACATACATTTAATTGATTTCAAAAAAATGGAAAAAAATCTACGTGAAAACCGTCAAAGAGACGAATATGATATGGATTTCGAATCTGGAAGTGAAGCAGAAGAATCTCCAGTAGATAGTGACGATGATTTCACAATGGAGGAAGAATGCGTTGCAGAAATGAGTGAGCATTCTGATGAGTACGATGTTGAGCCACTGGAACAAAATGTGGCAGAAGAAATTGCCAGAAATGCAACAGCAAAATATTTGTCAAAAAATAAAAAAATTCAATATTCAACGGAACCATTCGCAAATAACCGAAGAAATTCATATAGTCGCGCTGATAATATTGTTTCAGGTAAAAAACCTTCCCCTCTTGTTTTTTTTTCTTCACATTCAGTGTTTGTTTCTTTTTGTTGTTGTTGTAGGACCAAAACTAGTTGCAGCTGCTCATGTTGTAGATGTTTTGTCTGCATTTGATTTGTTTCTGTGACCGATAGAAAATACTATTTTGAATATGACGAATTTATATGGCTTGCGGAAATACAAAGAAGAATGGGAACAAGTAGATATGGATACTCTACATGCGTACTTCGGATTGCTACTGCTTGCTGGTGTGTATCGTTCGTATGGTGAATGTGTTACACAACTCTGGAATGAGAAAACCGGTCAACCAATATTTCGAGACACAATGTCACTGAAAATGTTAAAAAAAAATTCATGGATGTATCAGATTTGACGAAAAAGAAGAACGTAATGCCAATACTGCTTCTGTCCGTGATAAATTGGCACCGATACGCACCATATATGAAAAATGGAACCATAATTTGCAAGTTGTATACATTCCATGTAAAAATGTTACGGTAGATAAACAGCTAGTTCCATTTCGTGGACGCTGTCCTTTTCGACAATACATACCGTCGAAACCGTCTAAATACGGCATAATGATTTGGATTTTGGCCGATTCAGCTACCTGGTATGTTTACAACACGCAAAGTTATGTTGGTCGCAATCGCAACGCCGCTCCAGAGCGCAATATTGGACGCCGTGTTGTTTTGGATTTGGTAAATGGGCTGTCGGAGAGGAATATCACTTGCGACAACTTCTTCACATCTTATGAACTGGCTGAAGAGTTACATAAACGCCGAGTGACTATTCTGGGCACTATACGGAAAAATAGGACCGAAATTCCTTCAGTATTGTTGGATATAAGGAAAAAACCTGTGTATTCGAGCGTTACAAGCCATTTTACTGTCGAATGTGCCTCGGCGTTATAGATATGTTACACTGCTCAGTACATGGCACAATGCCGTCGTTATAAGTGAAGAAAATGCTGAGAAGAAACCGAATCTAATTCAGACTTATAACAAAGCAAAGAGTGGCGTGGACACTATGGACCAGATGGTGGCTACCTACACCAGCAAAAGGAAGATAGATCGGTGGCCATGGGCAGTATTTTGCAACATGTTGGACGTGAGTGAATTGAATGCATATATAAAGTATATTTCGCTATTTGCGGCTTGGAAAAACAACAAAACCAATAAAAATATAAGTCGTCGAATATTTATTGAGGAGCTTGGAATGGCTCTTGTGAAAAAACACATAGAAAAGTGGAAATCTCAGCCTCGAAGGCTCAATATTTAAGCCTACCGGCGATTACCCATTTGCCAAAAACTACGAAACGCGGCCGTTGCTGCATATGTACATATTAAAACAATAAAAATTTGCATTGAAATCATTGTGATAATTGTAAGAATTATGTTTGTAATGATCATCTCTATGATATTTGCGAAAAATGCGCTAATAAAGGCACATAGCCACAAAAATAAACATTTTGGACATTTTTCTCTTTCAAATTTTCATTACTTATAAATGTATTTTCTAAATTTAAATTTATGAAAACAATAAAATAGAACTACAAAAATATAAGACAATCATTTTTTTTTTTTTTTAATTTTTAAAACGATTTTCTTAACTTTTTTTTTTTTAATGTGTATCAAATTGATACAATGGGACCAATTAGATGCATTTCCTCGGGAACCGATGAGGGTTAAAAAGTAATTTAATAAAAAATTTTTGTATTTTTGGAATTAATATTTTTTATGTTCTTATTATATACTAACTAAAACTATAAATTATCTTAAAACAAAAATTCACATAACTCATAAACAAAAAATACTCCATTTTCTTTGAGTCAAAAGTTGATAATAAGAAAAAATATTTTCAGTCCAATTTTTAATATTTTTTTTTTCTTCCACGTGCTGAAATGCCAGCTTTTAACTGCCTAAAGATTGATTCCACCAATTTCGTTGTTACGTGTTATGCAATTTTTTGCCATTCTTTAAGTAAAATGACTTTCAGCGAGTCCTTGCTGGTTATCGTCCTCTTTCTTATTTGCCTATCCAAATGTTCCGACAAGTATTCTATCGGGTTAAGGTCCGGAGATTGTGCGGAGTGATCCAGCTATTTTGGAGTATAATACAACAACCATATCTTCACTACCATGGTTGTATGTTTCGGTTCGTTGTCCTGCTGAAACATCCACAAGCGATCCACTCCTAATGCCAGTAACACGGGCCGGCAAATGTTTCTTTGATATATTAAGATAATCGCATTTATTCATTGTAGTGCCAATAAACGTTAAATTTTCTACTCCGTTTGCCGCCATACAACCCCACACCATCACCCTCAGCCCTCACCATGCTCTATTCATCAACAAACAATCATCAACCATGGTCCGAATTGATTCGTGAGATACATGAAGTTCAGCGACTTTCTCTATCAAACTCAAATGATGATTTTGCATCCCCATTTCCTTCATTTTATAAATATTAACTTCAGTTGAAGATATTGATGGCCGACCAGAGCGAGGAAAATTTTCTACCACATGATGACCAGTTTTGAGTTATGTTAATATACTGCCCCTCTACAACTTTTTGTTAATATACTACCCCTCGTGAGAATAGTTCGGCAAACTTTATTTTATCTTTAATTGCACAAAGAAGCTGCAAAAATTATTAAAAAGGGTTGAATTCAAAAAAAACTTCTTCCACAACAAAATTTGAGATCAAAACATAACAAAATAAAAATATAAAAAATTTGCATTTCACAAACACTCTTTAACTACGGCAAAAAACAAATATAAGACTTAATTCAGAAAAGTTCGGCCACCTGAAAAATGAGTCATAATAGTTTGGCCTATTCCATATACCATTGTGTAGTGCCCTTTTTCTGACTTTTGACTGCTGCGGTAAGAAGAGGTATTGTATCCACGAGTGCCTGGTATCCTCTTATTTTGTCCTTAAATCTCCTATACTCCTAGCAGGATTGCGTTTCAACTCCCTGAAAATTCACTGTGTGAATCCACTGTGGGGAAGTCATAACAACTCGTCAGCATGGTTTTGTGAATGGCAGATCCACTGTGTCTAATCTTCTCGATTTTACAACACTCTGCTTAAATTCTATTGATTCTGGTAACCAGGTCGATTGTGTTTACACTGACTTTAGTAAGGCATTTGATAAGCTACCACACAATCTAATCTTATTTAAACTTGAGTTAATGGGATTTCCACAATATTTTGTGAACTGGATTAAATCGTATTTGGTGGAGCGATCTTATCGAATACGTTTCCGAGGCGTATTGTCTTCTGAACTTATTGCTGGATCAGGTGTTCCTCAGGGTAGTCTCCTTGGTCCTCTTCTGTTTATTTTAGCTATCAATGATGTAACTCACGTCATTGAACACTCTCATCTGCTTATTTATGCCGATGATATGAAAATATACAGAACGATTAATTCTAGAGATAATTCAGATCTACTCCAGTCTGATCTAAAATCCTTTGAAGTTTGGTGTTCTAAAAATAATATGTTTTTAAATCCAGATAAATGCCAAACTATGACCTTTTCGCGAAAAAGGAATAATTTTATTTTTGATTATAAGATTAAAGATACTGCCTTGAGTCGTGTAGACACCGTCAAAGAGCTAGGTATATGCATGCATTCTAAGCTGTCGCTTAACATTCATATTGATAATATTTGTAAAAAAGCATCTTCAATACTTGGGTTTGTAAAACGCTGGGCCAAAGAATTTAATAGCATGATTAAAACGACAACGTTGTATTATGCAATCGTGCGTCCTCACTTAGAGTATGCAAGTCAAGTTTGGTCCCCAAGTTACAATGTGCATGTTGATCGAATAGAAAGAATCCAAAAACGTTTTGTTCAGTTTGCTCTAAGGGGCTTAAGTGGAACTGACATATTAGAACTTCCTCCTTATGAGGATCGTTTAAAACTATTAAAAATGCAGTCTTTAGGTGATCGAAGGAAATCGGCAGATATCGTATATTTACACCAGCTCATAACAGGTGTATTCGATTCTCCAGAACTTCTTTCTCACATAAATTTTAACACTAACCGTAGAAGCCGTAGAAACGCTAACAACTTAATTTATTTGCCATTTAGTAGAACAAATTATATGGCTACTGCTCCGTTAAGTCGCATGAGTTCCTTTGTTAACAATTGTAGCGTTTTTGATGTTAATTTGTCAAAAGGTCAACTCAAAAGTAGATTAAAATTAGTTGTGTAATTAGATCTATGTATACGCATGGTTAGTTGTTACGTCTTGTGTTGTCCCTGAGCCCAACCCATTTATTGGTGGGTAAATTTTTCCCACATTATCTTGTTTGTGGTCACGGGTATCCACAACATTAATATTTTCAATGATAACTGGGTAGTGGCTTTAGATGGGTTAATGCTGAGGAAGTGCGATATAGCTGTAGTAGCTGAACTCTATTGTTATTGCATGTTATAAAAAGGACTCCATTGGAGTTGTGTCTAGACTACAAGAAGGTCAGGGAATAACGGAATGATGGTTATTCTTCAACCAGTTCTTTGTTGTTTTCGCTTAATACTACTTAATAAGCGCTTATAGTAAAAATTTAAACTCACTTCCTGCAGTTTAAGGAGTGCAAATGGACGGTAAAAACTGAAAGTTCAGAGTGTCTAGGTACTAAAAAACTTGGATACTACCTTTGTAAAATGGCGATTATCAAATCTTCTGACTTTCATCTACTACAAATTATAACAAAAGCAGTTAAATGAAAACTCAGGATTATTTCCAACCTGAAAATAGGCTTTATAAGCGGGTATTCTTAATTAAACTCAACTGTCTTAAGGCCGGTAATGCATTCAGAGGAGTGTAAAATGAGTGATACTGAGGTGATGGTTTTCATTAGAAGAAATATTTTTAGAGTTTTAAAATTTTCAAATTTTTTATACGCAATTTTTAAAATGCGGCAAATACAGCGTTTGACGAAGCTCTGTATTTTGTTGTTAAGCACCTCGGTCTCGCCAAGCCAAGTCTCGCAACCATATAAATGAACTGACAGCACGTTTGACTTAAAAATACGGATCTTGGTATGGATAGAGAGTAGAGACGAGTTCCAAATACTTCCCAGTTGGGTGAAAGCACCTTTAGCTTTTCCTATCCCTGCCTGCATGTCTTTTAACACTCTGTTGTTAGGGGATAGGATGCTGCCGAGATATTGGAAGTCTTCTACGTACTAAATTGCTTCCGTGCCGATGTGAAGGCCTGAGTTTATGTAAGTGGAGTTGACGCACATAGCTTTTGTCTTGTTGATGTTGGTGTGTAGACCAGCTTTCTCAGAATTGACAGCGAGGTCGTTCAGCTTTTGTTGCATGTCTGACTTTTTCACGGAGAGAAGACATATGGCATTGGCATAGTCAAGATCCTCAAGAGTTTCTGCAAAGTTCCAGAAAAGACCCCTGTTCTTTCCGTGGATAGTATCGTAAAGGATCTGATCGATGACAATTAGAAACAAAAGCGGAGAAAGCAGGCAGCCTTGCCATACGGCGGAGTTTGTGCCGAAAGGTTTTGACAACATGCCATTATGTAGCACTCTGCATCTGAAACCGTCATACTGGGATTTTATAAGCGCTATCAGTTCACTTGGCACGCCTCTCTTCACGAGTGCTCGCCACATAGAATGTCGCGAGACGCTGTCGAAGGCTGTGGTGTAGTCAATATATGCGAGGTAAATTGACGTTTGCCATTCGTTGACCTGGTCGATGATGATCCTTGGGCTGTTGATCTGGTCTATGCAGGAGCGGTGAGCGCGAAAACCGGCTTGCTGCTTCCTTATTGTTCCATCCAGGTGTTCGGAGATGTGATTCAGCAATATTCTTGTGAATATTTTGGATGGAAACGACCAGAGCATAATTCCTCTGTAGTTGTTACATAGTGAGAGGTAGGCTTCCCATAATTTTTAAGGTCCAATTCCTGACGCTGGTCAAAAAATAAACTATCTCTTAAAACTCAAAATAAAAAATGGTGAAATACCAAAATCAATACATTTATTTAACAAGCAAAAAATTAAATAGTGCAAATACATATGTATTTATGAAGATATAACATTTATCAAATAAAAAAAAAAAAACAATTCATGGATTTATAATACAAAAAATGTAGGTACATGTGTAAATTTAAATATGTATGTATTGCATAAAGACAGAATAAACAACTTTGATCACAAATCGGATTGCGTTTACTAAATTGGGTTAGTAGCGTACCACTCGTACTTTTCAGATGAAAGTCCCTTTTTTAATAACAGTGTGTCCACTGAACTGTTTATTTGAATATTTAGCAACTGTCCCACTACTGAAACACGCAGTCGACCGCGTTCTTGTGTCCATTGGTGTTTCATTAGCGAAAACGTTCTTTCAACTGCGGCTGATGTTCCAGGAATGCATAAAACAAATTCTACCATTTTCATTAATTTAATTAAATTTATATGAGCTAATTTTGCTACATCAGCAACTCGGAGCCATTAATCTACGCATGATAACGTATCCCATTTTTCAGTGTTTTTTTCAGTGTTAATGATATTATTCGCCAATGCGATTTCGTCAAAAATTGCATCATTGTGAAAATCATGGACTGTTTCATGAGTATGCTTAATTATTACTGCAATACTTTTTTCAATGGCTTCCCATTTTATTTCTTTATGAATTTTCATCCACTGAAATTCTGACACTTCTTTAAAGTTGCTCTGCCAAGTGACTAAATAATTTATTGCGACATCATATAAGCGTAATACATATTTTTTAAAATATTTTCATCCGAATTTGGAAAGTCGCGTAGCAATTTTAACCACCGCTGCTTTGCAGTAAATGGTATAAATGTTTCTCGTCTTCGATTTTCGAGTTTGTTGAGTAAGTCGGTGTAAGCACTAGCAATTTCTGTTGCACTAATAGCTTCTGCTTCAATAGCTAGGATAGCGTTGTTAAAAAGGGTTAAGCTTCCATGTAAAAAAAGAGTATATATTTCGTTCAGAGGATCGCTGAAATATAATTTTATTGCATGCGGGCAATTAGTTATTTCGTCGAAGTAAACTTTAAGCGCGTCATACATTTGTAATATACGTCCAATAGCCGGCTGCAAACTTAAAAAACGTGTATTTCCATGAGACAACACCCTTTCATATTCGATTTCAGAAGCGAAGATTTCGATTGCGAAGAAGCAAATGGTTTTCAAAGCCGTATTTCTGACAGTGTAGATATGGAAAAATTTGAAAATTTTTACGGCAATTAGCTCGAGGTCTATTGGCAAACTATCGGCAGCTATTTGGACAGTATTGTGTATTATGTGAGCCGAACAGCCAACACCGATTATAGGTCGACCTAATTCCTTTTCCAATTTCCGGTAAACGTTTTTCTGCCCTTGTCTAGCTACACCACCGAAATTTGTATTAGTATTATCAGCCGACAACGAAATAACTCTTTTGTCAAGGTCGTACTTCCGTAGGGCTTTTAAAACATTGTCCGTCAAAATATCTGAAGTTTCCCCTGGTTGACACTGGTTTAACACCATTACAAGGGTTGAAATATCTTACGAGGATCGGCAATAACTTAACATCTTTTCTGTTGGAAGTGTCTATAATCACGGATATAAAATTTGCCAATTTAAGTTCAACTAGAACCTCGGAAAATATATGTGGTGCAATGACCCCTACAGCCAACGCTTCTAATTTAGTTTTGCCTGCACTAAACTTTCTATCGTAAAACTTGGTTATTAATTTAAAAGTACAATCTGATGCATTAAAACTTATGTCATGTTTTGCACAATGATATGCGAACGCCATTTCTTTAGCCATACATTGAAGGTCTTCAGATGTTGCTTCCCGCTTCTTAAAGTAGTCTTCAATGGAAGCGTCCTGCATACCTTTTACAGCGTTCTTGTGCTTATCCGATTGCAAATGCCTCACGATGTCAGCTTTACCTTTAAATTCGACGGAAAATATTGCTTTGCATATTGTGCAAACCACTTTATCTTTTGAGTTGGTATAATTTTTTATGAAATCGTACTCCACCTTCAGCTTCTCCGTAAAAACACACTTTCTTTTTGCCATTGCTCTATTTGCGTGCAAAATTAAAATGTTAAAAAATACACTGGTATTTATATAAAATATCAAATAGATGTGAGAATTTACCTATTTTTAAATATACAGAATTTATAATAACAAAAGTAAATTTTACGAAAATGTTTTGCAAGCGCTCCAGTAACTGAATCAGTTGTTTATGATCAGCTGATTGCACTAGTGATGGCACTTAATAAAACAGAAATTTTCGATGAATCATTAAGCATCAAAACAAGGTTGCTTCTTTGCATTTCACCTTTTTTTCGATTAACGCCCAGGAGGCTTTGCTAATCCACTCTTTTTTTTTATCCTTTTGGACGGAAGCCGAGGACCTTCTCACTCACGTTAAAGAAGGATAGCTTTACAGACAACCACTTGTTAATTTAATTTAATTTTATTAAATTTAAAGTTATACGAAACAAATAATACGATGACGTTAGTGTTCAAAACTTAATTAAATCACTATTTATACACACAAAAGAATTATTGTAAACATTCTTTGGAATGTTCCCCTTCTCAAATATACCGGTTTGAGCAGTTGAAAAAAAAATTCTATAATAAAATAGCAGCCCGGTTCTCTTTGCAAGCTTATTACTTTCTTAATATTCAAGACATCTTTATATAATTTTGCTAACATATTTTTGAGATGTTTATAAGTCACTTAAAATGAAAAATAAAAGTTCGATTTTGTAATGTCTCTAAATGTATTCCCGGCCTTAACACACAATGTTAAGCGTTTTTATAGCCATTTAAAAGTGATATAAAAAAAATCAAAGCTCCAAATAATTTCACAATCATATCACTAACAGCATTTATCTATAAATGTCTCCATATCACAATCAAATATTCGCTATACATAAGCAAACACAGTGTAATGAATACCCCAATTATATGTTTCGTAAGTTCAGTTGCTTCCTATTAGCTTGTATTTTGCGCAAAGTTTCCTCAAAGTATATTCGATATCTTTGAGTTAATAGGATTTAATTGTGGATAACAACAGAGGCTAGAAGAGAACAAACGTAAGACGAACTTTTCTTTAGACAGCAAAAACAGCAAGTGACAAAAGATTTGATGTAAATACTCGACAAAGAATTTAACACAAACTCGGAGTTGTTATTCAAGTCATTGCGTTTGCATTTACATTTAATTAACTTGGCTTATTTTCTTTTGACGTTATTGTTGTGTTTTGTGGCAAGGAAACTTTCATTGACTTGAGGCAGCAAATAGACGCAAAAGGCAAAACATACGAGTTCGTGTCGACGTTAATGTTGATGTTGCTGTTTGAACTTTGCTTCAAGCACTAATTGTAATTTAATTTCCAATTAGCAAGCCATCTTATTCCACACATACACATTTAGTACACATGGCAAGGCAAGCCGCCCCCATACTAGCCACCCAACGATGCAAATAAATATTAGCCTCGTGGGGACTGTTTAGAGAGAAGCTGCTGTGCTGCGGCATGCATAACTTATTAGCATGCAGAACATGCCGCAACACAAGCAAATCCTCTATTGACCAACAACAAGCTATGATTTGCTTACTCCTCACTTTACGTACTAACTCACTTTACTCACTGCAAAACACACTTCATCTCTACTTGTTTTTCATTTTCAGCCTGTCGGTATCTATGCCAAGAAATACGAATGGGCCGCACGTCCTTCGAGTGCAGGTGGTGGCCTACATTTGGATCTGCATCCGCCACCATTGCAGATCGGCGGTGATTGCTCGCTATGGATACGTTCAGCTACGCTGGACTTCGATGATGGTCTCTGGGAATGTCAGGTGACAGCCAGTGATTTTACAACACAGGATGCTCTAACCAGTCAGCCGGTGCGATTAGTTGTAAGAGGTAAGTGAGCGTAACAAGGTGACCACAAGTGGTCTTGTGTGCGAGCGAGATAGAGATGCAAGATGAAAGACCTGCAGCAGTGCTTAATCTAAAGCAGCTGGTTTCATGCATTATTGCAACATAACATGTTGTCACACACAATATACATACTCTCAAGTATTTTGATCCCTGCAATTAAGGCTACCCATTAAGCTAAGGACAGAAACTTGATGCCGCCGCAATGCATCCGTAGCATCTTAGCCTTAATTAATACCTACTCGAGATATGAACTGAGGAAGTGTCGCCCGGCATTTGTCAGACACTCGCCACTAGAGCACTTTACTCATATACATACATATAATGACACAATTATCTAACCATCTCTCTCCGTCTCGCTCTCTGATTGCTCATATATCATGCTGCTTGTATCTTTGCTTACAGTTGCACCACAACGACCACGTCTTGAGTACGAGGGCCAACATATACCGCCTGGCCATAATATAACCGTTGATTCAGGCGCCGTGGCAACCGTCAAATGCCTTTCCCATTACGGCAATCCGCCTGCAACACTCAAGTGGTATCTAGGTATGTAGCGGATTTATAAATAATTTTTGTTGTTGTTGATTTTTGGTTTGGTATATTTTAGGTGACCAAGAAATGTCTTCACTACATCCACAAGTGAATTTAACAGAACCAGATAATTCGCGCACCTGGTCAGCCGCCTCGGTGGTTCAAGTGCCTGCAATGCGTGAGCGTCATGGCGATATGTTGCGCTGTTTGGCCTTTCATGAGTCATATACCGCCAAATCTGTACCAGTGGAGGCACGCATGGACATCAAATGTAAGTAGAATTCATAAAACAAGCTACATTAAAATAAGGTAGCATCAAATATTAGTGCTCTGTCTTGTGCCGATACCAAAAGCAGTAGATCGAGGTTTACAAAATATACTAAATTTCAATTTATTAGAAAAAACTGCACATGATTCAGCAAATGTGGCGTCCGTGGCATACTGGTTGAGCTCGGTACGTGGCTGGTATGCGAGAGAGCCGAGCTTTGAATCCCATTTAACACGGAGTGTTTTTTCAATTAAAAAAACCTCAGTAAAAATTTTTTTGAAGCGAAACTTTTTACGCCTTGTTCTGTGATTTGCTTGAGTGAAATCTCAAAAACACCTTTTTTGACATCATTTTTCCTGGAATTTATGTTTCTTTTTTGCTTGCTTCCGTTACAACAAGAAAATGTAATATTATGTTTTAAAAATATTCCATGGCCCGCCTTGGGAATCGAACTCGTAACCCATCGACTCTTAGTTCTATCCAAATATCTTTATTATGCGGAGTCATTGATTCAATATTAAGTACAACTGAAACTATGTTGCTCCAAATCACGATAATCTATTAATAGATAGAAGTAGAAGTTTTTTTTTTTTTTTGTTTCTACTACTTTTATCACCAACTCCAACTTCCAAAATCTACCACTTTTATTTCAGACTTTATTAAACGATTTTCATATAAAAATTACAGCAGAATAGTTCCAATTTTAGAAATTTTATTTCAATTAATATATTATTTCTTTTGGCATATAAAGAGTGGATGCAGTACTGAGTGGATGCAATTTTAAGAACATTATATGACCATTATTTGTAA
Organism: Coremacera marginata; assembly: GCA_914767935.1. Lineage (NCBI taxonomy): Eukaryota > Metazoa > Arthropoda > Insecta > Diptera > Sciomyzidae > Coremacera > Coremacera marginata. The sequence continues at coordinate 25,704,475 of OU612043.1, forward strand.
TGAAACTAATTTAGCGTGAAAAAATTACTGTATGGCATACTTCTTACAATTTTTTTTTTTTTATGTTTTGCTGTAAGACTTCAGTCGAATTTTTTCGTAAGAAGAAAAAAATTTCCCGCCATTTTTCAAAATCTACCACTCATTTTAGACTCAATCTACTACTCAATTTACTATTCAAAATTTTTAAGTGACAACACCGGACATCATTCTCTATCTATTAATACAGTCTCTAATTAGACGTGGTACTGATTAGTTGTATTTTTTGATTCCTCATGCTGTGTGCAAAGTGTGTTAGTGACTTGTCGTGCGACGCTTTTATTGTTTGTATTTATTGCAAAAATGCATTTCATAAACGCTGTCTTAGTTTTACTGACATTCAGTTTGAACTTTTAATTAATAATCGCAACATTTTGTATGCCTGCGATGTGTGTTTGAATACGCCAATTGATTTATTATCAAAAGTTGACAATTTGTCTAACGAGATTTGCAATCTTAAATCTATTTTATTGAAGAGTGTATGTGTTGGGGTCACTGACCGAGTGCCTCCAGAAATTAATTTGCCAAATGTGGTTGTTGCTGGGAAGTCGTGCTCTTTGGCTAGCCCAAATCTTGATTCTCTCGCTGTTCAGCGCATGCATAGTCGCAAGCCAGCAGTTCCTGTTAAAATTATTGCTGAACCATGCGTACCGACACGCAATACTCGTGAAGAAGCTTTGTCTCGCTTACGCAAACGGAAACCTGCTAATGCTGTACCTCAGTTAATCGCGCCTTCTGCTTTATCGTCTGCTTCGTTAGAAAATTCTAATGCATTGAGTTCTGATGTAAGAGATGCTGCACCTGTTGCTGTTGTTGCTGCTGATGATGTTGTTGTTCTGGATGACTCGCTTTCTTCGGCTACTGTGGTTGTTGCTACGGCGCGCTCTGATTTTGTTAATACAGATGAGTCTATGAATGCTCATACTTACTCTTCGGTATTACATGCTGCACCTCTTGCTGACGTTCAAACGCAGTCTAGTATGGATTTTGCTTGGTCTACCGTGGAGAGCAAGAAACGAAAAAATCGCTCTGATGTCATTGTTGGTTGCAATGATAATCATGATCTTGATGTTGTTGCTGGGAATATGATGAAGTTTGTACACTTGTCGTCATTCAAACCCTCTGTTTCTGGAGAGAGCATAATTAACTATGTTCATAAACATGCGTCAATTGCTAAGAACAAATTGGTTTGCTACAAGCTCATTAAGAAGGTGCTAGGCTGGAAGACCTGCGCAGAGTTAGCTTCAAACTTGGAGTTTCGGAAGAGTCTTTTGGTGCCATTCTTAGCCCGTCTCTTTGGCAAGAGAACGTAAAAGTAAGACCATTTATAAATTTTCTAAGGGAGCGATAGAAGAGTCGAAAGATTTTATTCGCTTGCAGTCTACTGATCTCAATGTGAGTTGCAATATAAAAATATATTTTCAAAATATGTCCGGGACTCGTACCAAATCTGATGCAATTTTCAAATATACATCGGATGGTGATTTTGATGTTATTGTTTTCGTCGAAACGTGGCTCAATGATGACTTCTTTGATGGTGAATTTTTTGATACATCACTCTATCAGGTGTTTCGGAAAGACAGAGATTTTGTCAAAACTGATTGTACACGTGGTGGTGGTGTGCTTGTGGCAGTTAAGCGTTCTTTTCGATGCTCTTTATGTTCGTTGCAAAATGCAGATTCATTACTGGATCAACTTGGCGTTGTTATCGCTAGTCCCCGTGGATCGTTGTATATATTAGTCTCTTATATTCCGCCTAACAGTTCTGATTCTATCTATGCTGCGCATGCAGATAATATTTTATCTTTTAGTTCTGTTTTAGATAGTAATAATCATGTATGCGTCCTGGGTGATTTTAATTTGAGCAAGATCGTATGGAGTTACTTTGACAAAGTTCTAACTGCTACTAATATCAATTTGGCTCATGAGATTTACTTTATTGATAGTTTACTCAGTATGGATCTATTACAAGTCAATTATTTTGCTAATAGCTTAAAGCGAATTTTGGATTTAGTTTTTCTTTCGAATAATATTAAATTTGATATATCTGAATGTGTTTTTCCGATCTCTCAAGCTAATCTTCACCATGTGCCGCTTATCCTTAATGTTAATTTTTATGATTTTGTTGAAAATGAAAATAATTTAATCAATCTTTTGAACTTTAAGTCTTGTAATTTTGAGTACTTAAGTGAATGTTTTCAAAACTTAAATTGTAGGGAACTTTTTAATAACAAAAACGTCGCAGCATGCTTTGAGCTATTTAAATCACATATTCTTGATGTGTGTGTTTCTAATATCTCGAGATTACCGGATAAATCTCATAAGTTACCCTGGTATACTAAAGGGTTAAAAAAGTTAAAAAATTTACGTAATAAATTTCTTAAGTTATTTAAATCAACTAATCTAATTGAGCATAAATGCAAATATGTGCATTATATGAGGGAATTCAACTTCTTAAATAAGTTTTTGTATAAGCAATATATTCTGCGCTTTGAAAATAATATTAGTGCTAACCCTAAAGCATTTTGGAATTTTATCCAATCCAAAAAGAGTGACTCTTACATCCCGTCGTCGATGACTTACAATGGCGCAGTATCAACCTCACTCATTGATACTGTCAACCTTTTTGCTAACTTTTTTAAATCCAACTATAATGATGAAACAGCGACGATTGATCCGTCTTTTTTGGCTAATATTGATGAAATAGTTGACTTTGTATCTTTATCCTTGTCTGAAAGTGATGTTTTCAATGCGATGTTGGCTTTGAAAAGTTCTGTTAAAGCTGACAGTGCTGGAATTTCTTCCATTGTGCTTCTTAGATGTGCAAAAGTATTGTCTGTACCCCTCTGCACTATTTTTAATAAATCTTTAGCCACGGGTTCCTTTATTGATTGTTGGAAAATTGCAGCAATTACGCCAATTTTCAAAACTGGCTCTAAAAATGATGTGTCTAATTATAGACCAATTTCCAAGCTATCAAATGTCTCAAAACTTTTTGAAAGCATTGTCAAAGATAAGCTCTATTTTACCTTTAAACGTTTTATCTGTTCTCAACAACATGGCTTTGTTTCCGGGAAGTCTACTGTAACTAATCTAGCTGTTTTTTCGGAGTTCTGCATTTCTTCTGTTGCCCTGGGCAATAAAGTTGATGTTCTTTATATGGACTTCACAAAAGCCTTTGATAAAGTTCCACATAATTTACTAGTGGCCAAGCTGGCTAAAATGGGATGCCACTCATTTTTTCTAGAATGGATTAAATCATACTTGAGCTCTCGCTCTTGTTTTGTTTCTATAAACAATGTTAATTCCGCAAAATTTATTGCATCGTCTGGTGTTCCGCAAGGAAGTATACTTGGCCCTCTATTTTTTATTCTTTATATTAACGACATTTGTAATTGCTTTAGATCTTCACAATTTTTAATTTATGCGGATGACCTCAAAATTTTTAAGGAAATATATGGCCCGGTTGATATCACAGCGTTACAGTCAGACCTGGATAATGTTTTTAATTGGTGCAGTATTAATGGTTTACCAATAAATATAAAGAAATGTTTTTACATGTCCTATTTTAAGGTTTCTAATGTTATTACTTCCAGTTATTCTCTGGGTGAGTCACTATTACAGTCAGTAAATACTATTCGGGACTTGGGAGTTATCTTTGACTCAAAGCTAACATTCATTGACCATCTAAATTTTATAATTCCTAAAGCGTACTCTTTGCTTGCGTTTATACGAAGAAATAGTTCTGAGTTTGAGGATCCACACACTTTCAAATGTCTTTACAATTCGTTTGTAAGATCTAGGTTAGAATATGCAGCAATAATTTGGAACCCGTTTTATGCCACGCACTCTTTTCGATTGGAAAGGATTCAAAAATCTTTTTCTAAAATTGCATTGCGACCTTTATTTGTTGACTTTATGCCCTCGTATAATGCAAGATGCTTGCTTTTGGGTCTTAAAACTCTAGAAACAAGAAGGAAGATTAGTTCTTTAGTCTTCATATACGATATTTTAGTCGGAAATATTGATTGTTCATCCCTGCTTGAACAAATTATGTTTAATGTACCTTCAAGGCAGCTGCGACGTTTTAAAATATTTTTTATTAAACGATTTAGAACTAATTATGCTAAAAATGAGCCTATTACAAGGGCTTTGTCTTTATATAATGATTTATCATTAAATAATTTTTTTGAATTTGCTGTTTCTAAAGAAGTTTTTAAAAAGTATATTAATAGTTTATTCTTACTTTAGCCTAATTGTTATTTTAAATAGTCTCTAGTCTGTAAGGAATTGTTCCAATGACTGAATAAAATGAATAATAATAATAATAAATAATAATAATAGATTATTGTAATCTGCTGCAACATAGCTTCAGTTATACTGAATATTTATTCAATAACTCAGCGTAACAAAGCTGTCTAGATCGGTGGCGTGAGCGTAGAACTATGAAGCAATGGGGTACATGTTGTATTCCCACGGCGGGCCAAGAAATTTTTTTTTTTTTTTTGTTTTCTTTTTGCTGATATGAATGCGTTTGTTTTGTTGTTGGTACATGGTTTATTTTACTTAGCGCGAAGTAAAAATTTACAGTTGCCCACAAATGCGTTGAAATAATTAATGTAAAATGTAATAAAATAAATAAATTAATAATGAATTGCTTAAAAAATCGATCTCTAAAAAAGCCATTTTTATCTTTATGAAATGTTATAAAATTTACTGGTGTGAATATTAAGTGAGTTTTTTCATCTTTTTTTTTTATGTTATTTTAAAGTGTTGAACTTAAAAGTTATTTTGTCCCAAAAAAAAAATAGTATTTTATCAAGCCTATGAAACTGCGAAAATGATTCGCTCTTCTCGTGTGTTCAACGATGCACCTGTGTATTTGCTTTTACTATAATTATTGATAGTGTTTTTAAAATTCGACGAGAAAATATTTTCAAAATATTTATTTTTGGCCACCTCGCAACACTGTGCGCCGTCCTTTAGATATTAATTTAGTGATATTTCATCGTAAAGTGAGCGATAAATACGTATGCACTCTACGAAATATTTATACGAACATTAAGAAAGTGCTCTCAAAATAAGTAGTCTTGCTCACAGCAACAATACTTGTTATGAATTATTAACAAACAATTTTATCTAAGAGTAAAACAATAACTGACCATTTATTATTGTTTATATTTAGTTAGTAACAGGCAGTAAACTTGACTTGTCTTTTCAATTTATGTGTTGATATAGATAGATTAGACATTTAATTTTTCGTTTTTGAACCAGATTGATCAGATTTCTTTCAATGCCAAGAGTTACGGGGCTGTCTTCAGAAGATCAAGGTAGGAGCTTATAGGTATTCTGGATTATCAATACGAAAATGATGAGTGACAGCGAGTGGTGTATTCTGATGAAAAAAAGTAGGCAGTGGAGGGACTGCCGACCGAAGTGAAAACTTAAAGCTATGCAATAACATAGCTATTATGAAATTCCGAAGTAGCTTGAGTCGGCAAATCAGATGTGTTCTACTTTTTTTTAACTCTTTTTTCAATTTACGCGTTATTGAATGTATAAAATTTTCTTCTTTATTCTGGCTGAATCCCACCTGGCGTTAAAACTCCAAAATAAAGATATCTAGTGATAGGCATTTTGTTTTTATATTAGGGACTACTTTTCGTTTGAACCAAGAATTTCATAGAAACTTTCTATGTTTCTGTTGAATTGCTAGTTGCCCAGTTATAACTTATCATAGCATTATAATAAAAATCCATCACATACTTTTAGGCATCTTAAAAAAATTTGGCTTGCTTCATAGGAAATTGTTTCAGTTTTTTTTTTAAAAATACATACACAATATTTTAGAAAAAATAAGACCTTATTGCACATCCACAGAGCAAGACCTTTAATTGCTATCCTATTTATGAAAATTGCGTCAACTGCATAGATTTGATTGTCATCACAAAAATTGCGCTTGCGTAATAATAATACTTGTAACACAATTACATTGGCTAGGTAATTGGTAGTTGACTCGGTAATCGGTTGGTAATCGCTTCGGTAAACAGTTATTGGTTTGTAATCCCATCGGTAATCGATTGGTAATCGCTACAGTAATGGGTTGGTTATCGCTTCGGTAATCGGTGATCGATTGGTATGCGCTTCGGTAATCGGTTTTTCATCGCGTCGGTAATTGGTTGGTAATCGCTTCGGTGATCGATAATCGGTTGGTAATCGCTTTGTAAATTGGTTATCGGTTGGAAAACACTTCGGTAATCAGTAATGGGTTGGTAATCTCTCAGGTAATTTGTAAACAGTTCGTTAATCGGTTGGTAATCATTTTGGAAATCGGTAATTGGTTCGATAGTCGGTTGGTAATCGCTTCGGTAATCAGCAATCGGTTGATAATCGCTTCCATTAGGGGTTATCGGTTGGTAATCGCTTCGGTAATTGGTTACGTTGCCGGAAATTGGTTCTGTAATTGGTTGGTAATAGCTTCGGTAATCGTTAATTGGTTCGGTAGTCGGTTGGTAACCACCTCGGTATTAAAAAAAAGCTCACCAAACATGTTTGCTTAGCATAATCATAACATAAGCAATGCTGTACATGCAACAGAAATGTACAGCTGGCAGCGTGATGATATCGCTAACAGCGTGATGATATCGCGAATCTATAGTTTTTTTTAAAATAATTATTTTGTGTGTATATATAGTGATTTAATTAAGTTTTGTTAAGCATTATTTGTTTCGTATAAAATTGAAGTCGTTTTCAAAACTGCGGGTAACCTAATTCAAAAACTGCAATATTTGGAAGGGCATTTTTTAATAGCATTTTAACCAATCAGAATGAAACTGATTTTTAAAGTATTCTTTTAAAATTGTTTTATTCAAAATTTAAAACAAAAAATAAGTAAAAAATGCAAATTTTTTTTTACGTACATACGTATAAATTTTAAAAAAAATAATTTTTTAAAATTCTGTCTCATTCAGATAGGAGATATTTCCACTACGTTTTAAAATTAAAAATTTGTTTCGGGTCAACCTAGGAGCTTGCAGAATTCCCGCAGTGCGAAAAAAGGTATTTTACAACAATCGTTGTAGTCAGTGCCATCTTTTTTTTTTTTTTTTTAGACTTAACTAGCACTCAGGGGATGCCCCCTATAAATGCGAAAGCATTGTGTTGATTCGGAAGACGGGTGATAGTTAGTTAGAGAGTAGAAAGATGGAGTAGTGTCGGTGAAGATTTGATTTAAATTTACACAGATTGAAACTGCCGGGAAACACGATCACAGGGAGATTGTTCCACAATTTCACTGAGCGATCGAAGAACGAATTATCTCGGTAATGCGATGTTGTATTGGGCAAAGTTGCAATGGTAAAGGGATGGGCTTGGAGAGCAGCCCGAGTGGACCTAGGAAACACACGAGCTGGTGGCGTCAGGTCATGTATCTCCCTTGAACACTTCCCATGGTAGATCCTGTACAGAAGGCTTAGGCAACCAACATTGGGACGATGCCCAAGAGAGTTGAGAAAAGATGAAATATTTCCATCACCTATCAAATATATCGCACGTCTTTGAATCCGGTCCAGAAGCTCCAGATATGATCTTGAAGCCCCTGCCCAAATGTGCGAATTGTACTCCATTTTCGGCCTAATATATGAGGTATAGATCAAAGGAAGATCAGATGGAGTGAAGTATTTCTTACACCGTTTTAAAAACCAAGGCACTTGGCTGCTTCTTTTGACATATCAAAAATATGATCATTCCACCGAAGATTCTTTGTTTTTGAAAAAAACAACAAATTTTTTTAAGTCTAAATGTACATTTTACCAAATTTGAAAATTTTAGAACTCTAAACCTCAATATCCCTCTTTTTTACTCTCCTCTAAATGTATTGCCGGCCTTAAAGATGCTGCTATACACACCGCTTCCTTCACGAAACACATATTTTCTTAAATAACATACTAGTGTTGGAGTGGCCAGCCTATAGTCCCGATCTTAGCCCTATCGAAAATCTTTGGAGCTATCTATCCTGTGAAGTTTCTCTAAATTGGAAGCAATATGCATCGGTGCATCAACTTAAGTTGCCTTTAGAAGATGAATACTTGAGAATTAGGTTCAAACCTTAAAAACATTGACTAACTCACGCTCAGATGGCCACTGCAAGTTCTGGAGAAGAATAACATTGTGAACTTGAAAGGATTTCATAAATATTTTGTTTTAATAATATAGAAAGCAACACTTTTTTATGTTTAATAATTAAAATTTTCGACTTTTATACCCGTTATGTACAAAAAATAAATGGCTGAAACTTTATTGTTTACATTTTCAAAAAAACTGTTTAGAAATATAACTTTTTGCAGCGTTTGTATAAATATTTCGTGGAGTGTATTTCCCCCATCCATGAAATAAAAAATCGTAACTTGTTTGAAGAATTTCGTATATACACCAGTTCCTAACCTAATTTCAAAACTTCAAAACCATCTTAAATGATATAGTCATTAATCTGACTTTAATTTCCCATCAACGATATTTGTACATTTCTTTACTCCAGATTATCGAAACTCCTAAATTTTCTTACTACAAGTTTATATAGATAACAATTTTTGCTATCTTGAAGTCATTACCTGGCTATACGCACCAGTTTTTTCTGCTCATTTCCTTAAAATCCACAACAACTGCCGCTGTGCAACCGCCAAAACATCTAACTTAGGTGTATTAAACAATCGCCAGCAATTGGCAAACAATTCTCTTGAACCAACTCCAGGTTGTTGTCAGTTGTCGACTGACGGTGAGTTTTTGCAACTACCGCCAGTAGCTATACCTGCATTTTCCCATTTCAATTTGCCACAATTCAATAAAGTTGCCATCCAGCTCTGCTTATATTGTATGTCATCATCGTTTTCTCCATCGTCATCATCGTTTCTATGCTGCTGCACAATCACATCATAGTCATCATCAGTGCCATCATTTAATTTGGCTTCAAGTCAAAAAGTAATCTGCTTGTAAATCAATTAAATTAACTGCAATTTTCCCTCATTTCTTGTTTCATTCCGTTTCATGTCAATGCGTTCTATTAATTCTTTAGATGCACCAACAATACGTCTAATTGGCTCACCGGAAATCGACTTGGAAGAAGATAAGGATGCGCTGATACTGCGTTGTGTAGCAGATGCCAATCCATTGGCGAGCATTGTTTGGCGACGTGCTGGGCGCTCCGAAATTGCCAGTCTGCAGGTGAGTCGCTTAAACTGTTTTGCTGCACAATATGGCCAAAACAAGTTGTTGTTGTTGTTTTTGTTGTTGGTTCAGTTTATTTTTGCTTTTAATATTTTTGTTCTTTTTATGACAAAAACAGGAAACACTGCAGCTCCGTCCAGTTGGACGACGTGATGCCGGCTTGTATACCTGCCAAGCACAAAACTCGGTCGGCACCTCGGAGCAGCTCTCCGTGCAGCTGGATGTTAAATGTAAGTTTGTAACTGAGTGTTAGTTAGTTTTTATTTTGCCGGATGCCCTGCTGCTGCCATTTTCTAATATTTTCTCTTTGCAACTTTTCTTTTTTAATGCAGATCCACCAAAAATACTTTCCGCCGGGCCGGATCGTCTAACAACGGCCCCGTTATTCAGTCCAGCTGCCTTTGAATGCGTCGCCGAAGGCAATCCAATGCCAACCTACAAATGGGTGCAAAGGTAAGCGACTTTATACATACTTATGTGACTCTAGCAAAGCGCCAAAAATGAGTCGAGCCAACAGAAAAATAGCCAAGAAAGATAATTTTTAATCTAAATAGTTGCTACAATTGTGACGTCAGTTTTTTTTTTTGCATTTGCATTTTACAAAACAAGCGACCAGCCTGCATTCTAACCTCACTGCATTCATCCAACCATCCATCCATTTATTCGTCTATTCAACTTATTTTTTATCTTCAGTCTCGTCTTGGTTTCATTTCGTCAACATCCGGCATTTTTGCGGAAACTCACAAAAATCCAAAAAAAAAAAACACACAAAACGCCAGCGGCGAAAAACGCCCAACGAACTGCGAATTTCATTTGAAAACTTTGCTTTTTAACGAATTTCGTCTTACAACTTTTATTTGTCTTGTTATTGTTGTTGTTATTGTTGTTGTTGTTGTCACCGAGTTAGCAACATTTTTACTTCTTCATCATTTCATTGCTCAGATGATGCTCCATCCTATCAGATCTACCAGCAGCACAAAGTGCAAAGACCAGCTTATGCACTGCTCATTGTCTGCCACACCCTTATTCGCCCCTTTCCAACCCCAAGTGGTGATGATAAAACCAACTCTTGGCAACTTAGCCACTCTTCATTCATACAACTTATACCGTATTTTTCTTAAGGCCAAAAAAGCGAGCAACACGCATAGAATGCAAATGGCATGAAACATCGCATAAAAGACAAAGACAGAAAAACCAACAATTTTATAGACATTGCGGACTTGGTTTTGTCTGGTTTGTATTAAAATGAAGCTGCGGGTGTTGCTTGCTTTGAATTAGGCACTGCTTGTTTTTTACCAAACAAATTTTCTTTACAGTATTATTTTTCGTATTACTTGTATTAATCAAATTTTGCTCGTTTCTTAACGAATCTGTTGTTCATCACAGGCCTTCATTTTTGAAAGGCCCTTTAAGGTTTCCCCTAAAGCCCCCAAGTCGCTTCCAACTTTGACATTTTGTTGATTATTTTTGTTTAAATGAGGGGAAAAATTAGTACAAAACTTCGATAATTTTTTGAAAAAATAAAATTTTTCCACGTCTATGTACAATACTTTTGCTGGCAAAAACTAATTTTTGAAGCGAAGCTTTTTACTCCTCGTTCTGTGATTTGCTTAGAGTGAAATCTGAAAAATTTTCGACAGATTTTTTCTTGGAATTTTGATGGTTCTTTGTTGCTAGCGCTTATTACAACAAGAAAATTTCATACTTTAATATTAAATACTAAAAATATGTTTTTGTTCCCGTGGGGATCGAACCCGTGCCCTTTTTGACGATAGCCCAGCACACTACCCACTAGGCCACAAAGACCTGTGAGAAAATGTTGTTAATTTAATCTTAGTTATAACAGAAGCTATGCTGCAGTAGATCGTCACCATCTATCAATAGATAGACCATTGTGTATTTGCTATGCTACAAAAATTTGCTTTTATTTGCCACAAGGTGTCTCCAGCATCGGTGTGTTTGTATTGTGAATGCGTTTGTGGTGTTGGCATAGAGTATAAATTATTATGTAGATATTGCATCAACTCTGCTAAATCTCTGGCATGTGTTAACAGAGGTTAACAGAGTTTTTTTTCTTCATGTTTTTAAGTGAAATAACTCTATTAACACTGTTAGCAGAGTTGATACAATCTCTAGATAATAAATTACACTCTATGTTTTAAGCGTCAAAAAAATAGATGATATCAATAAATATGGAATTAACAAACGCATGCATGAAATCGGCAAGGTATCTAAAATGTTTGTTAAATTTTGTTTGTTTCGCGTTCTTTAATATATATTTTTGAAGCGAAGTTTCTTAATCCTCGTTCTGTGATTTGCTTGGAGTGAAATCTGAAAAATTTTCGACAGATTTTTCGCTACGCAGTAAGCTGTTGAAGGAAAAAATTTGTTCAGTGCAGTCAAGTTCACAACCATGTGTGGAGAGTTAAAATGGAGAGTCGCTGGCATTATATGCCCGTATATGTAATTGGCGTGGAAATTTGACATTCAACAATAAAAAACAAGCAGTAAATATATTTTCTGTATATATTCGTATGTAATAAATTTTATGTTATTTTAAATTTTTTAATTTAAAAGTTAAATTATTAAAAAGAAAAATATTATTAAGCTTTCAAATCTATGTAACTGCGAAAGAGCTTCGCTTCTCTCGTGTGTCCAACGACGCACCTGTGTTTTTTTTTTAAACATCGTATCTGTTTTTTCTTTTGTTGTAATTTAACAGCCAAAATTTGGATTGTAACCAACCAAATATGAATTTTGTTTTCGTAAACAGTAAGTAACTGTTTAACAGTAAACCATCAAAAGCTATCTTTCTTAACCCTTTATCTACTGCATTATGAAATTTCTTCATATATATTTATTTTTTTTTTAGCTGTCATATTGATAATTGAAGAATATGTAAGAAAAGAATCTCTCCGGTGCGAAATTTAATTTGTTAGAACTAATTAATTAAAGTGCCACTTAAATGTACCGTCAGTGCACTATGTATAAATTTCCTCATAATATAAAATTTCCTCTTTGTTTCCAACGTCTATCAATTTAACTTTTACATTTCGAGGTAGGGACTGCTTTTTTCCAGGACTTCGCTCCTGATTTCCCTTATTACTGCACCCAGGGTCTTCTTCCGTTACCGAGTCAACATCTTCAGAATCTGACAAAAACTTGTGTAATGTATCGTCTGAAAACAGAAAAGAATTTTTGACTACTTCTTGAAAACTTTTTATGTGAAGTACATTACATTTACCCACACACACTAAAAAATTAAAATCTAGCTTATTTTTTATTCGGAATGCAAGGGCAATTTTACGTTCAATACTAATATTTCCAAATGCTCTTGACAGTGTTAGTAAAAATAAGTAAATAAATAATTTAAAAAAAAAATTCTATAATTTAAATCTATAAAAAATACGAAAACAAATTGCTACACTACACTTTCTTAATTATATTTTAACAAACAGAAATACTATAGATAATTACATGTAAAAAATGAAAACAAGTTTTTCTCCAACACTGCGTGTACTGGCGGTACTTATAAGTACCACCGAATAATTCGACCGTTAATCACATTACATAATCTGTTATCTGATAATGGTTGGGCAAATAATATTCTAAGACAATACAGAATGAATAAAAAACTACAACACTTGCCTATGGTTTGACATTATATATTTATAGCAAAGAAAAGATAAGAGCCCCAATCCGTACAAAATGGCTGCAAAAACATACAATGTCCATTCGAAAATAGCTTCCTTCCTCGCAAAATTCATAAGCCGAGAACAACTACTGCCATCTATTATGAAAAAATAGAGTTAAAAGACTGTTTCTAAAACCTACTATCTGAATATAAGTAATGGTTGTTATGCTATAAGGATTTAAAGTGATTGATACTTATAAGTACCATCAGTAGATAAAGGGTTAAGCCTGTATGATAAAATGATAAAGCCTGTATGATACTAAATTAAATTGATCATTGAAAATTATAACAAGAGCAGTTCAAATAGCACGAATATATGGATTCAATTGGTATGAGTGAGTACGCATATGGTACGAATTGGAGAAAAATTTGTAGGACGGAGTGTATTTTCTTTGCAGTTTTTTTGCCGTTTCTTTCAATTCGTTCTTTGTTACGTTTCGATCAATTATTTACTGTGCTGTAAATAACTAATTTGACAGTTTTAGAGTAAACAAAACTATTTAAGAATATTGGATGCTGAATTGGAAGTGATGTGTGTAGCTAAAATGAATTTATTTAATGCAGCTGCTTTTAAAAACATCAGAAATAAAAAAAAGTAACAACTTTTATCCTTTACTTACAAAATATGTCTGTCCTGCCCACGCGCCACTTGTTTCCAGATTTTAAAATTGGACAAAAAAATTAAGTATCATACGGGCTTTAGTAAAATAATGAGTGGGTTTTTTTCAAATATTATTGAAATACTAGTAATCCCGTCTGGCGTTCAAACGCCAAAAAATATCTAGTGATAGGTAATTTTGTTTTTATATTAAGGACTATTTTTACCTTTGAACTATGGAAATCATAGAAACTCTTTATGTTTCGGTTCAATTGTTAACCCATTAATGACAACATATGATATATCATACGAAGAAAGTGTTGACACGTAAAAAATTCTAGCGCGGGCTAGATGAGAGATATTGCGCCAATTTTTTTTTTTTTACAGTAAAGAAAAAAAATGGGTCAAAACAAAAAAAAAAAAATGTAACAGTCTAATTTTCCGCAGCTTACGTTTAGTTTGACTGGTGAAACATCACAGGTAAAAATTTGAGTTTTTTTGTATCGAAAACTGCTCAAGAAAAGTGCTGCCAAAAATAGGAAAATGGAAAAACAGAAAACGCGCACCTTTTCCAGATAGCCTAAGGTGACTTCTATGGAGTAAAAAAAAACCGTCAGCGATTTTTCGACATTCCTGGAAATTTCACCTGTAACCTTACACATGTCATATCTCAGGTGTGTGCTCAGGTAAAATTTTTTTTATTTTTTCTATCAACTTCTATGGTTCCCCAGACGCATATTACAGAACTGCATCAAAATCGTACGAGCGCTTCTATGGGCGGACTTTAATGGCTTAAGTAGCCCAGTTATTACTAATCATAGCATTACAATAGAAGTCTATCACATACTTTTAGGCATCACAAAAAAATTTGGCATGTTTTATAGAAAATTGTTTCAATTTTTTTTTTAAAAATACACAATATTTAAGAAAAAATAACTTAGAGAACTGGGAGTATGGAAAAGTATGACAACGGGTCACTCATTCATACTTAACAACTTCAACTTCATTCCATCAAGAACTGATTACTGCAAGCCCTCGCTTTCCTTCGAAGGAATGTATGGTACGCTTTTTCCGCCTAGAACATACTGGGGCAATGGTGCACCATGGAAACGAGGGTGTCTATATTTCTATACAGATGGCTCAAAATTAAACGACAAGGTCGGGTATGGGGTCTACTCAAAAGAGCTTGGGGTATCTCTGGCTCGTAGGCTTCCTGACCACTGTAGTGTGTTTCAAGCCGAATTGATGGCAATAGGGGAGGTTGTATCATGGCTTTCAAAAAACGTTGGCTCTAAACGGGAAATTTATATCTTCTCTGATAGTCAGGCTGCGATAAAATCGTTGGAACAACTAGCCACAAACTCTAAAGTAGCCAAAGAATGCCGTGATTCATTAGGGGAAATGTCGAACTATTTCAGCATCAACCTAATATGGGTACCTGTGCATAAAGGCATAAAAGGTAATGAAAAGGCAGATGAGCTTGCTAGAAATGGGCCACGACCGGTATCAACTATGGTAAACCCACCGGGTATCCCGTAAGCGATTCTCAAGCTGCTAATCAGTAACAATATCATATCGAAAGCCAACACTAGGTGGGCTGAGCTCTCGACATGCAGAGCATCAAGTCTTATCTGGCCAACACTAGATCTCGGGCGATCGAGAGCCCTCCTCTCACTGGCAAGACCAGAACTAGCCACAATAGTGGCTGTCATCACATGGCACTGCTTGATAGGCAGACATACCTACAGGTTAGAAGTTATCTCAAATGACTTTTGTAGAAGCTGCAGGGACGAGGAATAGGAAGAAACCATCTCTAGCTAGCCAGAAGAAGGCACAAATATTTAGGCTCTTTCTTCGTTCATGAGCTTGACGACCTGTCAACGACTGATGTCAGGCGTCTTAAAGGGTTCATCAGGAGCTCAAGTTGGTTCTGGTCTAAATGAGCTGGTGTATGTATTTCATTTACACCGGCTGCCGCCTCTACCTAACCTCTACCTAACCTAAGAAAAAATAAGACCTTATTGCACATATACAGAGCAAAAACAATTGCTACTCTATTTATGAAATCAGTGTAGATTTGATAGTCATCACAAAAAATGCCCTTGCGTAATAATAATATAGATTTTTCTTGACTAAAATAAAAAAAGTTCAAAATAAAATAAAATATGGTAAATAAAGCTGGTAGTTAGTACTTTAATTATAAAATACAAATAAGATTCAAAAAATAACTGTTGCCGTCAAAATCATCAGTATTTCATTAAGCATGCAAAACCATTGGATATCTTTTTTTAATTTTTTGGTTAAGTTGGTTTGCCTAATTCCAGCAAAATTCGGCATAAACCTATAAAATATAATTAACTTGGAATGTAATAAATCTGTTTTATTTTGTCTAATGTTGCGATTTTTTGCTATTTAAAAAAAAAAAACTGTTTTTTTTGGACAACTTGTTCTGTAAAGCTCAGAAGTTTAGTCAAATTTAGCCAAGTAGGCACACAAAAGTTAAAAAATGGCCTAAATTGTTTACTGTCTGCTCGAAAGAGTTGTAGATGAGAATGTTAATGATACTTTTCTTTAATTATTTATCAGGAAAAGTACGCTAAACATGCAAATATTTAACTCTAAAGTAGAGAAAGGTGCCATAGAAAGTTGGAGGTTTTTTTCAAGAGCATGATGCTAGCTCGCTAAGCTGTGAAACAGATTTTGAGAAGCAAAAAATGTTGAAAAAATCAGCAGAGAAAAAACGTCCCAAAGAATCATGTCGGAAGAACGACAATTGTCAGAGGCTAAGCGTGAACGACAGCAATTTTCCACAGATTGTGATAGAAGTAGAGAAGCAGCGAAACTTTTGAGAACGGATTTTCAGGTCACTAATTCGAATTTGATGTCAAAATATTAAAATTCGAAATAGTAAATCCAAGATGACGGTTTCAGTTTTGGAACTTTATTGTCACTATTGAAGCTTTGTATAAGGGATTTACCGGTGCAGCCAATCTCGAGTTTGATGTCAAAATTCAAAGCCTACTTTATGCTCAAAATTGAAATTTTTTCACATTATGTATTTGTACAGCCAAAAACAGACGCTGAAAGATAAAATTTTGCAATTTTGGACGCCATTTTGAATCCGTCCTTATCCCTTTCAATAACGGCACTCTTAAAAATTATGATAATTGATGAATTTTTTTTTTTCCACTGGTTAATTACGAATTGGATATAGGAAATTAATCACAGTTTTAAGATATCACCCAAAGGAGACTTAGAACAGGTCGCGAACATATGTGCGGGTTCGTTCTGAACAGTGACGTAGATATCAGTGGCGTCCGCACCCGCGGACTTCTCAAGAGCCGAGAAATCATTTACAAATGTCTCAAGTTATTGCCAATTGATTGTATTTAGTTAAGCACGAATCCAAATGTATACGCATTGCAAAACAATCTTTTTCTGAAGAAAGGTCTCTAGTGCTTAAGTTCAGTGTTTAATTTTTCTATATTAGTCTACAATAACCAGAGATATAGTAGACATATATATGCATATAGATATAGGCATGTATAGTAGATGAGTTAAATTTTGTACTAAAATCCAAAACTGAGAAAGTAAAGACCGTAATTTTGTATCATTTTTCTAGAGTGTATCGAATCTTCTGAGCGTTACTTTTATCTTTCCAGCTGAGGTATCCTCAGCAGTTCTCAGGGCTCGTAAACAAGAAAAGAATGAAGGTATTAGTTTTAGTATTATCGAATTTCATTCGGTTGTTTACTAAATTTCAATTATTTCTTAAACTCACAAGAAAAGGTCCCCAGGTGTCACTCACCGACTTGAATAATTTTTGGATATGTGATAGAGGACAAAAATCTAAGGTCGACGTATTTTTTATTCGTGTTCAATCGATAGTTTACGGTTTCTATTTACGGTTTTTATTGACCCTTGGCTGCCACACCTCGCTCCAGTTATATAGCTTCCACCCTAGTGTAACTCATTACCCCAACTAACCAAGGGTTAATAACTGAAAAGCATGAAAAATATTTGTTTGTTTTAAAATTTTCAAAACGAGCATGATTATTCTTAGAATGAGCATGAGAAGGATATAGAAACTTAATAATTAACAGAAAAGGAGTTTTGTTAATACAGATCCACATGGTATGAAAATAGGTTTTTAGTATTAACTTTTGATTAGAAAAGAATATTGGGATCTTTTTTTTCAAATAAATTATTTTTGAAGCTATAATCTTTTATAAAAATTATAAAAATAACATTTTTAAAAAAATTGATTTCATCAAAAAAATCGAAAGATATACCCTTGTTTTTTTATGATAGAAATAGTAAATAAATTTTTGTTTAAAATTGAATCAATTTTTGCCATTGAATAATAAATGGCATGCCATGTGAAAGGGAGCTTGAAATGCAATTTTTAATTTAAATTATTTTTACAACAAAAACAAATTTTACGTAGTTTTTTAAGGAAACATTGAATATTTTGGGCTTTTTTTTTTTTGAAAATAATATTAAAAATACAAATGTACATGTAAAGTATTTTTGGCAAGTACTTTTATTAAACCTTATACAAATAAAATTTTGTGAAATATGTTGAAAACTAATGGAGTTATTTATATAGAAAGTCATATTTTTAAATTTCCGATGGTTTTTTTCTCATTCCTTCGGGCAAACAAGTTAAAAGCACAAAGTTGTATAGAAGCTCTGTTAAATATAAACTTTTCCTATCAAATATTTACACATACGGAAATTTGGAGAAAAAACAAAATTTTTGATACCCATATTGTGGTCTTCATCCCTAAAAAAAAAATGTTTTTTTAGAAAATATATGCATATTTTAATAAAGAAAATTTTAATATAAAAACTTAAAATTTTAAAAAAACAAAACAAAGGTAACTTTTAGAATTCTTTTAAATCATATATAAATGAAAATGAAACAATTTCGAAAATGCGCTCCTTATGATATCGACATAATGTTGTTAAAAATTACAACAACAAAATTACAATGAAATTTATTTCTCCAAAGTGGATGCCATCATGCGTGGCTTTAAAATACCTTTCGTTTGATACCAAATTTGTATATGTACATTTTTAAGGAAAATAGTGAAATTGTGACAAAAAAACGAAATTTTCGCTGATTTTAAAACGTCATTTTGAAACCGTGCACTATCGATTGAGCACGTATAAAAAAATACGTCGACCTTAGATTGTTGTCCTCTCAAATCGGTGAGTGACACCTGGGGACCTTTCCTTGTTAGTTAAATTATAATTGCTTGCATTATATTTTAGTTTTATTTTATTATAATAACTAATGTGGTGGCTGTGGTGTAGTGGGTAGAGTGTGTGGCCCATACGCCAGAGAATCCAGGTTCAAATCCCACCTGACACAGAAAGTTTTTTCGATTGAAATAATTTTTCTGTTCGGCCGTCATCTATCTGCAGACAATGCCAAGCCTCATAGAGTAAAAATTGCCATAAAAAGCTTCTTGAGAACATGAGCCGTTCGGAATTGGCATAAGACTTGAAGGCCCAGGTCTCGATCACCCAACACAATTGATCACAAGAAGCTCCGGCTGAAATGGCCATTTCGTTTTTTTTTTTTTTAATAACAAATGAATTAAGCCCTGTAAGGTTTTCTAGGTTAAATTGTACTGAATGGTCGAAGCTTGTAGTGACCTTGTAGCATGGTTTCAGTCGTAGGTACCAATCGTTCATTACAGTTGCTACTCGTTTTACTAGTCTTATTTCGTACTAAAAAAAAAAACATTCTCTTTTAGATAAGCCTACAATTTCGATCAAATATTTTAAAAAATACCAGTTCAATGATATTCAGCGATATTCATCAATTTCTAACAATATATTAAACACAATAACGTATCCTTGAGTAAATCCAGGCAAAACTGTATTCAAATGAAACCCGCATGTTTAGGAAAACCCAATTTGTTCCGCATGAAATCAAACTGATGAAGTAGCATTAATGAGGCCTTACATCTTATGCGCAGATAAAGGATTTCCTCTTTTATTCTAACACTTGACTCACATTCAGTTTCTCACCATAGGCACACAGATACCACCCCAGCAAGAGTTTCACCACACACATTTAAAAATGCAGTAGTAGGCAGCAGCATTCAAAAGCAGTGAACAAAAAAAAGCACTAATAATGTTTTTTTTTTATATTCTCTTCGTGCAGCTACAAACTGCAGTTTGTTTTCCGGTGTGCCGCCATTCTATGGAAACATATGTATAAGTATTTGTTTTTTTTTTTCCTTTCAAGTGGTTTTAATTAGCTGCGCTAGAAATTATGCAAAAATATTGTAATTAAGCAGAAGAAGAAGAAGTAATGAAAGAATTGGAGTGAAAGAAAAATTTGCCATTGCGCGGTTTTTGTTTGGTGTAGATAGGTGGGGGGAGGGGGGAATGTTTTTAGGAAAAAACAAGCTTTTTACAGACAATTAATGTGCATAAACAGCAGCTACTAGATGTACGTCTAAAGATACTCATTAACTTCGAAAATTTTTCAAACATGCCTCATATATTTTACTGTTTGTGTTGATATGTGCTTTGGGTAAGAAGGAGGAGGGAATGCGGAAACAGCAACAACAATATTATGTGCATATAATTAGACCAAATTAATTGAATGTTAAAAGGCATAAGTTGTGCAAAACCACCATGAAGTGTGCTCAAATGAGTATCCGGTTAACCAAAAGCTGATAATTTTATGGTTTTTGAAGTGAAAACTTCTTTAGCACCGTTGAGTACTTTTTGGTAAAGTGTTATATCGTCACCTCTGTTAATGTCATCACTGTTAAGGCTTGCACTGTTAATACCAAAATTAATGATTCAGCCAGCAGGCAAGCAGAAAACATAGCAAAGGTTTTGTGTTTTTGTATGGGAATCCCAGTAGTGTGGTAGGTGTGTTCAGAAGAATTGTTGAAAGGTAAAAACTAATAGGACAAGCTCATAAATTTTAGCCCCCTTGGAGCCAATTCGGTAGAATTGTGCATTATAAAATGCACAAGCGGTGGAAAAAAATCCGTCGCCTGAAAAGAGGGAAGAATACAGAGCTGCAACGAATGCTTCAGTTCTTATTTGCAGGCCATCGAAAGAAAGGTCTAAGAAACCTTTGAATTGGTATGAAGGCTGCAGTTGACTGTTATGTTGACCCTGATATTATGAATGATTTTATCCTAAATAATAATATAAGTCACGGTAGTCTTGAAGAGTTGACAAATGTGTTTGCTGAACCCAACTATAAGTTTGCTACAGTTAGAGAAAATTATGTTATTGAACATGTTATGAAAATTAAGTCGAATACGATGGAATTTCGATGAAATTCATAAAACTAATTTTACTTTACATAGTGAGCCCGTTAATGCACATAATAAATACATCATTTCAATTCGCTTCTTTTTCTTATTTTTGGAAAACTGCAAGAAAGTGAGCCAAGTGATTGATCAGGCATTTCAAATGGGCATTTTGTTCTTTTTGTCAAAGGTGTGTGAAGCTATATGGCTGCTCAGATATCTAATTTTCTCTTACAAAGCAATTTTTTTGTTCCCATTTCAATCTGGATTTTGTATAGGTCATAGCTGTGCAACTGCTACTCTTAAGGTACTTGATGATACCCGATATTTTTATGGTACAGGCCTGCTTACCCTTCTTTGCTTGATTGAACTCACTAAAGCTGGTGTCCAACCGGTAGTTCGCGGGCGCCTTGTAGCTCGCGACTATATTTTAAGGCGCCCGCAAACGAAATGATGCACATAATAACACTTAGAATCGGCGATTTGTACAAGCATGCTTGTAACATGTTCAAATCGACTTAGCTTAACATGTTAAAGAAAAAAGAGCTTTTCATTTAATACGGTCGTTCACACTGCCTGAACTAGTTTTAAATTGACAGCGACAGCAGTTTTATATAAATAGCTGCAGAGCTATATTTTGCAGACGCTTCCATTGTTTTCTGTGCCACTCATGCCGTCAAAAAATTGTTCAGACACAGTAGTACAGCTTCATAGCTCTGTACTAAGAAAACATATCCGTTTAGTACAACTCTGCCTTAAACGACCATCTGCTTATAGCAGGCCTATTTTATAGATAATTCGTTCGGTTAGAACGACGCACAGTGTGTCTGAAGCTCTGAAGGCTGCGGAAACGCTCGATGTGTTTATTCCAACTAACTTTGATGATGATGCTATGAAAACTAGGATATCGAGTATTCACAATTCTGTACGAAGTTTTTACTATCGAACAAAAAATAAAAATTATTTGCGTAGAATGTAGGTTCATACTCTTTGTATATACTATAGTATGTTTTTAATGAGGAATGTTTAAGTAACAAAAAAGTTTTATGTAATTGATAATTAATGTTTTATTTACGTAAATGGAATTTTATCTAACTGTACATTGAAATACATTTGTACATATTAAAAAACAAGCTTAATTTATTCGTCCGTTTTGTGCGTCGTCCGGTTAGTACGAAGGAGTTTCGCCGGTGCCTAGGGGATCATTATATGCGTATTCTACTGTACTTGCACAATTGTGTACTAATATGGAAGAGACCAGAACATTTTATTTTTCTATTTTTCATTGTTTTTGACTTTTTATTTTGCTTCAAAATCCTTCAGTGCAACCAAATAGTTAAAAAGCTATCTGCCTTCATACAAGTAGTACTTCAAGAACTGCCTTTTTCCACAAAACCAACTAGTATATTCAATAAAGTGAACTCTTGGGAAATATCAGTTGTCCCTATTGTTTATTGTTTCTGATATAAAGTCTGATTATATTAGCGCCGACCTTAAAAGCTTTTGTATTCGTAAATAAATTAATATATTTATGATAAAAAAATTAGAAAAAAAAATAAAACGATAAGATTCCCCAATGTAATAATATGTGTAAATAAAGGAAAAGTTATTTTAGAATTATTTTTTACTTTGTAGTGATTTTGAAGTCGGTGTTTTTCTTTTATATTTTATTGTCCAATTCCGGATACTTTTTCCCAAAATGCACATAGAAATCTCTGTAACAGTTGGACAGAAAAGTTCCAAGGCGAACATAGTAAAACATATTTTTTTTGGTAGAACTCGATTTTATGATTCAACATAGCTGCCTTCGACGGCGATACAATGGATATAACGGTGACGCAATTTTTCGATACCATTTTTATTGTACGATTTCTCTTTAGCCTCAAAGTAAGCCTCAGTTTAAGCAAGTACTTCTGCATTAAAGCTGAATTTCTTTTCAGCGAGCATTCTTTTGACGTCTGCAAACAGAAAAATGTTGCTGGGGGATAAAAAATCTGGAGAATACGGTGATAGGGAACCATGTCGTATTCTAATTGATCAAATTTTGCCATCGCTTGCCAAAGTTGTCAGCCGACTGTTGCGTCTTCCCACGTTTTGGATTTGGTTTCGTCGTGCAGTCCACACGGCTGACAGTCGATTGAAGTCTGGCGTATAGTGATGGAGCTATGATTCAACCTTTTGGTATCTTCAGAGTTTCAGCTGTCTCGATAAACTTCACTTTACAGTTATTCAAAATTATTTTGTGAAATTTTTTTATGTTTTTGTCCGTAACAGCCTCGTTCAGGCGTCCACTGCGTGCATCGTCTTCGATGCTCATTTCGCCCCATTTAAATTTAGAAAACCACTTCTTAAGAGTTGATTTTCCTAGGACAGAGACATAATAATATTTATCGAGCCAAGCTTTGATTTCAACAGTTTTGTTTTTTTACGATAAATTAATGCTTCATTAGCACAAGAAATTATTTTTTTTTTCATAATAAAACAAAGATAAGGTGTGCTATAAAAATGGTATGGAAAAAAATGCATGACCTCTATAACCGTTGTATTACCCTCGAAGGCAACTTTGTTGAATAATAAAATTTAATTTTACCAAAAAAAAATGTGTTTTACTATGTTAGCCTACGAACTTTTCAGCCCAGCTAGTATACGGGCAGATTCGCATTTTACTTCCGAGTGAAAGTGAAATAAAATCACTATGAATTCAACATTTGTTACGAATATCACTTTTTACGTTTTAATTTATTTTATTTAACGTATTTTCAATTCAAGTTCAAAAAAAATAAAAAATTCATTAAAACGTTCAAAGTGATACCAACTATCGAATTCATTGTGATTTGTTTTCAATGTCACTCCGTAGTTGAATGCAGAACCTGTCCGATAAAGTGTTTTAAAGATATTATTTTCAACTTAGTAATCTTCTTTGGTAAAAGTCATGATTAGATTATGTGTGATTTTATGAAGCACGTAATTCATAAACTAGATTTCTCATATATGTCCGCTTTACGTGAAATGCCCTTTTATTTTCTAGCGTGGTGTCAAATCGCCCAAAGTCATAAAGCCCAGCGCAATGAAAGTCACAACCCCCAAAAAAGTTCTGTATACGAGAATTTGTTGTTTTATATATTTATTTTCAAATCAAGAATATATAAGAACACTAAGAGCTATGCTCTTTTATAGTACAACATAAAACATTAAAATAATTAACTTACTTAAAGCTAATAGTTATAACAACTCATTTGAAATCAAATATAAATGGCCTTAGTTCTAATACAATAATCTCATAATGCAAACTTAAATTGTGAGGAAGAGTCAAGTTTGCTGTATACTATCTCAGAGTAGGTTATCACAGGCAGAATAAGTTGAATTACCAACTTACGCCTAATATTAACTGGAGTCACAAAATATAGCCACAGTGCCAAATGGAATATCATATCCCCCAAAGAAAACGCTTAGGCGTTATAACATTCCGTATATATTTGGGTATTTTCAAATACGGTATATTTCCGTAGTATTTTGGGTATTATTGGTAAATTCGATTTGGCTTTTCTCATTTTCAAATGGAAATAAGTTAAATTTCGCAAGATTCTCTCAAAAGTTGCAGCCCTTGTACGAAATGTTTCGTTATGATTTTGGCATGTGTCATATTGTAACGCTCAACGTCATAAAGCCCAAAGCAATAAAAGTCAGAACGCCCAAAGCATGTCATAACGCCCAAATTTAAAAAAAAAACAAAGGTGACAACAGCCAAATCCAATGTCATAACACCAAATGCTTTAATTTGGGCGATATGGCATTTAAGTTTATATGTAGTAGCACTGCGTTTTTTGAATACCAAATATAAACTAATATAATGAAGTATGCATCGCTTTTTTGTGTTGCAACGTCTTATTTTCTCAGGCATCAGGCGGACAAAGCGACGCTATCCTTACGGATTGGAGTCTGCCTGCAGACTGAAAGCTTCTTAGCGGCGCAAGCATTTAACATATATACGTATGCATTGCTTGCAAAGCTCTGAGAAATTCATACAACGATTCTATTCAACAAACAGCTCGATGTTGCGTTCGAGATTTCGGCACGAACTAAAGCAACAAGCATACGAACGTCAGCAGCAACTGAATCATCAATGCATTTTTCTCGTACAAAAATGTAAATTTTTCTTCTTTTCTTTTGCCATCGTGTGGCTTTATTAAAGAAGTGACAAAATCCAAGGTTAGATATTCCTTTTATGCACAAAATAACTGATATTTTGGCATAAATTGTATCTTTGTACGATGAATATTAAAGGCTGGATAAGGCCCTAAAGAGTCCCCCAAAAAACGTTAGCGTTCCCCCTTGAAAAAATTTGGGAAAATACCCCCATACAAACCGCACTGTAAAACGTAATTCTACGTCAAAAAGTAGACAATGGGGGACTGCCGACCGAAGTGAAAACTTAAAGCTATGAAATAACATAGCTGTTATGAGTTTCCGACGTAGAGTATTGCAAATATATCAAAATAAATGCTTGGCTTTTATTAGGAGTTTTAAATATATAACTAATAATTTAAAAATTTAGTTCTTACTGTTGTATTTAAAAGTGCTATTTTCGCTAACGATTGAAACAAAGAGCCAAAACACAATTTAAGCAATGCATACTTTTAATTTTTTTTATATTTTATATTTATTTATTTATTTAAACTAAACTGTCAAGAATCGTTTTACAGTTCAGGGATACAATATGACAAATTCTACAATGTAATATAAAAAGTACATATATAAATTAGTGCTAAAAGTAAAAAAAAAAAGAAATTTTTTATTTCAAATTAATTTATCTCTATTATGCTAGAAAATTATGTATTAATGAGATCTAAAACATTATGTCTGAACACATTTCTGTTCAGTGTGAAATCGATTCGAGCACTTATTGAGTTGAATGCTAAGCACATATTAATAATTGGATCACTTCTCTAGGTCTAAAATATCTCTCAGGTGCATATATATTAATTAGAGCGAGAAGTGGCGCACAGTCTATATGTGACATCAATAAATCACGAACAAAAACGATAAGAAAAAATTTTCGCCTGGTGGCTAAACTATTCAGGCCGAGAAGAGCACATCTCGACAAGTAGGTTGGCATAAAACCCCAGTTCAGTTTAAAAATAATAAAAATAGTAAAGCGTTTTTGAACTTTTTCCAAACGCATACAATCTGTCTCATGGTGTGGATCCCATACCACACATCCATATTCACAAACAGATCTTACTAATGATATAAATAACGTTTTGAGAGTATAAGGATCATTAAATTC
Source organism: Coremacera marginata (assembly GCA_914767935.1). Taxonomy (NCBI): domain Eukaryota; kingdom Metazoa; phylum Arthropoda; class Insecta; order Diptera; family Sciomyzidae; genus Coremacera; species Coremacera marginata. The sequence continues at coordinate 25,730,604 of OU612043.1, forward strand.
AGTTGAATGACGTCTTATAAAACCCATCATAGCATTAGCTTTGGTAATGATATGGTCATAATGGAGGGAGAAAGTAATTTTTCTATCAAACCAAACTCCAAGATCTGATTTAGAATCTACACGTTGTAGACACCTGTCAGTGATAGAATAATCAAGTAAAATTGGTGTTTTCTTCATATAAAAAGACATGACATTGCATTTATTGACAATCAGATAAAGTTTATTTATTGAACACCATCTGTTCATGTTATTGAGTTCCTCTTGAAGGAGCAAATGGTCGAAATATGAGGAACCTGAGTTGAACAATTTAACATCATCCGCGTACATTAAGCATTGAGAGTAGCGCAAGTAATTAGGAAGATCATTAATAAATAAGATAAACAATAGTGGTCCAAGGTGGCTTCCTTGCGGCACACCAGAGTTGTTAGCAATAACTTTAGAGCAGTAGTTTCCTATTCGAACAACCTGAGATCGGCCATTAAGGTAATTTCTCAACCAAGATAGCAATGCAGAATGAAACCCCATTAAGGCTAATTTATTAATAAGAATAGAGTGCTGAACTCTATCGAAGGCTGTGGCGAAATCAGTAAAGATTACGTCGACTTGTTTGCCTTTTTCCATTTCATTTTTGATATAATGAGAAAACAACGATAGGTTTGTGGATGTAGACTTTCCAATTACAAAACCATGCTGAAATTCAGATATAGAATTTCTAATGCCAGCAAAAATGTGTTTTTTAACAACAGCTTCAAATATTTTTGGGATTAAAGGCAACTTAGATATTGGTCTATAATTTGCAATATTTTGCCTAGAACCAGACTTATGTATGGGAACAATGATGGATTCTTTCCAGATATCTAAAAACTGACCAGTCATTAATGACTGATTATAAAGAAGTGTTAGCGGCTGAACTAAAGCAGGTGCACACATTTTTAAGAATAATGGTGGAATATTATCGGGCCCAATTCATTTGTTAATATTCAAAGCGGACAACTCAACAAAGACGTCATCCTCTGAGAGAACTAATGATCCCATATCAGTAATTGGATTGCCATTATAGAGAGAATAGTCACTGTTGCAATTAGACAGAAAATTCGATTGGAAGTAATCAGCAAAAAGATTTGCTATATCTTCCGTACTATTAGATGTTTTCTGCTCAAAAAACATGTTTTTTGGGAAACCTTTCGTATTCCTTTTTTAAGGTTTTAGATGAATTTTACTTTTATGCAATTCATTACACTAATTTATGCTTTGTCAAAATAAAAGGGATAACCTTAAAAGTTAAACTCTTAAAAAATTGTTCGTTAAACTGGAACAACTTTTGCTAATAAATGCTATGTCAAATAAAAAGTAGTAAAAAAGGCAATTTTGATTTTTTTTTTTTATAGCAAAAACAAATTTTATGTAATTTTTTGCGAAATTATTCAACAAATAATTCTCATTTTTCAGGTTGTCCTTATTAATTTGGCCACCCACTGTAGACCAAGCGTAAAAATAATCTATTTAACGAAGCCTACGAAAATAATTCGAAGAGTGCAACAAATAGAACATTTGATTTTTTTTTTTTTTTCATTAGCAAGGCAAGCATGTTTTGTGAGCTCTTATTGTTTGTTGTTACTGTTTAACGCGAGATAATGAGCACGAGAGTACAGCTTATTTCTCATTTTATGCGCTAAACACTAACAACAAAAAAGCTCACCAAACATGTCTGCCTAGCATAATCACAACATAAGCATTGTTGTACAAAGCAACAGAAATGTACAGCTGACAGCGTGATGATATCGCTAACAGAGTGATGATATTGCGAATCTATAGTTTTGCTCTCTGCCAAAAGGTGCTCAACGCGCCTAAGGAAGTTTTCGGTGAAAATAAAAAATCAATTTACATTATTAGAAATTAGAAACGGCTTATGTTCTCAAGAAGCTTTTCATGGCAGTTTTTACTCTCTGAGGTTTGCCATTGTCTGCATCTCTGCAGGTGACGGCCGAACAGAAAAATTAATTCAATTGATAAAACTTTCTGTGTCGGATGGAGGATTCGAACCTGAGTTCTCTGGCGTAAGAGTCACACACTCTACCCACTACGCCACGGCCGCCACACAAAATTATAGAAGTTTATGATTTATATAAAAGAGTTTAAAATTTTGGGGGTATTGAGGTATTATTTCTTGTATATTCTTTACCGGGTATCTAAGATTTTTGAGCATTGAAGCCATACTCGAAAAAGGTGCCTTCAAGTACAGGATTCTTAACCCTCCGTGTGGCTAGTGTAACGATATCGTCAAAGCCATTTTTTAACCCCTTCAAAAATAATTTTTGGCCAAAATTTTTTTTTTAAGGTTTTAGATAAACATTTCAATTAAAGGGGAAACAAAGTGTTTTGGCCAAAATGTCCACTCAGTTTTGCGCCAAAATTTTCGGAACAGCCGAAAACGAACATATTTTACATTTTTAGTCCAAAATTCATATCTCCGGCCCTAATTGATATTAAGGAAAAATATTCTAGGGACCAAAGCTTCATATATCTATATGTCTTCAAAAAAAAACCATCCCAGATTTGGTCCCGTTCCAAAAACTCTAATTTTTTTGCAACCTTAAAATGGGTTTTTTTCGAGTAAAAAAATTTAAAGAAATTAAAGGTTTTATTGGATAAACACCTCCCTAGGGGCATTTAATGTTAAAAAAAAAAAACATTTGGATATGTCGAACGAGCGATCCGTTCGTGTTTCTAATATCGATACTCGAACGGGTCGATAAGTAAGTAAAATTTGATCGTATATTTCGACTGATCTCTTACTTTCTCCTCCTTTAGGGTTTCAGCCTAAGCATGAAGTAATTTTTTCATGTTTTACTACTTTTTTTTACAATTAAATGTCAAACTAAAAAACACATGTTTTTTTTATAATAATTGTTTGTTGTGTACACACAAACACGTTTCTTCAACGTTATTGTAGGCAAAAAAATTTTCATTTGAAAAAAAACACAAATTTCGGACACTTTTGGTCACACTTGGTCACAAACACGTGTTTCTTATGTTGCATTCACTTGAGCATTAAAAAAGTAACAAATATGACAAAATTACTTCATTTGGAGCAAAAATAACAACATTTTTTGCTTACCAAAAATAGTAAAAAAAAAATCACGTCCTGTGGCTACTGTAACGATTTCGTAGTCGGTCCAACTTTGCACTCACAGTACGGACAAACGGCTAAACCAAAACTGACGCGGCTTGGAAGGTGTTCATACAAAGGTTCACAGTTTTTTTCACATTGCACATGTCTGAGATGCAGCTATGTCGTAAAAAGAAGAGTGACGATATCGTTACACTAGCCACACGAAGGGTTAAAGTTAATTAAAATAAAATAGCTTTATAAACAAAGTTAAGCTTTCCTTTGGTCAAATACTTTTTTTCATGGCTTAAGCAAAAATTTTTAATAGAAACAAGTCCTGATTTTAAAAGATATTTTGTATTATTTTTTGATACTTTCTGGACCGTATGGGAGCGTGTTTGAACACCGAAACTCCCTAACGTGACTACGGTCCTGATATAAGATATCTTTTGAATGACATTCTACGCGACCATATTGCGGGTCTTAAGGATTGTAGATCAAAACGAACTTAAGTATATCAATACGAAAGATATCAATGCTCCAAAATAGTCGAACAGGCGGTAATGGCTTTGTCAAATCTTCAGCTTTTGAGTCATAAAATAATGTTTAAATCCAAAACTTTACCGTTTTAAGTCACTGCCTTGAAACCAAATCAAAACTTAAATGCTCTTTGCATATAAACAACGATTACTTGGTTAACCGGATTCGTTCTTCTCTAATTCACTCTCACCATCCACTTGATTTATGACACAAACAAAAAAAAAAACACACTATTCTTAAGTCTAAAGTTTAAAAATTTCAATACTACAGCAACATCCTTCAGCTGAATGCATTCATACAATCAACAGCCACACTAGTCGGCGGCGCACTGCTATCAATCTGTAGAAATCTGAAAACATGAGGGAATATTAATCAAGCAAACAAACAAGCAGCATTGTTCGAAAAACGAAGATGCAGAAAGAACTTCCCTCAACATTCACACACACACACACACACACGCACACTGGCAATTTGCGTCACGCATTTTACAGCTTCACTTCATTGCTAACTCTAAACTTAGCAAAGCAAAAAGAAAAAATGAAGTGAAAGAAAATCAAGAATATCGATTGCCTTCGCATGCTTCGGCTGTTTGCCCCTTAGCACCAGCTCCTACTTTTACAATTCTTATTATCCTTGGAAAAATCTCTCTACATGTCGTCGTGCACATCCTTAGCACAGCTTTTATAGCCACTCTGATTGCTTTGCTTTTACCGCTCGATGCATGCAGCTGCTGTAGCTATGCTGCTCAATTGCCATTTAATTTCTTCGCATAAAGTAGTGAAAAATCACACACAATTTTTCATGGCTCCCAACTGCAGCTGCTCCCTACGGAATTTGCAGTAGTAATGTTTTGGCTGCTTCATATTGTCCTGAATTAAGAAATCAAACAAGTTTTTTTAGTGTTCCTTGCACGCTTTGCTTTTCGTGAGCTTAAGAACATTCAAAATTGCTTTGACACAAACGTGATGAGAAAATGCAATTCCCCCTGCCCTCCTGCAGGTGCTGGCAGCAGCATTAACACCCATTGAGTTCATCAGTTTTTAGGAAATTTACGCGTTTTTTTTTTATGGTACTTTTATATATTGGTTTATTTGCTTACCTCCTGACGATAGTTTTAATTTTGTTCTTTTATTGATGTATTTTGCAGTGATTTTATTGTAATTGAATATATTTATTTTTGTTACGCTTTTACTGGAAAAATCAGTTTCAGTGAAGTTGAGAACTGTTGTTCCGGGTTGTGTAATAAAATATTTTAATAAATAAAGCTGAATGTCACCTTGTCGATATGTACCCGAACTTCTCTTACATCGTTTGTCCGACAGCAACCAAATTTTCTGCATATAGTATATTCTTTGGTATAATAAGCACTATTTAGTCTAAAAGGATAAATGTAGGCGGTATCAGGCAAGAAGCATATATTTTTTGGTATAATGAGCAGTCCGTGCTCTAGAATTGTGGTCAGGATTAGCGAGGACTTAACCAAATTTTGCACATATATTTTTTGATATAATAAGTAGTCCATAGTCATGAGAAATGGACAGGATTAACCAAGGAGGTGTGTCACTTTAATTTTATCCAAACTCCAGTTTCTCCGACGTTTACCAAATTTTACACAAATTGTACGAGTATATTCTTTGGTATAATGAGTAGTCCGTAGTCTTGGAAAGTAGTGACATCAAAAGTAAATGCAACAAATTCCATAACGACGTTTATAAGGGAAAAAAATTAATTTTATAATGGATTTAAAGGGTGCATATTAATGGATAGTGTAACCTATGTCAGAGCTGACTTCAAACTAAATTCCTGGGCAAAGTTTTTATATTGCCTTTTCTAGGGAAAGTGTGCACAAAAAATTCAAGTGTAACAGACTAGACAAATTTCCAAAGAATTACTTGGTTTGGCAGGTAATTTGCACATGTGAGCTTAGAACAAAGATGTTTTTCACAACCGGCACTATAAATAGCAGCTTTTATATTAAAGTGCGTCTGAAAAAACCAAAACTGCTGCTTTTCAAGAGAATAATATACATTTCATATTGGGCTTCAATTAAGCAAAACCCAAGAAATTAATTAATCCAGCCAAAGATATCAAAAGTTTTTGCAAAAAAATGGAAAAAAGCCAGTATAGCAGTATAGCAACCTATACCAAAAAGTTCTCTCAAACGCTTTCTCAAAGTACCACTAAACTAAATTTTCAAAACCATTTTTTTTTTCCTACCCCCGTGCGTACTGCGTAAGGGGTATATTAACTTTATCATTCCGTTTGTAACGGCAATTAGAAGGCGTGGCAGGTATAGGAACTTTTTTTCAATACCATTATAATAATTTACGAAAAAAATGCTACCTTGTACGGATAATACATTTATTTATTTATTTAGACTTGTTCGCTTTTTTAAAATATAGATTTCAAAACATGTATATTATCGCTTATTATTGTCCAAATGGAATACATATCTTTATCGTATCAATGTTTTCTGAAACTCCTCGATACTCCTCGATTTTCAAATTCTATTCATATAAACGTAGATCAAAAAGTCATTCGAACTCTTCCTAAAAGTGTTTAATATATATTGAGGCCAATGAATGCACCAAGAAATTCGTTGCGACTTCAGTGAAAAATACCGGTATCAAGCATATCCAAAACTTGTGTGCAACAAATAGGCAGAGTTGCTTCAGTTTTCTCCAGTGTTAATTTAATGCTGCAAATATTTTCTCCTTGCCTCACTTAAGGTCAATTTCGATGCCGACTAAACATAATAAATACGAGTACGTGCAAATTTCTTCCATTGAAGTCCATTCCACACTCTAATTCCACACAAAAAAACTTTAATTTTTCAATACTTTACCCAACACTTTATAGCAATACTAACAACTACTAACTGCTCAGAGCTTAAATAAGAGCAATTTTTAGTCATAGATTGAATCAAAATTTCTGGCTTAATTTAATGCAATTCGTAAACACGTTCCAAACGAAGTGCAGTAACAACATTAAGCAATTCTTTCGCCAAATTCACGCGCTAAAAAACAGCTTAAATCAACAATAATATCTTAGAATGCGCAGATGCTGCTGTGGCTCATCACAATTCCACCAACGTGTGCTAGACTCAGCACCTTGCACGGTAGCTTTTCTATTACTTGCTATAGTCGGCCTGAAGCCAATAACGCTGAAGCTTTGTTTTTAAACATTTTTTCCAATTTTTTATGGCTTTACTAAATATATCAACATTTTTCATTTTTTACACATACACCCTACCTCTTCCTCTGATACACGCTTGCAATTTCTCTATTTCTCTATTTATTTGTTTGTGATGCATTTTTTTTTTAGTTTTTCTGTTTTTATCTTTTTTTTTTCTATTTCAGAATATCGCATGGATCCAAATATGTTGAACGAGGCAACGAAGCACGTCTAGTTATCGACAATGTAACTTATGACTATCAGGGCGAGTACGAGTGCCGGGCTACCAGTTATATTAATGGCCAAGAACGAGTTGCCACATCGGAGCCAATTTCGCTGCAAGTTGTGGGTAAGTGCAAAATGTACCACAATGTGTGTGTGTGTGTCTGATATCCCTATAGGAACAAACTAACTTGTTTTTAAAAACAACTAATTAAAAAACTAATTTAAAGTAAACTAGTATATGAACTACTTTGAATTATATTAAGGCGGCAACTACTCTGATTTTGACAAGTTTATATATATTTAACCATTTTATTTGATCAAATATTATTAACTTTAGGCCATCAGTAATAGTTTTTAATTGGTTATTTTAAAGTAATTAAAAAAATAATTTAAATATAACTAGTTTAACAAGTAGTTGAAAATATATGCAGGCGAAAGTCAATTGACTTATTTAGCGGACATCACCATACAAAATATGTTAGTTCGTTCTATGGAAAAAAGTCAGAGTTTCAACTAGTTGTGGTTGACAAAAATCTACTTTATCAACCACTTTTTAATTAGTTGATTTTCCTACAGGGATACTATATGTCTATATGTATGCGTGCATGCAAGGCTGCAAGAACGCTGTAGAAAGAATAGGGAAAAAATCAGGAATAGAGATCAAAACCACAACCGCAAAAAATGGCTGCACGCTGGCATGCTGCATCCAAAAGTGCTAAAAAATAAACAGCAGGCAGTATAAAAAAGAAAAACTTCTACTAAACTAAACAAGTGTAACAGATGCTAAACAAGCAAAACCACAAAATCTACCAAGCTGGCCGCAAAGACTGCACTGAGCGAAAATGAGGAAATCTTATTCGTTTACTGAATAACATTCAAATAGAACGATTTATAGAAAAGATGAATAGTAAAATCATGTAAATATAAGATTTTATTCGATGGCGTAAAAAAACTACTACATAGCTATGATAACAATATTACAACCAAATAACAGATTTAAACTTTAACATATGTGTGACATTCATAGGAGATCAAAGTTCTCAAAAAAATACACGGCATTTATATATTTTATACTTTATATATCACTAGCTTATACGTGGGCGATTTTTCAAACTATTTCAAACTATGGTTTGTATATACAGTGACTGCCGCTTGGATCAATAGACCAATATACCATACATACCAAGCGTGATATATCACTATCAAAGCATGTGCAATTTTCATGATTTCTAAAAAAGTGGGTGTAGGTAACTAAAGTGCGACTATGTACTATCATTTTTTGTGAACTTTCCATTTAATCATAATTATTCATTTTAGTCTTATACGCTCACAATCATCAAATATGTATGTTGTATAAAAATTTTTTTTTTTGTTTATTTTTTATTTTTTTATTTATTCTTATTAAGCTACCAAGCGCACATTGCTCCACCTAAAACAAACAACTTTTATTTGCCCCTTTGTTTAACACTACGCTCATTGTCCATTGCCCGTCTCCAAGTAGCATGACCATCATCACCAAATAGTCACCAAACACCATTCTGAGTTTTAAAGTTCTGTGATTTTTACTTCCAAAGCATTGAAACTCAGATTTGAATTTGGTATCAAAAATTTGGCTTATATGGGCGAAGCCACACCCCATTATCGAACGCCCGTCCAAGTTTTCTATTACAAAGACATCACCAAGTGGCAACTCCGTTCTGAGTTCCAATGTTCCGTAATTTTTACTACCAAAGCTATTCAATATCAAAAATTTGGCTTAAATGGGCGGAACCACACCATCTTGTCCAATGCCCTTCCAAGTTTTCTATTATGAAGGCATCACGAAGTGGTTACTCCATTCTGAGTTCCAATGTTCTGTGATTCTTACTCCAAAGCTATTCGATATCAAAATTGTAGCTTATATGGGCGGAGCCACACCATCTTGTTCAATGTCCTTTCAAGTTTTCTATTAAAAAGGCATCATTAAGTGGTAACTCTATTCTAAGTTTCAATGTTCAGTAATTTTTACTACCAAAGCAATTCAATATCAAAAATTTGGCTTAAATTGGCGGGGCCACACCCACTTATTCAATGTTCGTTCAAGTTTTCTAAAGGGTCCGCCAAATAAAATGCAAAAAAAAAACTACTGAATATTTTCTCAAATTTCTTTTTTCATCCGGTTAATAATGGAAAATAATTTCATTCAAATGGCTGCCTCGGCTGGCCATGCAGTAGCCTACACAATCGGTCCAATTTTTAAGCACATTATCGATTGTGTGCATCTGTATTTCACCAATGGCTTCACGAATATTGTCCTTTAAAGCGTCAATTGTCTCTGGCTTGTCGGCGTAACACTTATCTTTGAGGGCACTCCACAAATAATAGTCCAACGGTGTCAAATCGCAGCTCCGAGGTGGCCAAACGACATCAGCTCTGCGGCTGATAATGCGATCTTCAAAAACAGGGCGCAAAACATCGACTGTAGCTTCGGCTGTGTGGCACGTAGCGCCGTCCTGTTGAAACCAATATCCTCCTCTTCAATTTTTGTGAACAAAAATTCGTTCAACATGGCCCGATAACGATGGCCATTGACTGTAACGGCCACTCCTTGCTCACTTTCGAAGAAAAATGGCCCAATTATGCCTCTGGACCAAAATCCGCACCAAACAGTGACTCGTTTTGGGTGCATCGGCTTTTCAATGTATGCGTGCGGGTTTTCTGTGCCCCAAATGCGACAATTTTGCTTGTTTACATACCCGCCAAGATCAAAATGAGCTTCATCTGAAAAGATGATTTTTTTGGCAAAATCGGCATCTTCTGTAAGTCGATCGCAGGCCCACTCAGCGAAGCAAAAACGCATTGGATGGTCAGTTGGCTTCAACTCCTGAACCAATTGGACTTTGTATGGCGTCATACCAAGGTCTGTAGGCAAAATTCGTCTCAATGATGTCTCCGAAATGTTTAATTGTTGAGAACGACGGTGAATTGATGTTGATGCCGCTTCACGCACACTTTCTGCCACAGCAGCAATATTCTCGGGTGTACGCACTGTTTTTGGCTTTTCACGCTTTGGTTTATCGATGAGGATGCCAGTTTCTTTCACTTTTTTCACAAGATAACGAGCATACGGAGCTGACGGTGCTTCTGTTCTTCCAAAATCCGTACGCAATTTTCGCACACATTCTGCAACATTACCATGATTTTCAAAGTAATGTCGCAATATTTCCCAGCGTTGTTCAAGCGTATACACAACCATATTCGTTCAGCGGAAGGATAAAACTAATTATCTGTCAGATCAGACATGTGCTAAGTGTTACCATTCAAAAATTTAGCTTATATGGGCGGAGCCACACCCACTTGTTCAATATTCGTTTAAGTTTTCTATTAGAAAGGCAACAGCAATTGGTAACTCTATTCTGAATTTCAATATTCTGTGAATCTTATTTCCAAAGCTATTCGATATTAAAAACCAAGCTTATATAAGCGGGCCACACCCCCTTGTCCAATGCCCGTTTTAGTTTTCTTTTAGAAAGACATCACCAAGTGGTAACTCCAGTCTGAGTTTCAATGTTCTGTGACTTTTACTTCCAAAGCTATTCGATATCAAAAATTAGGCTTATATGGGCGGAGCCACACCCCCTTGTACAATGCTCGTCCAAGTTTTTCATAAAAAGGACACCACCAAGTGGTAACTCCATTTTGAGTTTCAATGTTCTGTGACTTTTGCTTCCAAAGCTATGCGATATCAAAAATTTGGCTTATATTGGCGAAGCCACACCTCCTTGTACAGTGCCCATCCAATTTTTTCATAAAGGGAACGTCACCAAGTGCTAACTCCATTCTGAATATCAATGTTCTGTGACTGTTACTGCCGTAGCTATTCTGTATTGAAAATTTTACTTGTATGGGCGAAGCCACGCCCGTTTTGCATAGGAGGTTAACAAGTACTTTACAGCCTCTTCTCATACCAACCAAATATACAAAAAAAGATTCATTAAAATCGGTCAAGCCGTTTCGGAGAAGTTCGGCCACAAACATCGTGATACGAGATTTTTATATAAAGGGTGATTTTTTAAGAGCTTGATAACTTTTTTTTTAAAAAAAACGCATAAAATTTGCAAAATCTCATCGGTTCTTTATTTGAAACGTTAGATTGGTCCATGACATTTACTTTTTGAAGATAATTTCATTTAAATGTTGACCGCGGCTGCGTCTTAGGTGGTCCATTCGGAAAGTCCAATTTTGGGCAACTTTTTCGAGCATTTCGGCCGGAATAGCCCGAATTTCTTCGGAAATGTTGTCTTCCAAAGCTGGAATAGTTGCTGGCTTATTTCTGTAGACTTTAGACTTGACGTAGCCCCACAAAAAATAGTCTAAAGGCGTCAAATCGCATGATCTTGGTGGCCAACTTACCGGTCCATTTCTTGAGATTAATTGTTCTCCGAAGTTTTCCCTCAAAATGGCCATAGAATCGCGAGCTGTGTGGAATGTAGCGCCATCTTGTTGAAACCACATGTCAACCAAGTTCAGTTCTTCCATTTTTGGCAACAAAAAGTTGGCCATTTTGAGGGAAAACTTCGGAGAACAATTAATCTCAAGAAATGGACCGGTAAGTTGGCCACCAAGATCATGCGATTTGACGCCTTTAGACTATTTTTTGTGGGGCTACGTCAAGTCTAAAGTCTACAGAAATAAGCCAGCAACTATTCCAGCTTTGGAAGACAACATTTCCGAAGAAATTCGGGCTATTCCGGCCGAAATGCTCGAAAAAGTTGCCCAAAATTGGACTTTCCGAATGGACCACCTAAGACGCAGCCGCGGTCAACATTTAAATGAAATTATCTTCAAAAAGTAAATGTCATGGACCAATCTAACGTTTCAAATAAAGAACCGATGAGATTTTGCAAATTTTATGCGTTTTTTTTAAAAAAAAAGTTATCAAGCTCTTAAAAAATCACCCTTTATTAGATTATATGTGGCGGCCATGGCATACTGGCTAAGGAGCGTGGCTGGTAGGCGGTAGAACCCAGGTTCGAATATCATCCGACACAGAATGTTTTCTCAGTTGAATCAATTTTTCTGTTCGGTCATCACCTCTGTGCAGACAATGACAAACCTCTGATAGTAAAAACTGCCATGCAAAGCTTCTTAGAACACAAGCCGTTCGGAGTCGGCATAAAAGCCTATAGGGCCACTTTAAGATCATTTGTGTTGAAGCATTTGACAACACGCACAATACAATTGATCATAAGATGCTCGGACAAAGTCCTTTTTAAGGGCTGAAATGACCAATTCGTTTTTTTTTATGTCATTATATGTTAATATTCATTTTAATATCCAAGTCATGAATATTTGACTTTTTAGGGTTGCACTCTCAAGCCTCTCCACCTCATACCTTTTGGTTCTTGCCTCACTTGAACATTCTAGAAGATTCCAATCACACAAATGAAATCTTAAAAAAAATTCGAGCATTCCCTAGTTAATAGCGAAAACTGAGTTCATTGAATTAGATGATCCACGAGATCATTTTAGATGAGCTTAAACAGCGGTGAACTCCCTATTTTATGTTTGAAAACATACAAAGTAGTGATATTGGCTTTTGCAAAAATTATTGAAATGCTATATATAGCAAAAAATCAAAATGAAATTTAAAAATACTTCTGAACAGATACAAGAAAACTGGGATACTCTTAACTGGGATGGGTTTTTTCTATGCAGCCCATCTTTCAAAATATAATGAATTTCTTATGTCTGCAAGCATGTGTCGAACGCACAGTGTGATATAATCTCAATCTGGCGGGTCAAAATAAAAATAAAAAAATTACAAAACATAAATTTTTTTCTCTCTATTATATAGCATATAAATATTCAAAGCCATATCAAAAATTCAGATTGATTTGTGAGCAGTTATAATTAGAACGACAGTCGAAAAACTATTTTTCTGTTTTTTCAGTAATTTCACAGCATCAAGTAAGCAGTTTTTGTAATAAATGTATTGATCATGCAAAGGCGTGTACATTAATATTCAATAAAATATGTAGCTTAGTACACAAAATCTATATTAAAGTTATAGATTGGAATTAAAGCAAAAAATTAAAATAAATTAGATTACAATTTGTTAGTCTGCCCAAAAATTTAACCAGAATTTAAAATTTAGATTACATTTTTTATTAAGTTTGAGTCGCGTAAATAATACATATAAAAATTGAGCTGCAATTTTTGCAAATTTTGAAATAAAGGCTGAAGTGGAGTGATGTGTAACACGTTTTTATTTGCTCCAATAAAAGTGCTTAGAAATTGAATTTTTGATTGGTTTTTGAGGCCTATCCTTTGCAGAAGAACCAATTCGATGTAAGTGTTTTCATGGCTGTTGAATATTTTGAGAAATGGATGAAGTAGAATAAAAATTTCATATATGATTTTTTTTGGTTTTTTTTTTTCAAAACGGTAGGGCGATTTGTAACACCAACAAAATGTTGTTTTAAAGATCAGGAACTTTAATTTTTTTTATGTCTATTTTGACTTTATATGTTTAGTAAAAGTATTATGATAATAACTTAATGAAATAATATCAAATCTCGTAAATATATCTGATTCTCAATGCACACACACACATATACGTTTAAATTCAAAAATTTATCGCTAACTTCAATAGAATATATTAATTGGAAAAACAAAATACATTTCAAATATGAACTGACTATTCGTATATCCATATCGAAGTGACAATTCTCACAAATAAATGGCTCACAAAAAATAAAAAAGGCGCTTGCATTTGTTGCATTCAAGTGAATTTTTTGTGATTTAAATGTTTTCGCAAAAAATCGTAACAAATCATGCAAAAATCACGATCGTCTTTGGATGACAAATAACAGCGCCAGTTTTGCGGCCGAGCACCAGCAGCTTTCTTTGTCGTTTGTTTGGCTTTCGTTACCATATTTTTGTTTTTTTTTTTTTCCACCTCCTGCAACTGTAAGCGTTTCTGTGACATTGGTAGAACACAGGTTTTCATTGACTTTCTACCACGACTGGTATTTGATTGCATTTCAGAGTTTGACGTTGTTGCCTCTTTAATAGCAATTATAATGTGAATGATGTGTTACACATCACCCCAATGTAAGTCACTTTTGTCTCATTGATGGAATTTAAGCACAACGTGAAAAAATGTAAAATTTTTTGTTATACTTAAAGATATTAAACAATACTACATTTTACATCTACTCACTTCTAAAATCTGAAGAAAATTTTATTCGAAATGCTAAATTTTGTAAATTTAAAAAACAACTTTGTAACATAAAATTAAAAATAAAACGAAAATTAAAAATATTAAAAACAAAGATTAAAATTTATTTGTTGTCTAAAGAAACATATCGCAGTTGTTCATTCACTCATATGTTAACATTTTGTACGAAAAATCGCCGTGTTACACATCACCTTACTTAATATCTTAAAAACTCTACGATGTTCTACAAACTGACAATACCCCATGATTTTTAAGTAAATTTTGTGTTTCATGGTTCAAAATTTTAAAAAATTAGATTATATATTCTAGAGTGTATTTTACAGTACAGCCAATTTTATAAAAATTTAGAATTTTTTCCTGATAGTTCAGTCAAACTTCATACAGTAGAACGGTGTAAATTGCGACGATGTTTACAAAATTTTCACCAAGCATCTCGGAAGATAGACTGCTATATGTCTTAGACATACACCCTACGGGGAAAAGAACTGGTTTTGAACCTATCACGTAATAGGTCCCCAAGAGGTAGGGGCCTGTCCCAATTCTTCCACCAACATATGAAACCGACCGTCACTTTTACATGGCGTTGTCATTGACAGGGACCAATTGCCACCTGCTGCATCACCTTGGACCGGTCCAGTAACCGGTCAAGAAGAGTAGATTGGAAACCTGTTATGACAGAAACGGAACCTACCATGTGACCCAATTCTGCCACCAACATATGAAACCGACTGGTTACTTTTACATGGCGTTGTTATTGACAGAGACCAATTGCCACCTGCTGCATCACCTAAAACCTGTCCAGTGATCGGCCTAGAAAAACAGATGTGTGACCTAACCTACTGAGATTCAACCCACAACTTTTCATATTTTTTATTATACTTTATAATTTTTTTATATATCAAGGGCCTATATTCATTTTCCTCTATCTGCAAAAGTACAAGTTTTTAGGAGAGCGAAAAAACCGTTTCATCTTCTTATTTAACAACTTTTGAACAATCAATCCTCTACAATGTTGTTCAAAGGTGTCCACGGACCACTGTGCATACAATTTTTTTTTAAATTTTGCGCTAGTTTGCGCTAGATATGGCAGATAGTGGTACAGAAAAAAAAAGTTTCTATAAATGCAGATGCTGTTTTTATTGTTGATAGTTTTTTTTTTTTTTTTAACAATTTTCGTATTTAACATGAAAAGAAAAGTTAAAAGTCAAAGATACTGATATTTTTACATGGGAATCTCAAGTAAAGTTTATGTTATTTTTTTTTTTTTTTTTTTTTTTTTTTTTGTCATAAAAATTATGATATTCGGTTGGAATTTCAGCTTTAAGTTCCTGTAGATGTTGCCACTTGTTCGATGCGATTGAAAATTGACTTGTATGCAACTGGGCAGGTGTCGTATGTGTTTTCAAAAATCAATCAATCCGAATACAGAACATTTACCTACCACAAATTTTGATGCCCATTTTCATAAAATCAAACATTCTTGGTATCAACTGCATTCAAAGGAAACGAGCTTAGCTAACAAAATTAAAAATCCTTCCCAAAGTCCTTTGTTATTTACGTGGAGTCCATAAAAGACCATATAAAATAAGAGCTGCACTACACTCTACAACATTTGCGCTAGTATAACTGAACATTTATTTGTCAACATAAGATAATATTTCAAAATAAAAAAAGCTTCATAGAGTTTTTCAAAACTACTTGTTTTTAATGCAGAAGATAGAGTTATATGCCGTAAGTAAAAAATAAGTTTGTAGATAGAGGATCAGTTTAATTGATTAAAATAAGGTGTTAGGATTGGTTTTTATAAGTTTTATTTAACTTGCTTCGTTCGTATAAATGTATATATGTATTAGAGCCCTGCATAAGTATGCTTTTTCGCCTCCCTGAATATATTCTCTTGCTATAGAATAAACAATTTCCTCTATACCTTTTCAGCTTTGCTCATACCTGATCTTACACTCTATTTGTTTTATTTAGGTATAAGAAACAAAGAGAATAAGAGCACGATGCTTTACTAACAACATCAGGTAGCAAATAAAGCAATTAAAAATAACAAAAATATCAGTGCTCATACCCTGAATATTTAGCGAATATTTTTTTATTCGTTCGTTCGTAGAACGAAAAGTATGTTTTTTGTATTGGTACCCAAAAAAGTGTGGTAGATAGGGTGTAGGTGTGTTCGGGAGAAATGTTGAGGGGCAAAAAATAATAGGACCATTTCATGTATTTCACCCCTCTAGGAGTTCAGCTACGGCCGATATAAACCATTTTCGACAGCTTTTGTGTTTATTGTATGGGGAGCCAAAGAAGGGTGGTAGATAGGGGTAGGTGTGTTCGGGAGAAATGTAGAGGAACAAAAAATAATAGGACCAGCTCATATATTTGACCCCTCTAGGAGATCAGCTACGGCCGAAATAAACTATTTTCGACAGCTTTTGTGTTTTTTGTATCAAAGGTAGCGAATAAGCAACAAAAAAATAACACAAATATGCATTAAGAATAACATAAAGCTTATTGCGGGGAAAAACTAACATACCTGATTCTTGCAGCAGATTCCTGAGTATTCATATAGTTTATTAAGTACTCAGAGAAATAACTAAAGCAACGCACATATAGCAAGCACACCTCAGTGCAAAAGTGTATGAAAAGAGAACAGAGAACAAATAAAAAGTTATTCTCTTGCGCTACATACCCTGTTGCTACACGGCCTGTTGTTTACATTTATTCGCTTGCAGCCTTGCTTGCCGTGACTGCAACAGCAGAGAATCAGGGTATATTCAGTTGATCAATATATTCATGCAGGGCTATAATATGTATGTATGTCCGCAAATCTTGCAAACAATTTTTCGACAGCTTGTGGGTCTCCGATTAAGCTGAAATTTAGCATACATATGTAAGCCCGGTGGCAATGCAATATTATGAAAAAAGTGTTTGCCACACCCCCTTACTAGGCCCCTACTAGGGCCCTACTAGGCCGATTCAGATGAAATTTTGGTAGTAAATTTCCTTCAAGTAGAAAATGGGGCTTAAGAAACAATTTGACCACACCCCTTTCACCACCCACAAATTAATATATCTCGAAAACTACCGGGCTGTTTCAGCTGAAATTTTGGCAGTAAATGTCCTTCAAGTTCTGCATAGGTTAGAAAAAAAATGCCGAAAACTACTAGGCCGATTCAGTTGAAAATTTGGCAGGACACTTGCATCAAGTAGGAGATAGGGGCTTAAATTTGGCCACACCACCTATTATCGCCCACAAATCAATAAAAATGCTATATCATAATAAAGTATATAATGCAATAAATAATGTAAATGGTATAAATAATGTTAATATGTACTGTTAAGGTTAATGATCTAAAAAATTAAAATGCTCTTTGTAAGGCTTTCAAAATAAAATATGTTCATAATAAACTTTTAAGACTAAAAAGTAAAAATAAAAGGAAATATAAAAAAAAAAATTTTAAAAAATAAGCTTTTATTTAAAACCAAAACGTGAACTAAAAAGAAAAACATAAAAATTTCAGTGACATTAGATCTACATTTTGAAAATTTCTTAATTTATATACGTCCCTATAACTTACCTATTTACGTACGCTTTTATTATGATGATGGGTAACCCAAAGAGAGGTTCTTCTGAATCTAGAATATACCTACTACATACATATATGACCGACTATTTCTGAAATAAAGCCTTTGGAAGCAAATTCTGGCAGATATTTTGAAAAATCTTGTGGAATCGCTACCTAAACGCCTTCAAAAAGTAATAGAAGCTAATGGCGATTACATTTTTTATTGAATTGTAAAGTTTTTGTATTAATTTTTCTCATCTTTAAGTTTAGTTTTGCGTAAAATTGAACTGTCAAAATAATTATGCCTTCTTTGAAATTAGTTTTTTTTAATATGTTATCCCTATTTTACTTTAACAAAAAATATACACATTTTTGGTAACATTTTCAGCAAATAAAAATATATAAATTTGGGTTTTCTCAAACTATTTCAAAAAATCAAAATATTTGCATTTTCTGTTCGTCAAAATAATTATGTCGACCACTGTACGTACCCCTCACAAATACCGTGTGCTAATGAAAATTGGTTTTTTTTTTAAAAAAAAAAGTGAATACACCAAAAAAATACATAAGAGCGCAAATATTTAATCCATGGTTCAAATGCAAATTACAGTATTTCAATATTACATAAAACACAAAAAATCAATATCACAGCACAAAATGAAATTTATTTGTTTCTTTTTAGTTCACGTTTTGGTTTTAAATAAAAGCTTATTTTTAAAAATTTTTTTTTTAATATTTTTTTTTCGCTTTAATATTAATACCATAGATGTAACCGAGGCCAGCCATTATTTTGGCATTAAAAAAAAAAAATGCCCAAAGTGCAGATAGAGGAAAATGTATGTAGACCCTCGATATTTTTTATATATTTTTAATTTTCACACAATACGAATACAGCTTTGAGTTTTAATAGATTTGTCTCCGCTTGAATCATTCAAAATTGATCCTGTGCTGAATAAAGTTAGATCTGTTCTGTAACAGGCACAAAAACCCTGTTGCGTGACGAGTTATATCAGACCTATCCTGTGATAGGTGTTCATTGGAGCTGTCATGGGACCAGTCATATAAGGGCAATTGACTCTGCTTTCTCCGCAGGGTTATTACATTGCTGGGAGTTCCACTTTTCATATTCAAGTTTAATTTTAATTTCAGTGTATTCGTAGTGCAAAGGATAAAAAAATACCAAAATAATAATGAAAAATTAACTCTGTGATATAAAATAAACGAAAATATTTATGAAAAAAAAAACGAAAAAAAAAAAACATTGCAAGAGCAAATGTTGATAACCTCAAAACAATGCCAAAATTTACTATTCTACACTTTAACACAACGGCACACAAACATATGCAAACACACATACTTACATCCACTCTGAAGCTGTTGCCAGCGCATACAGAGACATAACTCAATGTCGACTCCACTAACCGAATTTTGCAAAAACATTTGTGTTTATTATACAAGCCTTTTGTTGCTGATGTTGTTGTGGATGTTGTTGCTATACACTGATGTCCTAACAAAATAAATTTTACACTCAACTGACCATGTAACCCATACAAAGCAGCAACCTACAACCTACAATCTACTCATCCATGGACCAAGAGTAGACTCTGTCCAGCGCAGTTGTTGTAGATATAGTGCTGGTTCATAAAACAACAAAACCGCAGAGTGGAAAAAAACAATAATAAGAAAACATACAAACTAAAAAAAAAAAAAAAAACAAACACTAACTCACCCATACAAACTAAGAGAAAAAAAAATGGCTTTCCCAAAAAAATGCATATAAAAAAACTACTAGTAATACTAGTAGAAACAGTCTTACCGCAGTTTGCGTTGAATACAAACCTTGCACAACATTGCAGGCTAACAATGCTGCATAAAATATGCAGCCCACAAATGCTTCACCCAGACCCTCCACAAATAAAAATAATACTGTATGAACCATACTGCGGAGCTATAAGAGAAAGAGTGGTGGCTACTCGCTCCTCTTTTCGGCATACTAAAAATGCGAATTTTAAGTCTACATCTGCAGCAACATAGTTTGTTACCTTTGTTCCTTCAGGGGCTGCTGTGATAAATTATCCTTTGTCATTGAACTGCAACAAGCGTCGAGACAGGACTTAGATTTAAGTGAGTTTTTTTTTTCATTATTCTTCCTTTTTTAATAAACCTCAAACATTTTCATACATTTTTCGAACACTAAAAAAAACATATAAAACATGTATAAACGTTTAGCTTCAGGCAGCTGCGTTAACTCTACTTCGGAGACTTACTCGTTACCAAAAAACGACGGATTTTGCAGAGTTTAAGCTTAGCAAGCTCACAAAAATATACAACTTAGTGCAGAACATGAAGTTTGGTCGAAATTCATAACCAACAAAAAGTTTTAAATTGCAATTTTCTGGAAGATTGCATTTAAAATAATTTACCTTGTATGTAATCAGGCACGAAGTTGATGGGAAGTCAACTTAAAGCTAATTGAAAATATCATAGAGAAAAGCTATATAAAGGAAGCTGACCGACCAGCAATGTGTGTTGAGGGAAATCGTGAAAGAAGATACACTGCACAAAATGCTGGCAAAAAGAAAGCTTATAGAAATATTATCAAAAATGTAGCTCATTAAATAGATAAAGAAGGATGAGTGAAAAAATTAAATACAAATGCGGCAAGAACACCGAAACAAAACTTTTTTTATCTGATCATAGAGGAAAATAGTTCAGAAAATTATTGTACACCTTCTGCAGTAATCACCAAAATAATATAAGTAGATCTATTTTAAGGAAGCCGCCATATGTTAACATACCTGATCAGTTGAGTGAACCTTTAAGCATGAGGACTTTAAATTTAAAGCAGACTGCCTTGGCAAAAGTAGAGCAACTCGACCTTTTTGCGACCCCGAACCATTATGTAGTGTCGCTAAAAGCTACTTTGAGGAAAAGGTTAGGATCTGGAACATAATAAATTTCGGTGCCAGTGGAGCAATACTAATGGACAGAGGCAAGCTAAGAAATTTCTAACCCTCAGTAGAGCGAAATCGAAAAACTTACTCTTACTTACTTACTTACTTAGGTGGCCGTAACAACCCGTGTTCGGGTTTCGGCCGACCTCATCAGCTCTCGCCAGGCGCCTCTGCTTTGCGCGCGCCTTCTCCAATCGGATACACCAAGTGCGGTAAGGGCTTCCTCGGCCTGGTCCATCCATCGGAGGCATGGTCTCCCTCGTCGTCGTTGACCAGCGACCTTTGCCTCGAGCACCTTTTTCGCTAGAGCTTCGTCGTCCATACGATGGACATGACCCAGCCAGCGTAGTCGCTGCACAATTATACGCCGAACTACGTCAATGTCTTCGTAGAGCTCATACAGCTAGTGGTTCATGCGAAATCGAAAAACTTACTCAAGCTAACCAAATCAGACCTAAGAATTCTAAGAACTTATTTTACAGGTTACTGTTTACTTAGATACCATCTCAAAAAGATGGGCCTATCTAATTGAAATATCTGCAGACTCTGCGTGGAGGAGGAAGAAACTCCAGAGCACATTCTATGTGAATGTCAGGCAATCTGCAGCTTAAGAGTTCTTCACTTTGGCGGGGCATCAGGAAAGTTAAATTAAGGCAATGCACAAGAGATCCAATGCGTCAGGGTGCACATGGGCCCACTGCAAGCAACAACAACAACAACTTATTCAGTTATCTTGAAGCAAGAAATAGCATTTTCGTACTCGCGCTGTCCAAGATATCTATTCGAACAGAAGCATGAACCTTGTTATTTCAAACTCCTACGGTCTAGCCGATTGTTTTTTGTCAGTGCCATAAGACATCGAATTCACTTCCAAACAACATTAAAACTATTTCAATCTTGACAATGAAATTTGTAAAAATCGGATGAAAACCACGCCTACCTCCCATACAAAGTGGCCTTTGTGTTAACGTAAATTCTCTTCAAAATCTACAGAAATTAAGGAAAAGTCTTGAAATTTTGCACATGAGCTTTGATAATTGATATAAACCATCTCTAATTTGCCAAAATCTGATGAAAACCACGCCTACTTCTCATACAAAGTGACTTTATTTTAAATTAATATCTCAGAAATCCACAACAGTTAAAGAAATATCTTGAAATTTTGCACATGAGCTTTGGTATGTAACATGAACCATATCTATGATATTCGGCAAAATCGGATGAAAACCACGCCTACCTCCCATACAAAGTGACGTCATCAAAATAGGAAAACTTTCGTAAATACATAAAACTGAATGTTATCGTGTCTGTCGCGGCTAAAGACTTCGAAAATACTTGAATTCGGTCGCGGGGAGTATTTTAGTTTCGGTACTCTACCAAAGCTCCATTTCTTACTAAAGGGTGGTTAAATTTTAAGAGACGATGTTGATTTTGAATAAAACACAAAATATTTAGGAAGTTATTGTCATTTCTTTTTATTATGATAATATTGGTATGGTTCAATTATGTATGGAGCAAAATATTGGCCAAATGGCCGCCGCGACCTCGGCGGCACACCTATATCCGATGGTCCAAATTTTCGATGACGCTGAAGCATAAGTGAGGTTCTATGCCGTTAATGTGCCGAATTATCTCATCCTTTAGCTCTTGAATTGTTGCTGGCTTATCGACGTACACTTTTTCTCTCAAAGAACCCCGAAGAAAGAAGTCCAACGGTATCAAATCACATGATCTTGGCGACCAATTGACATCGCCACCACGTAAGATAACACGGCCCTTGAATTTGTTGCGCAAAAGAGCCATTGTTTCGTTAGCTGTGTGGCAAGTGGCACCGTCCTGTTGAAACCACATATCGTCCACATTCATATCTTCCAATTCGGGCCATAAAAAGTTTGTTATCATCTCACGATAGCGAACACCATTCACAGTAACTGCCTGACGGCTCTTCGCGAACAGCAGCAATATTTTCTGCAGTACGAGCTGTGCGAGCATGCACTGGTGTTTTCACATCTCCTACAGACCCGGTTTGCTCAAATTTTTGCACGATTTTTCCGATTGGACGGCTAAATTGACCGAAAAAATCACGAAGTGCGCGATATGCATTTTGATTTGAACGCCCATTTTCATAATAAGCCTGAATAACTTTAACGCGTTGCTCGATTGTGTATCTTTCCATGGTTCAAATTGAGTTAGTCTGAAATTGAGAAATGTCAAATGAAATGCAGAAAAAACTTGACGTTTAGGTGTGGTTCACATTCAATATCGGCCCTTAAAATTTTACCACCCTTTTCTTAGTTAGTTTCTTTTTAATTTAAATCTATCTAAATGATGATGAAATGATTTTTATTAGTTTTGAGTCAGCTCTTTTTTAATTTTGTTAAATTGTCAAACAACTTAATTGTGTTCAGATCTCTCAATACTTTTGAATTTTTTTATAATGAATTTTTTTTTTGAATGTTTTTATAATGACTCTAAGATTAGACTCTAAAAATTTTTCTAAGAATTTATCTAAGAATTAATCTAAGGTTAGACTCTAAGAATTAAATAAATAATAAAATCAAATAATAAAAGACTAATTGTTCGGAGGTTTGGTGTTTTGGTTTAACATGTGTGCTTCTGTCCGTTTTGGGTATAAAAAATACTTACATGTCGCCAAAGTTTAAGGATGTGGTGCAGGTCTAAGCATATTTGGTATATCATCATGAGCCATTGATTTATGGTGTCATAAATTTTCTGAATTTCATTGGGGGCTATGCCGTCTGGTCCTGGTTTGAAACTTTTAATTGCCACTTCAACTTCGATTATGAATGTCGATTATGAAGTTCGATTATGAAAAATTCTTAGAAATTTTTGATAGAGGTTAGATGTTTTTCCTTAATTGGAGCATTGCTTACCTTTGAACAACAAGGGAAATGAGCTTTTCAATCCAAATATGGGAAACTCTGCACTGATGGTGGTTCACGTTCCGTCTTCTTTTGTCAAGAAGTTCGGGTTAGAGGGGCTTGTTGCTAGTATTTTCTGAAGCCTTGACACTTCTGAGATTTGTGATATTTTTTCATAGAAGGGCCTCTAGGACTGTCGTTGTGCTTCTTGCAATTCTTTCTTTTGTTCTTTAAGAGCCATTTTGAAGTTTATACACGTATCGGTGCTCGTATTTCGGAGGTCTTCAAGTCCGGTCTTCGACCAAGATGGCTTTTGCTTCCCATATGGTGCTTTAAGTGGACAGGGAATTTTTTTTTTTTTTTCTTAAGGAAAACCGCTATTTGAAGGGCTTCCAAAATTTAACCTTCAAATACAAACACTGAAAAGATTCAAAATTTTATATTTATATTAAAATAAAACACTCTTTATTATCTTTCTAAAGATACCTTATAATTTAAAATCAAGCTAGTCTGGATTGATATATGATTTTTTAAATATAGGAGAATTTCACTTTTTCCTTCATTTTAACCAAATTAGAATGGAACGTAAAAATTTAAGAAACTTAAAATATTTATGCTCAAATAAGTTTTTTTCTTAAATTTTTAGAATATTTATTTCTGAAATCTGAAGTGGTGGATAGGTTTAATAACATTGTTGTTGTGGCAACCTGTTGCTTCATGAAATAACTTGGCATAAAGCTCACAAGTGTAATTCTTAAAAATGAATTTTTTTAAGAATTGCTAAAAACTAAATATAAATTAAAAAATGCCACAATTTATTTTTCATGTAAAAACTGGTACGAGCCCGACCTTAAAAAAATAAGATGAGTCATCTTTTTTTCAAAAAAACTTCTCACGCCATTTATGGTTTAATACCAACGAATTGTTGGTGACAAAAAATGGAATCGTGAAATGAAGTAAACAAAGAGCGCAACAACAAGTCTTTGCAGAATTAATGTAGTAAATTTTTTGAACCTTTGCTTTGTGCTAAGAAGTAGAAAAATATTGCTTTTTAAATTGGAAAGCACACAACTGCAATTCCGCTTTGGTTTTAGCAGAAGGTGTGCTTATAAGATTTTCAAAGTTAATGGACTGCATGAGCCAGAGAAGATTACTGATGAGTTGGTGTAGTGACCAACGAAACAGCTGTCTAGTCTGCTGGTGGTTGTTCTGTAAAGAACATTGTTGTTGTGGCAACCTGTTGCTTCATGAAATTACTTGGCTTAAAGCTCACAAGTGTAATTCTTAAAAATTTTTTTTGTAAGAATTGCTAAAAACTAAATATTAATATCGAATGGCTGATTAGATGATGACCTAACCCGCTCCAAAAGCAGCTATAAGGTCCGAAACAGAACAGAACTGCCAGATGATGGAATTTTCCCCGTTTTACGGGATTTTTCGAATAAGATGGGATGACAGGGAAAACGGGGAAAATTAAGAGCTAGTTATAATCCAAATTTTAAATTTTTTTAAAACATCTTGTCGAAACAAAATATATTATCCTCATTTCTTATTAATTTAAGTAGGTTTGACTTCCTAGATGATAAATAAGCCATTAAATTTTTAATTTCATGCATGTAGAACCGATTTGTTTGAAAAAATAAATTATCATTGGTTAAAAAATACCAGCTTTTCTCACACAAATCTTCTCAATCGAAATCTAAACCATCTTAATATGAAATAAAGATCTTTAAGAAATATTTTTGGTTTTACGAATCTAATATCAGAAAAATTCCAGGAACTTCGCACAAGTGCTTATAATACTTTGATTCTGAAGCTAAGTTTAATAAAAATAATTCCGATTTTTTCTGTGCCCTTCCTCTCTTAGTCACTTAGTCACTAAAACACAAGTCACTAAATTGTTACCAATCGGGGAGATGGCAAAAAGTAACACCATTTTTTCCATCACTACTGAATTGAATTTTCATTCAAACTTTTATAAAACTTCTAACTACAAAGTTAGGGGTTCTCAGATATTTATATAATATATATTTTTTATTTATATAGTAATATTAAAATGCTCAATTTGTTTTATAACGCCTGTTTTTCACTAGATCAGTTTTCAATTAAAAATGTTGGCTGACATTTTGTGTCATTTTCTGCCCAAAAAATGACTTTAATCTATATTTTGTTTCACTGCTGGTGAAATATATAAAATATTTTCAAATTTATTGATGAAAAAAGCACAACTGTCAAACGATGACATTTCACAAGTGACATCAAAAGTGAAAGCAGTATGACAATAAACTGTTATGTAAATTTAAAGTCAGTCTTTGCCATTCGATTTTATGTCAGTTTTTGGGTTGTAATGAAAACGCATTTGAAGTCATATTATCAAGATGACAACCGACATCAGTAATTATTCAAAAACGGGGGGAAAAAAACGGGGAAACTAAAAGTTAAAATCGGGAATTTTTTTATCGACATCTAACAGCACTGGTCCGAAAGAACATTTGAATGTTTGAACTATCTTATATATTTTTATACCTACAAATAATTGATCTTGTTTATTTTTTTTCTTATAATACTACAATATATATTAAAAAACAATTCTCTCATTAACGACTCTCATCACTCTCTCTAACTTCCAGGTGCTCCACAAGTATTGCGTTCAAATCCATCCATGCACACCGTTTCGGTTAAACGTGGCGAACCAGCCAGCATGTCACTGGTGGTCTGCGCTGATCCACGCCCACATCGTGTTGCCTGGGAGTGGGGTTCATTGCGGTTGGAAGCTGGTTCAGGAATTGGTAAGTTTTGGCAGTAAAAAAGTTAAAGAAAAAATTTATTAGACTACAAACAGAGTTGCCAAAGTTACTTAATTAGAAAAAGAACCTCTCAAATATTGAAAATGACTTTTTCAACATTTAAAAGCTTACAGAAAATCAATTAGATACCACTTAAAAAGCTTTCATTAATAACACAAAGCACAAAGTACGCGTACCGAAAAAAAACGACCATTAATTTTTAAGTATCTACAAAGAATAAAGTCAATAACCAGTTTAACAATTTAAAAGTCTGCCATGATTAAGTCTTCAGCAGTTAAAGGAAGTCAGCCACTAAGGGTGCAAACTGAAGAGTAAAGAGCTGATATAAAACCATTTCTAAATTTAAAAACTTTTAGCAGCTATCCTACCACAATAACAAAAACAACACGATAAGAAAGTAGTGGCTTTTGTTCTTGAGATGAAATGCGATTCAAACAAACTCCTGGTGGGTGGCCGACAGTAAAACGAAAAATCTATGTAGCCGTATTTTAAGCTAAACTAAGCAGAACGAGTCGATGTCGACGGTGAAATTGACGTCTGCGTCGGATATTTCACTTGCGGATTCCAGCATTTGACCGAATATAGAAATCCGCTAGATGTGCCGTTGGTGAATGCAGCAGTAGCAGCCAATGTTTAGCAGTAAAGTGAACTTTTAGTAATTCGTTTGGCTTGAATGAAATTTCACATGTTCGCCACTGAGGCAACGGATTTGAAGCGCATTGAACTGACGTAACGTAACGTAACCCAACCTAACCTAACCTAACCATAACGAAATGCTAGCAGCGGCAATCTGACAGACAAATAGACAGACATAGAGAAATATAAACATACGAACTAACAGCTAGACGACGCACTCAACGAGTTCAACATAGAGAATCGTTTTTATTCCGTTTCCATTTTATCCGGGCATCGATTTTGGTGCGGTTTTCGTCACGGATTTTTGGCTTTGTGAACTGATTTCGTTTCCAAATCTATAACTAAATGAAGAGAAATGAGGGCGATTTAACGATTCTACGATTTTACTAGCATTTTATTGTTGTTGTTATTGTTGTTGTTGGTTTTGTGTGGAAACAACCAAGTAGATGATGACGAGGTCACACGTGCTACATGAACCTCGATAGCAGCGTGGGCGGCAGCTGAGTAAGGGCGACTGTATGTTGTAGGAGCAAAATGTTGGTCGGTTTGTTGAACAGACGTGAAAGCCAGACACTTTGAGCTGACAGACCAATAAGTAGAACTGCTTGGTTGGCCATTTTTTTTTTTTCTTGTTTATTGCACAGACTTAGGAGTAGTGTAGGTCGGTCGTTCGTTGTTTGTTAGGGTGCCTGTGAAACATTGAAAGATAACGTTCGGAAGTCACTTAATCAGCCGCCACTCGGCCGTCAGTCAGTCAGTTAGTCATGCAGTGTCTTCAAATGATGTGAACCGAAAATGGGATTATGTCGGTATTAATCTGTGAAGGATTTATTTTTGCAGCTAAGACAAAACGAGTCAGTGAACTGAAAGTGGGTTAATGTATGAAATATGAAAGTTTTGCTTAAAATATAAAAATATTAAATGGTTTTTTCCATTTTTTCTTCTTTTTTGCGTCATCATATTTGGGGTTGTTATATAGATTAGTTTTTCAGCAGAAAGTTTCTCAGGATAAACTTTTATAAAGTATTTTTTTTTTTTTTTGTGAACTAGTGATGGTTGATTACGCGATACAAAAGCGAATTGTGACTTTTGTCAATTAATTTTATTTATTTATTTATTGTTTCATCAAGCAGAGCTGTTAACTCTTGTAGAATACTTAACAATTGGTAAAATAAAATACTTAAATTATATTACAATGGTAACGACTATAATTAAATGTAATTAATGGTTAAGCAATTAACATAGATTAAAGGTAATTTAATACATAACGATAACAATTTTTGTAAGAATTGAAGAAATAATAAGGTGAGAGATATTTAAGACAACTTTTCGATACCACTTTTATAATACGATTTCTCTTTCTCGTCAAAATAGGCCTAGAAATTGAAAATATGTATGTGGAATCAGGCCCGTAGCCAGGATTTACCTTAGGGGGGGTTTTGATAAAAAATCTATAAGTAGATACCAGTAATAACTGAAAGAAAGGATATGAAATTTTTTAAGCAAATCCGTTTTCTTTTAAGACTATTTGTGAATAAAAAAAGTTTATTTAATTTTTTTTTACAAATCAATTTTGAGCACTAAGTGTTTTGATTTTTGCCTATAGTTTGTTGAAAAATGGTCCAAATTGAGAATTTTTAATTTCTTTTAAAAAGTATTATTCCGAAAATTAGCACAAACAGTAAAAATGTCTGTGAGAAAATTTTACTTTTTCAACAATATTAATGTGAACGGTAAAAATAGGTTAGATTCCTTGCAGTTTATTAAAATCAAAATTAAAATCAGCTATGAAAAATGCAAACATTTTTTAATAAGTTCAGCTGGTGAAGCTGTATTCACAACTTTTATCGACATTCCATATAAACGGGAGAAAAAAAAATGTAGTCCTTAGATTTGGTTTCTTTTTGGCTATCTTACGCTTTTGTTGATCCCCAGCTTGTGTACAACTATTTGAACCTGTGTGAACTCTAGTTCGAGTTATCGTTAAGGGCTAAAATATTACTGTTCTCGAAAATGATTTCGACAATTTAAATAAATTCAAAAGAAAATATTTGAAGATCTTTAAAAATTTAACAGTTTCATTTTCTCATGATTCCCTTCCTATAACAATTACTATATATATTTTTTTTATTAAAATTTTTTGATTAGAGGATTAACTAACATTTTCGTTAAGACTCGTTACGAAATCGTTACGAAGTCGTGTCAACCGCTTCATACGATATTCTTTACGATTTCGTAACAAAATCGAATTCCGAAATCGGAAAGATTGTGAAATGTTTGTTACAATTTCGTTAAGAGTATTTCGAAACCTTTCCGATTTCGAAATCCGATTTCGTTGCGAAATCGTAAGGAAAATCGTATGAAGGGTTTGACACGATTTCATAACAAAGTATCGTAATGGTTTCGTAACGAGTCCTAACGAAAATGCTACGAAAAAGTTACGATTTCGTTCAGATAGTTCGAAAGAAAGGAAATTTTAATCTGTTAGCATTTTGATATGTCGTACAAGCTGTCGCATAACAAAATTTTATATAAATTCGTATAAAAACTGAGACTGTTCCGATATTTGCGTAACGAAATTGTAATGATTTCTTTAAGACAGCTCAAAATAGTGAAGAATTAGTCGGAATTTCGACATAGTCATCATCTATGGCTTGCTGGGTAGATATGGCATGAAAAATGTAAAGCTAATTTTCTTCAATTTACAAAATTATATTCGTTCTAGTTATAACTTTCATATACATATTTTACTGGATATCAGGGACTTTTTGAGCATTGAAACTGATTTTTAATATCTCAACTCCTTGGAGATGAATTTCAATATAATGATTATGACTCTTATAAGCAAAATTAATCTTTCACTTGGCCAAAAAAATTTTTCAATAATTATGTGAAGCTTTCAAGAAAATTAACATCATTATCACAGTTTATCTAAAAAAAAAATTACATATTGAATTAAATAGTCTCATTTGTGTTAATTCTTTACACTTTCTAGACCCTAAAGAGGGGAAGGGGGGGTTTGAACACCTAAAAGCCCCCCTTGTCTACGGGCCTGTGTGGAATACTACAAGATTAATGCGTTTCGAATTTCACCTATAAATATTATAATTTATTTTTTAGACATACACAATGTATGTGTGTAAATGTAAAAATAAATTAAATTGAAAAAAAGACCCAAGCTCTATTTATAGAAAAATGTTTTGAGATTTATTTTATCTAAATATGGGTACCAGCGAAATTATATCGAGAATTTCTTCGATATCGCAGTTCTATCATCGAGTACTTATTTATTATAAATATCGTTAAGATATCGCAATATTATCGTTATTATACTATCGTAATGATATCTAGTATTTGTTTAATGCAGATATCATAACGATATCGAAATGCCATCATTATTATAATATCATGATGATATCTAGAAATTTGAAATAAAAATATCGTTATGATATCGAAATGCTATCGTTAAATGTACATTGTACTATCGTTAAAGATATCGTAACGATATCATTAGACTATCGTTAAATTTTTCTACCAAATTTTAAATTTAATTTTTTTGTCTTGAAAAACAATTTTTCTCTTTAAATTGATATTTTTGTATAATATTTTATTCTTGATTTTTCACTACGAAATTTATTTATTTACGAACAAATAATTTTCGATTTCATTCGTCGATTTGAAAAAACTTTTCACAAACTTTAGAAGGCATTTTGTGTGCATCTTTCAAACCGGTAACTTTGGCGAAATGAGCAAAATGTTGCTTAAACATCTGAAAATTATGAGAAAAAGTTAGGGAAATCGTGATTTCTGTGTGCGTGCCGCCGAACGCTTGCAAAACTATATTTTCAAGTTTTATATTGTATTCGATAGATTGCACATTTTTGTTAAAAATCAGAGCAAAAACAAATTTTTGGCAATTTGCGAGGAAACTGTACAAAAATTAAATAAGCATTGAAAATAGAAATTGAAATGTCAAAACAGCGCCAACTTACGACGCAACTGACTTGCGTATGTGTTTATGCGTACTCAAATACCACAGAATTCGGCATCAGCTGTCCTGATTTGCGAAAAAAGAAAGTGGTATATGAATACACATAAAGAAGAAAAGAAGATATTTATCACCCTTCGCGCTTTGCTGCGCCTTGCTGTATTTTGTAGTACAGCGCCCTCTGGGGTTCAAGATATAGCAAAATACATAGCGCCAAAAGACTCACCGCACCCGAAAACGACTTTTAAAAATCATACTTATCGGACGAGTTATTTTGAAATTTTTGTGGTATTTGTACAACAGCGCCCTCTGGTTTTCGAGATAGAATAAAAAATAACGCCAAAGCCTTTTCCATACTCTTTAATCAAATCTTATATATCCGATATACAAATTTTTATCTAAATCGGATGAGCGGTTTTTGAGTGTTTCACGATTTCTTAAGTGATTTGTACTACAGAACCATCTACAGCACCATCTGGTGTTTAAGATACATCAGAAAAAAAGTCCAAGATACCCACCGTATCCGAAAACTCCTATGTAAACATTTTCACGCAAATCGGATGTACAGCTAGGAGTTTTTCGAGATTTTTAAAACATTTATACTGCAGTGCCCTCTGGTGTTCAATATAGAACAAAATAGATGTAAATCGGGTTCATGTAAATCGGATGAATGGTTTCGGAGACATACTATAATAACAAATTTCGTGGGACCCGATCACAGCGCCACCTACCGGGTCCAATTGCGAATTTGAACCATCCAGGGATCCACAGGAAACACACAAAAAAATTCATAAAAATTGGTGTAGCCGTTTAGGAACAGTTTAATAACATACACACGTACAAATTGTACAACCGCGCCTACTTTTCGAGACCGAGCAAAAGAGATAACGCCAAAACAGTTGCCGTAAACGAAAATCCTTTCATAAAACTTTTCATCCAAATCGGATGAGCGGCTTTCTACATTTTCATGATTTCTTAAGGGAGGGCGTACTACAGCGCCCTCTGGTGTTCGATATAGTACAAAAAAGATAAGTCCAAAAAAGTCACCATATTAGAAGACCCCTACATACCAATTTTCATAAAAATCGTATAAACAGCTTAGAAGTTCTTTAAAATATTTGTACACAGCGCCCTCTGGTGTTCCACATAGAACAGAGTAGATAAGTCATGAAAACTCACCGTATCCGAAAACCTCTATACACAAAATTTCATGCAAATCGGATGAACGGTTTCGGAGACAAACTGTAAGAACAAAATGCCTTAAACACGATCGCAGCGCCACCTACCGAGTCCAATTGTGAATCTGAACCATCTAGGGATCCACAGGAAACACACACAAAAAATGTCATCAAAATCAGTGCAGCCGTTAAGGAACCGTTTAATAACATACACACGTACAAATTATACAACAGCGCCCTCTACTTTCGAGAAAGAGCAAAAAAGATAGTACTCGAAAATCGCTATTTACAAATTTTCATCCAAATCGGATGAGCAGTTTTGGAGTTTTTCACGATTTCCTAAGATTTGTACTAAAGCGCTCTCTGGTGTTCAAGATAGCAAAAAAATATAAGTTCAAAACACTCACCGTATCAGAAAACCCCTATTTTCCAATTTTCATATAAACCGGATGCACGGTTTAGGTGTTTTTCGAGGTTTTTCAAAATATTTGTATTACAGCGGCCCTGGTAATTGAGATAGAACAGAGTAGATAAATCAAAAAAAAACTCAGCGTGTTCGAGAACCTCTACATACAAATTTTCATGCAAATCGGATGAACGGTTTTGGACTTTTTCGACTTTTTTAAAATATTTGTACTACAGCTCCCTCTGGTGGTCAAGATAGAACAGAGTAGATAAGTCATGAAAACTCACCGCATCAGAAAACCCCTATATTTCAATTTTCATGCAAATAGGATGCACGGCTTAGGAGTTTCTTGAAGTTTTTTAAAATATTTGTACTACAGCGCCCTTTGGTGTTCAAAATAGAACAAAGTAGATAAGTCAAAAAACTAAGCGTGTCTGAGAACCTCTACATACAAATTTTCATACAAATCGGACGAACGGTTTCGGAGATAAGCTGAAAAAAAGAATGCCTGGAACCCGATTGCAGCACCCTCTACCGGGTTCAACCTTTTTCACAGAATAAAAATTAGCCTATATATTGACCGGGGGTATAAGGAATCTAGATGTCAAGTTTCATTTATCCATTTTTTTATCCATTCAGGGGTTTCGCGTGATGCTCTAACAGACAGACAGACAAAAAATTTTAAAAATGCGATTTTTGGACTCAGTGTCGTTCAAAATGTCCATCGCAAAAAGAATTTCAAAAAAATATTTCATGTACAGATTGTTTTTTTACAATTTTATATATATATAGATAGAAGATAGATAGATAGATTTCCTAACCAAGCAAGGTAAGATCTTAATTCTAGTCTTAACCTAGTATGCTTAACCTATTTTTTTTTTTTTTTTTTTTTTTTGGGTAACAGTGTAGGCCAACCCTAGGAGGTTATAAGGACGGAAATAGAAGCTTCTAAAGATTTTTTTTTTTTTAAGGAGAATTTGGATATGGATAATGAGTAGCTGACGCTGATACTATTTAATTCTTTGCAACACCTATTAATTGACTCATTATTATTGGCGTATATAGTATGGTGCTGATACTTGTATAACATTCGTGTGTGCCTAGTTTGTCTTGAGGATTCATTGAATTTTATCTTTTTTGATATATAATCACTGTCAATAGCACCGTTGAGAACGTTAAATGTAAAACATGAGGTGAATAATTTTCTACTGGTTGATAGAGGCATCAAATTAAGCAA
Source organism: Coremacera marginata (assembly GCA_914767935.1). Lineage (NCBI taxonomy): Eukaryota > Metazoa > Arthropoda > Insecta > Diptera > Sciomyzidae > Coremacera > Coremacera marginata. The sequence goes on from OU612043.1 coordinate 25,764,531, forward strand.
GCTAAGCCTATACTCATAGGATGGTAGGGTATTGTATTCGCGGAGGTTGTAGGTGTTCCTTAGAGCAAAAAGCAGGAACTGCTTTTGAATAGATTCCAGTCTCTCACAGTGTATATCGAAAACAGGATTCCAAATAATGCATCCATATTCTAGAAGTGGGCGTACTAAGGAACAATATAACGTTTTGGTAGCCCATACATTCTTAAACTCTTTTGCGCGTAGTTTTATGAAATAGAGTTGTTTACTGGATCTTGTTAAGATTTTATCATAATGAAGATTAAATCGCAATTTACTGTCTAAAACGACGCCAAGATCAACGATATGATTAACATTTTTAAGTTCTTTACCATTGAGTAAGTAAATGTTATTCGCGATGAAATTTTTTTCGGGAGAAAGTTATTGAGTAGCATTTGTTCACGTTTAGAAATAGTTTATTCTGATTGCATCACTGCTCTAAAGCAAGTAGTTTCGATTGTAAAAACGTTACATCAGTTTCAGAATTAATTACATGGTACATTTTTAAGTCATCTGCATATTATAGATGAGGGATATCAGACAAAACATCGGATATGTCTGATATAAAAATATTGAACAGAAGTGGCCCAAGATGACTTCCTTGTGGCATTCCGGATGTGACAGAAATCTCTTAGGATAGGATACCTTGAAATTTAACAAATTGAGAAATACCGTGAAGATAAGACTTAAGCCAATTTAGGAGAGAGCCAGAAATACCAAAATTTTCCAGGTTGAAAGCTAGGATATTATGATCAACGCGATCGAAGGTAAAGTAAAGTTTTTCATAGTAAAGGCGTTGACACCCTTTAAGCTCAGGGTATTCATAGTAAAGGCGTTTACACCCTTTAAGCACAGGTTATTTCGTAGTGAAGGCGTTTACACCCTTCTAGCTCGGGTTGTTTCACTTCATATAAGTAAATACACGAAGTCTAAATAATAATATAATTAATTAATTTTATATCATAGATTATTACTAAACAATAATAATTACAGAAATTTTTAATATTTTGAATAATAATTTATTTCATTATATATAAAATATAATATTACTATTTTGAATAATTACATTTAAATTTAATACAATTGAAGAAGTAGTATTAAATATATAAAAGAAATGCCCAATAAAGATAACTTGTAAATTTAAAACTACCAAGTTATAAATTTTTTGTACTGAACCCTTTGTTTACTCGCTGAGCCTACCCCAGCAATTACAAACGAACTGGAGGTTTCGTTACAGTGTTTCGCATATTATTTTCTCGAACTGTTTTGGGATAGCAGATAAAATGGCAATACTCCTATAGCTTTCGATCGACCTTTTATCACCATTTTTGAATATTGTTGTGAGGTGAGATGTTTTCCAATACGAAGGAAAAACACCTAGATTAAGTGATTTATTGAAGACTATTTGTAGGAGCTAGAGCAGCGAGTCTGCACATTGGATAAGCAAATTTGGGGGAATTAGTTCAGAGCCAGGTCCCTTATTGGGGTCTAGCTCGATTATAGCTGCATATATTTCATCACGTGTTAGTTCGATGTGATTGATATGAGGTGTTAAATTAGTGATAAAGGGGGGAAGGGGGGAGGGGTAGTTGTAATATGTGTTTTTGTAGATACACAGAATACTTCCTTAAAATTAACTGCGTAAAGATTGCAAATCTCTTGAGTGTTAGAGGATGTAACATTGCCCTTGAATATGGATGAAGGGTATCCGTTTGATTTGCGTTTGACATTTACGTAAACGAAGAATTTCTTCGAATCTACAGTAATTTTATCTCCAATGAGGTTAATATAAAGTTTATAAGCTTCTTTGGACTTTAAAGCTAATTCTTGGGATAACTCTTCATACTTCGTTTTCAATTCATAGGTTATGTTAATGGTGGATTTAATCACTTTATATAATTGGTTTCTCTGATTTCTTAGATATCTGAGACTTTTATCTAGCCGGGGTTCCGACAGTTTACTCGTTTTCTTAATTGTTCGGACATACTTATCAAAAATTTTGAGGATGCGCTGATAAAAGTTACTTTTTCTGTATACAGGTTGTCCCGCAATTGAGTGCAACTATTTTCGGAAGTGAAAGGTTATGTCGGGCTGAGCAAAACATCGTATGAAGGGGGGGGGGGGGGTCTATTTTCACGTTCTTAGGAACTACAGGGTTAATTAATATATGACGACTTTGATTCACGTTATTGTTTCTAGCAAGAAAACTAACCTACACAAAACTTATTTTAATAACTCATTGCAAAGGCAATAAAATCACATTTCTAACGGTATATCGACAAACCCTAACGACTTTACCGTTACCGAGCTGTGCTCGTGTGAAGATGAAATCAATCGGTTTTAACTACCAAATTTCAACTTTGAGTGCAAATATCTCAGAATTTCACGTAATAAATAAAATTTTTTTTTAAATCAATTTTATAATTTATTTCATTTTCTTTTCAATGACACCAAAAACATAAATATATCTTTAAAAATAAAAAAGATGGCTGTACTAAAAAATTATACTTATTAGAAAATAATGACATAACAATTAGTTATCCAGTAGATAATATCATTGTTTTCTAAAAATTATAATTTTTTTTAGTATCGCCAACTTTTTTGTTTTTTTGAGATATGTTTATGTTTTTGGTGTTTTTGTAAAGTAAATTGTACAAATTACATAATTGATTTTGAAAAAAAATTTCATTTATTACGCGACATTCCGAGAAATTTGCACTCAAAATTTAAATTTGGTAGTTCCAACCGATTTATTGATACCGATTGAAGTCGGTAGGGTTTGTTTATATACCGTTAAAAAGGGGATTTTATTGCCTTTGCAATGAGCTATCAAAATAAGTTTTATATAGGTAAGTTTTCTTGCTAGAAACAATAACGTGAATCAAAGTCATCAAATATTAATTAACGCTGTAACTGCTAAGAACGTGAAAGTAGACCCCCCCCCTCCCCCCTCTCAAACGGGGGGATAGTTGCACTCAATTGCGGGACACCCTGTATAATATGTTATTTTATATAAAAATAAACGAAGCATAAATTTATCAAAATCTGTTACCACAAATATATAAAATGTATTAAAAAAATTTTTCTGCTCTTTCAATCAATATTGCCTTAATACAAAAATTTATCAATTTCCGCTCGACTGCATTGTCGAGACAAAGTTTCGTAACGAACACAATTTTTAGCTTAGTTAAAAAAAAATCGCTCTAAATTTGAGAATTTTGTTTGTTAAATTTTCTAATTCTAACTGTTGAAACTATGAAACAATTCATTAGTGCAATTTTTTTTTATTTTTATATACATACATATAAAGTGCAAAAAACTTTTAATTATCATATATTCTGGCAACTCTGCTTATACATAATTGCATTAAATTGCAAACATATTTTATCAAAGAATGAAACTAAAAGCAACTTTTTATTTCTATCTCTTGCTCTCTTTTCATGTTGGAACAAATGCACTGCAATTACAACAAAAATTACAATATTGAAAACCATCACCTTTGGCTACAAAAAACCGGCTTCATTAACGTGATTAACAAAAACTACAACTGCTACCACCACAACAACAACAACAACAACAAAAACACTGAAAAAATAAAAACAACATCCATTTCCGTTCTATTAAACGCCTCTACTGTGCCGTCATTTTTGATTACGGTACAACTCGTCGGCTTGTTTGCGGTGCCTGCTGTTCGGTTGCTTCGCACACACAATTAAAATTTGAAAACTCAATCAATGTGTGCGGCATGTATTCGTATGTGTGTGGGTGGAAAAAAAAAACCGCCAAACTGTCGCATTGTAAAACTTTTTGAAAATTCGCAACTTCCGCTCGTGTATTGTTTGTTGCGGTGTCAACATTTTTGTTACATATTTATTTTAACTTTTTGCTATTTTTATAAATTTAATTCCTTTTTTGTTTTAATTTTTCTTATTTTTTATTTATGTTATATTTCATGCAGACCGCTTCCGTGCCGATGATGTCGTTCAGGACTCACGTGAGGATTGCTATTTGTCCACGTTGCACATCCAGCACACCGGCGAACACGATTCACGTCCATATTATTTGGTTGTCGAAAACGAGCGTGGCACCGACCGACACGCCATTCATTTGAATGTGGAGGGTACGTTTGCAGGTGCAGCATTGAACATTTTTTCCTCCCTTCTTCAATTCGATTTATATATGCATTGTATTTAGTTTGAATTTTTTTTTTTTTTTTGTTCAAGTTTTTTGTGTAGATGTGTGCGTGTTTGCATAGCTTTGCATAACCTTTAAATTTGACTTGCATGCAGCATACAGGGTGATTTATATTGTGCTTATAATGCTTATAGAAGTGATATTTGAAGAGGTTAAAAGAATGGAATCTAAATTTTGTCCGCCCATAATATTGATGTAAGCTTCAATAAGACAAAATAATGAAATATTTAAATTATTTTTTAAATTATGTGTTTATATAACTCCAATCATTTTTCAATTATTAAAGGTTATATTTTATCGAGCTCACGGTCAATGTTGCTTTCCGAAGAAAACAACTGAAGGAAAAACAACCAACAACAACAATACCCTATATAGAGTATAAATCACATAGCAGACTAGACAGCTGTTTCGTTGGCCGCTACACCAACTCATCAGTAGCCTTTTTTCGTGATTCTTGCTGTGATCCACTAAGCTCTTAATTTTCTACTTGTTTCACGAATGCAATTAGTAAATTACCCTGAATTGCGGTACGAGAATACAAATGATATGAAAGCAGCTTAAAGTTCACCTAATTTGTGAAGCATACTTTCAGGGAAAGTATGTTCTATTATTCGAAGATAGATCAACGCTTTTCTAAATACTCAAAGACTTTGTTGTGCTAGTTGTTGTTGCTCTTCTATTTCACAGTCGATCTTAGCTTCAGCAGTTAGCTGATATTAAACTATGACGACATGAAGATTTCTTTCTTTTGAAAACTTACATTTTTAATTTATTGTGTGTAAACACACACAAATAATCATATTTTCAACGGCCGGGCTCTGCCATAGAATTTATTTGTAAATTAATTACGACCTTCTTTCATAAGTTTTAAGTTATGTGTTTATATAACTCCAATAATTTTCCAATTATTAAAGGTTATATTTTATCGAGCTCAAGGTTAATGACAACTAGCACAACAAAATCTTTGAGTATTTAGAAAAGCTTTGATCTATCTTCGAATAATAGAACTTACTTTCCCTGAAAGTATGCTTCACAAATTAGAAGAACTTTAAGCTGCTTTCATATTATTTGTATTCTCGTACTGCAATTCAGGGTAATTTACTAATTGCATTCGTGAAACAAGTAGAAAATTAAGAGCTTAGTGGATCACAGCAAGAATCACGAAAAAAGGCCACTGATGAGTTGGTGTAGCGGCCAATGAAACAGCTGTCTAGTCTGCTATATGATTGATACTCTATATAGGGTATTGTTGTTGTTAGTTGTTTTTCCTTCAGTTGTTTCAGAGCTCTATAAAATATAACCTTTAATAATTGAAAAATTATTGGAGTTATATAAACACATAATTTAAAACTTATGAAAGAAGGTCATAATTAATTTACAAATAAATTTAAATTATTTTTAAATTGTTTCTTAAGCTTTTTTTATAGAAAATAGATTTCTAGAATTAGTGGAAAATTATGAATAATTTAGGAGTCTTTATACAAAACTGGAGAGTCTGGAGATCTTTTTCAGAACCTAAATAAACATGAGCCTATTTATAACTAACGTTATATATATAGAAGTGGCAGTTATATGAAGTGGCCGACTAAAACTGAGGTTTCAATATAATACCGAAACTTGGCCTTTTTGGTAATATTTATCCGACACCGTCACCAAAACCGAGTGTTTACATGAAAATTAAATTTTTTTAAAAATTGAAAAGTAAGAACAAAAGCAAACATTTCGTGCATATTAGAATAAAAACATTATAATATTAATTTAATTTTTTCAATAATTTTTTGCCGTGTGTCACATAAAAAAAAAAGATTTTGGATAAGATTTGAAGTTTCAGCTTCGACTTTATATAACAGTACGGGAGGTAGCGTTGCATTTTTGTTGGTGATTCTGTACGATTGATTTTGAGTGAAATTGATAGTATAGATATGGATAACAAATGATTTAAGCGTCAGATGCCGGGGTGGACCGGGTGGAGAAAACATTTTCATTATGTAAAAAAAACGTGGAGCGAAGAAAATCAGAAAAAGGCACATATGTGTATGCAGCAGATACTTGGATTTAATGGCTGTGTAGCATCGACTACAGGTATTCAGTTGCATTCGAGCAGAAATGACTTTAGAAAAATTATAATTCTACAGGTGTATACAGGGTGTCCCGCAATTGAGTGCAACTATTTAAGGAGGTGAAAGCTTATGTCGAGCTGAGCAAAAAATAGTATTTGAAGGGGGGCCTATTTTCACATTCTTAGGAGCTACAGGGTTAATTAATATTTTTCGACTTTGATTCACGTTATTGTTTGTGGCAGAAAAACTAACTTATTTTGATTGCTCATTGCAAAGGCAATGAAATCACCTTTCGAACGGTATATCAACAAACAGCACCGACTTAACCGTATAGATGAAATCAATCGATTGAAACTACCAAATTTCAGTTTTGAGTGCAAATTTCTCAGAATTTCGCGTAATAAATGAAATTTTTTTTTTAATCAATTTTGTAATTTATTCAATTTTCTTTTCAATGACACCAAAAACATAAGCATATCTTTAAAAATCAAAAAGTTGGCTGTACTAAAAAAAGTATACTTATTAGAAAATAATGATAAATAATGACATTACAATTACTTATGCAGTAGATAATATCGTTATTTTCTAATAAGTATAATTTTTTTAGTACAGCCAACTTTTTATTTTTTAAGATATGTTTATATTTTTGGTGTCATTGAAAAGAAAATTGAATGAAGTACAAAATTGATCTAAAAAAATTTGCACTCAAAATTGAAATTTGTTAGTTTCAATCGATTGATTTCATGTTGACACGAGCACAGCTCGGTAACGGTTAAGTTGGTGGGGTTTGTTGATATACCGTTAGAAAGGTGATTTTATTGCCTTTATAATGAGTCAAAACAAGTTTTATGTGGGTTAGTTTTTCTGCTAGGAACAATAACGTAAGCCAAAGTCGTGAAATATTAATTAATACTGTAGCTCCTAAGAATGTGAAAAAAGATATTCTCCCCCCCCCCCCTCCACCCTCCTCCTCCCATATGATTTTTTGCTTAGCTCGACATAACCTTTCAGCTCCGTAAATAGTTGCACTCAATTGCGGGGCACCCTGTAGATAAACTAGAAGTGAAAGAAAACCAATTTATATCCTTCAATCGCCCTGTATGCTGGCATAAAATGCCATCTAATAACGACTGCATGTCACGTGCGCCACAAACCCAAGTACTCGTGCATTTAATGAGTGGTTGATTTAATTACTAAGGAAATTATTAAATTTACATAATCAATGCAATTATTTATTTTTTTATTTTGTTGCTAACAGTTATGTGTAAAGTAGTTTATTTGCGTTTAATATAAAATTTTGCTGTTTTTTTTTTCATTAAATTAGTGGCATGCTTAGAATAATTAAGACATTTTTGTGAATAATTTCAATATAATGACTAAACCGAATTTGCTTGATAATTGTGAAAAAATATATGTTTTTTTGCTTACCTACTAATAATTTTATTTAATGTATATAGCTAATTTTACTAACAATGACAAAATATGATAAATAGATTTAAGTCTTTTTAAACTACAGGAAAAGCTATCAAATAAGTATTTTAAAAAAAAATTTTACACGTCACTATTGCTTTTTCTATAATACAGAATGACGAAGAACTAACTTTACGTAAGTTTTATAGCCATTTGTAAGCACAACTTTTGCATAGATTTTTTTCAACCGTGAGCTAGCTATATTTTCTAAAAGTTTATAAACAATATGGGTATTCACTATGTGCTGTATTTATTCTTTAATTTTATATATGTAATAAATTTTCTTTTTAAATTAAGAAAAATTATGCTTCGATATTAGGGTGTCCCAAAAAGGTTTTTTTTTATGGCATACCCCCTAAAATTTTTCTTTTGATGTTGAAATAATCATAATTTTGTGTACCTAGCACCACGGGAACCCGTGCCGACTTGCATCGAAGCAAGTCATTACTTGGCAATATGGAAAAAAAAGTGCTAATTTTTCCAAAAACCAAAATAACTTTTGTATAAATATAAAATTAATTTGATTTTTTTTTCTTTAAGGGGGGACATGACATTGGCAGTTTTTTGAAATCGAAATTTTTTTTTAATAATTTTTTATTGCAGTAAATATTCTTAAGATTCTAAGAAAATTTCATGGAAAAATTCTTACGGGTTCAAAAGTTACAGCCGGATTAGTGAGAGCGTACGTACGTAGACGTACGGCAGCGATATATACTTGTTTTACTTGCTACCTGACTTTTGGTGGTTGTTATTTCGCACCTACTTTAAGGGTGGGTTTTTTTGTGTTTTTGAATTTCTTTATATTTCTTTATATTTATAACTCATATAGTGGAATTTTTATTTTATATGCTCAGTTATTTGGCATCTTTTGCAGCGTGAACTCGTGGTTTTTTTGTGAAAAATATTGAAAAATGAAGCGTTGTTCTTTAGATCGAAAAGGCAAAAGAGGTTTTTGCACAAAATCATTACACCAAGAAAACATCACCATAGAAAAAAATCACCATAGGAGCTACAGCATTGAATTTTTCCAAAGGAAATGATGCAAATCGTTTGAAATGCGCCAGAGTGAAGGCATATGAAGCTTCAAAAGAAGCCCAAATTTCTAAACGATTGCAAAAAACTATAAGAAACAGCACAACACAAACTAACGAATGCATACAGTACGATGCAGGCATGGCAGATTGAAGGTAACCTTTTTTTTTTTGTTCACAAACTTTGAACGCGTTTATCTCGAAACCATGTTTTTTATACTGGTTGCGGCACTAGCGGGTTAATTTTTTGACGAAATTTTTTTTTTTTTTGTAGTTTTTCAAACTTGATTCGCTATCGTATGACACGAGCTTTTTTTAAATTTTTTTTTTCGATTTTTTATGAATTTTTAAAGTCAATATTTTTTTCGAAAAACACTCTTCAAATTTGGAACATCACCAAAAATTTAAAAAAAATTTTAAAAAAAAAAGCTCGTGTCATACGATAACCAATTTAGTTAAGATTTAAAAAAGTCATTTTTTTCCAGATCGGACAATTTTTGCAACTCCCAGCGCTGCAACCACGAGGCCCCTTTTTTTCTCTGCCGCCAGTTTGGAGCTCTATAAAACCATGTTGGAGTGAAAAATATATTTTTTTGAATTTCTTATAATTTGTTCAATTCTCTACAATAATAAAAAAAAAATTTTGGAAAAATGTTTGTTTTTGACTGAGTTATGAATTTTTAAAAAAAGGTCTGTTTTCTCTGCCGCGAATGTCATGTCCCCCTTTAAAATAAACTAACATAAAAATTTAACGAAAACTACCAGAGTTTTGATTTTTCACTTTTCGAAAAAAAATCCTTTATTTTCTTGTTGTAATACGAGTAAAAAAAAAAATTGAAAAAATCCAAATTTAAAAAATTTGAATGAAATCTTATGGAAAAATTTTCTTAAACTACTTGGCAAATAATACCAGGAAATTTGAATTAAAATTTTTTGGGGATTCTGATAGGCACAAAGGCTTTTATATTTAAGTTGCCACTACTGTCACTGACATCTGTGCCAAATTGTACGTCAAAATATGTATCAGTATTTAAGTAACACGTGCTTTTGTAAATATCTTAAAGTGAGTTTTACGTTTTTTATAATGTCTGAAAGTATTCAATAACACAGTTCCATTAAATTTTGCGTGCGGAATGAAATTTCTGCTGCCAAAACGTTGGAAATGCTGCAGAAGGTCTAGGTACACGAAGAGTGGTACAAAATGTTCAAAGAGGGTCGAGAAAGCGCTGAAGATGAGGCAAGGCCAGGACGACCATCAACTGATGAGCAACTGATCGTCGATTGACAGCACGTGACCTTACTGACCTTGTTGGAATATCGGGAGATTCAGTGAAAACCATTTTGAGTGACCATTTGGGCCTCGAAAAAGTCAAATCTCGATTGGTGCCAAAAACTCGATCCATATCGTTCCGCAACCACTGTATTCGCCTGACTTAGCACCATGTGACTTCTGGCTATTCGCAAATGCAAGAGACCACTCCGCGGACACCCCTTTGAATCGATAGAAGAGATAGAAACTGAAATGAAAAAGGAATTGAAAGCTATACCGGAAGAGGACTTTGAAGCATGTTCTGAAAATTGGAAAAAACGTTGTCACAAGTGTATTGCATCCAGGTGGGACTACTTTAAGGGGGACGAAATGAATTTAGAAGAATAAATAAAGATTTTTTTGATTTATAAACAAATTCCCGATATTTTTTGCCCACAGTATACCTAATGCAGATGCAAAAAAATTGCGTAATTATGTTGAATAACCTTGTAGCTACGAATTTTTTTTTTTTGCCAGAAGTGTATCTATTTGAAAGTTTCAAGTTAAAGTGTTTTTACGAAAAAGTTCCCAAAAATACAGAATTTTAAAAACAATAAAACGCTGGTTTAAGCATTTTCTGCAAAAAAAAAAAAACAGAAATACGGGAAAAGAGTTATAACTGTTAAATCATGGCTTTTTTCCAAAATATTTAAAGTGCCCTTTTCTAGCATTTCACAAAAAAAAAATAATAAAAACTTGAAAAACAGGCGCCTCTGCCTTGCGCGCGCCTTCTCCAAGCGGATACAGCAAGTGCGGTTATGGCTTCTTCGACCTGGTCCATCCATCGGAGACATGGCCTCCCTCGTCGTTGTTAACCAACGACCCTCGCCTCGAGCACCTTTTTTTGCTGGAGCTGCTGGAGCTTCGTCGTCCATACGATGGACATGACTCAGCCAGCGTTGTCGTTGCACAGTTATATACCGAACTATTTCAATGTTTTCGTAGAGCTCATACAGCTCGTGGTTCATTCGGATGCGATAGTCATCGCCGACTCGAACAGGACCGAAGATTTTGCGAGGAACTTTCTCTCAAACACCCCCAGAGTGACTGCGTCATTTTGCGAAACTACCCATGCCTCAGCGCCATAAAGAAGCATAGGTAGAACGAGCGTCTTGTAGAGTGTTAGATTGTCTGATCGGGCTCTGGAACTTATTGGCTTACTGAGCCCTTAGTAGCACCTATTAGCAATTATTTTTCTTCGCTTTATCTCCAGGCTGACTTCGTTGTTGTTATTAATGGCGGTGCCAAGGTATACAAATGATCCAACTAATTTTAAAAACATTTAAAGTGGAATCTATGCAACCAAGCGGAACCTATTTGTGAACAAAATGTTCGTGTAACTAGTCTGCTGAACTCAAAAAAGTTTCCATGACCCAAGTAGTTCAAAATTTAATTTAAGTTGAGCATGGATTTGTCCATGCGGAACCTACTTGTCAAAAATTCCATGAATTCTGTCTTGGGGGTCCACTTAACCCAAAATCTTTCAATGGCACTTGAAAAAATTAATAGTGGAAAATCTATTTGTTAAAAAAACCACGATTTTTCTCCATGGAGGTCACAAAACCAAAAATTTCCAATAATTCAACTACTTGAAAGTGGAACGTATTTGTCAAAAAAATGTTTGTTCATGAAGTCTACAAAACCCAAAAGTTCCAAAATTATCGACTTTTGTCCAAGGAGTCTATAGAACCAATAAAAATTTTTACCTTGGAACTCTACTATGCCCTGTTTTCATTCATTTCCATGTAATGCTCATGAGCCGTCCCATGAGCACAAATCGTGTGATTTACGTACATACTCGTGAACGGGTACGCTCAAAATTTTTTTGACTGGTTGACGCACGCGGATGTGAGACGCTATAAAAGGTACACGATCGTGTACCAAAAAAAATTTAACGCTTAGGAGAGTAGATATGTGCGTCATTTCAGTTTTGCTCCGATTTCGTTAACTCGTGCTCCGTTTTGTTTTTCCTTAGTTTTCTTAGTGATTTTGTATTTATCATCAAAAAAATTCCGAAACTAACTGGCAGAGAAGGACGTGCACAGGGTGGCCCAAGAGTAAGCCGACCAAGAAAAAGAGTAAAGCTGCAGGATCGAAAAACAAAAGTAAGAGCGTCTAGTGCATCAGTGAAAAAAATCAAATTGAAAAGCATTGAAGAAAGAGTGTATTGGACACGTCCAAAAAAGGATGGGCAAACGTCTGCGTGACTTAGTGAAATCGCACCTGATCGATGCAAAAGCGAAATGTGGTAAAAAAGTGAAGAGGAAACTAACTGGCAACATGATCGACAAATTAACAGTGTATTATGGGCTAGCAATTCGAAGAAATCACGATTCTGTGAACAAAATGAGGAACGCTATATGGGCGACTTTTTATCATTATTCTTCGACTGATCAAAATCCCCAGCATGAAAAATGCGATGAATCGTGGTGCGAGTGGAAGAAGGCTGAAGCTGCAAAAACATTACAATCATTCAAGCACAGTTACTCTCCACTTCCAGCTGAAGTTGTAGACGCAATAAAGACAGTATATGTAGATTTATGCAAAGACACGCTATTGGAACGTTGTCTGGGTGGTTTCACGCAGAACAACAACGAAATCTACAACCAACTCATATAGAACATTAGTCCCAAATCAGTGAGTGGTACCGCAACTGTCGTTAAAATTGCAGCACATGTAGCAGCATCACTTTTTTACGAAGGCTCTACTGCTTTTCTGACCTTCATGCTAGATTTGGGCATCACGTCAGGACCAAGTCCGCATGAATGGGCGCGCACGACAGATTCTTTACGGATGAGCAGAGCGGACGAGCAAGCTGCTCGCGAGAGCAAAGAAGTCAGAGTTTTACGTAGACAGGAGCAAAAAAGATGCCTTAGATAAAGTGGATGATAGTGATGTTCTGTATGGACCTGGCATCGACGATGACATGCAAGTATTTTATAAGAAAATCCAGTTCTTTTCAAGATATTTTAATTTTTCCAGTCTACAAAACTTCAAATCGATTTTCCCAAACTTGTTATTTTTAAAATCAGCCTACAGAAAAAACTACTGAACCGATCGTTTTGAAGTTTTGTACACATATTCTACATGTAAAAATAGTAATATTTTAATTACTAACAATTTCACAATAACAATTAGGTCGATTTTTTCGTCAAAAATTGTCATTTTGGCTTCAAAATTAAAAAAAAACTCGAGGAGACTGGAGAGATAAAGTAAGTAACTAAAGAAAGCATATTGATTTTTTGTTTTCAGATGATCCAGTGATACTGTAGGCTGGTCACCACACAAAAACTTTTTTTCGAGGCGCCTGCGGAGATCTACAATAAATCCGTTATTTCTATCTATTTTTGATTAAAAATTTTTTTAAATATTCTTCAAATGTTGTACCTTTATATAATAAAATGTAAAATAAACCTACAGTAATAATTTTTTCTAAAAAAATTCATAAAAAAAGGTCTTTTTTAGACGAAACAAACCTTATCCCCCCCTTAACCAAAATTGTAGAAACCCTATCGGAAATTCCAGAGTGATTTATTAAAAAGCAAGTAAAAAGGGCTTTACTCTGCCTATGTATAGTGCTTTTGAGAAGTGCTTTGCTCTCGCTATCACGTGAAAATGTTTCAGCAAAATAATGAAAGTTAAAAAACGTTTATAAACTGTTTTAAAGTAATATTTTTATAAAAAAGTAATAAAATGAGTGGGAAGTGGTGCGGTTATTCAAAACGCAATTTTAAAAGATTAGTTTGGTTAAAAATATACACCATAAAAAATGAAGTTGCAATTGTAGGTGCAAACGAAGAAGGCGCAGCAGCAGCAGAAAATTGAAGTGGACATAGTAGGGCAGACTATATGCAAAGTGCTGTAAAAAATTAAACACCACAAGTTTTACCAGATTTCAGCCATGGCGGTGTGGATTCGATACAAAGTGCCAATTGTTGTGAAAATATACAATACAAATTTCGTCAGAAATTGACACTCAAAAAGAAATTCGGCATTTTGATGGCATTTTGCGAATTTTACAAAGAGTGAGCTTAAAAGTGCCCTCTTCAACAAAAGCTTTATTTTCAAGGGCGCAAAATAATAATATTTTCAAGGGCGTAAAGTCAGTCTGGGGGACTACTTCCACTATGGACTAAAGAGAAGTATTTGTCAGGATTTGAAGTTGTCGTTAGCAGAAAATAATGAAATATTTATACAAAAGGTCTGCAATAGCCTTGTGGCCTATTTTGGGTTCCATATCAAACTGCGGCAATATTGTACCTTTTATTATTAGAGCATAATAATAATAAATAAAACTCATAATATTATTAGTGGCGGCCGTGGAGTAGTGGGTAGAGTGTTTGACTCTTACGCCAGAGAACCCAGGTTCGAATCCTCCATCCGACACAGAAAGTTTTTTCAATTGAATTAATTTTTCTGTTCGGCCGTCACCTCTCTGCAGACAATGGCAAACCTCAGAGAGTAAAAACTGCCATGAAAAGCTTCTTGAGAACATAAGCCGTTCGGAGTCGGCGTAAAACATGTAGGTCCAGTTCTCGATCATTTGTGTGCAAACATTTCACATCACACGCAACACAATTGATCATAAGAAGCTCGGTCAAAGTCCTTTCAAGGGCTGCAATAGCCTTTTCGTTTTTTTTTATTAGAGCATATCTTGGCAACAGGAAACCTGAAGTTATTAATGATTTTCTGCTGGACTTTGTTTTAGAAATGGAGCGATTAAGTGAAAGAGGTGTTATCGTCAACGTTAGAAGGGTTTTTATTAAATTGCGAGCATTTGCTTGTGATGTTCCTGCGAGAGCATTTGTTACGGGAACTGTTGGTCATACTTCCTCGACAGGATGCTCCAAACGCTACCAGGAAGCTGAAAAAAAAACAATCGGCTGCATAATGAAAAAAATGTTGGGTTTAATTTGGAATGGGAAAATGTGCGTATGTAACTTGACGTCTGATAAAAAATTAGAAATAAATAAAAGATGCATGTCGTACAAGTGAAATGAATTCCAAAAGAATTTAATAGAAATCCTCGCTCTTTTGATGATATTTGTAGGTGGAAGGCTGTGGAGTTTCGTATCACCTTTCGAAACAATAACTAAGCGCTTTTTTGAATCACTTTTCGTTGCGAGAACTAAGCGCTTTTTTTAATCGCCTTTAGTAGCGAGAGCAAAGTGCTTTTTTAAATCATTTTTCGTAGTGAGAGCAAAGCGCTTCTTTAAATCACTTTTCGTAGCGAGAACAAAGCGCTTTTTTAAATCACTTTTTGTGGCGAGATCAAATGTCTTATTCCCAATGACATGCCAATGTTAAAAAAATCATATTAAAAACGAGAACAAAGCGCTATTGCGATTTTTTAAATTGCTTTGAAAGTAGTTTAGAAACGCTTTGTTTCCTTAGGGGTATCCTTTGGTTTTTATAGTTGAAAATGTCATCATTATGTTTACACCGAGATAAAACTGAAGAAAAATTAACAATAAACTTATGCTAATCTATCCACTAGCTTCTACCGTTCTGTTTAGTTTTTGGTCAAGGCAACTATGTTTCAATACATTAAATTTTATATACATGATGAATAAAGGTCTCTGCTCACTTACGGCACATAATGAAACGAAACGACAAGCCGATCAGAATTCTTTCGTTTTAGAGCCACCGGCTTTTTCGTCGGTCGTTGCCGTTTCGTCGCCGGTTAGTGTGCATGAATACATAAGAAGCCAGGGTAGTTATATTTTGTAGTTTCGTTACATGCTGTAAGTAGGCAGAGGCCTGAAGCGATATAGTCACAAATTCATAGAAGTACTTGCTTAATTTTTTAAACAAAACAAAATAAAAAAGGAATCTATTTTTATGCTGGATATTACTTGTTGAATCCTGCAGCGCTTTGCAATTATTAGCAGTTTATTTTTACAATATTTTATTATTTACATAATTTTTCAAACTTTTGAATTATAAATAACAGTCACTTAGAAACTTGCCCAGCCCCGTACTCCGACTCAAGTCCTCGCGATTTGAAGGTTGATGACTTAGCTTTCTATGCTTGATAATAGAACAACGCAAACAGAGCATTAAAAACAGCAATCAAATAAAACTGTCTAAAAATATATTTTCTTACATAAAATTTTGTATGCTTTATGCAATAATTAGATAAATGTTGGAATCTTTTATAATTTAAACAATATTTTTTTTTTTTTTTATAAAATGGCGAAATTTTTTTTTAGAATTATGTTCAGCTGACACCTAAACTTTTGTGATTACCCGTAAGATATTCAACTCTGTAAATTTTTTTTTTTTGTATGACCTCAGTAGGGTTTTGTTTTTTGTCTATTTCTATTTTTAAACACTCATTTTTCGACGTAACGTTTTAATATTGAAAACCTAAAGAAATAAGCACCACTTCTAAACACTGAACTGAATTTAGTTCTCTTATCCTTAATGTCTGCAAAATTATTTTATAAAACAAAATCTTATCGTAAAACGTTATTTATAAAATTGAAGATGTCAACACGTCTGTATATCTTACAAATACATTATCTCATCATGAATACCATAATTTTCTGTGAAATGCTAAAAAAACTAGAATATTTTAAAAATTTATCATATTTTGTCATAATAGTACTAAATGAAAACGAATTCATTTTAACTTATATAATTTTAATGTTCCATATCTTTCCACCACAAATAATGACTTCTTTTTTTTTACTTCCTCACAACTCAATGGACGCAAAAACAACTATAATGATTATTAAAATCTTATGAAAAATAATATAATTAATGTGCCCTCAATGTCTGCTGTTGAACTTAACAACAACGTGGCCATAATCTTCGTCTTCGTCAACATCAAAAAATAAACGTAACGTTGTGCAGAACCTTTGGAGATGAGCTACTTGCTGGGCATAGCCGGCGGATGTTTGGCTGCCATTTTAATATTAATCTGTCTCTGCATTTATGCAGTGCGCAGCAAAAAATGCTGTTTCAAGGGTAAGTTAAGTAGAAAAACAAAAAAAAAATAAACAAATAAATATTACTATTTTTGCATTTTTCTTTTGAAGCCGCCTTCTGCCGGGGTTGCATAAAAATTTTATAAATTTCATAATTAACATTTTTGCGACTTCACTGCTGGCTGTGGCCGGTTTTTCATTATTTTTAAATTATTGCACATTTTTTTTTTTTAATAAGAAAAAAAACGAAACAAAAAAAAATCACCAAAAAAAAAACACTCTGAAATCAAATAAATGAATAGCAAGACTTGACAAAGCCAAAGCACGCAATTTCAAGGAACTTTCTTTAAAATTAATGCACAAAATTGGAATTCGTTGATTATCATGAGCAGCAGCTTCAGCCACAAAGCGTTCTTTCATTTGCTGTGTCTCGTTTTGCTTTTAACATTTTCTTTATATAGTATACACCAACAGGCAATACTGTTTCGTTTGCTCTTAAGCACAGTGCTGCCACATTGTAGCGTATTATTTTTTTTTTTTTCTTTTTTGTAGTCATCAACTTATGCCTTAAATCCTCTTGTAAATGTATTTTTTCTTTTTTTTTTTTTTAACTGAGTTTAAAAGTTTTAATGAAAAGCTGCTTAAAAATAATAGCGTTGCCACCTAGCTACAGCTGCTACTTGCTTCTCCAACACCTGTTTAAAGAAAGCACAAAGCTACCAAGCAACATTACAGGGTGACAAAAAATAAGTGTATACAACATTTTTCAATTAAAAATCTTTATTGTTAATGAAAATAGGTAAAGAACATTAAAAACTGAAAAAATAAAGCTTAACTAATAATATGTTTAGATGGTTTCGAAGTGGCCTCCTCTAGCGCGAATACACAACTTCAAACGCTTTTCAGAATTTTGGGCTATGGGCCGCAGCTCCTCCAACGTTATTCGATCCCACTCTCGACGTAATGCTTGCTTTAAAGATTTCAAACTTTGGTGTCGCTTAGCACAGGCCCTTGCCTCTAAAATCGACCATATGCTATAGTCTAGAGGATTGAGGTCCGGCGAATATGGGGGCCATTCTTCAGACGTGATAAAGTCCGGAAAATGAACTCTACACTACTCTTGTGTTAGTTTTGCTCTGTGTGCTGGTGCTGAGTCTTGGTGGAAACACCATCTTTCTTCGCCAAAGTGCAGTTGAGCCCAGGGAAGTACAACGGCTTCCAAAATCTCGCGACGGTACACTTCTTGATTAATTTTGACTCCTTGGTTCACAAAAATCAGGGGTGTCTTGCCCCTGGCACAAATTCCTGCCCAAACCATGATGGATTGGGGATTTTGGCGATGTTCGATGATGGAGGATGACCCAGGGGCTTCTGTTGCCCAGATACGATCGTTTTGCCTGTTGTGCTTTTGCTCAATGGTGAACAATTTCTCATTTGTGAAGAGAATTTTTGCCCATCCCATACCAGCGGCCCGACGCAAAAGCAGACGACACCTTTGGAGCCGATCTTGCTTGTTCTTATCCGTTAACAACTGTCCTCTTTGGTGTTTGTAGGCATAAAGTCCAAGATCTTTTTTTGCCATAAGTCGCAATGATTCACGGTTAATACCCGTCTCACGAGCTATTTTTCTCATTGAAACTCCTGGATTTCGTTTAACACGTTTTTTAATGATTTTTTTGTTGTTAGAAGTGTTTACGGTTCGTTTTCTTCCTCTACCTGGTCTATCACCTCCATGGCCAAGCTCTTTAAACCGTTTAATTGCACGAGAAACAAGTGAACGAGCTATGCCAAGACTGCGAGCGATTTCACAATTTCGTTTGCCTAACTGGTGCAACACTATAATGCTTGCGCGATGAGAAGACATAGCGAACTGAACTTTAAAGCAAAACTAGAGCATTGAAAATAAATGTAACGGTTTCTAAAATAGTCGAAAAGCAACAACAAGAAAAAAAAACCGTTGTAAATATAATGAGTCGTTTTTAACAGAGCGGAGATGTTTGTATACACTTATTTTTTGTCACCCTGTATTTAAATCATGAAAAAGCATCACTAAATCTGCGACATCTTTAAAGCAATTTAAGTAAAGTATATACAAAGATACCGCTAAATCATTAAGTTTAGCTGTCATTTTGAAAATATATTGCGTCATTCACAAATGTCACATTTTGCGGCTTGTCTCTCTTTTGTTATGCTTACAAGCAGTTGCCACTCGTTGCAAACCACTCGCTATTAGTTGAAAAACTAAGCGCATGTTTAACATTTTTAAAGCCTACCACAAGAGGTTTAAGGTTTTCTTTTTTACTATTTTGTATAGAGGGAATTTATAATGAAATATCTTCTCATTAAAAACAAAGACTATTTGCAACAAATGTTCCAAAATAACTTCATATTTCTAAAAGCTTAAGAGCCCAGTTGGAGCCGTATTTGTTAAGTTTCTTTCATCTATAAGAATATCTGACATGAAATTTTCTTTAACCACTGTGCTGAAATTACAAAAAATTAAAAAGTTTTCCCAAAAACTTTGACATGACAAACTTTGTACCAGACCTATAGTTAAATGGGGAGATGTCAGGGCATACCAAACCCCCCTCCTCACCCCCTCCTCCTTGATTTGAAATATTTAACTACTACTATGAATTTTTTATTTTTAAAGTGAAAACTTCTTTAGGCACGTTGAGCACTTTTTGGAAGAGGTAAAGATATGAATACGCGTCACCACTGTTGACGTCAACAATGTTAATCGCTGTCACTGTTAATATCATCACAGTTAATGTCAGCACTGTTAAGGCGTGCACCGCTAATACCTCAATTTCTGATTTAAATATCGGGCAAGCAGAAAATATAGCAACGTTTTTGTAAGGGAACCCCCTGAAGGGTGGCAGATAGAGATAGATGTGATCGAAAGAAACGTTGAAGGATTAATTCGGGAGAGATATGAACTCCGATCGGAAGTTTTCCTTTTTTTTTTTTGTATGGTGAACCCTAAAGGGAAGGCAAAATGTTGAAAGGCAATTATAGGACCAGATCATATATTTGACCCATCTAGAGGTCAATACGGAAGAGATGTGAACTATAATTGACAGTTCATGTGTTTTTGTATGGGAACCTCCAGAGGGGTGGCACATATGGGGTAGGTGCGTTGATAAGAAATGTTGAAGGACAAAAATAATAGGACCAGCTTGTTTTTTTGACCCCTCAAGTGCTCAATTTGGGAAAGATATGAATCATAAATAACAGTTAATGTGTTTTTTGTAGGGGAACCCCCAAAAGGGTGGCAGATAGGCACTGAGTGTGTTGGGCAAAAACGGTGAAGAGCAAAAAATAATAAGGCCAGTTCACATATTAGACCCACCTAGGGGTCAATATGGGAGAGATATGAACTATAATTTACAGTTCATGTGTTTTTTGTATGGGAACCCCCAGAGGGGGGGCAGATAGGGTTTGGGTATGTTGACAAGAAATGTTGAAGGACAAAAATAATAGGACCAGCTCATATATTTGACTCCTCTAAGAGTCAATTTAGGAGGGATATGATCTATAATTGACAGTTTTGGCGATTTTTATATGGGAACCCCAGAAGGGTGGCAGATAGGTCTTGGGTGTGTTGAGAAAAAACGGTGAAGGGCAAAAATAATAGGACCAGCTCATATATTTGACCCACCTAGGGGTCAATATGGAAGAGATATGAACTATAATGTACAGTTCATGTGCTTTTGATAAGGAAACCCCAGAGGGGTGGCAGATAGGGTTTTGGTTTGTTGAAAATAAATGTTGAAGGTTAAAAATAATAGTACCAACTTATAATTTTGACACCTCTAAGAGTCAATTTGGTAGAGATATGATCTATAATTGACAGTTTTTGTGTTGATTGTATGGGAACCCCCAGTATAATGGCAGATAGGGTTAGGTGTGTTCACAATAAATAGCAATAGGCAAAAAATAATATGACCAGCATATATATTCGACCAACCAAGGGGTCATGTGGGAGAGATATGAACTGTATTTTTTTTTTTTTTTTTTTTTGTTTGTATGGAAACCCTCAGAGGAGTTGCAGACAGGGAGTAGGTGTGTTAACAAAAAATATTGAAATGCAAAAATAATAGCACCAGCTCATATATTTGACCACTCTAGGAGTCAATTTGGGAGAGATGTGATCTAGAATTGACTGTTTTTGTGTTTTTTATATTGGAACCTTCAGAAGGGTGACAGATAGGGGAAAGGTGTGTTCACAAGAAATGTTGAAAGACAAAAAAAATAGGGCGAGCTCATATATTTGACCCCACTTAGTTGGGAAAAATATGAATTTTAATTCACAGTCTTGAGTTTTTTGAATTGAAACGCCCATATGGGTGGCAGATAGGGGGAAGGTGTGTTCACAAGAAATGTTGAATGGCAAGAAAATAGAACCAGTTCATAGATGTGACCCATCAAGGGGTCAATATGATAGAAATCTGAACTATAGTTGACAGTTTTTGTGTTTTTTCTTTTTGTATGGGAACACACAGTGGGTTTGCAGGATGGGTGTAGATGTATTCAAAAGAACCAGTTCATATATTTCACCCTTCTTATGGTCAAATCGGGAGAGATTTTTTTTTAAGTGAAACTTCTAATGCCACGTATACAACAGCACGACGAATGAGACTGGACTAAAACCGATGTAACGAAAAGAGGTTTCTATATAAACAGCAACAGCAATTCTCCGCACTGGCATTATTAAAACGAACAAATTATTATTTTAACTAGTAAGGAATGGATCTTCGGCAGGGTACCGAAGCTAAAGTACCCCCCCCCCCCCCCCCCCCCGCGTCTTGAAGTATATTCGAAGTCTTAAGCCGTCTATAAAATGTTTATGTATAATCTACAAAAATATTTGCCTCATACGCTTAATTTTATTTTACCCATAGCTGCCACATAGAGTAATTTGCAGCCTGCTCATTATGCTAAAGAGAATATATGTGCAAAATTTGATTGGTATGTGCAAATACATACCAACGGTGTAAAATAATTTCGTTTAAAATTATAGTGCCACGCCCCGTTCAATTCGAGCCAATTTTCTAGACTGCTGACTGCTCATTATTCCAAAAAATATGGCAAATTTGCAAGAAGTCAGACAAATGCTGTAGAAAGAGTTTGATTTAAATTTTAATGGCACGCTCCTGTCTAATTCCGCCCAATTTTTTAGACTACTCACTGCTCATTATTTCAATGAATATATTTGCAAAATTTGTTTGATATTAAAAAAACCGTGTGAAAAAGGAGTTCGATTAGAGTTAAAATTCACAGAGTCCTTGTCCAATCCCACCCACTTTTGCAAGCTTATAACTTCTCATTATGCTAATGAATATATGTTTGAAATTTGGTTGAAGTCGGAAAACAGTTACGATGGCAATATACTAAAAATAAAGTGACACGCCCCCTGTCTAGATCCTTATGCCAAATTATATGTGTGCAAAATTTGGTTTAAGTCGAATAAGCAGTGCAGAGGGAGTTCAAGTAGAGTTAAATTCACACGCCCCTTGTTGGACCTACCCACTTTTGCAGGGCTAAAAACTTCTCATTATGCTCAAGAATATATGTAAGAAATTTGGTTGAAATCAGACTAGTTTGGAGCTAGTTTAAAAGTAAAGTGCCACGCCCCCTGTCTAGTACCGCCCAATTTTATAAACTTACTCGTAAGATTGCTCAAATTATCAAGGATAAGATGTGCACAATTTTGTTGATGTCTGACACACGTTGTACCAGAAGTTCGATTAAAAGTAAGATATCACGCCCACTTTTCAAGTCTAAGAACTTCACATTACACCATATGTGTATATAGAATATATGTGCAAAATTTGGTATGTGTTGGATAAACGATGTGGTTGGAATTTGGAAAACGAAAGTTTTTCTATTTTGATGAAATCACTTTGTATGGGAGGTAGGTGTGACTTTCATCCGATTTTGCCCAATATCATAGAGATGGTTTATACTATACATAAAAGCTCATGTGCAAAATTTCAAGACATTTCTTTTATTTTTGTGGATTTTGAAGCGATTTTACGTTTTAAATAAAGCCAATTTGTATGGGAGGTAGGCGTGGTTTTCATCCGATTTTGTCAAATATCATAGTAATGGTCTATATTAAATATCAAAGCCTTTGTGGAAAACTTCAAGACCTTTCTTTAGTTGCTAGTGCTAGTTGCTGCTTTTTTAGAGATTTTACGGTTACTATAAAGCCACTTTGTATGGGAGGTAGCCGCGGTTTTCATCCGATTTTTCCAAAATTTATAGAAACGATTTAAGTATATTGAAGATCAAAGCTTACGTGCAAAATTTTAAAGACATTTCTTTAATTTTTGTGGATTTTTAAGAGATTTTACTATAACAATGAATTCATTCTGTATGGGAGGTATGCGTGGTTTTCATCCGATTTGGCTCATTTTCGAACTTGATCTTCATTTTTTAAAAAGAAGCTTATATTTTTAATTTCATCGCTATAGCTTTTGGCGGTATTATATATAAATTATTGCGGTAATCGTGTCGACAGACAGACAGACAGACAGATGGGCACACGGAAATCGACGCAGGAGGTGATGCTGATCAAAAATGTATATACTTTTCTATACCTGTCACGCCTCCTTATTGGCGTTACAAACGGAATGACAAAGTTAATATACCCCTTATGCAGTTTGGGTTGCTTTTGGGGTATAAAAATTTTCATATTTTGTTTCTAGCGAGATTCGAACTCACTACTACTCGATCTTCAGCTGAGTGTTATACCCACTGGTCCACATACCCGTGTTAATTAGAGTTGCTCATACTCATGTTAAATTAAAAATGACTTTCTATTTTCTTTTCTTCTTTATCTGCTGACCTTGGATTGTTTCTGAATAGTAATGCAAACGTATTGTCATTGTGAATATTTATATTATAGAAAGGACACCGAAAACAATCGCAACTAGACTGTTTCAATAGCGTTGCAATCGATTTGCATATCATCAATGCTTAAAACCAGGCTCATGCACATAGTTAAAAATATTCCCAAAATGATTCCAAAATAAACAGAATCCTTCCCGGGCACTTAGAGAGAAGAGAAAATATAGACAGTATAAAAATGAAAAGAGGAATTTGAGGTTTAAGGTTGCAAATTTCTTCGTAACCCTAATAAACTCAAAGATCCTTATATATCTGTGCAAAATTAGAGTCGTAGGAGCTCTAAGCCTCCACAAGCTAAAAAGGGGGTTTCAAAGTCTAAGGTAGTCCCCTCATAGTTACTCATGGGTAATGTGAAAAAATTTTAAAACTAAACGTGTACATCCGCAATAGAAATGTGCTTCACAAAGAGAACAAAAACAAACAGAAGCAAACAATCAAAAATGCAAATAACATTTTCTTAATAAGCATTCGAAGCAGTTTTTTTTTTTCTTTACTCGTTTCCCCCTTTTTTTCCCCCTTCTACTCTTCTACAAAAGCAGAATAACAAATAAAGGTTCGAAAAAATTACAAAATGCTTTGATAGCTAGAAGCAATAAATTCAATGAAATAAATATTCATTAGTTAAACCTTTTGGAGCAAAACAAAAATACAAAAACGAAACAAAAAGAAGAAAAAAAAATGTATAAAAAACACATGTTGCCACAGTTTGATAATTTTGCCTTTTATCTCTCATGCAAGAGAGCAAAATAACCCACAGAGGGCGGGTGGCAGTTAATGTTTGCAAAAAAAATGGGTTATTTTGGAAACACACAAATCAACTTCGATGGCTTTCAAGCATTTCTCATAATATTGCATTTATGAATGTATCATAACTTCTTAACAAATAAAGATATATTAGCATACTTTTAATGTTAGAAAAGAAATAAATGCATAAAACATGAAGAAAATTCAAATGAATGTGAAATAAATATTCATAAGAAAAACCCATTTGAAGCTTAAGTTTGGCATTTCTAAGTCATGAGTTGAAAAATGTGTTTTTTTTTTTTTTTGAAGAAGGAAGATGCTATGAGTGTTGGAAGTGTTCATATTAAAACTTATTCTAACTTCGTTATGAAGCTCTAAATAAAATCAAAATATAATTAAGTCTTTTCGATTTTCTTCTCTTTTTAATGTTTCTTTTTTATATATGTACTTCCCCAACATACAATTTAATGAAAGTGGCAAGTGGAACAGTCACTTTAAGAAGCACATTTCTTTAGCTTAACACATAATTGTTTAAACTTGCGGATATAGAGTAGGGTTTACTATGTGACTATGTGACTATGTGTATTGTAGGGTGACTATAATATTAAGAATATTATTCTATAATTTATAGAATATAAATCACTTTTTCACAAGCGTAAGCTGAACTAAAACCTGGAAGGAATCTGTTGTCATTCCTATAGCAAAAAATAGCCATTTTAGTGAACGCTGTGGCTTGTGACCAATTTGCTTAAAAATAAACCAATAGCCCGTTCTTTAAACCATCTCTATGAAATAAGGCTCAAGAAAAAATGCCCCAAAACCAAAATTAAATAAGACCCCAAAAATAGGGCGCTGTTTCATAATGAAATTAAGTCCCTAGAACTAAAATCCGAAGTCAATAAAATAACAACCCAAAAAAAAGGTAAAATAAGGTCCCAAAAATTGTGAAGGAACTATATCAAAAACTAAATAAGACCCCGAAATTGAGAAAGGATTTTGTTTAGAAGTCTTGGGCTTTTTTTATAACAATGTTGTAGTTTTTTACACAAAATTTTTGGAAATGCGATTAGACCAATCTTTTCGGGTTTGGGGAAGTCCCCCGACTAGAACTGTGTCCAACGGTGTTTTTTGATTGGCGCAAAATTTTAAGAAAATTTTGTTTTTCCAAATAGTCCAATTTGAGTTGTTCTTAGCCTTTTGTCATGGCTATTAATTAGGATATCTCGCGAACTAGCAATACGATCTTAACAAGCAATGAAGAAAATTAAAGGAATTCAAATTTTACGACAGTAAGAAAGCAAACTGTTCCGGTCTGAGGCGTGTTTTTCGAGCAACTGGAGATATGTATTTATAAAAACGTTTTTATGATTTTAATCAAGTATTCAAGAATACAAAAAAAATATTTTTGTTTTAAACTCATGTACATGTTAGCCCACAGGTGGCGTTGCAAATTGGCGTCCAAAAATTTCGGGGAGGAACAAATAAATCAATACTGTGACATGTGAAAAAAGATTTGTGATTAATTTAAAGACCTAACTCTTGGGATCACCGTGGCCCGATTTTGATTTTTTCATTCACAAGGAAAAAATCAATGATTTTGACCATAAAATGTCATCAATTTTCGGGCTTTCATCTTTGAGCTCACAATTTTTTTTTTTTTTTATAAATTTAGAAAAGAAACTATATCAAAATATCGATAACAATATTATGGCCTGTCCTGAATTAAAACTGTTTTGCTGAAACTTGATACTATCATTAGTTCTTAGCAATTCATATCCATATTGACGTTATGTGTCATATGTCACTTTAATTTCTCTACGCCAAATTGCTGCACAATTTCAGCACAACACAGCACAACTTAAAAGTTGTAATAAAATAAACATAAGAACCAGTTCCGGATTAGATCATAAGCAAATTAAACAATAGCTTGGGACATCACGTTTCAGGGGGCACCACAAACAGTACCAAAAAAATTGTTGCTACTATTACTATTTGCTACATTACTGGTTGAAGGATACCTTATTCTAATAATGATAACTTCCTCTCTATTACCAAATACTTATTATCTGCAAAATCAAAGATACGGTAACTTTCCTCAGAAATATTTACATGGATTTATTTACTTTCTGAGATTATTGATTGTCTACAGAAAAATGACGGCTGCACAGAAAATTGCATTTTAAAAAGTCGGCAAGGTATTACAAGACCCGGAAATCACTCTGGACACGTGCGCCAATTTTTACAAATGACTCGTCGATTGCTTGGAAAAATTTCGAAGCATCTTTGATAATTTAAAAGACAGCGCAAAAAAGTACCCAATGACGGTCCAGTTCATAAAGTAGGTCTCAGTCCGAGTGAATAATTTAAAGTCATGAGTTTTTATGGCGTCATTGATAAATTGAATGTTCAGATGCGAATAAGTGGGGAAAAATACAAACGAATAGCAGACAAATTCTCATGCCTGACTAAAATAATTGATGCCGATAAAATGATGTGCACCGATCAAACATCAGAATACAGTCAGCATTGTAGAAATTTAGAAGACACATATCCACAAGACCTTAATACCGATTTAGAAACCGGAATGCAGCAGTTTCATTCATATGTCGTAAATAAAATAAGTTCTAGTGACTTGCCTCCCACAAGTTCACATCAAACTCTTGCACAGCTGTACAAAATAATACACGATGATAAAATGTAATCAGAGTTCCCTAATCTGGACACAGCCCTGCATATATTTTTATGCCTGATGGAATCGAACTGCACAGCGGAACGATTTTTTTTCGAAATTAGAAATAATAAAAGGCTCGATGCTTTATCAATGTTATATAAAGAGGCAGAAATGTTAAAAACGTTGAACTTAAAAATTATTGTCCTCGAATTTAATGCGCGTAAAAGTCGCAAGTCTCATTTCAATAAATAAAAAAGTTACACTTCGGTTTTTATAGCAATACCAGCTCCACGTATCTCTTTCGCCTTTCGTACATATTTTAAGGTACATAATAATCTATCTAGTTGTAAAAACGACGTTAAAATATGTTTAAAGACCCTATACCAGTTTACTAGTGGATAGGGTGCCCACAGGCTTGGAGTGCTTGGGGCATCAAGCAGTCTTAATCCGACACTGATCAGAGCTAACTTCACATTAAGAAAAAACCAACTTATAAAAACCATACCCATTGTAAAATCCACATTTTTTTTAGTCCTTATTTTTTTTCGTAGTAATAAAACAAATATGGCTGAGCTAACTTTAAGCACATAAATATTTGCAAAACTCTTGAATATATCGTAAATTTTTAATTACCTTTACAGCTGAATCCATTAAATCACAACCGTTTTGTGAAACATCAATTACTGACTCATTTGGGGCAACATGTTTACTATGTCAATAACTTCGGTGTCCACTTATTTAGAAGCAATTAAATTAATTAAATTGATGGCGTAACTTTTCAATTTAATTACAAAGTTCCCTTCTCAAGTTTGAGCGACATTGTAAACTTTGAGCAAACGGTGCACGATTAAAATTGGGCCACCCAAGCCAACCTCAGTGCTACTCATTTCAACACTTTTGCCAACAACATTACCAGGGTGTTGTTAGGCATCATCTCACTCCGTATACCATTTCAGCTTTAGGCACTTTCGGCACTCTAACATTTTCGACACTCAAGCAATGATGTAACATATACATACTTGCGTCTTTGGCCTAATCGATCCAGCCTGCAATTCGTTAGCTGTCAATCAAGCTGTCAATTTGTGCGCGTCTTAAGCGGAACACTGGGCTGGGTGAGGGTGAGAAAAACGCGATGGAAATGTTATATTGTGTTATGTTGTGTAGATCCTTTCTTTTCTTTCAATTGCTGGGGTGGCAACTCTAGTTATTTGCTTGCACACTTCAAGCTGTCAGTCGTTATTTGACAGATGTGTAAATTGAAGCTGTTTTTCTTTTATTATTTTTTAAAATATTTATTCATCCATTTTTGTCATGTTTAATTTGACATTTTCACTCTTTGAGAATTTAAGAAAAAAGAGTTGCTGCTTATATATATATATGTGAAAAAATATAAAAAAAGAGTCCAAAAGACATCAATTTTCCTTTTACCGCCTGTCAGGGCAGGCAATGCAAAACGTACGGAATTGCCTTGCTCATTTATCATAAATAGTAAAGCGCAACTAATTTTTGCCACTTTTCATTCATCCCACATTTAGTGTTTTTTTTTTTTGTATTCACGTATTCACTTCATTTCCGTTTGCATTCAATTTATTTTGTTTCGTTTATGTATTTTATTTCATTCACTCGTTCTCTCGCCCTCTCACTCTCTCTCTCTCTCTCTCTCTCTCTCTCTTTCTTTCTCTTGTTATTTTACTATACATTCTCTTTTTTAATGCAAATTTTCTTTGCTTTTCATTCTGTTTTTTCAGGCACTTCCGGTTATAAATCATCAGATAAAGACAGGTGAGTAAAATTTACATTATGCTACACCAACCAACACATACAACAAACACCCACACAAACATACATACTCGAACAAATGTAAATATATTCATATAAAAACATTTATAGAAATATATTTTGGTAAAAATATGAGTAACGGCATATATATAAGCCTTTTTATAGCTTTGAAGGGCAGCCAACAGGTGCCGCAGCTCTCACAGAGATGTGAAAGTGAAATTTGTACCCACAATTGGGTACAACTACTTGGTTCTGGTATAATAAAAGAAGTCAAAAAGAATTCAGCAAACTTAAATTAACATCGTCAAATAAACTCAAGGTTAATAAAACATAAAAATCTAAGGTTATGTTTAGTTTTTTATTTGTTTTTAATTAAAATGTTTGGAACTGCATTACGTTGCAATAAATTACAATGTGCATTTTTACATAATCAAATTATCAAAATCTATTGTCGGTATAAGCAGTCTTGTATATCGGATAACTTCTTTTCACTTGAGCACATACAAGAAATACCGTTTGAATCCGATTTTCCTTTTAGTTGCATATCTACTAGTAAATTCACTATTCAAACTGGTCAAGAAAATATTAAATATTGCAGATATATTCCAAGCGGAACCGATTTCTCCAAGTGGAACCAAAAAAAATCAAAAAACGCAAGATTTTTTCCCAAAAAGTCTACAAACTCAAAAAAGTTGCAATAAAAACCCAGATAGTTTAAGACACAACCCAAGTCGATCCTATTTGTCAAAAAATCCAACATTTTGTCCAAGGAATCCACAAAACTCAGGGAAGTTTCAATGACCGAAGTAGTTCCAAAAATATTACAAATGAAATCTGTGTGTCCAAGTGGAACGTGTCTAAAAAATATTAAAAATTTTTTTCCAAAGAGTGTACTTAGCAAAAAAAAATCAATATCACAGCTAATTCCAAAAATATTGCATGTGGAACCTATTTGCTTAACTAGAACCAGAAAAGGCCCAAAAAAGTTGCCATAACTCAGATAGTTCCAGAAGTATTCAATTTCAAAAATATTGCATATGGAACCTATTCGTTTAAGTGGAATCAAAAATGTCAAAAAATCCAATATTTTTGTCCAAGAAGTCTACAAAGCCTAAGTCTAAGTAAAAAACGTTGCCATAACTCAGATAGTTCCAGAAAAATTTCAAGTGGAACCTATTAATCAAGAAAACTAAAATGTTTGTCAAGGAGTCCACTAAATAGAAAAAAATTTCAATGACCCAACTTGTTCCAAGAATATTACAAATGAAACCTGTTTGTCCAAGTGGAACCTATCGATCAAAAATCTTAAGATTTTTTATTCAAAAAAAGCCATTGGAAGAAAATTTTGCATTGATTCCACTAGATCCAAAAATATGGGAAGTGAAAGCTATTTGTCCACGTGGAACCTATTTGTCAAAAAAGGAATTTGTTTTGTCTAAGTGGACCACTTAACACAAAAAGTGTTAATAGCACAGCTAGCTCCAAAAATATTGCCATTGGAACCTATTTGTACAAGAGCGAAAAAACCAATTTGTACTCGTACAACCTATTTGTCAAAAACGCAAGTTTTTTGTGCAATGAGACCAGCAAAACAAAAAAAAAGCTCGAATTCCCAGCTAGTACCAAAAATATTGCAAGTAGAACCTATTTGTTTGAGTGGGACCTACAAGCATGTCAAAGACTTTTGTCCAAGAAGTCCATAAATCCTGGAAAAAATCAAATAACTTAGCTAGTTTCAAAAATATTGCAAGTGGAACCTATTTCTTTTAGTAGAACCTACATACATGTCAAAGATTTTTGTCCAAGGAGTCCATAAAACCTGAAAAAGTTCAAATAAATTAACTAATTTAAAAAATATTGCCAGTGGAACCTATTTGTTTTAGTAGAACCTACATACATGTCAAAGATGTTTGTCCAAGGAGTCCATAAAACCTGAAAAAGTTCAAATAACTTAGCTTGTTTCGAAAATATTACAAGTGGAACGTATTTATTAAAGTGCAACCTACATACATGTCAAAGATTTTTGTCCAAGAAGTCCATAAAACCTGAAAAAGTTCAAATAACTTAGCTTGTTTCGAAAATATTACAAGTGGAACGTATTAATTAAAGTGCAACCTACATACATGTCAAAGATTTTTGTCCAAAGAGTCCATAAAATCTGAAAAAGTTCAAATAAATTAGCTAATTTAAAAAATATTGCCAGTGGAACCTATTTGTTTTAGTAGAACCTACATACATGTCAAAGATTTTTGTCCAAGGAGTCCATAAAACCTGAAAAAGTTCAAATAACTTAGCTTGTTTCGAAAATATTACAAGTGGAACGTATTTATTTAAGTGGAACCTACATACATGTCAAAGATTTTTGTCCAAAGAGTCCATAAAATCTGAAAAAGTTCAAATAAATTAGCTTATTTAAAAAATATTGCCAGTGGAACCTATTCGTCTAGCTGGAAACTATTTGTCAAAAAAAAACAACATTTTTATCCAAGGGGTCTATTTAGTTCAAAAAAAGTTCCATTGACCAAACTAGTTTCAAGAATAGTGCAAATGTAACCTATTCATGCAAGTAGAACCTATTCATAAAAAATCCAGTATTCTTATGCAGGAATCACACTAAAACCAAAAAAGTTTCAATAACATAACTAGCAAGGAAAATTTTTTGTTTAAAAAATTCATAATTTTTGTCTAGGGAGTTCACAATACCCAAAAATTTAGCAATGACCCATCTAGTTCCAAAAATATTCCAAGTGGAACCTATTACTCGTAGAATCATTGATGCAGGTTCATCTTGCTTTCTCGCACCAAACTTTCCAATTTAGATACTGAAACCACAACTCTGTCCTTCATGATTTGCAATTTCTCCTCATTATCCATCACTGGCTGGAGCTGCAACCGCCATTTTGTAGTTCCCTATTTATAAAGTTCACGGTATAAAACCGAGTGTATGCTTTAATTTTTTTAATGTTTATTTTATCGATTAAAAAATAAAATAGGTTCATAAATTGAAATATTTCGTGTCGAACTTAGACATGGGTAACGCAGCAAAATATGCTGCTCGGCTACACTAACCCAAGCGCAATTTACTGTATCAGCGTAAAGTGTTAGCACAATTGCGTCATGATTTAGTTAAACAGACCTTTAATTGGCGCTATGAGATTTTGTGTTGGATCGTGCGTTGGGTAAAGATGATGAAAATAAATTGATTGTGGTGAGTTGGATAGCGCATTGCGTTATTTGCGAAAGTAAGCACAGCTTAAGCACACCTAAAGAAAATATGACAAATCAAAGTTCTTTAGCATATGTTTCTTCTAAAGAAGTTAATTATATAAAACGACTATATTGTTCATAAGCTCATAAAAAATCTTAATCAATTTGATATAAATTTTTGGGAGAATATTAATTATATCTAATTGTTGTACAGAGCCTAGCACACACCAAAAATTTTAGAAACTAAAATTTCAAGCATACAGCAAAACTTGACTGCATTAATGGTTGATCCGAAATTGAACAGACAAATTACAATTCCTCTGGTAAATAGGTTGGAAGTTTGAAGTTGGATTCAAGTTTGCTTAGACCTGATTTGCACTTATCAAGACTTGACGTCAATTCTTTGCTATTTCCTTCTAAACTTATCCTCTCTCACGTTCATGTCCACGTCTCATCAACAAATGCAAAACTTGATCGTCAATTCTTGACCAATATAAACCGAGTCCTACACTTTTGTAATTCAACACATTTAAATCAACAAAGGAAAAGAACAATCAAGATAAAATTTGTATAACTGCGTTATTGTGTTAGTTTTAACGGTGTCAGCGCAATAATGCAGTTAAGTGCTTCAACTCAATAAAGCAACGCAGCGCTGCGTTACCCATGTCTAATTCATTCGAGCTTACGATGTCGAGATTACCGTCAAAAAATTGACTTTCCACCGTTACTTTTTTCCGTTTTTCAGAGTTTTCATGAACAACTGATAATGAGCAATATGACAATTTTTTAATAAACTTTTTTGATAAACAATGCTCTATTTCTAAAAATTTAAAAAGACTACTTGCAGTATAAAAATTATAAAAACCTTTCATTTCCTACCTTTCGGCTACTGAGCAAAAGTTTCGACACCATTCTGGGTGTCTCTGGCCCTTCAATTAATTTTATCATTAAACCAATTTTTGTGAATATAGCCCACTTAAACATAGTTTAAGAATTACCTCTTCTTTATTCATGATTTTTTTAAGATTTCCTTTAAATAAAGTCAAATGTATTGAAAGAATATTATAGACGTAACTTTTTGCATTGAGTGTAGAAAAATGGTTTTTTTTTTTTTTTTGTTTATACTCACAAAAACACCAGTGTTATTTCTTTTCTGGCAGCCATTTATATTTCATTACATTTCAATTTGTAGTTATGTGTGCACTCGATGTGCACCTTTAATTTATGCGCTACTGCTTTGTTGGTGTAACTTCAACAGCTACAACTCCATAACTACAACAACTCTGCAACAAAAAGAAACGAGCACTAATGGTGCTCAAGTGAGTTATGGACTTGGCTTGCATTGAGTTTGGTTATTTTTTTTTTTTTTCAATTCAGCTTGAATTGTGGCTACACACAGTGGACGTCAATGGGCAAAGTTCTATACAAATTTTATAGAAAAAGAAAACTTTTTGGTTTTACCTGACTGCAAACCGACATGTATGCATTTATACACTACATATATTAACATAAATGCACCACATTGTTCGTTCGTGCAATTTTGCAACTATTTGCTTAACTTCCAGCCAACCAGTCTAGTAGCGGTTACCTTCAATAGCATGTTGAAAAATATGATTGTGTCGAGAGAATGGAAAAAATAAACCTAAAATAAAAAAAAAAACATCAATAAAATTACATTTTCAATTATCGCTAGCAACTTTATAAAATTAACAATATTTGCATGGAAGGAACTACTGGACAAGGGAAGAGAATCAGCAAATAAAAGCGCTGCCACACAATATAAAATTAATAAACCAATATAAAAATGGTAAAACCAACATTTACTAAAAAAAAAAAAATAAAACGAAATGGCCATTTTAGCCCTTGAAAGGACTATGACCGAGCTTTTTATGATCAATTGTGTTGTGCGTGTTGTGAAATGTTTCAACAAAAATGATCGAGAACTGGACCTACAAGTTTTATGCCAACTCCGAACGGCTTATGTTCTCAAGAAGCTTGGCATTTTTTACTCTCTGAGGTTTGCCATTGTCTGCAGAGAGGTGATGGTCGAGCAGAAAAATTAATTCAATTGAAAAAACTTTCTGTGTCAGGTGAGATTCGAACCAGGGTTTTCTGGCGTATGGGCCACACACTCTACCCACTGCGCCACGGCCGCAACAGTTAATGGATTACAAGAATATTTAATGTTACATGTTTGAAGACGGCTCTGATACATGTCTTGCTAAGAGTCCGCATTCGTTTCAAGTCGCTGCTCTTTTTGTACGATTTTTCTCGTTCGTGTTCTTGTCTACTGTCGTAAAAGAGAAAAGTTCACCAGAGCTCGGTGTAGCGGCCAATCTGGTAGCAGTTCGCTATGGTAAATACTTGTAAAAAAAGCCTGCAATGGAGTAGCAATGGTCCAGTAAAACTTGTTAGCACGGGGATAGTAATACCCGTCGAATGAGGTGGCCTTATATATCCACGGCAAGGAGACATGGTCTATATGGCCAACAGCGGAGGTTCTTTTGTGTCAATAAGACACGGTAAATGGAGGGAGACTTGGTGCAATCAAGTTTCACGGGT
Source organism: Coremacera marginata (assembly GCA_914767935.1). Lineage (NCBI taxonomy): Eukaryota > Metazoa > Arthropoda > Insecta > Diptera > Sciomyzidae > Coremacera > Coremacera marginata. Next base: position 25,799,420 of record OU612043.1, read on the forward strand.
TCACAAAATTAGGCACTTCGTTTAAGGTATGGTAATGTTCCATACCTTAAATTGAAGTGTCAGTCAAAAACAAAAAAGTGCAAATACAAAAATTCTATATGAATTTTTTGTCTCGTTTGCCGGGATGTTGTAGACCCTCATTCGGCGAGACCGAGTTGCCCAGATGACTTTCATGGGTTGGACCTTCGGGGAGACTTGTGCTGGCTGTGGTTTGTTTGCAACGCTTGCACAGGTCTAGATTGCTTAGTATGCAAGAGATTGGATAGGTCTCGTCTCAACCAGTAAACTGGTACCATTATGGGCAATATGGAATACTTATTGCATACTGCTTTTACAGATTTGGGCACAGGGTAATGCTTTTGTGTTTATGAATGTGACATCTAGTACGTGATTGCTTTTCTAGGTGTCACTTATATGCAGTGTTTGCTTATGCTATATACTGTAATATGTAAAGGTCTGTGAAGAGTATTTCATTTGCACATCCTTGGATGTGCTTTTTTAAATACTATATGTTGGATTCATGAACTATAACTCCAACGTCTTTGGACCCAGAGGAATTTAGCCTTAACGGCAGAGGTCCTCTAAAAACACATAGCGGATTTCTGTCCAGTAAAACATCAGCTTTGTTGCTTCGTTGTCGTCAACGACATCTTCAAAGACAACGTCTTCCAAAACTATCCGCCACTGGGAAGTTTTAATATATTTATGTATATGAATATATTCTACCCTTTGTTGAGGTTCAGATGAGGGTGAGACAGTGCACGGACTTGAAAAAATTTTTAATGGTGGATTGTACTCAAAAAGTTTGGTAGATTGAAATTAAACGTGGCAGATTTGATAATTCATATAAACACTTCATGTGTCTTTTATTTAAAAAAAATATACAAAACACAGTTAACAGTAATAAAAATAGTATATATCCAATTTAAAAAAAAAAAACCAAAAATAGATTGAAAACGAACAAACTTTATAAAACGAAAAACAAACCAATATGGAACAAATCTAGTTTAGGTCATGAGCATAATTTAATTTTAAATATGGGTTTCCCCCCCCCCCCTTCCCATCCTCTTCAAGGCCCAATTCTTGGCAGTCCGGTTAAAGTTACCGTCCCGGTAATCTCACAACTCGCCGAAAATGGAGATATGATTTTCTAACAAGTTCTGAGTTTATCGGGACGGTAACTTTTACCGGACTGTGAAAAAATTCGACCTAAGAAGAGTCCATTAAAAATGTCGCTTACTTATGGTTTTCGAGATAAAATTCACCAAAGCTTAGAAAAAGTAAAGCTACTTTTTCTAAAAAGTAAAGCTAATAAAAAATCGAGCTCCTGCCCATATATAAGATTTATGCCAAAAATATAAAAATATACATATGAAAAAAACAAAAACTAAAAAGCAATAAATCTACCATCAACAAACTAAAAAGATTTATAAAATCTTATTAATTTTGCCGTAGGCTCGAAAAGGTTTCTTTCATCACATAATTCTTTAATAAAAATTTGTTTGTAGCGAAAGGAAATCTTCAAGTATCTTCATCATCCTCGTCTAAAGTGACGCGCACGGTTAAAAATCTTAAACTAAGTTTAAGTAAATCCTGTGTACTGTATATATGACGACACCGAAATTGTATTAAAATTTAATCCACGCCAAATACTTATACTAAGTTTTATTCGCGCATGGGCTTAAATTCCAATAGTCTATGTGGATTAAAAACCTTATTAAAAAGTGTATTCGATTTTAAACCATAGCATACTAAAAGCAAAACTGGTTTTGTTTACACAATTTATATCTTTTTTTTTATACTGTAATCTTTAAACTAAATCCTATTGTAGGTTTCGTACACACATCATCATTGGAATTAAAGTGGTCAACGTTGCTTGTGTGCCATAATCAAATAAAAAATGTTTCACAAAAATTTTATTATAAGGCTTTGCTAACCGAAAAAGTAACTCTGAATCATAAGACTTTTAAGTCTTAACAATCTGGAAATTAAGACAGGCCTTTAAGGCTTAAGGCCCAAGGTCGGTTCATGAAAATACAGTTTTAGATTTCTTTTTTTTTTTAACCGACTTCTTTATTTGAAGCGTTTATATAACATCTTCGAAACGTGGAAAAAAAATTGTATAAAGTTATCTTAAATAATAAGAAAGTTATAGCGCCTTATAGTTGAAAAACCAGATGTACCGTTTAAGCATTATTTTAGGATTATATAGCGCGCTCCTTCTTTACTATTTATTTATTTATTTATTTATTTATTGGCCAAACAAGGCAATTTACTTATTCTAACTTAATTTAAATTTATTTTTTTTATTTTATTTCTTCTCCCCTTTCCTTGTTTTGGTGTTCGAAAATGTACGAATTGAAGTGGGCGTAATCCGCCCACCTAAATGACATGATTTCACGAACACTACAAAAAGGAGGGGCAGAAAGAAAATTAAAAATAAGAGTAAAAGGTACTTACATACTAGAAAGAGGAGAAGAAAAGAGAGAAGTACTTATTTCCAACAAGTTTAGAGAGGGCATGCTTAAATGTGGTATACATACGGGTAACTATTTATATACAGGTAATTTAACTTAAGCCTGAGTTAATTTTGGTTAACGAGGAACTTAGACAGGGTTTGCTTGAAAGAGGATTTGGACATGGAAGGTGAGAAGTATACGGAAACGTTATTGAATTCTCTACAGCATCGACTGATGGGTTCATTGTTTGCGTATGTAGTTTGGTGCTGATATTCAGTTAACAGCCGAGTATGTCGTAGTACGTCTTATTGGTTCGTTGAGACATATAATACTAGAAATATATTCACTGTCAATAGCACCATTAATAACATCGAATGTCCCATAATGTTGTTCTTGATCATAATGGCATCAAGTTTAAAAGGCTGAGTCTGTATTCATATGAAGGAAGGCTATTATAATCACGGGGGTTGTACATGTCTCTCAACGTGTATAGTAAGAATTGCTTTTGAATAGACTCGATTCTTTCGCTATGGGAATCGAAGAACGGACTCCAAATTATGCAGGCATATTCAAGTATTGGCCGCACAAAGGCACAGTATAAGGATGTAGTGACCCAAATATTCTTGAATTCATTTGCTCGCCCTTTTATAAAACCAAGCTGTTTGCTGGCTCTGGACAAAATTTTGTCATAGTGCAAATTAAAGCGCATCTTGCAATCCAAAACTACTCCAAGATCCACTACATGATTGACTCTTTTAAGCTCGGTACTATTGAGGTGGTAGGTATGTACCAGGTAGGTATGTAGGTATGTGCCATGTTGTTCTTACGAGAAAAACTAATAACATTGCATTTATTGATATTAAGATGCAGTTTATTTTGGATACACCATTGCTGAAGAGACAATAGTTTTGACTGTAAAAAATTTGCATCTATCTCTGATTTGATTGCATAGTACATTTTTAAATCATCTGCATACATTAGGTGTGGGATATCGTTCAGGACTTCTGACAAGTCTGAAATAAATATGTTAAAAAGAAGAGGACCAAGGTGGCTGCCTTGCGGAACTCCTGAGGAGACCGCAATTTTTTTTGACAAAATTCCTTGGAATTTAACAATTTAACATGCCGTCGAGATATGATTTTAGCCAACTTAGGTCCCTCGGTCCCTTAATACCGAATTTTTCTAATTTACATGTTAGCATGCTGTGATCAACTCTATCGAAGGCTTTACTGAAATCTGTATAAACAGCATCTATTTGGTGACCTTTTTCCTTATTTATTAAAACATCCGATACCATGATCATGAGATTGGATGTTGTAGATCGTCCCTTACGGAAGCCGTGTTGCTGCTCATTTAGACGTGGGTTGATTATACTTGTTAGCTTATCACAAATAATTTTTTTAAAAAGTTTTGGAATGGCTGATAAAATTGCTATGTCTCTATAAATTTCAACAGACCTTTTATCTCCAGTCTTGTAAATTGGTGTTAAATGGGATGATTTCCAATATGAAGGAAATGTCCCACAAGACAGTGATTCGTTAAAAATTATGTATAACGGCAGAAGTAGTTGGTCTAAACATCGCACCAGGAAACTTGTAGGAATAATGTCCGGTCCAGGTGCCTTAAATAAATCCAGTTCTTTCATGGCATTAGAAATCTCTTCCTGCGTTAAATTTATACTATCCACCACAATATTTGAGCTGGGAGAAGAGGCTTCAAATTGGGTAGTAGATTGACAAAAGACCTCCTTAAAATGATCCGCATATAAGTTGCTGATTACATGAGGGTTGGACGAATTGACAATACCTTTAAACATAGACGATGGATAGCCGCTAGATCTACGCTTCAAGTTGACAAAGTCAAAGAATTTTTTCGGTTCTTGGATGATTTTCTCACCGATAAGGTTAGTGTACAACTTGTACGCTTCTTCTGACTTGATAGAAAACTCTTTTGATAGCTCGTCATACCTTAGCTTGAGTTCATCGCTTATATTATCAGTGTTTTTGAGAAGTTTATGGATTTTATTTCTTTAATTCCTCAAAAATCTGAGATTTCTATCTAGCCATGGCTCTGAAAGCTTATTCTTTTTCTTTATTTTTGGCACATAACTTTCGATAGCTGTAAAAATGTGCTGATAATATTTAGAGACAGCGCTATCTACGTCTAAGTTGGAAAGAATATAATTCCAGTTTAGAGCATTAAGATAACATTTTATGCTTTCGTAATCGGCGTTGAGGTAATCGTACGCAATGGAGTTATTATAAGATTGGCTAAAGGTAACTTCATTAGAAGAGAAAGCAACCGTTAAGGCTGTATGGTGAACAGAGTTAGCTAACAAATTTTCTGCATCACTGCATGGGCTAACCTTCATTTCCTCATATGCGTTAGTAAAGACTAGGTCCAACCATCTCCCATTTTGATTTTGTACAGAAGAAACTTGCTGCAGATCACTGCCATAAAAGGTACTTAGCAATGTGAAATCTATGATATTTGAAAGGTTAACAGGAAGAAGATAGTTGTCATTTTCATCGGTGACAAACGATATATTTGGACGGTTAAAGTCACCAAGAATAACAACTTTATCTTCCTCATGTAGAGTAGAAATAAAGGCGGACAGTGTTTCACATAGCTCGTTGTATGTTGTTTCACTTGAGCTGGGAGGAATGTAAACGGCACCAATGTATAAATATAGACTATTTCCTAAGCAAATTCTAATTATTCGGTGATCGAAGAGCTATTATATCAGAGCTATTATATTATCAGCTATTATATCATTATTTCAGCTGCTCAAACCGGTTTTTTTTTGAGTAGGTATACAATCAAATATATGTTTTTCTAGCAGGCCACAGTTGTCCTTTTTTTAGCTGACTAACTTGTTAGTATAAAAAATTTCATATTTTTTGTCCGTTCAAAATTTAAACGCGATTACTTTTCCTACTTTTTCAAAACTACTTAACCAATTGGTCTAAAATTTTCAGGATTTATTAACAAACCGATTATCTACAATATGAGTGAAATAATTTTTCAAAATATATTTTGAAAAGCCGGTTATAAGAAAAAAACATTTAATTTTTATTTCAAATTTGAAAAAATTTTTTCAAATTCTGCTTCACTCATATCATTCAAAAATAATTAATAAATATTTTTTTTTTTACTTTTGATATGTTTCATATGGATGTAGCAAACGCAGTCCTGTACGCGGTCAAAAGTAAGGCCTAAATATAGGGTGTCAGAATAACCGCCATTTTGACAAAACAAAAAAAAATATATTTGAGTCCTGCAACTAATGGACACATAAATGCTAAAATTTCAATACTCTCAAATTTTTTTTTTTTTTGCCTTAAATTTACTCATGAAAAAATTAATTTTCTCCGATGAACCGACTTAAGGCCTTAAAATGTAATACATGTTGTATTAAATCTAATATCATGGCTATATTAATTCAAAATCTATTCCAATTGTACTAGTTTTTGAAACCGACTTTATTACTTTTTAGTTATTTTGTATTAAATTTTAAACCTTAGGTACTAAAGTTAAAATTTTATTCCAACTTAATTAATTTTAAGTACAGCTTTGACTAAAAATTTTCTAGTATTTTGAAAAGTTTTAATTCTAATAAAAAATGATTTAAAAAATACATTATTACAACCATTAGCTTAAAAATTACTTCAAGATTTTTAACCGTTCAGCTACTATTTGTCTTAAATTAGATATTAAACCTTATTTAAACCGCGTTTAATCCTCACGTGCAAACTTTTTTGAAGCGAAGCTTTTTACTCCTCGTTCTGTGATTTGCTTGGAGTGAAATCTGAAAAAATTTTCGACAGATTTTTTCTTGGAAATTTGATAGTTTCTTTGTTGCTAGTGCTTATTACAACAAGAAAATTTAATACTTTAAAATTAAATACCAAAAATATATAGTGGCCTGCCAGTGGGGATCGAACCTACGTCCTCTTACACGAGAGTCCAATGCACAATCAACTAGGACACAAAGACTTATTAGAAACAGTTGTTAATTCAATCCTAATTATAACAGAAGCTATGCTGGAGTAGATCGTCACCATCTATCAATAGATAGAGGATTGTGTATTTGCTATGCTACAACTATCAAAAATTTGCTTTTATTTGCCACAAGGTGTCTCCAGCATCGGTTTGTTTGTATTGTGAGTGCGTTTGTGGTGCTGTTGGCATAGAGTGTAAATTATTATCTAGAGATTGCATCAACTCTGCTAAATCTCTGGCATGTGTTAACAGAGTTTTTTTTCTTCATGTTTTTAAGTGAAATAACTCTGAAATAATAATTTACACTCTATGACAAGTGCGTTGACAAGTGCGTTTTTAAGTGTCAAAAAAATAGATGTCAATAAATATGGAATCAACAAACGCATGCATGAGTCAGTGCAGCCAAGTTCACAACCATGTGTGGAGAGTTAAAATGGAGAGTCGGTTGCATTATATGCCCGTATATGTAGTTGGCGTGGAAATTTGACATTCAACAATAAAAAAATAAGCAGTAAATATGTTTTCTGTATACATGTGACTTATGATTTTATGTTATTTTCAATTTTTGAATTTAATAGTTAATTTATTAAAAAGAAAAAATTATTAAGCTATCAAATCTATGTAACTGCGAAAAAGCTTCGCTTCTCTCGTGTGTCCAACGACGCACCTGTGTTTTTTAACAGCTGACAGTCAACGTCAAAATATCAATGTCCGTCACAATATCAAGCTTTCTAGTGATGTGTTTATTAAAAGTATTTCATAGAGAACAAATTCATCAAAAAATTTTATGATGGTGGAAATAGTGGTAGATATTAAAATTTTGAAAAAATGTCATATCTACTACCATAGTGCTAAAGTCTGTGCCCTGGGGTGAGCTTAGTTTAGATGCGTTTGACGGTTCTCAGACAGTAACTGATGATCTGTCTAGACTTCGTAAGGGAACATCTTCAAGACTTTCGTCCAAATGCGCTGCAAGGACTAACGTGCAATGGCCAATCAACGTCGATGGCTTATTCACGACAAATTCACCCATAGCGGCGATTTTCTCATGGGAACGCGCACTACGAGGCCTTCCGACGACTGTTCTTGCACGTTTGTTCCAGTCTCATTTAGGCAAATGGCTAAACGCCTTCGTGTTTGGTCAGAAATCTCGAATGTAATTTGCCAAGGTGGTCTGGAAGTCTTCGGCGAAATTTACGTTGCATTAAAATATCTGATTAATTATTTTGTAAAAAACTATTTTCGAATATTCAGCGTTCCTCATTAGTATACCGTTCTATAGCTTGTTGAAGTGGTATTTATATGTGTTTACTTAAAAATAATTAAGCAAAATTGCCTTAGAAAAAAGTTTCATTGAACTGAAATCAATGTAATCATGATTTTTCTTAAACCATACGCAAATTATAAGATCGTCTATACATTGAGTAGAAATAGTTATCAATCTATCTCTTGCTCACCACAACATCAATGCAGAGCTTGCCTTGGGCAAGAATAACTTGTTTAAGCTGCTTTAAGGTGCAGCAGCCATATGTAAGTAATAACCAGTGAGAGTCAGTACTTTTTTTTTTTATATCTAACTAAGCGAAACTTGTAAGGACATCTGCGTTTGTTACAACATACCTCATCTGGTGTCGGGATTGTACATTCTTTAAAACATGCATAGATAATACATTTCGCTTACCTAAGCGCTCAAGAAAACCAGCTTGAATAAATTAAATTTAACCAAAGTGATATTATAAATTTGCTCATTCCTTTGATTTTTTTTTTTTTTTTTTTTTGCACTCTTCACAGAGCAGAGCCTTCCTCCCTATTTAAACTTAATGCCAGAACGCAATAAACTTGTGTGTGGTTTAATTTCCAACCACACGCAACTCCCTCAACCTTACGCCGCCTTAGGTGGCAACGTTGCGTTAAGGATTTCCTGTGAACGCCTTGAGTTTACTTTCTTTATAGTGAATTTAACACACACGTTGCCGTAGTGCGTGGCAATTTCAAGTGAATGCGAGTAATTTTGTCGTCAGCAGCATGACATTAATGTCACGCAATGTTGGCTGATTGCAAAAGAATAATTAAATGAAAATAAATAAACATTCGAATATATTTTGTTGCCATGCGACACACTTTTAATACTTTTTTAGAGCGTATGCAAACATTATTAAATTTTCCTCTTTTATTTTCATTTCTTTCCTCAAACTACGACAACAAAAGCGAGAAAGCTGACTTGAAATCACGCTCGGACAGCACATCTGGGCCACAGGGCGAGTCGATTTATACAACACCTGCTGGATTTCATCATCAGCATCAAGCACATCACCAGCAACCCGGACATGGATCACCAGAGGCAATGAAGGTACGCATGGCTGCAATGATTTTACAGCCGCCTACTAGGGTCTAGCAGGCACTTAATAACAAAGCATCCACCAATAACAATAACACCACCCTTAATAAGACTACAAAAGACCGAAACACCGCCAATACTGTAACAACGGACGGTGCAAGTGACAAATGTGACCAAGTGACGACCAAAGACAAGGACAACGAAAACTCAAACAATGCAGATGACGAAGACAAAGCCACTAAGGCTGACCAACAACAACAACAACAACTTAACAATACTGCCAACAAGAATTACGACAGTACGTACAGCAGCGAGCATGAAACAACGCCTGAGAATCGCTTGACGACTGCCCACAATGACGTTGTTGCAACTAAGCGACTTGAAACTCACACTAATGCGACAGCACCCACATTTATAACTACAACAACAAACACTACCAAATCGAAGAGTCAAAGTCAAAGCAGCGCTAGTAGTTGCGAAAGCAGTTCCAATAGTTTAAGTAACATAAATATTAGTAACAAAAATAGTAGCAGCAGTAACGGCGTTAGTAGTAGTAGCAATAAAAACAGTAATAATAGTAAAAATAATAAATACAGTAATAATAATAATAATAGTAATAATAATGATAGAAACACAAATGATCGAAGTGTGGAACACAACAACAACAACAACGAAACTACGACTATAGACATTGGAGGGACGCAGGTAACGCAACTGACTGACACTGAACGGTTTTGCTCCGATGGCGACACGCCAGCACTTAGTCAGCTATGCACCAAAGCCGACCTCATTGACCTTGAAGGTCAAGCTTTGCTGCAGAAACTAACCATTAATAATCCATTCTATCGTTTTCGTAAACAATCGCAAACGCTGCGTGAAACACGCCGTTGCGTTGGCGCCAAACGCCGACGCATGCGTAAAATTAAGTCCGATACAGATCTGGTTGGCTGTCGTCAGACACCACAAAGTGGCGATCAAGCGACGACAGCTGATGCTAGCGTTGTAGTTGTATTAGATAATAAGTCCAGCATAGTTTGTAAGTCGACGAGCAGCAGCTTAAGCAGCTTAAGAAACAACAAAACTGCATCGGAACAAAGAGGTCAGCCTGTCAAGCTACGACATGACGATGCCACAAGCGGCGACAGCAGCACCGTGATTACCAACCCCTTCTCAATTTTCCACGAAGATGACGACGACGAGCAGCTGATGTTAAGCGTCAACACGCGTTTGCGTTGCGCTTCCACTGCAACACGACGCACTCACGCATGGAAAAAGCCACGCACAGCGGAACGTTCACTCCGTCGTTTCTTGGAACTCGAACAGCAGAAGCGCAGCTATTTGCAGGAGCAGCAGCAGGCGCCACACTATCTAGATGGCGTGCCCGTGGCGCGTTTCGAACGCCAAGACTATATGACGCATAACAGCAGCATGACGCTGCGTGCACCCAAGTCGCACAAGAAATTGAAGCCCATGCTGAAGCACCTGTCACTGCGAAAACTGAACAAGGCGTCTGCGTCACAGGACAACCAGCTGGCAGGCACAGATCTGCCGCAGCTCAAAAAGCTTAAGATAACCTATCCCAACCGCACCCAAAGCATACACAGCATGCGAGATGTCACAACCATTCAGCCATTGAGTCAGAGCCTGCCCAAAAATAACTACTTCGAGCGGCTTCAGGCGAAGACCAAGCAAGGCATACAAAAGATACGCGAAAAATGTCGAAACTTCAAACCGAGCCCGCAAGAAGCAGGCAGCTCATGCAGCCAGCTGGCTAAGGATGACAGTTTCCGCTTTATCGGCGATCGTGCGCGCATCAACAGCTACGAATCGCACTGTGCCGCAGCGAAGAGCAATGAAGGCGCTCTACCGCAGACCACAATCTACAAGAGCTACAAGTCCGAAGTGGATTTATCGCGTAATCTCTGCTATCTGGACACCTATCTAGAGCAGAACTTTGATCAGCGTCTGAGTGAGACGCGTCAGACGGCAGCATCAGTGGGGCGTATATCGGGCACACGACTCGCTAAGCAGCGTGAAGAGTGGCAACGCAAGCAGCAGACAGCAACGCGTCCACGCGGCACACGAACGCACAAACGCAGCTTGTCCGCGAACAAGGCGGTCGTGGTGAACGCGCACTATGCAGCGAGCAGCAACTATGAGAATCTGGGCACGTTGCCACAGCATAATCGGCATTCAGACTCTATGAGCAGCAGTGACTACGCGTCGGTCTTCAGTGGTCCAACAACAGCCGCTGCAGGGCCAAGAAATGACGCAACAATAGCGCCCATTAGCGACGAGCCTGCAACGCAGCTGCGTTACGAGCATCCTGAAATCTCTGAATATCTGCTGGACAATCTCAACAGCTATGCTTTGCAGCTAGACGAAGGCACCGACTTCTTTCTGCCTCCAGTCTCCAGCAATGAAGCGACGACTTTTATAAATAACGTTATTGATGACGCAACTGCGTTTGATTACAAGCAGCTTGAAAAAGCTGCGCCTTTTGCTGAAAACATACAAATACTAATCAATGCAGCCAATGAGCAGGAGCTGAAGCAGGATTTAACACTACACCAACAACAACAACAGCTGCTTGACGACAAAAGCTGGTTTGAGAACAATTGCGCGCAGGAAGAACACAGCAACTTACTGCTGTTTGGTGAAAATCTAGCCGATAGCAATTTTTATCGCGCGCTCAATCAGCGATATATGCAGCAGGACAACGAAATCCAGGTGACGAATGACAAGGACCTGAGATACGAAAGCTACCTAGAACACTTTCATCGACACAAAAAGAAATCCAATTCAATTGAATATGATAATGAGCGTGATGTTGTTGTAGACGACGTAACACCAGCAGCAGGATATCGTGTGCCAACACCAGGATATGAGCAGGAAGATTTCTATTGCTTTGGAGCTGCCAACGGCTTGCCAACGGCAGGTATGCGTCAGCAATTGTTGGCTGATGAAGCCAAAGATATTGATGACATTGGTGATAACAGCAGATTGCTGGCAGCAGCATCAGGTGACGCTATTGCGTTCAGGCAGCAGCAGCAGCAACATCATGCCGCAAGCAAAAACATGCTGTTTAACGGCGCGACAAGCAACAGTAGCAGAGGAAATCGTAGTGCCGCCGGCGGCAATGCAGATGTAATGGCCGGAAATATTTTGCCAAATACAACAAAAAATGCCGTTGCGACAAATAGTTTGCCACAAACGAGCGCCGTGTTTGCCAATGGCAGCAGGCAACAACAACAACAACAGCAGCAACGCAAGCATGGCAGCAAATCCATGCATGTTGCTGCTAATGCAACCACAAATAATCGCTATATTTTGGAAAATTTGCGCAAATACTATCAGCAACAACATCCGCCGGCAAACTCTGTGAATTCGTCCTCGCTTTCGACTTCGTCCTCGTCAACATCGTCAATGTCGCAAACAAACCAGCAACAGATACAACAGGCGCAGACAGTGCAGCAGTACAAATACCCGCAAAAACATTATCAACAACAACAGCAGCAGCAACAACAGCAGCAACAACAACAACAACAACTGCTGCATAATGTCAGCAATCATTACGCACGCCGCAATTCCACCACATCGAATACTTCATCATCAGATAATTTTGACACCTTCATAGCGCTGCGGAATGCGCTGCCTGTGGCACACAATGGCAGCAGTAGCACTGCTGTCACCATTACACCTACACCCACACTAACACCAAGAACAGCAGCTACAACAACGACTACATCAACAGCAGCAAAATCTGCAATGCTGCACGCTGATTGCAAAAATTCCACAAAACGTTCCGCATACCAGCAGCAACACCAGCAACAACAACAGCAGCATCATCATAAAATACCAAGCTATCAGCAACAATACAAACAGCAACAACAACAACATCATCATCAACACCAACAACAACTACAGCCTCATCACATTGGCAACATGTTGTCACCCGTAACCGCGCCTACGACGCCGCACATCTCTGCGCTTAACTACTACGGCAGTGGCGTCTACGGCGATAGCTTGTCTGTTGGCGCTTACAACAACTATAACAACTCAACATCCACATCAACCACCAATTCATCATCATCATCATCTTCATCAGCTGCTGCCGCCGCTGCTGCTGCTGTTGTTGCTTCACTGGTTAATGGCAAATCATCGCCGCATTCTTTGCATTCATTCACTGCAACAAATACAAATACAAAGCAAATGTTATTGTCGCAAGCCAACACTATCAAGGCGTCAACACATCCACCACCTCCACCGCCAGCACCATCATCAACATCCACGCCATTTGTTAACGAACGCGAAACCTTCATTTTGGAATATGAATGTTAGCGGTTGATTTTGTTGATTAACAGAGCGCTTATTTGTTAGATTTGTGGCAATTGCTGCAATCATTATGTAGCTCCATCAAGTAATTCACGTGAGTTGCATCTTTGATTTTGAGGTTAGTAAGAGGTTTGGTGACGGTTGTAGTTGCGAGATAGCCAACTTGATTGGAGTCTTAGCGTTGTGCTTTCAAAGATTCAAGGCTTTAAAGATGAAGCAGCTTAAATTTTATTGAACATGAAGCGAAGCATGAAAAGAATTTAAATCGTATAACAAATCTTTTAGTTTGAATGCAAAAGCTTTTAATTTAAAATCAACAAGAGTTTTAGTTAACTTTAATGTGGTTTTAATAAAAAAAAAAACTATTGAAGTTTTAGTGCAATGCTTTTAAAGATGTATGGCCTCAAAGATAAAGCAGCTCAAATTATATACAACATGAAGCTACACAAAAAAAACTTTGAAATCAAACTTAAAAATTTTTTCACATAAATACAAAAGTTTTACCAATACCAGTAGCAAATGAATTTAATTTTAATGCCGTTTTTATAAGAAAATTATTTAAATCTTAATGTAATACTTTCAAAGAATCATGGCTTTAAAGCTGAAGCAACTTAAATTTTATTTAACATTAAGCGAACTAAAAAAACTTTAAAATCAAACTAAAATTCTTTTTGCCTAAATGCAAAAGCTTTTAATTTAAAACCAACAACAATTTTATTTAATTTAAATGCCGCTTTTATAAAATAAATTTTTAAAGGCTATGTGTTATGCTTTCAAACATACATGGCTTTAAAGTTGAAGCAGTTTAACTTTAATTGAACATTAACTGAGGAACGGCAAACCTTTAAATCAAATAAAAATTCTTTAAATTTGAATACAAAAGCTTTTAATTTAAAACCAACCGCAATTTTATTCAATTTTAATGCATCTTTTATAAAAAAAAAAAAAAAACATATTAACGTCGATTCATTGGCTTAACAATGAAGCAGCTTCAATTTTGTTGAACAGGAATCGAGAAAAAAAGCCTTTAACCCCTTGTAACCCATGATCATAAATTCTAAAATAAATAACATTAATAGTATCGTTTTTAAGTATCATAAAACACGTATTTTTTCGAAAATCAGTATTCTTATTATATATCTATTTATTACAGAATAAAGGGGGTTTGACAAATCCGTGACATTGAGCTAATATTATATTTTTTCTATGTTGTGTGTGGAAATTGAATATGTATTTTAGGTACTTACCCAGTAGTGTAAGAGAAAACCGTATCAATTTAGGACAACTAACAATTTTTTCACGAATTTTCAATTTTTTGCATGCACCGACTTGTCATATTATTCGAACTTTCAATAACATACTAGTAGCGCCATCTCTGGGTACGATGGTGTATTATTTCGTTAGTGCGGTATGTAGCAGTAATTCAACAATGAGTTAAAAGGGAATCAATACGGTCCGTTTGGACTTTGTAGGATATTTTTTAGTTTGTTACAGAAATGTGACAAGGGGCTACAAGGGGTTAAATCAAAATAAAAATCTTTTGACTTCAATGCAAAAACCATTAATGTCTAGCAAACAACAATTCCATTTCATTTCAATGCAGTTTTTATAAAAAAGTTGTTAAAAATTATTGCATTGAAGGCCAAGGGAAAGAAAACATTACAGTTTAACGAAATTTGTAATGGGAGTATTCCCATCGTTAATTTGTTAGTTAACTGACTCTAGTAGTCAGACTGGAATTCAGGACTGAATTTCTTAACATATTCATGCCTCCGTTATCCAGTTCAGATTTCAAGGCTAGGATTTCAAGGATAAATAAAAATTGATATTTAGACCAGAATTGATAGATGAACATTTAAAAAAAGTAATACCAAATTTCAGGTCGGAAAGGCGGACACTCGTATGAAAAAATCAGGGCTGTTTTCAAGGAAAGGTCAGGCCTGAATACCAGTCTGATCAGGCATGACATGCTGCTGGGTCGAATATTGCCTGAATATTAATAGTGGCGCAAGGGCTAGTTTTAAGCGCAAAAGTCTAGCTTCCGAAAGTTGAGTCGAACAACGACTGTACAAGGCCTGAGTTAAACGATACTCTCATCAATTTTGCCTATGCTACCATATCAGCTATCGAACAGCGCACAAATATGACCTAAAATAATTCAAAAAGTCGCTCAGGTTGTAAACTATGTCAAGGAGTGGCCGAACAAGAGCCAACTTTATGTTAAAAAGCCTAGAAGCCGAAAGTTAAGCCGAACTACAGCCGATCAAGGTCTAAGTTAAAGTAAGAATACCCAGGTAACAGTTTCACCTAAATAAGCCTTGAGTAAAGCTTTGTAAAGAAATTAATATTTCCCAAATAATTTATTTAGGGAGAAGAATTTAAACTTCCTTGAGTAATTCTTGAAACAAGTTTTATACAAGACCTATGCATTGAGAAAAGGTGTATGATATTCAATAGCTTATATAAAGTTTTATATATGTTTTATACAAGATTTTTATTCAAAACTTATTCACGAAGTCGGAAACTGACGGAAAGGTCAGGCCTGAATACCAGTCTGATCAGTCATGACATGCTGCTGGGTCGAATATGGCCCTAATATTAATAGTAGCACAAGGGTTAATTTTAAGCGCAAAAGTCTAACGGCCGAAAGTTGGGTCGAACAACGGCCGTACAAGGCCTAAGTAAAACGATACTCTCATCAATTTTGCCTATGCTACCATATCAGCTATCGAACAGCGCACAAATATGACCTAAAATAATTCAAAAAGTCGCTCAGGTTGTAAACTATGTCGAAGAGTGGCCGAACAAGAGCCAATTTTATGTTAAAAAGCCTAGAAGCCAAAAGTTAAGCCGAACTACTGCCGATCAAGGTCTAAGTTAAAGGAAGAATAGCCAGGTAACAGTTTCACCTAAATAAGCCTTGAGTAAAGTTTTGTAAAGGAATTTATATTTCCCAAATAATTTATTTAGGGAGAAGAATTTAAACTTCCTTGAGTAATTCTTGAAACAAGTTTTATACAAGATCTATGCATGGAGAAAAGGTGTATGATATTCAATAGCTTATATAAAGTTTTATATGTGTTTTATACAAAGTTTTTAATCAAGACTTATTCACGAAGTCGGCAAATGACGAAAATAATGGATTTTAATTAAATTGTTAAATTAAATTAAATTTTCAAATTAAAGTTAAATTAAAATTCAGTGACTTATATAAAGTTTTATATATGTTTTATACAAGGTTTTTATTCAAGACTTATTCACGAAGTCGGCAAATGACGAAAATAATGGACTTTAATTTAATTGTTATTACGTACATTTCTGAAGGCACACTTCATTTGATTTTAAAATAGAAATCTTATGCGTTTTTAATATTTTTGTTTATTTACCATTGTCACCACCCAGCGCGAATTGAACTCGAAACCTTTGTAACGGCAGTCACACACACACATTCACTCTACTATTCAGGAATTTGCTTGAATAACGTTAAAATTTTATTTCTAATTTCTTTAAATTCCCTTTGTGGTCTAAGAAAACAGAATATGAGTCAAGAGTTCCGTGGTTCGACTTCGAGCTCTGAAAATTTTTTTTATATATTTTTTTATTATTATCATGAAAAAAAATCTTCTTGAATACTTTCTAAAAATGTGTCGTTGAATAAAGCTTTGTATAAGAAATTATACTGGAGTAAGAATCTTCTTACATGCTTCTTAAAATGTATTATGCAAGAAAATTGAATTCTCAAGGCTTTTACTAGGCTTTTTTTATGCAAAAATAAAAACTTGTACAAATAAAAACACAACAAACAGCATTTTATTTGAAATAGAGTCTGCTTCAGCTTTTCGTTGTAGAGAAATTTAGCGTTGCTTCAAACCGTGCAACCGCTGCTCGGCCGCTGTTCAACTCTTATTCGGCAGCGGTTTGGCCCATGTGTGACCAAAAATGTCTACAAATGTCCCTTTTTTGGTCATTTTTGACGTAGAAAATTGTTTAAAATTAGCTCGTGTTCTGCCTCTGTTTGTACTTATCGAAAAAATGTTTATTTCTGCTCGGGCTGATTCAGCCTTTCGTTGTAGAAACATTAGCCATTGTTCGACCCTTGCACAGTCGAGCTTATTTCACAACGGCCTTTGTATGGCTGCTATTTGACCCTTGTTCAGCCACTGTTACGCCAAAAAGTTCTACAAAGGCCCCTTACATTGCAGAACTTGTTTGAGAGTCTTTGTTTGGCCCAGAGAAATGTTTGCACAAGGGCTTAAACAAATTAAACAAATTTTTAAGCCCAAACGTCTTATGGAACGTTGTCAATCGTTAAGGAATTGAAAAAATGGTTTTGACTTAACTTGTGCCTGCCCATTTTATTCAACCGTTTAAATTAGCGAAAAATATCCTAAAAAGTTCAATATATCAAATTTCATTCCAGAAATATTTCGAACCACTACATCAGACATATCCTACTTGACGGGGGATATAATTCCAATGGACAATAACATTTGCTCATTCATACCATTATGGTATGAATACCATTATGGTGTGAATTTTCTGATTGTATCTGCTAAATAAAATTTTCAAAATTTTGCAAACTTTGCTGACTCAAAAGATTTGAAAAAATGGTTAACAAAATCCATATTTATTGACAACACGAAGAGTCAAAATTCAGAAACTGTTCTATACCATTTTCATTTTCTCCACACCAAAAATCATCTCCAGATAATAAACAAATAAAATTTACAAATCGCAAACATTAACATCTACTGTTAAGAGAGTTATTGTATTTTATACTTTTGTACGTTACATATCTGGTAAGGCACTATAAAG
This sequence comes from Coremacera marginata, assembly GCA_914767935.1. NCBI lineage: Eukaryota > Metazoa > Arthropoda > Insecta > Diptera > Sciomyzidae > Coremacera > Coremacera marginata. The sequence continues at coordinate 25,817,369 of OU612043.1, forward strand.
TATCGCCCAAAAGAAAAATATTTAAAAAAACAAAAAAAATAAAAATCACACAAGTGAAAAAAAAACCAAAACTAATGAAAAATTACCCAAAATGTAAAAAGTTCAAATTTTTGGAAAAATGGCTCAAAAACAAAAAACAAGAATTCACCTGACAAAAAATCAAAAAATGCAAAATAGCCCAATATTTTGCATTGCTCCCAGGAGATAAGATTGCCTTATACGCAATGAGCAAGGCCCATCTTTTTTTTTAGGCCCATTTAAATTCAATGTGTTATGCTTAAAAATCTATAAAAAAACTTCGTACAAGGAACAAAAAATCATCCAAAAAAATTATGAAAAATCACCCAAAAACAAAAAAGGCAATTTCGTCCAAAATATTTGGTTGATTTTTCATAAGGAAAAACATGCAAAAACAAAAAAACCAAGTTTCATCCGACAAAAATGCAAAATCAACTAATTCTTTTTGGGTACGATTTGAAAAATCATATGAAAAATGGTTTGTATGGGAAAACTACAGGGTGGCCCAAATGAGACCTAGTGATGTTAAACACGTATAACTTTTGTAATCGGTTTTTTTCAAATGATTTATTTTCATATGTTAAATACATTTTATGGAAATTTAACGTGACTATGTGCGAAATATGACATCAGGCAAATGACCACCATTTTGCTCGATACAGGTATTGGCTCTTTTTAGCACATTTTGCATTACACGGCGTAATGTTTCTGATTGCAGGCGCCGTATTTCGTCTCGAATATTCTGCTTGAGCTTTCCAAGTGTCTGTGGCTTGTTAACATATACTTTGTCTTTTAAATATTCCCATAAAAAAAAAATCGGGCGCAGTTAAATCTGGGCCAAGGAAAATCTGAATTTTTTCAAATATGCGTTCACCAAAAATTTCACGCAGCATGTCCATAGTTAGCCTAGCAGTATGCGCAGTGGTTCCATCTTGTTGAAACCACAAATTAGGATGTTGCTCCACCATTGGCCGCGAAAAGTTGTCGATCATTGTTCTGTAAGAAGCCCCGGAGACCGTTTCTGACGTTTCATCCTCATTCTCAAAGAAATATGGGCCGATGATTTTTGTGGCTATAACACCGCACCAAACAGTGCATCTGATTGGGTGTGACTGATGCTGATGTATTGACCTTGGATTTTCGGTGCCCCACAACCTTCAGTTTTGTTTATTCACATAACCACTTAAATGGAAATGCGCTTCATCCGTCATCAAAAGATTATTTAAAAAATCATTTTGTGTGGCTAATTGTGTAAAGCGAATAGCGTATTGCAGTCGTTGTTGGGGGTCTTGCGGTAGTAGCTGTTGCACAATTTGAACTTTGTATGGATACATCTTAAGATCCAACTTTAAAATTCTCTGTAATGTTGTTCTGGGTATACCCAATTGGCCGGAACGGCGACGAGTTGAGACAGATGGATCATTTGCAACACTCTGCTGCACAGCTTCCACGTTGTCTTCAGTACGAATATTTCGATGAGCACCTCTTCCTGGACGGTCGGCCACTAAACCCAGTTCCTCAAAACGGCAAACTAAACTTGTAATCGTGGAAGATGTGGGCGCTGATCTTACGTTAAAAAAACGGCGATAATTTGTCTGCGTCAGAGCAATTGATCGTTGAGAAGAATAATAAAAATCGATAGTTTTAATGCGTTGTTGTGGACTGTACGTATTCATTTTAAATTTCCAAGAGTTCAGTTATAATCTGCAAAAAGAAAAAATAAATTATGTTAAAAAATAAAAAAGTTATTTGTGTTTCACATCAGCTGGTCTTATTTGGGCCACCCGTATGAGGTGATTTTTAAGTTTTCTTTTGTGCGATATCTTACCTCTGGTAAAACCTTAAAACCATCAAAGCTACTATATGTAAGCAGGCATATTACATCAATATTTTCTGCTTTGAGGAAAGGTCACATATATCTTTATGAGCTAAAATTAACTTGCTCAAAAGCCTAACTTCTTGAGATAATTATAAGCAGACATTAAGCATAATAAAAGTATTTCAACATTAAGCTAAAAAAATTGCAAAATTGTTTTCAAACTCTTCAAATTACATACGAATTTAAACTTTTTCTTCAATCATTATGAAATTTTGATAATTTTTAATAATTTTTTATAAGAAAATCCTTTCTCAAACACGCAACTGCAACCGTTTGTCTTCATTTATCTTTACAGAAAGTGAAAAACGATATTTACAAAAAAAAAAAAAAAAATCAGTATTTACAACATTTTTTTCTTTATTTTGAATTTTTTAAAATATGCCTTATTAAAAAACCAAAAGTTATTAAAAGTAAGTTTATTTAAAAACAAACGGTACCAAAAACTACAACAACCTATTACTAGGACTTGTTTTATATAATTGAAATAATGTAAAATAGACAAAATCAAAAAAAAATTAAAACCAAATATATATACAAATAGTTACATTAAATTTAATACAATAAAGTATTTAAAAAAAATAAATACTTTAATTAAAACTATTATTAAAAAAAAAAAACTAAATGCAAAGAATTTTAAAACATAAAAAATTTTTTATGAATTTATTGAAAATACCGATATTGTTATGGATGTCCATTTAAATTCCAAAGATAGAAAAGAACAAACAAAAACAAACAAAAAAAAAAAGTATGCGCTACACTTCATTATAGTTATTAAAGTAAACAACATACAAAAAAACACATACAATGTAATGTATGTATGTGTGTTGCAATTGTATTTATAAATACATTTAATATATAAAAAAATTAATAACAACTGACAATAATGAGAATCAATTAAAACTATATTTATTAAATTTAACAACAACAAAAAGAACAAAAAGTATCACATCAAATAAAATATTATAGGTTTAATTTATAATTGTAAATTTCAAATATGTACCAAATATATTTAAATCTTCAGAATAGAATAAAAAAAAAAATTAAAAAAGCGTTACATAAGACTTCAATATAATAGCCGCCGGCTAATTATTAATATTATAGTATATATTGAATAAATTTTATGCATCACGTTACAACTTGAACTACTGTTTCTTATTAAGTTTCTGTTTAAATTTACGCATTTATGCAATGTGAACTTGGCTTATGTTTTAAATATTTACCATACAATACCAACTTATCCATAGTATAGATATTATCAATTACAAATTTTGAGCTTCCATTAAGACATGAAACGAAAATCTAGAAAAAATACAAAAATATTTCCAAACACTGTAAAAATTACAATTTACGACACATTGTGTCGACTTTATTTTAAGTTTGGCTTATTTAGTCGAGCTTACTTAAACCGTTTACTGCTATATATATATATATATATATAGTATAAATAAATATTGCAAAAAAAAATTATAATAATTGAATCCATGAAAATCAAATTATTTGACTGTCCTTTGAGCATCAACTATCATACAGTTTAGTGTATAATAATGGCATAGTTTGAAAACTATTTTTTATTTTTCCACCATAAATTAGCATAAGTCAATCACTTATATTTAAAAAGTTTTGTTATTTTTCGATTTCATTATTATTAAATAATATTCTGCCACAAACAAAAATATTCGTAGAGCTACAATTTGTGGATATGAGACTTTGTTCAGCAAAAAAAAAAAAAAGTATTTCGAGTTATTTTCTGTTTTCGGTTTCATTACTAATCCAGCTCTTAAATAATATCCTGCCACTACCTCAAGTATTTGACGAGCTACTATTTATGGGCTATGAAACTTTGTACACTAAAAATTCGTATCAAAGATGAGACTGAGCGACTCAGCTACTCAAAATTAAGTTAAATCTTACATATCCATTGTTTTATAATAAAAAAGAAAAACATATCTAAAAAGTTTTTTTCTATTCTCTACTCCAAAAAGTCATCTTCAATTAATAAGCGTATTCATTTTGAAAATATCTAACATATCTTTCTACTTTTTAGTGAGTTATTCTTCTTTTGAGCGTCACAAATCTTTTAAAACTTTCTAAAACTCAGTTATAATGTACAAATTTAACATAAGTCTTATAATTGTAACCTTAATGATTTTCAGTTCAGTGCTTCTTTATTGAGGAGTAATTTTTATAAACGTCAAAAAATTTTCTTATGAACCAGTGAACATTTCAGAACTATTCACATTTATTTATTTCATATGCATCAAAATTCATTCCCAAACAATAAACGAACATGACCTGAAAATTGCAGACTTATCTTTTTATTTTTTAGTGAGTGATCTGGTGAAACCTTAAAACTCTCAATAAAATGGAATATAAGCTTGAAAGTCATAATCTTTAGATGTTAAAGCTTAGATGTTAGCTTTTAAGTTCTTAAATGTGATGAGCAAATGAAAAATGAAGTCATGCTAGTTGGAGCGAACCAAGCAAAGCTCCCATGGTACAACTTATTTGAAGAATGTTTAAATTATCATATCTCAGCAATGGGTTGGCCGATTTTAAAATTATTTTTATCAATCGCTTCTTAAATTAAGTCGTTACGAAGCTTAATTTTAATTAATTCAAAAACTACTACTAGCAGGACATCACCGCATAGTAGCTTCATTCAGAGTTTCAATGTCCTCTGACTTTTACTTCCATATCTATTCTGTATTGAAAATTTGGCTTGTATGGGAGGAGCCACGTCCCTTGTTCAATGCCTGTTCCAGTTTTCAAGAAGAAGGACAGCACCAAGTGGTAGCTCCATTCTGAGCTAGCAACCACGCCCCCTTGTTTTTATATATAGATGGCGGATGGCAGTGGGCATTCTAATATTTATAAAGGGTGGGTAAATTTTAAGGGCCGATGGTGAATATAAACCACACCTAAGCGTCAAGTATTGTTCTGCATTTCATTTGACATTTCTCAATTTCAGACTAACTCAATGTGAACCATGGAAAGATACACAATCGAGCAACGCGTTAAAGTTATTCAGGCTTATTATGAAAATAGGCGTTCAAATCAAAATGCATATCATGCACTTCGTGATTTTTTCGGTCAATTTAATCGTTCAAATGTGCGTACAATCGGAAAAATCGTTCAAAAATTTGAGCAAACCGGGTCTGTAGGAGATGTGAAAATACCAGTGCATGCTCGTACAGCTCGTACTGCTGAAAATATTGCTGCTGTTCGCGATAGTGTGGCTGAAGAGCCGTCCACCTCAACTCGTCGTCGTGCCCAACAATTGCACCTCTCACGCTCGTCGTTGATGAACATTATGCATAAAGACTTGCATTTACACGCTTACAAGGTGCAATTGACTCTAGAACTAAAGCCTCTTGACCATTTCAAGCGTCGTCAATGGTCAGAATGGTGGCAAGAAATGGCAATGATCAATTTTCGAAGAAAATCATCTTCAGTGATGAGACACATTTTCACCTCAGTGGGTTCGTCAATAAGCAGAATTGCCGCATTTGGGCGAATGATAATCCAAGAGTGATTGTCGAAAAACCAATGCACTCACAAAGAGTGACTGTTTGGTGCGGATTATGGGCTGGCGGCATCATCGGGCCGTATTTTTTCCAAAATGAGGCCGGTCAGGCAGTTACTGTGAATGGTGTTCGCTATCGTTAGATGATAACGAACTTTTTATGGCCCGAATTGGAAGATATGGATGTGGACGATATCTGGTTTCAACAGGACGGTGCCACTTGCCACACAGCTAACGAAACAATGGCTCTTTTGCGCGACAAATTCAATGGCCGTGTTATCTCACGTGGTGGCGATGTCAATTGACCGCCAAGGACATGTGATTTGACACCGTTGGACTTCTTTCTTTGGGGTTATTTGAAAGAAAAGGTGTACGTCGATAAGAAAGCAACAATTCAAGAGCTAAAGGATGAGATAATTCATAATAATACATTGACGGCATAGAACCTCACGTATGCCTCAGCGTCATCGAAATTTTGGACCATCGGATGGAGGTGTGCCGCCGAGGTCGCGGCTGCCATTTGGCCGATATTTTGTTGCATACATAATTAAACCATACCAATATAATCATAATAAAAAAGAAATGACAATAATTTCTTAAATAATTTGCGTTTTATCAAAATCAACATCGGCCCTTAAAATTTAACCACCCTTTTAACCACGCCATTTGGACTCATAGCACCTGCATACCAAGTTTCACTATAAACACATATACAGTTGCGAACACAAAAATAGCAGTTTCAAAAAATTTTCAAAATTATCACAATATATTTAATATTAAAGATGAGTTCACTGCTGCTCGTTTTTATTTCAGAACAATATATAATACTGAAACAAAAAAAAAATATTTGATAATAAGTTAATCCACTCTCAATAGCATCAAAACAAACGCAGTTTCTTAGTTGCACCCTCCATTTAATTTAATAAAAAGGAAAAAATATTAAAGTCAAGTTTTACTATATAATATATAGATACCACTAGTCAGTATTTTGTTTCATTCAGTATTTTCAGGGTCAATCAGATGTTGACATCGTTCTGCTAGTATTTGGCCAGCCACTCATTTCGGAAAACTTCCCAATGCTGATTATTATGATGATTGGTTACATTCGCATCATTCACTAGCTTTCTATATATCTCCCCAAAGATGCTCTTTAGGGCTTAAGTCGGAAGACTGAGCTGGCCACTCTACAAGCTCAACCCTATTGACACGAAACCACTCTGCTCGATTTTCTGCTGGAATATTTTGGGTTGTTGTCCTGTATGTCTTTTTTGTTGTGAGGCAGCATATCGCACACTAAATACAAAACAGTCACAAGTAAAAATTTTTAAATTTTTAGTAGAAGCAAAAAACTAATTTATTTTTGAAGCACCTCCATACAAAACAATGAGACAAAACTTTTTTTTAAGATTATAGAAAAAGAACCATCTTCTTTTTAAAACTACGAATAATTTTTGTTTTATAATTTCTATGAAAAAAAAACTAAAAATTTGTATATTTTGAGTTGTGACTTTTTTGTATTTAGTGTGCGATATATTCTCTAATATTTTAACATTTACACGTTGATTCATAGTATCCTCAATTTAGTGTATAGGGCCTACACCATTGTAGGAAAAGCATCCCCATACCCTTATTTTGGATCCACCGCTTAATATGTGCTCAACCGTTTTTACCGTGTACTTTGTTTAACAGGCTGTACAGGATGGTCGACGGACATACTGCCGTGAGCCAGTGCTACCATAGAAAATAATTTCAGACTTGCCCGTCTACAAAATACTTCGTCATTTGTCAGCAGACCAGCCAGCTTATCGCACTTTATCTACAAAACAGGCAGAACTCAAAATTTACAAATTTTTACTTTTTAATGTTAAACTATTCGTTGTGATTTGACCTCCATGACCAATCAAAATTATTCACTCATCTTCTTACACTGTAATTAAAAATAAAATCGTTTGATTTGAAAAAAAGGGGGTTTTTGCTTCTCCTGAAATTTTTAAAATTTTGAGTTGTGTCTCTTTTGTAGATAGGGTGCCATATATTATGGCAAATTCCAATCGCTTTTCATTGTGTTTTTTGGTAAGGAGTGGCTCTTTTCTCGTGCAGCTAAGTTTCCTTTTAACTGCCTCCTTCGTACATAACACAAATTTCCAAATTAACCTCTTTGCTGATCTGTATAGCCGATTTTAAGGGGTCTTTTTTGGCGAATCTTAAAATTCCGCTACCGTCATGGGATGAACTTTTTTGTTTTCTTCCTTTTCTTTTCGTTGGATATCGTTTTTACTGAACACAAGAGCAGATTTTGAATTTCTGTGTACGATCCTCCTTCGTAATTCCATTTTAACATCGGCTTTCACTGATCAACCGTGCAATGTTTTGCACGACCCACTGGAGTTAAAAAAAAGTAACAATAAACGTGACTATTCTTTCTACAATTCTATAATTAGCAAAAAAAATATTAAACTCATTTAAATACTTACTTTTTCTATCAAAACTTGAAAAATGTAAGCACGCTGCTATTTGAATGTTTGATGCAAACACGCTTTTATAATTCAAAATAGCCTTTATCTACAGAGTTGCCATATTATGTCAAGAGATTATATTCTATATGTTATTCCTAAACTCTTTGTAACCCTTAACCCTTTAATTAGTGTACCAGTTTTAACTGATTGGCACTCCGAAAAAATTAAATATCATCTCCAAAAAATTCTCAAATTGTACTGCTATTTTTATGTTCACAGTTGTACAACTTGTGGATTATAATGATTTCTGAAGCATGAAATGTTCTTTTTTTGAGATTTTCATACAAAAAAACTTGTAGAACAGCCGACTTGTCTGGTGGATTTTTCTTTCTTTTATAATAATTTTCTTTTTCACCAAAAACCTTCTCCTAACAATAACAAACACATAAAAAAAAATATACAAATCGTTTGAGACATTCGCTAAGGGATGATCGGTCACATGTGTGGCAATTTATTATTATTTATATAGATTTATTGAAATTTAAAAAAGCAAAATTTTATTTGTGTTAACAAACAATTTGCTCACTGTTTGAAAACTAAAAGGCCATATATGTTTTGAACGTTTATAGTTCCACTTTGGTTTAGAAAAATTACAAGATAAAGTAACTTACAAGTTATATAAAAACAAACTTCTTTTATAAATAATATTAAGTAATTTTCTTAACCAAAGCGGAACTATAAACTAAAGGTCTGCAGAGAACCATACATTTTACTTGTACAAACATATAAAACAAGTAAGAACCTGATATTATTGGTACAAATATAACAGTGAGTAGAGATTAACTTAACTTACATGTTTTGAATTGAGCAGAGAGCGTATCATCTCTTTGTCAATGTTGCCACTTTTTAAAGCCCAAATTCCTCAAAAATTCCTCAAATTATTAGATAAAATTCCTCAAAAAAATTTTTAACGATATTTTAATTAAATAAAAATTTAAGATAGGTATTAGTGGTTAATATTTAGTTTTAGGCATAAACGCTGCAGTATGGTATATTTCTTCCAATGGTTTTTCATTTAACCCATTAACGCCCAGAATGACATTTTTTGGTTGAAACTTTCAGCAGATAAATTTGATCACAAAGTCCGAAAATATTTTAGAAAATACTTATAAAATACATATATGCTTATTAATATTTTCAAATGAGCTCTGCACGATGCAATAGTCAAATAATCTCATAAATTTGATTTCCAATTGTTCAATGTTCAATTTTATTCAATCAAATTTTACAGTGGGAAAGTAATTTTTTTTTTTACAGTCGGAAATATAAATGAGGTTGATTTTTTTACTATTATCAAAATGATGGCTCAAAAAGTAGAGTTAAAATTTTTTATATTTTCCATAGTGACCCTAAAAAAATTTAATAAAAGGAGACATTTTTCTCATGAGCTAAAAATTTTGTTATGGAATCGACTAAGCAGACTAAAATTTTTGATAAAGTAAATTATATAAGAAAAATAGTAATTTAAATATTTTGGCTTTCTGGTAATTAAATGTTTAACATTTCATTCATGGTCGCAATGGAAGAAATTAGAAATTGTAAGTCTTCCTTTTTGAGCCACCATTCTGAGAGAAAAAAATCGTAGTCAAAATATTTGCCAGATTTGGTAAATTAAAACATTCTCACCTCCTTTTATTGTATTTCCGACACTAAGAAAAAAATGTTTGAAACTGTTGAAAATATCCGAAAAAACTGAAATTTTTTTAAATGTCAATTAAAAATAAAATTTTTGATATTTTTCAAATATTGCATCGTGTAAAGCACCTTCAAAAAATAGTAGGAATAGGTATTTTTTAAAATATTTTCGGACTTAGTGTTATTTTCCGCTCAAAGTTTCAAACAAAAAGTGTCATTCTGGGCGTTAACGAGTAAAATAAAAGTAATGGTTACAATTGTTCAATTCCTTAAAATTTCCTAAAATAAAATTCCTCAAAATTTACTCACAGCCACTGTAAGCTCCTCACGTTTAGAGAAATTACTCACAAAGTGGCAACACTGCTAATTGTAGCGTAAGCTTGTTTTCTCTTCATCGGTTCCACTAAGCAGAGTAGCTGTTTTAACTCTTTTTTAAATGGATATATCCATTCAAAATGGATACTCCAGACAGTTCTCTTTGTGTTAATCTCGTGCTTTTACTCTTTCTATTCTACTAAAAAAAAAGTAATTGTGTAATGGATATGAATTCTGTGAATAGATAGCTTTATATTAGCATTGTTTCTTTTATGGTTTTATTGAAACATTTCGCTCTTAATTCTTTATGCTTTTGACGTAACATATCCAGATGTTCCTCCAAGTAGAGGTAACAATATTACCGATATATCTGTTTGTTGCGTATGTTCTCAAACTAGTATTCTTGATGCTTGGTAATTTCACTCTCTCATGCCTGAGAGAAATATTCCATGCATACTCAATGCTTAGAGAGCGAAACCGAACGACAAGTTGATATAAGAAAAAATAACAACACATGACTAGTGTGTTTAGATGGTTCTTTGCAGAGCTTTACTATAAATACCCACTGAACCATAAGCGAAGGTTTTGAGTAAGGCGAGAGTTTTGCGAACGTTTTTTGTTAGAATTTTTTTTTTTTTAATTTTGTCTTTTTTATTTTGTCGCTTAAAAGTGCTTGTTACAAAAGATTAAATTCGTGAAAGCTTTTCCCATAAAGAAAAATTGTGCATATTTTGCGAAATTCATTAAAAACTTATTTTGAGTCGAAAATGAATCATTTTTGTATCATTTCAGTAGGTTAGACTTCCTTGTAAATGAACCATTTTTTGTTCATAAATGAGTTAGGAAATGAATCATTTATGTTTTTTTTTTTGCATTCTGAAATGAGTTCAAAAAAGAATAATTTTTTTTTATCATATCAGTTGGAAACAATTTCTCATAAACGAACCATTTTTTGTTCATAAATGAGTTCACAAATGAATCATAAATGGTTACTTTTTATATTCTAAAGTCAGGTAAATAAAGGAACTTAAAATGAAAATGTTAAGCTTCGTACAAACGTCAAATTAACTTTTTTACCAGTGCGAGATGGATGTACTGCTACACGTATGAAAGTTTTCAACATTTCTATCAAAAATTAAAATCAAGCCCAAATAGAATGAAAACCACGAAAACATTCCATGCAAAAATGTAATCAAATAAATTCCCCAATCAATAACTTAACTATTTTGATATTTTATATATAATTTGGAAGTTTGTCAAATTGGAAAACAATCACGCCTTTTCTCCTTTGAAACATCAATATCATGAACAACACAATGCGTGAATTCCAGCCCAGGTATATTAATCCTATTAACCCAATGATTAATATGGTCTCTAATTTTAGTTATAATAATTTTTTCTTTAACAAAGTATCGATGCGTAATTATAAATAGTATTATGCAATAATAAGATTTATAATTCAAAAAAGTTATTTTTTTTACTCATTATTGAACAAAAAAAAAAAATTATTTTTGAGAGAGAATATCATGAAAAAAACAATGCGTGAATTCCAGCCCAGGTATATTAATCCTATTAACCCAATGATTAATATGATCTCTAATTTTAGTAATAATCATTTCTTCTTTCACAAAATATCGATATGTAATTATAAATAGTATTATGCAACAATAAAATTTATAATTCAAAAAAGTTCTTTTTTCAACTCATTATTGAACAAAAAAAAAGGTTTGTTTTTGAAAGCCAATTCAGTCCAAAGATTGATACAAAAAGGGTTCAATTTCATTTTGGTTTCGAGTGCCGAAAAATAACTTTTGCATGGTTCATTTTTGAACTCATTTCCGAAGAAAAAACAGTTTGTTCAAAAAGGGTTAATTTCCGAGTGTCGAAAAAGAACTTTTATGGTTCTTTTTTTAACTCATTTAAGAACAAAAAAGATGATAATTTACGGTTCTTTTTTTAACTCATTTGCGAACAAAATAAGGTTCGTTTTTGAGAGGCATTTTAGAATGATATAAAAAGGGTTTATTTATGAGTGCCGGAAATGAACGTTTCTACCCGAAAAGGTTCATAAATGAATTCAAAAACGGTAGTTTTGGTTCACTGGGTATGACCTTAATGAGCAAATTATTTCCTAAAACAAGCTAAATTTTATTTTTTGCGCTTTCACTAGTAATTACAGTATAAATATACATACCATATATATTATACATATTAATAATATATTTTAAACAGATTGTAAATTAGTGCTTATAGCACAAAATATCGCAAAAATACGGAATATGCCAATTAATTGTATATTAGTTGGTTCCAATTCCTAGCAAATCAAGTCTTACTTGTTTCAATTTCATAACTAACAACTGAAATCAACAAAGAGCTTTTCTTGGATGAATATTGACAAAAATTTATCAAATCAACCTAGGTTTTTGTCAATTTGATAAAAATTGTTCATATTGACAAAAACCAAGGTTGATTTGACAAATTTTTATCAATATACGTCCAACAAAAGACATTTTTTTTTTTTTATTTTTTATTTTGAGTGAAGGAGAGGTCTCCAAGTGACACTCACCGATTTGAATGATTTTCGGATATGTGATAGAACAGAAAAATCTAAGGTTGATTTTTTTTATACGTGCTCAATCGATGGTTTAGGGTTTCAAAATGGCGTTTCAAATTCAGCGGAAATTTACTTTTTTCGCCATAACTTCACCATTTCACTATTACACATATTTGGTATCAAACAAAAGGTATTCAAAAGGCGCATACGATGGCATCTAATTTTAAGAAATAAGTTTCACTGTTATTTTTTGTTGAAATTTTTAACAGTATTTAGTCGATATCATGAAGAGCCCGTACTCGAAATTGTTGTAATTTTACTTATTTTGAATTTCAAATAAATTTAAAAGTTACCCCTCTTTTACCCTTTTATATTCAAATTTTCTTTATTGAAAAATGCATTTATTTTCTATAAAATAATATTTTAGTTATAGATAACGACTACGTTATGGGTATCAAAAAATTGGTTTTTTTCTCTAACTTTCCGTATATGTAGATATTTGATCCGAAATGTTGATATTTAACTGTGCTTGCATACGAACTGTGTGCTTCTTACTTGTTTGCCCGAAGAATGAGAAAAAATCATCAGAAATTAATAGATAAGAGTTTCAATGCAAATATCTTTGCTGGTATTTAATATATTTCACTCAATTCTATTTTGTCAAAAAGTTTTATAAAATTTCTTCATAAAAGCTATTTCAGCAAGTTCAGTTTGCTTTGCATTTATATGTTAAATCTTTTTTCAAAAATTATCCAAAATATTGAATGTTTCTGAAAAATTTACGTAAAAATTGTTTTTGTCTTGCATCAATAATTTAAATCAAAAATTTTATTTCAAATTTTTCCTTTCATATAAATACTATCCCTTATAGTTATTGGTCCCAAGTTAACAAACACTCAGAGGATGATAGGTGTTAGTTAGTTGCAGGATAAAAAAATGGAATAATGTTGGTGAGGATTTGATTTAAGTTTACACAGTTTAAATCCAACCATTACTAAGCGATCGGAAAACGAATTATATCGATAATGTGCTGTTCTATTGGGCAAAGAGGCAATGGTATAGGGATAGGCTTGTAGAGCTGTTCGAGTGGATCTAGGAAACACCCGAGCTGGTGGCGTCAGACCATGTATCTTCCTTAAACACTTTCCATTGTAGTACTTGTACAGAACGCTTAGGCAACAAACATTGCAACGATGCCTCAGAGAGTTGAGAGAAGAAGAACTTTTTTCATCACCTATCAAATATATTACCGCAAGTCGTTATATCCGATCTAGTAGCTCCTAATTTCTGTTTAGGCAAAACAATTGCTTAATTCATTCAAACAAAAATTTGTCCGTGTTGTACGCGTTATGGTTTTGAATAAATGAATGCAAAAATAGCGACCTGGGCTTAGTTCTAAGATGCATTACCTATCATGTTTCACATTCCTGGCTCGAGACCTAGTAATATCAAAAAAAAAAAAAAATAATTTTTTTAATAAATAAATAAGAAATACTCCAACTTTTATTTAATAAGAAAAAAAATACTTTTTGACATCCTCAACTTAAGAAAATACTGCTAAAAAAAATTATCGCATTTCATTGATTTCAAACCATTATAAGAAAAAAATAGAATAACTAAAGAATTCTCTAATTTGTGTTATTATTTAACTTTATTTCACAAATTTTTAATCTGTCTCCTCAAAAATCGAATGTCTTCATTTTATATCAAGACTATTAACAAAAAAATTATGACAATTATAATCAGAAACTGTCTGTTATTACTCCAACCATTTCGCTTTATTCTCAAATAATTAGAAATATTTTACTTCAATGGCAATAGTCGGTTATTTTAACTAGCTAAGTTAAGAAATTTATAAAAAGTTATCATTTTTTTTTAAATTTTTTTTAACAATAAAAGGCCATAAAAGTTAAAACAAAAATTTTTTTCAAACCTTGCCATCTATTATGCACGCAACTGTAGTTTTGCAGTGCAAAAATTAAATTAGATTTATCTAACATGTAAAAACTTAATGCTGTAAGCTAGCAGTATATTTATATAAAAAAATGCTATAAAAAAATTTTCACATTATTAAAGAAATAATTATTTTTTTTTCATGAAGTTGAATGTAAAACAAAAAAAAGTAAAATCAATGTATACCAAAAATATAACGACTGTAAATTAATGTATGTTAAGAATGTAAGCATAAATTATTGTAAATACAACTACAACAACAGGAGGAGAACAAAAACGCAGGCACACACACACACACACACATATGTATACATATATGTGTAGACACAAATGTGTGCTTACGATAAAAATGCTAAAAATGATAAAAATGCGTATCTTGCGAGCAGTTTATCTCGTTTGTGGTTAAGTTATTTCCTTCCGCTTGTCCAATATAAAAAAACCACGCAGTCATACTACAATACAGCACACTTAAAAAGGCGTTCACACACACACACACACACACACACACACATACTCACAAATGCACACACAGTACATAGACCCTCGTTTATGTCGATTTTGGCGCGTGTTAACAGCTTTTTTACGGTTTGTTGCGCGGTCTGCAGGAATTTTTTTTTTTTTTTTCTGTCCCTCCAGCATTTTTCTGCTTAATTTACCTTCGTCCATCTGGTGTCGAATGCATTTCGTTAATAATTTATAGCATTTCGTTTGTGTTTTTTTCTCTTTTTGCATCATTTTATCTCTTATATTTGTCGCTTTATATTCGTTGTTTTTTTATATGTTGTGTCAAAGTTTTAACTTTATTTGAGTTAATTTTTAACATGTCACTTTTTGTGGTTTTTGTTGTTTAATTTATGTTTATATTGGTTTTTTTTTTTTCTTGCCTCATTGTCAATTATGTTGGCAATATTGTGACTGTCTGCAACAACGTGTTAAACAGCTTTTGTGGCGCCCTGTATAACCACTGTGTTGCCTTGTATTGCCATTCGTTATAGATAAATTGTTCTTGCTTGTTATCGCTTGAGTACAATTATTGCACTCGAAGGGCAACACTGCATTGCATTTAAATAAAAGTCGAATTGAATTTTTTTTTTCTTTTTTACCCACAATAATTTTCATGTTTATTGCTGAAATTATTTCAATTAAATGTTCGTTTATCTGTGGTGGGCCTGCTGGGCTATGCTAGGTAGATTTAAAACATTCGCTGTAAGGTTGACCCATTCAGCTGTTGGATATTGTTGAAGATGAATGGTTTGAGGATGACAGTGTTTTTGCAATCACTCTTTGCTGTCGGTAATGAAATAAAAGGTTTTAAAGAGGTCTTGAAAAGATATTTATAAATAACTTTACAAAACTATTGTAATGTTTATAATAAAACTGTTTATCAATTCTGAACTTAAAACAAATTTTCAGAATTAGAAAACTATTTAAAAATTATTGATTTTGAAATTAGTTCACCGTGATCAGTTTAACTTTATGAATCATAAAATCAGTTTAAGAAGTAAGAAAAAAAAAATAAAATTCATGGCAACGGCTTAATTTAAGTTAAATAACACTCTATTAAACTTTATTCTATTCTAACATTTGCATGAAGTGTGCCAATAGATATGTATATAGCCAAATGATAGAAACATCTTAAAACAGAAATAATCCTTACCAAAAATTTAAAGAATGAATATATATCAAAATGAAACTCAACTTTTCGAAGTTTTGACTTTTGAAATTTGATAAAACGTTTTCCCAACTATAACATCACTTTAAAAGTCCCGGGCGTAAAGAAGAAAAAAACATATTTTTTTACCAAAAATAATTACTAAATTATTTTCGATACCGCTGCTGAAGAATGATTTTTCCTTGGCATTAAAATAGGTTTCAATTTCGGCAATGACCCTTTTCATCCAAGACAAATCTCTTACATCATTAATATTTTTTTTTCAAATCAGCAAAGAGGTGGCAATCGCTAGAGACTAGATCTGGACTAGTCGGTGTTTGGGAACGCAATTCGAAACCCAATTCGGTTTGTGCGTTGTCTTGGTGGAACAAAAATTTTTTTGCCCAATATGGTCTTTTCTTCACAATTTTCAACTTCAAATGCTCCAATAACGCAATGTAATAGTCACTTTTTATCGTCCGTCCATGTTCCAGGTAATCAATAAAAATTATACCACGCGCATTCCAAAAAACAGGCGCTATCACTTTCCCAGCAATTTGCTGGGTCTTCGGTCGCCTTGGACGGTTTTTGTCGGTTACACGCCAGTCAACTGACTGCCGATTCGCCTCCGCATCGAAATTGTGTATCCATGTATCACCAATAGTGATGTATTGATGCAAAAACTACTACTTATTCTGCTGAAACATTGCTAAACACCTCTTTGAATCTTCAATTCGTTACTGCTTTTGCTCTGATGTGACCCATTTGGAAAAAGCTTTTGCATACCCAAATGTTCGTGTAAACACACTACTTTATAATATTTTCAGAGTGTCAGTTATCTCTCTCAACTGCACTTTGCGGTCGCTCATGCTGATTTGCAATATTTTTTAGATGTTTTCTTCAACAACTGCCTCATTTGGGCGACCAGAGCGTTCCGCATAATTTGTGTCTATACGGCCAAGACGAAAATCAGCCTACCAACGTTTGATGGTTGTTTTTGATGTAGCAGGGTCGGGATAACTTTTTTGTAGCCATTGTCCAGCCATTGGCAATTGTTAATCAACACGCGAAATTGCTTTGAATACATAGTAAAAAAAAAAAACAAAAGTAGTGTCACTACAACCATATTAGGTTCAGTGAGGGGCGAATTATTTTTTTCATGTGACTGTTAAATAAATAAAAAATGTGTCAGCCGTAAGCTTGTAATAAAAAATAAATTAAGCATTAATAAATATTAATAAATTCTATGCTTTTTAATTGCAAAAAAAAACTGTTTTGAGTTTCTTAACATAGTTCTAAAATTTTTATTTTTCTAATGTTCAGGGGGGCAAACTGCCCCTCCCTGTCTTACCCTTTTCACGCCCATGACTATTACCACTGTAACACAGTCAGTAGCAAAGCAAATGTCATGAAATTTTTACCATGTTCATTTGAAGGTTGACAAGGTTGACAAGGTTGACAAGGTTGACAAGGTTGACACCATTGAAAAATCATAGCAAGAATTTATTGGAAGCGACATCTCGTAGTCGGACGCGGAACTTGTTAATTTCTGTGTTATCGTAGCCCAGAATACTAAATTACGCAGGGGACAAAGTCTTGCAGGTTGCCAATGTTTGCAGTTTGCCACCACGGCTGTGTTTTGACATGCTAGCAGTGTCTTTACCTAAACTCAAACTAACATTGACGTCAAAAGACTAGTTGTCACTTTTAATCTACTTGTGGGGCGAACAGACGCAATAACACAGTGTCTGCGTCAGAGTTTACAAAAATATGAGTTCTTAAAAATTTAATAATTAAAATTGTATACTGGTCCTGTGCACATAAATAAAACATTTTTTTTTTTTTCTTGTTCTTATACATGTCATGTGCTCATAAATTCGGGTCGTTATCTTATTAGAATTATTATACTATAAATATAACCTCTCCAGTTTATAGTTATACATAATCTAAGAAATTTTTATGGGAGCATTGGCATGAATGGGACACCTCTGCTTTTTTGGTTTATATTTCTCTTTATATTTCAAAACAAACCAAATACCGTAAAATACAATTTTGCTGAATAAAGCATATGGATTGCGTATAGGATAAGCCTCAAATAAATGTCGTCATGAGTGGGACGCCTAAAAAAGTCTCTCAAAAAATGTCAAAAATGTAAATCAAAAGACATATTATTCAAATTTGAAATAAATATTTTTTTAATTTTTAAGGCAATCTAAGCAATAAAGTTGGTTTATTCATATGAATCATTTGGATTCCCCCTTAAATTCCGCTATAAGCTCAATTTAGAAATTTCTAAATATCATAAAATTCACACTGTTCTTTTGGGATGGTGTAATAAAGAAGGTGTCTGTGAGTTTCTCTCTTTACTCACAAAATCAAACCTTTAAACTATCATTCTATGCAAAATCATATCTTCTTTCTCTTTTAAGTATTCACAAGTCATAGATAGACTTAGATGTTATGGTGTTAGCTTTTTTATTGAACCATGCCATGATGTAAAAGATCTGGTTGTAGCGATTTCACCTCTCAAATGAAAATTAACTCTAGATTTGTCAAAAACAGCTGATGACAACTTTTGAGCAAAATAAAATTTGTAAAATGTATCTTCTGCAAGGAAGTGAATTTTTAATTATAGCTTCTATTTATACAGAAAACTTTCATATCAGGGTTTTTGATAGATTTATCTTATATCCCTCTATTAATATTATTTTTAGCATTCGATGTAAAAAATGTATTTCAAGACTCGAGTTAACAATTTATTTGAGTAGCAATAAAATTTTCTAGTTTATTTGAAGGAATTTATGCAAGCTAACCAGCAGGTGCTCATATCTTGCTCTGCTCACATTGCAAACGGTTACCATAAGTACGCGAAAACAAATTCCAGTAGTCCATAAATCAATTGAAATAAGTACTGCGCACGAAAAAATTGTCTTCCATAAAAATAGAGGTATTTGCCGCACCATTATTCCAATTTAAATAAAAAAAACATTTCTTTAAGTTTTAAATAACTTTTAAGTTAAAAAATTTAAAATAGCATCGAGTAAATTAAAAAACACACGTTAATATGTACACCAGTACCAAATGCACAACAAACACCAAACACATTCACATCAACAAAAAAAAAACAACACCGATGTCATCAGCATCTTGTAGCAAGTAGAAGCAACATTTTTGGTATTATTGTTATTTGGATAGCTGCTAAATATGTTGAATATGTAGAATAGCCAATACACAAACCTACACACAATACACACACATTGAATCAAAAACTCTGCGTAACAAAGATTTTTGAATTAATGGGTAGTGTGTAGAACTCTCAATCGATGGGGTACGAGTTTGATTCCCACCAAAGGAGTATTTTTTATATATTAACATTACATTTTCTTATATAAATGTGACCAAATAAGAAACGTACATTTTTAGGAAAACGGTATCGGAAAAAGTGTCGTTTTTGAGATTTTCCTCAAGCAAATCACAAAACGAGCCGTAAGAATAGAAAAAGTTCTACTATTGTAGTATGGGCGGTTAATGTGGTATAGTATCATATCTCGTCTTTATGGCATTTAAATCTTATCGAATCTTATAGGAATATACCACTTATTTTCAATGGACCCCTTTCATTTTTTTTTTTTACAATTCAGTGAAATATTGAACTTTTTTTCATGAGTAAATATTTTTTTTAAAAAATGAAGCACTAATTAATTATTAACAAAAAACAGAGATGGTTTAGTTTATAGTTTCTTGCTTAGCTATTTTTCATTCTTGTTGGTATTGCCAGATGTCCCGTATTTTGTACTAAATTTTAATTGTCCCACCGAAACAAGATATGTCCCGTATTTTCAAAAATTTGACTTGTCTATGATTTTTGACAAAGTATCCACATATATACATATATATATATAGAGTATCAACATATAAATATATTATAGAGATAACTATTTTATATTCTTTTATCTCTTGGTATGATGCTTTAGAAAATAGTGACAACATTTGTATAATCTAAAGTTGTTGAAAAAATAAATAATACAAAAATTTTGCTCCTTCCCCACAAATATATTCTCTCTCACTAAATGTTAGCTTGTGGAAAAATCTATGTTTTATTTTAATCATTTTTCAGATTTATAAAATATTTCCACTTTTCTTGGAAATAGTGGCATTTCTTGAGGTTTTTTTAATTAGTTAATTTTATAAAAATTAACTTATAATTAATTTTATAAAAATTAACTAATTTTTATAATTAATTTTATAAAAACTAACTAATTTTTATAATTATACTAATTTTTATAAATAAACTAAAAGCTAATTCTATAAAAATTTTGCTTTTGTCCCGGCTTATTGAAAAATCACAATCTGGTCATATGGTGTAAGTGAGATGTGGTATACTAATAATAAATTGTCAAACCTTATATGAATTGAATTAATTTTTAACAATTCAAAATTCTTAGAGTTAAAATGACAATTTCTGTACGGAATCACAGAATTTTTTGTTAATTATAACATAACAGTTATGTATCAAAAATGGTTATGAACAATGGTTATGATGGTTGCTTATGATGGTTCTGAATCCATTTTTAATTTTTAAAAACTTGCAAAATAAACAACCTAATAACAAATAACCGATCCAAAGAAAAAAATCTAACACTTTTGATAGAATTCTAACTGGCTCTGATGCTATTGGCCTGAGCTCTGGGCAATTTCAATTTTGCTCTCGAGGCACTATATGCATACTGTTTGTCTCGTACTACTAAGCCCAATTTGCTGTAATGACAGGAGGCTAAATCTGGCCAAAGAAACGTGGTGTTTAAGTGTTGAGTCAGGAATGGATTCTGTCTCTTCTGCAAGCAATCTCTTATGTGCAAATCGGTGTTAATTATACCCTGAGTAACAAAAGACTAGCTCCTTATTCCACAACTGCACATAGATTGCCAATCAAGAAATTTTCGTGGAAATTTTTACTTCTGGGCCTTAAATGTATCGTCTATAGTTCCCCGAACATTTGCAGTGTATAACTCCTGACACAATAGAAAATTTTTTCGAAGACATTTTACGATGTTATTTAGCCATCTATTTAGGCATTCCTGTCTGGAACTTTTTGCACCTTTAAAGCATTCAAACCAGCTTGCTTTTTGGCTTTGCGAATACAATTCTCGGAGTTATTCACTTTTTGTGACACTTTTCTTATTATACCCCAAAGCGTACTGCGTAAGGGGTATATTAACTTTGTCATTCCGTTTGTAACGCCAAGAAGGATGTATATAAAAGATGTATAAAAAGATATATATATTTTTGATCAGCATCACCTCCTGAGTCGATTTCCGTATCTCCATCTATCTGTCCGTCTGTCTGTCCATCTGTCGACACGATTACAGCCGTAATTTTAAAGCTATCGCAATGAAATTCAAAGTATTTGTATATTTTTAAAAAAGATAGATCAAGTTGGAAAATGGGCCAAGCCGAATGAAAACCACGCCTACCTCCCATACAAAGAGGTATGGGACACTTTATTTAAACCGTAAATGTCTTTAAAATCCACAAAAATGGAAGAAATACCTTGAAATTTGGCACGTAAGCTTTGATCTTCAATTCAAATTCTGGCTATGAAATTTGGAAAAATCAAATGAAAACCACGCCTACCTCCTCATATAAAATGGCTTTATTTTACAAGTAAAATCTCTTAAAAATCTGCTCAAATTAAAGAAATGTGTTGAAATTTTGCATATAGGCTTTGATATTTAATATAAATCATCACTATGATATTTGGCAAAATCACGCCCATTTCCCATACAAAGTGAAGTCATCAAAATAGGAAAACTTCCGTTAATATATAAAACTGAATGTCATCGTGTATGTCGTGGCTAAAGACTTCGAATATGCTTCAATATGGCCGCCGCAGGGGCGAATTGTAGCTTCGGTACCCTGCCGAAGCTCCATTCTTACTAGTTAAAATATTTAGTTTGTTTTCAAACAAGGCACTGATTTTGTTTACTGTCTACTGTGCTTGCAAACCCCTTTTTTTTTTTTTGCCATAACCTGCCTTACGAGTAATAACTCTTGAAAAACAGTTTCGCGCAAAATTTTTAGCACCCGAGCAATTAATTAGGAAAAAAACTAAAAATAAGGAATGCACTTAATACCAAAAAAAACAATTGGATTAATATTTCGGACATTCATTTCAAAGCTAACTACGTTTAAATTTTTGAATATGAATGATTTTTGAAAAAATTATCGAGAGAAACGTTGTAGACAATTTATGTCATGCACAGTTCTTTTATTTCTATTCTATTCTATTTTTATTTCTCAAGGTAAAAATGAATGAAAAATATTATTACAAAAAAGTACATTTTTATGATCAATGAAACCTTGATTTAGTATTTTTTTTATAAGAAGCAAACAGTTCTGTGAAAAGATTTTTAAAAACGGCCAACCCATTGCTGAGATCTGATCATTGAAACATTCTTCAAATTAGTTACACCATGGTAGCATCTCTCGCTGCACTCATTTCAAAGCCATTTAAACTAAATTTTTGAATTTGAATTATTTTTGGAAAAATTGTACAGAAAAATACAGTGGACAATTTTTTTCGTTTGCAGTCCTTACATTTCTTATTCTATTTTATATTTTATTTCTATTTCTTAAGATAGAAATTAATGAAAAACAATATTACAAAACAAAAAATTTTCTTAAATTACAGGACAAATATTTTTAAACAGGGTGTCCCGCAATTGAGTGCAACTATTTACGGAGGTGAAAGGTTATGTCGAGCTGAAAAAAAAATCGTATGGGAGGGGGAGGGGGGCTCCATTTTCACATTCTTAGCAGCTACAGTGTTAATTAATATTTCACGACTTTGATTCACGTTATTGTTTCCAGCACAAAAACTAAGTTACGAAAAATTTTTTTTGAAGCGAAGCTTTTTACTCCTCGTTCTGTGATTTGCTTGGAGTGAAATCTGAAAAATTTTCGACAGATTTTTTCTTGGAAATTTGATGGTTTCTTTGTTGCTAGCGCTTATAACAACAAGAAAATTTAATACTTTAATATTAAATACTAAAAATATTTTGGCCCGCCCGTCGGAATCGAACCCACGTCCTGTCAAATGAGAGTCCAACACAACATCCACAAAGCCACAAAGACTTGATAAAAACAGTTGTTAATTCAATATTAATTATAACAGAAGCTATGCTGCAGTAGATCGTCACCATTTTTCAATAGATAGAGGATTGTGTATTTGCTATGCTACAACTTACAAAAATTTGCTCTTATTTGCCACAAGGTGTCTCCAGCATCGGTGTGTTTGTATTGTGAATGCGTTTGTGGTGTTGTTGGCACGAAGAAAATTATCAATGCCCACAAGTGCGTTTTTAAGTGTCAAAAAAATAGATGATATCAATAAATATGGAAGTAACAAACGCACTCATGACATCGGCAAGGTTTCTAAAATGTTTGTTAAATTTTGTTTCGTGTGCGTTCTTTAATAAATATTTTTGAAGCGAAGCTTTTTACTCCTCGTTCTGTGATTTGCTTGAAGTGAAATCTGAAAAATGTTCGACAGATTTTTTCGCTAGGTAGTACGGTAGTTGGCACAAATAGTGGGATCGCCTTTCTTGTGGATTGGGCAGACTACAATGAGGTTCCAATCGCTTGGAATGCATTCTTCCGACCATACTCGACATAGAAGCTTGTAAATGCATTTAAATAGAACTTCGTGTCCGTTCTTAAACAGCTCAGCGGGTAAACCATCGGCCCCTGCGGCTTTGTTGTTCTTAAGCCATGTTATGGCTGTCAAGACTTCATTATAGTCGGGCAGTGCAGCCAAGTTCATAACCATGTGTGGAGAGTTTAAATGGAGAGTCGCTGGCATTATATTGGCGTGGAAATTTGACATGCAACAATAAAAAAATAAGCAGTGAACATGTTTTCTGTATATATGTATTATTAAATTATTGAATTTAAAAGATAACTTATTAATAAGAAAAAATTATTAAGCTATCGAATCTATGTAACTGCGAAAAAGCTTCGCTTCTCTCGTGTGTCCAACTCATTGCATAGGCAATAAAATCACCTTTTCAACGGTATATCAACAAAGAGTACCGACAACTCAAACTAAATTTTGGTAGTTGAAACTACCAAATTTCAACTTTGAGTGCAAATTTCTCAGAATTTCGCGTCATAAATGAAATTTTTTTATATAATCAATTTTCTTTTCAATGCAACCAAAAACATAAATTTATCCTAAAAACTAAAAAAGTTGGCTGTACTAAAAAAATTATACCTATTAGAAAATAATGGTAAATAATGACATTACAATTACTCATGCAGTAGATAATATCGTTGTTTTCTAATAAGTATAATTTTCTTAGTACAGCCAACTTTTTTGTTTTTTAAGATACATTTATGTTATTGGTATCATTGAAAAGAAAATTGAATAAATTACAAAGTTGATTAAAAAAAAAATTTCATTTGTTACACGAAATTCTGAGAAATTTGCAGTCAAAGTTAAAATTTGGTAGTTTCAACCGATTGATTTCATCTTTGAACGAGCACAGCTTGACAACGGTTATGTCAGTGCTGTTTGTTGATATACCGTTGAAAAGGTGATTTTGTTGCCTTTGCAATGAGCTATCAGATAAAGTTCTTCGTAACTTAGTCTTTGTGCTAGTAAAAATAACGTTAATCAAAGTCGTGAAATATTAATTAACCCTGTAGCTCCTAAGAATGGGAAAATACACCCCCCCCCCTCCCCTTCGATACGATTTTTTTCTCAGCTCGACATAACCTTTCACCTCCGTAAATAGTTGCACTCAATTGCGGGACACCCAGTATTAATTTAAGACTTAATTTTTCGATATAATTACAAATAAATTTTTAAGACCAAGCCCAAGTTAAAATAACCGCTATCTAAAACTTCAAATAACCGCAAAATCTTTCACCAAAATTGCTGTGTAAAGAATTAAAAAAAAAAAACAACAAAAACCATTAAATATCAAAACTTCATCTAAATATCCGCGCTACAAACCGAAAAAGCAAATAACCAAGGGAAAACTAAACAAACGAGAAAAAGCAAAGTTCATTACATTTAAGATAAAAACAAAAAAATGGCGTCACTGCGACATTTTTGAGGCCATCGGAGCAAACCGTTAAATGAAAACTTCAGCAAAAACAACTTGAAAAAATAGCGCACAAAAACATACAAAACATTAAAAAAAAAAAAAAAAAAATCATCAAAATCAACAAACAACAATGTGACAAAAACAAAAAGCATAGAAAAAAAAACACCCATTGACACCAAAACAAAACAAAACAAGTTCAAAACAACGATTACTGTTAAACTAGCAAAATAGCTGACCGAATGACTGAGTGACTGAATGACTGAAAATTGTAGGGTATAAAATAAAGACTACACTGTTGCAGCTATTATAGACAAAACTGCGTGTTCTACTCTTAAAAAAAAAAAAAACGCTGCAAAAACAAAAAAAAATTTAGCTACAAGAAAACAAACTCAAACTAACAACGGTAGTATACGTATGAACGCAGGAATTTATATCCGGTTAACTTCGATTTACTTTTTCCATTACTTACTTTGACTCATTTTGATATTCTTTTTTTTTAAACTTTTTTTGTGTGCCCCTTAGTTCAACGTTATTCTTTTTAAATACTCTAAAATTTTGTTAAATTTAAGTTTTTACATTATAGAATTATCTGGGTTTTTATAAACATTTTTTTCTTTTATTTTATTGGCCTAATAAGCGTTTTCAGCATTTTGTGCATTTTATCGTAACTGAATATTTCATTAAATAAATTATGTTAACTTTGAGCTAAAAATTTAATGAGCGTCCTGTACTGTTTTTAGTGCATTATTAAAAGAAAAAAAAAAGTATTGCCTGGTTTTAATTTACAATTTATTGGATTTTTTTGTGCATAACCAAAGAACTTGCCTCCAACATCAGTTTGAAGCGCTTCCCCCATCATATTCCAGCTCTTAATGTTTCCTTTATACAGTTTTCCAGTTCATTTTTTTTTTTTAATTTTCTTCGTGTGTTTCTTTTTTCTTCTTGCCTCCCTTTGTCTACTGTTTATTGTTTGTATTTTCTTATTTAATCGCCTTAGCGTCGTCAGCATTTTATCCTTTAATACTCATTATTACTGTTAATGTTTTTTTTTTCTCTTTGCTTTTGTTGTTGTTATTTCTTCACGCTATTGCCGCGCTTAAACGTAACTTTTAATTATTTATTTACTTTTTTTTTTTTTTTTTTGTTAAACAAAAACAATTATGTTCACACTATATTCCGCTTGTTTTGAATTTTCTTTTGAAAATTTTCCTTTTAGACTGCAGTAAAAACAAAAAACAGTTCATGTTAGCGTGTGGGCGTGGCATGGCATGTACGCAAAATTTATTTATATCCTCAACTCACTTTGGTTAATAAATAACGCAACATTGCCATATTTGTACTTTTGGCAACTTTGACCTACGATCGGTTTTTGCATTAAGTATGATTTTAATTTTAATAAAAAGACAATTTTTTTAGTAACTGTATTGCTTGCATGGATTATTTATACCAAACATGTTTAATTAAATTTTCAAATTTTTTTAAGCGTTGCTTACAGAATAACAACAATAATAAGAACATTAATGAATTTTAACTCTTTAAATTTATTTATTTTTTTTTTTTTATATATACATTTCATCAAAATAAACCAGCCTTATTTAGTATCCCCTTTTTTTATTTAATTTTGTGACAGTTGATTGATTTATGGCTGTCACCAGAATGACTGTGTTGCATGTTAAAATGAAATTTCCGCAAAAATATACACTTTGCGTCAATTTTGATAGTATCAAAAATGTTATTATTCTTTTAAGCCCTTCAACGTGATTTAGAAAAAGTTAATTATTAGAATTTAAGCAAAAGATTTTAAGAAGTTCTTAAGCATATGAACATAAAATCTAGTGTAGTATTTCGGTAAAGAATAAAAATTTAATCTATTAATAAAATGTGCATTACAATTATTCAAATATTAAAGTTGTTTTTTATGCAAATATGAAACCTGTGAGAACTTTAGTTGGTACAATTTTCTTAATATTCAAATTATAGTTTCGTCACGACACAATTTAAGAAGCAAAGAACAGTTCAGTGAAAATAATTTTAAAATCGGCCAACCCATTGCTAAGATCTGATCATTGAAACATTCTTCATATCAGTTGCACCATGAAAGCTTCGCTGGCTTTTCACTTCATTGAAGTAAAATACATTTTTATTGTATAAAATTTCAACAATCGCTGCATAGTAAAAAAATTGTTATAGAAAGAACGTGAAAGATTTAAAAAGTCTCCAAGATTAACTAATTACTTTATTATCTTAATAAAACCAAAACAATCAAAATAAATACAGTTTTTGGTAAACAATAAAAATTTAAAAAACAGCCTTAAAGATTACCTATTGAGTTATTTTTTTTTTTTTTATATTAAGAATAAGCAAAAAGTTTAAATTTATTAAAAAAATAGGCAGTGGGGGGACAGCCAAATGATGTTAGTATCGTGTAAAAACCATAGCAATCGTTGTTTTATATTTAGAAGTAATGAGTCTTCGATCATTGGACATAGTCCTATGCTACCTAAAGCTTTATTTAAAAATTCAATTAGTGGTAGAATTTTATCATCTATAATGTTAATACTGAAGTCTCCAAGTAGTATGTAAAATTACATGGTCAAATTTTTCGTTTTAGAACCTTCTTTTGAATAAATCATAATAT
The DNA here is from genome assembly GCA_914767935.1 of Coremacera marginata. Lineage (NCBI taxonomy): Eukaryota > Metazoa > Arthropoda > Insecta > Diptera > Sciomyzidae > Coremacera > Coremacera marginata. The sequence continues at coordinate 25,845,161 of OU612043.1, forward strand.
TTTTGAATAAAAAATAATCTCTCCCGAATTAACCCCTCGATGGGTCAAATATGTAAGCTAGACCTATTTTTTTTAAAACTTCAATACTTTTTCTTAACACACCTACTCCTTTCGCCCCCCCCCCCCTTAACCCCATTTCTCCCATCTTCCAACTCCCTGGTGGTCCGCATAAAAAAACCAACACAAAAACTGTCGATTATAGTTTAGATATAGCTCTTCCGAACTGACCCCTAAAATAGATATGAGATTTTGAGAGCATTTTCAAGCAAAGCAGTTGAAGAGGCTCAAACATTGTTTTTCAACAGTTCAATAAAGTATGTATATAATTTTCAAATTTTTAAAAAATAACAAAAAATTATTCTATACCACAATCTTTTCTGAATTACAAATAATATTTTCTGAATTTCAAAAGAATTTTCTTAATTTCAAGTGATCTTTTCTGAATTTCAATTAATTTTTTCTGAATTTCAAATGGAATTTCTGAATTTTAATTGATCTCTTCTGAGTTCTTTCCAATGATTACTTACATGGCCATAACAGCCCGGCTGGTTTAGTTTTCATTGGGCAGTAGTAATGTGGCGGGATCCAAACCCTGCGCACATTCCATATTTAAGGTACACGGAGCGAACCGCCGCTCAAATAAGCCGTCAAACTAACGGATGCCAGTTTGCCGTTGCTCAGGGAACACCACGAGGAGGTTTGAGTCGACTTGGGACGATTTCGACATGCTGGCTTTTCCAGGTTGAGATAGTCAGACATGTTGCCATGTGAAGATTCGCCCCCTGATTCCCCTTTCCAATGATTATAAAATTCAAAATGAAATTCTGAATTTCATTTGATCATTTCTGAATTTCAAATGGAATTCTGATCTCTTCTTATTTTCAAATGGAAATTCTGAATTTCAATTGATAATTTCTGAATTTCAAATGGAATTTTGAATTTCAATTGATCTTTATTGAATTTCAATTGATATTTTCTGAATTTCAATTGATCTTTTCTAAATTTCATAATAAATTCTAAATTTCAATTGATCATTTCGGAATTTCAAATGAAATTTTCAATTTCAATCGTTCTTTTCTGAATTACAATTGGAAATGATGTAGAAAAATCTGAAACTCTTAACTCTGCTTGGATTAGGGCCGTATTCAGAGTGGTCTCTAATACAGTGGCTTCCAACCTTTTTTAAGCTGGCGATCCAGCTTTCCTTTTCGGAGTATCTCCACGGTCCACATCGGTCCATGGTGAAGTAAAAAAACTTACTTGTATCGTATCCCTTCATTAGGTATATGTAATTTATCATCATATATATATCCTATTCTACTTATATATGTTTATATTTAGAAGATGAATTAAGCTGCCAATTTTATGTGAGCATAAAGTACTGGCATTCATTTTCAAGTAGCTTAAGTGTTTTTAAAAAATTCTATTTGAATTGATTGAAAAATATCATAGAAATTACAAAGAAATTGCAAAAACTTAATGAAATGCTAGTAAAATGTGATTTCGCAGAGTCACAAATCCCAAATCACATCTTTTTTTTGCGTTAACTAGTGTTATTCATTGAGTATTACAAAATCATAAAAATAAGTATTTTGTTTAGCGTAAAAAATTTTGCTCATTCAATATGGTATATTTTAATTTTTCTATTGCTTTTCTTGTCTTTTCTGATGGCTCATTCGATGGCTTCTGATAGTTTTAAGATCAAGTAGCGACCCACCTGTAACACTTCCACGACCCACTAGTCGTGGTCATGACCCACTGGTTGGGAACCGCTGATCTAATATATTTGTTTTTAAAAACTGTTTTTTAATTTTCATTCCATTTCGACGATTTTATTTACAATTTAAGGTTTTTTTTATATATGGACTGTTTTTTAATATTAAGCATAAAAAATAAACCGTATTTATAATTTTTTTTTTGAAATGAAATAAAAAATATATCTTTTGCCAGATGGATTCTGGGAGAAAAAATGAGAATCTTAGCGAATTTTGATGAGCTAACAATAGTTCACAAAAAGACCTTGTGAATTTGTGTGTGTCACAAAATTGTCCAAGACAGCTTGACAGCTTCGTGCCATATTCTCCACAAGCTTCGGATTAGAGTACCAAGCCCTTGCAATTCTACTCTATCAGTCATATCGGCAATAAAATTTCCCATAAAACTTTTTTCCATTCCCAACATCGTTAACAACGTTCGAAAATTAAAACTTTTTTCCGAAGGAAAAGATTCACATATCGTGAATAAAATTACGAGAGAAAAATTTAATGAATTTTACGTTTATCTTTCCCTACACCGAGAAAAAAAGCAATACGTAAATCACCTAAGTCGGCTTGGGTAAAGAGAATTTTATGGGAATTATAAACTTATGCTTATTCACCTAAGCAATTTATTGTTTAATACATTGCTTTGAAAGCACATACTTCGATACCTTGCCAAAAAAAAATATTTGATTCACCTAAGCCCAAAATCCAAAAATACAAAATTAAAAAACAACTAGCATGGATGGCTTAAGCATAGTTTTGTTAATATTCACACTAGCAAATTTTATTACATTTCATCAACGAAAAGAAAAGAAAAAAAGAAAAAATAAATTTCTTTGCCTGCCGTGCGGAATCGAACCCTAGAACTTTTGGTGCCAGTTCAACGCTCTACCCACTGATCTAAACAGCCATGCTACTGTTTGCTGACATAACTGCAGCTATGTTAACAGATGCTGTGTTAACAGATGCAGTATGTCACTGTATTCTGTTGATAGCTATCCAACAAAAGTCTATTAATAGATTATTGTGTTATGCTGCAGCATAGCTTCAGTTGTAATTAATATTGAATCAATCACTCTGCTTAACGAAGGAGTTTGGCTCGATGCGTAGTGTAGTGACTTCTTAATCGGTGGTATCGGTGGGTGTGGGTCCAAATCTCCACGGCAGGCGAGGGTAAGATTTTTAATTTGATATTTAATTTAATTTAATTTAATTTAATGTCCTTTTTATAATAAACACAAGCAGCAAAGAGAAGCCGAGAGAAGCCATTAATTTTATGAAGCCAGAAAGATACCTAAAATCAAGGATCTAACATTCTCCGTTTTTGCCGTAACGAATAAAAAAAAGTCTTTGTGCCAAAGTCATTTTCTTTACATTTACGACTTTTTCATGCTTTTTTAAAGACGTAAGTCTTTGTCACAAGAATTCAAGTTTTTGATTCAAAGTATACTGTTCTTTGGAATCTAACAATCTTTGTGTCTTTGACGTAACGATGTTTTGTCTTTGGGCACAATCTTGGTGAGAAAAATCGTCATTATATCGGCATGTTTAAAATGAGACTATGGTACATATCTCTCGAAGTTTTAAACAACGTCACACTGGGATCTTAAGAAAATATAACTACATTTGATGAATGCATTATTAGTTGGTTCAAAAGAAAAGTCACAAAAACATAAGTAAATATATAATAAGTAAATAAATAAGTAAATTCTGAAAAATTTGCACTCAAAATTTAAATTTGGTAGTTTCAATCGATTGATTTCATCTTCACACGAGCACAGCTCGTTAACGGTTAAGTTCGTGAGGTTTGTTGATATACTGTTAGAAAAGTGATTTTATTGCCTTTATAATGAGCTATCAAAATAAGTTTTATGTAAGTTAGTTTTTCTGCTAGAAACAATAACGTGAATCAAAGTCGTGAAATATTAATTAACCTTGTAGCTCCTAAGAATATGAAAATAGACCCCCCCCCCCTCCCATACGATTTTTTGCTCAGCTCGACATAACCTTTCAGCTCCGTAAATAGTTGCACTCAATTGCGGGACACCCTGTATAAAGCATCGAAGTTTTCTTTTTAAAACTTTATTTAGCTGACACAAAACTTTTTTGGTTACACATTCTTCAACTTCAGTTCTTCAAGTTCAGTACAAGTTCTTCAACTCTGTACATTTTGTCTACACAAAAGTCAACTTGTATGATTTTACTATGGTTTTTTTTCTGGCACTGTCTCAATGTCTTGTTGTCTCTATATCTGATTACCTACATGCAAGTACTTCTCCGATTAACTTTTAATTTTACGCCTCAGCGGATTTGGATGGACTTGGAAAAACATTTTTCTAAATTGTTTTGTTATCTCATAGCAACTGACTTTCTGAGTGTCTGTCAAATATAAAAAAAAAACAAGTCGACAAATAATTTAACAATGAAAATCTAGACTATGGTTTGAGATAAAAACATTTAATTTTCGGATGTAACAAAAATTTCAACGTTCAAATATTATTGTCAATGACTGAAGTTTATTGACATTCCGTTTGACATAAAGCAACAATAAAAGCAACAGCAGCATGGGTAGCAATAAAAATTATTAAAATTCTAGGAACTACTAAGAAAGAGACAAATAGACAAAGCTTTAGCAATAGCTGGCCCTACAACAGAAAAAAAAAATTATTTTTCTTCTCGCAATTCTATTGAGATACAAAAGAAATCTAGCAAAAAACAAAACAAAAACAGCTTTTAAGGATATTTTAACATTTAGATGAATGACAGACATTGGCATACACATAATTCAAATTGAAGTCAACTTGAGTGAAAAATGAAAAAAAGAAAAAAAAAAAACTTACTAACGGCAAATCAGTAAAAAGTGCTTTTTTTATGATAGTCGCTACAAGCAATTTAAAATTGCTGATTTTTAGCAACTATGGCAAAAATAAAAAAATAAATAAATTGTTATAAAGTTGACAACAACAATTTGTTAAAACATGCCAAAGGCTTTTGACGCTATTAGAGGAAAAACACAGTTGTGTGCAAAAAAGCTGCCACAAAAACTTGCCGCTTGCCAAAGCAAACATAATTTATTTGCTGCCTATCCGCCGCTTAACGCTGGCTGACATGTTGCATTTAAATGCATCACTTCCGTTTGCTGGCAGCCACCATGTTAACACCATGTTAAAAAAAAAACGCACTTATAAAAAAACTGCAGCATTTGTTTGCACTGCTCATGTTTTGCATTGCGTTTTATTTGTTATTTAGTATTGTTGTTGTTGTTGTTGTTGTTTTGAGCTTTTATTTGATTTGCGATTTGTTTTTCTGTTAAAGTTTAAAATGTGGCAAATGAAAATTACTGTTTGTAGTAGACTTTTTATCAACAAGTTTACTAAAGGTGGCTAAATATTTAAAGTGTTTAAAACACAAAATGGCGCCTCACTTAACTGACAGCTTTTGGTACTGAACCCAATAAACATTGTGTCGAGGGGTGATTCGTTAACGACAGTTAAGTTATAGTTTCATTCCGACTTCATCAGAGGTTGGCTTGATGCTTAAAGAAAGCACCGATTGATGAAATCATGACTTTGCTTAACTTCATTTAAGATGTTTTGAAACAAAAAAACAATTTTTTCCGACTTTTCAAATGAAAAATTTTTTTAAGAAATGTATTTTTTATTAACTTTCCGTTGTTAATACGTCATTTAAGCGAATATCTTTTTTTTTTAATTTTATGTTTATTTTTTAATTTTTGTGTGAAAAAAAGACTTGTATTTTTCATAAATTTTTGTATGAAAAAAAATTTTGTGAAATATTTTCTCTTCTGTTGTGTTATTTCGTGCCTATTCTTTATATAAATAATTACCACTTATAATTTGTTCAAGATTTTTATATTAATAAGTTCTCGTAACAAATTCCTCTTTGTTGTTTTGGCGACTCGTTAACGAATTGCTTCTTTTAGTTTTGGAAACTCGTTAAAGAATTGCTTTTTATAGTTTTGGCGACTCGTTAACAAATTGCTTTTTCGGTTTTGACGATTCGTTAACGAAGGAGGAATTTCTCCCACTCGCGATATTATAAATGAGTCGCTACTAGTAATTACTAATGAATAAAATGTACGACAATGCGATTCGTAAACGACAGGCCCGTTGCCAAGGGGGGAAATTTAGGTGTTCAAACCCCCCCTCCCCCTTTGGGTTCAAGAAAGTATGAAATAATAACGCATATGAAACTATTAGATTCAAAATATAATCTTTTTTAAGACAATTTTCAACGCAAATTTAAGAAACTTCACCTAATCAATAAAAAGTTGTTTGGACAAATGAAACATTTACTTTGCTTATAAAAGTGATGTAGTATACAAAAGGAAGTTTGTATACTAACATTCGTTTGAATGGATTTTTTTTTAAAAATTTTGAAAAGCTGGATAATGCAAAAAAGGTTGAATTCTCCGCAAAGCGGATGACTAAAACAATTAGCCCATTCTATTTAGTTGCTTTCATGGTATATGGGACATTTTAAATCTCCAACTTGTCACAACAATTTAGGTCTGTGCGAAGTCTTTTCCAAATTGCAGGCTTCAGAAACCACCTAAAATCTAAATATGCTTGTTTTTCGAAAAAAAAATTCTCAATAAAAAATAATTTTAAAATATTTTATAGTATCCAATTCTATGGGGATTTGAGGATTTTTTAAATCATGCTACCAAATTTTCATATGAAAATTAAAAAATTAATATTTTTTAAGCTTTTTTTTAAGGCATTTTTAAAAACAATTTAGAAGCTGACAAAATTTTTTTTTTCAATTTTCAATTTCGCAAATAATTGAAATTGAAATCCACAACTAAACATTTTCTTAAATATCCAAAAAAAAAAACGTTACTGCTTAGTTATTTTTATAAAAATGTATCTAGCTGAGTAATAGTTTTAAAAAATAGTCGTATTTTGATGTGATAAATTAAAAAAGTATATTGGCTATAAGATATTGGTTCTGTGCAAAGTTCAGTTTTCGAACTACTGATTTTGAAAAATAATAATCTGAAATTGAAATATGACTTATCTCGAAAAAAAATTATAAAGAAGTATAATGTTATTGTTATTAGGAATTCGATGGTTTTATCAGTCATGATATCAGATTTTTATGAGAAAATGAAACATTTCAATATTTAAAGATTTTAAAATATTTTCTTTTGAATAAAAGTCAAATTGTCGACATCATTTTCGAGAAAAGTTATATTTTGGCCTTTAACGATAACTCGAACTAGGCTTCACATAGGTCCATATACTTGTACACCAGCTAGGGATCAAAAGAGACGTAAGGTAGCCAAAAAGAAACCAAATATAAAGAGTATAATTTTTTGGGTCTCCTGTTTATAAAAGTGCTAGGGAAATTTTGTGATACTTATTTTTAATTTTCGGCAATTAAACGACAATTAAACGACAACTAAAAATTCTTAATTTGTGCCATTTCTCAAAAAATTAAAGATAAAAATCAATAACTTAGTACTTGTCATCTCTCTTATGGCCATTTAAAAATAGGCATATTCACGAATAGTTTTAAAAGAAAACGGTTTTGCTTGGAAAAATTTCATATCTTTGCTTTTTTTTACTGGTATCTACTTACAGATTTTTTTATCAAAATCCCCCCTTCCTCCCCCCCCCCCCCCCCTAAGGTAAATCCTGGCTACGGGCCTGGTAAACGATAACATTAGTGAATCATTTTGTTTGTTGAGAAGTAATGTAAAAGACTTTGTTGTTTTTTTAGTTTTATAAAAAAAATTTTTTGTTAACATTATATTTGAAAAATTGTTTGCATATGCTGCGTTTTTTTGCGACTTTTTTACTACTTTTGCTACTACTATTGTCTACTACTTTTTCTACTACATTTTTGCTACTTTCTGTAATGTTCTATATATTATTTCTTGCAATATGTTCCAATTCCATATTTTTTTTTTTTTATATAAATAAAATATTAATTCAATCATACACCGAAAAAAAGTCGACATATTTTAAAATTGAAGAGAATCTTAATAAATCAAACAAATTCATTTCGAATTCGAGATAAAACCAAGATCTCGGATTTTCATTTCGAGATATGCATATAAAGCAATTAAAATTGTGGATCATATCGTTCATATTGTTTTAATTTTAATAATTTTTTTATATCAAACATTTGTTGTTTTTAAGTTAACATATTTTCTTAAGTGTTTTATTTTTCAAATATTATAATAATTCTTACCAAACTTTGTTTGTACATGTTTAAAAGCGAAATCTTATTTGTACAATGAATCATATTCATATTAAATAAATAAATAAATAAAACGAAGATCATTCTCAATTTGCTATTGAATCCGAGAGTGGGAGAAACGCAAACTTCATTCTCGAAACCAGATTTTCAATATAGTCGAATCACTTACGAAACAAGAATTTAAAAAATTAACAAAACTTTTCGAATAATTTTAGTAATGCGTGTTCGAAATGAAATTTCTCTAAATTATCATTACTTACACAAATCGATTATTATGAAGGTTTTTGACCTACAATATGCATTGCTTGCAACATTTGGCGGACGATGCTCGAATTTCTTACATGAAATTAAGCATAAGTCAAAAAAAAAAGTTACAATTTCGAACTCAAATTTATAATAGGCAAGTAGAGCAAAGCATATGTGGAACACTGAAAAAAAAATTATGTCCAAATTAATATTTATTTATTTATTTTAAATTTAGTCTACTGATATAATATCTTACAGACTATTTCATTATTACAAAAATATGTCCACCAGTGATAATAATTATAGACACAATACTACAATATAATACCAGTGATAGTTATTTAAACATTTCAAAAACATTCCTTTTAAAAACATTAAAATCATAACTAAAATCAATGTAATTCGCAATGACGTTACAATACATCAAACATCTCGATATGGGCTCATTTATGCCATAATTAGTTCTATGAAATGGAACGTAAAACAAAGCACTCTCCCTTAATGGTCGTATCGGAGCATAGAATGGAATTAAAGTAAGTAGTACCGCAGAATTAATATTGCTATCTAAAATGCGCTTAATAAATAAAACGCTCTGTGCATGCCTTCGTTGCGACAAGTTTTGCAAGCCTAATAAGTTGCAACGCTCATCATAAGATGGCATATTCTCAAATGAAAACCTACGGCGTAGAGCAAATCTTGAAAAATTTTTTTTGAATTCGTTCAATACGACTGATCTCACACAATACTTGACTAACTAACATAAAGTGTTTTTGCCGTCAAAGGGTCTAAAAATTCTTTCGAATTTCTGTTTAGAAATCCAAGTTGAGAACAAGCTTTAGATAGCATGAACTCACGATGGTAGCTAATAGACAGCTTGGTATCAAAATATAAACCTAAACCTTTTACAATTTTATCTCTTAAGAAAACGTTATTATTTCCATAAGCATAATTATACAAAATTGGATAACTCTTATGGGAGTAAGTCAGAGCTTTGCATTTAGAATAATTTAAATTCATTCCATTCTTATTGCACCATAAGAGAAATGATCTTATGTTTTTCTGCAAATTGAAACAATCAGAATATGCCCAACTTTAATAAAAATTTTTGAGTCGTCCGCATATAACAAGCATTCGCTGAACTGAAATATTTGTGGGATATCATTTATGAACAAGTTCAAAAGCAGGGGACCTAAGTGACTACCTTGAGGCAAGCCTGGATTAACGACAATGGGCTTTGAATAATGGTTATCCACTTAAACAACTAATTGTCGGTTCGATAAATAGGATAAAATCCATTCCAAAAATACCGAATGAAACCCCAACTTTTCAAGTTTTTGCAATAAAATCGAATGAACCAAACTATCAAATGCTTTAACAAAGTCGGTATAGAGTACGTCAACTTGCAAACCATTTTCGACAGAATTGACACAAAAATTTGTAAAAATTGTTAGATAAGTGCACGTTGATCTTACTTACTTACTTACTTACTTAGATGGCCGTAACAACCCATGTCCGGGTTTCGGCCGACCTCATCAGCTCTTGCCAGGCGCCTCTGCTTTGCGCGCGCCTTCTCCAATCGGATACACCAAGTGTGGTTAGGGCTTCCTCAACCTGGTCCATCCATCGGAGGCATGGTCTCCCTCGTCGTTGTTGACCATCGACCCTCGCCTCGAGCACCTTTTTCGCTGGAGCTTCGTCGTCCATACGATGGACATGACCCAGTCAGCGTAGTCGCTGCACAGTTATACGCCGAACTACGTCAATGTCTTCGTAGAGCTCATACAGCTCGTGGTTGATTCGGATGCGATAGTCATCGCCGACTCGGTAGAGTCGAGTAGGTAGAACGAGGGTCTTGTAGAGTGTTAGTTTTGTCAATCGAGAGAGGACTCTGGAACTTAGTTGCTTACTGAGCCCGTAGTAGCACCTATTAGCAATTATTGCTCTTCGCTTTATCTCCAGGCTGGTTTCGTTGTTGTTATTAATGGCGATGCCAAGGTCAAAGTTATAGCTGCCGGATAAAACGTGGGAGTCTAAACACCAAGCTCCCTAGTTTGTAGACAGCATATACTTTGTTTTACCCTTATTTATCGTCAAACCCACTTTGGCTGATTCCTTTTCGATAGCGGCGAAAGCAGCGGCAACATGGACACCTTTATAGAAAATGGTGCCATTACGATGCACAGCGGCCTTTCGTACGATCCCCTCCATGATGATGTAGAAGAGATCACAAGACAGTGGATCGCCTTGCCTGAAACCTCTTTCGGTATTGAAGGTTTCAGAGAGGTCATTTCCTACCTTGACGGAGATGCGTGTGTTGCTCAACGTCATTCTGCAAAGTCTAATCAGCCATGCAGGTATACCGAACTCAGACATTGCTGCGTTTTCTCTATCGAACGCAGCGTGAAAATCTGGACTATGGTGGACTTTTCAGGTCGAAAGCCACACTGATAAGGTCTAATCAGTGTTTTTGTAATCGGCTTTAATCTTTCACACAGTACGCTTGAGAGAACCTTATATGCGATGGAAATAAGACTGATACCTCTATAACTGGCGCAGATTGAAAACAGACCCAAAAAAGTCTGCAAACAGTTCGCAAGATTCTTGTGAATTATTTGTAGATTTATTTTTGAGCTCCATAGATTTCGGGAGTCCATGAGATTTACGTTTGGAATCAATAAACACCCAGAAAGATTTTGGGTTTGATTTAATTCCAGATTCGATAGAATTCAAATACTTTTTATATAAGAAGTTAGAAAGAAAGTCAAATTCCTTGCGACGTAAAACAAAATTTGCTTTATCAACATCAGTATTTGTTCTCTTAAACTTTTTATTGGTGACTTTAAGGAAGGGTCATTTTCTTTTCAAGCATTATATATCAAAATTTATTCGCTATTTTAAAAATTCTCGGATTCATTTTGAACTCGAATCGAATAAGAGATATCTGACCCGAGTTCTCGGTTTCGTAACTAATTCGTGGTTTATTGGGATGCTATAAATTTCAAAATGTATTTTGTCACACAAAATTTTTGCATTTTTTAAATATTCACATGTAAATTGATAATATTATGTTCTTATTTTGACGACATTTGTTTTAAGCTAGTTTTTACTCAAAAATTGTTTTTAAATTGAAAACTTTGTGAGTAAAAAATGGCTTAACAGAAATTTCGTCAAAATAACAACATAATGTTATCAATTTATGTGTGAATATTTAGAAATTTTATAAGAAAAAATACATTTTAAAAACATTGAGATTTTAAAACATGCCGTTTTTTTTGGTGTATTATTGTAATATATTATTTTTAATTTTTTCAAAAATTTTTAAAATAATTGTGTAAAATGAGTTAATTGCATATCTAGTTTTGTATACTATTTTTTTACTTTTTTTCTACTACTTTTTTTGCATATTAATTTTACATTTTAATCATTTTTATTGTATTTGTAGTGTGTTCATAATGTGTTCATATGACTATTTTTTTTTTCAATCAATCAAACATTTATTCAATCATACATTTGTTATAAATTTTTTTTAATTTCCTTAAAAATTTTTAAAATCATTATGTTAAAGGACTTTATTGCATATCTTCTTTTGTGTACTACTTTTTTGCACAATTTTAACCCTTTTATTGTATTTGTAATGTGTTCATGTGTTTATTTGCTTTTTTTTTTATATTCAATCAAACATTTCTTCAATCCTTTTTTTCATCATAACGTGTGCCAAGTCTATCGCCTATGTTTTATAGAGGCTTACTTAACCCTTGTTGCCCCCTCTCTGCTTTCCCCACTTTTGTGACATTTGGTCTATTTTTCATTAACTTTTTGTTTCAATGTCGCCCATTTTTTGTTTCGTATTTGTTTCTTTTGCCTTTCTAAGCAGTGTTGCCATCGTTATTTACTGTAACTCAACTTTTTTGTTTCGATTGCTCCCTCCCAGCCGTCATGCCAAATAAATCAACTTGTCAGGATGCAGTTTTTTTATTGTTTTTTTTTTTTTTTGTCTATTTGATTTACCTATATTGTTGTTTTTGTTTTTATGTTTGTTGTGATTTGTTGTTTGCGTTTGTGTTTTGGTTCGTATTTAAACGTATTTTTTTATTGTTTGGTACTGACTTGTTTGTTTTTAGCCATGGTTTGAAGCAATCCTCTACTGCCTGCTTACACTTACATACCTATACACATATATATATATATATATATATATATATATATATATATATATTTCACAAATATATGTATATATACAAAAAAAAATGTATATGTATACATATAGTAAACAAATCCTAGTTGTTCCTTTTTGCATAAACATCAATTTTAAAACACTACTAATAGACATAGATACAATTACATACATATATATTGCATATATATACAAGTATATATATATTTATATTTAAACTATATAGTTATCAAACCAACAACAGTATGAAATTAATTTTGGAGTTTGTTGATGTAAGCCCAAAAACAAAAAAAAAAAAAATTATAAAAATATATTATATAGTGAAACCTGCTACTTTGACTGCTCGAATGCATTGCCAACTACTTTGATTTTGATTCAGTTTGTACAAAGTTTACTAAAAATAATGCGATTGTGTAAGACCACGCCCACCCATGGTGGGCTAACATTTATATTTGTGTAACGTTTGTGAACATTTAATCTTATAATAACTTATGTCTGTGTGCGTGTGTGTTTTAATTGTAGTTCTTATTAATTTATACTTTATATAATAATGTCATATTTTGCATATACATATTTATATATTGATATAAATATTACAAAAACCTAAAAATAACAAAAAAATTTATTTATATATTTAACACTAACAAATGTATGCATTTTTCATGCGTGTACCGTACATCAAGAAAACAACAAAAACTAGCTGTTATTTGAAATAAAAATTTTTAAATAAAGTTACCATCTTTTATGCTCTGCAATGCAATGTTTCATGAAATTTCGTTTTATTTTTTATCATTTCTGAATAACAAACAAAAAATTTTATATTTTTCACTATTTCTGAATTTGAATTTGAACTTTTTTCTCTTTAGTTTTCATTGCATTCGTTTATTTATTTCATTTTTCTTTTTTGTCTTTATTCCTTTGTGTCAAATATGCATTTTTTTCCCCTATATATATATATATATATATTTTTTTTGTTCTACAGCATTTGGAAATTTGAGCATCAGGTTTTTTGACATCTAACTATGTTTTTACAGTTTGCTAGTTTTGCAATATTTGCATTGTTCTGTCGTTATATTCTATTTTTTTTATACGTATTAAATATATAAAAAATAAAAAAAGTTATTAAATGCATTCAGACAAAATTCACACATAAATACATTATTCAGAAAAATATATGTACCCTTGGAATGAGCTTGTAAAAAAAATGCACAGTAAGACATTGCAGTAAAAATAAGTGCAAAGAGGGTTTCAGTGCAATATTGTATGCATCCTTATTTTATGCATAGTAGTGGGTTTTTTTCTAGCAAGAAATCGACTTTGAAATATTTTTTTTTTTCAGAAAGCGGAAAAATATGGAACTATAATGCTATTTTTTATTTTTTTTTTTCTATCTGAATTTATCGCATAGATATACAAGGTGTGCCAAATCAGTTATACCAATGTTTAACACGTTTATCTCTTGTAATAATCATTTCTATTAATTTTTTTTTTTTATCTATATTAAATAAATTTTATGTAAATTAAATATGACTATTTATGAAATATGGGCATTTCCGCCGAGAAGTCCACCGTGACACGAAAATAAAAAGTTATTAAAAACTTATTATTTAATGATATTGTCTTAGAGAAACATTTTTATTTCATTGATTTAAGCAATTTAAATATAAATTCATTTACCATAATGATCAAATCGTCTGCACTCAAATTGCACGTCTGCAATTCACAAATGTAATTTTTCTTTTTAGTTAATGTTTTGTAAATGTTTCGTAAACGTTTTTGTTTTAGTAAAAATGGAAGGCATTGGTTAAAAATAATGAAAAATGGTTGAGGCAAGGAGAGGCAGAATATATTAAATATGTTTTTTAATAACTAAATCACATAATAACTTAATTACCTAATTATGTAATTACCCAAATGAATGACAATGGAAAAAATGTCATGTAACGCCGTGTCACGTAACGTTTCGTACTAAGCCCAATAAAAACAAAAAAAACGAGAAAAGGTTTTTAAATTTGATTACTTTGAAAATAAACTTATACTATTTCAAATCCTTCTAAAAAAAAGTTTTATACAAAAACTCAGAATTTTACTAATTTTGTGATACAAGTCAAAAACCACTTCTATTTTTTGTCGCGTAACGTATCATTTTTGGTGACTTCTATCTAAGAGCCGAACTTTTGACAACTCTTAGGTTTTACACCTTGTATAGTGTGCTTAGTAAGCTATTGGAAAATCAAAATAAGAAACTTGTAAGTTAAAATTTTCATTCTTTTTTCACTCATTAAAGTCGTACGATCGTCACGTGCGCCACCACGGAAATGCCCATATAGCATCAGACAAATATCCACTATTTTGCACGATACAAACATTGGCTTTCTTTAGAGCATTTTGCATTATACCATGTAATGCATCTAGTTGCAGACTCTGTATTTCGTCTCCAATATTTTGCTTCAGCTATCTAATAGTTTATTGCTTATTAACATATATTTTATCTTTCATATATAAAAAAAAAAAACGAAATGGCCATTTCAGCCCTTGAAAGTACTTTGACCGAGCTTCTTATGACCAATTGTGTTGTGTGTGATGTGAAATGTTTGCACACAAATGATCGAGAACTGGACCTACATGTTTTACGGCGACTGCGATCGGCTTATGTTCTCACGAAGCTTCTCATGGCAGTTTTTACTCTCTGAGGTTTGCCATTGTCTGCAGAGAGGTGACGGCCGAACAGAAAAATTAATTCAATTGAAAAAATTTTCTGTGTCAGATGTAGGATTCGAACCTGGGTTCTCTTCAAATATACCCATAAAAAAAGTCGGGCGCAGTTAAATCTAGTGCATGAGGTCTTGAAAGGAAATCGGAATTATTGGATATCAAAATATTTAATAAAAAAAAATATTAGTCTGTGAGGCTAATTATGTTAAACGAATAGCGTATTACAGCTGTTGTTCGTGGTCTTACGGTAGAATTGCTTGCACAATATTATTTTTGTATGGGTACATCTTAAAATTCAATTTAAAATTCGCCCCAATGTTGTTCTGTAATAGACACGGGTAACGCAGCAAAAATCGCTGCGCTGATACACCAACTCAAACGCAGTTTAGTGTATCAGCGGTATGCGTTAACGCAATTGCGCCATAGCGTAGTTTGAAATACTATGATTCCTGTATCCTGTATCAACAAGAATTTAATTCACGCAGTGAGGATTTGAATTGACCAACGCATTACGTTATGTGGTCAATTTTTCAAATGCGGTAAAGTTTGTGCTGGAATACTAAGCGCAAATTGGCTTCACTTAATAAAAAGAAACAAAATTAAAAAAAAAATTTAATCAATAATCTGATCTAAAGAAATCTTATCGCTAATAGATTCATTAAAAATTATTAAATCCATAAGTAATTTTTATTAAATATAACTAAACGAGGCGCAGAGTACAGCATCCATCAAAAATTAAGAATTATTCAACTTTAAGCATGCAGCCAAACTGTATTTCATTTAAGATTTGATGCGAGCTATCAAACAGATACATACGCGTTCCTGGTATGCAAAACAAGTTCGAAGTTGGATTTAAATATATATTTCTGCTTTGAACGCGTCCAACATTTATTTAAATTGACAAAACCGTTCTGTGAATGACAAAACATAATCAGCCCTATTATTAATAAAATTTCCCCCGGAATTGAGAAAGGGAATTATAATTTTTTAGACGCTGGATAATGTTTTTAAAGTTTTTTTTTTTTTGTGATCTGAAAAATTGACGAGATGAATGCAGATACTTGTGTTAAAATTTTTCAAAAATTCCGTAAACATAGTTAAATATACGAAAACTCACTTTTTTAATTCCGGGCGAAATTTTATTCACAATAGGGCCGAATAATAACAGTCAAACGCACTTCAAGCATTAATGCTTAACTGCATCTTCCCCGCAACCCCTTCTCTTTATTTATACAGAAAAATAATGTTCGCTTTTAACTTTCTGTCCCTATGTTCGATGCGCCGTACAACTTGGGCAATTTTTGCTTGCTGTATAAATATTTTTTACTTTTGCTTTGAGCGCATCATTGTCTTTACAGCGCTATTGCGTTACTTTTATTAAAACAAGTGTATCAACGCAGTAACTCATTTGAGTGCCTTAACTCAATAACGCAACGCAGCGCGTTACCCATGTCTATTCTGTGAATGTCCAATTGGCCGGAACGGCAACGAATTGAGACAGTTTGATCATTTGCAACACTGTAGCGCACAGCTTCCACGTTGCCTTCAGTGCAAATAAATCGATGAGTACCTCTTCCAGAACGATCGACAACGGAACCCAGTTCCTCAACACGGCCGACTCAACTGAAAGCTGTGTAGGCTGATCTTGAGTTAAAATATTGACGATAATTTCGCTGCGTACACCCTATACAACTCGTGGGAAAAGCAAAAAAAAAACGGGTTTTTGGGGAACCGGTAACCGGTTCAAAAAACAGAAACCATTTTTGAAATGAGCGAATTTTTCATTCTAACAAAAATGAAATTTTATTTTGCCCAGTCATTGTATGGAAACGAATCACTGTGATCCGTCCGTAAGTCACAGCAGCCCACCACAATACACCACACCATGTCAAACTTATCTAAACTGCGAAATTTTAGTGCCATCAGGAAGGAGTTCGTTGCATTCAAGCTCATCAGATACCTAAAACAAATCCAAACAAATGCAATAAATTCACCTTGCAGCGCTGCACTTCATCCTGATGGCTCGTTCAAACTTTTTAAGCTGCTCTACGGCTATGAAGTAGATCAAAAATACAACAACAAAAACTAACAACATAAAACAAAAATTAATTTTTATACAGCTATGTAGTATAAGACGCAAGCCACAACAACAGTCTGTGAGACTTTTGTTTGAACTGAAGATTTGCGTTTTTATTGAGTATGAGTTTTCCACTGGTTGGCTGGGTGGCTTCAGAATCGATGCTGCTTGACCAGCACAGCAACATATAAAAATAAGTTTATATATCAAGAAGTTCTGAACAAACAATACACTAATACGGTATTATTTTGGGAAGCCATATTTTAAAATTTTTTTAAAACCATAAAGTTTCTAATGTACTGGTCTATTTTTTTTTCAACTAACGTTAGTGTGTAGAGCTAAAGCTGCAAGTTCAGCAGCGGCGTGGATGGGTGGGGTACCAGCGGTCTGCGTTGGCTTACAGAGATTGAAGTGCTAGTTCGTCGACTTGCGCTGCACTTGCAACTAAATGAATTCCATTAGCACAAGTTGCTCGGAATTACAAAACTTTTCTAGGATGCTTAAGTTTTTGCGCCAACATTTTTAGCATCGTATTTTTTCGGATTTTATTTATATGTTTTTGTTTTTTGCGGACTTAGCTAGTTTTTTTAACTCAACTAACTCAACTGAGCGTAAAGTGAACTTTTGTTAATGTTGAGCTTGCTTTTTTATTTTTAACTATTGTAATGATGAACGACTGTTAAGTCCTTAAGGATTAAAAGTTGAGTGAAGCGCATTAGAAGGGCGTGTGAACTGTAACAGGAGCAAGCAGCGCTTTGCTGGGGTCGAAAGGCAACAGAGTGAACAATTCGGATTTATTTTATATGCATCTGTTTTAGTTCTTGTTTTCAATATGCATAAATTTTGTACTCAGAAATAACTCAGCATCAACTTTTATTAGTAAGCTTTGGATATACATTTGAAATCTCTTTATTGTTTTTTCTATATATTATAAAAAATATGTTTTCGCATTTTGATCTTTTAAGGGGAAAAAGCTAAGTAACTCAGGAAAAATACGCGTATTTTCTGGAATTTTTTTAGTCTCAAAAAAAAAAGTTAATCGAAAATCTACAAATTACGTTTTATAATATAAGTATTGTTATACAAAATGTAAATTTTTTCAAAAATTCAATACAACATGGCGGCTGTGCAGCATTTGTTTGAAGGCGCCTAAGAGGTCCATGGCCGGACACCTTATATCCATGGAAATTTTTAATCTGGAACATAAAACAAAATTTGGTCAATTGCTATACATCAACAGCTATCGACACACGTAGGATTTTTTTTCGATATATTGATTTCTTACGAAATGGCGCGTGATCTATCAAAACAGTTAAGATTTTCACAAAAAAAAAAATCACAAAATTGTTGATTGAAAAAAAATTTTCTACGTGTGTCAATAGATAAAGGTATTTTAAATATACTTTTAAAATTTCAAATCAATCGATGAAGATTGGCTTGAGTTATGTGTCAGGCCGTCCTAAAAAAAAAGTGGTTTCGGTAAAAAAGCGTTGAAAGTTTTAAGTACAAAAAATTCGTATAATATTTGCATATGAGCATTTCCGCCCAAAAGTCCACCGTGACACGAAAATTAAAAGTTATTAAAAACTTATTATTTAATGATATTATCTAAAAGAAACATTTATATTTTATTAATTTAAGCAATTTAAATATAAATTCATTTACCATGATGATCAAACCGTCTGCACTTTTTCACAAATGTAATTTTTGTTTTTATTTAATGTTTTGTAAATGTTTCGTAAGCGTTTTTGTTTTAGTAAAAATGGAAGGCATAGGCTAAAAATAATGAAAAATGTTTGAGGCAAGGAGAGGCAGAATATATTAAATTTGTTTTTTAATAACTAAATCACATAATTACTTTATTACCTAATTACTTAATTACCCAAATGAATTACAATGGAAAAAATGTCATGTAACGCCGTGTCACGTAACGTTTCATACTAAGCCCAATAAAAAAAAAAAAAGGAAAAGATTTTTAAATTTGATTACTTTGAAAATAAACTTATACTATTTTAAATCCTTCTAAAACGAGTTTTATACAAAAACTATTGCCAATTTACAGAATTTTACTAATTTTGTGATCCAAGTCAAAACCACTTCTACGTTTGTCACGTAACGTATCATTTTTGGAGGCTTCTATCTAAGAGCCGAACTTTTGACAAATCTTAGGTTTTACACCTTGTATGGTGTGCTTAGTAAGCTATTGGAAAATCAAAATAAAGATCTTGTAAGTTAAATTTTTCATTCTTTTTTCACTCATTAAAGTCGTACGATCATCACATGCGAATCCACGTAAATGCCCATATGCCTCAAATCTGCGATGCCTGCAGAATGGAAAATTTGGGCATTTCGACACTTTTGCCGAATTCCATCTCTTGTTGTATTTTTTTTTTAAGACCCTAAAACATCTTTAAAGCGAAAAAAAATTTCGATTTTTTAAAAATTTCACCTAGGTTGCCCCCCTTTATTTTATTCGCTATAATTTTAGCATCTACTCCTTAGATGATTTCACAGTAATTTGCTCCTTATATAAATATTGCACTTAGTTTTTTTCAAATTTTTTGGGTGTGTGAATATGAAATGCGTCTTATGAATTTGTTTGCTGAAAAAAAAACTAATTTAATTAAATAACATAATATATTAATTCAATAATCAAAGTATTGGGCATCGTTAGGTATGATTTTTTCTCATTTTTCTTGCAATTGATAGATACCGCGCTAATACCACAGCTCGAGACAAATTTTGTACTTCTTTATAAAAATTAAAGTGGTATCCTGAAAGTCAACGTTGCATCGATCGAGACAAGTAGTAATCAGAAGAGTCCAGGTCTGGCAAATACGACGGGTGGGAAATTCTACCCCAATTAATATTAATAGTTTTGCCTGTGACCTAAATTCAACCATATCCAACAAGTTTTGTCTTTTGTTTTTTTTTTATGTTTTACTGAACTTTTCTAATGAATTCGCCACCAGTTCTCTCACTTGGAGAAGATCACAATGTGAGCGGCAAACTGATATTCAACGTTTATATGGCACTTTCTTTGTGTGTACGTTTGGCCGACAAATTTACACAGAAAATTGTTCATCTCTGTTTATATCACTTTTTTTTTAATTTTTTTGCTCAGGTGTAAACGTAACCGAACTAAAGCCGCAGTGTAAAAAAAGAAACGAGTCTATGCCGAACGTTTTTTTTTTCTTTCTCTTCTTTTGTGCGGATCTTCTACGTGGATAAACACTTGAAAGTAGGTAGATTTTTATAAAAATATTTGGTGCACTCCTCTTCTCTGCTCTTATTCATTTCAAAAAAAAAAATTATGTCGGTTATGTCGAGCTGATCAAAACATCATATGGGGGTCTATTTTCATATTCTTAGAAGCCACAGGGTTTATTAATATTGCACAACTTTGATTTACGTTATTGCTTCCAGCAGAAAAAGAAACTTACAGAAAACTTATTTTAATAGCTCATTGTAAAGGCAATGAAATCACCTCTCCAACGGTATACCAACAAACCCCACCAACTTAATCTGCACCGAGCTGTGCTTGTGACAGTGTTTTGTTTACAACAACTTTTTTCGTGTCTTCGATTCTTACGATGGAAGAAAAAATGCCTGGTTTGCGTGTCATACTCGTATACCCATGTCTCATCACCAGTAATGATGGATTCGATGAATGATTCGTCATTTTCGACCATTTCCAGCATGTCTTTCGCGATAGCAACTCGTCTCTTTTTGCATAAAATTGAGTTCTTTCGGTACCAACTTCGCAGCGACACGTCTCAAGCCCAATTTATTCTTCAAAATACTCCGAACGGATCCAATTGAAATGCCGACTTCCTCTGCTATCTCTCTAATAGTCAATTTGCGATTTTTGACGAACATTTCTTTGATTTTTCCAACGTTTTCTTCGGTAGTCGAACACGATGGCCACCCGGTACGAGAGTCGTCTTCTAATTCGTCTTGGCCACTCACAAATCGGTTAAACCACTTGTTTGCCTTCTGATACGATAGAGCAGAGTCACCGTAACATTTCACCAACATTTTACGCATATCGGCGCAGTTGAAACCATTTTTCACACAAAATTTGATACAAACTCGTTGTTCAATTTTTTCTTCTATCCTTAAAATCGAAGACACGAAAAATATTGTTGTAAACAAAACACTGTCACTTCACCAAATGTCAACGAGAGACGATAATATTTGGCAGCCTTGTTATAGACACATGTGGGAACCTACTAAAAATTTAAAAAATAAAAAAAAATGTTCGAATCGGACAGTTAAGTCCGGTTCACAGTGTGAATGGACCTTTCTTTTTGAACAAGGTGGTATCTTAATTGTTTATATATAGAATCGATTAATTGTATTATCAATACAGTGCTGCCAGCTTGTAAAGGGTGCCT
This sequence comes from Coremacera marginata, assembly GCA_914767935.1. Lineage (NCBI taxonomy): Eukaryota > Metazoa > Arthropoda > Insecta > Diptera > Sciomyzidae > Coremacera > Coremacera marginata. The sequence goes on from OU612043.1 coordinate 25,866,758, forward strand.
CAAACGTCACTGACATTTTGATTTGGGCAGATCTTTTTTTTTGTGAAACCGTAGGTTACTATAATAATTTATAATTTTTTGTTGAATTTTAGACATATTTTTATTGGCTTCAGACTAATCCACACTTTTCTGTCCTTTGTTGTTCAAAATTCAAAACTCTTTGTTCCAAACTCATATTCATAATGTAATAAGATATTTGTATAGTCCAAAAACACAAAGTGGCTCATGATGACATTTTTATGTTGAAAAAATCAATGAAAATAGGCTCGAAATTCTAGCCATAACTACAGTGGTACGCATTCACTTAAACGCACTTACGTTTTTGGGTTTAACCTTTATAAAAAAAATTAAGTAGCCAACTTTTATAATGTTTCAAATTTAATGAGGTTATCAATAAAAAACAAAACAAAACTAAAAAACGTTTAAACGTTTAATGTTTTATAAGCCTTTTTTTCTGAAACTTAGTTATTATGAGGCGTATTCGTTTAAATGCAGCAACAAAAAATAGTGAAAACTTATATCTAATAATTTGTGGATTTTCCGTTTTTCTTAACTACTACATAAATTCGTTTTGGCATTGAATTCACTAAATTTTTTTTAGTGTTTATGATTTAATTTCACACGAACACTCCCTTTTTTGAGTTTAAGTTCCGTGACTTTAAGGAAATTTCGATTTTGTAGTGTTTTATCATAAATCTAATGAACCATGACATCCCATCCGTTCAATAAAGGGTTTAGGTCTGGACCTAAAGGAGAGCTGTATTGTGCTGCCTAAAATGTTATATAGAGAAACCTTAGATATATAGAAGCCTTAGATATGCATTATCTTGCTGAATGATATATTTTTCATCCATTTTTTCATCCATGAAATTCATCAATGCATCTTCCAAAGTTTCAGTGTATATGACTGAGGTAATTTTTGTTAGAATAAAACATATTTTAACTTTTCCTTCTGAAGAGAACGCTACCCAAACCATGACACTTTAGCCTCCAAGGATCATTTGGATATATGAAAATCTGTGTGGCGTAGATTGTGCCACTTAACAACTCATGGAGTCAGGACCAACCAAATTGAAAATTTTCTCATCAGAAAATACAATATTGTTCTATTCCGTCCTTTGAATCTTGTGTTTGCGGACAAATTTCAGTCTTGAGCTAATGTGATGTGATGGAAGCGAAAGCTCGCATGGAGTCTTTATTCACTTAATGTAAGAAGCTGATCGCTTGAATCGAGAATTATGCTTTTTGTCTCTTTCTCTGTATTTGAGAGGCTTTTAATTTTTTTTGGGTTGCCTCATTTTTAATGGTCCCTATTTGTCTTTTATTAAGTTTTTTATTACCTTTTGTCAGCTTCTTGACTACGTTATTTTTTCTTTGAATGAAAAAATTGCAAATACCGCATTCCGAAACGCCATATTTTCCATTCATGATACGACACAAGTAATATTTTTTCAGAGTAAGTTAAATAATTTGATGTAGGCATATTTTGGATCTGCCTACATTAATTAAAAATAAAAAAATTTATTTTTGCTAGTCACGGCTCTTTTTGCCTTAAACACTTTATTTGCTCGTCAATTCACTAAAAAATAATTAAATAAAATGTATTTCATAATTCAATTTATTTATTTAATGGGAAAGAAACTTGCTGCGTTGCTCTATTGAAAAGAAAATAGTTTCTATTCTAAAAAAAAAAACAAAAACTACAAAAATATTTACAGTTATGACGATAAGACTATTTGATCATTTGTTGAAAACAGAACTAATTGATAATTTGGAAATATTTCGATTTTAAGAAAGAAAATCTTTAAATATTGACAGTGCATTTAAACAAATGTGTACCACTGTAGGAGCTCTCATATTCTCTCACACATCTAATTGAAACATAAGAAAAATACAACAATTTGGTGGCCAAATTTACACTATAAATAAAAATGCTCGCGTATAAATTGCTAAAGCAGGACAATAACGTGCGTTAGCATGGCCAGATTATATCGCGCTCCCTTAAAGAACGAAATGCAATTCAATTTGCAGCAAATGCGCAGCCAAGGTGTGTTGAATACCTAAACACACAATGACACACAACAACACACATGTGTAAATAGTAGCTGAAATTGTAGTGGCAGCAGCTACCAGTACTGCCATATGTATAAAATTGTACAAATATGTTTATTGTCGCTTGGAAATTCGTGCTATTTTTGTGCTTAGCTGCGGTTATCAAACCAAATTGCATTTGGCTGAGCTTATGTTGTTGTTATAGTTACACTCAAGCCCACCCACAATCCACATCCAAAAGAATTTCAAGCAGTGCAGAAACAAATAATTATAGAAACATACACTCAAAAAACTGATTATTTAATTTTAATTTGTGAAAAGCAAGAAAAAATATTTAAAATAAAAGCTTGATGATTGTAAATTGTAATAATTTTGTATTCGAAATAGTTCCAATTTGATGCAAACAAACACTATACATATGCTTATAATTGTAAAAAAAAAACATTAATTAACCAGTTGAAATATAATTTCAAGAAAATTAACTCAATGTGCTGCTCTTGTACTGCTTCAATATATTATGGTATTATTTCACAAAAGATCATGACTTCGTTCACACAAATTTTGAGTATACGAAAAACTTCGGTTACAAATTTGACCCAGAATGAAACACTATTTTCTTATATTTGAAACTACCCTTATTAAACCAAATATGTGTTTTGTTGGCCGCTACACCAACTCATCAGTAGCTTTTATATGATAGCGACGATAAACCTTTCCGTTCATGTCTATTTGTTTCCGTCAATGTTAGAGAAAACTACTCTGAATTACATTGTACACACAAATGATACGAAAAGCAGCTAAAGTTCTTCGAATTTTCAGATTCACACTTATTTGGTGTAAGCTCTTTTTTCGAAAATATATCAAAGCTTTTTACCACTCACATGCATGTTGAAGTTTTAGTTGTTGTTCTTCTATTTTCACTGTCCGTCTTAGTTGCAGCAACCTGCTGCTATTAAACTATGACTTATTTTATTGATTGATTTTATTTTATTGTGTGTGTAAACACACAAATAATCATCATTTTTTTCAACGGTCGTGCTCTGTCAGAGAATTAATTTGTAAATTTATTCGACCTCTTCTCATAAGTTTTTATGTAATGTTTATAACTGTAATAATTTTTCAATTATTAATTAAGAGTAAGATATAGATATATCTTCTCATATAGATATATCATCTATCTGCAGGTATCGAAACAAATAATAATCCGAAGGTGCAAGGTCCAAGCTATATGGTGGATCCATCAAAACTTCCCAGCTAACCTCTCTCAGTTTCTGCGGGTTATCAATCAATGTGTGTGGTCTAGCGTTGTCATGATGGAACACAACGCATTTTCTTTTGATCAATTCTGTACGTTTTAATTGAATTGCTTGCTTCAATCTCATTAACTGTTGATAGTGGACAAAAGAATCAATCGTTTGACCATGGGCCAAATTGCCGATTCCGTGAACGTAGAACTCGTCATGGAATCGTCTTCAACTCACTATTGAATTGCATTCAAATAACTCAATTTTACATGACAAGTTATATGTTCACGGAAACGGCCCCAGATTGTAGAATCTCATTATGAACAATTCCACTCCCACCAGACGCACAGCATTACCTTTATTAGTATCAATCCTGGCTTTTCTACCGTTTGTGAAGCTTCACCTTGCTTCGTCCATGGTCTTTTTCGCACATTATTGTCGTAGTACGTGATCCACTTTTCATCGCCCGTAATCATTTGCTTTAGAAATGGTTCGATTTCGTTACGTTTTAGCAGTGGTTTGCAAATGTATATTCGATCAATTAAATTTGTCGCTGTTTATTCATGTGGCAGCTAAACATCGAGCTTCTTTGTGTATTCAGCTTTCTTCTAATTATTGATAGCTGTTTGGTAATGAATGCGTAGTTCTCTAGCAACGACCACGCTGCTTATGTGCCGGTCTAGCTCAATGCTCACATTTTCAAAATTCGAGTTACATCTTTTACATCAAAACTATAGTGGTATTCGCTCTTTTGTGTATTTATGAATACACTAGTGTACTTTTGTCAAAAAATTACACTAAATACACATGCAACAACAAATACCATAGCTTTTGAAGTTACACTTTATGTGTTTCTTTACAACATCAAAAGATGATTGTATGTGTTAATTGTATCATTTTGACATTACTTGGCAGCATTCTTGGCACCATTTCTTGTCCTTTGTTCGCCATAATTTTTCGCGCTAGCTCGTCACATCATATCGTTTTCTAATTAGAACTGTTTAAAATCCATCTGTAATGGAATCTGTAATGGAAAATGTTAAAATAAGGAAAAAACGTTCAATTGCCACCAGTGTAGCCAATAGTAGATACACTGCTGTGGAAGAAGTCACTCACTCTTTCCCTTGTATTTATCGGTACAATTACAATCAGTACATCTAATACACGAAAGAGCGAATACCACGTATCAGATTGAAAACGATGAGCAAACCACTTCGCTGCTGTTTTTCTAGTTACCGTAAACTTCACAATTTTTTTCAGCAGCCTACGACGCATTCTTACCTTTTCTATAATAGAAAGCAAAATATGACGATAATGTTCCGAATTTTCATTAATTTTTAAATATAGATAAATTTTCACAGAACAATGCAATTTTGATAATAAAGAAACTTAAAATGTCACCTTTCAAATTGCCAGTTGCAATTAATATTACCAGAGATATTACATTTAGAGCAGGAGTGCGCAAAAGGCCGCTCATGGGCGGATAGCTTTCACATGCATACGAAAGCTTTCAATTAAAAAATCTTTTTAGTCGAGGTGAGAACTTATTGCACTGAATAACATAATACGAACAGTCGCTGTGCGAACTTTATGCTGTGAAGTTGCGATCGCTCGCTTCTGCGTTGCCTTATTCAGCACGACAACATATCACTAGTGCGTTCGTTCGTTCATTCGATACGATCAGTCGTTGTACGAACTTTATGCTGTTAAGTTGCAGTCGCTCGATTCTGATTGCAATTCTGATTCCCAAGATTGCGAACATAGTGAGCACTAATTGCTGAGCCGAGCCAAAAAACATATTGGAGCAATAAAGAAACCAAGTCACCCGGATAACAATTTCACCTAAATAAGCCTTAAGTAAAGTTTTGTATAAGGAATTTATATAGGAAGGAGAATTTAAACATCATTGAACAATCTTTGAAACAAGTTTGCATCTTTGAAATGCATGGAAAAAAGGCGTATAAAATTATTTCCTTTATACAAGAACTTATATAAAGTTATATCTAAGGTTTTTATTCAAGGCTTATTCAGGAACTCAGAAACTGAGAAAAAAAATTAATCTCCTTTTCTACGTATCATCATTTCATTTTATTTAGCACAGAAACTAATACATTTTGAAAATCTTTATATATTTACAATGTCCCAACAAGCTCGGGTTGGATCAGGATCCTTTGTATTGCCAGCCTCACGCTCTAACCACTCGTCTACGCCGAGAAAAAAACTTATGTTAAATTGAAAAAAAAAACCTAGCATAATTTATAAGATGGCTTTGGCAGTTTTCAGCCACCCAAGTACTTTATCAAAACGCCTAAGTTGTACATGTTGACTAATTTTTGGCCAATTTTTATTTGGGTGATAAATTAACCAAGTATTTGATAATTTTTTATACACTACTTTAAAAAAAAAAATTAATTTCAAATATATAACTTTTTTCGGGTTTTGGTTTTTTATTTTCCTTTTTTTTTTAAGCTGCCGCCTCTCGTTCTGTGTTTTGCTTGACTCAAATCGGCAACAACACAAATTTTTCTTTTATCAACGCCGTTTTTTTTCTTAGAAATTAATGACTTTTCGCCTTTTCCTGCTGATTGACGTATATTATAACAAGAACATCAATTACAAAAATTTTTCCTTCGAATGCCGTTGAGATTCAAAGCCACACCAACCGATACCACTGTATATGCTACACTACACTACGCATTGAGCCAAACTCCTTCGTTACGCGGAGTGATTTATTCAATATTAATTACAACTGAAGCTATGCTGCAGCTATCAACGGAATACTGCGACATACTGCATATGTTAATACAACATTTATTAACATCTGTGAATCAAATATTTTTTTTTTTTGGCAGGATATCGAAGTATGTGCTTTCAAAGCAATGTATTAAACAATAAATTGCTTAGGTGAATAAGCATAAGTTTATAATTCCCAGACAATTCTCTTTACCCAAGCCGACTTAGGGGATTTACCTATTGTTTTTTTTTCTCGGTGTATTCAGGACTTTGGTCGCGCGACGTTGAAACTTAATTAGTATTTTTTTTTTTTAATTCCCTTAAGAACAATTTTACAAAGCTCTGGATTGCAATCATTTCATATACGCACTTAATTTCAATCCAATAAATTGTCTTGGTAGCCCAGCGATTTAAGGTGACAGTTTAGCAGCAAATAGATCCAAGGTTTAAGCCCGCGCTCAGACGAAAATTTTATTTTTTTTTTTTTTGTTATTGAAATAGTTTTTTTTTATGATAGTGAATGTTTTTTTATTTAAATCAGGAATTTCTCAAGATTATTGTTTTCACAAACTGAAACTTTGTTTATCAAAAAAAAAATCTAAGCTTGAGTAAAAATCTTCTTGACTACTTTCTAAAATGTGACATTGAATAAAGCTTTATATAAAAAATTATACAAGAAATTTAAATTGTCGAGGCTTTTACAAGGCTCTATCCAGAAAAGCATGAATAATTACTTTTATACAAGGCTTTTCAAATTGAGTATGAATAACTTCAAATATTTAGGTGAAATTGTTATCTGGGCATGCATCTCTTTTGCTCCAATGTGTTTTTCGGCTCGGCTCAGCAATAAGCTTTCACTTTGGTCGCAACCTTATTCGTGACAAGCTATCAATCTCGCTTTATGCTGTGATCGTACAAATGAACAAACGCAAGCTTTTCGTTCAGTGCAAACTCTTAAAATAAAAGCTTTGCAATGCAATCACAAAAATGTGATTGCATAATTGTGCGCAACACTGATTTAGAGTCATCTAGCGACAATTTATAGCCGAGCTTTTTTGAATACCCAATACATCAAGGCGTTTTAACAGCAACAACACCTTGCTTAATTCATAAAAACGTTTTGTTTCCTATTATTTAATGCAAACAATAGCTCCGTGAAAGAGCGTTAGACTGGAATTATCGAGGCATTATTTTATCAATTTACAATAACGATAAACAATTCTGAATTAACTAAATCATTCATTATCCTCATACGTTTTTTATTTAAATATTTAGTTAAGAGACAAAATTAAAAAATCCTTAGCTGCTCCCAAAGTCGAACCACAATACTCTTGATTAATAATCTGACTGTTTAGAACGCAGTGCTAGCGAAGCAATTTTTGGTGGGTGCATTGAGTGCTTATATAAAATTATTTCAGTTCAAATAAGCAACATAGAGCATTTTTATTGTCTGTCATAAGCACTGATGGGAATATTCTTCCAAATGCTATAAATAATTCTGTCATTTATGCCTTAGAACAAATACTCTGTAGATAAATTTTTTTGAGTGTAGTTCGGTGAAATAAAATGTACTACAGCAGGCTTGAAGCTTTTGGCGCTCGTTAAACATAGTTTTTGGTTTTGTTGGTTTTAACGTTCAAAGAACGCGCCAAAAGCGTGTCACACTCAACTTTCAATAGCAGCAAAAAAGCAACAAAAAAGCGTGCTGAAATACTCAGAAACTTAGCGCAAAGGTTTGCCCATCGATGTGTAAAAAATCAAAGTGGCATTATAGCCAAAATTGCATAAAAGTACAAGCCAATATTTAATGGCTTGCTTTTTTTCTGCTCATCCTAGTTCCCCTTTTGACATTGATCTTGTGCTCTTATGTTGTTGTTGTTGTGCTGTTGTTGTAATGGCCTTACCATGTTAGCAACAAAATGAAGCAGCCATAAATTGTTAACGAGTGCGTCGTCTGGTGGCAACTTATTGTTTTTTTATGCTGCTCTCCGCAAAGTGAAACTGTAAAGCGTGGTGGGGAGGAGAATTATTTGGTGTTCTTCTTTTTTTTTTTTTTTTTTTTTTTTGCAAATATTTATGGCGCCCATGCGAACCAATATTTAATAATATTTTTCCCATCTTCGAATTATTGGACAGAAGAGTGGTATTTGTTGTTGCTATTTTTGTTGGTATTGACTAGAAGTTCGTTGTTTGAATTGAGCTGTTCTTAAATCGACCTCATAAAAATCGAATTTTGTGGGATTTTTGTTTTATGCATAAATTATATCTATAAAAAAAATGACTCATGCCATGATCAAATTTTTATTTAATTTATATTTGCATAAATTACTTGTTATACTGTAAGCAGGATATTATGCACAGATTTTAGGGACAATATTGATGGAGGAGTATTGTTGATGGCCACTGAACGAGCTAGCTATTGGTTGTTGGCAAAAGCCGTTCATCTTAGTTGTCTTGAGTATTTATTGGAGTTGTTGAGAATAGGTTTAATTAATTTATAAGATGTGTTTTTGAAGAGAATATACGAATAAGGAATTGTTATTCAGCAGCTTGTGTTATACGATACTCAAAAACTTATAAAGCTTTCAATAAGCTTTTACAAGTCAGTTTTTATAAAAATCAATATTATCATTCATTACGTAAAAAGAAAAAACTGAAAAAAGTTATATAAATTGTAGTTCTTTCAACTTTTCATAGTCAAGTTAGGTTTAACAACAACCTTCAATATTATTCAGGGTTGTCCATATTCGAAGCGCCCATTTTATTTTTGCGCGGCTTGTGCGGCTTGTGTGTGGTGGCGCGCCGTCTTGTTGAAACCAGTAGTGCCTGATACGCTTTCGACGAACGATTGGCATGAAAAAATTGTTTATCATATTGCGATAACGCTCCTGATTGACAGTAACTCTGTGGCCATTATCATCTTAAAAAAAGAACGGCCCAATGAGCATTTTAGCACAAACGCCGCACCAAACAGTGACTTTTGCATCGTGAAGAGGTACCTCTTGAATCTCTTGTGGATTTTCAGTTTCATACAAACGATAAATTGTTTTCTTGGAAGGCGCACTTTTCACTTTATTTATTTTTTTGAAAGCACGTTGAGTTTTCACTATTAACTTGTTTTGTTGAATGTAAATTTCAACAATTTTAGAGCGTTCGCGTGGCGTGTACTGTTCCATTGTAAACATTTGCTTGAAATGACGCTTCAAGCGCGGTATGTCATTAGTCGATTTGGCATTACTGCGGAAAGTTACAGTGTTGCCAGATGGGCGCTTCGAACATTGACAACCCTGTATATAGGGTGAGTCGAATAGCGTCGTCAATCCAAAAGCTGGTGATTTCCAGGGTCGAGATAAAAAAAATCGTATCGGAGGTAGGAGCTATTCTCACGCTCCTCCTAGTTAGAAGCAAATGTATATAAAAAAGTTCACTTTTAAGGCAATGTCACTTTTTATGCAATAACTTTGAAAATACTATAGCTATTTAAGATTTAAGAACAGTTTTGAAAACACAATTAATCAGTCTCAATAGACGCAAACACTAATCAAAGGTACGCACAAATATCAAGAGCTGATCCAACTCAAAAAAATTATGTTTTTTAACAAAAAAATTTTAGTTCAAATGCGATTTTCTACGGATTTTATCAGAAAAGTTTTCTATAACGCCTTTTTTACTCGCAACCATTTTATAAAATTGTCTGGTACAAAGTTTTTATCTCTGATCAACAAATCATATGATTTGGAAGTTTTTAATTTATTCTCAAAGCACAAAAGCTCCTGCACCATAGGTCTCAATGATCACTTTTCTGTCTAAAATTCTGAAGAGCTTTTAACAGGTGGTCGCTGATTTCGGATTTGGTATCAAAATTTTAAAGTTCAAAAAGGCGTATCCAATATGGCGGCTATTTTTAACATTATGACATTTAGTATGAAGGGGTTATTGGGTCACAGATTTTAAGCCTGATGTTAAAATTGTCAAAATAAGTTTATTGGACACTATTAAATATTGCAAAAATTGGTTTATTGGAGGTGAAACATCTTTAGGGGCTGTTCATTAATTACGTAACATGTTTTTGGCCAAATTTTGACCCCTTACGCTCCCCCACCTCCCCGCGGTGTAACCTCACACTTTAACTTTTTTTAGATTTTTTGGGTTATTTATTTTTAATATTTAGCAGTTTGTTATTAAAAAAAGCCTAGAACACGTTGTTATAAATTTTATTATTATGGAAATAGCATGAAAATTTTACTTTATTCAATTGTATTTGACAAACAATTTTATGAAAAATTTGACCATGTGAACAGAGCTAAACATAAATGAAATTAAAGCTTTTATACATACGTTATAACTTGGATGTTCGACAAATGTGAAAATTAATGTTTGTTTTAATTTGTTTTTAACACTTTCATGTTCGCTGTGAACGTAAAGTTATAGCAGCTGTTTTTGATGACTGCTTTAGAGTAAGAATTCACACTTAAATTCAGCAAAAAAAAAAGGGGGTTTTTCCGTTCGTTTTATTAGGTGCGTATTTTTATTTAATAAATTTAAAATTTTTAAAACCGAATTCAAAGTGTTTTTGTGACGTAACGCACTACCAACCTACACCCCTCCGCCCTCCCCCCCCCTAAAAGTGTTACGTAATTTGATAATCGTTGGAATCCTGCGTGCCCCCCATAATTGTAAGCGATGGTTGCTAATGAAATAATTTCAACTATTAAAAGTTAAAAATTGTCGAAACCGGCCCGGTTCTGCTCAAAAACCCATTTTTTTTTTTGCGGGGGTTGGGGAGATTTTTATACGATATTTTTTTAAAAAAAAAATATGCATTTAGGATTTGTGGGGAAAACACAAACCATATACTTGCTTACTTACTTAGGTAGCCGTAACAACACATGTCCGGGTTTCGGCCGACCTCATCAGCTCTCGCCAGACGCCTCTGCTTTGCGCGCGCCTTCTCCAATCGGATACACCAAGTGCGGTTAGGGCTTCCTCAGCCTGGTCCATCCATCGGAGGCATGGTCACCCTCGTCGTAGTTGACCAGCGACCCTCGCCTCGAGCACCTTTTTCGCTGGAGCCTCGTCGTCCATACGATGGACATGACCCAGCCAGCGTAGTCGCTGCACAGTTATGTACCGAACTACGTCAATGTATTCGTAGAGCTCATACAGCTCGTGGTTCATTCGGATGCGAAGATTTTGCGCAGAACTTTTCTCTCGAACACCCCCAGAGCGGTTGCGTCAGTTTGCGAAACTACCCATGCCTCAGCGCCATAAAGCAGCACAGGTAGAACGAGCGTCTTGTAGAGTGTTTGTTTTGTCGATCGAGAGAGGGCTCGATTATTGTTCTTCGCTTTATCTCCAGGCTGATTTCGTCGTTGGTATTAATGGCGGTGCCAAGGTAAACGAACTCCTTGACTACTTCAAAGTTATAGCTGCCGGATGAAACCTGGGAGTCTAAACGCCTCGCTCCCTTGTTTGTAGACAGCATATACTTTGTTTTACCCTCATTTATCAGCAAACCCACTTTGGCTGATTCCTTTTCGATAGCGGCGAAAGCAGCGGTAACAGCTCTCTTGGTTCTGCCGACAGAACATCAATATCATCAGCGTACGCAAGGAGTTGGACGCCTGCGTATGCAAGGAGAAAATGGTGCCATTACGATGCACACCGGCCTTTCGTACGATCCCCTCCATGATGATGTTAAAGAGATCGCAAGACAGTGGATTGCCTTGCCTGAAACCTCTTTCGGTATTGAAGGTTTCGGAGAGGTAATTTCCTACCTTGACGGAGCTGCGTGTGTTGCTCAACGTCATTCTGCAAAGTGTAATCAACTTTTCGTGGGTTTTCTCCGGGATTTGTCGTAGCGTGAAAATCTGGTCTATGGTGGACTTTCCAGGTCGAAAGCCACACTGATGAGGTCCAATCAGTGTTTTTGTAATCGGCTTTAATCTTTCACACAGTACGCTTGAGAGAACCTCATATGCGATGGAAATAAGACCTCTATAACTGGCGCAGATTGTTGGGTCTCCTTTCTTAAGTATAGGGCACAGTACGCTGAGTTTCCAATCGTTGGGCATGTTTTCTGCTAGCCATATTTTGCTGATGAGCTGATGCATGCACCTTATCGATTCATCGACGCCGGTTTTAAACAATTCAGCTGACAGGCCGTCAGCACCCGCTGCTTTATTGTTTTTGAGTCGTTGGATAGCATTTCGAACCTCTTCATGGCTAGGTGGTGGTACTCCACTCCGTCATCGCTGAGTGGTGGCTCTGAACTGCGCTCTCCATGGGCGGCATTGGTGGAATCGTCGCCAGTAAGTAAATTGGAGAAGTGCCGTCTCCACAATCTCAGCACACACTGTGTATCCGTATTCAGATCTCCATTTTGGTCTCTACAAGTGGATGCTCCGGGCTTGAAACCTTGGGTTAGACGCTTAACCTGTTGATAGAATTTTCGTGCATCCTTCTTTCCCTGGTATACCTCTAGTTCCTCATGCTCACGCTTTTCCTGCTCTCTTTTCTTGCGTCTGAAAAGGCGCCTCTCTTCCTTCCTCTTTTCGCGGTAGTTTTCTCGCACGGCTAGCGTTGCAGCTGACTGCAGCGTTTTTCTATATGCGTCGTTTTTTACTGCTGTCGCGATGCGACACTCCTGATCGTACCATTGATTCCGAGGTTGCGGGCGCCGGAAACCAATGACTTCTTCAGCGGCAGCGCGCATGGAGTGGAATATATGCGCCCAAAGTCCGCCGATGTCGTCGGGTCCAGAGGTTGGTTGGTTGAGCTTAACCGAGAGTTGAGCGAAGTATCTTTCGTTGCATTCCTGTGCGTATGTTCTTCGCATTGCATAATCGCATGCAGATATTGGCTGCAACAAGGTAGTGGTTGGAGTCAATGTTGACCCCCCGAAATGTAAGCACATCTAGAACACTAGAGGCATGCCTTCCGTCGATTACAACATGATCAATTTGGTTCCGCGTTTTTTGATCCGGGGACAGCCAGGTGGCCTTGTGGATGTCGAGGTGCTTAAATCTGGTGCTACTAACTACCATGTTTCGCGTCTCGGCGAAGTTGATCAGTCTAAGAGCGTTGTTCGTGGAGGTCTCATGAAAACTGAACTGACCGACAGTGGGACCAAAGATGCCTTCGCTTCCGGCTTTCGCATTGAAATCGCCTATTTTCATATAGGACTATTTTCACGTCATGGACCGGAAGGTGGTCGTATACGTCCTCAAGACTAGCGTAGGAAGCGTCATTGACGGCTTCGTCCTTTTCCTCCATATGGCGTGCGCGCAAATAAGGCTGATGGAAAAAATTTTGCCTTGATGCGGATCGTGGCCAAACTTTCATTCACAGGTGTGAACCGGGAAACAAGGTGGCATAGTTTCCGGCTAACAACGACTCCACATCCAAATTCGCGCCACTCCGCATGGCAGCTGTAGTAGATATCACAGTGTGCTTGTTTAGAGCAGCCTTGGCCTTTCCATCGCATTTCCTGGATGGCGGTGATGTCAGCTTTTATTGTTGTGAGGGCTTCCGCGAGTTGGATAATGGCACCTTCCCTATAAAGGGTTCGGACATTCCAGGTGCATATCCGTAAATCATTGTCCGTTTTTCGTTTGCGGTGGTCGTCAACGTAATTGGGGTTCTTATCCGAGGCTGGTTTAGTTTTCATGCATGTATGTATGCATCTATGGAGCGACCCGCCGCTCAAGTTAGCCGTCAAACTGACGGATGCCAGTTTGCCGTTGCCCAAGGAACTTCACGTGGAGGTTTGAGTCGACTTGAGACGATTTCAAGATGAATAATGCTGGCCTCGCCAGGTTGAGGCGGTCAGTCTGTTGCCCTACACAAACCATCTATGTTGATGTTAAATTTGGTGAAGAATCTGATTCTGGACTTGAAATTACCGAATAATTTTGTCCAATTAGCCACAAAACTCAATGAAAACTGAGATTTTCTATTAATTTCATACTATTTTTTTAATGTTGTTCATGGTCGATAATGATTTGATGATTTTTCAAAGACTTTTTAAGCAATATGAGGGGGTATTTTGTGTACACCATAACTAATGAAAAAAATCAATAGAATTACCCCCTCCCCCCTGCGGTTGTAATATCTTTTCATAATGATAAATAATAATAATAAATCCTTAAAAATAAATGTCTATAACATTAAACATTGTACATTTCAGTTAGAGTACAATAATAAAAACGCATTTTTTAGAAAAATTAAATAACTCCCAAAAGACGCTCGCTTACCATAAGAAATATAAATAACTCCAAAAAATGGATCGTTGGGAATTATTTCATTTCTAAAATTTTGGGAAATATTTCATAATGAATTAGAAATAAGTCCCAAAACTAATGAAATATGTTCGAATGCCTTGGGAGTTATTTCATTATACGGTAAGTCGCAGAATGTATGGAAATTCTTTGGGCGTTATTTCCTTTTTTTTTTTTTTAGATATTGCACCTATCACACATTTGTCTATTCTGAAACTCATTTTATGCTTTGAAATTCATTTCATACCTTCTCAAGTACATTGGATAGTTTCCAATAATTTCCAAGATAGGAAATCATTTTAAGTCACTTGGGTCACTTGAAATGAATATATGAAGTACAGTGGAAAAAAGGTGTCGATTTGTGTAAGAAACTTTCTAATGTAGAGAACCCCCACTTGCCCTTCAATCTTTCTTGCGTAACAGTTTTTGAGGTATGAACTATTTTTTGCATCTCCAAAAAAATCAAGCGCTTTAATTGCAATTCAGTTCGCGTTGCAAACATTGTATTTCTACAAATATTAATTATTTTAATTGACAATTTAATTAAAATGAGTGCAATTTTATGACAAAACATGCTGTGCACTATTTTAGTGCCTTTATTGCTTTCAATATTTGTATGTTTTTTAATTTTTTTCATTTATGAACTAGTACATACATGATTTTTTTTTTTACTTTTCACCACCACCTGAGGTACGCTAATAAATTGCAACCATGGTGCGCACATATTACAATTGAACAAATAATTATTTAATATTATTTATTATTTTATTTAAATTAATTATTTTTGTATTTTTACATACAGGGTGAGGATGTGTGTGTTTTAGTGTGTATCTGGGTTATTTGTTTATTTATGACACGTTGTATGCACAAGAAATCGCAAAAAAAACCGTACACTTTTACAAAAAAAAAAAAAAAAAAAAAAAAAAAAAATGTGAATGCAAAGCGTTACTAAAGTTAATTAAGTTGGTTGCAGAAAAAACAATTTTTTCATGTTATATGTTTTTGTAATGAATTTTTTCTTATATTTACTGAGTTGCAGTTTAATTGATTAATTTTGCATTTGCGTTTATTCTATCTTATTAGCTACTATTTTTTTCACTACTTTTTTTGTTAATACACAGTTTTGAGTTTGATATTGACTTTTTTGAGATTGCTTGAATTTTCGTATTAAATTATAAAAAAATGTGTCTAAGTTCGTTCATGTAAACATTTTTGTTTTTATGCCCTCAATTTACAATTTTCATTGCAATAACATAAATGCATTGAATTGCATTTAAATATGGTAAAAATATTTATTTTAAAATTTCTTTCTAACAAATACTAGAAAATTTACTATTATTACTGTTATTTTCATGATTATGGTTACTATTACTGTTGCTACTACGTCGCGCGCCTAAAAGTATGCTAGTGTGTTTTTTTTTCAATGCTGACAAATTTTTAACTTGTCAGTGAATACTATTTAAGAAATAACACTTACGAGCGGAATGCTTCCTATACTTATCCTGCTAGTTCCCTCTTCATCTACTGCTACTTGTTGTTATTCATCACCACCAACTGAAACCCGGTTATGAAAACATTTTTTAAACATAATATTTATTATATAACAACTAGCTATATGGTTTTTATCGTTCTTTTCTTGTTTTTTTTTTTTTTTTTGTCGATTCTTTTGTTTAACTGCCCAAAATATTTTTTTCATTTTAATGTTCTTTTTGTAAACGATTGTGAAATGTGAAAATGCAACGCTGTATATGAAACCTACTTGTAAACATAACCGTTTTTGCGTTCTTATATTAAAAAGTTTTATTTTGTTCGTTTCCTTTTTTCGTATTTTAACTTAATAAAATTTAAACATTGTATCGTGCATTTTTTTGTAATTGAAATATTTAATTTTTTAAACGTTTTTTTTTTTTGTTTATAAAAATTGTTAACTTATGAATGCATTTTGCTACAAACACAAAAAAAAAAAAAAAACAGCAACAAAAATTTTTAACAAAAAAAACCAACCCTGAAGTAACTGATTCTTCGTTTAACTGCCTAATTTTTGTGGCATTTTCTTGTCTATCATGTTGACCTTGGTAAAGTTTTTTTACACTAGCTATTTTATATATATATATATATATATACGAAGTAATTTTATTGTATAGTCTTGAGTATGGAACGGCAGAAGTTTATAA
Organism: Coremacera marginata; assembly: GCA_914767935.1. Taxonomy (NCBI): domain Eukaryota; kingdom Metazoa; phylum Arthropoda; class Insecta; order Diptera; family Sciomyzidae; genus Coremacera; species Coremacera marginata. The sequence goes on from OU612043.1 coordinate 25,883,240, forward strand.
AAACATATGTATGTATATAAAATATATATAATTAATTTTTAAAAAAAAAGAAATATTATTGCATAAATACAATAAACCGTTGATAATTAATATTTATATGAATTAAGTAAACTAAATAAAAAATCTAAAATTGAATTGCGAATGTCTGTGTTTTTATTTATTTTTTTTATGTTATGTTACGTTATGAATTGTTTACATTTTATGTTTTTAATGCAAAATTTAATTAAAATAAACGCGCTAAAGTTGTTGCTTTCTTTGGTATAAAATTAAATTTAATCGTTATAAATTTTTAATCCCACAAAAAATAAACATATAAAAGGCAATTTAAAGTGGCTTTCTTTAAAAAAAATGTATACATAAGCGACGTTGTTAAAAAATGTGTTAATTTAGCTCAGACCCTAAAACAAACTTTTGCAAAAAATACAGCATAAAGATGTTATTTGTGATAAGCACCCAAAAAAAAAAACAAAGTTAGGCATGAATAAAGCCGAATTGTAGCCATGTTTGAAGAAAACTTTGAAGTTATAAGTAAAAGCATAAAATGTCGGTTAAAATTTGAGTGAAACCAATGGTAGTGTCAAAAATATCTCGAGAATTTTGCTCTATATGCGTTAACATAAACATCAACATCAACAATTCCATATATATTAAGAGACCAAATCCGAATTAATTGAGTTATTGCTTGTTTAATATACAGAATTAACTAATTTGCCGACAAGTAAAAAATCTAGATAAATTTGAGGAATTTCAATTTTTGTATATCTACTTTCTACATCACGAGTTTCCACGATGTAGTAAATTCGTTATCTTAAGGGTGTCTCAAAACTCACTTTAAATTTTTAATAAAAAGTTTTGTTGGAATGTCTGTAAGTTTTTATTTAATTATAAAGTAGAGACATGGAGGTTATTGATAAAACAAAACATGTGTATATCGATCAAATGGCCGTCTTGACCTTGCTTGCACATGCGAGTACTTTTCATGAAATTTTCCATTACATTCTGGCATAGTTCTGGTTAGGATTGATAGGGAGAGAGTGAAGTTGATAGTCACAGTTTTGATTGTGGTTTTTCAAAATGACACAATCATGAGCATTTGATAATCACCTTACATGGAGCAAAAGCTATGATTTTGATTATCAACTTTCAATTTAGACATTTTAGTCGATTCCACCCCTAGATTAATTGCTGCAATGGCCTGTTGGAATTCCTGTTTTAGCTCCGGATTCATTAGGAGCTTATTAGCATAGACCTTCCCTTTGAGCAAGCCCCAAAGGAAGAAGTCCAACGGCGTCAAAATGCATGATCTTGGTAGCCAATTGGCATCACCAACAGAGTACGCTGCAGCAAGTTCCTGCTAACACCCAATCATCAAGAAACTGACCGCTGCCATGGCTATGTTTTCGTCTGAACGGACGGAACGGGGACGACTCTGTCCATTTCCTAATACAGCCAGTGAAAGCAAACTTATTGATTTAATTGACCACAGTTACCACACAATTACCGAAGCGATTACCAACCGATAACGGACTACCAAAGCGATTACCAACTGATTACTTACTTACTTACTTAGGTGGCCGTGACAACCCGTGTCCGGATTTCGACCGACCTCATCAGCTCTCGCCAGGCGCCTCTGCTTTGCGCGCGCCTTCTCCAATCGGATACACCAAGTGCGGTTAGGGCTTCCTCAGCCTGGTCCATCCATCGGAGGCATGGTCTCCCTCGTCGTCGTTGACCAGCGACCCTCGCTTCGAGCACCTTTTTCGCTGGAGCTTCGTCGTCCATACGATGGACATGACCCTGCCAGCGTAGTCGCTGCACAGTTATACGCCGAACTACGTCAATGTCTCCGTAGAGCTCATACAGCTCGTGGTTCATTCGGATGCGATAGTCATCGCCGACTCGAACAGGACCGAAGATTTTGCGAAGAACTTTTCTCTCGAACACCCCCAGAGCGGCTGCGTCAATTTGCGAAACTACCCATGCCTCAGCGCCATAAAGCAGCACAGGTAGAACGAGCGTCTTGTAGAGTGTTAGTTTTGTCGATCGAGAGAGGGCTCTGGAACTTAGTTGCTTACTGAGCCCGTAGTAGCACCTACTAGCAATTATTGTTCTTCGCTTTATCTCCAGGCTGATTTCGTTGTTAGTATTAATGGCGGTGCCAAGGTATACAAACTCCTTGACTACTTCAAAGTTATAGCTGCCGGATGAAACGTGGGAGTCTAAACGCCGAGCTCCCTTGTTTGTAGACAGCATATACTTTGTTTTACCCTCATTTATCGTCAAACCCACTTTGGCTGATTCCTTTTCGATAGCGGCGAAAGCAGCGGTAACATCTCTCTTGGTTCTGCCAACAATATCAATATCATCAGCGTAAGCAAGGAGCTGGACACCTTTATAGAAAATGGTGCCATTACGATGCACACCGGCCTTTCGTACGATCCCCTCCATGATGATGTTGAAGAGATCGCAAGACAGTGGATCGCCTTGCCTGAAACCTCTTTCGGTATTGAAGGTTTCGGAGAGGTCATTTCCTACCTTGACGGAGCTGCGTGTGTTGCTCAACGTCATTCTGCAAAGTCTAATCAACTTTGCAGGTATACCGAACTCAGACATTGTTGCGTATAGGCAATCCCTTCTCGGGCTATCGAACGCAGCTTTAAAGTCGACAAAGAGATGGTGTGTGTCAATTTGATTTTCGTGGGTTTTCTCCAGGATTTGTCGTAGCGTGAAAATCTGGTCTATGGTGGACTTACCAGGTCGAAGCCACACTGATAAGGTCCAATCAGTGTTTTTGTAATCGGCTTTAATCTTTCACACAGTACGCTTGAGAGAACCTTATATGCGATGGAAATAAGACTGATACCTCTATAACTTGCGCAGATTGTTGGGTCTCCTTTCTTAAGTATAGGGCACAGTACGCTGAGGTTCCAATCGTCGGGCATGCTTTCTTCTAGCCATATTTTGCTGATGAGCTGATGCATGCGCCTTATCAATTCATCGCCGCCGGTTTTAAACAATTCAGCTGACAGGCCGTCAGCACCCGCTGCTTTATTGTTTTTGAGTCGTTGGATAGCAACTCGAACCTCTTCATGGCTAGGTGGTGATACTTCCACTCCGTCATCGTCGATTGGTGGCACTGCACTGTGCTCTCGATGGGCGGCATTGGTGGAATCGTCGCCATTAAGTAAATTGGAGAAGTGCTGTCTCCACAATCTAAGCACACACTGTGTATCCGTATTCAGATCTCCATTTTCGTCTCTACAAGTGGATGCTCCGGGCTTGAAACCTTGGGTTAGACGCTTAACCTGTTGATAGAATTTTCGTGCATCCTTCTTGCCCTGGTATACCTCTAGTTCCTCACGCTCACGCTTTTCCTGCTCTCTTTTCTTGCGTCTGAAAAGGCGCCTCTCTTCCTTCCTCTTTTCGCGGTAGTTTTCTCGCACGGCTCGCGTTGCAGCTGACTGCAGCGTTTTTCTATAAGCGGCGTTTTTTACTGCAGTCGCAATGCGACACTCCTGATCATACCATTGGTTCCGAGGTTGCGGGCGCCGGAAACCAATGACTTCTTCAGCGGCAGCGCGCATGGAGTGGGATATATGCGCCCAAAGTCCGCCGGCGTCGTCGAGTCCAGAGGTTGGTTGGTTGAGCTTAACCGAGAGTTGAGCGGAGTAGGCTTCGGCAGTCCGTTGTAATTGCAGCTTAGCGACATCTAGCTTTCGTTGCATTCCTGTGCGTATGTTCTTGGCATTGCATAATCGCATGCGGATCTTGGCTGCAACAAGATAATGGTCGGAGTCAATGTTGACCCCCCGAAATGTACGCACATCTAGAACACTAGAGGCATGCCTTCCGTCGATTACAACATGATCAATTTGGTTTCGCGTTTTTTGATCCGGGGACAGCCAGGTGGCCTTGTGGATGTCGAGGTGCTTAAATCTGGTGCTACTAACTACCATGTTTCGTGCCGCGGCGAAGTCGATCAGTCTTAGACCGTTGTTTGTGGAGGTCTCGTGAAGACTGAACTGACCGACAGTGGGGCCAAAGATGCCTTCCCTTCCGACTTTCGCATTAAAATCGCCGAGGACTATTTTCACGTCATGGACCGGAAGGTGGTCATATACGTCCTCAAGACTAGCGTAGAAAGCGTCCTTGACGGCTTCGTCCTTTTCCTCCGTCGGGGCGTGCGCGCAAATAAGGCTTATGTAGAAAAATTTTGCCTTGATGCGGATCGTGGCCAATCTTTCGTTCACAGGTGTGAACCGGGAAACAAGGTGGCGTAGTTTCCGGCTAACGACGAATCCACATCCGAATTCGCGCTTCTCCGCATGGCAGCTGTAGTAGATATCGCAGTGTGCTTGTTTAGAGCAGCCTTGCCCTTTCCATCGCATTTCCTGGATGGCGGTGATGTCAGATTGTATTGTTTTGAGGGCTTCCGCCAGTTGGATAATGGCACCTTCCCTATAAAGGGTCCGGACATTCCAGGTGCATATCCGTAAATCATTGTCCGTTTTTCGTTTGCGGTGGTCGTCAACGTAATTGGGGTTCTTATCCGAGGCTGGTTTAGTTTTCATTGGGCAGTAGTAATGTGGCGGGACCCAAACCCTGCGCACATTCCATGTTTAAGGTCTATGGATCGACCCGCCGCTCAAATTAGCCGTCAAACTGACGGATGCCAGTTTGCCGTTGCCCAGGGAACACCACTTGGAGGTTTGAGTCGACTTGAGACGATTTCGACATGGATAATGCTGGCCTCGCCAGGTTGAGGCGGTCAGACACGTTGCCATGTGAAGGTTCGCCCCCTGTTCCCCACACCCTGACGTAGCCCCACAAAAAATAGTCTAAAGGCGTCAAATCGCATGATCTTGGTGGCCAACTTACCGGTCCATTTCTTGAGATTAATTGTTCTCCGAAGTTTTCCCTCAAATTTGGAAGAACCAAATTTGTTCTTGAAAAGAACTGAACTTGGTTGACATGTGGTTTCAACAAGATGGCGCTACATGCCACACAGCTCGCGATTCTATGGCCATTTTGAGGGAAAACTTCGGAGAACAATTAATCTCAAGAAATGGACCGGTAAGTTGGCCACCAAGATCATGCGATTTGACGCCTTTAGACTATTTTTTGTGGGGCTACGTCAAGTCTAAAGTCTACAGAAATAAGCCAGCAACTATTCCAGCTTTGGAAGACAACATTTCCGAAGAAATTCGGGCTATTCCGGCCGAAATGCTCGAAAAAGTTGCCCAAAATTGGACTTTCCGAATGGACCACCTAAGACGCAGCCGCGGTCAACATTTAAATGAAATTATCTTCAAAAAGTAAATGTCATGGACCAATCTAACGTTTCAAATAAAGAACCGATGAGATTTTGCAAATTTTATGCGTTTTTTTTTAAAAAAAAGTTATCAAGCTCTTAAAAAATCACCCTTTAATTACCGATTACCGAAGCGATTACCAACCCATTACCGATAACCAATTACCGAAGCGATTACCAACCGATTACCGAAGTGATACCAACAGCTTACCGATTACCGAAGTAATTACCAACCGATAACCGATTACCGAAGCGATTACCAACCCATTACCAACTGCCGAAACGATAACCAACCGATCACCGAAATGATTACCAACCAACTACCGCAGCAATTATCAATTACCAAAGTGATTATCAACCAATTACCCAAGCCATTACCAACCAATTACCGATTACCGAAGTGATTACCAACCGATTATCAACTACCGTAACGATAACTAACCGATTATCGAAGTGATTACCAACCGATTGCCAAACCAATTACCGAAGCGATTACCAATCGACTACCGAACCAATTACCAAACCAATTGCCGAAGCGATTACCAACGGATTACTGACTAAAGAAGCGATTACCAACCGATTACCGATTACTGAAAAGCGATTACCAACTACCGAAGCAATAACCAACCGATTACAGAAGTGATTACCAACCCATTACAGATTACCGAAGTGATTACTAACCGATTATCAATTACCGTAACAATAAAAAACAGATTATCGAAGTGATTACCAACCGATTACCGAACCAATTACCGATTACCGAAGCGATTACCAGTCGATTACCGAACCAATTACCGATTACCGAAGCAATTACCGAATCGATTACCAACCGATAACCGACTACCAAAGCGATTACCAACCTATTACCAACTACCGCAGTGATAACCAACCGATTACAGAAGCGATTACCAACTCATTACCGACCGACATTAGCGATTACCAACCGATTACCAAAGCGATTACCAACCAATTATAGATTGAAGCGATAATCAACCGACCACCGATTACAGAAGCGATTACCAACCGATTACCGAAGCGATTACCAATTACCCAACCAAAGTAATTGTGTTATAAATATATTATATATAAACATTAAAAAATACCAATTTACTCATTCAATAACGCATAAACTGATAAATAAAAAAAAAAAAACGAAATGGCCATCTCAGCCCTTGGAAGGATTTTGATCGAGCTTCTTATGAGCAATTGTGTTGTGTGTGATGTGAAATGTTTGCACACAATTGATCGAGAACTGGACCTATATGTTTTACGCCGACTCCGAACGGCTTATGTTCTCAAGAAGCTTTTCATGGCAATTTTTATTCTCTGAGGTTTCCCATTGTCTGCAGAGAGGTGACGGCCGAACAGAAAAATTAATTCAATTGAAAAACACTTTCTGTGTCAGATGGAGGATTCGAACCTGTGTTCTCTGGCGTAAGAGTCACGCACTCTACCCACTACGCCACGGCCGGCACATTACTCAAATTACTTGCTTAATTTTTGGCTTGTACAGATAAATTTTTTTCAAATCAATTGAAAACTGAAAATGCACTGCGATACTTTTTACTACTTGTATAGAGAATTGTCTGCTCAATCAATTCATTTTAATTTTTCTGATGTTTAATTCATTTTGATGAAAAAGTGATATAAACAAAATCACTTGAATTTACCAACAATAGTGTGCAAGAGCAGAGTTTAAATTTATTGAAAGTCTTCAAGCTTTTAATTGTATCTGATACAATGTCAGCTGTATGTTCAAATGCAACTTTAAAATTTTTAAATTTTCTTTTTTTTTTTCTTTTCTTAAAGTATTTTAAATTAAATAATTAATAAATAATAATAAATAATAATGCCCTCCTTATTAATAAATCGTAATAAGTTCGTCAAAATTTTAAATTAAAATCGTGTAATGCCGTTAATTGCGCAAATTGGCTAGAACATTGTGCGTTTGTTTTCATGCTGCAGATACTTTTAATATTTTGTTAACTTTATATAGAAACAAGAAATAAATTTGAACTTATACTGCCGACAGGTTTTAATGGCACAACTTGGAATTTGTAGTTGATGAATATGTTTATGTTAACGTCAACTAACTATTATTCAAATTTAAGCTCATAAGCCGAAAATATTAGGAAAACAACTTATAGATACTTATTTTTATTTTAATTAAAAATAGATATTTTTTTTTGCCTTTGAATTCTTGCTACGTTGCTGTTGCTGTTGCTGCCACTTCTGTCATCAATTTCTAGCATCCCCATTTTAGTGATATTATGTTATTTATATTTATTATTTTTCTTTTTTTTTCATTTTTGTGACACTGCGCCACACATTGTAAGTTGTTGTTGCTGCCGTTGCTGATCCCGGAATGCAAAAATTTTGCAATGCGAAGACAAAATATTTTTTATCAAAACAAAAAGTGTCAGTTTTATAATTGTGTTTCAAAAACCTGCATCAATTTAGTTATTGAATGCTGTTATTTGAAAAAAAAAAATCGATTCAAGAATATTATTTTTTTTTTCAATTTTTTATTTTTCGCCTAAGACGATCGATATGTATTGAGCTGCATATGTTTTTTTAAGTTTTTTCAGAGGTTTTAATGTAAGATATTCAAAATCAATGGAAGTATGTTTTTGACCGCACAATTTTTTTTATATATTTTTATTAGTATTATTTTTTTTTTTTTTTTTAGGTACATTTATAAATTGTATGAGTTTTTTGTAATTTTTGTTTTTAACTTATTATTATGACAAAATATTAATAAAGTATTGACAAGTACTTCAAACGCATAATAAAATTTACTTATAAAAACAAAGAAGGCTTATTTTAAATTTTAAAAATTTGCTACTTTGATTTGTTTGTTGTTATTATTTTTATATATTTAAATTGAAATTATCTTTATAATTTAAGGTTCAAAATTAATATTGAAAAATTAAAAACTCATAATACAAATTAATATTTAAAAAATCAAAATTTTAAATTCAAAATAAAAAATTTCAAATTTATAATATGAAAATGCACTTTAAAATTTAACGTTTATTATTCAATACATTGAATTACAAAAATGTTACTTAATATATAAAAAATAGAAATTCAATGCTCATAATACAAATTTAATAATTTAATATATTAAATTCAAAAATTTAAAATTTAATATGTAAGAACATAAATTTAAATTTAAAATTCAAAAACCATAGTTCAGAATTCCAAATACTTAATTTAAACTTTGAAAAAAAATATTGAATTATTAAATTTGAACTATAAACTTTGAATTTTAAATTTAAATTTTGAGTTTTATATTTTAAATTCAAATTTTTGTTTTGAATTTAAATTTTGAAATATTAAATATTAGATTTTAATAAGATTTTTCAATGATTAATTTAAATTTTGGTTTTGAATATAAATTAGAATTTTGAGTTTTATATTTTAAATCTAAATTTTTGTTTTGAATTTAAATTTTGAATGTTAAATATTTAATTTTAGATTTTAATAAGAGTTTTCAATGATGAATTTTAATTTTGGTATTGAATATATATTTTGAAAACTTAAATATTTAAAACAAATATTGATTTTCCAATGACGGAATATTCAATTTTAGCTTAAGTCTACTTTAATGAATCTGCTGAATTTCCAGGGGGTTGCCTGGTTCACAGGGAAGATGAACGGATTCATTAAACTAGACTTGTTCCTGATTGATTTTTGATTTTTTAATATTAAATAAAATTTTGAGTATAAAGTTAGGCTTAAAAGTCATTATAAATTAATATAAAATAAATATTAATTTTACTTAACAATTATTATGACTTCAAATTTTTAATATGAATTTTGTAAAGTAATATATAATTATTAATATATTCACTTTATATTGAGTTATATAAAACTTAGAGCTTAAGTTAACATTCAAAATTTTATTTAATATTCAAAAATAAATATTACTCATTGAAAATTCAATATTCGAATTAAATATTTAAGATTACAAAGTTAATATTCAAAATAAAAATTCATATCTAAAATTCAAAATTATTATAATATAAAATTCAACTACAAATTGAATATAACTTGAGAATTATGGTTGAGAATTTTAAAATTAAAAAATAAAAATCCTAAAAATGTATTTTTAATAATTAATAATTTATTAATTATTAATAATTTTTTTTTAATTTTAATTTTTTTTATTATTTTCACACATATATTTATGCTTTTAAAAAACTTTTAATATGCACAAGTTTTAAATAAAAACAATTGAAAAATAAAACCAAAACAAAAACAGAGATAACATAATTACAGCCATCATTCGTTTTCGTCGTAGAATCTTAAAAAATCTTAACTGTGAATGTGTTATTTTTCTTGCAACTAACAAACTTGAGTCTTTTCCTGAATCCTTAAGCGTAAGAGAACAATGTGTAATGTTAAATTTTTTTCATAACTCATCCAACTCAATTCTAAACTTTTGATTAAACCACAATATACACTTTATTTCTATTAATTATTTTATGTTTAATGTAATACTTCCTGAGTGTAGTGATTGAGGTTTTTAATGCATTTTTATAAACTATATAATCAATAGTTAATAGTCACTAAATATATTAAAATAACTGCACTGCACACGTTTTTCCCAACTCATATAAGTTATTTGAATTCTTTTTTTTTTAATTTTTAATTTAAAACCTCTACGATATTAATAATTTACAAACATTGTGTTAAGCTTGAGTTTAAAGTTTCATTTAAATTATTAAAATATTTTTTTTTTTTATATAATTTCGTTATTTTTATAGCTTTAAAGTTTATTTTCCACTCTACTACCACTTTGTATTCATTTTGTAAGCAACAACTAGTTTTTCCTTTTTAATTTTTCTTGTTTTATTTTTATATCAACCCAGTTCTTTTTTTATATGTTCCATAGCACCAGAAACGTTTTTCACAAAGTCTTAACGCACCAACTAAGAAAGTTTTATGGAAATGTCAGTGTTTACTTAACGCAATTTAAAGCAGTTCTGTGCTCTACTGTATAGATATCGTTTTACTTAAGAAATTTTAGCTCTTTAAATGAAAAAATCAACATTTTCAATAATATTGCATAAATTGACTAACTATACAAATTTTCCTTTCAGAGCACTTGATTGGGAATCCCTGACAGAAGCAGAATTAAGCGACCACTATTATTGTTTTTTTTTTTCTTTTTTTAATATTCGTTCCAAATTTTATTCACTTTTGTTTTCAGTAGCAATGTAAATGGAACATTCCCGTAAGTAGCTTTGAATTAAAATTACTCATACGCCCAGTTCAAAATTTATATATTTTTTAAAAATCTGATGTATAGACATTGAAATAATATAAAATATTCTATACAACTCAAAAATTGTAAAGATATGAATTTACAAACATTTTATAAACGTATTAAAACATTATTTCGACTTTAAATTAAAAGTTTAAAAAAAAACTTTTTTCCATAATGACTCTGTTGAGTTTAATTGTAACTTACAAAGTGGTGGTCAATGGTATTTTGTATATTTAATAATTTCCAACAATATAAGGGCATTATATTCCATTTTGAGTGGATAGCTTAATGTTTCAATAATTCGCTCGTGCACTTAGAGTCAGTCCAAATGAACTGATTCAAAAAAAACGGAAGTTGGTTGAACGACCAATTTAAAAAAAATTGATATTTTTATTAACGGTTGTCCAATGGATTTTAATATCAGAAATGCTTTCACAAATGTTTTCTTCTTATTCTTTCAAAACAGCGGTCATATTTTCTTCGCTATCCATAGCTACATATGCATCTTTTTAGCTTATATTTCTCAGCTCCTATTATACAAAAATTATATCAAAAAAATTATTGCAACTTTAAGATTTCTTTTTTTTTTTAGTGAAACTTTTATAGCCGCGTATACAAAAATACGGCGAGCTAGATGGGGGTAAAACCAATGCAACGAAATGGTTCTTATGAAAACAACAACACAGCAATTCGCCGCACCAGTTGTATAAAAACGAAAAAATTGCAATTTAAATAAATTTTTTTATATTTTTGCTTCCACTGAGGATTGAACACAGTACGTTTGTATCTATAGCTGGCTGTTTTATCGATATGACCACGTAGACATGTTTATTTGAGTAACTCACACTTATGTTAAATCAACAATCAGTACTCTTCTCTTTCTTTCTTCTTCTTTATGATTAAATTGAGTCTTTCGTTCAATACTCTGAAAGCACAGTACGGTATAAAAATTTGAATCTAAACGTAGCTTTTTTTCAGAACATTGGCATATTTTAAGGCATTTCTCAAATTGATTGTATTGATTGATTGATTTGGAAACAGCACATGCTGCAATATTAAGGAATGCAACTTTGAATCAAAAATTTGTTTTATTCTTAGATCTGTGAATTTCCATATAAATATCGTATCTTTCATATAATTCAAATGTAGTTTCACTCAGATTTATATCGAAATAAAAAAATAGTCGCATGGTGCGGTATTTTAACACATAAAATACTGGTTACAAGTTCTTCCATTACTACCTGAGCTATCAGATTACCTAAGATATGTTGATCGAAACTAAAACATAAGAAGGATGTGTTACTAAAATATTGTGCCACCCGGCGAAGTTCGTTTGCAATGAACTTTTATCGAAGAAAAATTTCGTATTTTTTCCTAATTGGCGTTCAAAAATCGAAAGTTATTTCATATCAGTGTTATCGCGTCAGTATTAATAAAAGTAAGCCTGAAAGTGCCAAAAAAGTTATCCGAAAGTATCCACCTTATAGTAAAAAAGTAGAAAATATAATTATCTTCGCATTTGTGTTGAAAAATTAATCACTTTGGAGTTGTAACGGATAATTTTTGGAATTATAGGCGAACCTTCGTTTACGAAGTAACCGTTACGTCTTCAAAACGTATCTTTTTCGAAACTTAATCGATATCGAATTCCATTGTTATCATCGCGAACTATTCGTAAATTTTTAAATTTTCGATATCGAAGTCGAGTCTTGTGCCATGTGGGAAATAGCAGAATTTTTGTTATAATGTTGGAGTTTCTTCTATACATATACATGTCTGCATCATTGCAAATCTTGTAACGAAAAACGCATCAACATTTGGAACTGAGTAGGCACCAGAGAATTGCAACGAGTCTATGATTCGAACGAATGACTATAAATCATCCATCAAAAACATTTTTGAAATTGTCGCGTACAACAACCACCACTTCAACGCGAAAAATCCTCATTACTGCTATGAGCGACGAGTGCCGCGACTTTCACTCAACGCTCATAAGAATGCCGCTCAATGATTCTAATGATCCCATAGTCATTCCTTATGATTCTAGAGTGATTAAGGAAAATCGCGTGCAGTGTTACCGCTGATATATTTTATTATACACATAATATATAAATTTATTATTATATACATATAATACTAGCGGACTCGGCAAATGTATAAAAATAAATCTTAAAATAATATTAAAAAAATTTTTGAATGCATACACTTAATAAAAAAAAAAGTTAAATATTATTGATAGAAATTAGTGACAAATTGTGAAAATATTATTGAAAAAACATATATTAAAAATTTTTGGAAACATTTTTTTAAGAATTATTATAATTATTATAATTAAAGAATTAAGAATTAATATAATTTAAATATTAAATAAAATCATTTTATAATATATAAATCATTAACAGCGGCAATCCCGTTTATTTTGGATTACCGCCTTCCTTATGGCATCCCTAAACATAAACGATCTCAGCAATTCATCATTGCAAGTGTGAAAGTGATTTAAAAAATTGATTAAAAACAATGCAATAACAACAAGGAACAAATAATAGACAACATACAAGTATAAAGTAAGTTTGCTACAATTTAATTCTTTAAACTAGCGATCCCCAACTGAGAAGCTGACTATTTATCGAAATCAACACGTAAAACACAAATCAAAAGTAAAACATGGAAATCGCACGCCAATACTGAAGTGCACGCAAATCATTCAATGACTCTAGAGTCATTGAGGGTGCTTAGAATTATATGTTTAGAATTCAGCAGTCTTTCTTATGAGCGATGAGTGAAAGCAGCGGCACTCGTCGCTCATCGCTGTTATGAGAATGATTCGCGTGGAAGTGAACAACAATGATTGTTGTTGTGAGCAACTGCACGCTCTCGCACTCGGTTTTTGACGAGTGATTAAGAATCGTAAAAAAACGATTCGCTGCAGGTCTCTGGTAGGCACGGTAAAATAAACCCAAACAAGCATGCGCGGTAGTATATAGTCAGAGCTTTTGTGACCACAAAGCGAAGGTGCTTTTTTTAAATGAAAAATATTTACAATCATACAGGCGGTTTGTGTTTTTTTTTTAGAAAAATTTAAAGTAAATTATATAAACTATGCCAAAACTATATAATCGATTGATGATTATTTTGGATAAGCAATAAATTGTTTTTGGCATCAATCCCATGGAATAAATTGGAAGATCTACACTATGCTTGCCTTCAGGTGTGTACGTATATTGTTCGCTTTGATGCAAGGGAGGCAATGGTGCGATGGTAGCACGTTCAACTTTCAGTCGAATTGTACGCGGTTCGATGCGAGTACGGAAAGGGAAAAGTGCGTTATTTCCGACACAGGTTTTTCGACAAATTATTTCTGTTTAATGTATATAAATAAAAATATAACTAACAAAAAAATAAAACAGCAAGAGCTGTCGTCTGTGCTATGAGTCATGACTTAAGTCATTAAATTAAAATAAAAAATCCTCTTGATAACCAACTGTGTCGCGAAAGTAAAAAAAACTGCGATCTGCGATTCTGTGCGTGAATATTGAACTTTTCAGTAACTGTCCATAAACAAAAGGGACAATTGATATTTTCCATAATATCACTATGTTGAATATACTAGTTGACTTTATGAAAAAATACAGTTCTTGAACTACTACTGTTCATACCAGTAGGCTGCTATTTAATCATTTGGTTGCACTGAAGGAGGGAATGTTAATAAAATAAATTAGCAATCTTTCCGGAAATTTCATTTTTGAGCAAAAGTTTCATATCTACCGTGCGTGGCAGCCACACACATATTTTTTATAGAAAGCAGTAAGTTGCAGTCATACGTTTAGTTGTTTAAATATACATTTTTTTAACATTCTGACTTATTAACAATATCTTGATCATCAACTGTTTGGGGGGGGGGGGCGAACAAATAGGAAAATAGGAAGACTTAGGGTTCAATTTAAAAATTTGAAGAATATACAGAGTGGTTTTTTTTGACGTTTGGAGCAAATCAACAAGCATCCAACATTAATAAACATAGTATGAGGTGAATTTTCAAGAAGTTTGAAGAGCTGTATCTTCCAAGCACGGAAAATATCAAACTTAAAATTTTAGCTGCAATATATCGCTATTATGTGCTTTATTGTTTTGAAGCCATTTTTTAACCCTTGCCCATCAGAGATATTATTAAGTCACGAAAAATTGATTTGTCAAAAAAACTAGTTAAAATGTACTCTAGAAAAAATTTGACCTCAACTTACCGCTTTCTATAAAAAACCAAATTCTCAAAGTTGCAAGATATCACGTTTTAATACAAAAATGTAATGAGTTTTTTGTTATGAAAAAAGTATTTTATATTGATCTCTTATATGTCAAACTAAAGGCCAAAGTGTGCTTAAAATTATAATTTTTAATTTTAATTTAACAATATTTTGTTTTAATCATTGTATGTATGATAGGTGCTGAGACGAGATAAGTTACCACAAACGCATATATCGCTTTAGGTAGCAAAGAAAATATGGCCGCCATTTTGAAAGAAGAAGAAGAAAGCATTTTTTGAAAACGGTTCTAAGATTCAAATACATTCGCCAACTGTTAATTAAAATATCAACTTTTTTAAAAATGGTCGAGCAACCAGTGTTGAATCAGTTGAGGGGCTGACTCATTAGGGACCTGGTAGCGCAAGTGGTAGCGTGTTTGTCTGCCATTCAATGGTTCTGGGTTCAGTCAAGCCAATAAGGGTGTTTTTTTAAGAGGTTCTGTTTTCCAATAGGGCTTAAACTCCCATAAATTTGTTAGATCTGGCAATGCTGTTATCATTTGTGAGACTAACGGCAGAACAAATGCTCGCTAATTCAAAATGTGGTTCAGCTCGGCAATGTTACCGTGTACTACGTCCATTATACGTTCGACATACTCGTCAATCCGAGCAACTTATTCAATTAAACATGAATCGTTTTTGCACCACGCATACTCTTAATGATCGCCAGTATGACGACCGTGGCATACTGTTTAAGGTGCGCGGCTGGTATGCAAAAGAGCACAGATTTGAATTCCATCTGATTCAGAATGTTTTTCAATTGAATTAAAATTTTTTACAGCCAATGGCAAACCTCAGAGAGTAAAACTGCCATGTCAAGCCATTCGGAGTAGACATAAAACGTTTTGATCCAGTGCATCATTTATGTGCAAACATTTAACAACACGCACAACATAATTGATCATAAGAAGCTCGGTTAAAATCCTTTCAAGGACTGAAATTGCTAATTCTTACGGCTGTACCAAGCCATCTTTTGTTTTCTTGAGACAATTGTATTATATAGAAATTTGTGCTTAAAATCTATTTACTCTTGGGTGATGCTCTCCACACATCTTTTGCAAACTTACCCCCTCCCCCCCTCCAATGTTAATTTTAAAGACTATCTATTTATATGTATATTAAGGCGCCTCATGCTCCATAGAAAAAAAAAAGGTTTTTCGGGTTGGTTCCTCAAAATAATGGCTTATATTATGGCTTATATTATGATGATGCCCAAATATTTCGACTCCAGCTATGGCCACCTGTGAGCTGAAATGGTTTGAAACAACCTCTAAAAATCGAGTTTTTTTATGAAACTACTGCTTGGATTGCTAGTTTAAAAAAAAAAAAAACAAACTGTCAGAAATAAGAGTAATGAAAAAGTTCTTCCAATCTACTTCAAATAATCTTCAAATTTTGGCGTCGTACCAAGGATAATGCAGATTTTCATGCATTTTTTTACTTTATCCATATTATTTCCACTAAAATTCAAATTGGATTTTTTTTTTTGTCATATTATTTCTATTCAAAAAAATTGTCACAAATAGTGTTAATTTTTTTGTTATTTAATTCAATTTAATTCTACAACTTACACTATAGTTTATCATCAATAGATAACACTGTTCTACACGAAAACTATACAAGACCTCTAACATAGAAATTTCATTAAGTGGTTATATATGATCACTTTCGGCATTTACAGAATTTTTGTATCACTTCGAATTTTTCGTCAAGGACCTTATAAATGAGTCACTTAAAATATTCATACTTGGCCTTATATGATAAGTCATAACTTTGCTTCTACTTACCTGATTTTAAAAACTTTATATTATAACAAAGGTAGGACTTGCAGCTTTGTACTATAAATTAAATAATAGAAATATGGCCATCCATTTCAAAATAAAAGACTCATACAAAAGTCACGGCATATATTTTTTTAGTTTTTACATTTTGTAACGGTTAGAAAGCAATAAAAATCTACTGTCATAATTTTGTTTATTTTTTTCTTCATAAGTCTTCAAACACTTAGTTTGTTCACTCTTTGCAAAGACAATGACATCACCTTTCTAATGATATATCAACAAAACCCTACCGACTTAATCGTTACTGAGCTGTGCTCGTGTGAAAATGAAATCAATCGGTTTAAACTACCAAATTTCAACTTTTAGTGCAAATTTCTCAGAATTTCGCGTTATAAATGAAATTTTTTTTGCCATCAATTCTGTAATTTATTCAAATCTTTTTTGAATGACACCAAAAACATAAGCATATCTCTACAAACAAAAAAATTGGCTGCATAAAAAACTATACTTTTATAACGATATAAGATTGTATAACGATATTACAAATAATTATGCAGTAGATAATAACAGCACAGCTCGGTAACAATTAAGTCGTTGGGATTTGTTGATATGCGGTTAGAAAGTTCATTTCATTGTCTTTGCAATGAATGTGCTATCAAAATAAGTTTTCTGTTAGTTAGTTTTTCTGCTAGAAACAATAACGTGAATCAAAGAAAGTCGCTCCTAAGAAAGTGAAAATATACCACCTCCCATACGATTTTCTGCTAAGTTCGGCATATCCTTTCATCTCCATAAATAGTTGTACTCAGTTGCGGGATACCCTGTATATTTTAATTTTAATTTACTTGAGTAAAAATGCTTCGACGACCTTTTCCTCTTATATCTATAATCGCTGGTTGCGCGTTGAAGAGACCAACAATAAACGTGTTTCTATTTGCATAATTTCCTTGTGGAATCTTTCACTTTGGAATCTTTCACTTTCAATGAACTGGCCTAAGAAATGAACTAAGCAGTTCCTTCACAATTTCTACATAGTTATTGCTTCGATGAGTTCCTAGAAAATTTTCGCAAGCTGCAACAAAATTTAACCACTTTAACATCTTTTTGTAAAAAGTTCCACTGTTGCATTCTGGATCCTAATAATTCCGTTTGGCATTTTGATAATTTTAAATCGCGACTTAGATCGCGAAATTCTTCATTAGAAACAAAATGACGTTCAGTTGAATGATGGTTCGTTGAAAGATATTCAGAATGAAGATCTCCATATAATATATCTCCATAAACTACCCATGCTTCAGCGCCATAAGGCAACACAGGTTGAACGAGCGTCTTGTAGAGTGTTAGTTTTGTCGATCGAGAGAGGGCTCTGGAACTTAGTTGCTTACTGAGCCCGTAGTAGCACCTATTAGCAATTATTGCTCTTCGCTTTATCTCCAGGCTGACTTCGTTGTTGTTATTAATGGCGGTGCCAAGAAGGTATACAAACTCCTTGACTATTTCAAAGTTATAGCTGCCGGATGAAACGTGGGAGCTAGACGCCGCACTCCCTTGTTTGTAGACAGCATATACTTTATTTTAGCCTCATTTATCGTCAAACTTCTGAAATTCTCTGAAAATTGGCTATACAAAAGGCCTATACAAAAATATGTACATTGTTGTTATCGTCCATAACTAAATAATTTGATTACCGATTTTAGTTTTTTTAGAAGCAATTAAAGTTGAATACCATGGCCTTTATATACAATTAGCCAAAAAATCATGTCAGAAGAATTTTTTGGAATATTTTAAAAAGCAAAATGCAAATTATAAAAAAAAGATCCTATTTTTTTCATGTAAGAGCCATGTAAATGTATTACATTTTTGTGTTCATGTAAGAGCCTATAACTTTGTAAAACATTAAACAATTTTAAACATTTGGGCAAAAATAGAACACAACATTATCGTTTTTTATTATCTTTTACAAAAAATTAAATTTTGGTAAACAGAAGCAAAGCTATGATACACTAAGTAAGGCAATGTACGAGAATTCGAAGTGACTTTTTAAAATGGCCATTGGCGAAAAAGTCGAAGTGATGAAAACATTCCGAAAATGCAGAAAGTCATCGTATGGATCGGCTAAACGTAAAATATTAGTAGGAATTCTTGTACACTAAAAAATTTTTTTTTGTAGAACAGTGTAATTTATTTGACTTAAAGTAACATGACAAAAAAAGAATCAGTTTAAATTTTAGTGAAATTATATAAAAAGAAGTTAAAAAAAAAATACAGGTGCGTCGTTGGACACACGAGAGAAGCGAAACTTTTTTACAGTTTCATACACACAGAGGAAACATTTAAAATGACAAAATTTTCGAGTATAATTTTCCTAAGACCTTCGGCCATAATGGATTATCTAAGTAATTTTTTAATACAACATATGGAATTTATGCTAGAACTTGTGTGTTCTGCTGAAGGCCTTCTGCTAAAATGGGTTGCTGTAGATTTAAGGCAATATTAAAAAAGGAATTTGGGTATCATAACCTTAGGTAAGTTATACTTAAACTAGTGAAGATTTCCTAAGCCCTTTGCAACAAGCGCTGGTGTTGTTCTCTCTTAGGATTTGTTTGTTTTTTTCATATTTTCAGCTTTGTTTAACACCTTTTTCAGTTTTTTATTTTTAATTTTTTAATCAACTTAATTTTTATTTAATATCAACTCATCAGTAGTCTTGCGTGGTTCCCGCTGTGGTACACTAAGCAGCTTTATGTTCTACTTGTTTCGTCAGTGCAACGAATAAATTGCTGCGAAATACATGCACGTTAGTACAAATGATAAGAAAAGGAAAGCAAATAATGACCCCGTATGACAGAAAGAGTAGCAATGAGAGAAAAGGTTGTAAGAACCCCAAGTTGCTTTTGCCCAAGTATCGTTGGCATTTAATACAATGTTGGCATGACCAAGTTGACAAAAACTTATGAAATTTGCACAAATTTCTTAGGCTTCATACAAAAATAGTTACCCAAGTCGTTTTAGGCAAAACGCCGTAGGTATTTATCTATGTGTAGATTTGATAATTTAATGGTTTTGTTTTAAATAACTTAAATTCAACATGAAAAAACTTAAAAAGACACACGTTAATATTCACACCAGTAAATTTTATTACATTTCATTATTATTTTATTTATTTTACTACATGTTACAGTCATTGTTAAAACAAAAGCATATACCAACAGCACAAGCGCATTCACATAAAAAAAAAATATTACTTCGCCCATCGTGAGGATCGATCACATGACCCATTGATTAATAAACCTACACTCTTTGCACCGAGCTAAGCAACTCTGTTAAATTTTAATGTTGCTTTAATATTAAATATATAACTGCAGCAAATTGAGGATGATGACCAGTGTTGTCACTTGCAAATTTTAGATAGTGGTAGGTTGAGTCTAAAATGAGTGGTGAATTTTAAAAAACGTTGGAATATATTGTTCTTCTTGAGGTAAAATTCGACTGAAATCCTACAGCAAAACAAATCATAAGAAGTATATAGCATAAAGCAAATTTTTTCACGCTGAATAAGTTTTATAATGTTCTTAAAACAGCACAAATATAAAATATTAAATGCAATAATATATATATATGTAATTATGTAATGTATTATATATACATATAATATATATATGTAATAAAATTTCTAAAATTTAATTATAATGCAGTAATTTTTATATAAAAATATTAAAAAGTGATAAATTTTAAGAAAATTAAAATAGTGGTGGAAACCAAAAAAGTGTTAGATTTACCACAATTGTGGAAAAGTGGCAACATTGGTGATTCTTGTGGCAAGTGGTTAAGCAGTTACCCAAACCATAAAAATCATTTAATCAAGTCTTGTAGCAAGTAGCATAGCAGCTACCCAAACCACACAAATACATTAATATAGTATTGGATTTGCTACAACATACCCTGTAGGAAAATCAACTAATTTAAAAGTAGTTGATAAAGTAGTTTTTTGTCAACCACAACTAGTTGAAATTCTGACTTTTTTCCATAGAACGAACTAACTTATTTTGTATGGTGATGTCCGCTAAATAAGTCAATTGACTTTCGTCTGCATATATTTTCAACTACTTGTTAAATTAGTTACATTTAAATTATTTTTTTAATTGCTTTGAAATAACCAATTGAAAACTATTACTGATGGCCTGAAGTTAATAATATTTGATGAAATAACATGGTTAAATATATATTTTATATATATTTTTTTATATCTATTTTATATAAAATATATATAAACTTTCACATCTAATAAAAATTTGCAATTTAAACATGTCAACATCAGAGTAGTTGCCGTCTGAATATAATTAAAAGTAGTTCATATACTGGTTTATTTTAAATTAGTTCTTTAATTAGTTGTTTTTAAAAACAAGTTAGTTTGTTCCTATAGGGTAGCTTCAATTGCACTTAATACTGAATCAATGCTTCTGCGTAAAGAAGGCGTTTGGCTCAATGGATAGAGTATAGAACTCCAATCGGAGGTTGACGGGTTCGAAGACCCACGGCAGGTGGAGAAATGCTTTTTTATATTTGATATATTAATTGTCTTGCAAGAAACGCAGAAACAAGAAACCTTATAAAATTCTTAGAAAAAATCTGTCGAAAATTTTTCAGATTTCACTCCAAGCAAATCACAGAACGAGGAGTAATAAAAAGCTTCGCTTCAAAAAAAATTAATGAAAATCCGCATTATCTTTGGTTCGACTACAAACATTTAAAATTTAATGATGCAGATTGGAAGAACTTTCACATCATTATTATTTCTACCACACCAGCCAATATATTTGTAGAAACCTCAATTTTTAGAGGTTATTTCAAAGTATTCCAGCTCACGAATGGCTATCGCTAGAGTCTAAATATTTGGGGAATTATTATAAAATAAACCAAGCATAATTTTGAGGAACCGACTCGAACAACTACAACTTTTTCGTGAGGCGCCCTAATGTATGTACACATGTTCAAATCTATTTAAAAATTATGAAAAACAGTTAAGATACATTTTCATATATCACAAGTGTTACTGCTTCGTATTAAATCTGAATATTTTTTTTTTTTTTTAAATCCGTAAAGCATTAAAAATGTTTGTAAAATCTTAAAGCATAAAGATTTAGTTTTATCCTTTGTTCCTTTAAAAGACTTTTTGTAATCGGGATTTCTAACCCAACTATGTATGTATGTGCCTACTAACAGCTTAATATGCTGCACACAGATATCTTTTATGAAACGACTTTTTGAAGACAACTGCATAAATACTTAACAAACATGTGACGTGATGTGATGCTGAGCATATTAATAATAACAGTAATAAAAACCAACAATACAAAATGATAATATCAAAAATACCAAAAGCAGCTACAACAACATAAATGACTACAATGTCATGTCTACTTTTGTAAGTTATAAACTTACAAACGCACTTGAAGAGATTTTATACACATAAACAACCACATTGATGCTAAGCTGTGTCGCGCACACTGATGCCATGGTTACCATAATATGTGTAGCTCAGTGCAAGAATTGTAAAGCTGTTATTACCCAGTGGGGGTAATAACGAAGCGCTACTAGCAGGGCTTCTAATGGATTTCGAAGTCTTCCCACGCTCATATCCAAGCCCATATACTTTTTTATATGAAATGACCAAACTTTCCAGGCCTTTCGCTCTCCTTGCTTTAAAAAGGCCTGCTATAAGCACTGCTTTAGAATGGCTTGAAGAAGAGCCAATTAAAAAAAATATTTTTTTTTTATTTCTTTTTATGTATACACCTACCTATTTATATTTCTAAGTCATGACGTTGATTATTATTCAATATTTTTGAACTAATATATATTTCAACTTTTAACGAAAAAGTAACCCTGAAATATAAGCAGAACCAGTTTTTGTAGGAAAAATATAATTATTGTACTGTCCTGAGTATCGCAAAATTAGGCCTCATAGAAGCGCTCGCAGAAGCAGCCAAAAGTAGCAGTAAATGCACGCCTTCGTTAGAAGAGGCCTAGCATCATTGCCTATTGGGTATCTCAGTTCTTATAATGTGTCAGCCAATCAATTAAATGCCAATCAGCAGGGAAAACAGGCTCAAAAGCTTTGTATAACGGGAATTTCATCTTCATATATGGACATTTCCACAAAGATGTTAACCAAAAAAAAAAAATTTTTCATGTATTTCGAAATTCCATTTTTTATCTAGTAAAGTACTGATATATATGAACTTCGCATTGTGAAAATCTCAATGTCCGTACTAATATTAAAATCCTCGTCTACTGCAGATAAAGGACATGACACCTAGTAAGCTTCGACCATGGCCGAACTAAGATGTTAGTTACTCTTCTTAAGCTCTTTTTTCTCTTCTTTGATTATACGTTTTTTAACGGAAATTTTGTCGCGTGGGTCATATCGCGTGAGTTACGGCAAATATTTTTTGGAGACTCAATATATTTTTATACAAGCAAAGTTCATCGGTAAAGTGGGTTCAGTATGAAACTTCAATGTTTTCCCATTATTTAAAAATTTAAATACAAAAACAGGTTATATGGTAAAATTCGCTGAGTTTTTACAATCTCAACGTGCTTGTAAAACACAGTTCCTTTTTTTGTCGCGTAAGTTACGCCCATATTTACCACTGTTATTCTTAATTGGTTACAGGAACGACAATTTTGGTACATCATACCATTAGTATTTCTTCTAAGGCATATGTACCAGAGAACTGCACAAGCATACTTGAAATCGATTTCAAGTACTTGTTTAAAATACAAGTTCAAGCTAGCTTGAGCTTGATAATTTTCAATCAAGTCTGACTTGTGATTGAAAATAAATAAGCCCACGACAGCTTGCGACTTCCAAGTCTAATAGCTTACAAGCGAACGGCACGAAGTCCCAAGTAAAGGAAAATTTGATTATTCTTATTATTTTGAAACTCTGATAACGGATTTGATTTCGAATCTAATATCACAATTTTAAAATTTAAGATTAAGAGGATAGACTTGCCACCTTAATTTTCACCATAGTGTTGCCACCGAGTAAAATGTATTTTTAAGAGTCTTAAACATCATTCAACAGTATTAAGTGGTCGCTGACTTCGAAACTGATGTCAGAATTTTAAAATTCAAAATGGTTATTAGTGTTGCCACCTAAAATTTTTTTTCACGAATTCGGTGCTGGAGCAAACAATAGGTTAAAATGGCTCGCTGAGTCCGAATCCGTTGCAAGAATTTCAAAATTGTGTAATTTTTTTTTATAACAGTGTTGCCACCTACCAATATGTATTTTTAAGAGTTTTAAAGATCATGTTACAGTGTTAAGGGGTCGCTGACTTCGAATCTGATGTCAGAATTTTAAAATTTAAGATAGTTTATAGTGTTGAAGAAAGAAATTTTTTTACTAATAACGTAATAACGTTTTTTATTAATAACCTCAACTTCCAAGAAAATGCAGATTTAAGTCGTACGCATGTCGCGTGAGTTACGATGGAAATGCCCATATAGTGTTGGTGATAAAAATTGACACATAATTGACTATGCTAATCAAATTAAAGAAAACTTCATATGTTGCAAAAAAATGCTTTGCTTATTAAATTAATGAGCTAACACTGTGGCCAAAATTCGGCCATATCAAAATTAACATTAAAGTCTTCACTTAGCATCATAGTCACATAGTAAAATTTTTCGGTAAATATTTTTTCGAGTCTTTAAGAACCTTCTTTTGAATAATTCATTAAAGTTTCGACTAAAATACCTTTCTTCTGAATTGACCTTTAGAGGCGATGCTTCAACATTTCTTCCAAACACACCTAACCTCTATATGAATGTCAATGATATGAGATGGTACTATTATATTTTCCCTCTTCAACAGTTTTTCTGAACACACTTACCCCCTATCTGCCAACCTCTGGGAGTCCCCATACAAGAAACACAAAAACAGTCAATTATAGTTTATATCTCCCAATTTTAGCCATAGAGCAGTCGAATTTATAAGCTGATCCTATTATTTTTTGCCTTCCAACATTTCTTATTAACACACATGCCCCTATCAGCCATACTTCTGGGGGTCAACACACCAAAAATCACGAAAACTGCCCATTGTAAACAGGAATTGTAAGTAAAACTGCCGAATTGACCCCTAAACAGGTCAAATATTGTATATGATCTGGTCCTATAGTTTTTGGCTTTCAAAATTTCTTCTGAACACACCAACCGCCATCTGCCCCCCATTTGGGGGACCCAATACAAAAAGCACAATAGCGTTGTTATGTTTTCTTCCTGCCTGGTAGGTAAATCAGAAATGCAGACATTAACAGCCTTAACAAAGCTAGCTTTAACAGTGATGATATTAATAGTGGTGACGATATAGCATTGTTGATACTAATATTGCTGACGTTAGCAGTGCCGACGCGAATTCATAACTTTTACATCTATCAAAAAGTGCTCAACTCGCCGAAAGAAGTTTTCACTTCACAAAGCAACAATAACAATGCCACACAGCTCTGTTGAAGTGTCTGAGTCACTCTTCCGTTTTACTCTTGAGCGCAATAGAATATCTATTATGAAAAAAGAAGCAAAAACGAAAAATAATTTCGAAGAAAGTGAGAGAAAAACGGCAACAAAATATGCAGGCAAGCACAACCGTTGGCACCTGTTTGTATGAACAAAAATATAGTGTCCCAATACAAGTGCACGATGTAAATTTTGTGGCTTTTTTGAAAAATGTTCTGAATCGAAACATATCTACTTGACAATCCAAAAAATAATGCACGTTTATTGAGACACCCTTTATTTTGTTTTATCTCAACAACTCAGATCGAGTGTTTCCGAGAAGATAGGAAAGAAAAAGCAAAAACAACCACAGAGCTCTGTTGAAGCTTTTGACTTCTTTTTTACTCTCCCACAGTAACGCTGTTCAGTAGAGTTTTGTGGCTTTGTATATTGTTGTTATTTCTTTTATATGGTGAAAAAGGTATTTTTAATTTCTAATTTTTACCTGTGTTAATGATAAAATATTTGAATACAAATTTTACTGTCCACTTGGTATGAAATGGCTTTCAAATGATATAAGTTTCATTAGAATATGTTGTCTTTAAAATAGATAAAAAGGGAGTTAAACTTTGTGCTCACGCAATAATATATAGATTCTAATACTGGGATGTATCATTTTGTACGAAATGGAATCCATTACAAATAAAAAAGGAGAAACGAAAAAAATTTCTGAGATTCGCTTACAAACTTTAATTCTTGCTTTCAATTTTTGAATAATATAGAAGAGGTATATTATCATTCTTGCTGAATGAATAAGTGTGTCCGAAAAGAGTAAAGAAAAAGCAACAACGACCACATAGCTCAAGGTGCCAGTAATGTGGGAAAAATCCTATTCGTGGTCATTTTTAATTGCCCCTTCGGAATTTTGTTTTGGGAATTCCAATGGTATTTTTTAATTCAGCGTGGTATTTTTTAATTAGCGTGGGAGATCCGTGTGGTATTTTTTAATTACCGCAGGAATTTGGGAATTTTTTTTTTTTAAATGATTTGTTTTCACATTTATTAAGCAAAAACTTCATATAAAATCATTGCCATTATACGCATTAAATGCTCTGTTTAAACCACGATTTTATGTTGTTTAAACAGAGCTTTTGTTTTTTATGTTGTTTAAATTTATGTTGTTGCAAAATACGCTCCTGTAAATATATCGCTCTTATGCTATGAACATCATAAATACGGCGTTCATTGAATACCACTATTATATCTTTGGTTTTTTAGATGTAAAGGGTTGGAGTAAACAAAGTGTTACGACCCTATTCGTACGTTTTCTATTTCTTATTACAAAATGCTTTCTGAACATTTCTAGATTTTCCGAAAATTTTGATTTATTGTGGTATTTATTAATGCGTATGGGATTTTTTTTTTGGGACTTTTAAAAGCATATGGGATTTTTGGTGATATTTTTAAAAAGCGCGGTATATTTGTGGTAATTTTTAATGATCGCGGGATTTTTTGTGGTATTTTTTAATTGTGGTGGGATTTTTTTTCTTTATTTTGACCGTGGTGATTTTGATGGTATTTAATTTATGGCACTGTGGGAAAAAGGTAATTTCTGTGGGAATTGTTCCGAATTTTGACTGGCAATCTTGACACACCTGTATTGAAGCTTTTTTCCTTTCTCTCTTGCCTTCCACTCAACCACAGCAACGTTGTGCAGCAACAGCAAAATTATGTGGCATTGTTTGTTGTTTTATATGGGGGAAAAAAGTGTTTTTAATTTTTAAAAATTATAAAATTTTATAAAATGATATAAGTATCATCCGAATCTGTTGTCATTAAAGTGGGTAAAAAGGGAGTTAAAGATTTTTGTTTGCGTATTAATATATATAAGATTATATGTGATCGAAAAAATGAAGTGAAGTGGAGTGATTTTTTTAACGAGTTTATTTCAATCAAGGATTGAGTTTTTAAACTGATTGAGAATTGAAAGAGTGTGAGAGTGGTTTTTATTTTGATGAGAAAAACATCGATCAACAATTAGTTTATACTTTTGATCGAAAAAAAGTTGACCACTGATTGATTTGAAGGAGTTATTGGAAAAAAATTATGAGTTACATGTATTTTAAAATCATAATTTTATGCCCCTTCTATAATCTTATACCATTCCAATATTCACTGAAGAGATTGCAGTTATTATCCAATAAATTTTGACCCTGAACGTAATAGATCGTTTCAACAGTTTCATGTTTTCATACAAATCTAACCTTTTTCAAACTTTTACATAAGATTGTTTCGAATTTTCTATTATACGGCATATCATGTTTTTACAATAAGCTCTTTATTTTTATTTCATATCGAAAAATAACTTTAAATAAATATTGGTTTAAAATAAAGCTCAAATTGCTTTTTGAGCTTTTTGAGTACCTGTACTATCCGGGTAGCTCCAATTACCCGAGCTACACTCAGACAACTATGAATTTTCGAGTGTTTCGGTTATTTCTGGGTACCGTTACTATACCTGGACACCCGAACTTTACGGTTATTTCAAGCAACCCGGGTATTTTTGAGCTTTTGGGGTAGTTCGAGAAAACATTTTTTTTGTAATGTTGCTTATTATTTGCTTATTATTTGAATTGCGTATTTTATTCACCTTTCAACACAAGCGGCACACAAGAAGGTACACTTCAATAAATTCGACAATTCGGGGTTACCCAAGTTTTTTCGGGCTTTCGAGCTTTAAGCAGCCGGATATCCTAATACACGAACAATTATCGAAAAAAATCGAGGACCGAACGAAAATAAAAAAAAAAAATTAAAGTAATTTTTTTCTATATAAAATCATACATTTCATTACAATATTTTAACGTTTAATATTAAGACAATTTTTTTAAGCCTGATCTTTTAATCTTAAACTTAAAAAAAAAAAATTCTCTATTCGGTTTCTGCTTTAAATTATGTAAAGAGATTTCAAATATATATACAATCTCAATGGTGGCTGGAGCTAAGCGCGTTAGTGTGTGGTCCGTTTAATATTTACGAATTGAGGGATCCTGGGTTGCGATTCCAGTTAATGCGGTAAATTCTTTTAAACACAAAATAATCACAAACCTCAGAAAGTCTATAAAGTCTAATAAAGCGACAAATATATCGTTCAGAGTTGACAGAAAACTGCAGATACAGTTCTCGCACAATTGTGTACAATCATTCAATAACACAACTAAGCTCGTATAAACTTGATCAAAAGTTATTTCTAAGGCAGAAATGCCCAATTCGTAATTTTTTTATAAAATTGCTAAAGACATCTCGAAATTTATCTCGAAATTTTTTATAGTCTCAATTGGATAGTCTTAGACTGTAAAGTATTCCTTAGCTATCGTTATTAAATTATGTAAATTTTTACAATTGTTACCGTCGTCATGGCCAGGGTAAAAAAGTTTAACCTAAAATAGAGCAACAGAATTTTTTTTTTTAAATCAAATAGTTGCAAATAAACTCTACAAATTTCTACAAGCAGAACGCCAAATTTTAAGTAATCTATAAAGTTGTTAAAATTAAACTACATGCAGTTTATTAAAAAAAAGAACACAGTTACCTAAATAGAGAAAAACAATAAATAACAGCGGAAATTTTAAAAACTTTTTTGAATATAAAACTTGAGAACAAAATAAAAGCATACACAACAAATAAGACAGCACCATAGAAAAAGATGAAGAAGGCATATAAGAGTCTTATTACTGCAATAACAAACACAAACACAACAACAACAAAAACAACAGCAACCATAAAACAGCATTAATAAATAAAAAACCTCAAAACAACCTCAAAAGTTAAGATATATAAAATGCAAGAAGACAAGCCAGTGAATTCTGACAAACAATGGCGTCACATTACATAAACAGGGTGTGAGTAGAGAATGTAGAAGAATTTTGAAACTTGCACCAGTGCTGCCAAGTTTGAACGTACAGTAAAATGACTTTACATACACACATACACACACACACACACAACGGAAGAGAAACAAAAACTTGCCGCCATTAGGTTGTGAATGCTGCTATTTTTATACACACACACACACATATAAACGTGTGGGTGTGTATGTATGGCTTTTATGTATGCTTGGAATAAATCTGCGCCATTATTAAAATCCTTTATTTGCCAACACCGGATAAGGTTTCTTCATACTTATTCTTGTTCTTGTCGCTATAATTGCACCATTAAAGTGTGCGCCGAATACAATTTTATGAGCAACAAACGTGATGCTGCTGTGTCTGCTATTAAACAGCTACGTCTATATATGTATGTGTTTTATGCACCAACACTTATACTATACACACCTGCTCTTACACACTCACATACACACACACACACACACACACAAATGAAGTACTTAGAGCGTCTTTTTGTCAATGCAAAGTGACAACAGCCGACGGCATAACAGAATTAATAGTTGGCTTGTTTTTTTTATTCAAACGCATATTTGTGTTCGTATATGAGTGTGTGTGTGTGTTTGTGTGTGTGTATGTAAGTGGCAATGTATTTAAGTGTACGTATATTTGCATGTTTTCTCTATAGCTGCGTGCATTTTATGCCATAAAATGCTAATGACACCATGGATTTTATATTTTAAAAATTGCTTTTATCTCACTGTTATTTGTTCTATTCTTTTTTTTTTGTTTTTATTTAATGTCAAATATGTGCAAAGATAAAACCAAGCCTAACGACTCTCATTCAATGGTGCGGCTGTTATAGGCAGCTCTGTGTATGTTTAAGCCAAGTTTTATGTTTATAGTCAATATTGAGTTTGACATTTTATATGCCTTTAGGTGTTGATAAAATTTGACAATCTTTTGACTTATGAAAATTTTTAAACAACAAGAAAACATTTTAAAAGCTCTTGTTTCTTCAGTGCTTAAATTGAATTTAAATTATTCATTATAAAAATTTGAAATATTTGGTTTTAAGTACTTCACTACACGGTCAAAAATTTGAATTGAATCATCGGCATTATTCAAAAATTTAACATAAAGTAAATTAAAAAACACACGTTTATATTTATACCAATTAATAACATTTATAACATTTCATTATTATTATATTTATTTTATTACATAGTTCATTCATTGTTATTTCAACCCACTTGTGGACAAATGTTAATGTTTCCTTTGCACTATGCACATCAACAAAACAAAAACAGAAAATGTTTCTTTGCCCACCGCGAGGATCGATCCTGTACCCCATCGATTCATAGTCCTACACTCTTCCCACCGATCCAAACACCTCTGTTGCGATCAGTCATTAATTCAATATTAAATATAACAGCAGCTATGTTAACAGGTCTTAACATATGTTATGTTAACAAATGCAGCAGATTACAATAAGATGTTAATAGATAGTGAATGATGATCAGTGTTGTCACTTGAAAATTTTAATAGTGGTAGATAGGGTCTTAAATGAGTGGTATAATGGAAATAATGCACTTTTTCCTTTTCGTACTCGCATCGAACCGCGTACAATTACACTGCAAGTTAAACGTGCTACCATCGCACCATTGCCTCCCTTGCATCAAAGCGAACAAAATACGAACAAACCTGAAAGCAAGCATAGCATAGATCTTCCAATTTATTCCATAGGATTGATGCCAAAAAGAATTTATTGCTTATCCAAAATAATCATCAATCGATTATATAACAGGTCATTCAATAAGTCCGTAGGATAAGTAAGAAAAAAACAAAATTTTGATAAAACTCGATTATATTATTCAACATAGTTGCCTTCGAGAGCGATATAACGAGTATAGAGATTTTCCAACTTTCGATACCACGATTATAGTACGACAACACTTTCTCGTCAAAATAGGCCTCAGTTTCAGCGCTTACTTCATCATTGGACTTGAATTTCTTTCCAGCAAGCATTTTCTTGAGATCTGAAAACAGGAAAAAGTCGCTGGGTGCTAAATCTGGAGTATACGGTGGGTGGGTAAGCAATTCGAAGCCCAATTCATTCAATTTTGCCATCGTTTTCATCGATTTGTGACACGGTGCATTGTCTTGGTGAAACAACACTTTTTTTCTTTTGCAAATGTGGCCGTTTCTTGGCGATTTCAGTCTTCAATCGATCCAAAAGTGCATAGTAATAGTCGCTGTTGATGGTGGTTCCTTTTTGAAGATAGTCGATGAAGATAATTCCCTTCGCATCCCAAAATACAGACGCCATCACCTTACAAGCCGACTGTTGGGTCTTTGTTCGTTTTGAATTCGGTTCGTCGACTGCTGTCCACTCAGCTGAGTGTCTTTTGGATTCTGGTGTGTAATACTGAAGCCATGTTTCATCCATTGTCACATATCGACGATAGAAGTCGATTTTATTTACTCTGAAGCATCAATTCGTTGTTGTTTTTGATCGACTGTGAGCTCACGCGGCACCCACTTTGCACAGAGCTTTCGCATACCCAAATGTTTGTGTAAAATGGTAAAAACAATAGCATCTGATATCTTTACAATGTCAGCTAGCTCGTGCATCTTCAATTTGCGATCGTTCATAACCAATTTATGGATTTTTTTGATGTTTTGTGGAATAACAGTCCACTGGGCTCTGGATCATTTGTGCTGGTACGACCAGGTTTAAATTCAGCAATTCACTTTTCTACCATTTGTCTCAATGAAGCAGAGTCCGGATAATGTTTATCAAGCCATTGTTTGGTTTCCACAGTATTTTTTTTTTCATCAAAAAGCAATGCTTTATCAAAACTCGAAATTCACTTTTTTCCATATTTTTTTTTCAATAACAATAGTTGCACACAAAATGCTATAACTCACGAATCAATTGTCAGATTGTTGTCAAATTTTTAACGCATTGTTTGAAGGTTGGAAATAAATAAAAATCATATGGAAAAAATCTTGTAACGCCATCTATGTGTCATCCTGTGGACTTTTTGAACGTACCGTTATTTGGGTCCTTATTTATATAATTTATTTTCAATTTTTCTTAAAAAAAACATAAACTCCCTTTATGATCGTAAATATTTTTAATTTAAAAAAAGCACACAATTTGTCCATCACTTTGTTGTCAGAAGCTCAGACCTTATGCTACCGCTCATACTTGTTTGGATTTATTTTACCGTGCCTACACAGTTATAAATGTTGATGCGTTTTTCGTTACACGACTTGCATCGTATTTTATGTTGCATTTGCGACGATATTGAATGCTAAATGATGCAGACATGTATCAGATACAGAAGAAACTCAAAAATTATCACAAAAATTCTGCTATTTGCCACACAGACCAAATCCAATTTCGATATCGAAAATTTAAAAATTTATGAATAATTCGATATCGATTACGATCCGAAAAAGATACGTTTGGCGGAAGTAACGGGTACTTCGTAAACGAAGGTTCGCTTATGTTTCGAAAAATTATACGTTTGCAATTCTAACGCGATTATTTCTTCAACACAAATGCGAAGATAATTATATTTTCTAATTTTTTACTGTAAGGTGGATACTTTCGGATAACTTTTTTGGCACTTTCAGACTTACTTTTATTATTATATTTTATTATCTAACTTTCGATTTTTGATCGTCAATTAAGGAAAATACGAAATTTTTCTTCGATAAAAGTTCATTGCAAACGAACTTTCGCCGGGTGGGTTACGTATGCATTGACAAGTGTTAATTTTCGCCACAATATTTTAGTAACATATCCTTCTTATATTTTAGTTTCGACCAACATATTGTAGGTAATCTTACAGCTCAGTTGGTAATGGAAAAACTTGTAACCAGTATTTTGTGTGTTAAATACCGCAGCATGCTAAAATTTTTTAATTTCGATATAAAAGTGGGTTGAAAACTATATTTGAATTATATGAAAGATACAATATTTATATGAAAATTCACAGATCTAAGAATAAAACAAATTTTAGATTCAAAGTTGCATTCGTTAATATTGCAGCATGTGATGTTTCCAAATCAATCAATGCAATCAATCTGAATTTATCAAAACTCAATTTGAGAAATGCCTAAAAATATGCCAATGTGCTGAAAAAAAGCTACGATTACATTCAAATTTTTAGACAGTAATGTAT
Organism: Coremacera marginata; assembly: GCA_914767935.1. Lineage (NCBI taxonomy): Eukaryota > Metazoa > Arthropoda > Insecta > Diptera > Sciomyzidae > Coremacera > Coremacera marginata. The sequence continues at coordinate 25,916,489 of OU612043.1, forward strand.
GTTCAGAGTATTGAACAAAAGACTCAATTCAATCATAAAAGAAAGATAAGAACCACTGATTGTAAAATTTAACGTAAGTATGAGCTACTCAAATAGATATGTCTCCGTGGCCCAGTTGGTAGAACAGCCGACTATGGATGCAAGCGTAGTGTGTTCAATCCTCGGTGAAAGCAAAAATATGAAGGAAAATTATTAAATAGCCATTTTTTCGTTTTTATACAACCAGTGCGGCGAATTGCTGTGTTGTTGTTTTCATAAGAACCATTTCGTTACATTGGTTTTACCCCCCATCTAGCTCGCCGTATTGTTATATGCGCGGCTATAAAAGTTTCACTTCAAAAAAATCATAAGAAGTATACCATATAGTAATTTTTTTACGCTTAATGAGTTTTATTGCAAATAATTCTCATATAATGCTTAAACCAGGAGCCGAATCGCCGCTTCCGTGAAAGTACAACTCGTTACTTAAAATTGTGTTAATTGAATTCAATTCAATGACGACTTGAAGACGATTCCGACGAGTTGTGCGTTCACAGAAGCGGCAATTCGGCCCCAGTACTGCATCCACTCTTTATATACAAAAAGGAATAAAACATTAATTGTAATAAAATTTCTTATATTGGAATAATTATGCAATAATTTTTATATAAATATCGTTACATTAAGTCTGAAATAAAAAAGTGGTAGATTTTGGAATAATGCAAAGTAAAAGTGGTGAAAACCAAAAAAGTAAAAAAGTGGTAAGCTTACTACAATTGTTGTAATGTGTTACATTGATGATGACTCTTGTAGTCAGCAGAGCTGTGTAAGATTGCAATCATTTCAGGTTACAAGTCTTTTAATTTTGTTCAAATTGATTGCAATACATAATTCTTTGTCGGTACTTTTGACTTGGACATTTGAAATTCGCAATCATATGTCATAATATGATTGCAGTCTCAATTATGTGGCCATTGATTGCATTCAAGTCACTTTAAGTCAGCTGAGACTTCAAATCAATTGATTAAAATCTCGTTTTTTAATTGATTATTTCAATTATTGAGAAAAATGCGAAACAAAAATGCAGCCATGTATTTCGTCCAAAAAGACGAAAAGAAAAAAACACATATGCGTCGTCGGCCACACGAGAGAAGCAAAACTATTATACTCCCATTCTTTTAAGTTAATATCTGAAAAACTGGGCATGATGGAACGAAACGGAGACCGTTTTCAAAATCAGCACAAAATTTCAAAAATCAGCATAAGATATTGCTTAAAAAATTTTAAATTTGTGTTACTTGAATGCACTCACAAGTCAAATCACAATTGATTGGGAATGGTCACAATGAAATCATGTTATGATTGCACGAAATGATTAATAAATCAAAATCATACAAAATAATGGGTAACTTAATTATTTTCAAGTCCTATTCACGAAATAAATACTGCAATCAAAAATTTAACTTATTGACTGCGACTTCAAAGAAAGCAGCTCTAAATGATTGCAATCTTACACAGCTCTGGTAGCTAGTAGTTTAGCAACTTTGCAAACAAAAACTAGTAAGGAATGGAGTTTCTGCAGGGTACCGAAGCTAAAATATCTGCCCGCGGCCGTATTGAAGTATATTCGCAGTCTTTAGCTGTCTATAAAATGTTTATGTATACTCTGCAAAAATGTTTGTGTCAAACGCTTATTTTATTTGTAGACTGCCCATTATGCTAAAGAGAGAATATAAGTGCCACGCTCCCCGTTGATTCCGAGCAATTTTCAAGACTATTGACGGACTATTATTCCAAAGAATATGGAAAATTTGGATGAAGTCGGACAAACGGTATAGAAAGAGTTCGATTTAAATTAAAGTGGCATGCCTCTGTCTAATTCCGCCCAATTTTTTAGACTAATAACTGCTCATTATTCCAAAGAACATATTTGCAAAATTTAGTTAAAGTCACAAAAACGGTGTAAAAGGAGTTTGATTAGAATTAAATTGACACGCCGCTTGTCCAATCCCACCCACTTTTGTAGGCGTAACTCTGCTCATTATACTAAAACACATATGTGCGAAATTTAGTTGAAATCAGAGAAACGGTGTAGATGGAAATGGATTAAAAATAAATTGACACGCCCTTTGTCTAGTACCGCCTACTTTTATAAACTACAGACTGATCCTTATGCCAAATAATATGTGTGCAAAATTTGGTTTAAGTCGAACAAACGGTGTAGAGGGCGTTCGATTAGAATTAAATGGACACGTCCGTTTTCCAATCCCACCCACTTTTGTAGGCTTAAAACTTCTCATTTATACTAATGAATATATGTACGAAATTAGGTTGAAATTGGGCAAACTGTGTAGATGGAGCTAGTTTGAAAATAAAGTGCCACGCCCCCTGACCAAGGATTACGTGTGTAAAATTTGGTTGAAGTCAGACACACGGTGTACCAGAAGTTCAATAAAAAGTAAGATGCCACACCCACTTTTCTAGCATAAAGACTCCTCAATATACTGAAGAATATATGTATGGGTCGGATAAACGATGGCGGATGGTGGGTGGAATTTGGGTACATACAGACACGATGTCATTCAGTTTCATATATTTACGAAGGATTTTCTATTTTGATGAGCTTGTAAGGGAGATTCATTCGACTTTGCCAAATGTCATAGAGATGTTTTATGTTATATATCAAAGCTTATGTGCGAAACTTCAAGATAATTCTTTAATTTTTGTAGATTTTTAAGAGATTTTACGTTTAAAATTAAGCCATTTTGTATGGGAAGTAGACGTGGTTTTTATACGATTTTGCCAAATATTATAGAAATTGTTTATGTTAAATATCAAAGCTTATGTGCAAAATTCCAAGATATTTCTTTAATTTTTGCAGATTTTGAAACGATTTTACGTTTTTAACAAAGCGAATTTGTATGGGAGGTACACCGAGAAAAAAAGTAATAGTTAAATCACCTAAGTCGGCTTGGGTAAAGAGAATTATATGGGAATTATAAACTTATGTTTATTCACCTAAGCAATTTATTGTTTAATACATCCCACTGAACCATAAGCGAAGGTTTTGAGTAAGGTGAGAGTTTTGCGAACGTTTTTGGTTAGAATTTTTTTTTAAATTTTTTCTTTTTTATTTTGTCGCTTAAAAGTGCTTGCTACGAGTATAAAAGATTAAATTCTTGAAAGCTTTTCCAATAAAGAAAAATTGTACATATTTTGTGAAATTTATTAAAAACTTATTTTGAGTCGAAAATGAATCATTTTTGTATCATTTCAGTAGGTAAGACTTCCTTGCAAATGAACCATTTTATGTTCATAAATGAGTTCGGAAATGAATCATTTATGTTTCTGTTTTGCATTCTGAAATGAGTTCAGACAAGAATGATTTTTTTATCATATCAGTAGGAAACAATTTCTCATAAACGATCCATTTTTTGTTCATTTGAGTTCACAAATGAATCATAAATGTTACTTTTATATTCTAACATCAGTTAAATAATGGACTTAAAATGAAAATGTTAACCTTCGTACAAACGTCATATGAACTTTTATACCAGTGCGAGATGGATGTACTGCTACACTTATGAAAATTTTCAACATTTCAACTTTTCTATCAAAAATTAAAATCAGGCCCAAATAGAATGAAAACCACGAAAAAATTCCATGCAAAAAAGTAATCAAATAAATTCCATAATTAATAGCTTAACTTTTTTGATATTTCATATATAATTTGGAAGTTTGTCAAATTGGAAAACAATCACGCCTTTCCCCTTCGAAACATCAATATCATGAAAAACACAATGCGTGAATTCCAGCCCAGGTATATTAATTCTATTAACCCAATGATTAATATGATCTCTAATTTTAGCAATAATCATTTCTTCTTTAACAAAGTATCGATAAAATTTATAATTCAAAAAGGTTATTTTTTCAAGTCATTACTGAACAAAAAAAGGTTTGTTTTTGAGAGGCAATTCAGTCCTAAGATTGATACAAAAAGGGCTCATTTTCGAGTGCCGAAAAATAACTTTTTATGGTTCTTTTTTTTAACTCATTTCCGAACAAAAAAAAGGATAATTTATGGTTCTTTTATTAACTCATTTGCGAACAAAATAGAATTCGTTTTTGAGAGGCATTTTAGTCCGACGAATGATACAAAAAGGGTTCATTTATGAGTGCCGAAAATGAACGTTTCTACCCGAAAAGGTTCATAAATGAATTCAAAAACGGTAGTTTTAGTTCACTGGGATTACCTTGAAAGCACATACTTCGATACCCTGCCAAATAGAAAAAATATTTTATTAACCTAGGCCAAAATCCAAAAATACAAATAAAAAAAAAACTAGCAGCTTATTGTTTTGAGCTTTTTTCTGTAAAAAAAAACACAGGTGGTTCGTTAGACACACGAGAGAAGGATAGATTTGATAGTTTAAAGGTTTTTTTTTTAATATAAATTAATAAATTTATATCAAAATAAAAAATATCTTTTAAATTCAAAAATATCAAAAATTGTATTAAAAAACACACGTTAATATTCACACCCGTATGTTTTGTAACATTTCATCAACAAAAAGAAAAAAAAAATTTCTTTGCCCGCTGTGCGGAATTGAACTTGGAATTTTTGGTACCAGTCCAACGCTCTACCCACTGATCCCTACAGCCTTACTACTGTTTGCTGACATAGCTGCAACTATATTAACAGATGCTAAATTAACAGATGCAGTATGTCACAGTATTCTGTTGATAGCCATACAACAAAAATCTATTAATATATTATTTTGTTATGCTGCAGCATAGCTTTAGTTGTAATTAATATTGAATCAATCATTCTGCGTAACGGAGAGTTGTGCTCGATGCGTAGTGTAGTGACTTCTTAATCGGTGGTATCGGTGGATGTGGGTTCAAATCTCCACGGCAGGCGAAGTTAAAGTTTTTATATATGATATTTAATTTAATTTAATGGTATTGTTATAATAAACGTAAGTAGCGAAGAGAAGCCGGGAAACCATGAATTTCTAAGAAAAACGGTGTTGATAAAAGAAAAATTTGTGTAGTTGTCGATTTCAGTCAAGCAAAGCAAATCACAGAACGAGAGGCGGCTTCAAAAAAAGGGGAAAAAAAAACCAAAACCCGGAAAATATTGTAGTTATATTTTTGAAATTCAAAATGTTTTTTAAATAATGTATAAATTACCAAATACTTGGTTAATTTAGCACCCAAGATAAAAATTGGCAAGTCAACATGTAAAACTTAGGCGTTTTGATGAAGTACTTGGGTGGCTGAAAACTGCCAAAGCCATCTTATAAATTATACTAGGTTTTTTTTCAATTTAACATAAGCATTTTTCTCGGTGTACGAAAAAAATTTTAGTACAATCTGACCCACCTTAATGTTTATGCAAAACATACGCAGTTTATGCAATTAATATGCAAAATATATGCAAAATATGCAATTAATAGGGAAAATGTATGCAAAATATGCAAATATACAAAATATTTACAGTGCTAATCGTATTAGTTTTTAGCAAATAGCATTTCTGCCTTTGTCCGAAACCTGTGCGAGTTTCAAGTAAAATACGCATTTGCATAAAAATCCGCTCTTTAATAATGACCCAAATATGTCTAAATCGAATTAGGTAATAATATTGTAAAAAGTTATGCGAACTTTATACCCGTATTCATTCAATGTAAACAGATTAACTTGATTTTTGTTTTTTAAGTAACTTTTTTAAAGCTGCTTTAACAAGCCTGACAAACACCTTAAATACTTTCAGATGACAAAACTCTATACAATAAAATCTGAATTATTACACCACCTCAAACTGATGGTCGTCGTTATATTTATCAACATATATTAGCATTTTATTGCTTGTGATTTTTCACCCCCCTCACTTTAACTTGACCCCAGGTAATTTTTAGCTTTAATGGCGTTTACATTGTTTTCTTATGGCAAATTAAATAAGTTCTAACCGCCGCTGAGAATACGAAGTTTAAAAGCTAAAACTGTTGGCTTGTTTGTTGTTCACTGGTCTGATGGTGATGGTGGTAGCTAGAATTATGAAAGCACTTCCGGCTTATGCGAGTCCAGGGAGCAATTGAGGTGAATGCGTAAAAGATGGCAGCAAGTGTTGGGCTGGGATTAAAAGCTGCGAAAGTTTCAAAAATTTATAAAACATCAAAAGACTAGCTAGCTAGCTATATTTTGGTTAGCCAAAGAAAGAACAAAAAAAAAAAAAAACAGAAAAAACAAAAAAAAACAAAAAATTGGTATCAAATTTTGGCAACCTTTTTGTGGCAGCTGTTTGAATAAGACGCTGTAAGCTGCATCATTGCGCCTGAGCTTCACTTAATTTCCATAACGAGCGTATAAGAAAAATAAGAAAAACGGAAAAAAAAAGAAAAAAAACTTAATAATAACAGAGCAAAAAAAAAAAAAGTTAAATAAATAACAACAGCAGAAAATTGCCAGCTATCCGCATTGGTCATAAATTAGCTTAAGTTCAACGAGTCTCTGTCGGTGCCACAGCCACAACTACAACCACAGACGTTGTCGGTGTCGATGTCGATGTCGGTGTGCATACGTTGAAATTTATTTAAATGGAAAATTACGCATGTAACGGTGTCAGCAGCGTAAATTAAATAATTAACAAACACGCGCCTACCTTGGCTTCCAAGTCTACCTTAGCTGCGTCAAAAAGTCAAACTTATTTTACAATAACTGTTAGCTGCTATTTGTGAGTTGCTGTTGCCATCCAATTTCTGCCAAGTTTGGCTGTTCTCTGTGCTTTCTTTTGTTTTGGCTTTCTGGCTTGTTTGACACCGCTTCCAACGTGTCAAACGCATGTTAAGCATGAGTTTTCATATGGTTATTATTTTAATTTTTTATATCAACTTAGGCAGTGTTGTTTTTTTCCAGCTGCCTTGCGGTCGCTGTGCAGGCAAATAATAAGACAAGCATTAATCGGCATTTGGTGTGGCAAACGTGGCAAATATTTGTCAGTAAAGAAAGAAAACCCTAAAAATTACAGAACGTAAATTAATAAAGGTCCTTTATAATTGTTTGTTTTTGGTTTTCCTGGCAGCTTTTTTTCCCCCTAAGTATGTAAATTTATTTTTTTCTCGTTTTAACAACTTTGTTAATTGGGTGAAAACACAAAAAATATTGCATAAATTTGTTAATGGCTGAAATTTAACGCTTTATTTGATAGGGTTGCTTTGCGGTTATTTTTTCCACCCTTTTTCCCCCTCTTTTATTGCCATGAATATAATTTAATTATTTGTTCGTTTTGTTGAAATGAAATATATTTTTGTGGATGGCGCTAAAATTTTTTAATTGGCTAAATGCTAGGTTTTTTTTTTGGAAATCTAAATTGAAGGTTACTGGCTAAAATCGCCCCAGCCTTTTAGTCCCTAATATGCATAAAATTAAAAGATATTATAACGCCCATGATATTCACAATTAAGGCATCAGAAAGGTAGATATAATAAACATTAATTGAAGCGTAACACCACAGATCCTTTATCAGAGCTGTAAAAGAATGCAATCATTTGTGATTTAAAATCATTGATTGGGACTTGAATTTTTAAATCACAATCAATGATTTGAAAAAATGAATGCAATCAATTTTTTGAAAATTTAATCACAATCAATGATTTGAAAAAACGAATGCAATAATTTTTTTCATATCATTGACTGTGATTTGAAATTTCAAGTCCCAGAATGAAATGCTGTTTTCAGAATCCGCCTGTGGAGGGAAGATTCGATATACTTTTGCAAATGAGACAGTCTAATGTACATGCGCTAGCTGAGTACAAAAAGAAAAGAGCAGAGAGCAACATGGAGTTTATTGAAACTCTCGCAACACAAGCGCGTGAAAAGGAAACGATCAAGCAAGCATTCATCGGAGATCATTTCTTAAGAAACTTTACACCATCCATTTTCGGTACAAACTGTCTTCTATATCGAAAAACATATTTCCACTTCAGCACAGACAAGAGCGCATATTTAAAAGAAGAAATATAGTTTACATCTGAATTTCCTTTAAGTTCCATACCCCCATTTTTTCCACTTAATATTTCACCTTCATATCATGAATTTGTATTTAATACTTTCTAAATACATTCTCCCCAGCATTGGCAAGTTTATATGGCTCGTGGTATAGATTGAAAATACCCATTTTTTGTTTTCAATTTTGAAAATTTTACCCTGTATTTAATTATTGGAAAACAAAGTTTGAGCCTCTTCAACTGCTTTGGCTTGACGGCTTTTAAAAGTATCAACAAAATATTTTACTGCTAATCGCTAAAATCACTCAAAATCTAGAAAAAAATATGTAAAAATCGGTAAAAATTACTCAAAAATGACCTACAACTATGGAAAAAGACCTTTCATAGACATTTTCATCAGAATGTTAGAACAGAAAAAAGTTGACATGTCAACAAAATTCGAGCCCTGCTTATTATTATTAATATTTCGAACGGAAAATAACCCTATTCTGTGCTGTAGTACAAATATGACATTTACAGACTTATTTCATAACAATCTAATACGACTAAAACTGTCTGAAATATATAAAATCTTTATGGATTTATGAGCGTTAAAAGTAGGCATGGCAAATCTAACATAGCCTTTTACGATTTAGCTGAAATTAAAATCAGTTGGTAGCTATATAGTCTAAATCGGTTCAGTGCACAGAAGGCGAAACGAACAATCTACCTGCGTTTAATTTAATTTTTAAAGTATTGAATTGAGTAAAGTTTTTAGTATTTTCAGTTACCAATATCCTATTGAGTGTAGCGATAATTTTTGTTTTATTTTTACTAACAAATTCGAAAAGCTGTGAACTTTCAAACATAGCAGATGTGTCAACAGGTACAGCAATAAATTTTCCCACCATTTCACATAATGCTATACGAGCTATGTAAACTAGACATGGGTAGCGCAGCGCTGAGTTGCGCTAATGAGTTGATGCACTTAAATGTGTTACTGCAATAACGCAGTCATGCAAATGACGTGCTCAAAGCAAAAGTAGAAAATATTTGTACAGCTAGCAAAAATTGCACACTTTGTACGGCGCATCGAACATAGAAACATAAAGTTGAAAGCGAACAGTATGTCTCTCTATAAATATAGCCAAGAGGATGCGGGGAAGATGCAGTTAGCAATGAATGCTTGGAGTGCGTTTGACTGTTTATAAAGTTTTTCCATTCACAGAATGGTTTTGTCAACTGTTGGACGTGTTCGTGTTCGAAGCAGAAGTAAATTAGAGTCCAACTTCGAACTTGTTTTGCATACCAGGAACGCGTATGTATCTGTTTGATAGCATCAAATCTTAAACAAAACACAGTTTGGCTGCATGATTGAAGTTTAATATATCTTCAGTTTTGGTGGGTGCTGTAATCTGCGCTTCATTTAGTTATATTTGTGAAGCAAATTTGCGTTTAGTATTCCGCCACAAAATTCACCGCATTCGAAAAATTAACCACATAACGCAACACGTTGGTCATTTCAAACCCTCAGTGCTTTAATAAAATTCTTGTTGATACAGGAATTATGGCATTTCAAACTACGCTATGACGCATTTGCGTTAACGCATTTTGCTGATTTTGCTGAGTAAACTGCGTTTGAGTTGGTGCATCAACGCAGCGATTCTTGCTGCGTTATCCATGTCTAATGTAAACATATTATTTAAGTTTAAGATATATATTTTATTAAAAAAAGTGCTTGTGGCCTGTGTTTTCTATGTTCTTGTTACAAATATCGGTTGAAAGTAGCCTTCGCGGTGCCTTCTATTGTATGTCATGTCGTGAACTTTCGTAGAGCACAAATTGTGATGTCCTCAAGTGTCCAGTCTAAATCTTATTTATTTTGCTTGTACTATTCATTATGGATGTAAAATAGCCACAATCTTTCGCCATTTTCCAGCATTTTTTTTTTTTTATTTCATTTTATTGATACGATGTCAGAAGTTAAAAATCTACTTTCAAATGCTGAACTGCAGCCTCAAAGTTCATATATTGATAGCTCAGATTCTGAATTTTACTTACAACAATTACATAAAAATTTAGTTAAAAGTACAGAAATGCAAATAAAAAATGAAATTGTACATATTTAAATATAAGTATACACAATTTCAATTGAAATCGTATAGAAACAGTTTCTATACTATGTATTAAAAAGAGGAGAGGATATATAAAATATGTGGACTTGTATGGGAGGTGGGCGTGTTTGTAGGCTTAAATTTGATAACAAATACACACATACCAAATTTTATTTTTGAAACTTATACAAATATAAGCCTTTTAATGGTTTTAACCATAGTGAGTTATATGGGAGGTGGGCGTGTCCCTGTGCAGATTCCAAAAATATTCAATGCTGCACATCTTTGGGCGTACGCAAACATCAGTGCCTAGTTTCATCAAATTATATATACTACTTCTCATGCTAATGTAAGCTAACTTGTTCAGGTGTAGGGTCTAAGGGTGATATCGTTGGTGGAGTTAATGGTGGAACCGAGGTAGACCTTCACAACCTCGAAGGAGGTGTTGCCAACAGTGACGTGGGTGCCAATACGCTGAGACTGTTTGTTTGTTGACACCAAATATTTCGTCTTATCTGCGTTTACTGCAAGACCCATGCGACTCGACTCTTTTTCTAATTTGGAGAATGCTGCACTGACTTCGCGTGTGTTATGGCCAATGATATCAATATCATCGGCATACGCTAGCAGCATAACACTCTTATAGAATATTGTGCCGCTTTCTCTCAGATCAGCAGCTCTAATGATCTTCTCCATAATTAGGTTAAAAAAGTCGCACAATAAAGAATCACCTTGTCTGAAACCACGTTTGGTAACAAATGGGGGGGAGAGGTTCTTCCCGATTTTTACTGCACTGCTGGTGTTGCTCAGTGTCATCCTGCATAGACGTTCAGTGTCATAACTCTTTAATACACTCAGAAAAAGGCATCCTAAAATCAAAGAAACTTTTCTAAATTTTAAAGAAAATTTTACTTATTTTAGCGCCATTGAAATTGTATTTTAGATTAGAATGCAATTTTCTTTTAAAGAATAAGCTAAACTATTTTTGAAAAAAAGGAGTATTTTAGAATAAAAAAAAGATGCTCTTTGTCTAAGCTAGTATTATTGTGTTCCTGTAAATTTAACATATTTGTAGATATTTAAGTAACAAAGAGTTTAATATAATTATTATAATTATTATTATATATTTCTACGCACCAGTTCAGTTATTATCGAACAGTAGTGAAATTGACTCAAAAAAAAAAACTACGTCGACACTTATTTTGCGATCGCGCCAAGCATCGACGAATAAGGGGCAAATAATTTTTCATTGAAATTAACTACCGCCACGAGGTTGAAACTCACGACCGATAATGTCCAGGGTCTGACGTCCTATACTGTAGGCTATAGAACTATTGTCGACACGCAAGCAAAGAATCAATAAGTTAAAATAGCTTTTTCTCTCTTACTCGAAAAACATATTTTTTAAAGAAAATTTGATTTTTATATTAAAACTCTTAGTTTCTTAAGACGAAGGTAAATATTTTTGTTTTCAACATAAATTTAAGTATAACCAAAGAAATTTTAAATTTGCATAAGATAATCTGGTGGATTTTGATTTTAAAATTAATTTTTTTCTGAGTGTAAAAGGAATCGTCTCCGACAAGATTCATATTTAAATTTTAGATGATTTAACAAAACTGGTCTTTGCACATAAACAATATTTTATACCCATATCATATTAGAGTTATCACATCAAAATTTTAATTTAAAACCATCATTAAACAGTAACTTTTTTTGGATATAAAAAAACTTGTTTAATCGTTTATTTAAATTAAAGTTTTTTGCAAATTAAAAACTTTAAAAAGCAATTAAAAATAGAATTTGTTTGATTTTGTTTTATTTTTTTTTAACATAATAAAAAATAATTTATAATAATAAAGATAGTATAGATAGATAATCCAGAATATATTGGACTTCAGAAAATCTGTACTAATTCTTAAGATTTTTTTTTTCTAAAAAAAATTCTATGCTGTACAGATAAAATATGTCTATATATGTCTGTTAGAATGTGCCTATATATATACAAATTTTTGATGCACAATTGGCAGCGATAGTAGTGCTACAGCCCATCTAGCTCACGTTGCCATCTAATGAAGTGGCTATATCTGGCTTCAATTTGAAGCCCTAACTTAGCTCTGTAAACCAAATTTTGTGCAAACACATACAGCGCGCTGTTCAACTGTTAAACCGGAAGTTGAATGCATGCAAGTGAAGTCATCTATATGCAAATGTCGTGCAGTGCTGTAGCAGAAGTATTTTGGCGGCCACACATCTAGAATAAGTGCATTTGCTTGTATACTGTATGTGAGTAGCAGCACTTGGCAATTCTGCAACTTCCCTGTAGGAAAATAAACTAATTTAAAAGCAGTTGATAAAGTAGTTTTTTGTCAACCACAGCTAGTTGAAATTCTGCCTTTTTTCCATAGAACGAACTAACATATTTTGTATGGTGATGTCCGCTAAATAAGTCAATTGACTTTCGTCTGCATATATTTTCAACTACTTGTTAAATTAGTTATATTTAAATTATTTTTTTAATTACTTTAAAATAACCAATTGAAAACTATTACTGATGGCCTAAAGTTAAAAATATTTGATGAAATAACATGGTTAAATATATATAAAGCTGTAATCTAATAAAAATTTGCAATTAAAACATGTCAAAATCAGAGTAGTTGCCGCCTTAATATAATTCAAAGTAGTTTATCAGCCACTTGTTTTTAAGTAGTATTTCAATTACTTCATATATAATGCAATAAAACTATTTAGAATTGAAGTGGATACCGCTTTAATATAATTCAAAGTAGTTCATATACTGGTTTATTTTAAACTAGTTTTTTAATGAGTTGTTTTTAAAAACAAGTTAGTTTGTTCCTATAGGGTTGCTATGCATATGTGTGTGTGTGTGTGTGTGTGTGTGTGTGTGTGTAGAAAATACATTAGCATAATAAAAATGAAAACTTTTCTCAAGGACGACATTTTTCCAATGTTGCTCTACCCACACAATCAGAACTATACATGTTCACACAAGCACACACACACACACACACATATGTATTTGTTTATGTAAATACATATAAAAGCCCAGAGATGCATGAGAAACTAGTTTTTCTTATTTGTTTTTCATTTTCCGGCTGCTGCACATTTGCAATGCATGTCGCGTCTTTACTTTTACAACTACAACTGCAGCAACTTCTTCTCCTCGCTGTACTGTTCTACTCCACTTCGAAGCTTTTCCTGAATTCTTTTTTATCCTCCTTTTGACTTGTTTGCTAGTTGTATCCATTATTTATACTATATACGCATATATATAAACCCATAAAACTTCAAATAATTGCGCTTCAGTCGCTCCCTGTTATTCCACCGAAATCCGTTTATCTATTTCTCTGTTGTATATGTTTTTTTTTTTTTTTATTTGTATGTGTCTGTTTCGATATATAAGTGTGTGTAGGTTAGTCAGTGAAAAAATAAATTTTGTGTGCAATAAATTGCTACAAAGTGAATACATAAAAGTATGGTATTTTTTTCCTATAACATATTCATAGAGGAAAAAAATTAATGGATTTATCTGCGGGGCAACTATGTATGTTGAAAAGAAGGTGTGTGATTCGTAAATTATGAGTTACTCTAGGCAAATGCAAGTAAGACTTATAAAACGCAAAAATCTTGCATATATCTTGAAACTACATAAGCTCAAAGCAAATTTTTTTATTTACCAAATATAATTGACTTGACGAAACCATCTAAAAGTTAAAGCGACTCTGTTAAAACTGAACTCAAAACGGTTTATATATTCTAATTTTCTAAAAGTCAAGTCCCTTCAAAGGCTCCGAAACTGGATGGCAAAAGTCATTTCGAACATTTTATTTTGATGTCTGTTCAAACAAAGCGAACAGATGCCAAAAAAGATGCGAAATAGATAAATAAATGCTATTTACAAAGAACAAACCGATGAACATACATTTCTGCATATGCATTTATAGAGCAAATCTCAAGCACACGCACGCACACATACACCTACATAAAAAAAGCACTTGGGCTGCTGCAAGGAGACCGAATAAAAATGATTCCGACGAAAAAGTGTCAGAGTGCATAAAATATCAACAAAATTGACAAAGATGGTAGACAAAAATTTTTTTTCAGTAATTTCACATAGAAACAAACATAATACGACATAAATTTGAATGTTTAGCGCAGTGAAAAGGATGCTGAAGCTTGTATAGAACTAAATTTGTGTGAGTGCTTAATGTTTTTGTACTTGTCTGTTAGCAAAAAAAACTAAATCATATAATGGCATAAAATCAATGGGCCTGTTATTTGACTATTTTAATTTTGAACCTAAGTTGTTAATTATTTACTTTGAAATTTAGTTACTAAAACATTATAAAACTTATTACACATTGCACCAATATTTTTACTGCTGATTCCGAAACTGAAGTCCAATTCTCTCCATTATGTCCTAGTTCTAATTGTTTTTTGAAGATTTGCAGGCGATACGCCTTTAGCAATAACATTAAGCGTAGTAAGATTAAATATTTTTGCCTTTAAAATTTTCCTCTATCTATGAACCCTCCGTTAACCCTCATTCGTCCCAAATTCAATACACGAAAGTGTCCCTACTGTGTCAATAAAAATTAATTTCTTTTGAAGAACAACAGTGACAATTTCTGAAAAACTTTAAACTTTTACGAAATAATGTTTTACAAATCAAGAATACAATAGTTAGAAACATGTAGATATGTTAGGGAAAGTTTTGTTCACATTATACACACAATATGAATCGATGACTTGGGCAGACATTTTTCACTCATTTGTCCCATCGAACGGAATGAACCTTGCTTTAGAAATATTTGGGCCTAAATGGCATCTGGCTCGCTTTCCTGATGATTCAGCATGTTTAAGACGACTTCGCGATGTGCAAGACTTATTTATAGGTGGATTTTGTAGAAGACCCTGGAAGATAGATATTGATGAGAGAAGACAAACGCTGATGGTTTTAAACGAATGTTTGTACAGTAGGCTAGGCGAAACAAAATAGGAACCAAAAGTTGCGTATTTTTACGTAGTTTCAAAATAAGCTAACCATATTTTAATTCCATATAGCTTTTGGCCCGCTACCAGACCTTTGTTTGTTTTTTTTAGCTGTCTTTTCACAGAATAATAGAGGTATACTTGTGTTATACACAGAATAACAGAGGTATCTGTAGGCTTGAGAACTTTTTTCTTAATACTCTTTCTTAATTATCTTATCTTAATTTGTTAATTATCTTTGCTTAAAATTAAACACAATAAACAAAATAAACCACGATATGAAAAAAAATCACTCACACGCCACGAAAATAAAACATATCGAATTCTGCAAAAACTGTGCTTATCAAATTGAGTTTAGTGACTCAAATTAGTTAGTTGGCTGCAAATATGTGCGAAATTTTGCTATAATACAGGGTGTACCGCAATTGAGTGCAACTATTTACGGAGCTGTTTTTGGTGACATTGAAAAGAAAATTGAATAAATTACAAAATTGATCCTAAAAAAAAATCATTTATTACGCAAAATTCTGAGAAATTTGCACTCATAGTTGAAATTTGGTAGTTTCAACCGATTGATTTCATCTTCACGCGATTACAGGTCAGTAACGGTTAAGTTGGTGGGGTTTGTTGATATACCGTTGGAAAAGTGATTTTATTGCCTTTAAAACCAAAATCAGTTTTTTATAAGTAAGTTTTTCTGCTAGAAACAATAACGTGAATCAAAGTCGTGAAATATTAATTAACCCTGTAGCTCCTAAGAATCTGAAAATAGACCCCCTCCCCCTCCCATACGATTTTTTGCTCAGCTCGACATAACCTTTCAGCTCCCTAAATAGTTGCACTCAATTGCGTGTCACCCTGTGTATACATTTTGTGTGGTAGAAAAATTTTAGTGAGAAAAACTCTGGTAGAGGGCCAAAAGGTATATTAATTTTAAAAGTGGTAGGCGTATTTTAAATCAGCGCAAAAATACGAAACTTTTGATGCTTATTGCGTATTAATATTTAAAAAAAAATAAAGATCGGCCCAGCCTATTGTACAGGCGTAGTTACAGGGCAACGGCAAACTGGCATGCGTCAGTTTGACGGCTAATTTGAGCGGCGGGTCACTCCATAGACCTTAAACATGGAATGTGCGCAGGGTTTGGGTCCCGCCACATTACTACTGCCCAATGAAAACTAAACCAGCCTCGGATAAGAACCCCAATTACGTTGACGACCACCGCAAACGAAAAACGGACAATGATTTACGGATATGCACCTGGAATGTCCGAACCCTTTATAGGGACGGTGCCATTATCCAACTGGCGGAAGCCCTCAAAACAATAAAGGCTGACATCACCGCCATCCAGGAAATGCGATGGAAAGGGCAAGGCTGCTCTAAACAAGCACACTGTGATATCTACTACAGCTGCCATGCGGAGAGGCGCGAATTTGGATGTGGATTCGTTATTAGCCGGAAACTACGCCACCTTGTTTCCCGGTTCATAACTGTGAACGAAAGTTTGGCCACGATCCGCATCATAAAAAAGGCGCGTGCATTTGTAGCATTGAAGCAAATTTTTGTGATTTAAATGTTTCGGCAAAAAATCGCAACAATTCATACAAAAATCTCGATCTTCTTCGGATGACGATGAAGAGCGCCGGTTTTGCGGCCGAGCGCATGTAGCTTTCTTTGTTGTTTATTTGGTTTTCTCTTCTATATATTTTTTTTTTTTTTTTTTGTTACCTCCTGCAACTGTAAACGTTTCTTTGGCATTGTTACAACAAAGCTTTTCATTGACTTCCTACCACGATTGGATTTTGGTCTGGGCTGAATAGTATGAACTGGGCTGATCTCTTTTAATGTCGTTGTTGTGGATGGCATTTCAGAGTTTGGCGTTGTTGCCTCTTTAATGGTATTTATAATGTATAAAATGTGTTACACATCACCCCATCGTGAGTGTCACACATCACCCTATTATAAGCCACTTTCTTCTCATTGATGGTATTTTACCACAATGTGTAAAAATGCAAAGCCCTTTGTTATATTTAAAGACATTTAACAGTACCACATATTACACCTACTCACTTTTAAGATCTGAAGAAAATTTTATGCGAAACATTATTTTTGTAAATTTAAAAGAAAACTTTGTAACAAAAATTGCTCACGCTTTTTAAAAACTCTAATGAAATGTATGTCTGCCTACTGATGAAAAACTAGATGCTGTCAAGAGAAACATATCACAGTTGTTCATTCACTTATATGTCAATATTTTGTACGAAAAATCGCCAACGCATTTTGAGCAGATATGTCGATTATATTGCAAAAAAAATGCAACAGTCCTTACAGACATGTAAGGTCTCAATCTTGCTTACGTTTCGTTTTTTTTTTTTGCGTTTTCGTATATTTTCGTAGCTTTTTGTAGACTATGATGGATTGGATTAGGGTGCTCACATGCAGAAGAAATTTATTTTCATATCATATCAAATTTGCATATCTACACTTTGATACTGATTTCATAAAATAAATGAAAACTCAGAGAATTTTAAGATTATGCTGTGCTTAATCATGCAATTGTCAATAGATATATCAAATATTTATTTTCAGTGATATCGCTGAACTTAACTTTTTACTCGTAACTCAAACTTAATTTACTGTGTTAATATGGCAAGTATCTGTGTAATGATCGTAAGAGTACAAAATTTATTTAAAGTTAAGCAAACAGATAAAAAACTTCTCAATCTTTTTTTATTAACACGTATTTCTGTCCGTCTGTTTCTTGTCTGTTTGTTTCTTCTTAATTCAAATTTCTTGTCTGTCTGTTTGTACAGTAGAAATTTTGCAATCGATCTTCAACTGACTTCCTGATGAGCTAGTATCTTAAAACTTTCAACGTAGCTCAGAGTTAGATGACAACGCAATAATAAAGGGAGAAATTATAAGGGAGAAATAGAGGTTTAAAACTTTAAACGTAGCTCAAAGTTGGATGGCAATGCAACATTAAGGGGAGAAGCCCTTACAAATTAAAAAAAAAAATATATTTTCTCTAACTTTCTTTTTAAGCTGAATTCACAATAAGCTAGAGACTTGAAACTTTGAAAGTAGCTCAAAACTAGAGGGCAATGCAACATTAAGATGAGAAAATTTAAAAAATTTTTAAAAATTCTATTTTTTCTCTCACCCAAAAAAAAAAATAGCTAAATAGCCCTAAATTTTTGAAGCATTGAATTTTGGAAAAACGCCCGAATTTGAAATGGCAATTGAGCCCGAAAGAAGGAAACTACGCCAGAATGGTTTGAAAAAAAATAAATATCGTTTGAAAATTTCCAGATTTTTCGGGCATAATTTTCATGATCCAGATTCAATGTAACAATATCAAAAATACAGGTGCGTCGTTGGACACACGAGAGAAGCGAAGTCTTTATGCAGTTTCATAGATTTGCTAATTTAATGGTTTTTTTAATAAAATAGCTTTTTAATTAAAAAAAAAAAATACATTGAATACAATGAATACATGCTACATTCATTTTTATTTCAACGCACTTGTGGGCAATTCTTAATTTTTGCCGATATTTGAATAGCTGCGAAATATTTTGGATACGTAGCCTTTAAAGGATATAATAGCCTTTTAATATACAGGGTGTCCCGCAATTGAGTGCAACTATTTACGGAGCTGAAAATTTATGTCTAGCTGAGCAAAAAATCGTATGGGAGGGGGGTCTATTTTTACACTCTTAGGAGCTACACAGCTAATAAATATTTCACTACTTTGCTTCACGTTATTGTTTCCACCAGAAAAACTAACTTACATAAAACTTATTCTGATAGCTCATTTTAAAGGCAATGAAATCACCTTTCTAACGGTATATCAACAAACCCCACCAACTTATCCGTTACCGGCTGTGATTGTGTGAAGATGAAATCAATCGGTTGAAACTACCAAATTTCAACTTTGTGTGCAAATCTCTCAGAATATATATAAATGTGAGTTAAAAACTACATTTGAATTATATGAAAGATACGATATTTATATGGAAATTCACAGATCTAAGTATAAAACAAAGCTTAGATTCAAAGCTGCATTCGTTAATATTGCAGCAGGTGCTGTTTCCAAATCAATCAATGCAATCAATCTGAATTTTTTAAAAACTTAATTTGAGAAATGCCTAAAAGTATGCTAATGTTCTGAAAAAAAGCTACGATCAGTTCAGATATTTTAAAACCGTACTGTACGTTCAGAGTACTGAACGAAAGACTCAATTCACTCATAAAAGAAATAGAGAAGTACTGATTGTGGACTTAACATAAGTATGAGCTACTCTACTAAATATGTCTACGTGGCTGAGCGGTTAGAACAGCCGATTATGGATCACGTCGTACTGTGTTCAATTCTCATGGGAAGCAAAAATATAAAAAAAAAAATTTAATAGAAATTTAAAAAGTAATGTTTTAGTTTTTATACAACTGTGTGGTGAATTGCTGAGTTGTTGTTTTCATAAGAACTATTTCGTTACATTAGTTTTACCCCCCCATCTAGCTCGGTTAGCTACACGCGGTTATAAAAGTTGCACTTCAAAAAAATTGTTGTTTTTAAGATTTCACTCAAGCAATTCACAGAACGAAGCGTAAAAAGATTCGCTTCAATATAAAAGAATGGATTTATCTGCAAAGATTTCCCTCATTCTATTTGTTTTGATGTTATTCCATGAATAAGGCGTCAATAATGGCCATTATGTCCGGATAAGGTACAAATGTGTTTTTTTTTTATGATAAAATGATTTGCCCTTATATGGAATGTTGTTTATTTGTTTATTTACCTTCCGTTCAAGGGCAAATCACATTTTATCATAGCGAGTTTGAAATTTCTGAACTTTTCGGTAACAAAATTCTGGCCATATTTTTATTTGGCAAAAATGCCCGATTTTTTTGAGCCTGAATTCGAAGCTTATTTTTCGGGCCTCTCTGCCTTTTCAAATATTTGGAAAAAAGACCTGAAATTTATTGGCATAAACATTAAAAAAAGGCATAATTGCCAGAAATTTCTGGCATTTTTCCCTAGGAATTAATATCCAACTTTTTATGGAAAATTTCGAACAATTTTGGCAATTTTTTTTTATTATTTGGCGTCAGTTTTTTGGGCATAAGATCTGGAAACAATGTTAGCGGTATGTAAATATAAAATAATTTTAAAATAAAAGCCTTGGTGCAGTCATCAGGACTGCCATTAGAAGCATTAGCTTTTCAGCACTAATATTAACAGCAAAAATAAGCGAGCTTACAATTTTTAGCTTTTCATTTTTGTTTTTGAAGTTTATGAATTAAATTATTATTAAAAATCGCTTCAACAGCAACAGGTGCGTATTTTTTTTTTTTTTTTTTTGTATTCTCACGTTTTATATACTTTTTGAATCTTTTGCTCTTAATCAGGCACTTGGTTTGTGAATTCACTAAAAAAAAAACGATTATTGAGAATAGAGCCATCTAAGCGGCAAAGTTAATTGATGGATGTGGATGGAAGTGGATTTTATCTGACGCTTGTTAACTTGTTATTGTGCATTACTTTCGTTCAAGAAAAGTTATGTTATAAGACTTGTTAATGACTTTTTTGAAGTATTTACTCATTAAACATCCAAAAATTCCTTCTCAAAACACCGAAATCGAAAAACGCCGCACGTTTTTTGTTGTATATCTGTGGTTAAAAATATTTGTGGTTATAAATTTGTATAAGGCTAGAAAAAATTATTTTATGCTTTTTACTAAGTTCAAAAAAACGTATTAATTTCAAAATGTTTGTTTTACATAAATTGGTAGTAAATTTCTTATGAATTTTACTAAGAACTTCCTATATGTATTAAAATAAAGGGTCCGCCAAATAAGTTTTTTTTTTTTTGAAAATGCAAAAAAAAAAACTACTGAATATTTTCTCAAATTTCTTTTTTTATTTGAATGTACAATCCTTCCGCTTAATAATGAAAAATAATTTCATTAAAATGGCTGCCTCGGCTGGCCATGCAGTAGCCTACGATTGTGTGCAGCTGTATTTCACCAATGGCTTCGCGAATATTGTCCTTTAAAGCGTCAATTGTCTCTGGCTTGTCGGCGTAACACTTATCTTTGAGGGCACCCCACAAATAATAGTCCAACGGTGTCAAATCGCAGCTCCGAGTTGGCCAAACGACATCAGCTCTGCGGCTGATAATGCGATCTTCAAAAACAGGGCGCAAAACATCGAAACTCGATGTCGAAACTAAATGTTGCCAATATCCTACTCTTCAATTTTTGTGAACAAAAATTCGTTCAACATGGCCCGATAACGATGGCCATTGACTGTAACGGCCACTCCTTGCTCATTGTCCAATTATGCCTCTGGACCAAAATCTGCACCAAACAGTGACTCGTTTTGGGTGCATCGGCTTTTCAATGTATGCGTGCGGGTTTTCTGTGCCCCAAATGCGACAATTTTGCTTGTTAACATACCCGCCAAGATCAAAATGAGCTTCATCTGAGAAGATGATTTTTTTTGTCAAAATCGGCATCTTCTGTAAGTCTGTAATGTCGCAATATTTCCCAGCGTTGTTCAAGCGTATACACAACCATATTCGTTCATCGGAAGGATAAAACTAATTATTTGTCAAATCAAACATGTGCTAAGTGTTACCATTCACGAAATAAGCACTAGTGGAATAAAAAAACGTTAGATGGCGGACACTTTATAAATTTTAAATAAATTTTGCATGGCGTATGAGTAATTTTAATTAAATATTTAGGTACTTTTATTTATTTATTTGATTGATGTGAATAAATATTAACGAGATAAAAAAAATGCATAAAATTTTGCATAAAAAAAAAAATGTAAACATGTAAGTATTCAAAGCTCATAATAATTAATTTAATATTATTTATAGGGGAAAAAATCAATTTGTACGTTCATTAAACTTTACTCATTTCAATAATCTTGCAAAAACACACAACGATTGGTCGCTTAATTCTGCTTATATGGGCTGGCAAATAATACAAAATAAGCCAAGCATAGTCTACAGAACTCTACACACATACATACATACATACATACATATAAATATATATATAAACTCACTTACTCCCACACACAGTGACAAGAAAAATTCTTTATTCTAAAATATTTTGCCAATTTTAAACTGAATACATGATGAAAAACTTTCTAGAAATATTTTATACCAAATACCATACACAGATGCAAGCCACAAAAAAGAAATAGTGTGGCAACGCTGTGCTGAAGCTTACTTAATAGGCATGTAAGGTATGCGTAGTGCACAAAATTTAATGCAAATATAGTGGCAACATTCTATGTGCATAACCCACACTATTTGCATTTGTTCCTTTGTGTGTGGTTTTTTTACATTTCATTACATTTCCAGTTGCATACTTTTTGAATGCTTGCAGTGGGTGTCGATTTTTTATTTATTTTATTTTTTTTTTTAATTTTTCTGTAAAAAAACATTGTAGCACAAGTTTGCTGCAAAACTTGAAATGAGGCATGAAAAAGCTTTTTAATTTAGCAAAGCAACTTTTCATTGCATATACGTGGGCGCAAACATTTTCGGCACTCCTTTTAATGCTGTAAGATGCAACATTGCATTTTAAAAACAAATTTTTACTTGCAGTTTATGCAGGCAAAAAAAAAAGCATTAAAGAAAATCTTTTGAAACGTGCAACACATAAAAATTCTTCAGAAAATGGTAGAGCAACAGTAGCAGCAGCTGTGTGTGCCACGCCTCTTATACACCAAAGTTCTACCATGCACAGTAAGCAAAGTAGTTGGGGGAAAAAACGTTTGTTCAGATGTTGTGGCGGGGGCTAAACTTTTATTTCAAGTCGCCGGAAATTATGTCAACGGATGTCGTTAGTCACTCGTCTCAATTCAAACTCGACTCAACTTTCGAGTGGCACACGAATGAAGTCAAGAGTGTAGAAGAAAAACTTTTTCTTTGCTACCGTTGGGTAACATTTTTTTTTTTTTTTTTTCTATTAACTTTGCTTCAGAAGCACTGCATCTATTACAATTACTCTGCTGCTGAAGTTGTGTGTCTTGCATTTTCTTGTGTGCTTCCGCACTATATTAGAAACAATAAAAAAACAAAAAAAACGAAGTGGAAGACGATGAAGTTTAGCAATAAGAATTTCTTTAATGTTCCTAAATGTAGTTTATTTCCTTTACCTGTCCTCTGCTGCTCGCACTATTATTGTTCGCACGCGTATTTTTAATATTGTTTGAGTGTTTTTTTTTTTTTTTTTTTTTTTCAAAATATTGCTGCTCGTTTGCATGTTACTTGATTCCTCTTAAGCATTTGTTACGCTTCATCTTGTTTACTTGGTAGTTCTTAGTGCACCTTTTTATGAATTGCTACTTTTTTCTTCACGAAGAATTTTCTTTTAACATGCCAAGTTTTAGCATTCGAATGCTTAACATTGCTATTCGAAAACAACTAACCAGCTTTACTCTCTCTGCCACTTTTTATTGCTGCAACCCTCTTTGGTATATTTTTTTATGTTTTTTGTTGTCATTCTTTGTCTTTGGCTTTGTTATTGCTGCAGTTCATCAGTGTCTTTTTTTTTTGTTTTTTTTTTTTTTGTTTGTTGTGCTTTTTTTCTTTCTGTGTTTTGTTTCAAGTATTCCGGCAAAGTTTTACTTGGTTCATGCTTCCGTTTTTCGTGCACGTTGCTACTACTACTATTTTTTTGTGTAAGTACGTAATTAGCTACTCTTTTTAGGTTAATTTGCGACGCTTTTAATTATATAACATAATAAAATGTGTGCGTTTCAACTTTGTTTTTTTTTTGTTATTTTTTTTTGTTTTTTATTTGTGCGAAATGTACGAGCACAATAAAAGTTGGCATTTTGCGCATAAATTTCTCTTTATTGCTCGTTTTGCTTTCGTTACATTTTTCACTTTTAATTAAGTTGAACTTTAAAGGCATTTTTGTGTATTTTCATTTACTACACGGCAACACTTTTGTAGTATATATACACTTTGTAGAAGTGGAGAATTTTAAGTATGTTTGCCTTTAGTTTTACCTTTTCAATGCATAGCATCAAAAATATTGTATCTTTTCGTTTTGAAATTTTATTTTTTTTTCGTCGTCATTAAAAATACTAAATGTTGCTTTCTTTTGTACATTCCGTGAGGAAGAATTTTCTTTGAATTTCTGTTGTTTATTCATGCTAGCCTTTGTTTATGCATTTAAACTGTTCGTAGGTAAGAACATAAAAATATATAAAAAGACATTAGACAATGTTTAGCCTTTCTTTAAAACCCATTTCTTTATATACAACACTGTTCAATGCAATAGATGCAATAGTGTTTGCACTTTATTTTTCATATAAGAAGAAAATGTATTTTTAAATATATGAGTATTTTTATAATTTTTTTTTTTTTAACATGTTTTTGTCATTCACTGATGTTTCAAGAACATTCATCATTTTTATTCAAAATTTTCAAAAACTCCAACTAAAACACTTAAATAAAAGATGGTCATTCTTTCTTAAATTTGCTGAACTTAGAAATAACAATGTCCTTTGTATTATCCATTAAATGAAAACTTGTGTTGACTAAAACCAAACAATAATTTTAATACTAGAATTGATATTCTTCACCCACATCTTACGACTTAATTTCTCGCAATATTTTTAAAATTTTTCAGCTTATGTTTGCATCACATGCAAAATTTTTTTTAGGCATGAATAAAATAGGTATTTTAGCAAAATTTTATTGATTTGAAAAGTGTATTTTTCTTTTTTTTTCATATCATATAAAAAACAGGACATTTTTTATGTTCAAATATATATATTGGTTTTTAATTTATTTTAAATGGGTGTCATACGATATGTTCAAAACAAAAAATGTCGAAATATTAAAAGAATATCAAAAATGGCACATTTCAAGTAAAGCAATGAAACTTGTAGTTAAGCGATGTGTTTTATTAGTTTCGTTGCTGGTTATATAAAATAAAGATCGTATTCAATTTAAGTTACAGCAGATATTAATAAATAGGGCCATAAAGGATCAACCAACTTTTTAGTTTATTAAGTAATGTAAATACTGCCATGGCAAAACTTCATTAGTTTTTTTTTAATGACTTTATTTAAAATAAAAAAATTCCATTAAGGGGGGGTAGAAATTTGGGTAACTGAAATCACTTAAGGGGTGAGGGATAGTCAGATACATAAGCTAATGAGAATTTTCAATAACACGGTGCTACAAAAAAAAAAAACTCATGTACTTCTAAAGTGACATAGCTCAGGTTGTAGATCTGGTCGAGGACAACACGACCTCATATTTAGAATTGTCAATACACCCCCAAAATTTCATTTTACCGTTAAAAACCCGATTTTTGGGTACTTGACGCACTTAACAGTCAACTACTCAGCCATTTTTTAACCGATTTTTTAATTATAAATGGTTTTGAAAAGTCTAAAGATGAGGCTTTCCAAATATATATATATCTTTAATACTTGGATAAAAAGTTTTTAAGTTATAATCGACCAAACTTTGTATTTTTACCTTTTTTTCAAAGTTTTTCAACTTTGACGATTATTTACTGCCAAATTTTTCATAAAGACTACTATAAAGATAATAATTTTCTAAAAGAACAAATAATTACAAATAAAATAAATGTTTATTTATAAACATCGTATAAAAATTGCCGAAGTAATTGAATTTTTTCATAAATAAGAAGAATAAGAAGAAAAATAAGAATCAATTGACCAAGATTCTTAGGAAAAAAGTTCAAATGAGAATGCAGAAAATGAATTTTAATGGACATTCTGCATCCCATTTCTCCGTACGCATTTAAGAATTCGTTGACAACGTCAACGTAATCGGCACTTTTGTTGTTACCCAAAAAATTTTCACATAAAGAAATAAAACTTCTCCATGCTCTCCTTTCAAGTTCATTCAATTTTCCTGGAAAATTTGCATCTTGCATAATTTTCCGAATTTGCGGTCCTACGAATATACCTGTAAATTAACAAAGTATATAATTGAGTGAAAATATTCATTTCCGAGTAGAAAAAGCAAGTACCTTCTTTGATTTTGGCGTCACTTAGCCTAGGAAACACCGTTTTCAAGTATAAAAAAGCATCACATTCTGTGTTGAGTCGTTTTACAAACTGCTTCATGTAACCCAATTTTAGATGCAAGGGCGGCAAAATGATTTTTTCAGCTTGCACGAGTGGAATGTTGATAACATTATTTTCCCCAATCATGTACGATTTTCGCGGTGGCCACTCACTGCGTTTGTAGTGATCCTTCGCACGACTGTCCCACTCACAGAGGTAGCAGGGATTCTTCATATAACCTCCTTGCAGTCCAAGTAGTATGGTGAGAACTTTCAAATCAGAGACAATAAGCCATTGATGTTTTGTGTAATCAATTACTCTCAGAATCGTTGACATAGTTGCGTACGTTTCTTTCATTTGAGTAACATATGCTATGGGAACGGATGGCAATTGATTCTCGTTGTGTAACAGTACCGCTTTTAAACCTACAAAATTTATAAATCAAAATTATATTATACCATCATGAATGAGTCTATACTTACTTTTAGAAGATCCATCAATAAATAACCGCCAATCTTTTGGTTGGTGCTCGCAATCCAGGCAAGAGAAAAGCTCATTTATATCGGTGCAATATCCGAGATGTTTGTCTACATCGTCCAGTCTAAAAAGTTGTTCGAAACCAGTTCGGTCCTTAACCCTTCCTAAAGTTACTTTGAAGTCCTTTTCAACAATATTCCACTGATTCAGTCGAGATGCCAATATCTCCGCTTGCCTCCATGATAGTCCTAAATCACGTATGAGATCCTTATAATCTTCATTCGACACTAAATGCCGTTGATCCAGACGATGTAGATCCAGATGGCAGAAATAGTTCATCGTTTGCTATTCCATCTGAACTTCACAATTAGAAATTTTTTTTTTATTTTCTGTTACAACTTACCTGAACATTCACTATTAGGTGCAGAACAGTATTTTGGGTTTTCTGTTTCAGCTTGCTCATCTTCTTCTCTTGAGACGGGCTTAGAAACTGTGGAGACATTAGCATATTGTATGCGGTCGCGCGTTTTATAATGATGACCTACGATGTTCGTTTGGCAGAAGTAGCTATCCTCCGGCTTGTGAATGATTTGTGAGAGTAACGAAATAAGTCTTTAAGAACTGTTGTTAAAATAAAAACGTATTTAGATAACTAAAAGTGTTGTACTGCATCATTTCAAATTAAAATAAATTTTTTGCCTTTTACTTCATTTTTTCGTAATTTCTTATTTATGAAAAAATTCAATTACTTCGTCAATTTTTATACGATTTTTATAAATAAACATTTATTTTATTTGTAATTATTTGTTCTTTTAGAAAATTATTATCTTTATAGTAGTCTTTATGAAAAATTTGGCAGTAAATAATCGTCAAAGTTGAAAAACTTTGAAAAAAAGGTAAAAATACAAAGTTTGGTCGATTATAACTTAAAAACTTTTTATCCAAGTACTAAAGATATATATATATTTGGAAAGCCTCATCTTTAGTCTTTTCAAAACCATTTATAATTCAAAAATCGGTTAAAAAATGGCTGAGTAGTTGACTGTTAAGTGCGTCAAGTACATAAAAATAGGTTTTTTAACGGTAAAATGACATTTTGGAGGTGTATTGACAATTCTAAATATGAGGTCGTGTTGTCCTCGACCAGATCTACAACCTGGGTTATGTCACTTTAGAAGTACATTTTTTGTGTAGCACCGTGTAATTTGTTTTTGCCAGTTAATCATTTTATTTTATAAAAGTAATAATATGACGTCATTGCATAATGTTTCGACTTGACTTCACGAAATTTAAAAAAACAAAATTAATACTTTTTAAAGTTATGGCTGCTTGCGTTAATCCAGTTCCAACAGAAGTTCTTTGCGGTGACCATCACAAATCCTTGGAGATTCATCTAAAATCAATCGGACAAAAAAAAATAAGTTTTATTAATACATAATCTCGTGCCTGATCGAAGCTTTTAAAAAAAAAAAAAAATAACGAAATGGCAGCCTAAGGAAAATTTTCTCCAGATTTTCGGGAAAAAAACCAACAGTCAATTGCTTTTAAAAAATCGAAATTTTAACCTAAAAAATTCCAAAAGCTGTATAAATTTCATTGAAATCTACTGAGCGGTTTTCGAGTTACAGTGGTCACCAGTTCAAAAAACATACTTTTGAGAAAAACGCATTTAAAGTTTTACACTCGATTTATGTAAAGTAATACGAATTATTAAATTACTTACATCAAGCCATCTTTTGCTGGGCCATATAATAGTTCTTCAGCCGTGGTAAAAGCTTCCAAAATATTGATTTGCTGTTGTCTACGTAGCATTCTAGCTTCTCGAGTGTTATCGTTAGCACGCTTATCTGCCACTTTCACACGTGCAGCATCGGTTTTTTTGGCACACCGATGAGAATTAGCCCACAATTGAGTCCCAGTGTATTCATTATGATCAATAATGAATTTATACCTTCATTGAATACGCAAGTAGCTATGTGGGCAGCAATTTGTACAATAGTAAAACTAGTATTTATGGTTTTTGGGCATATTTTCCACACTAGTTGCTTATATCTCTCTTTATTATTCTGATTGAATCCACCTGTACATCTTGAAAGTAAATTGTCATTACTGAGATCTTCGTAAATTGGCTTGATAGCTTCTAAAACATCAAGAGTTAAGGGAAAATAATCTTGAATATAAGTAGCAAGCTCTTCACTTGCTTCAGCGCGCTGATAAGAGCACCAAGAATCTTTGCCTTTTGAACACAAACTATGATTCGGATTTTTATCACTGGAGCCGTAGTGATAAAAAGTTGCTATTATAGCAGATTTCATATTTCCAATGGAATCACAATGTCGACGTATTGATAAGCCATTGTACACAGTTAATTTGTCTATTACTTTTACTGTAAGTTTACCTCTACCACCAAGATTTTTTTGCTTATTTTTCAATGTACGTAATCGAGTTCCCATCCGCTTCTGGACATGTCCTATACATTCCTTCTTGTTTAAGTTTGTATTTTTGTAGGGGTCTACTTTTATAATTCCTGAATAGATCTTCGAATCACCGTCGCCAATATAGTGTGCGTATTTTACTCCATATTTTGTTTCAGACTGTTGAAATATTTCAACCCTCGCATCCACCTCCATTTTCCCAGAAGACCCTTTGTGATTAGCAACACACTCATTTCCATGCGATACATGCCATTCCGCGAACTCAACCGCATTTGTTTTATTTTGCCAATACTCACATTGCTTACAATATGCACTTTTAATGTTTATATCAAGAATCTTACCAGTAAAATAGCCAATTATAGAAGAAATTCCAAATGATGATGTATATCCCCGTTTTTGCCAGGTTCCATCTCCCCATACAGTTAAATTATTCCTATCTTCATTTTCAGTTGCTGGCATTGCCTGCTTTTCTTTATTCACAGCTTTTTTCATGAATGCTTCGCGACGGTTTTACTACAATGTAAAATGTGCTTCAATACTAGTGTATGCGTAGCTTTATCTAAAAGAGGCGGTATATACATCAAAACTTGCACAATCCTTCGTATCCTATTCCTAGTATTTTCATCACAAAAATGAAGCGTCTATTTATTTCATAAGAATGTTCAACGAAAGAACAGGAAGGCATATATTCATTTTCACAATTATCACATGAAATAACAATTTTAAATCCCAGCCCCCACGTGTACTTGCAGTTTGAAACTGAACATTTCCATCACATTTTTTACACTTAACAAGAGTAGAAATTGCAGTGAATACCGTAATGAAGTTTATTATTCGAAATTGAGTACTGTTATTTTCAAGTACATCTTCTTTAGTGTTTTGTTTCAGTTTTTTAGCAGATGTACTCTGAACACTTTCATCATGTTCCACTGTTTTCAGGTTTGAATACATTTTTTCTTTATACTCAACGCGTCTTACGAATATTTTGAGAACTTCGAAGTTCTCTTGAAACTTTTCTGGAATCACGTCCCATGGAAAATTACTTGAAAAATAATTTGTTTTTTTTTTTTTTTTTAATAATACACACAACTACCGACTGCTCAGTGTAAATACCACAGTCATAGTGGCGACAAACAAATAATAAACCGGTTGCTTGCAGCTAGCAGCAGCTGCTCTCAAGCGTTCTGAAGCGCCCGAGGGCCCTTTGTTAATTGTCGAATAACTCCAAAAGTATTTGTCAGATTCACTTCAAATTTTCAGGAAATATTTTAAAAATATTATACGAGTACTTTAAGAAAATGTAAAAAAAGAAAATTTGATGTGTGAAAAATTCTGACTACCCCTAACCCCTTAAGGAAGTTGATGTTGTAGGTCAATGACACTTATAGTAGTAATTGTAGTGCTCATCCATTCCTATTCAAATTCAGACAAAAGATTCAGACAGATCAGACAAAAACAACTAAAGTTATGATGAAAAAACGATTTTGGCAGTTCACATAGGGTATATTTTATGGCGATGAAAATCTTTTGAGATAAGCTTTCAAATAAGGAGCGGACTTTGCGAACTTTTTTTATCGACCCGGTCTAACAGACATCACACATGGTTGAGAATGTTCCAAATTTAATAAAGGACCTGTTGTTCTGTCTTATCCTTAACTCTTACAGATTTATATGTATCGGATAATATTCACTGCTCCTAGTTATAATAAAGTTTTAACTGCTTAAAGTCAAAATTTATTTAAGACTTTAAAATTTCGGTTTTGTATGGGAGGTGTCACGCCCCGTAAGTCAATCTCATCTAATTTTTTTTCAGTGATTACTTACTTTTTTACTTAGGTGGCGCTGCAACCGTGCGTCGATTTGTGCCTCGTTTAAGAATTTGCGCCAACCATTTCTGTTCTGCGCTTACTGGCGCCAGTTAGTTTCGTCAAGTTGCTTTTTACTTGGTCCTTCCAACGAAGATACGTTAGTCCTCTTCTGCGTTAACCGAAAAGAATATTTTTATCGCTTGAGCGTCGCATTCCATCCGATCAAGATGACATAGGCAGAGAAGCCCCTCTCTTTTTATGCGTTTGACTATATCAATAACGACGTAAAGCTCATCGTTCCATCGTATTCGATACACGCCATTAACGTATATCTTAAATAAAAATATACATATTATCTACATATTAGAGCCCTGCATAAATATATTCTCCAAGCAATTATACACTGCTGCTCTGGTGTAGACATATACTGCAAGCGAATAAATGTAAGCAACAGGTCGTGTAACGCTAAGTAAATCTGCGCAAGAGACTCTTGCACTGAGCTGAGCTTGCGAGCTTCGCTTTGTTTCGGTTTTTTCTCTGAGTATTTAATAAACTACACGAATATTCAGGAATGTGCTGCAATAAACTGAATAACTACGAGTATTAATTTTTTTGTTTTTAAGAGGCGATAAATATGCATTTATGTAAGCCTTTATGCAAAATTATTTTGATTATGGATAGGGACGCGATTAAACGCACTTGTTAAAAAAAACACATTATAGTCTCTTGCAGAACAATAGATGTTTGCGATAAATAATAAAAATATTGCGCAAAATATTCGGTGATGAATATTTCAATATTTCTGTTCTTTCCTATTGTTTTATTCACTACCTGCTGGTACAAGTAAAACGACGTGTTGTTACTCTCGTCGTTTCTTATTTGCGCATAAAACAAAGAAAGTGTAAGGGCAGGTATGACCACAGGCTAAAAAGTATACCCATGCAGTACTCTATTGCATATATATATATACTGAATATTGAGCCCAAACTAAAATAGTGATAGAAAAAGATGTGCTTTAAAAAAAAATAACTTCAGATTCGGGATAAGCACCCCAAAATTATGCAAAAATCACTAAAATTTTTAAATACTAAGCATAAATTTTGCACATATAAGCAAAAATAAATTTATTTTTAAAAATGTTTTATATATTAAATTATATTTACTATAGATTGTGTTCTATGTGGTTAAAAATTTAAGTTTGTTTATCATTGAATTCATTTTTAAATACTTTAAGGAATGCATCACATTATATTAGCAATTCTCTAACAAGTAAATTAATTTTTGTTAACTCCCATACTAAAACCTAGTTTATCTTTGATTAAATATTACACCAAAAAAATAGTGATGTGTCTCGCATATTTCAAGTGCTTGAATTTGATGTCCTTTTCCTTTTTTAGATCTTATGTTGTAAGTAACAAATTCCTGGCTTATTTTTAATTCTTCCATTTTTTATACGCTACATATATGATGTGCACAACTAGCTATTTCACTGGAGTATTTTATAAATGTTTGACCTTTAGTTGTTATCATTAGTGTTGATTTTTTCAAAGTGCTTTTAAGTTATTTGTCCTTTAAGTTTATGATTTTTTTATTTTTTAAGAAATTTATTTTATTTTAAAAAGTAGGCTATTTTTTCATATAAAAAACTCATATATGCCAGCACCAATTTTGACTTTTATAACAATAACAACATAACTATACTTATTATATGTCGTCACTTTTAATACAACTCTCACATAAACACACGCACATTCACACCCATACTCACATGCCAATTTTTAAAGCTCTATAACAAAACTGTTTTCACACACATTGATGATGAGTGTTTTTCTTGTTTTTCCTTTTCTCTCTTTTCCATTGAAATATATGTAAAAAACAAAAAAAAAAAAAAAATATGAAAAAAAAAAACCAAAACCAATATGAAAAACTCTGACCAAGCAGACCGTCCCAGTGCTCCGTACGTTTGGCAATCACCATGTAGCGTAGCGGGAGCTTCTTCCTCCACCGATCATCACTGGCACAACAACAACCACAGCAACTCCTACAGCTACAGATACAGCAAAAACAACAACTAGTACACCAACAACACCACCACTACCACCGCTACCGCACTGCTTCACTGCAACGAAACTAAGCAGCAGCAGCAGCAGCAGCAGTGGCACAAACACGCACGAACACTCTCACAAAAACAACAACAACAACCACAATCACAATCACACAAAAATAAAATCGCAACAACAACAACAACCATCCCCGCCACCATTACCGCAGAAAAATGGCCAGAACCCACCAAACAGCCAAATAGTCGCCACTCTCGGCGGTAGTCTTAAGTCCGATACACACACACAAGCCTACCAACACATGCAATATCATCTCAATAATCCCAGCAACAGCGGCACCAACATCACCAACAACACTCTCCACAATCACAATCCACATCATTTCAATTCGCTAGATCATCGCGATCCACACCATCAGCTACGCAGCGGCACGCTCGATCGCTGCATGGGCAATCCTGATTGTGAATATGCCGCTGCGCGTTATTTGCAGACACTCGACAGTTTTGATCATTACAGTGTTGCCAACCTACACTATCGCAGTCAATCAAAATCGCAAATATACAGTCAGGGTGCTACTGTTGAGAATATGGCCACCCTAGCGCTGACACATACACATTACCACAGCAACAGCACCCTAAATCATGGCAGCAATTGTCGGCAGCAGCCGCAGCAGCAAGCAACACAGTGTGAAAATCTCTATCAAACACACAATGGCAAAGCGACTGCAGCTCAGCAGCAAAACAGTAAACAGCAAATGCAACAACATCACAGTCTAAAACACAATCATAAAAATAAGTCGCACAAAACTAAGTCCAATGCGCATCCGCACCAGCAGCAACATCAAAACTTTAAAGCGACAAAAAGCAGTAAGCTGTCGGATGACAACAATGATCTGCTGCACTGCGGCAAAAGTAGCAGCGGCAGCAGCACTAAGAGCAGCAAAAATAGCAGTAACAAGAGTTCGGCGCAACAGCAACACTTAAATGCACACTCAAACCCACACGCCCATGCACATGCTTATACACTACAACAGCAACAACAACAACACCATCGCAAGCACAGCAACACCACCAACAATTCAGCAACCAGTCATTATTCGAGCTCCAGTGAAAGTGTGCAATTTGATAATAACTACTATTAGAGGCAACCCTAGAACTAAGTCATGCCCCAATTCCTGCTATCATACCAATACCTTCCTTCCTAATACCCCATATAACATTTACTAAAATCCATTGCCCTCTACCCCTCTACCCCTCTCTCTCTCTCACTCTCACTCTCACTCTCCTTAAGCTAATATGTCGTATTAATGTTTAACAAATAAATGTTGTCAAAAGTCAACTACTAACTTCTAACTAACTAACTAGTTTGTCATCGCATTGTTAAGTATGACAAAAAACTTGTAATAAGTATTAATAAATGTCTTTTGTGCAATACTCAATATTACATAAATCGCAATTGTTTCTTTTCTATTGGATTTTTTTTTTGCTTCTTTTTTTTATTGTTTTGATAGTGGTGATATTGTTATATTTATTATTATAATTTTTTTTACCACTTTATTTGTTCATCAATATTTTTCACATTTGATTTTTATTCACACTTTTTTCAGCTTTAAAACAGCACTTTAACCATCAATACACAAACCAACCAAATAATATTTTATTTTATTTTCACTTTTAACTAAATTAACTTTATGAGCAGGTTAAAAATATTTGAAACGGTAAGTGACAGTTTAGTATGTTGAAGCTGGAAACAAACTTTATTTAGTGGTTTTTAAGGTATTTACCGACATATTTATAATTCCTGTGCTGGTTTTTATTATTAGCTATCAGAGCTGTAAAAGAATGCAATCATTTGTGATTTGAAATCATGTGATTTATATTCAAAATGAATGCAATCATTTTTTAAATCATTGAATGTGATTTAAAAATTCAAGTTTCAATCGATAATTTGAAAAAAATTTTTGTATTAATTTTTTGAAATCATTGATTGGGACTCCATGAATGCAATAATTTTTTCAAATCATTGATTGTGATTTGAAATTTCAAGTTCCAATCAATGATTTGAAAAATGATTGCATTCATTGAAATATGATTGCATTCAGTTTTTCATTGCAAAATGATTGCATTAATTTTTTGAAATCACTGATTGGGTCTGAAAGTTTCAAATCACAATCAGTGATTTGAAAAAATTTTGGCAATAATTTTTTCAAATCAATGATTGTTATTTGAAATTTCAACTTCCAATCAATGATTTCAAAAAATGATTGCATTAAGTGTTTGAAATCACTGATTGGGACTTGAAATTTCAAATCACAATCAATGATTTGAAAAAATTATGGCAATCATTTTTTTAAATCATTGAATGAAAATAATTGACTGCATTCCCGTGATTTCATTCACTAAATCATTCAAATCATTGAAAAAATCATTTTAATCCCAAAAATATGATGTTCTAAAATATAAGAGTGAATTGAGTAAGATTTTGTTTTTATTTAACATTTTATTTAATTTATTTTTTTATTTATTTTTTTTTATATTTTATTTTTATTTAGTGTTTGTATCAGGTGCATAGATCGCGTTGTTGAGTCTTTAATGGACAATATTGGTTCATTTCGAATAAAAAAATTCTCTAGCAAATTCTATGGCTCCTTTACAACTCATCATACACAGATAACATATTTTAATTTGGATAATAAAATCGAATATTTCACTTTGGATTTTGCCATCTCTTTAATAAAGTCACAAAATAACAAAATCTAAGAAAAAATTTAAATTTCAAGTCCCAATCAGATTTTAAAAAAATGAATGAAGTCAATCATTTCCAATCAATGAATGCATTCATTTTTTTAAATTTTTTAAATGCATTCATTTTCTTAAATTATTGATTGGGACTTAAAATTTCAAATCACAATTATGATTTAAAAAAAATTATTGCATTCACATGATTGAACATTAGATTGCATTCATTTTTTCATTGCAAAATAATGGCATTGATTTTTTTAAATCACTGATTGGGTCTGGAAGTTGCAAATCACAATCAATGATTTGAAAAAATAATGGTAAGCGTTTTTTCAAATCAGTTATTGACTGAATGCAGTTTCAGTGATTTTATTCATTCATTCAACAATCATTTTAATCCCAAATATATGATGTTCTAAAATATCAGTGTGAATTGAGTAAGATTTTTTTAAGATCCTTTTGGAAAACAAAAATTCTGTTGCAAATCCTATGGCTCCTTTAAAATTCATCATACACAGATAAAATATTTTAATTTGGATAATAAAATCGAATATTTTAATTTGGACTTTGTCATTTCTTTAATAAAGTCACAAAATAACAAAATCTAAAAAAAAATTGCAATTTCAAGTCCCAGTCAATGATTTGAAAAAAATTAATGAAGTCAATCATTTCCAATCAATGAATGCATTCATTTTTTAAAATTTTTTTTTAATGCAATCATTTTTTAATTTTTTTTAAATTTTTTAAATACATTAATTTTTTTAAATCATTGATTGGGACTTAAAATTTCAAATCACAATCAATGATTTGAAAAAAATTATTGCATTCATTGATTGTGATTTCAAATTTCAAGTCCCAATCTTACTAACTTACTTAGATGACGCCTACAACCATAAGTCGGTTTCCGTGTGTCGTAAGAAATTGCGCCAGCCATTGCTGTCTTGCGCTTGCTGGCTCCAGTTGGAAGCTCCAAGTTTGGTCAGGTTGTCCTCTACTTGGTCCTTCCAACGGAGATGCGGTCGTTCTCTTCTGCGTTGACCGCCGCTGGGTACCGAATAGAGTATTTTCTTCGCTGGAGCGTCGTCTGTCATCCGCTCAACATGGCCTAGCCAGCGAAGCCGCTCGATTTTTATGCGATTTACTATGTCGATGTTGGCGTATAGCTCATACAGCTCATCGTTCCATCGTACTCTGTGCTCGCCATTGACGCAGATTGGTCTGTACATTTTACGAAGGATCTTTCTCGCGAACGCTCCCAAAGTCTTTTCATCAGAGCTGCTCAAAGTCCAGGTTTGTGCTGCATATAACAGGACGGGCATGATTAGTGACTTATAGAGCGTGACTTTTGTTCGTCGAGAGAGGGCTCTGCTTCTCAATTGCCTACTGAGCCCAAAGTAACACCTGTTGGCAAGCGTATTCCTTCGTTTTATCTCTCTACTGATATCGCTGGTGGAGTTAATGCTGGATCCGAGGTAGACGAAGTCCTTCACATCCTCGAACGAGGTGTTGTCAACAGTGACGTGATTTTTTTCATTCATTTTTTTCATGATTCATGTTTGCATTCATTTTTTTCAAATCATTGATTGGGAATTAAATGATTTTAAATCACAAATGAATGCATTCTCTTACAGCTCTGTTAGCTAAAAAACTTTTCTCTGAATTCAAAATTGGATTTGCGTTAAAATCTGATGTGAATTTCTAATTGTTTTTGAAGCGGTTTTCTGCATAACGGTTTTGTTGCAGAATTAATACAGTCTTAAGAAGAAAATGAAGTGAAGGGTTCGCCGGGAACACATTTTGTCAAAATCAAAATTTGGCCCTTTTTGTATTACTCACCCGAAACTGAAACCAAAACCTAAACTGAATATTTATTTCAGAACTCAAATTTCATTTTTAAATTCTTTTTTCTTTTTTAATAAGCTGCAGTTGGTAGCACATATTAGAGCTTTTAAAAATCCAATTGAATACAGATATTGTACCAAACTCTTTTAAAATGTACGTTATGCAAAAGAAAAATTTATTTGTTTTAATGAATTGGTCTCATGTACCATTTCATTGGTTCAATGAATCACTGTTCTTTAATCTTATGAACTTTTTTCTTACAGCCAAAGAATCGATTCTTTAAATCAAGAATATAGTTCTTACTCTCAAAGAACATATTCATTAAACTTATGTTAATACATTGAAATCAATGAACTCACACAGTCATTTAAAAAATGCGTTTTTCTTTGCACCGATGCACATAGATTCTATGAATCGTACATTGGACCAGTTATGTAGTATCAAATAATATTAAATAGAATTTGCAGAAATTCAATTGTTCATCAAAACTTTCGCTTTAGACTTCCAATATATGCTAACCAAAGCACCAAAGTAGGTTGAAGAAAATCTTAATATGCTTCTCCTTCCCTAGTTACACTTAATCGTCCGTTTTTAAATAAATAAAAGAGATGCAAAGGTTTTATTTCATCAAAGTGACTAAGAAAATTCGTCTTTAATATTTTTTTTTGTAGTTTTTTTTTTATCTATAAAAATAACTGCTAAAAAATTTAGTCACACACATAAGTGTGTACATCAACATCCTCTACCCGTTTGAATTCTCCATAGCTAGATTTGTTTAAACTATAAAAAAACGGCACTCTGTGCAACACTGTTAATGACAACCTTATTTTAACTATAATTAACATTTGGATAGTATTATTTTTGTTTTTTTTTTTTTTTGTGACCTTACAACAAAAAGAGTTCGGATTATAATAACACACACATAACTTGCTTAATTGAATTGGAAAGTGTTTAATACTATTTAAATAAAATGTTAAGCTCACGCAGCTAATTAGCAGTTATATACGAGTGTCGCTAAATTTTTTATGATGGCATTTAAAGCTTAGAAACTTTTATGTTGCAGGATGACTCAAAATAAACATTTTGCTTTGACTACCTTTTAGTTTTATTATTTAAATGATAATTATTACACAGAGTGACAAAATTAAACTTTTTTTTCTGCGGCGTGACTTTTTGGAGTCAATTTAGATACATCAAATTATGAAGTTCTAATCCTATAATTCACATTGTTTGAATTGACTCTGGGTCTCACAATAAACCGCTATTTTAAAAATGAGGGAGTTTTCACCACGTTTTTTAGCATAACTCAAGAACAATTTGTCTATTTTGGTTAAATAAAAAATTTGAAAATTCGCGGCTAAATAACCTCCAAGGTAAGTCTTCACTTTTTTTAATTAGCTCAATACTTTCGAAAATATTCAGAGAGAGCTTTAAATTTTATGCGAAATTTTAATTTTTTTTTTTTTGTTTGGTGTTTTAAAATATATAAAAAAACACAAAAGTTAAAATTGATCTATTTTTATATTTAGCTATAAACATAGATATGTTACAAATAAAAAAAACCTTATTTCACTTAAATCGCTTGGGAAATTTTGGTTTACTGCACAACTAAGTGATGGCAAACAAAAAAGAAACAGCAATTCTAAGAAAACGGTATCGGAAAATAGGGTCGTTTTTAAGATTTCACTCAAGCACACCGAGAAAAAAGCTTATGTTAAATTAACAAAAAACGTAGTATAATTTATAAACTGTCCTTGGCAGTTTTCAGCCTCCCAAATTTACAGGTTTACTTGCCAATTTTTTTTTTTTGGCAATAAATTAACCAAGAATTTGGTAATTTTTGCATTATTTTCAAAAAAAAAGTTAATTTTCAAAAATATAACTTTTTTCCGGGTCTTGGTTTTTTTATTTTTTTTTTTTTTTTTTTTGACAGAGGAGAACCTGTTCTCTGATGCGAGTTTCGTGAAGTATCTTTTCGCGTTTTAAAATTGCATTACAGCGATTACTAGCCTCAATGCGAAGTCTTCGTATCGGCATTCTTATCAGAGCGTCAATTCCGAAAGGCTTCCTCTTTGAACCTGACTGCAATCCTGCAAGTCTCATTAAGCCATGTGTGGTCTTTTGGTTTGATGCTTCTCATCTTATTGGGGATGAAAGACCGCATACCCAATTCACGGCATTCACATTTCTGTCAGCAAAACATAATTTCCAATTGAAGTTGCGATAAAAACTATTTAGCGCAGTCCAATTTGCTCTTCCATAAAACCATGCAGTCCTTTTTGGGGCTTCAGGCGTAGAGGTGCGAAGGTTAGAATATGGAAAAACAGCGTAGACGGTGCAATGGTCTGAATTACCAAGAGGTGCGTTGACACTCACATCATAGGTATTTTTCATGATGCGAAGTCAGAAAGTGGTCTAAGATGTTATGGCTATGCAGATCACTTCTTGGTTTCTAGAAATGAGTGTGAGCTTAATTTGAAAGAATTTGGCTGCTTTAATTATTTGACTTTTGTTCACCTAGATTCGCAATCTAACCCATTGTGAGTCGCCCGACAAAAAAATTGTAGTGCGATTTCAAAACGATTTTCAACGTGCATAAGCCCTATTTTTTGATAAACTTAATTTTTCGGACGGAATCGGTAAGTCTAACTATATGTTTTTGCTGTTATAATCCGAACTTCATGCTTTTGGACTCCAGGCAAAATTCAATTAAAAGCACTTCAAATTTGATGGGACAGTGGACGCAGAGTAATTCCGAACGCAACAGTTCTACATGTTAGAAAGAGAGGACAGTTTTGTGTTAAACGCCATCTTAAAAAGCACGCCACCACTAGTAGGAGACAGCATCTAGGGAGAACCGGATGTATGCAAGAGTCATGGTAAGAATATTTAAATTTTTTGTTTCTTTGTTTTTAGTAATATTATTTTAATAGAAGTAATTTGATGTTGCTATGTTTCCATGAACAGTAAAATTATAACGTCTACAGACTGGAATACTCCCCAATCAAAGGCTCTAGTAGCAGTAAGACCAACGGTAAATGTTAACATAACCTCAAAACAAATTTTGGATTCATTTTTGTTTTAGGATCCGGCGGGGCAATCACGAATAGACAATGCGAGGCAATATCGAACTTGTTTGAAAACTATCATACTACTAAAATCAAAAATTATGCTACTGAATTGATTACTTCTGTTTTTCGCTGTTGCCAGTGTCCACTGTAGATCCGCTTAATAACATCGGTCATATCCCTAATTCTGATTAAGAGAAGGCTGCAAATTTTATGTCAGTTCTAATTGAGGATAGATTACAGGTTATTCGTGTTATTTCAAAATTACCACACATCAGTCGGGTTAACCCGAATGCTAAGAATTTGGTCTTTTTTTCTTAAAAGTTACTCTTTATTAAAAAAGTTTTTGTATTTGTTTACTGAAGTAGTTAGTTGGATTGTTGAACTTTCTATAGAAGCAATAAAAGTAGGTCTACACCGAGAACAAAAGCTTATGTTAAATTGAAAAAAACCTAGTATTATTTATAAGATGCCTTTGGCAGTTTTTAGCCTCCCAAGTACTTCATCAAAACGCCTAAGTTTTGCATGTTGACTTGCCAGTTTTTATTGGGTGTTAAATTAACTAAGTATTTGGTAATTTTTTATGCACTACTTTTAAAAAAAAAATTTAATTTCAAAAATATAACTTTTTTTCGAGTTTTGGTTTTGGTTTTTTTATTTTTTTTTTTTTTTGATTGCAACAACACAAATTTTTCTTGTATCAATACCGCTTTTTTTTTAGTGTATTATAACAAGAACATTAAATTAAATTAAATATCAAATACGAAAATTTTACTTTCGCATGCCGTTGAGATTCGAACCCACAACCGACCGACATCACTGTGTATGAAGTCACTACACTACGCATTGAGCCAAACTCCTTCGTTACGCGGAGTGATTTATTCAATATTAATTACAACTGAAGCTATGCTGCAGCATAACACAATAATCTATTAAAAGATTTTTGTTGTATGGCTATCAACAGAATACTGCGACATACTGCATCTGTTAACATAGTCGCATTTCTGTCAGCAAGTAGTAGCAAGGCTGCTTGGATCAGTGGGTAGAGCGATGGACTGGCACCAAAAGTTCTATGTTCGATTCTGCACGGCGGGCAAAGAAAATTTTATTTTCTTTTTTTTCTTTTCTTTTTGTCGATGAAATGTAATAAAATTTACTGGTGTGAATATTAACGTGTGTTTTTTAATTTACTTTATGTTATTTTTGCATTTAAAAGTGGTTTTATTACAAAAAAAAACCATTGAATTATCAAATCTATCCTAGTCTCATGTGTCTAATGACGCAGCTGTGTTTTTTTTTTGGCGAAAATAGCTCAAAACTATGCTTAAGCCATACATGCTAGTTGTTTTTTAATTTTGTATTTTTGGATTTTGGTCTGAGTTGAATCAAATATTTTTTTTGTTGGCAAGGTATCGAAGTATGTGCTTTCAAAGCAATGTATTAAGCAATAAATTGCTTAGGTGAATAAACATAAGTTTATAATTCCCAAACAATTCTCTTTACCCAAGTCGACTTAGGTCATTTGCCTATTGCTTTTTTTCTCGGTGTACTTATGTCATAACTCCGCTGCTTTATTTATTGTTTAGATTGTTAAATTGTTTTAAACTGTTCGTTATTCTCTCACACCGAGAAGAATACTAAACAGAAATTAGCTATAAACATATGCTAACCTATCTACTGGTTTCGGCCTTTTTGAACCAGTTAAGTTCTTGGTCAAGGCAACAAAGTTTTATTTGTTGTTCTATCGCATTTTGTGTAGATGACGAATTAGCAATATATTTACAGATTCATACAAGTAACTTGTATAATTTTTTTCGCATCAAAATTTAAAAAATTTCATTTTTGTCTGGGATTAAAATATCTTTGGAATTAAGCAGCGCGTTTCAAATATTTTTAGCTTATATTTTAATACAATATTGAATCATTTATACAATTTTTAAGTTTATCAAACTAAAAATGATACTCACTTAGAAAACTTACCCAACCCCTTGCTCGAACTCATGTCCTCGCGATTTCAAGAAAAACATGCCTTCCATTGCAACACAGCAGCTGCTTAAATGCTTATTTCACTTAATAATAAAACAATGCAGTTAAAGCGTATGATTGCGCAAGCAATCAAAAAAGCTCGTCTAAATATAGATTTTGTTACATAAGCCTTTGTATGCTTTATACAATATTTTAGGAAATATTGAAATTTTTGCCTTTTACAATTTAAGCATTTTTTTTTTTTAATAAAGTTTTATTTTTTAAACCATGTTACAAAAACATAAACCATTACACATAATTTTTCAACTCAGTACATATTTTCTTTACAAAAATCAATTTGAATAATCTCACTGCGGTTTCGTCGTTCTCGCTGCACTCTCCCCTACACTTTCATAGAAAGAGGTAAGTATTACTGAGCAATACACACATTTTTGCAATTGACATGCTATACTGTTGTCTCTGTGCTTTTGTCATTGTTAAATAAACAACATCTTATACATAAATTTACGTAGTATGTGAACAGCTGTAACTGTGTCGCAGCCGCTCAAAACTTGAAATCCATTAAATTCGATATTTATTAATATTTGTGCATTATACATATTTACATACCTACATATTGAATTTTTACATAATTTTAAAAAAGTTCATTTAAATAAATACGCACATTAATGCACAATAAAAATGAAATTACTTTTATCGAATATATGTTTATTTCATTTATGGTTGGTATTGTTTCCCGATTGGAAAACAATAAATTATATGCAAACATTGTTGATAATTCAGAATGATTGTAATTTTAATGGAACAACATTAAAAATAATACATTTATATGTATTATATACATATATACTATATATGTTGTGGATATAAAGACAGAAGAAAATGGGCAGAATGTGAAAACTTTAGCAGATATGAATATAAAGTTTATTTGTATTTTCGGATAATGTAAACTAAATAGTGCCATAGAAAAAAAAAATAAAAATTACAACCAAAGAGCAACAAAACAATTAATTGTTGTGTTGAAAATAATAAAACTGTTCAGAATATATGTTTAGGCGAAATTTTAATGAAGGGTTTTTTTTTGCTTGTCGCTAAACTAGTGGCTTATGAACTCTATTTTAACCTTATTCTTTATAGCTAAATAATTCGAATTTTTATGGCTGTCATAAAACTAAAACATTCCCAATTTTTGTTGTAATCTACGAAGTAATTAAATGCCGAATCTTTTATGGTTTCATGGTTATAAAAATGACTGCATATTTTGCTTTAAAAAAATTATTTTCGAATTGGATATTTTAATAAGATGTTGGCCTTTAGGGCGGGTTGAATTTCAGAAAGTAAAACTCGATACATTCTGTTATAGGCAAAAACCAATAAATGTTTATAGCCAAATTTCTGTGGAAAAAATTATTTAAATCACGACTCAGCGTTATGCTCGAAAAATCCTACTCGTTTATATATGAAATTCATCTTAGGAATTATTTGTTTCAACACAAAGCAAAGGACTTCAGTCATAATTTAACCCATCGAGTCACAAATTTTCATGACTTTTAAATTGAACATGGAAAAATTTATATTCAGAATGAGTTTTTTAATACCTCGAAAAGTAAGCAAATTTGCCAAAATGTTTCAGCTAAAAG
This sequence comes from Coremacera marginata, assembly GCA_914767935.1. NCBI lineage: Eukaryota > Metazoa > Arthropoda > Insecta > Diptera > Sciomyzidae > Coremacera > Coremacera marginata. The sequence continues at coordinate 25,960,714 of OU612043.1, forward strand.
TTGCTAAGTTTTGAGGGAATCACCAATAATGGTGATCAAAGTCAATCAAGCACAACTTTGCGCAGAATTTTAACACACAATATACTGGTTACAAGTTCTTGCATTACCAACTGAGCTATCAGATTGCCTACGATATGTTGGTCGAAACTAAAACATTAGAAGAAAATGTTACTAAAATATTGTACCGAAAATTAAGACTTGTCAATGCATATGCGACCCTCCCGGTGATAGTTCGTTTACAATGAACTTTTATCGAAGAAAAATTTACTATTTCTCCCTAATTGGCGATCAAAAATCGAAAGTTATTTCATAACAGTGTTATCTAGTGTACCAGTACTAATAAAAGTAATGCTGAAAGTGCTAAAAAAGCTATCCGAAAGTATGCACCTTACATTAAAAAAGTAGTTAATATAATTATCTTTGCATTTGTGTGGAAGAATTAATCGCTTTGGAATTGTAAATGAATAATTTTTCGAAACATGAGCGAACCTTTGTATACGAAGTAACCGTTACGTCCGCCAAACATAACTTTTTCGGAGCGTAATCGATATCGAATTCGTTTATTATCATCGCAAACTATTCGTAAAATTTTAGATTTTCGATATCGAAGTCGGATTTTGTGCCGTGGGGGAAATAGCACAATTTTTGTGATAATGTTGTAGTTTCTTCTATATACATACTTACATGTCTGCATCATTTAGCATTAAATATCATCGTAAATGCAACCCAAAATTCGATGCAAATCGTGTAACGAAAAACGCATCAACATTTTTAACTGTGTGGGCACGGTAAAATAAACCCAAACAAGTATGCGTGGTAGCATAAGATCAGAACTTCTGGCCACAAAGCGAAGGTTCAGTGGTCCTAACTGCGGTTGAAATTTGGTGCTTTTTTTAAATTAAAAATATTCACAATCATACAGGCAGTTTGGGCTTTTTTTATAAGAAAAATTGAAAATTAATTATATAAATAAAGCCTAAATTATATAATCGATTGATGACTATTTTGGATAAACAATAAATTCTTTTTGGCATCAATCCTATGGAATAAATTGGAAGATCTATACCATGCTTGCTTTTAGGTTTGTTCGTATTTTGTTCGCTTTGATGCAAGGGAAGCAATGGTGAGATGGTAGCACGTTCAACTTACAGTCGAATTGTACGCGGTTCGATGCAAGTACGGAAATGAAAAGTGCATTATTCCCGACACAGGTTTATCGAAAAAATTTTTCTTTGTAATATTTATAAATAAAAAGATAATTAACAAAAAAAAAAAAACAGCAAGATATGTTGTCTGTGCTATGAGGATCAAGCCTGGGTACTACTTAAGTCATCAAATTAAAATAAAAGAATCCTATTGATAACCAACTGTGTCACGAAAGTAAAAAAACTGTGATCTAATTCTGTACGTGAATATTGAACTTTTGAGTAACTGTCCATAAACAAAAGGGACAATTGATATTTCCCATGATATTGTCATGTTGAAAATACTAGTTGGCTTTATAAAAAAAGACAGTTCTTAAACTTCTACTGCTATGAAGGCAGACTCCTTTTTAACCATTTGGTTGCACTGAAGGAGGTAATGTTAGTGAAACAAATTGGCAATCTTCCCAGAAATACCATTTTTGGGTAAAAGTTTCACTCCTACCGTGCGTGGCGGCCACACACATATTTTTTTTCGTTTCATATTCTTCAGACAAAAATCATACAAATTTCGTATTTTTGAAAAAATGGCCATTTCAGCCCTTGAAAGGACTTTGAACGAGCTTCTTATGATCAATTGTGTTGTGTGTGTTATGAAATGTTTGAACACAAATGATCGAGAACTGGACCTACATGTTTTACGCCAATTCCAAACGGCTTATGTTCTCAAGAAGCTTTTCATGGCAATTTTTACTCTCTGAGGTTTGCCATTGTCTGCAGAGAGGTGACGGCCGAACAGAAAAATGAATTCAATTGAAAAAACTTGCTGTGTCAGATGGGGGATTCGAACCTGGGTTCTCTGGCGTATGAGCCACACACTCAACCCACTACGCCACGGCCGAAGAATATAAATATGCGTTAAAAAAATAGAGGTTTCCATTTATAAAATCAAAGTTGAACTTGATTTCAGCTTGACGGTTGTTCACAAGGTCAACGGCACGCTCACCATTATATGAGCCCCTCAAAAAATCAACTTTAATCTGAAACATTTTTTACAATGTCGAGATATTTAGATAAAAAACTGTGAATAAAAACAGAATGTGTGTGTATAAATACGCAATAGGCTCTTTAACCGTTCACCTGATTAACATGAAAATTTGTTTATAGAGGTTTTTTGGCATGTTGGGTGTTTGTGCTGTTTCTATTTTGCTCTATCTATTTATTTGGTTAAGCTTAATACTTCAAGCTGATTAGAGAATAGCTAGAAACTTAGACTCTAACCTCTCACCTTTGCTTGTTTTAGTGTTCAAATATACCTAATTATACCTCATATCTAATTCGATTTGAATGACATGATTTTAAAAACACGTCAAAAAGGATAAACAGGAAGAAAAGTTAAGATAAAGAGAACTTATAACTTATTATTATAGACATATATTACTTAATTGTAAGGCGAAATTAAAGATGGGAAAGGGGTAGTGTAGGACCTCAGAGGATTTTTCGGAGTCTAGATCTGCTCAGTTGAAAATCGAAATCGCTGACCATATTATTGGTCAAACGAAGCAACCTACTTACAGGATAACTACATCCATAGTTGGTGCAATGAAAGTGGAGATGGAAAAGAGGCTTAGACCTAAGGCTATGTGGGTTGGTATTAAGGGATACTTATTGGAGCAGTGCTGGGCAATTTATGACTTCGCATACCAGTTGATGAATGAATGGTACGTCAGCAACTTCCCTACGCTTTTCAAGAGTATCCATGTTAATAAACTTCAGGCGGTCAGCATACGCAGGTAAATTAAGACTGTCAGAGCCGGGAATACCACGAAGAACAAAGCGAATAAATCTTTGTTCAACGGCTTAAATTCGCATGGAGAGAGACTTTGGACATAAAGATTGGAGAATGCTCTCGGAGCAGTGTTTTACGAAACCAAGGGCGGTGTTGACTCTAGTAATGATATTATCATAATGAGACTTCAAATTGAGTTCCTTGTACAAAGTCCCGCTTATAACTATCAGAAGAAAGTGGTTGGGATGTTTTGCGAGAGTATATAATAGCTTGATATTTGCTGACATTGAGTTCTAATAGATTTAGAATGTTCTAGAACATCAGAGGTTGCTGTAGTAAATTTCAATATATAGGAGACATTCAATAAGTGTTTGGGTCAAACCGCTTAAAACTCCTAAGCAGCTGATCCGATTACCATACACCTTTGTATATAGGAGGGTTTGGGTACAGTGAGACTTGTGGTGCTAGCTATTTGACTATTATGACCCTTTTAAACAGGTTTCGCATGGATTTAACTAGTTTTATGATAGAAATTGACTCAATTTGGTCCCCATTCTTACTGAAATCTCTTTTCTAACTCTGCTTTCGAGGTTATGATGTATTCGCCACTCTAAATCGTCGCACAAATGCTCTATGGAATAGAGTTTCAGTGTTTTTGGGTGGTGGGGGTAAAAATGACTAGGAAAATTATAAAGAAGCCATAACTTGACAATCTCAGCTTTACGCTTCGGATCATTGTGTTGGTAAAATTTGCAACTATTTTCTATTCCAAACTTGAGAGCACTTGAGAGGCTTAAAATTTTTTTTTAATGTCTCCGGGCATATAATTCTATTTATAATTTTATATAAAAACAAATTAACTGACTCTTCCGCTCGCCATACAACGTCACACTATCAACGAACCTCCTTCGTGCTTTAGTGCTCATTTGGCATTTAAGGCCCCAAATACTTTTAGCGCCTAAAAAAATTTTGAATGAAATATTTTTTTTCTTATGCTGTAAGGTGTTTTTTATTATCTCTTAACCTTTTGCGACACATGGGTATGATTACCCACCATCTCTTTTGGAACCATTCTTAAATTCAAAATTTTTTTTTTTTGGAAATATTGAATCGACAAAATTTAAGATTATAATGATTATAATAACCCAAAAAAGCTGCAATTACAAAAAAAGTTAGTAAAAATAAACATAAATTTGATATAAAAAATAAATTCATCTTTAAAAAGTAGCTTACTCCAAAAAAGGTTACAGAGAGAAAATAAAAATTCCAAGTTCTTTACAACTTGCAATGATGAGGCATTGTATTTTTGTGCACAAAAAATAATATTAAAAAAAAAAATTTTATATTTGTTATTTTTCAAAAAAAAAAAATTAAAAAAATAAGGTTATTACACGGATCCAGAACAACCTTAGAAGAGTTCACCATAATTTTCATTCATAAAACTGTCTTAATTAAACAATAGAGCCAATGTTATTAACACTTTGAGTGTTTTTTATAAAGAAAACCATTTCATTTTCAAAGAACCACCACTTATTGCTTTTTTTAAGAAAGCTTTTAAAAACAATATAAAAATCTTATCAAAATATATGATTAACTTATTGATTTTATGTTGTCTGCCTGATATTTAAAAATTAAATCTTAACAAAATTTTTTTTTAAATTTTATAAGCAAATATTTTAAAAAAAAGTGAACTTTTGCGTCTGTATAGGTTTATGGACAATTATTGTATTTGACAGATTTAAATCTATATATACCCTAAAAACTAACAAACTTTTCTCTAGAAATGTATTTTATTTGTCTTTCTATTTTTATTTGCCAAAACCAACAACATCAACATGAACAACACAACAACTGCTACATGATGAACCACTACACACACACACACACACGCATCTACACACACACACACTTTGATTGATTGATTGATTGGCCGCAACAGTCACCCACAACAGCCACATCGACGCATACAACAATTGCTGCCACGGCACGCGACGATTTTGGCAACATAATCTGGCAACAAGATTCCACGGAGTTGATTGAAGAGCAGCAGCAACAGCAGCAGCAAAAGAGTCAAGATCAAATGCATTTTAAACGTCCACAATTTCTGAAACAAAGTGCCTCTGTGGGCACTCTATATCAAAACTCCAACGTCTCTACCATTCCAACACTCAATAAACGTGCCAGCGGTGGCGAATTACTAACGACGCATCAGCGACACCAACGCGACTTATTTACCGGCGATCTTGGCATACCAGAGATAAACACGCATGTTGGCAGCGTGGTACACACATTCGAGACGATGGCAATGTTGCGACGTCAAGCAGAACAGCAACAACTACAGTTGGCTAATCAAGAAGAACAGCAGCAGCAGCGGCAGCAAGAAGAACAACAGCGTCAATTCAGTAAGTATTCCGATATAGAAACCAATGCACGTTATGCTCATGCGCAAGCACTAAATAATCAACAACAACAACAACAAATACAACATTCTAAACAAGCACCTCATTCATCAACAACATTTTATGGCACCAGCAACAAAAAGTATAACGAACTAAAACGCAAATCTCAAGAAGCGCGGCATAAACTCATACAACTAAGTCAGCAACAATTGCTGACGCTCAGCAGTAGGCCGCAGCAATTATTTCTGCCACAATATAAGCTCAACAGCAGCTGCAGCGCACAAACATTGTCGCGTTTAGAGGAAAACAACAACAGTGCGCTGCTGCATAGCTACGGTTTACCTCAGCAACAGCAGCAACAACTGGCACCAGCAACTCTTGCTGAAATTTTCACCAACAATCATTATGCACATATTGAAGAAGACTACCGCAAAAACCTATTCGGCACGCTGTCCAACCGAAAGAGTACAGAGTCCAGCAACAACAACAACTACGACAGCCCAGCATCTAGTAATGCTGAAGATGAGGCTATCATTGTCAATGCAGCCTTTGATGAAATTTTTTCCGGCTATAGCGGTGCCGATGACGACGATGAAAATCTAGCAGTTGACGCTGCAACAACAACAAATTTTCTACAACAAGAAAACGAAAATGCATTCTTAAATACTTTCACAAATGGCAATATTTTGGGTCAACCAGGCCGCACGCCTAAAAAGCTACTGCCACTCAATGCTGCACACAAAAAAGCTCCACCTCCACCGCCGCCGCTCACTGCAGCGAATGCCCAATCAAAACGTGCCATCATGCCGCTGGCACAAAAAAAGCAGCGCTCCACGACACTGTCTAATATCCTCGAACGCATTAAATCTGTGCCAAAATCCAAGCATAACACGTTTTGCAAAATGCCCTCCGAGAGACTACTGCGTAACGATCAAAACGCGCTGGTACAGCAGCAGCTAGCAGAACAGCACAAGTTCCCGGCACAAATTGATTTGCATCGTGAGGTTGAAGGCGCTGAAGGGGAAGTGCAGCAGTCAGCGATAAGCGCTGCGGCAGAAGCAGCTTGCTTTCTGCGCGACACCACGTTAAGTCAATCATTTGTAGGTCACCTTAAGCAACAACGCCCGCTACAGCGCTCGCCCAAGAAAACAGCAGCACCACCGGTGCCAAATGTCAAGCCTAAAAGTCCTTCAGGGAAATCGGCATCAAACACTGCCACGGCCAACAACAGTCCACTGCGAAATGCCATAATGCTCTTTCCACAACGTCGGACAAAGTCATCCAGTGAGCTGCTATTAGATGACGTGTCAATACAATCGACACGTTATAATAAACACACGAGTGGTCTGGGCGAGTTTGCCGGCACTGCTTATGGCGTGCGTTCAAGTGGCGTTGGCAGAAGCAGCAACAACAATGAGGAGGCTAAACAAAGTGCTGAACCTCTAAATAGCAGTATTAATCACATTCTTAACTATGCTGATTTATAAATTTAAACAGAATATTTTTTTTACCAGCCACACAATTCAAATAGAAGCACACGCTATGATACGCTATGGGCTTATGCTACCGCGCATTCTTACTTACTTACTTACTTAGGTGACCATAACAACACGTGTTCAAGTTTCAGCCGACCTCATCAGCTTTTGCCAGGCGCCTCTGCCTTGCGCACGCCTTCTCCAATCGGATATACATCGCGCATACTTGTTTGGATTTATTTTACCGTGCCTACACAGTTAAAAATGGTGATGCGTTTTTCGTTACACGACTTGCATCGTATTTTATGTTGCATTTGCGACGATATTTAATGCTAAATGATGCAGACATGTATATATATATATGATAGAAGAAACTCCAACATTATCACAAAAATTGTGCTGATTCCCACACGGCACAAAATCCGACTTCGATATCGAAAGTTTAAAAATTTACGAATAGTTCGCGATGATAACAATCGAATTCGATGGCGATTACGATTCGAAAAAGATACGTTTGGCGGACGTAACGGTTACTTCGTAAACGAAGGTTCGCTTATGTTTCGAAAAATTATTCGTTTACAATTCCAAAGCGATTAATTCTTCAACACAAATGCGAAGATAATTATATTTTCTACTTTTTTATTGTAAGGTGGTTACTTTCGGATAGCTTTTTGTGCACTTTCAGACTTACTTTATTATTACTGGTACACTAGATAACACTGTTATGAAATAACTTTCGATTTTTGATCGCCAATTAGGAAAAAATAGTACATTTTTCTTCGATAAAAGTTCATTGCAAACGAGCTTTCACCGGGTGGGTTACATATGCATTAACAAGTGTTAATTTTCGGCACAATATTTTAGTAACATAGTCTTCATATGTTTTACTTTCGACCAACATATCATAGGTAATCTGACAGGTTATTTCGATATAAATGTGAGGTAAAAACTACATTTGAATTGTATGAAAGATACGATATTTATATGGAAATTCACAGATCTAAGAATAAAACAAAGCTTAGATTCAAAGCTGCATTCGTTAATATTGCAGTATGTGCTGTTTCCAAATCAATCAATGCAATCAATCTGAATTTATCAAAACTCAATTTGAGAAATGCCTAAAAGTATGTTAATGTTCTGAAAAAAATTTTTAGACCGTACTGTACTTTCAGAGTATCGAACGAAAGACTCAATGCAATCATAAAAGAAAGAGAGTACTGATTGTTAATTTAACATAAGTATGAGTTAAGCGTGAAACAGATGTAGTTGTAGCGATTCCATGTAGTAACCTCATCAGCTGTTCAGTGTGTAGCACGCTACGCCAAAAAATATGTCCACAATGGCATGAGCGCTTTAGAGAACACTTTTTTATCAATTTTTTTCGATTTAACTAATATTGTTAATTTCAAACACTTATTCCGTTACTAAATCCTAAAAAAAGCATCATTAATACAATTTTCAGAGTAACGTAGTACTCAAAAGTTAAAGTAAGCTTAACTTGCGCTACAACTACAGCTACGAGCCACAGACGTACTAAGCATTCTGTGCGATTCCGTGCATTTAGCATATTTTAGCTTTTGACAGATCATACTATGTACTACAAGCTACACCATTCTGGTTCCCACTTTATTTAAATAAATATGTCTACGTGGCCCAGTGGTTAGACCAACCGGCTATGGATACAAACGTAGTGTGTTCAATCCTCAGTGGAGGCAAAAATATAAACAAATTTATTTAAATAGCAATTTTTTTGTCTTTATATAACTAGTGCGGCGAATTGCTGTGTTGTTGTTTTTATAAGAACCATTTCGATGCATTGGTTTAATCCTTCCCCCCCCCCCTCCACATCTAGCTCGCCATATTGTTGTATACGCGGCTATAAAAGTTTCACTTAAAAAATAGGTAGGGTAAGTATTAATGTACAATACATCGTATCGTTGCAAATAAGGTAAAAATAATGAATATTTATCCCAACTTTCAAATTTCCCATCATACGATTAATCGAATAGACAACGCAAGTGTTCACATTATCAAATTTTTTGTCAAATTTCACTATTGTTTCGCTCACCAAAGTTATCACTTCACGATCACGATGACGAAGCAATTCTTCTTTAGTTATATTCCATTGGAAGATAAAGCAGTAGAAGCTAAAAAGTTAAAATATGTCCTATAAATTTTTATAAATTCATGCCAAAAAAAACACACATCTGTTATTTCTAACATTATATATGAACGTAAGTGAAGTTTTTCAACAAATCATTGGTCAAACAATAGAAAAATCAAATATTTTGATTTTCAACGAACGATTTGACAACATTTTGATGATTCTCGTGCACTCTTTTTTTAGAAGAACACCGCTTTATTTTTTAAAATTCTAATTTTATATTTATTTTTGTATGACTTAATTCGCATAATTCCTTTATACTTCAATAAACTCATTCGTCTTTTTCTGCTTCCATTTCAACTTGATATACTCATATAAAATCTGTTTTTAAGTGACGAAATCGCACTTGAAAATTTGACGTGCACAATGTGCACAAATTTTTCATCAAATTGTTGGTCAAACAGCAGAAAAATCAAAATATTTTAATTTTATCAAATGATTTGAACAACGAGTTGATGAGTGTTCACATTCGTCAAACTGTTATCAAATCTTAATAAATAAATGTGCAAGCACAATGCTCTGCACCTAATATCGCTCAAACTGTAATTATTTTTTGCGATTATTACAGTTTCTTTCCAACATGTACTGTTCTGAAAAATTTTCAGCCTAAAAGTATGCACAAAAAATTCATTTCATACTTATCAGTGGCATGCTTGCCTTTTATGTATGTGCATACTTTCAGGCTGAACATTTTTCAGAACAGTATGTGGTAAAAGCACTGTAATAATGGCAAAAAACAATTACAGTTTGAGCGTTAATGTTTCCAAACCGTCGTAGGACGTCGTAGGACAGTAGACCTGTTCATATTGGCATTTTCATCTCCAATTTTCGCTCCCCTCAAAAAATCTGAATATTTGGACTATAAAAATAATATTTTAAAAAAAAGTTCGTAAAAAAGTTGAAAACTGGGACGTCTCTCTCCAAAAATGTATATTTTGAGAAAAATTCAATTTGTAAAAATTATCACTTTTTAAGTATGTATATAATTTTTAAGGTATTTGAGTATGGTCAATCGAATGATGAAATAAAAATTTGGGGCTTTTAAACAAAAAAATTGACTTTTTCAATGATTTTTATCGAAAACCTAGAAAAAATATAAAATGTTTATAAAATTTTGACTTTGAATGCAGTTTTTAGATTTGTTCTTCGTAAAAAACTAAAAATTAATAGCCTATATTCTGAAGAATTTTATTGCCTTTCAAACAAATTAAGAAACTAGACCCGAAACACTTACTTTAGTGTTTCTACAACGATTTTTTCGAAACCTCTATTTATAAAAAAAAAAAAAAAAAATTCAACCATATTTTGGGCTTATCATATTATAAAGTAAACAATGCTTTTAAGTTTATCAATATTTATTGTTAAACCATCAAATTATTAATTTAAAACAAAAAATAATAATGATTTTTTTAATAAAAAAAGATATAAAAATAAAAACATTTCACTTTGGTTTGTCAGTAATACCTGTCTTAGTGGTATTAGGATATTCTTTTCGAATTTTATTAGGAAATTCGTCCTTCGTAAATTTGTCGTTAAATTTTGTTGCGAGCGCAACTGCTCTTTCAGCAATATCGTTTTCGCACTTCGGCTATAATTTGTTCTCCAAGACATAAAAGCAATGATTCCAATAATTCAATATAGTCGTGGCACGCTGGTTTCATATGAAATTCTAGTTGATTTTCGTACCAATATCTAGCATCGTACCAATATCAACAGAATTCCTCAAAAAATATCCATCCGAATGGAACACAGATCAAAATTATCTCAACGCAGAAAAAGCAGCTAAAGAACTCTTTGTAGTTACCCTGTAATCAGAAAAATCAACTAATTTAAAAGTAGTTGATAAAGTAGTTTTTTGACAACCACAACTAGTTGAAATTCTGACTTTTTTCCATAGAACGAACTAACATATTTTGTATGGTGATGTCCGCTAAATAAGTCAATTGACTTTCGTCTGCATATATTTTCAAATACTTGTTAAATTAGTTATATTTAAATTATTTTTTAATGACTTTAAAATAACCAATTGAAAACTATTACTGAAGTTAATAATATTTGATGAAATAACATGGTTAAATATATATAAACTTGTAATCTAATAAAAATTTGCAATTAAAACATGTCAAAATCAGAGTAGTTACAGCCTTAATATAATCCAAAGTAGTTCATATACTGGTTTATTTTAAATTAGTTTTTTAATTAGTTGTTTTTAAAAACAAGTTAGTTTGTTCCTATAGGGTAATGATGTTGCTATAATAATATAGGCTAGTAATTTTAGGTTTTTAGCGGAGAGCAAATCTTAAAACTTAGTTCAAAGTCAAAATTTCAAAAACATTTTTAAATTTTTTTTGTATATTTTGATAAAAATCATTGGAAAAGTCAACTTTTTTATTTAAAAATCCCCACTTTTTATTTAACCATTCGATTGATCATACCCAAATACCTTAAAAATGATGTACTTAAAAATACATTTTTTTACCAAATTCATTTTGAGGCAATTTATAAAAAGTGATAATTTTTACAAATTGAATTTTTCTCAGAATATACATTTTTGTAGAGAGACGTCCCAGTTTTGAACTTTTTTAAGAATTTTCTTTTTTTAATATTATTTTAATACTCTAAATATTCCGATTTTTTGAGGGGAGCGGAAATCGGAGATACTTTAGCAAATTACATAGAACTATGAACAGGTCTAATGAACAAAAGTGCTTTTGTCAAACTTTTTGATGGCTCGTTTGATAAGAAATTTGCTAATTTGGCCTTTGCTTATTGAAAATACAAGATGCGTTGTAAAGTAATTTAATTATCGAAGAAGGAATGCAGTGTGAGGATTTACGTGCCTAAAACTTAAATAGTTTTTTAACTGAACTTTAATTGAACTTTAATTAAAATCATACATTCATTTTATTTTTATCAATATCTAAATATCTTTTTAATCTTCACATTTTTATATATTTATTTATTTATTTATATCAATTTATGACTCATCAATAAATCCTGTATAATAATTCTTGTGTATGATTTATAAACTATGGTTTGATTACGAAAATTAAGGGATCTTTCTCATTGATAGAGTAAACAATTTTTTACTTTTTTTTTTTTTTTGTAAGTATTAAAATATAAAGTATTTAATTTGTTTTTTATTCTCAAACTTTGTTTTTTTTTATTTTTTGATGTATCTGCCTCTTGTTTAGATACAAAATCTTTTAGCTTTTAAAAGATATATAATAAATGTGTAAGAGTGTCCACTTTTAACCAATTAGACCGCATATATTTTTTTTACGCAGATTAAAACAAGTTAAAAATGCCAAGTTTTTGATGCATTACAATGAACAAATTCAATTTTTATTTTAATAGCTGAAGGTGATAATTTTTATACAAAGCACTTTAATAGGGAAAACTACAAAGTTTCAGCCCAATCATTTTTATAATTTTTTTTTCTCTTCGGTGGTCAGCATTTTTAAAAACACTTTTTTGAGAAAGACACATTAAAAATTTTTGAGTTTTCAAAAGTTTTAGGCACTAATTCTTACATAAATATTAAGTTCCAAGAAATATTCCAGTAAAAAACCGGAAATTTGAAGCCAACATAAAAAAAAATTGAAAATTATGTTTTTAAGCTTTTTAACTATATCAATATTAACTGTATCAATTTGCATTAATATATGATAACTTTCATATAGTATTTTCATAGTGGTGCCAATATACATCACCTCTTTAAACCTACTAAGTAAAAATAATATTTCAAGTAAAAATAATTAAATTAATCATTTTTATCATTTTACACCTTAAATCAATAAACATAAGTTTTTTAACATACTTTTTATTTTTTATGCATAGAAAAAATTTTTTAATTATTTTTTTAAATATTTCACAAAAAAAATTAATTAATACTTATAAACGCACATTGCATTGCATAAAAAAAATGCATTTATTGTAATTTAAGCAACATGAGCGCCATTTTTTGACTTATATTTACTGACTGATTTTAAGCAAGAAATATTTTTTTTCTCAAATTATGTCTTTAACCTTATGACACAAAAATATTTGTAGTAATTTTTTTCAAATCTAATATTATTCATTTAAATTTGTGTATATATAAAAATTTTTATCTAATAAACATTAACTAATAAGAATTTTTGGAGCATTTCTACGAACTTTTAATATATTATCTTAAAACTATACCTATCTATAAACCCTAAATGTTTTGTTTAAACAGGAGGAAAATTTATTTGAAAGCAAAAACTTGTACTGGAAAATTGAAAACCCGCCGTTATGATTTAGTATAGCAAATAATACAAAATATGCGCCATGTTGGAAAACAAAATGCATTTAAGTAAACCAAAGATATTTATTGCCATCAGCTGTATTGAAGCAAACATTATAATATGTAACAAAAAAAAAAAAAAAAAAAAATTTGATTTTAAAAACATTTTCCAAAACTAAAACGCTAAACAAGGTTTACTAAATACACCAGTTTATATATTTTGTTAACAATGTTACAGTTTATTTTATGTGAACTTTAGTGAATTTGTATAGTTTTGAGTTAATTAATAATCAAATAAAAATCAAAACTACAAAACATTTACGGCTAAAATATTATTAGTAACAAAATAAACAAATTATTCTTCAAATAATAAATATTTGCTAAGTGTTGTTAAAAGCAAGTAACAAAAATTATTGTAAAATTACAAAGTTATATTTATAATAAGAAAATGCATGCGTTAAATTTACTAATTAAGTATTTATTAAAAACCATAATTAACATTTAAAAAAAAAATAATAATACATATAATAATAAATGCTGAAATGATGAACTGGATGTTAAAAGGACTTTAAATACTTTTCGGTATGCGGAGTCAGTATATACTAAGCTACAACAAAACTATGAACTAAACAAGAATAAATTTGTTTAATATATATAAAATTATAATCGTTGTTTTTACTTCTTAATCTCCTCTTAGTTAACAGTAAGTATATTTTCAAAATTTATTTTTACTAAAACAATATATAAAATATTCTTATTTAAGCGGCACTGCCGAAATAGTTAGGCTGAGGTCAGACTATGATTGTTTGAACGGCGTTCGATGTGTTTTGTTGTTGCTTTCAATGCAAAACTGTCAAAAATCAGTGAGAGCGGATGAACACATTGTAGAGCAATCAAAATTTGTTCATTTTTGAACGCTGCACATGACAGCAATCATCGTTCAGGACAGTGTTTCTAGCTGGCAAAATAACAAATATGCTAGCTTTTACGAGGGGTGCCTTTTAAATTTCGGGATTTGGCAACCCTGGTGTTGCAATCTGTCAACTGAAAGCTCTATCGCAAAGTTTGACATTTGTTGGCTTATACGTACTCAGAACGTTTTGACATACGAGCGCTATTTGTGTTGTTTATAGTAACTTAAAAGATTCATCTCGGTCTAAAAATGGAATTAAATCGTGAACATTTTCGTGCGATTATTTTTTACAACTTTCGACGTGAATTAACACAGCAACAGTGCATGGATGAACTTAATTCAATTTTTGGCGATGAAGCTCCATCAAGGACCAGTGTTTATCGATGGTATGGTGAATTCAATCGTGGTCGTAGTTCACTCCAAGACGAATTTCGTGAAGGTCGTCCGAAATCAGCTGTTGTTCCGAAAACCATTGATGCTGTGCGCGAACTGATATTGCAAGATCGTCATGTTACCTATCGTGAGATTGAGGCAACCTTAGGCATAAGTGGGACCAGCATACATTCAATATTGCATAAACATTTGACTGTCAAAAAAATTTGTTCGCGTTGGATCCCATACAATTTGTCAATCGCTCAAATAAAGGCTCGTGTCGATTGGTCGAAGGAAATGCTCAAAAAATACGATCGCGGTGCTTCGAAACACGTCTATGACATCGTGACAGGTGATGAATCGTGGATTTACGCGTATGAGCCCGAAAGTAAACAGCAGTCGACTGTATGGGTGTTTCAAGATGAGCCAAATCCAACAAAAGTTGTTCGCGCACGAAGCACTTCCAAGCAAATGGTCGCCTGTTTTTTCGGAAAATATGGACATGTCGCAACCGTACCACTAGAACAACGCAGAACAGTCAACTCTGAGTGGTACACAACCATTTGTTTGCCAGTTGTCTTCCAAGAAATTAGGAAAACCAACCGCCGAAGACGGATCACTCTTCACCACGACAATGCGAGCTCTCACACATCGGCTCAAACAACTGCATTTTTGAGCACCCAAAACATCGATTTGATGGGTCATCCGCCGTATAGTCCTGACTTGGCACCGACTGACTTCTTTTTATTCCCAACCGTGAAGAATAAACTGCGTGGACAACGATTTTCGACGCCCAAAGAAATGGTTGCGGCATTCAGAATGCATGTTTTGGAGATACCTAAATCAGAGTGGCAAAAGTGTTTCGACAATTGGTTCAAACGCATGCAAAAGTGTATAGATCTTAATGGAGAATATTTTGAAAACCAATAAAGTGATTTTCGATGATTAATATTTGTTTTTGTTCTCTAATCCCGAAATATAAAAGGCACCCTTCGTAGTAGGTAAAAAGTATTTTTTGAGAAAAAGTAGTACTCTTATACTACAACATAATAAAAAACGAGTTGTATAAAAATAAGAGTTTTGGGCTATATTCACACAAACGGCGACCATTGCTTGTCATTTGTTTGTATATTTAAGTTCTTGTTTTTGCTTACATTTTTCATAGATTATTAAAAATCGAACAAAGTCGAAAATAAAACCAAGTAAAAAATAAATTAAATATACAAGCAAATGCCAACCAGTGGCCGCCGATTGTGTGAATATTATTGCATGATAGAACTAACAAGGTGGTAGTGACGGTCTTTTGGCGATCATAAAATGTAAAAAATGGTACAAAGCTATGTATGTGTGTAAGTTATGTATACAACCAAATGACATCTTTGGTCGCCGTTTGTGTGAATATAATTGCATGACCCATCTTACAAGGTGGTAGTGACAGTGCCTTTGGCAAAAATAGGTTGTCAAAAATGGTACTAAATAGAAAACAAAAAAATTAAAAAAAAGAATAAAATGTAAAATGTACAGGCAAATGACAACATATGATAGCCATTTTGTGAAGCCAACTGTCACTACTACCATAGTAGGATTATTATAAAGTGTTCTCATCCCATTAAATTATTCATTGTGTTTTTTGACATGCTGCCATATTTTGACAATTTTCGTACATGGTTTGATATATGTTTCTATAAAAATGTCAAAATAAGGCAGCCTATTTTTTCTGATTTTCCGAATGAGAACACCTTAACTACTACCGTATTGATTACATCATGCATGAGCTCACTAATACCTTCCAAGCAGAACTGATCATGTAAGAGCAAGTTTTTAATAGTACGAAATGAAAAGGGAGGAGAAAAGTAATAAAATTTATGAAATGTCAAAAATTGAACGCCAATCAATTCGCTGCCGTCTGACCGACCAACAATCAAAATGCGAAAGAGAGTAAAAATAGTTCATCGAATACCGTTCAAACGATCATCGTCTGACCTCAGCCTTACAGATCGTTAATTTTATGAAGCATCATTGTTTTATTGTTGTGCATTGTTTAGTTTTTATTAGACGCATTTTTTTCACTGCTCTGTTCTGGAGCAGCACATCAGTTTAAAAACAAAGCTCAGTATGTATTTTTTTTCGCTGCGTGGCGCGGAAGGCAATATCAAAAATGTCAGCCGATGAGATCAGGTTTTTTACTTGGCTTGACAGCTTTGTCAATTTTAATTTTAACTTTTTTTAAGTTTCCTTTTGACTTTTCCATTTTTGAATTATTTTAATTAGTAAGGGTATTCACTTCACTGCTTAAATTACAGAAATCGGAAATTTCCGACGAATTGAAGTGAGCGACCATTTTTAATGTTTCGTTTTTTTTTTCACATGCATCTGTCAACCTTAAAATCGCCATCGCTTTATTTCGTTAGTCATGCGATGCATATCAGCAGACAAAGAGTCTCCTTGTCGCATGTACATATACCATATATGTACTCTATACTTCAATAATTTTTATAAGTGGCCATCAAAACTATAAATCAATTAAAAGAAACTAATGGAATTGCAATTTCGTCCTAAATTGCAGACATTTCATTAGCATGTAGGCGAGATTTTACAGAATGCTCTTCTTCTTATAGAAATTATCATATTCACAATAACTCACACTCATTAAACAGATTCGCTTATGATTACTGAACACATCTTTATTCGCAAATTTCCGACGATTATTTTTCATCAACTCAATAGATGATTCAATTTAAGCAAACTTCGGAAAACCAAAACAACAACAATTGCACTGAAGTTTTCGTAAATTTCAGCGTTGAAGTGAATACCTTAGTGCTTTTTTTCATGGCACACTCAGATCTTTTATTGTTTGAACTTTTATTTTCTACCACTTTTGACAGTACATTGAAATATTTTAAACAGTGCCTCTCAAATTGTGTTTGTGATGCCACCTAAGACCGAGTTGGCCATCTGACGTGAAAGTCTGGAATCAACAGTAAATGGAGTAAAAAAGCTGCACCTAACCCAAGACTGGTGTAATGGGTTCATTTTGTACTCCTATCCGATCAATCGTTTCGTTCAAAACAGTGTTCGTTCGTGTTTTTGAAATTTGTAATTCGAACAGAATCAAACAACGATAACAGCTGATCAGCCAACGAACAATGCCGTAGTACAGTTACATATTTGCAAAATGTATTTCTAACGAGCACTGAAACCACGAATCCAAACGTCAAAATCAAACGAACACTTTTATGCTATCGTTGTGGTTGCAAACTTTAAAAGAATGGTTAAAAAATTAAAAAATCTGAACCTAAAAGTAAATAAATAATGAAATATATAAATATATACAGTGTTTGAAGGCTGTGAAGCACTTGAAATACATAAAATAAAAATAAAAACTGCAATGGCTGCATACATTTTATATTGTTATGTCAAAAGCAAAGACACAATCACTGAAAACAATAATAATGAAAAGCAAGTCCGCATACCACTTAATTGCTCAAAGTTTATTTATTGAATACACAAACCGGACAAAACCAAAAAGCACTGCCAACATATAAGAAACGAAGCAACATATTAAAAACATCTTTGAATTAAGTAGACAAAATACAGAAAACTTCCCTAGTGTTTGATATGGCAGTGGCACTTTTGACAACTGCTTGTGTATAACAGTTTGAGTGTACATATCAAACAAAAGCTTGACGAATGAGCCAACGATAAGCTTCGTTCGAAATACATATTTCCGCTTGAATTCAACATCGTTCGCATAGCCATCGTTCGTTGAATGCTTCGTAAGGAATACAAAATAAGGCTATAAGTGTTGTTTTTTTTGGTTAACGTATAAAATTTGTTCTGCTACAGAACAGAGCACTGAAAAAAACGGGGTTATTATTAAGTTTTAATTTATGATGATATTCCGTATTAGTACAGTCCAGCCCCGTAGACAAGTGAA
This sequence comes from Coremacera marginata, assembly GCA_914767935.1. Taxonomy (NCBI): domain Eukaryota; kingdom Metazoa; phylum Arthropoda; class Insecta; order Diptera; family Sciomyzidae; genus Coremacera; species Coremacera marginata. The sequence goes on from OU612043.1 coordinate 25,979,172, forward strand.
GCATTTTACGTGTTCAAACCCGATCCCCCTTAGGGTCCAGAAAGAATAAAAAAAAAAAATATAATCATTAATATGCGCCTACGTTTCTCTTCAGTAACAGTATAAACTGCAACAGCAACACGCTTAAGTAATCGAATAAAGTTCGATACATTCAATTGAGCCTTGTCCATCACCAGGGATTTAAGAATCTATTGCGTTGGAAAGTATTAAATGAAAGTGAGGAAAAAGTTTACCTTTTACAATTATTTTAATTGTGGTTTTCTAAAATGTATACCATTTGTGTTAAGTGTTATTCTATTGATTATTTTATTGTGCCAAAATACTAAAACGATTCCACTTAATTAGCTGCAGAAACCGCCATTGAAAAAGGCCAGAAAGGAAGAAAGTAAATCTTTGTTTTTAAGGAACTGTTTTCTTTTATTAATTTCCGTCCTTATTATGGAATATCAACTTCTTGATATTCTTTAATACTTTGATCCAATGTTACAAAATTAAATACGAGAAATTATCAAAAGAAGATGACACCGCCGTAGTCGAAGCGGCATTTTGCTCATGTACCAACTGAGTGCAGCGCTGCCAGAATGGTGTGCGGTCAATGTGTGCGGTGTCCATTTTATATTATAATTATTTGATGGTTACAATTTTAGCTAAATCGTAATAATGTAACATTGTATTTCGTTTGCTTTGTAGAAAGCGTTCAAGAATCTTTAAAACCTGAAAAGTGTCCAGAACTGCTTTGTAACCGGCAGTTGCAGGAGTTGGTAGTATTGACAGTAATGTTAAGAGCGGTCGTATAAGTAGTGTTATTAGGAATATTTCACTTTTTATGTTAATAATTCTACGTTCGTGTATATAATTCGTGTATATGATTGTAGAAGTTGTTCCAGAAACAGAAATTTCATTTGATACATCGGAACTGCCTTCGGCTTCGGCAGTACATAAAGGTGCAAGCAACGATATTTACATTTACATTTAATTTCATTTCAAGTTTTTAAAACATTTAAAATACCCCCAACTTTTAATTTTCTTCTCAGTGGTTCGCGTTATCTACGATTTAAGCAGTATTGGTTAAACCATTGACATTAGTTAGCTTACTCCAAATTGAGAAATGGAGATTATTGTAAGTTTTGCGTTTTTTCAGCACTGACGTGGGATCTAAACCTCTTGGGACAACACAAATTTTTAAAAATAAAATTTTTAAACCTTTTGAATGTTGTCGAAAAAGTCAATTATATATAAAAATTTTGCTAAGTGATCTGTTAAAGTTTAGGAGTTGGTTACGGATTAATTTATAAGAAAATGTTAATCTGCTTATCGTGGTAATTTTGTAATTTTTCTAGTAGTTAACAAGTGGCTTATAGTTCAATCTTGCTTTATACAAAATATTAACCCAATAGCCGCTTACGAAGACGCTTACATAAATATCGTTTGGAAGAAATTTGCATTGTAGGCCGCATTTCTAATGGTGTGGTTAAGTTTTACAATATTACTGTTTATATACCTTTCTTTGGTGCAACAATTTACAACATGGAAGTACTATTTACAAAGCACAACTGGTTTTTGCCAAGTTTTATACTAAATTTTGACTCATTCCCCCCCCCCCCCCCCCCTAGTGTAGCTGCGGGCTACGGGCCTGATACAGTCATTTGGTAGTTTTACCTGGAAAGTTTTCCGGGAGTTTTGAAAATGAGTACATTTTATAGATTTCGATGTGCTCTTTCCGAATTTCAAGTTTGCCACCTCTTCTTGTTACCGCTCGCGCCACCATATTGGCAAAATAGCGGCTAAAACAGTTTTTGCTAATGTCTCCTTTCCAGCTCATTTCACGATAAAAACATATCTGTACCAAATGAAACTAGAGAAATTCCCTACAATTCATGTAATAACCTTTTTTTTCGTAAGATCATTAGTTTTGGCGTACCGCCAAAGTGGAGCGCCGCAAAGTGTATTTCAAATGCAATAAAATTTTTATATTAAAAATTTATATAATGTATTGGACTGCGTTAGATTCGTATTTTAAATCCTTATATATTTGGGTTCCGGCGTGCCCCCGGAATTGTAAACGATGGTTGCGAATGAAATAATTTTAGCTATTAAAAGTTAAAAAATTGTCGAAAACGGCACGGTTCTGCTCGAAAACCCATCGTTGTGGCCTTCATTTTGAATATACACATAAAAAAAATGTTCTTCCCCGTCATGACAATTTTAAGTTAAGACATGGAGGACGCGATAGTCATTGGTTTGGTGCCGATCTCCCAGCTCAGAGATTTGAAGACATTTGATTTCTTAAGCGATGTTGACTTTTCACTTTTCTCTCACTTCCCTTTTTTGATTCTTCGTTGACTGCATTAGGATAGGTGAGTTTCGTCCCTTCCTGCCTTCCTTCCTTCCAAAATTCTCGTTGCCCAACGGTTTGAAGAGAAGAAATAAATTGCAATTAAAAATTACTGTAAATTTTATTGAAGAAAACTCAAATTAATATTAAACACTTTTCAATCTTCGTAAAAATTCTCCAAGTTCTCATCGACCTTTTCACACTCGCTATTAGAGGCCGATATAGTTGATACTTCTATAATTCTTAAAGTATTTTCAACGCTTTCAGGGGGCACAGTATAAATGCCTTCTTCATGCAGAACAGATTCTGGTGAATCTACAACTTCTTCCAATATCTCATATACGAAACGTTTGTTTGCATTCGTTTTTTTATTATCTTTAACTGTTGGTCTGCGCTCCTTATTTTCGTCTTTGGCAGCAGTTTCATTATCTTTAGAAAAAGTGATAAGACAAAATATAAAAGAAATCGGTTAAAAATATGTTTAACAACAATCTTTATATTATTTTAAAAGCCTTAAATTTCTCTTAAGATCAATGAATAAAAAAAAAGAAATGGCCATTTCAGCCCTTGAAAGGACTTTGACCGAGCTTCTTACGATCAATTATGTTGTGTGTGTTGTGAAATGTTTGAACAAAAATGACCGAGAACTGGAACTACAAGCTTTATACCGACTCCAAACGGCTTATGTTCTCAAGAAGCTTTTCATGGCAGTTTTTACTCTCTGAGGTTTGACATTCAATTGAAAAAACGTTCTGTGTCAGGTGGGATTCGAACCAGGATTCTCTGACGTATGGGCCACACACTCTCAACATCAATGAATCGTTGAGTAATTAATTATGACAAAATTATTGATTGCTTACCATTGAATACATACTAGGGAGTCCAATCCCGGAAGTTTTTTGATCCCGGGACTATGGGGATTGAAAATCTCAATCCCGGGATCCCGGGAAAGTAATTCTTAATAAAATTTCTTATTATCTTCTAAACGAAATTAAAAAAATTACTTCATTTATAAAGGCAGCATAAACAAAATTTTTTAAATAATCATACAATTATTGACTAACAAAGTTTTATTGATTTAAAAAACAAAAAAGAATGAATTACAACAGAATTTATGGTATGCTACATTATAAAAATATTAAACATTTTTTAATTTCGAACACCGTCTAAATTTTTTTTTTTTTTGTCGTGTTCAAAGTAAATTAAATGTAAAAAAAGATTTTTCAAAAAGTAAATTTTTTATATTTTTAATTATTTTTGAAGTAATTCGTTAAGCTATCACAAAAAATGCGACCCACTGATGATCCGCTGATGACAAGCACCGTTCTGAGGCTATACTAATTGGGGAAATAATTGTTAGAAAATCGTAAGCAACCTGTAAATTTCGACCACGAAATTGCCTCCACCACAAAACAGGTTAATTTCCTGAGTCAGAATATCTGACCATTTTGCAGTACTGGCGTTGCAGGTTCTTCTAAAACTTTCAAACACTCTTCGTCTTTACAATCTGCAGATAATTTTTCTCCGGAAAGAACCTTTTCACTTTCTCAAGGTTTTTCTAATTCTATTTAAAAATGTGGTAATGTTGCAGCTGTATGGCTCATCGGATTCTATGAACTTCAATTCAGCGTTGTGCGGCAAGATTTATTGTTTTGCGTTGCCTGATTCTTTTTAGCAATGAATCTTCAAGGGGTTCAATCCAAAATGAATTTATGTTACTAGCTCTTGTCACATAAGCTGCACAGCTTGTCAGTTTGGTTCAAATTTATTTCTTTTTTGTTATTTGATTTAAATCGCCCGGGATCCATAATGCATACCAAGCCCCACCAACAAATTTGTATGAAAAATCGGCGTAGTTCTGACCTGATCATGCCCATTTTATACACATCATAGAACCACTATAAACAAAATCTACAAGCAAAATTTCAACTACATCTCCTTACTAATAATGGAGAAAATGAGAAAAACTTTTTACTTACAACATAAAACTTAAGAAGGCCTTCTAAATACCCTGACTTTTTCTATAAGATACATTAAAATTGTACAGTTATTTTAATTCTTTCTGGCTGGATACTATCTTAATATATAAAAGGCAAGCACGCTGCTCTGCGCCCGATATCGCTCAAACTGTAATTATTTTTTACGATCAGCCTAAGAGTATGCACAGAAAATTAATTTGATACTTATCAGTGACATAATTGCCTTTTATGTACATATGTGCATACTTTCAGGATGAACATTTTTCAAAACAGTTATAAAAGCACTGTAATAATGGCAAAAATAGTTACAGTTTAGCCGTAATACTACCAACCCGTCGTAGGACGGGCTTTTTTATACTAGTAAACATAAAAATGCTTTGTCATATAGTATTAATGCTTACCATGGCGTCTAATCATGTGTTTATTATAGTTGGACCAGTTTGTAAAATGATGATTGCATGGTTCACATGAGTAGGGCCGATTTCCGGTGTGTGTATTCTGATGTGCCTATTTATGAGATGAGATAAAGAGAAAAAATAGAAGCAGTAGTGATAATCAGGGTAATCGGTAGATGTTAATGCAATCAAAATTAAAGCGGCTACTCACAATAAAAGTGCTACGAAAGCGGTATGAACGCTCACAGTAGCCGCACTTGAAAGGTTTCTCGCCCGTGTGTGTGCGTTCATGTGACAATTTTGCATCTTTTGTGCGAAACATATTTTCACAATAATCGCACTTGAACTTCTTGACAGATGAATGCCTTTTCATGTGGTTCTCAAGAATAATTGCAGATTTAAAACTATGATCACACAATTCACATTAAAATGTTTGGAAAAAATAAGATAAATTTATAAGAGATAAGCATCAAAGTCAACAGCTCACTTTCTTACTTTTTCTGACATATGGAGCAATCGTAGGGTCTATCTACTACGTGCGTCAATAGATGCGTTAATAAATTTACTTTCTGTCGGAAGGATTTGCCACACTGTTCGCAGCTAAACTCTTTAATTTCTGTAGAGAAAATAAAAAACTTCTTTGGTTAACTTACCCGATAGTTAAGTTAGAGCTACAATTTTAATGTTATGTCTAACCTGAATGCACTTTTAGATGCGTCTTCCAGGCCACGTAGCGTGCAAAATGTTTGCCACAATTTTTACATTCATACTTTATGCCACTCTGCGAGTGTATCTTCGAATGTATTTGTCGAGAATTTTGATCCTTGTACCCGTGACCGCAATCGCCACATAAGAGTATTAATGGATAGTCCGTATTTTTGGTATGCTGCTCTTGACGATGGATCGCTAGGCCCTGGAAGTCACTGCAAATCGTGTTGCAAACATCACAACAGAGAGTTAATGTGGCCCGATGGCGAAAACGCACGTGATTCACGAAGCTATAGTAACGTTGGCAGATTTTTTTACAATCAACGCACTTAAATTGCATTTCATTCGACGACTGTAAATTGTGCGCGACCTGATAGTGTAGCAGCAAATCGATGAAAGAGGTCTCCTCAACTGAGCAGATGTAACAAAGCCATGGGTAGGCGTTCCAAGTATCGAGTTGAACCTCACCAGCGGCTTGGGTGGATAGCTGAATTTATAATGTCAGGATATTAGTGACTCGGGAACAAAAGTTATCGATAGTTAGTAAATAGATAGAAAGAAAGATAGACTATTCATCATTACATTCAAAAGTTTGTGTACACTGAAATTATTGTTGAGAATTTCTTAAACCGCTTGAGTTTATCGATATATTATTACTAGTATCGCCTGTGGCCGAAATTCGACCATATCAAAATCAACTTTTTTTTTTCTTTTTTTGCTGAACGCATAAAATCATATCCTGAACAGACAGAACGGTGTCAGTGGCCAGCAGCCAGCGGAGTTCTTTGAGAACTATCTGAGTCACTCTCGCATTCTACTCTTCTCGAGATTGCTGCAACAACGATGTTCAACAGCTGTGTCGCTAGGTATTTTTTTATTGTTTCTCATTGTCCAATTTTGCAAAACCACAAAGCTCTGTTGAAACTTTTGACGTTTCTTTCACTCTTGCATTCTACTCTCAACAGATCTGTGTGGCTTGAACAGAGAGTGAAAAAACGTGAAAGCTTCAACAGAGCTGTGTGGCTTTGTATTTTGTTGTTGTTTTATGGGGTCTTATATTGGCGAATACGATGTTTTAAATTTCTTATTTTGCCTAATTTTTGTGTTCAAGTATTAACATACTCATATAGATAATGTTCCCAAATATTAAACAAAACAAAATTTTTCAAATATAAGCACTGCAATTATACAGTGATGTGCAATGAAATAGAACCAGTGCCACAGAAATTATTTAAACCAAAAAAACTTAGAAATCTTTGCATATTTAATTTTTTTCTTTTAATAGGTAAATTTAAGCCATTTCAGCCAGTTAGTATCATTACGTGAATTTTAATTGAAATACATAAAAAAAATTCCTTTACTTTATACACTACTCGAAATATAAGCGGAAGCAGAAAAAATGCATATGAAAAACGATTAGGCACAGGCTGTATGTGTACTTTGATTTTGCAAATATAACGGTAATCTATAAGTTCTCTTTGATCTATTCCGTTTTCTGCACATTATTATTGCGCAGCCATCCAATTGTCAATTGATTTAAGTTAGTGTTGATCTTGATGTCGTGATTGAATGAGCAAAATGAGCAGTCGTACAGAAATTTTGGTAGATGTTCGAAAAGTTATTATAAACCTTCATGTGCAGTAAAAATCTTATCGCGAAATTGGTGATACAGTGCAGAGGCCCTATACAAGTGTGTGAAACATTATAAAACATTACATAAACACGGGAAAATTAGAGCGTGAAAGCAGATCTGGATGCTCAAAAATATTAACACCATGCCAGGAGCGCACTGTAGTAGCTGCAGTGGCCCAAAATCCTAAGATTTCGGCTGTAAAATTATGCAATGAAATGAAGCAAACTTTCAATTAAAACTTCGATCCCCAAACTATACGCAATACTCTACATAGAGCTGGTTTTCATGGAAGAGTTCCTCGGCGAAAACCATTTATTTCGGCTATCAATAATAAAAAGAGGCTGGAGTTTGCAAAACTTCATGTACATCAATCGGAATCATTCTGGAACCGTGTGATATTTAGTGATGAATCGAAGTTCAACCTTTTTAGATCAGATAGTGCACAAAAAGTTTGGCGGAAATCAAACAATGAGCTCCAAGAAAAAAACGAAATTAAAACAGTCAAACACAGCGTTGATAATGTCATGGTGTGATGGGGGTGTATTGCGGCTTCTGGAGTGGGAAATCTTGTCTTAATAGATGAAAAAATTAATAAGTGCTCTTATTTTAATTTTTTGAAAGGCAATTTGTTTCCTAGTGTTGAAAATTTGGGCATGAATGGGAAGTCATTTTTGCTCCAGCAAGATAACGATCCGAAACATGCGTCGTACCTTGTGCAGGAATGGCTTATTTACCATTGCCAACAGCTCAAAACACCTCCACAGTCACCAGATATGAATGCTATTGAACATATTTGGCAATTATTGGAGAAAAAAATTCGGAGCCATTGCATATCATCAAAAGATTCACTAAAGGAGGCAATTCGTCAAGAATGGGAAAATATAACACCCGAACAGACATCAAACCTAGTTGGGAGTATGCAAAGACGCTTACAGGCAGTTATTCAAGCCCAAGGAGGCCTAACAGAGTATTAAATGTATGAAATGCAAAAATAAATTAAAGTTTTTTACACATGTGCCTAAGCTTTTTTAATGTAAAATTGTAATTTTTTTTGTTTTTTAATAAAATAATACCCAAAACAAAAATGAAAAATTAAATATTTTTGCAGTGAATAATAAAAAGAACTTTCAATTTTCAAATGATGTCATAATATTTATTTTTTTCGTTAGGTGGAAAAAGTTATTTAGATACAAACTTTGAGAATAGCTTTGTGCCTAAACTTTTTTGATTCACTGTAATTATTTTAACTTCCATATTTGGTGGAGTATCCATTATGTCTGATAACTGCTGAGTACCGCCTAGGCAGCGAATCCACTAGTTTTTGGCAATGAGAAGCTGGAACTCTCTCCCATTTGTCCTTGATTAACCTCCAAAGATCATCTCTGTTGGTTGGATGTTTATCTCTTAGAGCCACTTTAACCTCTCACCATAAATTTTCGATAGGATTAAAGTCTGGCGACTGTGCGGCCCGCTTAAAATGTCGATGCTATTTTGTCCGAACCATTCATTTGCCCGCTTCGATGTGTGTTTCGGGTAGTTATCCTGCTGAAACACCCATCGAAGCAGCTTATTAAGCTCTGCGTACGCTACCATGGTTTCACTCAAAATCCTGGTGTATTGAAAAGCATCCATATTTAACTTAATACGGAAAAAGGTACCTGTGCCATGTTTAACCACCATGTTTAACCGTTTTTATAGTGTGTTAAGAGAGGGATTCGGTATTGGGGGGGTCTTCTCACAGAAAGGCTGCCTCGGTATGAAATTATAATATAAATTAACTTTGGTTTCATCTGGCCAAAGAATGTTTCACTATTTGCTCGTTGGCCAATCAGCATGATCCTTTGCGAATTGTAATCCCTTGCGCACATTTACTTTGGTCAAGAATGCTACCTTCCGAGCAGCTTTAGGCTTCAATCCGTTTTTGATTAAAAGTTTTCGAATCGTTAAAGTGTCCACGTCCAAGGAATATTGTTTTTTTGAGAGTGGAAGAGGTCACACGAATGTTTTTCTACGTGACATAGGATTCGTCTTTGCAAACTGGTACTTGTTTTGGGTTGTTGCTCTCTTGTTGTTTCTGTTTTTTGTGTAAAATTTAATGAGTTCTCAACCATTTTCTTTAAGCAGCCAACTATACTGGTTATTTCCCTTTGACTTTTCAATTTTTACACAAATTTTTAATAATTTTTTCATTTTCAGGACTGCACTGCTTGGCTCTTCCCATTTTTAGACCTAAGACTGAGAACACTTACTCACGTTCTGTAGTAAAATGTTATTAAAAAAGATATTTTTAAATTATATTGGTATATAATTATATTTTAACGCACACTTTTAGCCCAACAATATCACAGTTTCACAGAAGTGCGAAAAATTAAAGCGCAATTGCACGCAAAAATAACTGTACAATATTCATGGGAGAACTGGCTTTTAAAATACAGTTGGTTCGCAGCATGCTAAGATATTACAAAAAATTTTTATTGAGTAATAGCATCAGCAAGTGCGTGGTTCTATTTCATCGCACATCACTATATGTAAATTGAAATCACTATTGAAAACAAGAAACGGCCGTAGTTCTGAATTCGAGCTCAAATTTCGAATTTTTTTTTTTTTTAACTTCATCCACTTCTTTGCCACATGCATTGGATATTTGTATCCAAGCATTTTTTTTAATGTCGACTCTTTTATAGTTGGAACTTTTGTAATTCCATAAACAATCAAACTGCTTGTAAAAGTTTATTAGTTTAATTATTTCTTCCATTCGCCACTCCATTTTATATTTTTTCAATTTTAATTCACTTTTACGCTTTTAAACAACGCACACTCTTACAAATTTCTGTGAAAAAAAATAGAAAAGTGGCAGCTTGTTTCATGAATTTGACAGCTCATTTCATGAAATATGTCTCATGAAATATTTCATGAGATATATTTCATGAGATGTGAAATTTTATGAAACGAGCGGTCTACACTTGCGATATCGATTTCTATGAAATATTTCATGAGATCAAATATTGTAAGTGGAGACGGCCTGTTAAGCCAGTGCCGTCCAAAACACTTGCTCTGTTCTTTCAATTGTGTTCTAGTGCGTGCACATGTGAGAGCGACAGAGACAGACAGGGTTCACAATGCACGCGTGCATATGCGCTGGCCCAAACTGCTTCAAGCACACCAAAAGCTCAAAGTGTGACATAAAAACGATTTCTGATCGCAATCATCCACCCTACTAACCTCCGAGAATGACGTAATTCTATGTCAAAACTAACTGCAGCATGTAAACCGAAATGTAAACCGAAACAAACACTTAACGTCGTGAAAGAAACTAGCAACAATATTTTCTGATTTGAAAAAATGTATTGCCTACCGTGTCTCGCATTCAACGTTCGTCTTGTTATAAATAAAGATGCAGTAAATTAATTTATTGATTGCTATCAATAGATGTGGTGTCACTGTACCAATAAATAAACTTGAAAAAATTAAAAGAAATCGCAAATATACCTGTAGTTTCATTGGCACCTCCTCCTGAACCACTTCCTGTTCTGTCCCATCCTCCAGCCCTTTTTCATCATTCTGGTCCTCTTCCATGGTCTCCTGTTCTTCCTCCTCTTCATCTTCATATTCATTCTCCTCCCCCTCCTCTTCTTCCTCTTCCGTCTCCTTTTCCACCATTCTCACCTCCTCCTCTTCATCAACACTATATGTATGAGCGGTTTCAATATCAACGCCATATTTTTCGGCTGTATGCGGTTTATTACTTAACGGCACAGTTTTCTTCGGCATCTCTAACAAAATAAACTCCTCTTCATTTTCTTCATTACACTTCCGACCAAGCATTTTTTCTATTAAATAAACCTCGTCATCGATTTCCTTTTCAACTTTTTCTAGCCTAAGATTTACTTCATCATCTTGTATTATGGTTGTTTCACTGCCTTCCTCCTCTTCAATTGCGTGGACTTCCGGTTTTAATTCTTTATTACCACCACCAACACACCCAGCATCAGTAGAGGCTTCCGTCTCTGTTGCATTATTCGATGTTAAGGGAATGACAAGCGCGAGACTTTCTGCCAGCGTCCTCGGCTTAGTTGTGTTTAATGTATTCCCATTGTCGACTCGCGCAGTATGCGAAAATAAAGTAATCAACGATTCCTGTGACTCGTGAACTTTAATGTAGAAGCTATGTGCTTGTTGCAGTGCTTCCAAACAGTCACAACAAATACACTTTGGCAGTGCATCATCCATCTGAATATTAATTTGACAGCATTCACGAAGTTTGCGACACACTACATGGTTTGGATCTGTGATAGTTGTTAGCACGTCTACTTTGCGCAAACCAGCACAAAGACGACAAATTCCGACCATTGTTGATGAACTAAGAACGCAACTTGATAATTTTTATTAATTGAGACCTGTGTAAACAGCACTTGAGTACTTCCCAAAGCTTAATTCATATGCGTTTCTAGTGTTTATGTTCTGTGATATGTTGTTGCAATTAATGGCAACTTGTTTATGTACACTTTTGTTAAAAATTCTGTGTTAGAAAAGCAAAACTTAATAGCAACCGAACAGTACTACGTAAAATTGCAAACTCAACAACGAGGCAAAAGTTTGACAGCTCACAGCTGGGTATCAGAACAGGACTAGCCAGATCTTTTGTTTATCCCCAACAAACAAAACAACTTCTACGCAGTGATTACGGGCTTTCAGATGAACGTACATGTCAGCGTACATTGTACGATGACATAATAACGGGAATATTTTGTTGAGCTTTCAAACAATCGGATACGCTAAAGAATTTTTGGATGCTGTTATAATTGACCGACACTTTTACTCTATTTTTGTATGCTTTCATATTTCAGGAAAATAAAAAATTCTATCCAAAACTAAGTGTTTTGTCACGTTTGCCATATTTATATTCTTCATTATTTTTTTCCGCTCAGTTGTTTTTCACTCGCTGATGATTTTAATAAAATGAAAAATGCACCGAGTCGGTCCAACATGCTTCCACATGTACGAGATGCCGGTCGGACCGGTAAAAAAATCAACATTTTTTGCTTTTCATCCGAAATGTCGGTCCGAACGTCTCATTTGCTTTCAAACGATTGTACATGTCGTCGGACATGCCCATGTCACGTTGAAACAGAATATGTGGCCGCAGTCAAGCAAGAAGGATAGATATATAGATGACGCACTCCGTGCGCTAAAAATGAACTCTTCTGCGCAGCCTTTGCAGCTACGTCTCCCGGCTTGTCAGTTGTGAAACTTTATGAATACATAAAAAAAAATGTCAAAAAAAAAAAAGCAAGCTCAGGCAGCATAGATTATCAGATCCTGAAAGGCTGTTGTCGGGACAAGTCAAGAAAGTTCCGGGATTTCTTATAAGTGGTCGGGACAAACAAATTACATATTTGTACTAGTGATTGTATTTGATAAACATAAAACTAAAGCAAAAATTTGTGGGCAATTAACAAGAAATTATCATTTTTGATAATATACAAAGCTTACGTCAACAATAATAACACATGAACTCCTGTGCACAAATTTAGTAGCCTGAACACATTGGACTCTACAGCAGCATTACGACACGGGGTCAAAAGAGTGCATTAATATAAGTTAAAGTTTAAAAACGAATTTTTATTTTAGGCACTATGTGCCACTTCTTTATTAAACATTCACTTAAAAACTTTATAGTTTATTTATTTCCAGAAAATTTATACTACGGGCATGCCTATGGTGGATTTGTAGGGTATCAAGTAGTCGGAAAATCTGATCAACGTCCGATTGAAGGAGTTTCCGCATATGTGATTGTGGAAAAAGGTGGAGTATGTCTGTGGTCTCACTTACAACATTACTATAAGTTGTTAAATTTGTACAATGTACAATATAGTCATAGCTTTCCCAAATTGCTACTTTTCCATCGGTAATTGGTATGAAATTTGATTTTGAAAAATCAGTTATTTTACTGTTCGATCCCTGAGCACTTACTAACATGAATAGTAATCTGAAAAATAAAAAAATAAAAAAAAAAAATAAAAAATACGTTCTACCTCAACAGATTATTATTAATTAAAATAAACCTTATTACCTAAGGTTGCACTTGTGAACCTTCCTGTTGTCAATTAAAACAGTGGAGCCTAAATCCTTCTGAACCGTTTTTTCTATAAATACCTTAGTAAACTTATTACCTATTCTCTTATTGGTCTTAACGTAGACTTTGTCTCCTGGTTTGAAATTTCTAGTCCTTTTGTTTTTATTATTTCTTTTTAGCTCTATTTCCTGTGCTTTAATGATTTTGGATTTAATTTCTGTTTTAAGGGCAGTAGGCATAGAAAATATTAATTCGATTGGCTTCCAACCGGTAACAGAATGAATCGATCTATTGTATTTTGACGTTGCAAGAAGTATTAACTCATTTGTATCACTTATTGCTTGATCAAGCTTAGTACATCTTGCAATTTCTGTAAGGGTACTATGAAATCTCTCCACCTGTCCATTGGTTGTACTATGGAAAGGAGGAGTTGTGAAGATGTTTGCACCGAAATGGTCTCTAAGAAGAAACTTTACTGTTTGGGAATTTAATGATTTTTCATTATCGAATGTAACATTTTCTGTTTTATTGAAACAATTAAGAATTTGTAATAACGCTCGTTTAACGTCAACAATGGCTCTACTTTCAATAGGAATAACTATAGCAAATTTTGAGAATTTGTCCACGCAAGTTAAAAAGTGATGCTTATCGGTGGAATATATATCAATATGTATCATTTCACCAGGACGAGATGGTATCGGAGTTTTCCCTATTTCTGGATTAACCGGATGCCGCTGATATTTGGCTTCCTTACAAATTTTACAATTTAAAGCTATCTCTTTCAATTTTTTTCGCATATCTGGAAAATAATAATCATTCAAAACTTGCTTAATATTTTCTCGATCAGAACGATGCGCTCTATTATGTTCCATTGCAAGTATTTCATTCTGATCATCTTCATTGAAAATATCATTAACTTGTTTCGTAGTATAACGAAATTTTACAGATGGAAATTTCCTAACGACTTCATCTTGGATTTGCCCTAAAATCGGCAAATCACACAATATACCATTTACAACATCGGGATTAATACATTCCCCAATTAAGTCCATTAGATCCTGTAAGTTTTTGAATGTAATATGGTGTCTTATCTTCGATTTAAATACTATCTTCGTAACTTTTGTCGAACTTTTACCTTTTTCTAAAATAATCTGATTTCTAAATGAGTTCACAGGGCTTGCTACTATTGGAATTACTTCCGATAAAGATTCTTCGCTATGCATCGTATTGGATATTGAATTTTCTGAATGCTCTATTGCATTAATGTGTTGTCGAGATAACGCATCGGCAACGAGATTATCCTTTCCTGGCTTGTAAAAAAATTGGGGCGAAAACTCCTCAACAAATGCTCGCCAACGCTTTATTTTTGTATTTGGATTTTTGTCTGAAACAGCAAAAGTTAAGGGCTGATGGTCTGTGAAAATGTTCAGCTGCCTCACACCGTATAAATAATTTCGCAGCTTTTGAAGTGCCCATACAATTGCTAAAAGTTCTCTTTCGTTTGTTGCATAATTTTCTTCAGCAGATGACAATGTTCTGGAAATCATTGTTATTGGTCTACCTCCCTGCGATAATACTGCACCCAGAGCGTGAGCCGATGCATCAGTTGTTAGATCAAAAGGTTTACCGTAATCAGGGTATAAAAGAAGAACTTCTCCGGAGGATAAAATTCTTTTAACTTTCTCAAAAGCCAGTATTGCGTCACTATCTAATTTAATTTTAATATTTTTCGATTTATTAGCCCCTATGTGGCCATTTTCTCCTCTCAAATATTTTGTAAGAGGTTTTACTATAGAAGCGTAGTCTTTAACAAACCTTCTATAGTATCCTGATAGTCCTAAGAACGATCGTAAACCACGAAGAGTACAAGGAGTTCTATAATTTATTATATCATTGATCTTATCAGGACATGTTTTGATTCCTCCCTTTGAAACAATAAACCCCAAAAATTCAACCTCTTCTTTCAAAAATTTCGACTTTTCCATTGAAACTCTCATATTTGCCTGAAACAACTTTGTTAAAATTCGTTTTATGTCCCTGTAGTGTTGTTCCTCATTACTTGAAAAAATTATTACATCATCGATGTAAACATGGCAGCATTTTCCGATTTCATCTCTGAGAACATCATCAATTGTTCTCTGAAAAATGCCAGGGGCATTCTTAAGTCCAAAGGGAAGTCTACAAAATTCATACTTCCCATTATTTATGGAAAAAGCTGTCTTTTCCCTATCTTTTTCCGCTAACTTAATCTGGTGAAATCCAGATTTTAAATCTAAAGTTGTAAATAAAGCTGACTTTCCCATATTTGTCAAAATAACAGAAGTATCGGGGATGGGATATTTGTCACAAATTGTTTTGCTATTCAGCTTTCTAAAATCGATCACCATTCGCATTTTCTTTTGCCCATTCTCATCAACCCCTTTTTTATCCACAACCCATATAGGATTGTTGTATGGTGATTTAGAAGGGCGAATAATGCCATCTCGCAATAAATTAGCAATTTCTTCATTTATAAATTTGGAAGCAGCAATTGGGTAAGGATACGATTTGGAATACACTGGCTCATTGTTGACAGTTCTTATTGTAGCAACCACGTTAGTATTAAATGGCAATGCTTCATTTGGATTAGCAAAGACCTTTGAGTGTTTCTCTAAGATTAGTGAAATCATGTCGCTCTCATTGGGTTTAACTGTAGGATTTTCACGTAATACTACGTTATTAACATCCTTACAGTTGTAATATTGCATCTTCTCTTGACCACCCTTGTAATGCAATATTCCTGTTTTTAAGTCCAATTTAGCTTCGATTTCCTTCATAAAATCAAACCCTATTATGCCATCAAATGTTTTTAATTCAGAAAGGATATAAAAATGTGTATTTCTTCCGAAAATATTAACACAACATTTTTCATATATCTCGGCGGTGCCATGAATTGATTGTACTCTAAATGGTTTATCGATTTCCTTTAATCCTTTTAGATTTGTATTATGTTTCATAAAATTTTTTCCCGCACCTGTATCAATTAAAAGCTTTATTGATCGCCCTGCCAGCTCTCGGCTTACATATGGCAGGAGCGATTTTCTCCTAAAAAATTAATTTCTTCAAAAAACTCGCTTTGGGCTTTGTCATTACTAAAATGTTCTTCATCGGTATTTTGATTTATATGGTTTATTCTTTGAATTTTAGGGAGAGTCTGCCTATCGCTGTCACGCTGTCTTTTAAATGCCTCTCTTTGATTATTATTAGGCAACGGCCTCTGATATGATTGACGAGTTTCGGAGGAGTCCTGTGCGATCCTCCAGTTTGGATTGAAACTATTTCTCTGTCTCAAATTTGAAGTAGAAGGATCAACATCCATGGGGGTAGGATTATTCTGAGGGTGTCCGTTAACTTGCCTATAGTGAGGAGAATATTGCGGCGCAAAGGATCCTCTGTTATTATGTCCTGTCTGATTAACTTCATTTCTATTGCTAAAAGAATTCGCGAATGAGTATCGGGCATGGTTAGCCTCCAATTCTTGCGCTAACGCCAAAGCGCTGGGCATATCCACAGGCTGTGACGAAAACATTATGTCGCTCATGGGCCTACGTAATCCTGATATGAATACCCT
The DNA here is from genome assembly GCA_914767935.1 of Coremacera marginata. Taxonomy (NCBI): domain Eukaryota; kingdom Metazoa; phylum Arthropoda; class Insecta; order Diptera; family Sciomyzidae; genus Coremacera; species Coremacera marginata. The sequence continues at coordinate 25,995,908 of OU612043.1, forward strand.
GAGAGCATCTTGCCTATACTTCTGGCATAATGACAAAATGAGATCATTATTACCCTCGTGTGACATTATAGTTTTATTTACAATAAGTGTTAATTTTTTTTCCACTTCATCATAAAATTCTACAATTGAAAGCTTTCCTTGACGGAGAGTCGACATCTCTTGTTCAATTAAATAAATGGGTCTTTTGTCAGCGTATGTAAAGTCTAAACGCGCAATAATTGCGTTGAAATTAAGGATTGTGTTGAATGATGATAATACCTGATCAGCCGGGCCTACAATTTTATTTCGCATAATTGCTACCGCTTGGTAGTGCCTCGAGCTACTTTCATATTTATCAAAAAGCTTATAAGCTGCAAAGGCAGCTTGTCTCCAACTAACATAGCGTGTCCTGTCGCCATTGAATTCAGGTAGTGATTTTACGATATCGAGAGATTCTTCGCATTTCACAGCCGGATTTATCTCAACTGGTTTATATTGTTCTACCCTAGCTGGTGTTTCTAAAGTCCTGATTCGTTCCGTCAGTTGTTCTATTGTCCGTTCATATGCCAACCTAGTTCTTTCTGTTGCTGTGGTAACAGCAGCAGAAATTATTATTCTTAGTTGTTCGTCGGACATTTTTTTTAAAAAAGAAAAATAATAATTTTAAAATTTTATTTTTTTATAATTTCTATTTTTTATAGTTTATTCTTACAAAAAACTTTAAATAATTTAATTCAATATGTAACCTCACAAAGAAGAAAAAAAAAAACAGATCACTGAGTACTTACATAAACATAATCATATTAACAGTTTATTTCCTTATCTCTTGATTTTCTTTTTTTACTTTGTTTGCTGTGTTCTTCTTCCTTTGCTATGTCGATCGTGTAACTCTCGTAAAGTTCTCCTTCGTTGTTTATTTGTCTTATTGTATTTTAATTGATTGTTTGTCCTTAGTTCTTTCAAAGCACATTAAATTTTCTTTCAGTTTGTTTTTATTTGCCTTATGGTATTTTAGCACATTAATTTCTTTCAGTTTTTCTTTTATTAATTGTTTATCCTTAGCTTCTTTAGAGCACATTTAATTAATTTGTTGTCAGTTTTAAGTTTATTCTTTATAAGAACTTCAGTTTTCGTTGGGCGCCAGTTAAAGTTTAAAAACGAATTTTTATTTTAGGCACTATGTGCCACTTCTTTATTAAACATTCACTTAAAAACTAACTTACTAATTGAAAGTTACCCTAAGTTATACCTATTCTGGGCACATTGAAGATGATGATGTAGTTGATGTAGTTGTTGTTGTTGCTGTTGTTGTTACTACTGTTGATATTGTTGCTGTCGTTGGTGCTCTCTTTGCCTCATATTTTGGCTATTGTTATTGTTGTTGTTGCTGCTGGTTTTCTACATAGTGGATCCTCCCACGTTAAAAACCATGCAGCTGGCAAATTTATCAAAAGTCACGTACTTTTGAATGTAGCACAGATTTTGTCTTCTAAGCGATTTCGACAGAATCTTGTGTTAACTTATATTAGTAAATTTTCATTAATGTTTGCTAAAAAATTTTTGGTTTTTTCATGTGAGTTTTACGATTTTTTTCCCAAAATGTCTAATCTATAGAATAAAATATAAAATATGAAAATACTCTTTTGGAAGCTATCGCCACGCACCAATTAATATTAATTAATTAAGTTTACACTTAAAATAATGCAAATTAAAAATTGATTCACTGTCATCACTCAACGTCCACTGTCATGGTTTCCAGTGAAATGTGCCTTTGCAATTCCTTTTGTTAAGTAAATTTCTTCAATGTCAGTTTTTTCTTAATATTCCAAGGGACAAGCACTTCAATAACTGGACAATCCCGACCACCTGGCAATGCTACAAGCAACACAAGAACATGCATTTAGGTCAGTCGTCGGCAAAATTGAAAATGAGACTGTAAGTGAAAGTGAGACAAAACAATTGCATATCATCCGAAACAATGCTGCTTCGCCAATAGTAGTTTGTTGAATGAATGAAAGAGCATAAGAATACGTATGACTCTTGGCAAAGCATGTGCTTCGTGTGTGCCGACCACTGATTTATATTTGTAAGAAAAATATTGGATTCATTTAATTTAATTTCTAATATTGCACACTTACAATACATGTGAATTATAATTTGAATTATATTTTATGTAATTATAATGATTAAAAAACTTTAAGATGCTTTTGGTAAGAAAAGCAACGATTTAAATTTGTGCCACAAATTGAATTTCTCACAATATTGCTCAACAGACGAAACAACAAACGAGAAGAACATAAAAAATGAAAACAAAGAAGCAGCAATGAACCTGTTATCAAACACATCAAGCAACATTGTTGCTTTTTGTGTAGGGGATCAAATGTGAGAAAACACCCCTATTATTGATTCATTTTTTCCAAAAATTGTACTGAAAAATATATTTACTAAAGTTGACTTATATATTATATATATATTTATATAATGTTATTAATTTTATTTCAATTAACCAAGGTCAATAAGAAAACTGTCGACATTTCTTCATCTCGATCAATAAATCACCCCCTTTAAATAAATTGTGGCTACGTGTTGATTTACCCACTTTCGCCAACACTTTGACAAGCTCGAGCTACATCACGGTTTTTCGCAGATAACTTCACAACAAAAATGGCGGATGTTCGCAATACGCAATCTTGTAATATATCATTCTTGACAGTCAAGGATGATTAATATAGGTTAATTCACTTGAGACAAGAACGCTCGTACTGTCAGAATGGATGAAAGGAAATCAAGAAAAAAAAACCTAAATCACACAATTTTTAGCTAACAGTTACTTTAACAGTTCAAAGAAAGCGTAAAAGAGTGCTTTTCTCTCAAGTGATAACCTATATTAATCAACTTTGGCCGCAGTAAATGAAGCATGTATAAACCTATAAAATAATGTCTGGGGAATGACAGCATCAACATGATTTAAGTGAAAGTAATTATAATTGTTAAGTTTTTGAGAATGCCTCTACTGGATAATTATCGTTATCGGTCATCGTGCCTGAAACTTTATAGAAAATTACGGTTTTCGATAGTTAACGATAGTGACATTCGCCGTTTAAATGTTTGGGAATTAAATTACTGGGTAACATTATTTACATTTTTATTTTTTTTAAGTTGCATTTATACAATTAGGTATAAATGTATTATTAATTACATTTATTAAATTAGGTAAACACGTTGCAACGACGTGTTGCTTATTTGCTTATAACAACCTGTTGTTGTTTTGCATTCAAAAGTGGATTATGACAGAAAAGCTCAGATACCACTTTGTTGCCTATGTTTTTTTGAAGTCGTATCTTTGAAGCATTTCTGAACAACATATACAACAGGGAAATACAACAGAGTGCACATAAACGAATAACAGTTTTGTGCTATTTGAATATAACATGCTGATAAGCAACAACTTGTGAAAAACCTTAAAACTTTAAATGTGTTTTCTATCACTTTTTTTAAGATAACTTCTTTGAGATAATCTACCTGTAATGAATTTTTATGTCAGCATTAAAGTTCATATTTTCGAAACTTTTAACAAAAAAATTCAAGCGTTGTTTCTTCTTATTCAGTATATGCAACCTTGTTTTAAAAATTTTAGGATAGATAAGTGAGAAAAAAATAAATCAATCTAAGACTGTGTGGGAGTTGAAACAATTCAAATAAGTAAAATAATTGCGATACTGCTTACACTGAGGCCTTGAAATGAAAAATTTTCTGTTTATTAGAATGTACTATTTACTATCTCACTTACGTATGCTCAATAAAAAGAACATTTTTCAATAACGTTTATAAAACGCATTTTATATAAATTTTCCATCGAACATGTTATTTTAGGTCATCAATGGTAGATCTTAAATTTAAAAACTAAACAACAAATATTTTTAGCTTAAGAACTATTTATAAATATTTAAAAAATTACAAGTCAGCTCGACTCAGCTTATGTTTCTGCATACGTAGAATGTTTTCCTAATAAGTTCCTCTACTCTGGAGCAAACTTTATATTGGGGAAAAAACAAGGTAGTGCAGATTTGCAGAGAGACAATTAGGTTCTAAGATTTTTGGCCAGATGGTGAACAATACAAATTTTTTAACAGCATTCCAACCTGTTAGTAATTTTGGCAAAAAGTAAATTATCAAAATAAAAGAAAGCATTCGAAAATATTCGAACATCAAAGTACTTAACAATAATTATTACTACGCTTACATTGCAGACAAATCTGGAGGTTAAGTCCAAAAATGAGTTTAAGTACCGAAACCGCTTACTATCCTCTAGGGTTCCGCATATAAATTCAAGCTTAGAGGTTGTAAGCTTAGAGGTTTCTTCAAAATCATCATCGAAATGTTAAAATTATGTAATGCAACACTGTGTTTATGTTTCTTATCGTAAACACTAAAAGGGAATATCCGATTAAAAAATTTTGAAATAAGAAAATGTCGCAAGTTAACTTCGGAAAATGTTAGGCTTAACCTTCCAACAGACAGTGTAAACAGTTTAGAGGTTACAAAAACTTTTGTCAGTCAAATCTTGAGTATCAGCTGCAATGTAAACGTAGTATATAACAACAAGAAAATTATATCATCAAAATAAAAAAAACATAAGAAAATACAATATATCGTCGTTGGGCGTGCAATACCGCGTATCCGCCACTTGCACATATACACACACACGGTGATAGTAAAATTCGACAAGCAAGAAAAACTGCTTTCTTTTAAACTATTAAATGGCTTTTCAACTAAACTAAAAACATTTATTGAAATTAGATACTTGCATTGTTCTGAAATCTGCATTTGATGGAATTCCACCCTTTATTAATTAAATAAAATTGAATTCAAATTTTAATTTTGGCCTTCTTGCTATATACGCGGTATTGCACGCCCAATGACGATATGATATCTGTTTCAGTTGCGGGATTCCCCTTAACGACGATTGTCGCTGTAGTTAACTAGCGAAAACTGTCATTTACTATAAAACTGTACATGCTCAATGACCGATAACGTCAACTATTATTACAGTTAACTTTTTGGGAATCCTGCTACAGATGTACTGTACTAACTGGCGCATATCAAATATTTAAGAAAAATGTTCATAACGGGTGCTTATGCAAAGCGGCTAGCTTATAATTTCATCCATTAGTTGTTTTTACCAGGTAGATTGTATGAACGTCTCCAAACTTAATAATGAATTTGTTGCATATATGTCAGCTGTTTCGCAAGTTGCACAAAAACGGTAAACTTTCTGCATGTGAAATGTATTTTAACTCTCTTTTGATTGCATAAAAATATTTCTTTTCTTCTATACTAACTTCAATAAATAAAATCAAGTACAACCTATACTTTTTACTGTGTCTGATATTCGTTTTGTGAAATACTTTTTGTAGCTACAAACAGCTACAAACATACAGCTTAAGCTGACGAATAAAAATAAAAAGAAACCTAAAAGAAAGAAAAGCACAAAAGAAAGCTTACCGGTGCGGACAAGTCTCTACCCATCTGCCTTCGTCTTCCTCTCTCTGTCTCTCTCTCTCTCTCTCTACCAAACTCGACTTGCTTTGAAGAAAGCTTTAAGTGTGGAAAGGGTTTTAAGTAATTATATCTGGTTTCCAAAAACTTCGCCATTTATATTAACATTGTTAATTTGTTAGGAAATAAACTTATTTGACTTATGCCATTGGAAAGGGTTCTGCTAATTTGCATAAATTCCCTAATTTGATCCATTGGCATGCAAGACCCGCAGTTAATATCAGGTCACAAAACTGCGGTCTGAACGCTCCTTGTGGGTATATCATTCAGCGTTATGGTAATTTTTTCAGATCTGGCATTGCTTATATGACATTTAGTCGGAGTGTTTATCTTGAGAAATTTGTTTATTTATTCAATTGTATTTGAGCTTGTAATGTAAAAATGGAAAAAATAATTACGGATCTAACATGCCGCGTATGCCTTAACGTGGAGGAATTAATGGTGCATATCTACGAAGAAGTGGAAGACTTGAGCACAGATTTGTGCTCATTACTTGAACAGTGTGGAAATATAAAGGTGCGTCATTTATTAGCTGTCAGAGGAAACGTGTTTCTTATCTGTACTCCTTATAGGTGGACCGAGCAGATAGCTTCCCCAAGTACCTCTGCAAGGAATGCACCAGTGAGCTATTGATTGCTGCTAAATTTCGGGAGAAATGCAGCAGAAGTAAAGAGATTCTAGAGCAATATGGGCCGCAGCTATTAACGCTGCATATAAGTAAAGAAAGCAAAAATTTATGCGACAATATAGTGGAGTCTTTTGAACTTGAACAAAGTTATTTGGATGTTCCTGAACTAAACATTAAAGAAGAGCGAGATAACGGAGGAAATGCTCTAACGCTGCCACTTGTGTTATTTGCAACAGCGGATGGGGAAAGCAGCGATGTAATTGAAACAGACGAGATGCAATTAAATTCTAATTCATTGATTCTTGAAACTACAACAGAATCTAATTTAGATTATGGCTTTGCCCAAGAAGGTGAAAGCCTTAATAAGTTTGCAGATGAAATAATTGTTTTTGATGCAAATGAACTGGATGATAACAGCTGCAATGCAACAAAAAATAAAATGGAAGCCATTGTGCCTCATGATTTGAATTTAAGCAAGGATAACGAGCAGTTGTTAGAACAAAAGGTGAATTATTTATTTATTTAGCATGAAAATAAGTTTTTAATTAATAAAATGTTTTTGCAGCAAATTAATTGTTCCGCAGGCAGTTTAAAGTTTTCGTGTGATCTTTGTGGCGCCGCCTTTGCTTCTGCGCAAAATCTTAAGCGCCATATAAGCACTTCGCACGTGCCGTTGCAACTATTCCATTGTGCGCAATGCCGCCATTGCTTCTCTTTGGAGGAAAACTTCATAGAACATTGTAAAGTGTGCAAAGTTATTGCCCAAGTCAAAACTGTAGCCGAAAATGAGCCTCAGAAAGATTCTAGTAGTAAAACAAAAAAACGTGGACGCCGCAAACTGCCGGCACCGCCGGAGGAAGAAGTAACCTGCATGTACTGCAACAAGATAAGTAAAAATGCATTTGCATTAAACATGCATCTACGAACGCACACCGGCGAACGTCCTTACAATTGTAACCAATGTTCAAAGACATTCAAAACGCGCTCCACACTATCCACCCATCTGAAGCGGTACGTGATGTCATTTGCCTTTAGTTAGTTTTTGATAGAATATATTTCAATTTCCAGACATGCTGGAGTGCCAGACTATATTTGTCCATACTGCAATAAATCCTTCTACGAGACCACCAATCTGCAAGCACACATACGGACGCACACTGGCGAGAAACCACATCGCTGCACAGTGTGCGACAAGCGCTTCACTCGCGTATTTCTACTCCAACTACACATGCGCACACATACCGGAGAAAAACCTTATACTTGTCCCCACTGCACGCGTTCGTTTGCCCAGCTATGCGATATGAAGAATCATGTACGTACGCATACCGGCGAACGTCAGTTCCAGTGTTCGCTGTGTCCAAAAAGCTTTATAAAACGCGGACCTCTCATCATTCACATGCAGCGTCATGCCATTTTGGAAGATGTCAGCAACGCTTCGTCACTTAGTGAACCGAATGATCAGAACAAAAGGTTAACCGAAGATTGCAACATTGAAGTGTCTGAAGAGTGCAGCCTAGGCATGCATTTCAACTTTAATGATTTGATTTTGGAGGATCAACTGTGATTAAATATTATAAATAGCATTAGTTAAAGTAATTTTAATTTGTCCTATAGTCATAGTTTCTAACTAAGTTAAACATGTTGATTTTATGAAAAACTCAACAAATTGCATTTTCATCAAAATATTGCTGAAGTTTTTTACGCAGTAACGACTTTTCATCCTCGCTGGCGAATGTATGTTTCATTGCGTTCATTGATAACTTCAGAATATCCGCGCTACTCAACCTAAAGGTTTGTGCTGCAATGCTAAATTCATGTGTCAACGTTGTATCAAAAACGCCGCTATCATCTGTGCACAATACGACGTCACTATTTATTTCCAACAAGTGCTTCAAGTGATGATCGGCATAGCGACTGACCGTGCCGCATTTAATATTGCTGGTCAGACAACATTCAACAGCAATGTTGCGTTGACCTAACACCTGCATATGTGCTTTATTAAGAAACGTTCCATGTCCACATCTATCCATGCCAAATTCCAACATTTCAGCGATTTCACTGCTATTCTCAATTTCGGCGCAATGCAGCGCAAGCCTTAAACCGAGTCCACGCGCCGTTGCCAAAACTTTGGTAAAACTTGCAAACTGACCACACGCAGGATTGCCACTAAAATCGAGACCTACTATAATACTGGGATATTCTCCGCGCAGCTGAAGCACACATTTCAGCGTTTCCTCGGCGGCTGCTGGTGTCTGTGCACGATCAATGGAGGGCAATAACTTCACAACTATATCGGGCTGCGTCTTCCTCACCTGTTCTATGGTTTCCAACACACATCTCAGGTAGTCCAGTTTTGACATTTCTGCGTTGGCCTTCGGTGTTGTACGCAGCTCCAGATACGCCACATTATCTGCAGCAAAATCACGTATAACACAGAGTGTGGCAAATTGTAGACCGCTTCGCGTAGCAGTTAGTTCATGACTAAATTTGAATTTCTGGAAGCAATGTTCCAGAGTCTGCTCATCAAACTCTTTATATTTCTGACATATTTTGAGAAATTTTGGCGTTCGTACGTCGTATATTTCTGATTCCAACTCGCGTAAGCTTTCAATTCTAAGTGACCCATTTAAATGTGCGTGCAACTCGATTTTTGGCAGATTCCGAAGGAACTCATCCATTCCAATGTGGTTGACCATAACAAAAACACCTCAAAATCTTTCGAAGGATTAGGCCCATTGTACTTTTATCATTTTTACATTCACAATAGTTTTTCGCGTTTAATATCGGAGCACAGCCAGATTGATGGAACAAATCACAATAAAGGGATTTCTTATTTGCCGTGCGATTTTTAATACATAATTGAATATTCACAAGCATGAGGTGTTTTATTTTCTTAAAATAACTATGAACAAGATGACTTTATTAACAAAAACTTGACGAGTCGTACTGACTTCCAATTAACTTTCATCAAAAAACTGACCTGCTATTCTAATCGATCAAACATTCGTTAGGTTAGAAATCGTTATTTAACAAAACATTTTGCTTTTTGTTCAACATTTTCAATGACAAAAAACAATCGACAGATAAAACGTCTGAATGGGAGAAAAGGCGAACATCGATGAACTTGTGTGCGAGACAACAGCCAAGTTCACTAAATCGTAAACATTTTCGCAAGTGTGACAGGCATGTTGGCATGTTTGCAAAAGTGTTTCTTTTCTCTATCAAGTAAGCTGTGGATATTGGGTATTTCATTTCTAAACAACTATTTTGCTCTTGCCGTATAATACAATGTAAAACATAGTAATTATGCAAAGAGGAAAAGATTCCATTCATAAAAATGAGAATTAATTATGTGTAATTAAACTAAATACTACTTTTTTTCTTCCTTTATACTAACTTACATAGGTGGCGCTTACAACCGTAAGTCGATTTTCGCATAATGTTAGAAATTGAGCCGGCCATTTCACCAGCTATTTTGCGCTTGCTGGCGTCAGTTGGAAGCTCCAAGTTTTATCTAATTTTACTAATAAATAACACAGATTCTACAATTCGAACGACCGCTTTTTCAAACAAGCTCGTACCGCTTCATTGTATGCCGCACTAGTTTGCTGACAGCCTAGTTGATGTTACAGTAATAGGCTAAAACCGGGCGATGACACCTAACCGATCGTTTCCACTGCCCGAGCGAACGAAAAACTCATCGCGAAGAAAACGTAGCGATGAATTCTTCGTTCGTTCCAACTGTTTCCACTGCACGAACGTAACTTGCGAACATTGGTAATTGGTTATTTTGTTCGTCCGTCCAGTGGAAACACTTAAATTCAACGCTTGCAAACATCAACGTTGATTACTTTTTGTTTATGGAAACGTATTAAATTGGATTCATTTTGACTACTTTTACACGTTTTAATAGCATTTAATAGTAACATTATTTTTATATTAAAGACAGTAAATAATATTACCATCACAAAATTGTTACCATATTGTGAACAATACCACTTGAGCATATCATCTCATTTTAAAAAATAATATTAGCACAGTCATTTGGTAGTTTTACCTGGAAAGTTTTCCGGGAGTTTTGAAAATGGGTACATTCTATAAATTTCGATATGCTCCTTCCGAATTTCAAATTTGCCACCTCGTATTTTTGCCGCTCGCGCAGCCATATTGGCAAATGGTAGCTAAAAACATTTTTTGCTAATATCTCCTTTTCAGCTCATTTCACTATAAGAACATATATGTACCAAATTTTTTATTTTAAAAATATCGTATAAAAAATCCTAAAATAAAACAGATTTTTTAACTTTTAATAGTTCAAACTATTTCATTCGCAACCATCGCTTACAATTCCGGGGGCACGCCGGATCCCAAATATGTAAGCATTTTAAATACAATTCTAACGCAGTCTAATACAATATGTATATTTTTTATATAAACAATTTTATTTTATTTGAAATACACTTTGCGGCGCTCCACTTTGGCGGTACGCCAAAAGTAATGATTTTACGAAAAATAAAAGGTATAATATAAATTGTAGGGAGTTTCTCTAGTTTCATTTGGTTTACATATGTTTTTATCGTGAAATGAGTTGAAAGGGAGATATAAGCCGCCATTTCGCCAATATGGCTGCGCGAGCGGCAACAGAACGAAGTGGCAAAGTTGAAATTCTGAAAGAGCACATCGAAATCTATAAAAAACCCCATATTCAAAACTCCCGGAAAACATTCTAGTAGCGAGATTCCCACAAAGTTAACGATAATAATAGTTGTTCGAATGACAAGTTAGACGTTAGGTAAAAAAAAATACAGGAAATCAATTTACAAAATGCACGATAATTCTCATAAAACTATTATTTTTCCGTCAAAAACGAAGACATCTTCGTTCGTTCGTGATAGAGAAGTGTTTCCACTGGACGAATAGCGTTCGCGAACATTTTTCACTGAACAAACCAAGAAATTTTCGTTCGTTCACCCAGTGGAAACGCTCGGTTACTTTGTAATAGTACTGAAGAGCATTTTTATATAATTACTTGCAGGCATATTTTAAAAATAAATATATTTTTCATATCAGGCACGAATTTACAAATGGAAAGTTTCTAAATTGTATACAACCCTTCAATAATATTATTACGTAAAGTCTTGCAAATCTGTTTTTAGCTTGGAAAAAGATTTTTAAAAAATTGTATGTCTAAGCAAAATGAAATAAATTTTCCGGTATTTCACCGGTAGAATCAAAAATATACAATTTACGTTGAAAATATTTAAGCAATTAATCAACAAAATCAAAAACTAAATAGTTTTAAGTAAAAATATTCAGTTGTTATTTGACGGTCTGTTGTAGAAATACATCAAAAACGACATAAGGTGTGTTTCCGTACTCACACTGTGTAACTTGTGGGACACTATTTCTGTTTCCGTACTTTCTGTGCTTAAAATGGGAGAAGAATAATAAGCATAAAACCGCTCTCTCGAGCACACAAAGTGCACAGAGAGTGCTAGAACTCAAGACTCCGAGTAAAGTAAGAACAAGCATCAAGAAGAACAAGCATCAACTTCACAAGCAAATTGACATAATTTTAATTGGCGCAATTTACGTTTGACATGTCCGCAGTCAAAATCAGCTGTTTTGTACTTAAAACTTACTAGAAGCTGTTTCCGTACTTTTGCAACCATTCTCACATTTAATTTTTACTCTCTCAGTTTGAACTTACACAAATCTTACACAGTGTAGAGTACGGAAACACACCTATAAACTGTATAGAAGGTATGGGTGTAGAATAAAGTTCAGAATTGTTTTTATACCCCAACGCATACTGCTTAAGGGGTATATTACTTTGTCATTCCGTTTGTAACGCCAATAAGGAGGCATGGCAGGTATATATATTCATGATCAGCATCACCCCCTGAGTCAATTTCCGTGTGTCTGTCTGTCCGTCTATTCATCTGTCTGTCTGTCCACGTGATTACAGCCGTAATTTTAAAGCTATTGTGATGAAATTCATAATATAATCTCTTCAAAAAAATGAAGATCAAGGTCAAAAATGAGTCAAATTGGATAAAAACCACGCCTAGCGCCCATACAGAGTGACTTTATTTTTACAGTAAAATCTCTTAAAAATCCACAAAAATTAAGGAAATGTATTGAAATTTTGCACATGTGCTTTCATAGTTAATATAAATCATCTCTATAATACTTGCCAAACCCTGATGAAAGCCACGCCTACTTCCCATACAAAGTGCTTTTATTTTAAACTAAAATCTCTTAGAAATCCCCAAAAGTTAAAGAAATGTCTTGAAATTTCGAACATGAGCTTTGGTATATAATATGAACCATATCTATGAAACGCCTACCTCCCATACAAAGTGACGTCATCAAAATAGGAAAACTTTGGTAAATATATAAAACTGAATGTCATAGTGTCTGTCGTTGCTAAAGACTTCAAATATACTTTAATTCGGCCGTGGGGGCTATTTTAGCTTCGATACCGTGCCGAAGCTCCATTCCTTACTAGTTTCTTTTTAATTTTCAAGTCATTTCATTCGAAAATAATGAAGTAGTAAATTTTAATTTTTATTCTTATAAATCTTAAAAAACCTAATTTCAGTAAAACATAATTTACTTTTAGCGAGAACTCATTTTTTCAACTTTTTTTTTTTGTGGATTATATGTATATAGCCCTTCTAATGCCAAATCTGGAAAAATTAATGGCCGCTCTCAATTGGTTTAGAAGGTATAGGGCTCGAAAGTTGGGAAAATGGACGTAAAAAACCTGTGATTGTTGTTTTAATTTTCCTACAAAACCTAGCATTAATTATATAAAATATAATAGTATTAAACATAAAATTCCATGCATTACTTTCGAAGATATAACACCTTTTGTGTCCCACCTATTTTACTCCATAACTAACATGCATTTCAAATTCAATTTAAAAAATATGGTCTTCCAGGTTTAAATATCAAAACATGATTTGATGAAAAATCATGAAAAATTGTTATAAGAAATCGCGCGATTTTTTATAAAATTTTTTCGCCTGCTGCGCTTTTCTGTTACGATTCACCCTTTGACACAATAACAAAGAGATGACAAATTTTTCACTAAATAAAATTTTCATATAAAATTTTTCGCCTCTGGTGCTTCTCTATAACAATTCATGCATGGATTTTAATGGTGAATACCTCGTTGAATAGGTAATAGCATGATGTTTCTTTTGATATCCATAACGCTTATTTTTATTGGAAAACTAAAAAAAATCACAAGATTTTACACCTATTTTCCCAACTATAATCGCCTATAACTTCTAAACTACTTGAGAGCGGCCCGAAATTTTTTCACCATTAGCGTTTCTAGCTCAAAATACACATGATAAAAAAAATTGTTCCAAAACACTTTTTGCGTTTTATGCCAAATATGTTCACATTTCTTAAATAAAATTTCAGTTAATAGATAATCATTACAAATCAATATAATCATTATAAGTAAAACAAAAATTAAAAACGTATCCACAAATACAAAAGTACCAAAAATATTACAGTACCGCTGCAACTCTGAAAATATCACTTTAAAATAGGAGGGATCAATAATCGGAACGTCAACTGGTCGATTTGTTTAGAAATCTTATTTTATTAGATGATAGGATTAAAATCTCTTATAAAACTAAGCTATAGAGGTTCAACAGACTAAAAAGAAAACTAATGGACATTGAAAAGATCTGTCGTACATGCTTAGCACTGAGTGGGCCACTTTTGTCTATTTTTGATGGCTCTAGCGGCGTTGTTGGCTCTGGATGTGTAGCAGATATGTTACGCGACTTTACCAAAATGAAGGTAAGCATCTTATAAAAACCAAATTTATTCATATTATTCCTATGAATTCTACCCAAAAGCCCAATCCCATGGACAATATGCCCGAAAAAGTATGCCTTACCTGCATTAGCGAGATTAATCGCTGCTATTCGTTCAAAATGAAGTGTGAGAATGCAAACAAAACATTGTTGCAGCTGCTACCCGGTGCTGTTGAGGCAGTGGATTTGGAATTGGAACAAGTAAAAGCTGAGCCAAAGCGAGAACTGGTACACAAAGGTGTACAAACTAAACCGGAAGAGCAAAAACAAATGCAGTCAACAACAGTGCAAACCATAAATGTGCCGCTGGTGGAACAAACTCATCAAGGAGTTCAAACAGAAATTGTGACAAACGATGCAGCCACCTCGCCGTTGAGTAGAAAAGTGAATAAAACTGAAAAACAGACCATGATCAAAGTCGAAAAAACCATGGATTTGGGTGAATATGAGTTCTCGCATTCCGACATCACGATGGAGGACACAAAAAACAAGAATCTCAAGTTTAAACAACAGCTGCAGCTGGATAATGCGCAGGTACACAATGAGGAAGGGATAATCTATGAGTTGCAAAGTGTAAGCGGCAACGATAATAATTCCAGTGATGATGAAATGGAAGCTTTGAATCAGACAGAGTTGAGTGAAGGCACAGAAACTACAACCGCCTATTATGTGTTCTCCAGTTCGCAGCCCGATGAAGAATATTTGGGGAATGTAGAATATGAATGTGAGGACAACAATGCGCCAATGATGAGCTCCAATGAGCATGAGCAGGAAACGACACACTCTCAAAAAAATGATTATAACTTTACAATTATACAAACGGAAGAGGGTAAAGAGGTAATAACTGAAACTGAAATAGCGCAATCGCCAGAAATACATTTGCAATCAAAGATGCGCATCGCGGTTCGTAAACCCGAGGTCAAGTGCAAGGATTGTACCATGACGTTCGTCAGCATCAAGAATCTGCTTAAACATTGTATTAAAATGCATCAATGGACGGAGACTGAAATAAACAATATGCAATACTCACTACAGCAGGAGCAGCAGCAACAAAATTCTGCCGGCGAGGAACAACCTTTGGACATTGTTTTGGACGAAAACATGCACGCCTCAATCTTACAAGAGCTTCAGGCAGAAGTTGTGGTAGAAAAAGAAGAGGAGACGACTAAGTTTGAGCAAAAGTCTCCCATCAAGACTGGGTATCAGCTCACCGTCTACTGTCCACGCTGTAATGCTGGTTTCGCATTCAAAAAAGCGTTGAACTATCACATAAAGCACAACCAATGCACACTTGTGACATTCTCCTGCGACGATTGCCAGCGTGTATTTACCACAGAGCATGGCTTGGAAGAGCATCGCGAATCACATCTGTTGCAATTAGCCTGCAACGATTGCAACCTGATGTTCAGGGACAACACGGAATTATGTCAGCATCTGATTAAGGTGCACCATCGTAGCGACAGGAACCAGTGTCACATCTGCCATAAAGGTAAGTTTGGGACCGCTAACCTGGTTCAATTTTAACTTGATTGTCTTTCATTCTATTTCCAGTATTTACCATGGCTTCAGCGCTCAAGGATCATCTGCGCATACACAGCGGTGAAAAGCCATTTAAGTGCACCATTTGCGACAAGGCATTTCGTCAGAATTCCAACCTAAAGCAGCATATTATGCGTCATTCCCAGATCAAACCCTTCACTTGCGACACTTGTTCGCAGAGTTTCGTCAGCAAAGCTGAACTTTTCTCGCACAAACGCACGCACACCGGTGATCATCCATTTATATGCGGATTCTGTGATGCACGCTATACTACATCTAGCTCCTTGGTTAAGCACAGGCGCACGCATACTGGCGAACGTCCTTATGCCTGTGAATTTTGTCCCATGCGCTTTAGTGCCTTGAATGTGCTGAAGAACCATCGACGCACGCACACGGGCGAGAAGCCGTACGTCTGCAATGTCTGCAACAAATCATTTACACAGAAGAGTGACTGTCAAATACATCAGCGCACACACACGGGAGAAAAACGTTACACTTGCGTGTGTGGCAGCTCATTTACGCATTTGTCCACCTTGCGCCTGCATCGGAAGTTGCACGAAGGCGAGGATACCGAAGAGGTGCCAGTGAAAAAGCGCCACAGAGCACCACCTAGAGCTGCGAAGAATGGTGTACAATTGAAAATAAAGGAACAACTGGATACAGACGAGGACACCACCTCCACCACCATGCAGCAAAACGAGGATGAAACGGTAGTTGTTAATGACGCAACGGCAGATGATGAATTCATGGCACTGGCCATGAGTGACGTGGTCTGAAGCAATAAAAGGTTGGGTGTAGGGAGTTATTAAATTTTATATACGAGTATATAATCTGTACGCTGCTAGAAAAGCATTTGTAATAGAATTAATTATTTCTAATAAAAAATAGATAAAAGCATCGGTTCGGGGTATTGTGAAACTAAGCTGGGATAACAAAACATACAAGTATGATGGTGAAGAAATCGACCGGTGTAATGGCCGACAGATGTAAATGCAAACATCAAACGGGATATTTCTTTAAATCATTGCAATGTTCCATAGCGCCATTTATTTTGAACCGAACAACTACTATAAGAATTCTGGTGTGTCCTAAAAGATCGATCAGGTATTTACGCCTTAGAAACACAAATCGACACCCACCTATAATAGGGACTCACCTATACTCAACCTTGTGTGAACAGATAAGGTGATTTCTTATCGTTCGACTTTTTCAACGAGTTGCTGATCTGAGACTTCGCGTCACGATATTTCACAAATGCTTCTAGCGTATACCGATGATATTTTGATTTCATTCGCTATAATTGGTCGAATGAGTTTTGTGTTAATAAACAAATACTTACTTTTCTTACTTAGGTGGTCGTAGCAACCCGTGTCCGGGTTTCGGCCGACCTCATCAGCTCTCGCCAGGCGCCTCTGCTTTGCGCGCGCCTTCTCCAATCGGATACACAAAGTGAGGTTAGGGCTTCTTCAGCCTGGTCCATCCATCGGAGGCATGGTCTTCCTCGTCGTCGTTGACCACCGACCTTCGCCTCGAGCACCGTTATCGCTGGGGCTTCGTCGTCCATACGATGGACATGACCCAGCCAGCGTAGTCGCTGCACAGTTATACGCCGAACTACGTCAATGTCTTCGTAGAGCTCATACAGCTCGTGGTTTATTCGGATGCGATAGTCATCGACGACTCGCACAGGACCGAAGATTTTGCGAAGAACTTTTCTCTCGAACACCCCCATAGCAGCTGCGTGAGTTTGCGAAACTACCCATGCCTCAGCGCCACAAAGCAGCACAGGTAGAACGAGCGTCTTGCAGAGTGTTAGTTTTGTCGATCGAGAGAGAGCTCTGGAACCTAGTTGCTTACTGAGCCCATAGTATCACCTATTAGCAATTATTGCTCTTCACTTTATCTCCAGGCTGATTTCGTTGTTGGTATTAATGGCGGTGCCAAGGTATACGAACTCCTTGACTACTTCAAAGTTATAGCTGCCGGATGAAACGTGGGAGTCTAAACGCCGCGCTCCCTTGTTTGTAGGCAGCATATACTTTGTTTTACCCTCATTTATCGTCAAACCCACTTTGGCTGATTCCTTTTCGATAGTGGCGAAAGCAGCGGTAACATCTCTCTTGGTTCTGCCGACAATATCAATATCATCAGCGTACGCAAGGAGCTGGGCACCTTTGTAGAAAATTGTGCCATTACGATGCACACCGGCCTTTCGTACGATCCCCTCCATGATCGCAAGATGATCATGCAAGATCGCATGAAATGATCGCAAGACAGTGGATCGCCTTGTCTGTAACCTCTTTCGGTATTGAAGGTTCGGATCGGAGAGATCATTTCCTACCTTGACGGAGCTGCGTGTGTTGCTCAACGTCATTCTGCAAAGTCTAATCAACTTTGCAGGTATACCGAACTCAGACATTTTTGTGTATAGGCAATCCCTGAAGTAGCTAGAGTTGGCAAATCAGACGCGTTCTACTTTTTTAACTCTTTTTATCAATTTATGCGTATTTGAATATATAAACTGCTATTTTTTAATGTTTATATATTTGTAACACAATTACTTTGGTTGTGTAATCGGTGATTAGCTCGGTAATCGATTGGTAATCGCTTCGGTTATCGGTTGGTTATCGGTTCGGTAATCAGTTGATAAGCGTTTTGGTAATCGGTTGGCTATCGCTTCAGTAATCAGTTGATAATCGCTTCGGTAATTGGTACTGGGCTTGTATTCACTTCGGTAATCAGTAAATGGTTTGGTAATCGCTTTGGTAATTGGTTCGATAATCCGTTGTTAATCGCTTCTGTAATTGGTTCGGTAATCGGTTGGTAATAGCTTCGGTGATTGTTAGCAATCGCCGCGGTAATGGGTTCGGTAATCAGTTGTTAATCGCCTCGGTAAGCAATACTGTACAATGAAACAGAAATGAACAGCTAAAAGCGTGTTGATATCGCTAACAGCGTGATATCTTTCTCTACCACCAAAAAGTGCTCAACGCGTCTAAAAAAGTTTTCACTTCAAAAATGAGATGTCTTTGTTATCTTAAAAACGGAAACTCCCTTTTACAACACCCGGGAGAAAATTTTTCATGATTGGGCTGATTATCTTAAATGTGAACAAACGGATTTTCGTCGCTAAATGGTATAACCAGGTCTGTGCAGATTTGTATGGAAATGCATAGTCAGTTGTCCTATAAGTGTCTATAAATGCATTTTATGCTAGGAAAACCACACAACGAATAATTAAAACGCATTTTTATACATCTTATAGTATGTTCACACTGAGGCCGAAAGTGTTTTAAGTTGGATAAAAAACAGTGAAAAACACGCTTTCATTGCAAAAAGCCGGTATTCCAACAACACTCACATGCCAGGTACTCCTGCCTTGAATGCCGGATTGAATGATAATAAATATTATAAGATATCTTATAATAATTTTAATGTATGAAATGCTCAACCTCTTATGACATTTATTATTTGTATTTATTTAATTTGGCTTTATTAAAAATTCCACTCATTTAACGTTGATGAAAGAGGTGTGTTGAAAACAAAATATGTAACAATTCCCTTTCAATCCTTTGAGCAGGATAAAGCTAACTAGGATGTATTTCAAGCTAAGGATGTATTTTATTTAAATAAGATATTTTTATTAAAAGTTCAATAATAAACTTTATTAGCGTACAAAAAAAAAACGGTAAAGAAAAACTCTCAGCTTCAATAGAACTGTCCAAATTGTTGCTTGGGTGATTGTTGTTGAAAATGCTGTATAGCGCTACCAGCGGCGGTTACCTGTTGTACCTGCACAACGGCGTTTTCACCACCACAGCTGGTCATGGGTGGTTCGCCGCTCAGCCAGTTGATAAGCGTGTGATGCAAAGACTGCACGCATTTGCGCTGATCTGCAATAAGATTCTCCGAGTATTTGACGTGGTTAGCATAAGCGTCCTTCTCATGTTGCACATCCTTTGACATGCGATGCAAGTCTTTTAGAATAGCGGAGCCCCAGAGCTGCACGTGTATATCGGGTATCTTCGAAGCCAGCTGCATAGCTGGTGTGACCATGTTCATGCTCTCTTTAGAGTTGCCAATGCTCAGGAAAACATGCGACAGCAGAACAAGAGAGCAGGAAGTAAGCCGATTGAGATCCTCTGCGTTGGCCATCTTTAAAGTTTCGCGTAGAAAACGTCTGAAAGTGATTTAGAATTATCTACAATTGCAATATTTAATCTAGTTAAAGCAATTTACTTGGCCTCGTGAAAGCTGCTCTTGTGGAAAGCATGCAAGCCCTGCACGTAGTAGAAACCACCCATCAGTGCCTGACTGCTGTAGGTATGCGTGTTCTCCGTAGAGACAGCATCGAGTATCTGTTTCAGATCTTGGTCGCGTTTGGTGCGCAGATAAATAATGGCCAAATTCAGATTGGCAAATAATTTTAAGTCACGCTCCGATGTCTCAGACACACAAGCCAAGAATTGGCGTTCGGCAAAGTCAAAGAAACTTGTGGACATTGAGTAGAGCCCCAGCAGACAGTGCAGCTGCGCCGAGTGCCGACGCAACAAGCTACGATTTGAGCCTGCCAAGCAAACATCTCTGGCCGCGGCAATCTCTTTGATGGCCAAATCGCGGTTGCCCATAACCATGCGACACATAACAATGTGTTCCAGTAGAATTATCTTAAAAACAGATAGAATTGGTTTATCATCCTGACTTTTCAGCTTTTCGATCTGCGTCAAAGCTTTCTCTGTGTACTTTTGTGCCTTGTCCATATAGCCAGCCATCATTGAATGTGAAACAGTGACCAGGTAGACAAGCACATACAGCTGTTCCTTGGGTAGCCAGACAAACATTTCCAAAGGGTTTTGACCAAAAATCACTAGAAAAACATTGAAAATAAAATTGCTTTTAAAATTAAAGTACACAAAAATACTCCACTAACCTTCATCTGTTGGCCAATTGGGCGCCATTATAGTCTGAATAGACATTTGCAGCTGCTTCAAGCTCGGCTTTACGGTCTTTACCTGCCCCAAAGCCAGATAATAGCACACCTGCAGCACTAGAAAGAACACCTTTAAGTATTCCTTCTGATGTGCATTCGTTATGTTATTATCAATGATAGAACCGGCGGAGTTTAACAACGTCAGTACATCATTTGTCTTGCGCTCGATCATCAATATCATGGCGCGCGATAGCAAGAACAACACTTTTAAATAAACTGCATTCGATTCTTCTGCCGATTCAGCCCCCACTGCCAGAAGATCTGATGCCAATGAGTACTCCCGATCAGTGGCATGAATCTGTGAAAGTTGCAGCAGCAGCTTGCAGTGCCAATAGACGTTGTTCTGCGATAGCTCAACCGCCTTGCGTAGTATTGCTTTGGCCAGAGAGGCCTGATCAATCTGTTGATAGAGCTGTGCCAGCAGACTTGCAGTATCAAATTTGACGTCGTCGAAGTTTAGTAGATTTTCCGACAATTTCCATGCCTTCTCTAGATGACTGCGTGCTAGTTCAATGTTTTTTGTATAGGCCATTAATATCTGGCCCATTTGTAGATGCGTGCGTGCCTCAACTTTGGAGGGTGGTTGAAATGTAAATAGTGCCTGTAGACACTGGATGCATTTCTTGATGTTGGGCGGCTGCGATGTGCGAAAGTATTCGGCCAGACCCAAGAGCGAAATGTAGCAAGCATCTTGCGAAGCAGTCGCAGTCATAGTTTTGAGATTTTAACTGTTTTATTTATTTAATTTATTATATTTTAGCTTTGATAGAAGAAAAACAAGGAACAAACTTTTTAGCTTGTATAAAACTTAAACGTCAAGCAAATATTTCAGGGTTGCAGACAAAAACATTTTTAGATATCATGAAAGCTTACCTTTAAATAAATTAAGGCTGTTTTTAAAGTCGAAGAGCCAGACTGCAAGGGACTATAAATAATAATCGAAAAATAAGTTTAGGACCAACGGTTATTATCATTTTTTATTGAATGCAGACGAAATGAGAGTAATGGGAAAATGTATCTATTTCGGCCACATAAATGTTCGCCACGGTAAATGTTTTGAAATGGTGGTCCTTCATATGAAAAGCCATCAACGATTAAAGTTATTGGCGTATGGAATGCGTTAGGCGGCGCATCGGATTAATTTTGACATATACAGGTAAGGTGGTAAGTGGGAAGCTGACAAGTTACTTGAGGCAGCATTTTTAAAATTTTACTACTCATTTTGGCGTTTGTTACTGTGAAGTTTCATTGTTTGTCATTTTCCTCTTTGTTTCTCTTGTGTTTCGGCTCAAATAAATTTTGCTTTGTTTTTTGTCGTTGCTGTTTGATTTTAAGCTTACAAAGTGATGAATTTTGTGAAATTTAACAACAGAATCGTTTGATTATTCTCCGATGTTAAAATAAGGCGGTCTTTAATAAGTCGGTAGTAAGAACACCTGATAGATACCTAGTGTCAAAATAATGCCATTACTCTGCCTTTTTTTAAGGAGAATGGGAACAGGGTCAATCATAAAAAATCATAAGACTCAAGAGCTATATTAAATGATTTAACTGCATCCATAACATGAGTTAGATGCATTCAGTTAAATTAAAAATAAATGGAGATCAAACATATCCTTTAGAAAATATTTTTTAATAACATTTTAAGAAATTACTTGAGACCAAGTAACATGGTGTCAGTTCTCAAGCATACATAAAAATGTAATATAGAATGTAAGAATTTTACTATATCAGTAATTTATCAGTATTAAATATAATTGTTGTGATAATTTAAGTAAACATTAAATTTTTATATATATAAATTTAATTATAATTAAATTTGATTATAACAACACATTTTTTTTCTTATCAGGCATATTGCACTGATTCAAAGAACTGTCACAGATCAAATTTTTGAAAAATTTTAATAATATAAAGTATAAAGTAATGAATGCTTAAACTAAAAAACATTTAATTTAATTCGGGATTACTAAAAAACAATAATAAATAAACTGTTCTGTATAACTCTCTAAGAAAACATAATGCCATCGTTTAAAAATATACTCTTAAATCGAAAAAAATGTATTTTTGATAAATGCGAGATACCGACCGTTGAGAGCTGTACACCAGGATGAAGAGATAGGAACATGACATCTTACAGGGCTATTTCAGATTTCACCTTTTTCAACTCAACTTTTTATGCAAGGCTTGTGTATATGAGATTGGTTGTCCCATGAAATTAGAACAGTTTTTATAAGATAATTATGTGAAATAATAAGCAATTTAACAGTTATGCACATTTATGGTGAGCTTTTATGTCCCATGAATTTGGGGAGTTTTTAGTGGTTTTTGTGTTTGTATTGAACATTTGTGTTAGTACTGACATAAGTAGGACTTAGGGTTATGCCTTTCCCACAGTTCAAAATCGAAGTTTTCTATCTCTTTATCCCTGTTGTAAACCTTGAAGAAAATGCTGGGATTCAAACTTGTCTCAATTGGCTGGTAGGTATGAATGCTACACAAATATTAACTCAGTCAGCCAGGTATACTCAAAATGAAAAAAGTCTAAAAAATGTTTCAGTTATTAAATATTATTACTATAAGTCATAAAGTATTGATATAATTTAATTCGAAGTTTTTCAAACCAATAACAGTTCTTGCGATATACTTACTGCTTTAATGTTAAATCGCGAGACCTCTTAATTTGAAACCAAAATTAAAAATATACCTTTAAATAAAAGAGCTTGGCTAAGGTTTAAAGAATTTTATAGTTTTATTAAAGTAGTCAATTTATTGTTTATTTTAATATACTTATTTGATGTAATATTTTTGTATAATATTTTAGAGTTTTGATGTGTATTAAGATTAAACTTCAATATCTTACAGTTTTTTTTACTTAATTATGCAATACTATTTAATTTTGTATCTATCCAACATGTCTTTTGACATTTCCAATGTTGATGCTGGTATATGTTACAACTATTTTTTAAGTAACTTGTTTTTTTAAGTAACGTCTATAATTTAAGCTATCTAAACTCATTCACAGTCACGCATCATTTTTTTATGGTATTTGAATAAAGGCTTAGAGAAAATGAAGAGTTTGTTGGCATTACAAATGTATAAAATTATGTATTTAACCTAAAGAAATTTAAACTTTCTAGTATTAAAATGAAAAAATATATAAAATTAAATTAAAGGACACTCATAGTGATGCTTGCGATTTTGCTACTTAAACATATATGTAAACAACAGCAAACAAAATTTTTATAATCATTTTTATCCATATAATATTTCACTATCAGCTCTTGATAAGTTATTTTTTGATAACTTTACTAGCTTTCACACAGTACGTTAACCTATGAATACCCAAAAAATTAATCGTAGAACTTATTAAAATGTTTTTTTTTTTTTGTTTTGTTGGTTATAAATATATGCATTTAAATTCATACCACATGGTTATTACATGTGCATGACGATATCTTTAAGTTACTTAAAATCTGAGTAAGAAAATTGAGTTGCTATAATAAACTATAGCTTGGATGAGATTTTGTTTGATACAATAACAATTTTAAGAAATGCTTTCATATACTTATATGTATTCATCAAAATATACTATACTTTGATATTCATAATTAAAAAATAACACTTGTAATAATATTTGAAATGTTCACAAACAAACAAACACATTTCTGACCTATCAAAAGTACACAGGTATTGACAAATTGAATTTAAGAATTATTTGGTTATTGTATCAAGAAAACTTGCTGACCCAAGGAAATTGAAAGTATATCCTTAATGAAACTTCAAGCCAATATTTGATTTAATGTTATATTGTTAGTTATATGCTATTTGTTTTACTTTTCATATCTTTTTAGAAATTTTTGTTTATATCATATATTGTTGTTTTGAATTTGTTATAAAGTTGAAATTTATAAGATGATTGTATATCATTTAACTTGCGGTACATTCATTATAACTTTTGCTTAAATGCATTTGATATATCCGTTTATTGTGCTAGAATTGAGTGTGGCTTATATACAGATCGATCGGTTATTAATAGAGTTATAAAAAAAGGTATAAAATTCATTGGTTTAACAAAAAATAAAATACTGAACTATAGTTTATGATATTCTTGTAGTTCATTAAGTCTTTGCAAGTGTGAAAACAACATGTCTTTTCATTCGAAAACTTTAAAAATTATTTTTATTCTAAATACATTTAACCGATTATTTTTTGAGGGATGGTAATACGTTACGATCGTATTTTAATAAAGGCAAATGCATATTCAAACACTACTTTAAAACATAACATGCCTCTTTTTCTTATCATTTGGTATTGAGACAGGTCAGATTGCCTAATAAGGTGGCCTTAAGTCACTTCCCGTCGAGTTGGTAGAGAGAATAAAATACCAACTTATGCCTAAAGATGTATTTCAGAAGAAAAATATCAAAATATTGAATGTTTCAACTACTTAATGATGGCCTGGTTACTTGGATTTCACATGCAAAGCGAGTCCAAAATAATGTGATCTGGCTCATTAAGTTTAAACACATCATAACACATTGGCGATGACAGCAACATGGCGACACGACGTAAAGAGAGGAAACATTTGATTATTTTGAATGCGAATTTTATACATGTCGTAATATTAAACTTTAGGTTTGTTCACGTACTTTACTGCAGGGAGAGAGTAAAAGAAGAGTTGAGAAAAGAAGTGCCATATAGAGAAAAATAGAAGAAAAAGTATGTGAACAGAAAATTAGTAGAAACTTGCAAATAAACAGCCGATCGACTGACTTGACAATTTTTTTGAAACCCAAGAAAAATTATGTAAATTAGAGTTTTTTAAAATATTTAAACTGATTAAAATAAATAAAATGGAGCCATATATAATAAATTTAAATTGTTCGTCAAAGACTTTTAAGTACAAATGTTTCTTTTTCGTTAATTTCAATAGGAAATACACAATAACTTTTGACAGCTTGTTTTTTTTTGACAAACAATTTTTTCGGTAGCTGCAAGCTCTTGCAAGTAGAAATTTTGATAGGAGAAACTAGTAGCTATGGTAGAATAATCAAGGTAGGAGCAGTTAGTCTGGTTTTAGACACGGCGATATTGCGACGATTTTACTCGCCAATTTTTTGCTCGTTGGATCGGGAGGATAGGTGAAAGCGGGAACGCACACATCGGCCGTACCAGCGATTTATCGCCCTCACTCTATTTATTACTCACATGGACAAAGAGTGAATTAGTAAGAAAAATCGATCGGTCAAAAACGTCATGTCTACAAGCTTTGCACGACGAAGCAGTGCAACAAAAGAAACTAAGAAAATCGCGGAAATAAATGCGTGTCTAAAATGGGACTTAGGAGATTCGTTGCCCGCTAATGTCAATTGAAACGTCAGTACATGGTTCACAAAATGCGATAAGCAACAAAACTTATTTGTTTGTTTAAATCATGCTTAGAGCAAAGAGAGCATTGTCAAAATTGTTATTATTCTACCATGCTTGTAGCTACTTTTTCTCTCTCACTTTTTTATGCTCTCGTTGCAAGTTTTTCGAGTACGTGAACGCTTTACTAGTAAAAACTTGTAACAATTTGTAGCGTTTTGTAACAATTTTTTGTTAGTGAACAAAACTTTTGCATTACACTTATGACAAACAAATAAAACAACGAAAACAACGAAAAGCAACAACAGAGAAAGAACATCTACTATATAGTACTGAAACAAAATCTAATATTTGCTCTTATGTTCCTATAAAATAAGGAAAACGATCTGATCTATACAGACGACAGCAACATTGATGCAAGGAAGCCAAGTCGTGGCGATAGTATTATAAAATTGCATGAATTCCCTTTTTATTATAAAAAAAATAGTCGGGAATGGAGCTTCGGCAGGGTACCTATAAAACATTCAGTTTTATATATTTACGAAAGTTTTCCTATTTTGACGACCTCACTTTGTATGGGAAGTAGGCTTGGTTTTCATTCGATTTTACCGAATATCATAGTTATGGTTCATATTACATACTGAACAAAAATATATGATATACTTTTCTATACCTGCCACGCCTCCTTATTGGCGTTACAAACGGAATGACAAAGTTAGTATATTCCTTACGCAGTATGCGTTGGGGTAAAAAATAGTCAAGTGTATATTTCATAGATAGGTTTTTCATATAATTTGACTACTAAACATGTTTAACATGAGAAAATATGACATATCGTATGATACATTTTTGTCGTAACGTATTTAAAACGTAATAGTTAGAAGAAAATTCTTTGAAAAAAGACAAATTTTCTGTTATTTATAATTTATGCTTTTGCCTTGTTGACATTTTGAGACATTTATTAATACTGAAAGTAGATAGTTAAAATATAAAGTTAAATATAAACTACACAATGTTATTTATTTTATTTATTAAAATTATTATTTCGACGATTATAGAAAACAATACTTAATTTATTGTGGCAATACAAAAAGTTGTTATAGTTTATATAAGTATTTTAAATTAAAGAAGTCTTGCTAGCTATTTTTTTATTACTTAAATATATTAATAAATATTTTTATTGTTCTTAGTTGGTTCTCTATATATTTTATTTTTATAAGAAGATATTAGCAATTATTCTGTAAGATAGATAATTGGTTTAGATAGATGTTAGCTGTATACATTGTTTAATTCTTAAAGCCATTACTGTGTTTATGAATTAAAATACGTTTGTTATTATATGTATATTATATTATATATTTGTTTATTTAAATAATTATAGTTTACAAATAAAAATATTTACAGTATACGTTAAATATTTAAATGTAAAACAGTCGTTGTGTAAATGAAGAAAATGTTGCCATGCGTTGTTCATTTCATATTGATAAGTAAATGTTATTCTTATTAATATATATTTTTATTTTTTTTTTTGGCTACTTTATTGGTATATATTTCAGCTAGTCATATTAGGTATATATATGTATGCATATGCATGAGTTTACGTTAAATTTAGCAATTCCTTATTTTATCATTGAGTGGGAGAAAAAAAAAACCATATTACTTCGTCTGTGTTACTTATTATTAGTGCCTATGAGCGCATAGATTCAGAGTTCTGGAAATGCAGTCTACCAGTACAAACTTAAAAGAGTATTTATTATTGTAAAGCTTGCAAAATTTGAACAGGATTTTTAAATATAGAACTACTGCACTCTGTTTTATACATATGTAATACTGTTGTATTGTTAAACTATAAAAGTGTAATATCAAAATGCATTGTATTAATAAAAATTTGCGTTGTATTACAGCTTACATCGGGATAATGACATAGTTAAAAATAGTCTGGGTTAAATTTTATTATAAGCATAAGTTAAAGAGGCTATAAATACAATTTTTACAAATTTCCCTTCTGAGGGAAATTTTTGAAAATTTTTAATGTATGCTTTTTTAGTGAGTACAATGTAAAATTAATAGAAAAAATTAGCTGAAAACACAAATATAGCAAAAACTCTTCTGAGAACATTTTTTTGAAGCACTTATACTTTGTTCTAGTCACGTAGTCTATGTTATTTAAGGAAAAAATGCCAGAATTTGATGAAAACTCAAATTTCCCTTTTAGGGAAATATTTGGGAAATTTTCATAAGTAAAATTTTTTGAACAAATGAAGATAAATCAGTGTAGAAATTGCTCAAAATACAAATTTTATAAAATTTCCCATTCAGGAAATTTTAAAGGTAAGCTTACTTTTAAGGTAATTTAAGAAAACAAAGTAGTATTTCTTTCTCATATGCATAATTTAAGGACAGAATTTAAAGAAAGATTTTATTCTGGTACACTTTCACATTTAAACAGACATAGTTACCACAAAGAAAATATAACCTTAACAAAGTTTACAATATTTATATTAAAAAAAAAACTCCTATATGTATATATACAAATTTGAGCTGCTGCTTCGCGACGTCTCTTGCCTCGGTAATATACCCAAAATAGCTAACCCGAAAGCCATCGCCGTTGCCGCCGACCACTCAAATTGTCCAGACTTGTACTTTTTCCGCTACCACACACCAGCTTGCGCGTTCGTAGTACGAGGAAACAATGTGCAAGCTAGCAACATGATGGTTGATTAGCGCGTCCAGCTCACCCTCGCGAAATACGTGGTAGTAGCGATGGTGTGTGGTGGCGCCACCTTGTGATGGACTATCCAAAGAGGTGGTAGAACTATTTGAATGCTCCCAAGATTCGGTTGATTGGCGATTCTGCAGTGGCTGCTGCTGCTGATGTTGTGTGCAGCTAGTATTGGCACTTTTAGATGCTCGATCATGTGACTCGTCACACGTGTCGTCATCACACTTGATAGTGTTGCGACTATTTTTGCGTCCATATTCTTTAAAACTTTCACCCAACTGATCGCCACCATCTGCTTCTGCCACCGCTTCCTCTTCCTCGTCCTCCTCCAGTATCACATCGTGCTCCATATCTTCCAGTTCATCTTCGTCGCGTATTGACGAGTCGCCATCGTCCTGCAACAGATATGCTGTCTCCGGATTGAGATTGTAGTGACGATTGCGTTTGTAGCTAAACTTGGAGATCTTGCAGTTTTCATACAGCTGCAACGTGTAGCTACGTTCGTTCTCCTCCTCACACTCTTCGTCGCCTTCATCCTCCTCATGTATGGTAAAACTGCGCGTTTGTGATGAAAGCGACGAAGTCGAGGAAGACGTTGGCGACTGCTGCAGACTAGGCTGCGTCGAGAGATTGGCCAGCATGAGACGACGCTCACGCAGCTCCTCACGAAAAGCGTTCAGGTCACGTGACTCGCCGCCGTTCGCGCGTTTCTTCAGCGACGCCGTCTCATCCAAATAATCGTTAAGGTCGCCAATACCTTCCAGGCTGCGACAATCGACGCCATATTTATTTTTGTCATCCAGTTCCCGCTGTAGCTGTGCACTCAGCTGTTCGGCAAACTCTGCACAGTTCGTTGTCTTGTCATTGTTGGAGGCATGCTTGCGCAACATGTTGGCGCTGTCGTCGTTGAGTATGATGTCATTTGGTGCCGCAGCATTGATGCTGAGCTCACCGTTGTGATACTGCTGTTGCTGCAGTTTAATAATATGCTCCAACTCATCGTCACAGTCTTCGGCACTCTTTGCATCTGGTTGTTCTTCAGTGTCTGTGACAATAGCTGCCGATTTGGGCGCACTGATGACGCTGTCAATGGAGTCGGGAGATGATGGTTCACTTGAATCGCTGTCCAAATCATCGGTGGCTGGATTGAAAAGTTCAAGCGACAGCAGTTTGGCTTGCATGCTTGGCAGTGCACCCGCTGTAGCCGAACTGCGCCGAACAATGGGAAAGCTTTGACGCTGTAGCTGCAGAGACTGCTGCTTGCGAAATTTTGGTATGGGCGGTAGATCCTTTATGGTTTGACGCGTTATTTTGGCAGCGGGCGGGTGGATTTTGTTATTGTTGTTGTTGCTGCTGCTTGTCGGCTTTTTCTCTTCCTGCTGCACCTGCTGCTTGATGTGTGCTTCATCGAAATTGAAGCGATTTTTGGCACCTGGTTGTTCCCCGTTCGCCGCATTCGCAGCCCCTGAGGCTGAGGCAATGACTTTTGTTGGTGGTGTTAGAATAGCCATTGCCGCAGTAACCGCAGCCATTGTTTGAGGTGGCGATGTAACCGATGCTTGTGCGGCGGCTGGCGAATGCGCGGGCGTTGGTGGACATGGCATAATAAGTGGCGATGTTGGTAGCGACGATAAACGTTGTTGTGGATGCTGTTGGGAGCCGTGGTTGAAATGGTTGCAGCGCTGTTGTGGCTGATTAGAGTTTCCCCTGCAATTGTTGTTGTGCGCATTGCAGCTGCCGCCATTGCTGGAGGATGAATTGCTTGAACTTGAGTTGGAGTTTTGATGCTGCTGCTGATAGTTGAGTTGCTGCTGTTGCTGATTGTCCGGCTTGGGTATGAAGATGACAGATGCAAAGCTGTCCTCTGATTCGATGCTGGTGTCCGATTGCAGACTGCTGTCCTTGGAAGAGTCAGAACCAGATTCACGCGAGTGTCGTCGCGGCTTGTTCTGTTGTTGGTCCTCAGTTGCGTTGTGCGTACAGCTGCTGCTAGTAGCCGTGTGATATGCGCTGCAGTAGCAAGCAGCACTGGTGCTCGAGCAGTCCGGCACGTTGCAGTAGCTGACTGCAGCGGCATTGAACTTGCTGGCTATGATGCCACCTAGTGAGAGAGGCTTGTGCATTAGATGGGGCAGCGTGCTCTGCCCATGGAAAGGATTGTGATGATGATGATGATGGTACGGCTGTTGTTGCTGCTGCTGGTGACATTGACTTTGAGATCCTTGCGACTGTGTGGAATTTTGTGACGTAGCTGAATTATCCTGTCCACTCGTCTCAGTACTGCTTGCTTGCGAACCACCTTTAAGGTTCTGCATGATCTTAGTGATGCCATTTTTGGTGACACGTTCCAAGCTGCCAGTCGATGTCTTAATTTTGGTGGTAAAACCTTCTCGTATAACCTGTAAACGGCGTGAAAACAGTGCCGATCGGCACAGAAAGGCCTCATTGAGCGACATTTGCTTCTGTATCCGTTTCCGCACGCGCTCCTTCTCACGTATGCGATTGCCCGCCATTAGCTCCTCATTCAGCGAGCTCTGCTTGCGTAGAAAGAGGCTAGCTTGAGCCATTTGACGCGCAGACAACGGCGGTTGCTGTTGCTGCTGATGACAGCCATTGCGCATGTACAGGCTGTTATTAACACTATTATTACTACTACTATAGCTACTTAGCATATGAAATGGATTTTCTGGCAGTTGAAAGTCTTCATCACAAAGAGATTGTTTCTGTTTTATGAGTTTGGGTCGTCGTGCAGTTGCAGTCGTGGAGTCGCTATTTGAAGCTGCAGTTCCGGCTGCTGACGAATGACTGCTGTGTGCAGCCGATGTGCTGCTATCATTCGTGTTTGTGTTGAGAAATTGAGCTGTTTGCGTGGGTTGGTGCGGAGATTTGTGAGTTGGATCCACTTGCAGCAGCGGACCGCCGAGACTTGGTACACTTGAGCGTGAGCGGACAATTTGTCGTGGTGGTGGATTGAGTATACTACCGAGGCTGCGAGACTTGAGACCGGCCGATAGTGGTGGATCCGGAAAGTCCTCGAAGTCTTCAAGACGTCGCAGTTCAATGGGCAGGTCTTTGGCATCTTCATAGTCTAGGCTGCTGTCATTTTTTGTGTCCTTTGAGTTCCAGGAGTCAAGGAACCAAGGGTGCTTACGACCACCTGCAAGTTTCTACAGGAAAAATTTTAAATCAGTAAAGTGGTACATAGAAATTAAATTAATGTGAGAAATGAGAATAAAATACCAAGATAAGCAAAATTTTTTTTTTTTTAAATACTTAATTTAATGTATTTAATTTTCGTATTGCTATATGCGCCTATATGAAAACACAATTAAAGAAAGAGTAAAATTTCAGTTTAAAATGACATTTAATTAGCTATAAACACAAACTTAAAAAATTCCCTGTAAGGAAAATTTTTGGGAAATTTTCTAATTTGATTTGATTATTTATACGAAGTTAACTTAATGCGAGATTTAGGTGAAAATCAATTTTTAAAAATTACCTCTTAAGGAATTTTTTTGGGAAATTTGCATTTCAAAGTTAATACCATTTACAAAGTGATTTTAGACAATATTTTGCGAAATTTTTGGAAAATTTCAAAATACAGTTGTCTCGCATTAAAAAACTTTGTACTTACAAACAAATTACATTAGAAAATTTCCCCAAAATCAATATAAGAAATGAGAATAAATATTAAGCACAGCTGCAAGATGTTTTTTTTTTTAGCTTTTAAAAATACCAAGTTAAGTTCAAATTTTTTTTTAAATAAATACTTGATGAATTTTTTATTCGTATTGCTATATGAGCCTTTAAAAAAACATAATAAAAAAAAGAGTACAATTTTTGTTTAAACCTACGCTACATAAGCTATAATCACTAATTTTAAAAATTCCCTTCTAGGGAAATTTTTGGGAAATTTTCTTATTTGATATGTTTATATGCAAAGTTTACTTAGTGCGAGATTCAGATGAAAAAGCAATTTTTAAAAATTTTCTCTCCAGAAAAATTTTGGAAAATTTGCATTTCCAAGCTTATACCATCTACAGAGTGATATAAGACAATATTTTGATATAAACATAATTTGTTTTAAATTTACCATTGAGCAAAATTTTTGGGAAATTTTGCATAATAATTGCCTCGCATGAAAAAACTTCATACTTACAAGCGAATTACATTACAAAATTTTCCAAGAGTTAAATGAATGTGACAAATGAGATTAAATATTAAGCACAGCGGCAAGATTTTTTTTTTGCGTTTAAAAATACCAACAGTAAGTTTAAATATTTTTTTTTTAAATAAATACTTGATCAATATTTTATGCGTATTGCTATATGAAAACATAATAAAAAAGAGTACAGTTTTTGGTTTAAACTTACGTCAGCTATAAACACTAATTTTAAAAAATTCCCTTTAAGAAAAATGTTTGGGAAATTTTCTACTTTCGCTAAAAGTAAATTGTGTAGGAAATTTTCTGATGTAATTTTTTGCCAGATTCAGATAAAAAATTAATTCTTACAATTTCACCTGCAGGAAAATTTTTTGAAAATTTTTATTTCAAGATTTATACCGTTTGTATAGAGTGATTTTAGACATGATTTGGATAAAAAGAAAATTTTTTAAAATTTCCCTTTGAGGGAAATTTTTGGGAAATTTTTAAATACAATTATTATGCATATAGGCAGATAATCTAGAGCATAAATTTGCTAAAAAATATAGTTTTTGAATTATTGGTAACTTAAAATTGTTGTGCTTTATGGAAAAATTAATCATGTGAATGAACTGAGTGAAATGACTGAATGTAAGACTGAAATACCTGTATGGCACGCCTCACAAAACTGTAGCAAGATTCACCCGGTGAAGAGGAGGACAAACTCGAACTATCGCCATCACCAGCTGAACGACTCGAATTGGTCGAGTCCTCAGTGTATGCATGATATGGTGGCAGGAAATCATCATCGTCTTCCTCATCGGAATAGTTGAAGTTACGGTTCTTTGGCGGTTGCCAGGGAATGAGCACATCTTGAGATTCAAAACGGCGATGTCGCTGCTCGAGGGCCCAAACAGTTATAACGACACGCCCACCAATGCGTAAAATGCGTGCAAGCTCACGCAGAGCACCAACACGACGTTCGGTGGTGGCAAAATGATGTACAACGGCCAGCGAAAGTACAGCATCGAACGATTCGTCGCGAAATGGAAGTTCCAGATTATCACAGAGCGCAACCTGCAACAGCGTTAAACAGAAAAAAATGTACAATATTTACTGTCAAAGAGAATGAAATTTAAAGTTAATAGAATTAGACTTGAATTAAAAGCATTGCATTTTAAACTGGTTTCTTATAATAAAAGTTTTAACGAGATCTGAGAAAATATTTTCAAAAATTTTATTCAAAAATTAAGTTTTTTTGAAAGCTCAACTTAGCAATATATACTAAAATGTGTGCTAATTATTCCCCTTCCAGCAGTTATAAAAGCTCAATATCTACATATTATATATATTATGTTAAAGAGCTGACATGTACCATAGATAAGCCAATATTTATTAAATTTTTTTTATAGGTCAACTGTTATATCTCAAAAGCTATAATTTATTTTTAACAAAATCCGCTGTGCATATTTTGGAGAGTTCATACTGATTATGTTCTGACACTACTTGTTCAAAATTTAATTTATGCTTCATTTGTCGTTGACTTCAAACACTCCCATTGTGCACAATAACAGTAATAAATACAAATCCTTTAGAGTTACCAGATCTACGGAAAATAATTTCAATAAATAACAAGAACAACAAATTGAAAAAAAACAAAATAAATAATTCAATGCGACAGGAGTAGCAGGCGCATCGTTATGATGACTGCAGGCAAGTGCCATTATTTGCCATTTCTTTTGCGTGGGAGATTCTATTAAATTGTTGAAAGACAGATGCACCCACAGACCGCATAGCGCCATCCAAGATACCCAACCGCCCACATTGCTGTATACATATATAAAATATCATTTTAGGTCACATGATAACTAATACAACTATCTTGTGCAGCTTTTGCAATTGAATTTTTGCTATTGCAGTGCAAACGTTTTGGCCAAGTTGCATCTATGGCTATGTACATATGTTTGTGTGTATTTTGTGTGTGTGTGTGTGTGTGTGTGTGTGTGTTGATTGTATATGTAAGAACCTTAACTGTGTCATGTGCAATTGAAATTCAGGAAATTGTCAGCACTGTCACAATTTTTCCCACTCTATATTTTTTACAGAACATTTATCAAAACGCATCAAAAAGTTTTGTAATTTAAGAAAATTAAATGTTTAAAGTTTTGCAAAGCCATCAGTTGATTAAAGTTTTCATAAACTTGTGTATAAAAGTAGAGAAATCTCCAAAGAATTATTTAAATTAAAACTACAGAAAGAAGTTTTATATAGAACATCACAAAACACTCAATCTTTGATAAGAAAGAAACATCGAAAAATGTTTTCCTTCTCTTCTAATACTCGTATTAAAAAAAAATTTACAGCTTAATTCTGTTTAAAATAAGCACGTTTCTAGGAATACAAGTAATCAATAAGCACCACAAATACCGCCACAATTGATCGAGTTTCTTATTGCAATTCTTGCAAAAAATTTACTTTAATTGAGAAACAATTAAAAAGTGACGTTGACCTGATATGTACAGCCTTAATAAGCCACTTCCTGAGAGAATACGGCTGGCCAACAATTACGTGTAGAAACTTGTACAAGGTTTTATTGATGATTTTTATTTGTAGCATGGCAAGGAAACGCATTGAAGAAGAGGTAGAAACTAAAACGAAATAAATACCAACAGCATTGCAGCTAAGAAAATCAACAACAAAAGGTGAAAATGAAAAGTTTTCCATTTAACTGATATCCGGTCACCAGCAGTTCATCGTCTGATTGCAATTATACGGGAATGCTATAGAATACTGGGTGCTGTACAAAACACTGCACTGCATTGCCTAAGACCTTCGTCCAGAATGGGTTATCTTAGTATTTGTTTAATACAACAAAGGAAATTTAGGCAATCGCATTATTTTACTATAAGACAATTTATGCTAGAACTTGTATGGGTTACCGTAGACTTTAGGCAATATTTAAAAAGGAACTTTGGGTATCATAATCTTAGTAAAGTTATACTTATACTTGTGAAGATTTCTTAAGGCCTTTGCAAACAAGCGCTTGCGTAGTTCTCTTATGATTTGTTTGTTTTTTCATCTTTTCAGTTATGTTTGACACTTTTTTCCCTTTTCTCATTTTCTGTTTTTAACTAACTCAATTTTTATTTAATAATGTTAACTCATCGTTAGTCTTGCTTGATTCTCGCTGTGATCCATTAAGTTGTTTTATGTTCTATTTGCTTCGTCAATGTAACGAATAAATTACTGCGAAATACGTACACGTTAGTACAAATGATAAGAAAAGGAAAGCAAATAATAATGACCGCAAATGACAGAAAGAGTAGCAATGAGAGAAAAGATTGTAGAAACCCCAATTTCAACAATATACAATTTTGGCATGCCTAAGTTGACAAAAAACTTATGAAATTTACACAAATTTCTTAGGCTTCATACAAAAAAAGTTACTTAAGACAATTTAGGCAAAACACAGTAGGTATTTTTTTTTGTGTAAAGGGATATTTTAAAATGACCCACACCAAATTTTAAGTAAATCGGTCAATTAGAACTTGAGATATCATGTCAAACGTGTTGGAAAAAGTAGTTTCGAGAAAAACGCGTTTTAAGATTTAAGCAAAGTTACAGGCAGTCAAAGGCTGCGTCACTGAAAAAGCTATAACTCCGTAAACAATTGAAGTTTCCTTTGGAGGATACATTATTAAAGGTCTAATCTTCGAAAATATAAAAAAAATTGATTGTTTTAAAATTCTACACTATAATACTGCCTTAAGGGTCATAGTTCCATTTCATTGTTAACGCAACAGTTTGATTTTATTTTTCTGTGTACCCAGTAATAAAAGAAGCATGACAAAACTGACTATTTTTTAAATACAATAGGTCTGTTTCCGTACTAATTTCAAGTAAAGTTCGAGTTAAGTTCGAGTAAAGTTCAAGCTGTGAGAGTAATTTGATTATCTGTCAAAATGAGAGAATTTGCAAAAAAGTACGGAAACGACTTCAAGCAAGTTTCGAGCAGAACAGCTGCTGTTGACAGCTACATGGCAATAATAACATCATTTAAATAGTTTGAAATGCAGTTTCGTTTGGTCCTTGAGCTCTGGGCCAACTCCGCCAGAACCAATTCCTCGTCACTATCAGAATCTTTAAATAGCTTTTGAATTATTTCATCGTCACTACTTTCAGATGAGCTGGAAGTAGTTGGTAGCAATATATTTAAAGCACCAACACTTATATTTGAGCTCACAACACGTTTACTTATTTTTAGTTTCACAACACAATTTTTCTTTCAAATTTAAATCCGACAATTTGACAAGAAGCAATTGGAAGATTCGTGCTCGAAGAAATTTTTCAAGTAAAGTTCAAGCTAGTTTCGAGCTCGAGAGAGTGACATTTTGCTTGTTCTTCTTCTCTCTCGAGCTGGAAAAATGTGTAAAGAAACGCTTTCGAGTAACTTCAAGTTACTTGAATTGAGTACGAAAACAGACCTAATGTAGCTGACAGGCCTCTTAAGCCTCTTTATAATTTTGTATTACATTTGCTTACGAATGGCCACCTAAACACTGATGACATTATTGCGTTGCCATGGCGAGCTTACTCGGTGTTTACTCGGGGTTAACTCGCCATAGAAACGTCACCTTGATTAATAAAAAGCGTACTGCACTACAAATAATTGAATTCACAAAACAAACAAACTGATGCAACAAGTCGCCGATGAAAATTGCGGAAAGGCGCGTTGCGTTCAACAAGTTGAGAACGTGTCGAGAACGTTGTTGTGTGCAAGTTGCTTAATCTGAAGGTTACGGTATGAATACACAGGCTAGCAACTTGAGTTGGAGTTGCTTTGACCAAGTGTGGAAAAGGCCTTAGAGTAACAACACATTCAGATAAAAACATCGCTCACTAAGGAATCGCTATCATAATAGTTCACAACAGTTGACTCCGCTGAATGCGGCCATTGACAAGTTCAACTCGACTCGAAGTTGTGCATGAAAACGCTATCGAGTTAGCGACGCAATTTTGTCAACTCAACGAAAACCCTAACCCCGAGTAAGCTCGCCATGGAAACGCAGTAACCCCCTAGCCACACGTGCCAGTTCGAAGACAGTAACAGTTCGAAAAACTCAATACACTCTCACTTTTCACTAATACACTCACACCTGGACATCACTGGCAGTCCACTGGCAACAACTTTTACTGAGACAGTGAGTTTTGACAGCCGCAGCCAGTGCAAAATCGAAGTAAGGAGAACAGTGTTGTATTTTCTCCCTAAAATATTCGAACTTTAAATATGCACTTTTCTTTCATGTCTTGTAGTGAAATATATGCAATTATTTTAATGTCCTTTATTTGATACATAAAATATCATATCAATAAGTTGCATTTCATTTTAAAAAATATTGATAAACACATTTTACAACATAATTAGTACCCCATTGTTATTCCGTTTAAGTTTGGTGATGTGTTGGCATATAAAGCATCACTGAATAAAAGCAAACGGAATAAAAAAGTGCTCGAACCTTTGGCTTTGACGACATTTCTCAAATGAACATTTGCTCACGTGTGGCCGCAGCGTAATTTGTTGATTACGACAAAAATTTAACGAAATTTCTCTCTATTCTAAAAACATAGCGAGCACGAAAGAGAATACACTGAAATAAAATAAACGTAAGTAAATGACACAACCATGATACAAGAAACAAGATAGCCCTGATCAATATATACTGAACATGATAGGAGTGGTAGCTGAATTTCTCTATTTTGATGGGTATAGCACCTGTCAAAATAAGGGTTTTAAGTATAAAAGCAAAACAAATAACAAAACTTGGAAATTATAATACACCATGTGTTTGACAGCTGCTGTACCCACCGCTTCAAAACGACTCTACAATGTCAAATATACGTTAGCACTAATAGATTCACGGTGAGCGCTTAGAATTGATTTCATACATATTGTTTTATTTTCTTAACACTGGCGTAGACGCCGGTAATTCTGTTCAGGCTATCAATCTTGTACGTCGTAAGCAGCATACCTGCTGACATGGCCGTTTACTGTGTAAGGTAGATGTCATCAGGGTCTCAGCGACCGTGCCCGAAGAAAATAAATAAATTATTCCATACAGGCGTTGTAGGCCTCGCAACTACATCTTATTTAAGTAATTGTCGGTTACAGCATTTGTGCTTTTATTACTGGGTGTCCCAGTGGTATAGTAAACCATGACAAGATATATCATGATATATCATGCATATAAATATGCATGTCGCATACATCATAAGACTGCATACAAAGTTGTTAGTTATGCAGCCAGGTAGGCAGACAGGCGCCGACAGTAACCAGCTCAGCAATTTGTTTTTGTATGTTGTGTTGCTTTTGTATGTTCGTCATAATAGGTCTGTTTCCATATGCACTTCAAGTAACTTTAAGTTGTTTAATAGTATTTCTTTACACTTAATCGACCTCGGGAGAGAGGAAAAACAAGCAGAATTTCACTCTTATTGCTCTATGAACTCTAAACAAGCTTGAACTTTGCATGAAACATTTATTTGAGCACGTATCGAATAGCTTCGAAATGTTGATCGTGATATTTTCAGATCAAAATTTTGTATTGATTTGATTGATATGAGTGCTCATATTTAATCTGATGCATAATGTGTTTTTTATTAGAAAAAAATCATTATTTTCAAGCAAATAGTCAGTTCTTTACTATTACAAAATTGTGTGAACACCTTTTGTGCTTGAAACTTGTTTGAAGTCTTTTGAAGATACTCTAATAGATTGTCACTAAAGAATTATTATTTTCGGGTTTCATAGTTGCTCAAGCTTTGTTTCAAGGCGTATGGGGTAAAGTATTTTTGAGTATAAAGTTTTGAGTATAAAGCTTTATACTATATATACGAAGTATAAGTTTAGCAAATATGCATTAATATATTACAATAAAGTACAAGTCAGTGACTTCACATTTTTTATAATTATAATACATACCACCTTGTTCAAAAATAAAGGTTCATTCACACTGTGAACCGGACTTAACTGTCCGATTGCCAAATATCAGCGTCTGTCGTTGACATTTGGTAAAGTGACAGTGTTTTGTTTACCACATTTTTTTTCGTGTTTTCGATTTTTACGATGAAAGAAAAAAATTGAGTAACGAGTTCAATGAGTCAACTGCGCTGATACGCGTAAAATGTTGGTGAAATGTTACGGTGACTCTGCTCTATCGTATCAGAAGGCAAACAAGTGGTTTAACCGATTTGTGAGTGGCCAAGACGAAGTAGAAGACGACCCTCGTACCGGGCGGCCATCGTGTTCGACTACCGAAGAAAACGTTGAAAAAATCAAAGAAATGTTGGTCAAAAATCGCAAATTGACGTCGGCATTTCAATTGGATCCGTTCAGAACATTTTGAAGAATGAATTGGGCTTGAGACGTGTCGCTGCGAAGTTGGTACCGAAAGAACTCAATTTCAGGCAAAAAAGGAGACCGAGTTGCTATCGCGAAAGACATGCTGGAAATGGTCGAAAACGACAAAGCATTCATCGAATCCATCATTACTGGTGATGAGACATGGGTATACGAGTATGACACGCAAACCAGGCATCAGGCGAGTGAATGGCGGTCGCCGGACGAACCGAGACCGAAGAAACCACGTCGTTTTCAGTCAAAAAAGAAGGCGATGCTCACTGTTTTCATGGACTACAATGGTGTAGTTCACCATGAATTTTTGCCAGATGGTCAAACGGTCAATAAACATTTATTATTTGGGCGTTATGAGACGTTTACGTGAAGCAATTCGCAAAAAAAGACCGCAGTTGTGGCAAACCAAATCATGAATTTTGCATCACGATAATGCACCATCGCACAATGCTCACCTTATTCGTGACTTTTTGGCAAAAACAACACGATAACCATCCAGCAGCCGGCAAATTCACCTCAGCTGGCTCCGTGTGATTTTTTCTGTTCGATCGAGTCAAAAAACCGCTTCGAGGAACACGTTTCACCAGCAAAGAAGAGGTCATGGAAAAATCGATGAACGCTCTGAAGGCCATACCAAAACCCGTGTTCCAGAAAGATTTCCGTGACTGGATCAAGCGCTGCCACAAGTGCGTTGCAGCCGACGGGGACTACTTTGAAGGCGACAATACTGATTTGGATGAATAAACTTGTACTTTAATCTTTTTCGATAAATGAATCTTTCTTTTTGAAGTAAAATTTAGTTCAAAAAAATAAAAGAAAAAAATATTAAATTAAAGAAAATAATTTTTATTTTTGTTTTACTGAATTTATTCCAAATATTAAAAATTTTTTATGATTATGTACCATATATAATATACTAACATAAATTTTTTTGGCTGAGCTCTAGGGGAGAAATTGACCCTTCCTTTTATCCCTGTAGATGCCCATGGAAATACAGTACCTTAATTTGTTCTTCCAAAATTTACATATATGGAATTATATAAGATTAAATTACAATAGAATATGTTATTACATTAGAAAAAATTTTACCAATACTGGAAACTGGAAACTAATACTGGAAAATATTTTTAATCTATGTTTTTATATTTTGATCAAATTCAGTTTATTGACACTAAAATGTGTTGTCTTTTCTTTTGGCAAGTTCATTCCTTTTCGAAATCATTCATTCCTTCCTTCATTCATTCATTCATTCCTTTTCGAAGAACAGATTTAAGAGCAAAGTATCAAAGAACGGATTACTCCGAACATAAGAGCAACACAAAATTACAGCTGCGACTGTTCACATAGAGTAAATATTAGATACTTTTCACAACTTATATATACCAATATTAAACACTGTAGTAAAATTCTTAATGTTCGAAAAGTATTTTTGGCACCCTGTGCATAAATTGCTCATTGAATCAAAAGTTTAAATGTTGCTTATGTTGTTGCTTTTGTTAAATAAACTGGGTTCAGCACAGTGCTAAAACTTTTGAACACGTGGAAGCGGAAGTCAGTGCTTCTTGATTTGTGAAGCTGCAGCTTACTGAGTGAACAACGACCCGACGGCATTTGAACTGTAACATTCAAGTGTTTTTATTTTTATACCTTCATCAAGAACATATAAGAACAAAACATAACACAGGGTTTTGGCAGCACTTCAGTTAAGTCTGGAGAAGAGTTCATACAATTTATATGAGCATGACACGAAATGTTGCTTAAATATTTCAAAGAAAAAAATAAAAAAATTGTTCGCCCGAGCAGGGACTTGAACCCTGGACCCTTGGATTAAAAGTCCAATGCTCTACCGACTGAGCTACCCGGGCTATTAATTTCCGGGAAAATAATACCAACAAATACGCAGGCTGAAATTTATTTCGTTTCAAACTTAAAATAGATGGCGTGATTAGAAACATGGTAGCAGCTGCTCAACTGTGGGGATTTTAAAGACTGCTCGAAAGCAGTGTACGTATTTTTGCTCTATTGTCAAATTTTAAATTTTCCGCATATTTTCATACATGTGATATTTCACATAAAGTAGCAATTTATTAGGTCATTAAAAGTTAAAAATTTTTACTAAAAGTGAAAAAATTCAATTTTTTTTTTATTTCTTCGAAGTAAGAACCTAACTAAAGCAACAGCAAACTTTTCAAAGAAGTTCATTAAACCGTTTTAACTGCTGATTGTGAGACTCACGTGCCTGTGTGTGCGCATTTAGAGCAGCCAGCGTATTGTTTTTTTTTTCTGTTTGTTTTCTAGAAAAACATTTCATGTCGTCATTTTATTATCGAGTGAAACGCACACGTGCACAAAACACGTAGTTCAATTAAATGAAAAATAATTTGTGGACATTATAAATATTATTTAATCAACTGGCTGGAAAACATGAACACACAATAAATGCAATAAATAGCCACAATTGTTAAATGTGTTTGCAGAAAAAATTTTGATTTTATTGTTGATAAACAATACTCGTAAAACTGTATTATTGTTTTGCTCTTATTTGTAGAAGAATGTGAAAAATGCATTCTATTTTTGGACTTAATAGTATTTCATTGGTTTGATGACAATCAGTCAATTAACGATTAGGTTATGTCAAGTGTGATAATTTTGAAATTACCGCTATTTTTAGGGATGTGAGCTTCATAGATACGAAGAGATTTATAATTAGAAAATGAGAACAAAAGTCAG
Organism: Coremacera marginata; assembly: GCA_914767935.1. Taxonomy (NCBI): domain Eukaryota; kingdom Metazoa; phylum Arthropoda; class Insecta; order Diptera; family Sciomyzidae; genus Coremacera; species Coremacera marginata. Next base: position 26,038,821 of record OU612043.1, read on the forward strand.
CCGCTTATTATACTTTACTTCAGTTAGTTTTCTTTTCGTTGGCATCCGTTGACAGTTCTTTTATTGTTAATTTGATTTGTTGACAGCTGCTTGCAGAATTTTATCAAAAACTTTCATGTGGGTTTTAATTTTATTGTATTTTGACGTATCTGTCAAAGTTGTGGGTATGCATATGACGCAAATAACGCAGTACATTTCCCTTCATGCATACTTGATCCTTCATCCTTCATAAGGCAAAACCTTGGTTACAGGATTATTGTGATTAAAATTAACAAAATAAACCAAAACAATATTTCCAAATTCAGCTTACGCTTAAGCCTGTATGATACTTAATTAAATTGATCATTGAAAATTATAACTAGAGCAGTTCAAATAGCACTAATGCATGGATTCAATTGGTGTGAGTGAGTACGCATATGGTACGAATTGGAGAAAAATTTGTAGGACAGACTGTATTTTCTTTCAATTCGTTCTTCGTTAAGTTTCGATCAAATATTTACTGTGCTGTAAATAATAAATTTGAGATTTTTAGAGTAAACAAAACTATTTAATATAAATGTATGCTGAATTGTAAGTGATGTGTGTAGCTAATTTTATTTATTTAATGCAGCTGCTCTTAAAAACACCAGATATAAAAAAGTAACAACGTTTATCCTTTTCTTACAAAATATGTCTGTCCTGCCCACGCGCCACTTGCTTCCAGATTTTAAAATTGTACAAAAAAAAAATTAAGTATCATACGGGCATAATGAATTTGACATTTTTAGAGTAAACAACACTATTTAATATAAATGTATGCTGATTGAAACTGATGTGTGTAGCTAATATAAATTTATTTAATGCAGCTGCTCTTAAAAACATCAGACATAAAAAAGTAGCAACCTTTATCCTTTTCTTACAAAATATGTCTGTTCTGCCCACGCGTCACTTGTTTTCAGATTCTAAAATTGGACAAAAAAATTAAGTATCATACGGGCATAAGGCTTCAAACACCGTCTTCCATCGCTAGTTTTATTACTGACTTTATACCAAACATTTAGTTTAATTTTTAAATCATCAAAATCTCCTTCCCAATCATCTTAATAAAATCCAATTAGTGTTTCAAAAACTCCTAAGGCGCCATATCCAGCGGTTTTGTATCGTCAGGAAATAGTGTTGAAATGAATAGTGCAAATAGATGTTTTTAAAATCGAACTCCTAGGTTTGAGATAAATCAAACGCTTGTCAATAAATTTTGACATTTACGTCAAATCCATTTTTATTTTGTTGGCTTTATGCTTAGAATGTAATAAATAAATTCGATACATTTTTATATTGTGAAGGAACAAATTGAATAAAGTATTAGTACTTCAATCTAAGCTCTATATAGGGAACTAAACGCCCTTTTACCCTAGTTGGTCATTCAATAGATGGCGCCATTGCGGTGTTGTTTTCCACTTTTTTTTAAAATTAAATTTATGCACTTTATAATTTTTTTTTTATTATTATTTATGCACTTTTAAATTAAATACTCGTATATTGTTAAAAGTACACAAAAAACACATATTTCACAAACATCGTTTTGCTAAGGTTTTTTGCTTAAAATTAACTATCACCTGTTTTTAACAGATCTAGAGACATTTAAGGTGAGAGAGAGATACGCTACCAAATAGAATGAGAGAATACGCTACCGCCTTGTTTCCGACACCATGCTCAAATCGAAGAATTGTCAACAATACCCCAAGTAGTCAGAATTACAACTAAAAAAATGTAAACACATGTATTCTGAACGAATAAAACAGGGATAATTTAAAAGATTACGGTTCAACGACAATAGATTTGAAGTTTATATTTTGGGCTTATATTCTTTTGATAAAAACTTGTGATTACTTTTCGTGTGAGTCACTTTGATTGAGTCCTATTTCTCTTTTTGCTACGATAATTTGGGGGAAAGGTTTTAACCCCCTTTTGGTTGTGCTACTGATAGCATGTATACAACCCAAACTAGGTCGTTATATATGCTCCAGTTGTATGGAAGGTAGGCGTAGAAGTTGACCGATTACGCCCATTTTTTGCAGAAATTATAATACTTATAATACTATATGACTTTTGGCACGCTAGAATTGAAAATACCGCACTGTCCGTCGTCTGCGTACATTAAAATACTCGAATTCTTTATGACAGAAGGCAAATCATTTAAAAAAAAAAAAAACGAAATGGCCATTTCAGCTCTTGAAAGGACTTTGACCGAGCTTCTTATGATCAATTGTGTTGTGTGTGATGTGAAATGTGTGCACACAAATGATCGAGAACTGGACCTACATGTTTTATGCCGACTCCGAACTCCGTTCTCAAGAAGCTTTTCATGGCAGTTTTTACTCTCTGAGGTTTGCCATTGTCTGCAGAGAGGTGACAGCCGAACAGAAAAATTAATTCAATTGAAAAAACTTTCTGTGTCGAATGGAGGATTCGAACCTGGGTTCTTTGGCATAAGAGTCACACACTTTACCCACTACGCCACGGCCGCCACAGGCAAATTATTTATATACAGTAAAAAGAGAAGAGGCCCGAAATGGCTTCCTTAAGGTACACCGGAAGTGACAGGAAACTCATGTGATTTCACAAGTTTGAAAAAAAACACGGAAATCCAGCAAGAGACAACTTTAAGACTAAGAGTTTATGATTAACAACATCAAAAGCTTTGCTAAAATCTGTGTATATAACATCAGTCTATAAGCCTTTCCAAAATTCTCAATGGTTTTGGAAGTAAATTCAAGTAGGTAAGTAGCCGTAGATTTTCCAGAAACGAATCCATGTTGGAGTGGATACAATCAAGATTTCACACTATGAGATAATTGTGATGTAATGATTGCCTCAAAAAGCTAAGGCAAAGCGCTTAATTTTGCAATTCTACGACAGTTATCGATTAAAGACCTATTACCAGACTTGTGAAACAGAATAATATTGATAGGACGATTTCCAGGCAACTGGAAAAGAGCAGGATTGTAATAAATAAGAAAAAAGCAAAGTGATAAGAGTTACTTATTCATCACAGCAGTATTTTAATATATGATACTTGACGGTATATTGTCGGGGCCACTTTTATATGACGTTTTAAGAGCTTTTAAGTATGTTAAAACCGTGTATCAATTATTGGGAGACAAATATCCCCAGATTGAACCCTAAATGGATAGCTTGGATTATCATAGGATGAAGATGAATAGGTCGCTTTGAAAAATTCAGCAAAAAAATTGCAAATGTTTTTCTCGCTATCCGACTAAACAGTTTTATATTTCATAAAAGAAGGACATGTATCTACATATCAATTTTCCTCTTTGTGTTGACAAAATTCCAGAATGATTAAGCATCAGACTTGATGTTTAATGTAACTTTTATTAAATAATATCGTAGGATTGCTTGCATAATTGGCTATACTTGTACTTAGTAGAGGTATAAGAACCAAAATCTGTAATATTACGAGTTTTTTGATATGTTTTAAAATGCTTGGATTTTAAGTTTCTTAATTTTCTGAGATGTACTTGATATTGTTACTTGAGGTTTTGCTAAAACCTTGAATGGATGCTCCCCTTCCTATTGTTTCAGGTCAGCGATATATTATTATTCTCCTTAACTAGTTTTGTTCCAGTGATTATATTTTGTCTTATAATTCTGTATCTGTAAGCAACAACAGCTTATCTTGTTGCAATCTTGCATCAAAGTTTACAATCGCCATGCAAGGACTATGAAAGCTTCTTTGGTTTTTATATCATAAAATTTGGCTAGGATAACGCTATAAATGTCATATTTTGTGTAAATATAGAATTATTGCTTATTGTCAAAGAATTGGTGAAGCTAATTCTTCAGCCTGCTTAGGAAGAATGTATCTTCCTCCACATACATGTGGATGTTTCTTTCACCACAATGATAAGAGTTTCCCCTTACTATTGTAGTGGAGCAACTATAACATTTCTTCTCTGAACAAGTTTCTTTATCTTAGGCAAAAGTGAAAAAGCTAAGAGACACAACATGACCCCTGGTGAAATGACCACAATTTGGCATTATTGCCAAATAACATTATAACATTGACATTTTCGTTTTCCACTTTCACGAGTATTCCGGCTTCTCGCCTTAAAAATTTAATAATTAAATTTTTTGATATTTACTGCTATCAGTTCTACATAAGGGCGCATTTATAGTTCCAGCTGGTTGCTGTGCCGAGCTTAATCGAGAAGGAAAGCTGCAAAACGCTGTAAGTACAATCAGCCAGCCGCATTAAGCTACATGGTCGGCTGGCACTACACGCACTTTAAGCTTATTTCTTATGATTGTTTTTGCAGCGTTTTCAGATTCCCATCTCGGTTCAGTTCGGTACAGCAACCAGCCGGCACTATAAATGCACCCTTAGGTAAATTTTGATTGCACGAATACTTTCATCTTCAATGCTACTGTGAAGATAATTTTCCAACTTTATTTGTATTGAATTGTTTATTTATATCATTGTTTTAGTTTTGTTCCAACACAATAAACATATCTTGAACCTGTTTTGTTCGTGGGCCGCAGCTTGTTTCATCATCTTTTCATTACAATACAAAAATTTTCAACTGACCCCACTGATTTTCCAATTACCTCACCTTAGTTCTAAAAACTGATTGAATTTTCATTTCATATATGGGCGAAATCTGATAATTATTTCTTGAAAAGAGCTCAGGTGATGATTTTTAAATTTTTCAGGTCTATTCACACCGTCCTAAGAAGCTAAATTCTGCAAAATTAGTGCCACAACTTTGAGGTAGCACAAAGTTCAGGCCTGAGAATGGGTGTGAATTCTGAATGTGAGTGTGAAGTTGTCATTCATTGTATTTGAATCCCATACATACCCCATACCTTAAATGTAACAGCAGAACCGAGCCATATCGGGTACATTAGCTAGGTAAATAAATAAATAAATGCTTTAAAAGCTTTTATTTGTTTAATATTTCGATACTTTGATGCAACATTTTTACTTTAAAATTTATTGGGTTTTGGGTTAATAACAAGAAATCACGTAAACTGCAGAGGCGAAAAGAAGAAACTAAAGTTAACAATCAGTGTAGAATGCAGAACATAAAATAACACAGCCTGTCACATTATGAATTTATTTGATTAGTAGTTATTCTTTGTGCTGTTCTTGGAAAAGAGTCATAGTCCTTCTTTACTGCCACACTTTCATATTTCATGTTCTGAATCGTAAAATATTAGAGCTGAAGTGAAATTCTCAGAATTTTTGACGTTTGCACTACATGCAATCTTCAATTTATACACACTTCTGGGTTCATACATTTTGGTGGTGTTGGTTTTTTTTTTTAAATATGTGCTCCTTTTTATGCAGCTGATTGTTCGTACTGGTGTTCGTGTCATAAAATGTTGTTGAACGTGTCCTTATTATAAAAATAACAGCCAAAGTTGTGCACAGCGCCAAAAATTTACAAAAACTCGCTTCAAATTAAGCTGGAACAAAAAACTTTGTGCTAGTTTTGCTCAAACTATTTGCTGCACTGAAGGATTTTGTTAAAGTTGCTTTTATCGAAATTGACTTAAATCCTTGGAAATTTGAATATATTGGCGCATTAAGCGCTACAAACTTTTCTTTTTATTAGTGCATTTAATGATAAATTTCCAAGATAAAACAAGCAGTACAAAAAAAAAACACACATACACACACTCTTTGACTCTAACGTTGCTATATTTCGCAGCTGCTATATTTCGACCGCGCCTAAACTACTTCACTCTCAGCACCCTGGCAATATTTGACCTATATTTGTATAAATATAACTGCTTCTCCATGCAATTACTTTTAATTTAGTACCAACGGCATTCGGATGATTTTATTTTGTTTATGCTGCGGCAACAACTCTCAAAACGTGATGCCACACGGCGTATGCGTAACATTTTCGTTACTTTTATGTTGTGCTCTCTATGTGTGTATGTGTGTGTGTGTGTGTGTGTGTGTGTTCTTTTGTGCGCGAATAGAAATTTCCAAGTCGTGCTTCATGTTGAGCACTGTTGAGACACACACGACTGTGCTTAAATTATTTTTTGTTGTTGTTGTTGTTGTTGTTATTATTATTTTTTTGTAATAAATTCGTGACTTTATCTAAGCAGAGTGTTTGTGGCGGATACAACAACGAACGTTTGCTCTACAGCATGCGGGTTGAAATTCTGCACTTTATCACGTCAAGATGTCATTTTGAAGAGGATTTGTCACTGAGGACGCACTTGTGTGAAATTTATGGCATAGACAGACGCACAAAAAAACAAATACAAAACGCATACCGGGCACCCTTTATAGAATTATTTGAAAAAAATAAAATCTAAAGCATTAAAGTAATAAAAACTTATACATTGAGCGGTTCATAAAAACCGTCATTTTTTTTTTATAAAAGTTCTGTGAACTGTTGCAACTGTTTAAATTTATTCAGTATAGGGGCAGAAATTTAAAAGTGTGTGTAAAAATTTATATTCACGCTGTGTTTGCATCAAGAAGAAAAAAAAACTAGTGAGGAATGGAGCTTCGGCAGGGTACCGAAGCTAAAATACCCCCCCGCGGCCGTATTTGGAGATATTCGAAGTCTTTAACCGTCTATAAAATGTTTATATACCACCTTGTTCAAAAAGAAAGGTTCATTCACACTGTGGACTGGACTTAACTGTCCGATTCGAATTTTTTTTCATACGATTCCATCGTAAAAATCGAGCACACGAAAAAAATTGTTGTAAACAAAACACTGTCACTTTACCAAATGTCAACGAGAGACGCTGATATTTGGCAGCCTTGTCATAGACACATGTGGCAATCTACTTAAAAAAAAATGTTCGAATCGGACAGTTAAGTCCGGTTCACAGTGTGAATGAACCTTTTTTTTTGAACAAGGTGGTATTATCTGCAAAAATATTTGTGTTATACGCTTAATTTTCTTTAACCCTTAGCTGCCACATAGAGTAATTTGTAGATTGCTCATTATGCTTAAGCATATATGTGCAAAATTTGATTGGCATGTGCAAATTCATATCAACGGTGTAAAATAATTTCGTTTACAATGAAAGTGCCACGCCCCGTTCAATTCGAGCCAATTTTCTAGACTACTGATTGCTCATAATTCCAAAGAATATGGAAAATTTGGAAGAAGTTGGACAAAGGCTAAGTGGCACGCCTCTGTCTAATTCCGTCCAATTTTTAGATTACTCACTGCTCATTATTCCAAAAAAAATGTTTGCAAAATTTGTTTGAAATCAGAAAAACGGTGTAGAAGGAGTTCGATTAGAATTAAAACTGACACGCCCCTTGTCCAATCTCACCCATTTTTGTAAGCTTATAACTTCTCATTATTCTAATGAACATATGTGCAAAATTTGGTTGAAATCGGAAAAGGGTGTAGATGGAAATAGATTAAAAATAAAGTGCCATGCCTCCTGTATAGTACCGCCCACTTTTATAAACTAAAGACTGATCCTTATGCCAAATAGTATGTGTGCAAAATTTGGTTTAAGTCGGACAAACGGTGTAGAGGGAGTTCGATTAGAGTTGAATTGATACGCCCCTTGTTTAATCCCACCCACTTTTGTAGGCTTAAAACTTCTCATTATGCTCAAGAATGTATGCAAGAAATTTGGTTGAAACCGGACAAACGAAGTAGATAGAGCTAGTTTAAAAATAAAGTGCCACGCCCCCTGTCTAGTATCGCCCATTTTTAAAAGCTTACTCGTAAGATTGCTCAAATTACCAAGAATAATATGTGCAAAATTTTGTTGATGTCTGACACACGTGTTGAAGAAGTTCGTTCAAAAGTAAGATGCCACGTCAAAGTAGAATCGATGTTTTGAATATCAATCTTCCGACCACCTTACTGAGAGAAGGGTCTTTGCGCTGTCGTTGCATTTGCTGCCGTTTGAAAAAATTTGAAAAAAGGACGAAAAGGATAAAAACGGATTATAGAATTCTCTAATATAACAAACATCTTATTTATGTGTTCTATTTCGATAACTGAAGCCAAAATTTTCATATTTTTGCAAGTTTTTAAATTAGTACTCCGAGGCAAAAGGGTTAGATAAATAAAATTTAAATGTTTCTCTAAGGTAATATCCTAAAATTATAAGATTTTAATAACTTTTCATTTTCCGCCCGTGGTTAACCACTTTTGGGATTTGCCCATATGTCCAATTACCTCGGCGTTATTTAAAACGCCTTCAAAATGATAATGATTCATACTCTATCTATCTCTTTATATATTTTTATATCTCTATCCAACTCGAAATACAATTAAATACCCAAATGAAATATCCAAATATAATAATATACATATGCCAGCAAAAAATTGGGGGGCTGCCGGCAAAGTTGTATATAAAATAGCAAATTCGGCAGGGTACCGACGCTAAAATACCCCCCCGCGGCCATATTGAAGTATATTACAAAGTCTTTATGACATTCAGTTTTATATATTAACGAAAGTTTTCCTATTTTGCTGACGTCACTTTGTATGGGAGGTAGGTGTGGTTTTGATCAGATTTTGCCATATATCATAGAGATGGTTCATATTATATATCAAAGCTAATGTGCAAAATTTCAAGACATTTCATTAATTTTTGTGGATTTTTAAGAGATTTTACGCTTAAAATAAAGCCAATTTGTATGGGTGGTAGGCGTGGTTTTCATTCGATTTTGCCAAATATCATAGTGGTGGTCTATGTTATATATCAAAGCCTATATGCAAAATTTTAATACATTTCTTTAAGTTGAGCAGATTTTTAAGATATTTTACCTTTAAAATAAAGTCACTTTATATGGGAGGTAGGCGTGGTTTTCCTCAGATTTTTGTCAAATTTCATAGCCAGGATTAGAACTGAAGAGCAAATCTCACCTGCCAAATTTCAAGGCATTTCTTTAATTTTTGTGGATTTTAAAGACATTTTACGATTAATATAAAGTCACTTTGTATGGGAGGTAGGCGTAGTTTTCATCCGATTTGGCCCATTTTCGAACTTGAACTAGCTTTAAAATTGCGGCTGTAATCGTGTCAACAGACACGGAAAATCGACTCAGGAGATGATGCTGATCAAAAGGATTACGCGCTGGGGTATTAAAATCTTAAGATTTTGATCGAGAACTAAACTTACATGTTTTTTGCCAACGGCTTTTTTACTCTCTGAGGTTTGCAAAGAGGTTTTGAGGTTTACTCTCTCTGCGGAGAGGTACCGGCCGAACAGAAAAATTAATTCAATTGGAAAAACTTTCTGTGTCAGGTGGGATTCGAACACTCTACCTACTGCGCCGTGGCCGCCACAATAACTGATATAATAGTGGTGAACTTTTAAAGCTTTTTAAAGCTACTTGCCTTAACAATTCCTTGTCAAGTTAACAAGCAGAATAGATACTAATTAAAGTCATTTTGTAGCATCTAATACGCCGTTCCTTGGCCTAATTTGAAATAATTGATTGAAATTTAACCCATTATAGCGCAAAAAACCGATTTTCTACAAACATTATATAATGTGAAAAACCAAATTATAAATTTTTTTGGTTAATTCGGGTTTTATTCGAAAAAAAAAAAATAAAAAAAAAATTTTTAGAAATAAGCTTTTATTTAAAACCAAAACGTGAACAAAACAGAAAAAATAAATTTCAGTGACATTTGTCATATATGTATATAGTAGGTATATTCTAGATTCAGAACAACCTCTCTCTTGGTTACCCATCATTATAATAAAAGCTTACGTAAATAGGTAAGTTCTAGGGACGTATATAAATTTAGAAATTTTCAAAATGTAAAACCTTCTATATACATATATGACAAATGTCACAGAAATTTATTTTTTTCTTTTTAGTTAACGTTTTGGTTTTAAATAAAAGCTTATTTTTTAAAAAATTTCTTTATTTTTTTTTATTTTTTACTTTTTAGTCTTGAAGGTTTATTATGAACATTTTGTATTTTGTAAGCCTTACATATAGCATTTCAATTTTTTAGACCATTAGCCTTAACAGTACATATTAACATTATTTATACCATTTACATTATTTATTGCATTATATACTTTATTATGATATAGCATATTTATAGATTTGTGGGCGAAAATAGGAGGTGTGACCAAATTTAAACCCCTATCTCCTACTTGATGTAAATGTGCTACCAAATTTTCAGCTGAATCGGCCTAATAGTTTTGGAGATATATCGTTTTTATTGATTTGTGGGCGGTAAAAAAAGGTGTGGCAACATTTTTTTTCTAATCCATCCAATACTTGAAGGATATTTATTGCCAAAATTTTAGCTGAAACAGCCCGGTAGTTTTGGAGATATATGAATTTGTGGGCGGTAAAAGGGGGTGTGGTGAAATTTTTTTCTTAAACCCCATTTTCTACTTGAAGGAAATTTACTACCAAAAAGTAAAAGTGGGTGTGGCAAATTTTTTTTCATAATATTGCAGTGTCACCGGGCTTACACATGTATGCTAAATTTCAGCTTAATCTGAGACCCACAAGCTGTCGAAAAATTGTTTGCGGACATATATATACATATATACGAACGAAGCAAGTTAAATAAAAGCTTATAAAAAGAGACATAAGAACATTTCTGAAGACGCTCTAAGCTGAAAATTATTTTTTTTCTCATAAAATTGGCAAATTCAATTAATTTATACTTTTGAAAAAAGTAGTATTTATCTCATTAAAATATTTTGTATTCATATTTCTTAATTTTTGTTTTTTTTTTTTAAATCTAAACGCAAATATGCTGCTTTTTACTTAATGACGTAGAAATCATATTCTTCATTTTATTTGTGGTTTTTATGCAAAAAATTTTTATTTGGTGTAATTAAACCAGCGTTTAAAAACTTTCAGTTTTTTTTTTGTGTTTTTGAAAAATCAAACAGTCGCAGCATAAGCAGAAGCAGAAAACTAGTTTCAATGATTTGCAAAGTGCTTCGGCAGTCGACAACTTTGGCAGTCATCGTTTTGATTGACTGAAAATGTTCGCAAAATCTACAGTCGAAGCAGCCGCAGTTGTTCAACTTTCTTAAGTCGAAGCAGCATCATTTTTTTAACAGTCGTAGCAGACTGTTTTGTGCTTATTATTTCTAACTTTTGTTTGATCGCTCGATTTATTAATTTTTTTTCAATTTTGTTATGATTATGATTGCATTATTGTTATAATTGTACAAAAGTTACAGGCATTCTACACAGGCCAGTATACTGGCTCTGTAGTTCGAAAAACTCAATACATTCACACTTTTTTATAAATACACTCTCACTGGATTCACTTTCACGCCACTTTCATCGCTACTAGCAACGAAATTTCAGAGCCAGTGGATTTTGACAGCAGCGGCTAGTGTATGTCAAAAAGGGGATATCAGTGTTGTTTTTAATTACTTTTGGTGGATTTATTTCGGGTTTTTCTCGATTTCATACAGGAAGCAACACTGATAGCTTGTTCACAATTAAGGGGGGACATGACATTGGCAGTTTTTAGAAACCTACTTTTCAATTTAAATTTTAAAAATTTTGTATTTTAATAAATATTCTTAAGATTCTAAGAAAAAACATTTCATGGAAAATTTACTACGGGTTCAAAACTTACAGCCGGATTAGTGAGAGCGAAATTTTAATTTTTAACCTTTTTTTTCTTTGTTCACAAACTTTGAACGCGTTTATCTCGAAACCATGTTTTTCGTACTGGTTGCGGCACTAGCGGGTTAATTTTTTGACAAAATTTTTTTTTGTTTGATTCTTGATTCGCTATCGTATGCACGAGCTTTTTTTAATTTTTTTTTTCCATTTTTTTAAGAATTTTTAAGTCAATATTTTTTTCGAAAAAAACACACTTTCAAATTTGGAACATCACCAAAAATTGAAAAAAAATTTAAAAAAAAGCGGGTGTCATACGATAACCAATTTTGTTAAGATTTAAAAAAGTCATTTTTTTTCCAGATCGGACAATTTTTGCAACTCCCAGCGCTGCTACCACGAGGTCCCGTTTTTTCTCTGCCGCCAGTTAGGAGCTCTATAAAACCATGTTGGAGTGAAAAATATATTTTTTTTTTAATTTTTTTCTTGTAATTTGTTCAATTCTCTACAATAATAAAAAAAAAATTTGGAAAAATGTTTGTTTTGGACTGAGTTATGAATTTTTAGAAAAAAGGTCTGTTTTCTCTGTCGCGAATGTCATTCCCCCCTTAAAAGCAAATGAAACAAATGTGAAAAGTTGCAAATAAAAGTGAAAAATGTACAATTAAAGTAATCACCTTTGCATACTACGACTTTTTGAGTATATACTTTTGAAAACAAGCACACGCAAACTGCAATAGCAGCGAGAACCTTCGCATATAGATGAAATTTTTTTAATGAACTTTCACTTGCATGTGTAGCACCTCTTGCTACTAGCTTGAAAGTTCGAAATTTTTCGAATCATTCGAACAGTACACGTATTCTTTCGCACTTTCAATGTCACTGGCCTGTGTAACCGCTCTGTTAGAAATTAAAGGCACAAAACGACTGTTTAAAAACTTATGGTACTTCAACTTACGAAAGTTCAACAACTGCTGTTGCTTCGACTTTCGTTTTTTTTCAACAGTCTCAGTCAATCAGAACAACGGCTGCCGAAGTTGTCGACTGCCGAAGCACTTTGCAAACTATTGAAACTAGTTTTCTGCTTCAGCTGCGACTGTTTCGAAATTGATTTTTCGAAAGCAAATCGAAAGTAGAAGCAATCGATATGCTTTGAAGTTATAAAAACAGTAAGTGCTTAAAAAAGCAATAATTTTACGACTTTTGCTATTTTGACTGCAGCAATTTAATCACTGAATTGAACCATAAAGTTATTACCTAGC